>OZ022263.1:199272378-200608211 GCA_963978885.1 Nemotelus pantherinus | reverse complement strand
AGCATCAAAAACTTCTGTTCACGGAAACTCACGATCCGATGAGCAGAATTAATTGAAATTTGCAGAATGTATTGGTCTAAAATAGGACCAGGTCTGATAGAAGTGATTTTGAAATGCGGGCGATTCTGTGCCAGTGGTGCCATCTTGAAAAACCACTAAAAACGATAACTGCTTTTAGCCCTATAAATTCTGATTGAATCGTTCGATTTTGACGAAACTCACACAATTGCTGGATCTTACTTTAAGCCACGTTTGGTAGAAATTTGGTCGAAAAATTCGGTTGGAGTTGCCAGCTATGATAATTTTGGTGTCTTCATTTTGAAAAAAAAAATTTGGAAGTGAAAACATTCAATTCATCGAATATTCAAAAAAATGTCCGTTTCTTACAATAAAACCAATCTGTATATAAATCTTATGTTTTATCTACACGTTCAAAATAAAACTTTGGAAATTTCGTGTCGGACAAGAACGGTAACCCTCTCCCAGTTAACCTATATTTTTAGCATCAAAAACTTCTGTTCACGGAAACTCACGAACCAATAATCAGATACAGCTAAAATTTACAGAATGCATTGGACTTAAGTTAGACCAGATTTGATAGAAGCGATTTTGAATTGTGGGCAAGTCTTTGCCAGTGGTGCCATCTTGAAAAATTACAAAGAAAAAAAACTGCTTTTTGCCCTATGAAATGTGAATTAATTACCAGATTTTCATGAAATTGACACAGTAGCTAAACCTAACTCTAATCTCTGTTTGGTGGAAATTTGGTTGAAAAATTTGATTGGTGCTACCAGCTATGGTAATTTTTGTGTCTTTGGTTTTGAAAATTCGCTCAGGAAAATAAAACTTTTTGCACTATAACTTCCAGTGCAGTCATGAAATCAATACGAATTTCATACAATTAATGAAACCTGTCATAAACATTATTCAGGCCAAATTTGGTTGAAAAGCCACGATAGGGTTGCCAGCTATTGTTGGTTTTGTGTTTAATTGCAATATCTTTATTAAGCGGTTTTATCGTAGAATTTTCAAATGGTAATGATATTGTAGTGACAATAAACAGCAAATATTAAGTTTTCGATTATTTGAAAAAACTCGCTGCAGGTAACTCTAAATTTCTTTATACTCCTTTAACTTCGAATGTAATATAACAACGTGAAGCAGATGTGATACATTCTTGGCTTTGATACTGGCAGAAGGTTGTCAGCACGAGTCGGTTGTGCTACTTTTGTATCAACAAACGCTTACAGTTAGTATTCATACCGGAAACATTTACAATTAAAATAAATAATCAATGTTGCAATTCGCAAAGTTCTGCAAATTTTTCGGATCGCAGCCCCAAACACCAACTTCAGTTACAGTGCTGCAGGCACTGATCATTTTCTTCATTGATGCTATATGAGATGCTGCTTTCAAAATTATGTGAAATAAGCAACTGATAACGAATATAATTAACCCGTGTTCTGCTCTTATGAACGTTGAAATTCATGCCAGTGGTAATATCTGAAACCTTCCACCATATGAGTTATAATGCATTCTTGAGACCAAAGTAAAACGTGGCATTTGAAACAGTTTGGTCGTAATAAGCAGCACATGTGGTGGAATATGCACTCAAAACCTGCACGATTCTTCTACTGTTCTTCGAACATTAGTGTTTCTAGCGGTTCAGGTGCGCTAGAGTTTTTTCTCTTTCAAATCTGTTGAACGCAACCTGGCCTCAAATTATCATCCGAATTCCATCCTTTCCAACTTTTCCAAAGGCATGGAGCGTTTTGTGTCGAAAAAAAACTATGATTTCGCTGTCGCAGCAACATGGCTTAACTAAAAGTCGGTCTGCATCTATCACCCTCATTAAAATTTGTTTGGCCTTGATTTAGATCACAGCTTCAAAGTTGATGCCTTCCATGTAGGTTTCACAAAATCATTTGACTCTGTTTTTATATTTTATATAATATTGAGCGTCTTCTACTCAAATTAAATCACTATGGAATCTGTGGGCCTTTTTTCTCATGGTCAAAATTCTGTTGACCATTTACTTCTTCAGCAAGATTTAAATTCTTTTAATACTTGGTGTAACTATAATTACTGAGTTTTGAATATTTTGCCATGTCCTTTTCTCATAAACTCTAGATTCGTGCCTTTTCCTTTTTAATTTGTGAAACGATCCTATGGAACATTTTATTGATATAAATTTTGGCCTCTAGTACCTTGTACACGTTTATTCTCCTTTTTGCGCCTTTTACGCATCTATAATATATTCCACAATTAGGGTTGCCAACTCTCCCGGAATTCCGGGATTCTCCCGGAAAAATACACTTCACTTAAAAAACCTCCCGGCTCCCGGAATGCAGTTAAATTCTCCTGGAAATTTAACAAAAATTGCCTTCACGGCATTTTTATATTTTTATTTATATTTATGCACGCGAAGTGCGTGACCTTGTGGCAAGTGAAACAAAGTGGGTAGACTTGCGTTGGGTTAATTTTTTGAGAAATGTAAAGAAGAATCGGGCAAAGAAATAAAAAAACTTATTACATTCGCTTCATCGATCCCTATCGCAAAAGTTGCCGCTGATCGTATTTTCAGCGTAGTAAACGACCTGTGATCAGTAAATATATAATACCAGTTCTGGCGCACTTAAGAGGAGCAAAAAAGAGGAGCAATAAGGACATGGTGCCTTCGATCATCGGCCCGCGTATGACGTAAGCGATGATCTTTGAACTGATAAACAGCTCAACTGGGCTGTTAGCTCAACAGGGTTCTTTATAAGCTCAACAGTGTTGTTTATCAGTTCAGCTAGGCTGTTTATCAGTTCAACTGGGCTGTTTATCAGTTCGAGATCATCACTTACGTCAAGCGCGGGATGCGCGGGCCGATCATCGCAGGCACCATGTCCTTATTGCTCCTCATTGCTCCTCTTATTTGCTCTTCTTTTGCTCCTCTTAAGTGCGCCAGAACTGGTACTATATATCGACTGTGGTCAAAAAATCGTTCGGATTAATGAAACACATGTAAAATCAGAAATACAGGTATGCACAAATTTTAATTACACAAATAAAGAATTCTATAACTTTATCCTTGCAAATCAAAAGGCATTACAAGCAACTCGTAGTGTAAATAAATATCATTTTAAATAAATAAAATAGATTTTTATTAATTTTTATTTTCCTCCCGGATTTCCGATCCACTGAGTTGGCAACCCTATCCACAATCCGTAGCACTCAGTTACGGTTTACACCCATAAGCTAGTCTGTCGAGTCTTCAAATAGTATAATAAATGAAGCACATACAGTATTGTTCGAAACCTAAGCAACTTTTTCCATTGAGGGGATCAAGGTCACATAAGTTTCGAAATCAATAAATTCAAAATAATATGTTTTATTTTATTTTTGCATATGCATCTACTTTCTTACAGTAACAACAAAAATTAAATTATAATTCATAGCAAGTAATAAAAAAACTAAAACATATACAACTCAATATTTAACTGTTCGAAACCTAAGTAACTTGTTCGTATTCGCATTTCCTTAAGGCGGCTTTAGATATTTATATATATATATAATATATATATATATATATATATATATATATATATATATATATATATATATATAATATTTATATATATATAATATATATATAATATTTATATATATATATATATATAATTTGTCAAATACCGAGCACCTAGTTTGGCAAACTTCGCATGTGTGGTTGGGTTGCTCGCCCTAGGCCAAGCACAAGCATTCGGGTGCTCGCTATTCCCGTAGTTTGTGGAACTTTCAACCAAATCAAAGTAGACGAGCACAGTGTTTGGGTATGTTCGGATCCCCGCTTTAGACATTCGGTATTTGTTGCGGTTGTTGATAAATACTGAAAAGTGTCCAACTGTGTGGCGGGAGTAAAAATGTTCAAATGAAAATGGCGGAAGTGAACAATGACGAGCAGCTCGTACATGTTCCAGTTTTGGCAAACATTCGGCAATGCCCGAATGTCTAATTCCATGTGCTTGTCATTTCGCAATCACCAAGCCAAATGACTTGACTAGGTGTTCGGTATTTGGCGAATAGGAGGTGTATGACGGCATATCTAAAGCCGCCTTTACATTTAATAAACAAACAAGCAAGCAATATTTGCAAAACAGTTATTTTACTGTCATTTACTGTGACAAACAAAATCTCATTTCAGTTGTTTCTGCACATTTAGTAACATTTAGTCGTAAGTCTAAAAATGGCGCGTTCACATTACGGAGCAGCCTTCAAGCTAAAGATTATTGATTATTTAATAACGGGGAATCACAAATTTCAATAGCCAACAAGCTTAACGTTAATAAATCAATAGTTTTTCGACTAATAAAAAATTACAAAGCTACACTCAGAAAAATTTCATCACTTAACATTTTTTTAGAATCACTTTAAATTAAAAGTTGAAACACTTTTAAATCAAAAGAGAATCTTATTTGAATTCCACTTTATTATAAAAATTTTATTTTCAAATCAAAATGTTTCATCATTGAATGAAAAATAAAACATTAAAACAAGCAAGACTCACTTTGATACAACGTTGACTCACTTTGATACAGCGTTATTGAAATGAAGTGAGATTATTTGAATTAAAAAGAAACGTATATGGCGCCAAATCATATTTGAAAATTTTTGAATCAAAAATGTTCAAATATGATTTGGCGCCATATACGTTTCTTTTTAATTCAAATAATCTCACTTCATTTCAATAACGCTGTATCAAAGTGAGTCAACGTTGTATCAAAGTGAGTCTTGCTTGTTTTAATGTTTTATTTTTCATTCAATGATGAAACATTTTGATTTGAAAATAAAATTTTTATAATAAAGTGGAATCCAAATAAGATTCCCTTTTGATTTAAAAGTGTTTCAACTTTTGATTTAAAGTGATTCTAAAAAAATGTTAAGTGATGAAATTTTTCTGAGTGTACTGGAAACGTGCAGTGTGTCAATTCTGGCGGACGCCCCCGAAAAACTTCATATCAAACAGATAAGCAAATAGTTCGTTTGTTTAAAAAAGATCCGTTTATTTCTTCTAAACAAGTAGTAGAGGCTCTAAACCTTAACATTAGTTCGAGCACTGTCCGCAAACGTTCATTGGAAAATGGTTTGAGAAGTTTCATGCCCTCTAAGAAACCTATTCTTACAAGAAAACATTTGAAAAAAAGGTGTGCCTTAAAACTTAGAGCTTTTTTGTTTATTTTTCATACTTTTATATAATTTAGGCTGGATTTCGCAAAAGCTCATCTAAAGTGGACTCCAGAAAAATAGAAAACAGTTTTATTTAGCGATGAGTCTAAATTTAATTTTTTAAATTCAGATGGAATATGCCACATCCGAAGACCCAAAAACAAGAGGCACAATAAAGCATGGAGGAGGAAATTTGATGGTGTGGACCTGATTTTCAGCAGGAGGGGTTGGCCCATTTGTTGAAATATCTACAAAAATGGATCGTTTTGTGTATAGACACATTTTAGCCAATCATTAGCATCAATATGCAGAATAGCAAATGCCACTTCGATTGGTATTTCAGCACGATAACGACCCAAAACACTCATCAAAGTTGGTAAAAGATTGGTTGTCTACTAATAGGATTCAAGTCTTGGATTGGCCACCTCAATCTCCAGACTTGAATCCCATAGAGAATATTTTCGGCGTTTTGAAGCGTAGAGCTGGGACTCAGCGTTTCAGAAATAAATTAGAGCTAATGTCCTGCTTAAAAGCAGAGTGGGAATCAATTCCCACAACAATTTTAACAAATCTCATAGAATCAATGCCAAAACGATGTGCGGAAGTCATTACACTCAGAAAAATTTCACCACTTAACAGTTTTTAGAATCAAATTTAAATCAAAAGTTGAAACACATTGAAATAAAAAACGAATCTTATTTGAATTCCACTTTATTATAAAAATTTTATTTTCATATCAAAATTGTTCATCATTGAAGAAAAAATAAAACATTAAAACAAACAAGACACACTTTGATACAGCGTTATTGAAATGAGGTCAGATTATTTGAATTAAACAAAAAACGTATATGACGCCAAATCAAAACTTTTCAAATATGATGACACTGAAGAAGAGGGCAGATTACCCTCGAAATATCGATATTTGTCACAAAAAACTAAATATGTATATCTAGATTCGAAAGGAAAAATCGGTTTTTTTTTAAATAGTTTTTTTTTTTAATAGTAGTTATGTATTTTTAATTTCAACAATCAAAACTCATCAAATGAAATTTACTACGGTGAAGTTCACCACCACCACTCACTTATTCATCACTACCATTATAAGCAAATAATGAAGGTACTCTGCTACCTCTTTTTAAGCTATCCTATTTGTAACTTTGCAGTTTGCCTGTAAAATGAATAAATAATTAAAACATGATAAATTGTGTACACACCAACAAACTTAATTTTTGTGAAAGCTTTAATCATTTACCTTCTTTCACGATACTAAAAATACTATCCTTATAATCCAATCAGCATATAGAAATTATATGCTCACCCAAGATAACCTTAACATAGAACGGTTAGCTCTTCCGCTTCCGTTCTTAATTCGAGAGGTTTCAAGGCGCCAGGAAACGGATATATGACCATCAGCTAAATTTCAACCGGAAATCGTTGAGTTATTTAGATAGAAAGTAGCAGTAGAAAGAAAACCCAGTGGTTTCTTTCTACCGCTACTTGCTCTAGTTCTCTTGTTTTCCAGTTTTCGTAAAAAGTTTGCAAAGAAGGAATCTATAACAAAGGAAAAAGGATTCGCTTCGAGAAAAGAAAAACTCCATAAATCAGTGAACAGAAACTTAACTAAAGTCATATTTAAATGTGTATTTTTTTATCAATATGCTAAGTTTATAGATTTCGAATAAATCACAGTGGCAACACAATTTCATTCAACTCGTTTTCAATTTGAGAAATTGCTTTAAAGAAACTTTTAAAGAACTTATAAAATGTAGAATTTTACCCTCAATAATTTCAGACAATGCCTAAACGTAGACAGTTTGTTTTTACGAGTATTTGTGTACTAAATTGACGTATATTTCGTATGAATTATGAAAACAACGTACAATTAATTAATTGTTCGAATAATCGTTGTAAAATGATTACAAACCTTCAATATTACTTGTGTAAATAGTCGGTACTTCACGTGTAACGTAAAAACAGTTAGTAAGCTATAGATTTAAACGTAAGAAGAATGTACATAGTAATTTCAGGAATTGTAACAAGAATAACAGAGTAGGGTCGGTCAATTGAACGACGGGGTTATTGAACCGTTCGTGTTTATGAACTCGTGGCAGTGCACGTCAGTAAGTGGCGCTGAAAGGAAACGTGTACTCATGCTATTTCAAAAAAAAAAATTGTTTTTAGGAAAATGCTTTATTTAGAGTGGTTTTGAGTGACTCTGTACGAAGTATGATAAAACCTTAATTCACAAATTTTATGGGTATAATTTGACTGAGTTAGCTCAAATATTGATTGCGTTTAAAGACATAGAATGTCTAATTGCAGTTGAAGAATTCGTTAGAAAAACATTCACAGTTGTTTCCAACTCATCGATTGATACTGTGCCTGACTAGAAGCTGCGAATCTTGAATCTGGGTTGTTCCATTTTAAATGGAATTAAATTGTGACCCGAAAATCCTAAATGTTAATTAAAGTTTGTAAATTGACTTTTATTTATTTATGTATTTATTTAATGTCTACAACAACAGATCGAGTCCAATTACGCAATAGACAATGATAAATATAAACAAAAATATAAATAAAACAAACAAGGGTATCAAAATTCAATCCAAAATTTAAATAAGCAATTCGCCAAGATGAACATGCATTAAACAGAATAAGTAATTACTTTATCTATTAAGATGATTTTGAAAAGCAACAAGGTCGGTGGCAGGGAACCAAGTCTGAGTTCGTTATGCTGCCTAGGTAAACGTAACAGCGGTGAATACTCGTAGTAATACGTATCAGCCCGTGCAAAAGGAACATTAAACGTTAAGTTTGATCTACATGACCGATACAATACACGCACGGAAACCAGGTTGCAGAGGTCAGATGGGACAAGTCGATGGTGAAGCTTAAATAGAAGGCATTCATCGAAGAACAGCCTACGAGATTTCAGGGATGGAATTTGCAGCATGGTAAGTCTCGCACTATACCCACAGTAAGTCAAATTGAATTTGAAAAGCAGAAAGCGGGTGAACTTGCGATGTACAGATTCAACCGCATCAATTAAGTACTGAAAATGTGGACACCATATTTGACAACAATATTCAAGGATACAGCGGACAAAAGAGCAAAAAAGGTGTACACAGGTGGAGATATCAGTAAAATGCTTGGAAGATCTAAGTATAAAACCCGAGAGCCTAGACGCTTTGGCAGTTATATGCAATATGTGTTGGTCAAATAAGAATTTAGTTTCGAAAATAACTCCCAGTTCTCTAAAACAGAATACAGCATCGAAAGAGGTACCAGATACGCAATAAGAAAATACTAAAGGGTTAGTTTTACGCGTGAATGGCATTTGGCGACATTTTAGGACATTGAAAGTAAGATAATTTGCACTACACCAGCTGCCCAGAGTGTGCAGATCATTCTGTAGCAGAAAGCAGTCTTCAATTGTATCGATTACTCTGAATATTTTAAAATCGTCTGCGTAAAGAAGGGAGAAGGAGTTAGGAGAGCCGCAAGATCATTAATGAAGATGAACAACAACAAGGGACCAAGTATCGATCCTTGCGGAACACCAGAGGTGGGATAGAAGGGAGCAGAGGAACAGGAGCTCACAGTTACAACACAAGCACGTTCATAAATGTAAGAAGAAAACCAGGAGAGCAGCAGACCATAGAAACCATATTTGTCTAATTTCAAGAGAAGAAGCACGTGGTTGACAGAGTCGAATGCCTTAGAAAAATTAGTGTAAATCGATGGCAGAAGCAACAGATAACAAGTTGGTAACAGTAGATTCACCTTATGGCGCATTTACACTCTCGCCGAGGAATGGCAAATGTTGACGAGGTGAGTGTGTAAATGGTATCCTTGTCTATTCTCGGCTGTGTTTTTCATGGCAAGCGCACGTGTGTAAATGGCTTGCTCGTCGGCTCTTGTTTTTTTCATGAAGAGATAATGATCATTTTATTGCTGTGCCTGAGTGTTTATGATTGTTTCGTCCTAGCTCGAAGCCGCTGGAAGCGAAGTCGGTTTTATGTATCGAGTCAAAGGGATTCGAGAGGGTAGCGAATGCTCATTTACATTTTCGAATTTCTCGCCGGGACGTCAAGCATGTCCTTGCGTGGCACAGATTGAAATAATTCAACGCATACCAGGCAGTTGCAATAGCCACAACCTGTACCTCAGCCATCGTTCACTGAACTGAACAAACTAGCTCACAACTGTCGAAAGGTGCATGGTGCGTGTTGCATGAAGCAATATCCCAAGTAAACAATTCATCCTATGTCTTGCTGAGCGTCTTGTCGAATGTTTTGCTGGATGCCCTCACGAGACGTTCACCCCTATGTATAAATGCGGCATTACATAAAACAATATCGAAACATTGACTAGTGTGTGAGTAATTTTTTTTTAATTCTCCATGTTTCCTAAATAAAAATCTAAAAAAAACCATGCGCTCCTCGTATTTTGCTGTTGTAAGCGTGCTCTCAGTCGGTAATATGCAATTGTTTAAGATCTTCGAAAAAGAGTGCACTAAACAATCTTTTTTTTCTTCATAAATGCGATCTAAGGTGAGGAGCTAAGTTAGCTTGAAGTTGAAGTTAGCTTGTCTGCCGCGTATTTTTCTTCTCGTATTCGCCTTTCGTATGGTTTTTTCGCCGGGTTCAATATACAGGCCTCTTTAATTGCCGGATAAATTCTCGACTGTCGTTCGCCTTCCTTCGGTAGTATAGTTTTCGAAGGTCGCAGGATCGCCATGAGGTGGTATGATGATTTATTACAAATCCAAAAATTCACTTATAAATTTGGTTTGTGAGTCGAGCAAATGTTAACTGTTTCGTCTCAAAGCAGTTTATCGCACTTGCGTGGCGAATTAGTCGCCGCGTAGCAAGTGTTCAAACGTGCTTCAGGAGAAGAATAAAAAATGCAATTTATATTTTATTCCTTATTAGTCTGACTGGTCGTCGAACTAGGCTGGCGTTCCGGGACCGACTGTGTTTTATTCCATATTTCTTTCTCCTATACGAGGGTTAATCAATAAATAATGATAATGAATATAAACCAAGGTGATCAAACTTAAAATATATATTAATTTTTCAGCATAGTCTCCTAACAAGTTAATAAATTTAGTCCATTTTTTTCCAAACCGATGATGGTCCTTAGAAAAAAATTCTTTATCTTGACTCTCCCAAAATGCTCAACAGGGGCCATCACTTCGCTATAATCTTCGAATTTCTTACCCCGAAGGTGTTCCTTGATCCGAGGAAAGATGTAAAAGTCACTGGATGATGGAAAAAAATGTTTTCCGAGGCAAGATGTAAAAGTTCGAGTCCTGTTTTTTAAATTGCAGCCATCGAAACTGAAGCCTTGTGAGCCGGTGCGTTATCTTGACGAAACAGAACTGCGGCTCGCAGTTTGCCGCGTTTTTTTTCATTGCCTCTCGCAATCTTCTTATTTGGTCTGCGTAGTAAGAGCCTGATATAGTGGCTCCCTTTTCCAAATTTTCCACTATGATAATTCTTTCAGCGTCCCAACAAACTCATGCGTAACCTTCCCCGCCGAGCTCGACACTTTGAACTCCTTCGGCGTTGGTGAAGAGGGTTGCTTCCACGTCATCGATTGCTGTTTGGTTTCCGGATCAAAATGGTCGATTCAAATCTCATCCATGATCACGAATCGTGGCGAAAAAATCTCCTGATCTGCTTGGAACTTTTCGAGATTCACTCTCGAAATGTCGACTCGTTTTTTCTTTTGCCAGTCGGTTAACATTCTCAGCCCCCAACGCGCAGAGACCTTCTTCATATGTAATTCGTGGGCAACAATTCTTTGAGCACTGCGATTCGAGATCCCTGTGACCTCAGCTACATGCCTGATCTACCAACATGACATCTTTGATTTTTTTCACATTGTCTTCAGTGAGGGACGTGGTTGAATGTCATTCGCGGTGTTCGCCTTCATTAGATGTTCTTCCCAGCTTAAACTCTTTGGATCAGCGTGCAACGGTAGAATATGGAGAAGCAGAGTCCCCTACTGTTTCCATCATGTCGCCGCGATGTCTTTGGTAGTCAATTTTTTCAAACAGAGATACTTAATGACAGCTCTAAATTCGTTTTTCACCACTTTGATTTTCTCTCTTCGACTGTTCGTATTCAAATGAATGTACCTCCCTGGAATCATGGCCTATTTATGTTTTTTTATGCTGACTTAGTGAGTATATGTGGTATTAATTTTTTTTTTTTTTGGAATTTCATCCGAACTGGAAATAACCGATTATCATTACTTATTGATCAACCCTCGTATACATCATACATTTTGTTGAATCGATCAGTGTATGGACTGGTTTTGTCAATGCTTGTTCGTTTTTTTTGGAGCTGTTTTTCTTTTGATTCAGCTAATTTTTCAGCTTTTTTTCTCTGAGTAAGAGCTTTTATTGCCGCATTTGCATGTTCTAAAACTCTTTTTTGACGTGTAAAACACATTCTAATTTTTGAACGGTAAATCATCGCCATAAGGGGAAGCGTCTAACAAATTTTTAAAAGTTGAAGAGTCATCATCTCCTCTGTAAAGACCATACTACACACCAAATATTATAGTCGAAATGAACCAAGACCGAGTGAAATATATAATAATACGATTTTATAAGAAGGGGAAAATATAATAAGAGCAGCTGGTCATATGAATCTACCTGAAGTAGCCCGCAATGAGCGGAGCGTCTTACGTGCACACTAGAGCTACTTTACGCGCTCGAGCGATGACTCACGAAAATCGTCTATATCTACAAAAGGACAACTCCAATCTTCACCAAATTTTTTCACAATTCTTCTGAGACACAGTACTTTCGAAAATAGCAGAAAAAATAACTTCAGTTTTTTTGAAAGCTGTAAAGTGAAATGACCCCTTAAGCATCATTGAGACTCATTTTTGTTTATTTGCGAAAATTGGCCTAATTTTTTTCAAACTGGGGATGATCTTTCCTATGCTCACTAAAAGCCATATGTAATCAGAAGAACAATAAGAAAAACTTGCAAAAATGCATCATATATTCTGTACCGATATTCAGCTGATTTGGAGAAAATGAAAATTCCATTCGGATCTAAATAGATTGATTGTAGCTATGTGCATGGCTAAAATGAAATCGAAAAAACTCATATTCGATGCACATGTGCGAAAAAAATGCAAAATAAAATAAAAGCCACGGAAAGCATCAAGGATGTTTGGTCTACAAATCTTCCGAGAAATAGACTTCAAACAAGCTTTGTTCGCATTCACAGTTTACTTTATGGTGTGCAAGAAGCCTTATGAAAAAAATATGCCAGGGAATTGAGATGTTGAAGGCAAGTGGCTTGAAAGCAGACAAATGACTCAAATGAGATCTATTAATAATTCGGTGGCAGAGAAATGCGTGTCCTTGAAATAAAATACGAGCATGGATTTAATTAGCTATGATAATTCGAGTTATTAACGAAGGGCTTCTTAATCTAGGAAAATGCTTGTCAAATTTATGCTGAAAATTTCGCAGCATAGAAATATATTGAATTCAATAAATCTATGAGATTTCAAATTTCCTAAATATCATCGACGTAGGAAAACGAAAAATATCAAAATTTTCCACGTGAAAATTTGACTATCTTCCATTTGACTTCCATTCGTATCTTCCTTTTTAGGAAGAAAAATTCTGTAATTTTTAATCAAAATGAATTCAATATTTTGGGTACTGTGGAAATTTTCTTTGTTTGACACTTATGCATCCTAAAATACATACATTACCGGGTCTTTGGAAGACAAAATTTAAATACATATTTATTGTTTTTCCTATAAATTTTAGTTCGATCAATTTCGTATTTCAAACCCCTTTTTTTAATATTTGCAGGTAAGACAACTCATCATGTAATCGTTGAAATAAATTGCTCGGTAAGTTTTCAAGTGCAACCAATAAGATTTAATTTTGAAGTTTATTATGAAAACTAAACTTGCAAACCAAATCTAACCTTCAGAAAATTGGATGATTATTTCTTTGTAACATTCAGTGTGGTATCACATTTATTTATACTTCACATCATAACGACCATAACCAGAACGTGTGCATGCAATCCTGTTTCACCACCTCATCTACACAAACACATCGCAATAAACGCATTTCCTTTCGTTTTCATCATTATCGCGAATATTTTGCATCTTTTCGTCTTTCATTAAAAATAGAAAATGTATACCGTTCGCGTTGCAGAAAATTGTTTTACGGCTGGTTCCTCGTCTCAACCTTGAAAGACATTCTTGTTCACATTCCCATCGCATCCCATCCCAATCACAGCAACCGTGCCCGTCATCGTCATCAACGTCAACATGAGCCGCGCATCACATATTACAAGGGAGCTCCAATAGAAATGCTCTGTTTGTGGGATAGATGAGATGGTGATGTTATTACAAAAGAACTGAACCCAAGCGAAACGACAAAGCCGCACATCGTTCCGAACTGAAATTATAATAAAAACTCAGAAAATAAGTAATAAACAAATATAAAAGAGTATTTTAAAGAAACAGAACAGTAAAAAAAAAAGAGAATTAAGCGATTCGGTATAAATAGCATTGCATGCAGCACTGCTGCATTGTGTGGCAGTAGTAGGGTTGAAAAAAATAATATGCGAACCGTACAATGCACAACAAGTCTTCCAGATCGGCCCGTTGTTGTTTCTTGTCCTGTCACAGCCACTACCGCCGCCGTCACCGCTCGCATCAAAGCAAGATTCTAATGCATATCGTGTTTGTTTTAAATACATGCAGCAGCTCTCCACTCGTTCGGTTGCATTACTATGCAACTAGTACCAAGCTTCTGACAACCTCACATGCAAATCATGGTCACAATGCATTTTTCGCGGAAGCGCGAGACGAGCAAGAATGCATTCGTTTTTTATTCGCAAACGTTTGCAACGGCCGTTTAGTAAGACGAAGGCATTAGTATAAAAACCGGGACATAGGAGGGGGAGGGGGAGGAGGTATGGTGCAATAAGAGCAAAAGTAGATTCCCGGTTGGCTTTTTAAAATTGATGTTATTGCTGCGAAAATGCATCGAAATGCACTCGCGAACCGTTTTCTATTGCAATGCAGGGCACAAAAAATGAACGCGACCCTCTGTCTAAGAGGATGTTAGAATAAATGCAGTTCGTTGTTGGATTTTTTTCCTGCATTTTAAGTTTTGTTGATAAGAAAATGGATTGCATCGTATTAGGGCTAGTCTCGTTTCAATTGAAGTTCATTTGAAGGACGGAGATGCGAATGAATTGGCGAAATTCTAAGCATAGAATAATGGATTATGAATATATTGGCTGGAGATGAAAGTACATAAATGCATGCGCTTTTGTTGCATCCGGTTTGTTTTTGTTGTTGTCGATTGTACGTTAACTTGATAGTTATTTTCCCTTCAACTATTCTTTTTAATGCATTTGTGAATAGTTTGTCTATTATCAGTGAAGGGTAATCATTCATGTGTTAAGGAATTGAAATTTTTATCCGAATTATTTTATGCTTCGAGTTTTAAACAAGTAAAAATATTATATTGAATTATCTGCGAATGCAAAAGTATACATTGATTACAATCGCTTTACAGTATACTATTCATTTCAGTAAAAATTATGTGCTTTCTTAACACTCTGGGGTCGCTTTCATCAATGAACAAAGGATGCATTCTGCTCTTTACGGGGATAGCAAACCGAAACAGGCTTTATAAATTTAAATGAAGGCAACTCCATCCAGAAACTTAACTGATGGTTAAAGTGCATCTGAATTGTTCTTGCTGTAAATGAGGCGAACATGTTCCTACAAAAATTATTCTGTGAGAAATACCCTTAGCTAATCCGATATGATAACAAGGTTATAGTCGTTAAATATAATATTAACGAATACTAAAAGAACATGCCGAAAAATTATTGATCCAAAAAACAATGGCATTCTCATGTTTGGAAAACTAAATGAAATTTTTTAATCGCTACTATTAATGCGATACTGTGCAAAGAAGACGAAAAAAATAGAATGCGTTAAGTGTGGTGGGCACCGTACGTTCAACTGTTTCCCCTGCCTGTTAACTTTGTGCTCCCTGTCCCAACACAACATTGTCCTTAAAATTTTGGACCTTGTTCTTTCGAATCTTCGTTCCTCGGCTGAATTTCTTAGCTCTGGATCTTAACCATATGTAACTCTAGATCCGCCTTTCAATTCGCATCGCGCTCGTTCAATAGTCTGCGGTGAAGAATTTCTGTTTCCTCCGTTTCAACTTCCTTAAAGTAAACTTTTTGGGTATGACTTCTGAATTAAATTCAGCCAACTGCTTTTCTTCTTCCGGGGACTGAACGTGGCTTATGCCACCCCTAAATTTTACGGATTTCTCTTTGATTTCATTTCACGATTCACACCCAATTATCTCCTTAATAAGTCTTGGTTTAACTCAAAAGTTGGACTTGCATTGAAGTGGAAAGACATAGATCCAAAAAAAAAAAAAAACTGAAAATTTATATGCGTGATTATTTTAATAGCATCGAATCGTTGATCCAATATCAAATCATCAAAAACCCTTCTGGCGAAACATCAACTCTCTCAAAAGTCCTCCTTACATTCTTCATAATATGTTCTTTGATGAAATAACATATTCTCACGCGTAAGAAGTATGTGATGTTTTACTTACTATTTCTTAACGTTTTGCTCCTAGTCTTCAGCACCTACCTCGTAAAACGTTCCGTTTTTATTCGCTCGTATTTCATTCTTACTCCGCCTCAATCCGTTGGAAGTTGAATCCTTAACGCTCCTTCTCGATAATAGCATTGACTGTGGCTATGAAGGTATTCGCAATGTCGTGGTGAAATCTTATTTGTTCCATTATCCATCATTCTTAACGGTATCCTTGCCATTGGGTTTTTTCCGGCGCAATTGAATATTTTAAATATTTTCCGAATACGCCAGTGGTGTATGCGTGCTTGCATCTCCAATTATCGTCCTATATCCTGCGTCTAACCTTTCCTAGCTCAAGAGCAGCATGGGTTTGTCAAAGGAAAAGCCTACTCTTTCTAATCTTCTATCGTATACTAATACTGTTGCATCTGCTTTCGATCAACAAAAGCAAGTATAGATAGTTTATAGAACAATTTTTTTTATACAACAATTTTACTAAAGCTATCGATTCTGTTGACTATGAAATGCTGCTCTCGAAGCTGGAAGGCTGTTCTTTTTTGGTTTTCCTCTCACGCACATGATAGCGTCTGTGTAGTCATTGTCGATTCCGACTCTTCATCTCCCTTCCAATCGATTTCTGGAGTTCTGCAAGGTTCTATTCTTGACCTCTTCTGTTTCTTTTTTCTTAATAACTTCCCTTTTTCCATTAATTCATCTTGTTTATTGTATGCTGATGACTTCAAGATGTAATTGCCTCGTTGATAGATAGCGAGCAGCTGCAAAATGATTTAAGTGCACTCATTATCTGGTGTACCGCCAGTTCTGTTGCTCTAAAAGTCTAATAATATTTCTACCTGTTTGCATCTTTTTCTATCTTTTGTGCGCAATATCCTTGAATACTGTTGTTAAGTACAGCGTCCTCGGTACAGTTATATTAGATTCCTTAGAATCAGTCAAACTAAGATTCACTCGTTCCTTGCTCTTCAAATCTAATTTCCCCTATGTTGTATTTAGTGAGTGTCTAATCCGAAATTGTTCCTTGATGAGTATGTTCTTTTCGAACTGAACCCTCATCACATTTTGTCAGATCTCAGCTCCGAAATCTCTGTTCGTGAGGAATTAAGAACCAATCGTTAAAAAAATTACTAAAAGCCTAATACCAACCAAATTGTCTCAGAATCTTTGTTAGTGACCTTTCAGGACTAGAATCCAAGCCAAATATAGTAACCAGTTACTATTTCCTGAATCCTCAGCTTCTTAGAAAACAAATAAAACATCCTCAATGCTTCAACTTTTTCTTCCAATCCAACAAAGAACAGACAAGCACATTTTTAGCGTGGAAGATGAATTCTTTCTTCTGAAAAAGAAAAGCTGCACAGTTTTGCATCACAAATATATCATATTGATTCATAAAACTTTTAGCTATAATCCTGAATATCCCGTCTTCAAGTACTTTTATGCTCGCACTATACATCAATCAATAAACTTCAGTTTTTCATCAAACGGCCGACTATTATGTCATGTGCTAGAAAAATATTGTCTTGTCCAAAAAAACATATGCAATGTATAATAGGAGTAAATCCTTAGGGCTATGTATTTTTTTAACGACAAACTGATGCTCTAAATAAATACTAGTATTGTTCAATATAAAATCCTATAATATAAAAATCGAAAAATTTATAGCATCCGTACTAAAAATACCAGAAAACTCCTCAAACGGACTGGAAAAATTGTAGAACCTTAACAGGACCTGGACGTAATTGCCTGAAAAAACCTGCATTTGCGTACCCCATAGATGTTGTACAGGATTATGATCGCTCCTCCAGTTTAACGGTGTATTCTGATCTAGAAATTTGATGAAATCGATTTTTTTTTGTTTGCCTTTTTTCAAAGCTTAAACCTTTAAAAATGAGCTTGTTAGAGGATTTTTGGAAATTCGAATTATTTTCGGAGTTACAGTTATTTTTGTGGCACGCCAACTAAACTAACAAACGCGATCAATAACGAATCAACCGCTCCGAGCTACGAGCTTTTCAAGCTTTTAAAGAAGTTCGAACTGTTCGTATGGCTGAAAAAGCTTCAGAAAATCTCGCTTTTGAAATAAAAGAAGGAACACTGCATGATGCAGGGATCGCTGATTAAAAAAATATAAGTAAACCATACCATTAAACGATTCAGATTGTCCGACACGAGACTCCAAACTTTAGACGCGTTTTTCTCGAAACTACTTTTTTCGATACGGTGGACATGATATCTCTAGTTCTAAGAGACCGATTTACTTGAAATTTTGCACAGACCTTCTTAACACTATTAAAATTCGCCTGACGTAGGAATTTTTGAAAAAACAATTCCCAAAGTTGAAAAAATTAGGCAAAAAAATGATGTCTTCTTTTACAAGGACACGATTTTGCAAAAAAAAAAGTTTTTTCAAATCGCCTACGTCAAACTAATTCTAAATATTTCTTTTTTCAGAATTGACCAAAAATTTATGTTTCAGGTCACCAGAAAGGCTGGCATAACGTCAACCAGGAGACGACTTTTTTTTTGAGTCTCCCCTTCGCCGGCCTGTACCTACTTCAATTTTTGAATTTTTTTGTTTTCTGAATTCACTTTTACACTTTCAAAGTGCTAATTAAAAACTGGTAAAAAAAATAGATACTAAAACTGTTTATTTTTTTATTGCGTCCATAAAATCGAGCCTTTAGACCAGAATACCGCCTTAAAAGAAACGGACTCTGTGGAGCATTTCCCTGGCAAGTGTGCTGCGTTTGCGCCTATCAGATACGAATGCTTCGATTAGGATGTTGCGTGTATGCAGAAGATAGCCTCTTACCCCCTATCATTGATCTTGGAGTTTCTTAAAAGACCCAGGAAATGAACACAATGGGTCTCTCTGGCTTGAATGCTTAAAAGTATCTGGTCCTCTCTCCCATCCCACACTCTATCACTATATAACTTTTTATATTAGGGGTTTGAAACTGGTGTAAATGATCGTTTTTCCACAATTTTGGTGACCACATATTGAGCTTTGATTTCTCCTCACTTCGAACTGGTGCTTCAATAGGTGCCAGAATCAAATTTGTGAATAAAGCGCTCGCCCAGCTTCAATCTCTAGACCTGAAAATAGTTGTCGTGGGTTTCATTATTTATTTTTTATCTCTAATTTAATTTGGGCACTTAATGACAGCTAATACGGCCATTACTTTTGTAAAGAGATGTCAGTTTTTACGAAGTTTCCGAGAAAATTGAAGAAAAAACATGCTTCGTAATTTTCTTATAAACACAGTTACTTTACTATTACTTTAATTCAGATCCTATAAAAAAGTTGAGAGAATTATAAAGTTAATTTTCATCTTTCAAACAGTTATGATCGTAATTTTATGTCCCTGAATTGGAAACCTCAAAAATAAAGATAATCTTTGTCAGTCTCAAACATCAGCAGTGCGTGAAGACTAAAAGTAAAGGCGGCTTTAGATATGCGGTGTTTGTCAAACACCTCCTATTCGCCAAATACCGAACACCTAGTCAAATAATTTGGCTTGGCGCTTGCGGAATGACAAGCACAGTGAATTAGACATTCGGGCATTGCCGAATGTTCGCCAAAACTGGAAGATGAACGAGCTGCGGGGATCCGACACAATGCTCGTCTACTTTGATGTGAGTTGAAAGTTCGACAAACTACGGGAATAGCGAGCACCCGAATGTTTGTGCTTGGCCTAGTGCAAGCACTAGGCGTGCAACCCAACCACACATGCGAAGTTTGCCAAACTGGGTGCTCGGTATTTGACAAACACCGCATATCTAAAGCCGCCTTAACATGAAAACTATTTAGCGAAATGTTTATCTAAATAAAGAGAAAAAGATTCAAAACGACGAAGTTTGCTATTCCGATCATCCACCTCCATCTTCATTCGCAGCCTGACTCCAGCCAGACTTGTGTTATCTGTTGTATACCATATCTCTAATAAATATTTTCAATTAAAACTTCCAACACATTCAAATAAAGTAAAAGGGACGCTTTTTTATCCTTGCATGTTTCACCAAATGCTATTAGTTCTAAAATAACTATTAAAACCGCAATTGCCACGTGTAAACTATACAAACATCTTTACTACTTTATTCAATCTTTTAGCAGTGACTTTTAAATGCACTATAACCTATTACTTTAATAATTTATGATCAAATTCGGCTATCTATCCATGCATTTCAAAAACGGGTCAGTAGGCATATCCTGAACTTTCTTTATACGATAGTAAACAAATGCTTTCCAGCCACTTTGCATTTTATATGCTCATTATGACATATTTTTAATTTATTTCTATGAAAAACAAAAAGGATAGAGAACTTCCATTACGGACAAAGCCGATTTTTTACTTTAAATTGCAACTTTACATTTGGACACAAAGAAACATTTATGAAATAGCGTGGAATATTTGAGGAAAGATTGAGTATGAGGATGAAAAGGGAAAAATGAATGAAAGATTAGAAGATCGAAAATATATCGACAAATAATTTTGATGGATATGTAATTCAAAACACAAAAGGTGGAAGCGAGATAAGATACCAAAAATATTAATACGCATATCTAGGGGACGGATAAAAAAAGTAAATACGATTAGAGTGTTTAGAAATTTGGGTATCATTTTATTTGAAGTGAACACGGTCATTTCAAATAAATGAAGAGAAAGACAAACAACGTGATAATTATGAGCACAGCCTCACGGAGGATGGAGGTAAGGAAGAAAATGAGCGCGTCGGTTCAACTGAAGTCCTTAATTGATTGTTTCGAAGTGATAAAAAAGAATGCTTAAATTACTTGAGCTTAATATTCGGCATTGATCAAAATTGAAATATAATGAAAAATGCCTACAACATGGGTATAAAAAAAACAAATGTCAAAAGAATATAATCTGAATAATGCGCAAAATTGTGGCTAGCAAATTTTTCTTAAGCGAAAAAATATTAATGTCTAATGAAAACTGCACGTAAATTCAGAATACTGACTACATTATATTCGTAGACTATGATGTCCCCAATTCGACCATTTATTCGACTGCCTACCAATTCAAGCTCTAACGACAAATTTAGAGCTAGCAAGCAATGTATTGTTACATAATACTTTACGTTACTGCATAAGATCCAACAGAGAAATATCTGCTAACACTTTGTACTGGAAACCTACACCTCAACGCTAATCTAACTTTACGCTTAAAATCTTTTTATATCGTTCCTACTCTGGCCTCAAACCAAAGGCTCATTAAACTTTGATCAAACAAACATGTCTTCTTTGAATATCCTTTGATACTCTTTAGCTATCAAATGAAAATGGAGGACATAAAAAGTCAGCTAAAAAATATAAAATACCTTGAGAACGTACAATGCATCCTACATGAAAGACACCAACCATAAAGAAAATTCAGTCAGCAAGTAAGTTAGGAAATTGAATTCCACCCTCGTTTTCCAGGTACACATAACTTTTTCTAAAACGTCTCTCGTTAATACAAAAAAGTGCATTCAATACCAGCTTAAATCCTTCTAAGTAAATCCAATCTTATCACATCCTGCTACTCACCTTTTACTGATTCTAGATTAAGGTCATCCCATAGATGTGTAAAAAAGGATACATTGACGGTGTTCTTTAACTTCATCAATTGTTGGAAACCATATCCACTCACCAGATATTCGAGATCTAGAGTAAATATCATGAATTTTCAACGGGTATTATATCCCCCCAAGGACAGAAAATGTTCTTTGAAGATTAAAGCGATTCCATCGGAAAACCTTGACTGAATCGCTATTAATAAATTACCAAAATCATGTTGAGAATTCTACCCTCGAGGCTTATCAATAATTTCAACTGAAAATACTGAAAGAGCAGTTGAAGTTAATTCTTGGGAGAATTGTTTATTTCATGCATTTCAATGATGAGTAGATTGTTTGAAAAGTAGATTTATTAGCATTCAATGAATACTTGAAGTACTGATGGATGGCTGAACTGTTTCCGGGGGTGAATGACTTTTCAAACTCTCTTATCGGTCATGATGAATCGACAGCATAATTCTAAAATTTATAATAAATGTTGCTAATCTAACAGATGAATGGCTTGCGCTAATTAACTTGTTTTCGCGCTAGGCAATTTAACTTCATGCCCACATAGCTCTTATAGTGCATATTTAGAACCAGGATGAAAGTAATAAAATACGGCAAATCAAAGTCTTCAATTTGCTGGTGACATTTTTCTTCAGAGCCTGAAATATGTTTCTCATTTTCATTTAGAATGAAAATTGTCCTATTTTCGTGAGACAGATATTTTTGGATTTTTTTCATTGCTTGAAAAATACCAAACATTCATCAATATCCTCAAAAATTTATCTGCTACAAAACTTTTCGTGTCTCTTTGAAGGTTATTGTATTTATGACGAACATATATTTTCCATGAGTTTCCAGCAATAGGTAGGTTGCTACCGATTCCTCACATTCCTAAAGTGGGGTCTTTATGAAGCAATAGTCCAGACAACTAATATCCTTGATAGCAGGCAAAATCAATAATTTCCAAAAAAAATTTCAAGTTAGGAATTTCAATAATCACACTTTTTCTTAATGATGTTTTAATGACACGTACATGTAAATACATTCATTTTGCGAGAATATCAGCTTCAATGAAACGTTTGTAGCTCCTATGTAATACTGCTAAGTAGGTATCATTGACGCCCAAGTGCTACGAGTGGTTCAATGGAGGTTCGCTTTCATTAGCAAGTATGTTAAAATATGTTTAGCACAATTCAGTTGTGTTTGTATCTGGCCTACAGAGAATAATTACTGACTCTTCTGATGAGAAAACTGCATAAATGAGAAATATGCAAGGCTTGCAGCTAGCTAACTGATTGAACCTTTTAGCGAAATTACATTCTAACGAGTCATTTGTGCTTCTGAGGTAAATGTCAATGCCATACAATACAAGCGTTTATACTTTCATGCAAATGTTGTTTTTAATTAGATGTTTGTTGAGATGCAAAGATATGATGAATGTTGATGATATTATGAACCGAAGATACATTGGACTTGAATGAATTCAATACGATAAACCAATTAACAATTGTGAAAATAAAATTATGTCTTACATTATAGTTAAACATTTCAAGAATATAGTCCCAAACTTTGAAGTCAATCAGAGCAAAACTCTCGAAGTTATTGAATACTTAGTCCCATCTTTTCTATCATTGTAGCTCCGACAGCTCGGAGTATACGAGTAGTAGCCATTTTCTCAAAACCACTTTTTAAAAGTCCGTGTTCGCTGTTATTTAAAAACTAAACTACCGATTCATTTCAAACTTGGCACATACTTTCTACATCTAAAATACTTCTAAGTTTTGCATTAAAAGGGTTTTCCACTTACAAAAAGGCCAAATTTTTCGTATTTTTTTTTTTCCGAATTATCACCGAAAATTAAAAAATTAAAAAATTGAAATCAGATTTCCGATAATTTTCAGCTGATATGCAATGAACACAGCAAATCGCCTTTTTCCAAAGGCGTTCTTCAAAAACATAAAAAAATTTACACAAAGTTATTGAAATGATAATTAATAATGTACAAAAATGAATTTTCCCATATTTCTAAAAAAAAAAACGTTAAAAAGGGTTTTTTTCACGCTGAAACCCTTACCCCTCTCTTAATCGCTTTTGAGTACCATTTAGCGCAGGAAAAGCCTTGCGGGAAAAACCTAGTCGTATGTCGCGGCACTTACTGTTTTAACGTTCTTGTTTTTAAAATTTTCTATATATACTCAAATGCTCTGTTATAACATTTGTATGCATATTTCATTTTCTTTTTAAAAATGTAAGTTCTATATCCATCGATATCACTGCAAAATAATATTCGACAAAACGAAGTTGAATATTCATCCAAATCGGAATCTGCGGTAACTGTCAATCTCTACATACTACACATGAACAGTGCAGGTCAAACGTCGCGCTTTGCTAAATTGATCGGAGAAACATCATAGATATTATTTTAAAAACTTTCGGAACTAGACCATTTTGTCAGACAGCATATTTAAATAAAGAAAATTAGTTTTCATTTTTAAAAAAAATCGATTATGTACCAGAAACCTCAGGATTTATTTTAATTTCAGTGACTAAAGGCTACTTCTTCAAAAATGTAAACGAATGTCGATTGGAGTCGCTATTCTGAGCTGATTTAATTCGTCATGAAATTAATGATTTACCATACATTTAGATGACGCCTTATTTTGATAAGACGCCGGGATATGTTTTGCCATCAATACCATACATTTGAACTATTGCATACTTCACAAATACAATTCATGAACACTCTGCTCCAATATATAAGTCTCACGAAAATATAATGAAAAATTACACGAAAAAATATAGATATGCCAGAGAAGTCGAGGCTGTATTAAATATTGAAAAAAATTGTACAGCTATTTATATTGTTTATCATGAAAAATAATACACATAAGCCTTAGAAGGAGCAGCCTAAATTGTTCAGTTGTTAAAAAAAGATGATTATTTATGTTGCATATCGAAGGATTATTATAGGCTACTGTGTATCTAAAACTATATATACTTTTACAGCTAAGGTGAAAGCCTTGTGCTAGCGATGAGGAATCAGCTTGAAATAACTAAAAAAATATCAATTTTCACTGTTTTTGGGCCTTAGTGCAAGCCCAGCCAAGATCACGCTCCAAGATTTAAATCAACCTAAGTTCAAAACAGACAGCTTCTATCGGGCCTTGTTTTCTTGGAGATGACGCCTACAGTTGTCTCAGTTCAACAACTGCGTCGTCCAATTACGAAATCCGAGCAGCGATCCGCACACGCTGAGAAATGACCAAAATCAATATATTAACATCTTAATATTGTTATAGTAACAGCATTGTCCCTAATACATAATTTTAACAGCTCAATGTATTATGTTAGGAAGTTACAATATTATGTTTGCAGTTTATCATTATATATTAAGCTGTTAACTTTTTATGTTAAGAGCATCTGTAAATATAAATGTTTTAACATCTTAACATAATATATTACTATGCCAATATAAATGTATTAACCAAGGGTGGTGAAATTGTTGGTCATACAACAAAGTACATTGCTTGTATTGTTAGTTAGGATGTTAATATTAAATACGGCAATAGCACACTGTAATCATTGGTATACCAATATACTATTGTAAGACGTTAATATAACTTATTGCCTTGTTACTATAATATATTGGCATGTTAATATTAATTATTGGTATACCAATAGTATTGTAAGATGCTCATATAACTTATTGCATTTTACTATTTAATATTGGCCTACTAATATAATATTGTAACAGACAAATTCACCACACGCATGTCAATATATAAAATTTTAAGAATGCTATGTGCTGGCAATATAATGTTATTGCTAGGTCAATATAATAATGTTAAGAAATGTTTTTAATATAAATATATTAGCTGCAAAATATATTAAGGGTAGTGACACAACTTCCTGACAATACATTGACAACAGTTACTGACATTATAAACGCGATATTTCGAACGAAGAGCTTCCCTGAGGTCTGGAGAACAGCGATTATAACAGTTGTACCTAAACCAGGTAAAGACCTCCACTTCCCACAAAATTGGAGACCAATAAGTCTCCTATCCTCCGTAGGAAAAATCGCTGAGCCTCTTCTTCTCGACCGGCTTAATGAAATCATAGAGGAAAAATCCATTATCCCGGAGGTACAATTTGGCTTTAAGCCACTACATTCTACTGAGCTCCAGCTTGCAAGAGTGGTGCAGCACATACGTACAGGGTTCAACCAAAAAAAGTCAACGGGCCTGGTCATGTTTGATGTGGCCAAGGCATTTAACAAAGTCTGGCATGCAGGACTAATCTTCAAAATGCATACATTTCAAATTCCATTACCTTTCATACAGCTTATTGCCTCCTTTCTCCAGGGCAGAACTTTCTGTGTCAGAATTGACAACCACCTTTCCACAATGCGTTCAATAGAAGCTGGAGTCCCACAAGGTTCACCACTCTCCCCGATATTGTATAGCTTATACACCTCAGACATCCCCAACATGCCCAACACAAAAGTAGCCTTGTACGCAGACGACACATGCATCTTTTATACCTCGAAGCATGCAGAAGCTATATCTTCAAAGCTGCAATCCTACATAAACATGTTATTGGAATATTTCCAGAAATGGAAAATTCAAATAAACGCCGAGAAGACGCAAGCTATCTTCGTAACGAGACGACGAAGACAACAACCACCTCAACTTACAGTTGACAATCAGACAATAGAATGGCAACGGACAGCCAAATACTTGGCACTTACATTTGACAACAGATTAACGTGGACTACACACATAAAAAACAAGAGACTAGCCATAAACGGAGTACTGAGTAGACTACAACCCATGACCAGACCAGACAAACTGAATATGACCAACAAAACGCTCCTATACAAACAAATCATACGACCCATACTGACATATGGTAGCACTGCCTTCTACCAGACGTGTAAGACTAACAAACAACAACTGCAGATACGCCAAAACCTCGCTCTTAGGAAAATATGTTAGGAATACGGACATACACAGAGAACTAAGGGTTGAGACAATAGACATATACATACGCGACAAAACGTTAAAATTGTTTGACAGGCTAGAACCACATCCTAACAGTACCATGGAACATCTGAAAAACACCATAGCCCGTCCTAACGAGAGATATCCAAGCCTCAGACAGTTAACGGAATAGTGCGGAACAACTGCACTAAGTGACATAATTTGCTTTGGGAGAGAAGTGAGTTGGGCCGAGGAGTCGCCCACCCAGAAGAGGGGAGTCAAAGTGCCGAAAGCACTAGCTCCAGTATAACACAGTTCTAAGAAGATATTAAGGGTAGAACAATGATTTTTCAGCGTGCAGTCTTCGTCGATACAGTCGGTCCAGCGTTTCCTGAGATTTCTCACTGGTTTTCGACGTTAGGCCTTTCCTAGCTTCATGTTACCAGTCTATTGCCGCTTCCACAGTTTGATGACTGTGGCGTATTTCGTACTTTCCGTGGTTGTACCGTATTAGCCTTGGCCGCCCTCTCATTTCGCTTCAATTCTATGCCTAAAAATCTGTTTTTCAAAGGCGTTCAGCATTTTTAGAGCGGATGCTTCTCAGAGGACTAAATTAATTTAATCTTATTTTTTACTTATGGACTTAGAACTTTGTTTTCTTGTTTATTTAGCTGGTCTTCAGTATACTCGAAACGGAGCTGACAGTTTTGTTAGCTAACTGTAATCTTCACTTATTTCGTCAGTTTCATTGCATTTTTCTTGTAAATTTCGAACCTTAGTAAATAAATTTGTCCACATTTTCTAGATGATATTCGTCAATAGAATTTTTTCAGCTTTTTCTTGCGAAATAGTTCGGTATTCTATTCAAAACGGGTATTAGCATGTGACTCTAGCAACGGGTAAGAAAGTAAATGCATCTAAAGAAATAGTACAGGAACTGTTGCACCGCGGCCTCTCAGCCGAGCCGCCGTCAATGCAGCATAAATTTTTATGTTATAAGACTCATTTTTATTTTGCCCAGCGTGCCTGACTTTGCCGGCTAACGCAGTCTGGCGTGGGTTTTGGGCAGAAAAGAGTCACTTTGGTGCTACGGCACGCGGACATCACATTTTTACAAAAAAAAACATGCAAGGACAGACGATGGTGAGGAGAAATCATTATTTTTCTTATAATACTTTATTCACACATTGTAGTTTGCAATAATCTCATAACAAAAGAAATAGAAAAAGAATCAAGAAAATATATAACCAAAATTATAATGAGAAAGTATCTATGTATAGTCTATAAGAACTATCTGGACCTTACGAAAGAAAGAAAACAAAAAAAAATGTTCAATAGATGAAAAATTAAAAATTAGTTACAGTATTGAAATGACACTATTAAAAGTTCCCAAACCCGGCCGGGATCAGTTAACACCAATCGTGACAAAAAATGGGTTTTTTTTTCTCTTTACCAATCCAATCTAGTAATACGATATTTATTCCACTAATTAAAGTAATTCAATAGTTCACACTAATAGCAACAATAACGATACATAGATGAGAATATTTTAAATAATAAGAAAAAAATTATAATAAATTATTCTGATGCATAAATTCAAATAGTTTCGAATTCAATTAGTTACATTTTCATCTTCTCATGCTTCTATACGTTAGGTATGATACGACTTCGAATAATAATTCTGTATTCGAATAATAATTCTGTTGCTTGTCGATTGAAAAATTCACTTATATAATCAAAAGGTACTTAGCTGAGTTCTTCCCAATATTATGTGTATTTCTTTAAACGTTCGCAAGCTCGATCATCTGCATACTTGGCTGCTTCAATATCTTTTGCCTCCGACACCAACTAACGAACATTCACGACTAGAAGAAAATTTCCTTGTTCGCCAACTCCTGAGTAGTTTTTACAATTTCAATTGCATTATACGCCCAAAAGACATCTTCGTTGCCTCTTTAATTTTCGACGTTCTTCACTTTTCTTTCAAAATTAACTAATTTGAAGTTATCCACCCCTCGTTCGATAACAGGTCGTTTTTCTTCCTTTTTTTTTCCCAATTCAGTTTTTTCCGCCACAATTTTGCTTTGATTTCACACAATCTTTTGAAATTCACTTTCACGTACTTTTTTCAAATTTACTTTCAAATATTTTTTCCAATTCTAGGTTCAAATAATTTCTCAAACTTAATTTCAAGCTTTGATTTCACACAATTTTTTGAAATTCACGTTCAAGTACTTTTTCAAATTTACTTTCAAATATTTTTTCCCAATTCTAGGTTCAAATAATTTCTCAAACTTAATTTCAAAATGTTATTGACTCTCAACCACGAGCATGACCCTCACTTTTCAGATCTCCAAACCAAAAGAAACCAAAAGCCCTCGTTTCTTTGTTCAGAAATTTTTCAGTGAACCGCAAGAGCGGTTCCTTTCCAAAATTCCCCTTTTGAACGCTAATTCCCGAACTATTAGGGCATCACCAGGCCTGTTCGTATAAGCATGAGACGCCATTTTTGCGATGGGAAATCCCAAAGAGCTTTCGCTGAGCAGCTGGATCTGTCAGAATGACAATTACCCAGTATGGTTTGTAGTTTGTTTATATTTACTTTTCAAAAACTAATTGAAAATTGTTTCAGGGAAGTCTACAACAATTAGTCTACAACAATCGTGGGGACGACCCAGACCCTGAGAAGTCTCACATTGCCGGGCACTATTCATTAATTGGGTGTTTTTTTTTTCTTTTGTTTTTAGTTCAACTCATATTTTTATATCTTTCGCATGATATATCCCCAGCACTTTACCCTTTTCATCTACCAGCTCATAGGATACTTGACCTATTTTTCGTGTGACAGTTGCTTTTAAAAACTTCGGCGCCAGCTTAGCAGCAAACCGATCAGCTGCACGACTCAGAGTATGGTTCCGCACCCACACAGCCTGCCCCAATTCAAGTTTCTTTTCCCGAGACCTCAAATTATATCGATTTGCTCCCTTAGCGTATGCCTCTGCAAGTTTACTCCTGACTCGGTCGTGCACCATTCGCAACCTGTCATTATTGGAGCGGAGTAGCACCTCACCATCCTCAAAAGCATTCAGGCTCTTTAATAAAACGTACTCGGAGCCATGCCGGATAGGATGATATCCAAACATCAGAAAATGGGGTGAAAACCCGGTGGCCTCGTGTACGACATTGCGGAATGCTGCGCACGACTCCGCCAAAAATTCATCCCACTTTCGATGATCTTCTCCTACATAGGCTCGAATAGCTGTGAGTATCGACTGATTTACTCTCTCGGATGCATTAGACTGTGGCGAATATATAGGATTACGGATGTGTTCTACTCCATAATTTACCAGAAAATCCGAGAAAGCTTTGGATGTGAATTGCACTCCATTGTCAGAGTGAACTGTCTCAGGAACACCAAACGTGAGGAATATATTTTGATTTAAGAACTTAATGACACTCTCAGTAGTAGCTTTGGGTAAAGCCTGAAGCCATACAAACTTGGTGTAATGGTCCAGTACAACCAATAGTTGGGTATTTCCAGATTTGGACCTTGGATAAGGCCCCATAAAATCTATAAACAAACGCTGTACAGGACGATCTGTCACTCTAGCCGCGCCCATAGGAGGTCTCATGATGGTGTTGGAGCTCTTCATTTGTTTGCATACTGCGCAACCTGAAATATAATCTGCCACATCTTGTCGCAGTCTCGGCCAATAGTAGTATCTTTGCAGCAGCTCTACCGTTTTCCGAACACCACAATGTGATCCTAACGGACTGTCATGCACACGCTCTAGCAGGACCTGTTTGTAGGCATCAGGTACCCATATCTTAACACTTGGAATATCCAGGTCTTCATTCTTCTTCGAACCACATGATATATAAATAACCTCGTCGCTGATAATCAGATTTTTGAATTTGTCAGGATTCTCTTTAACTTTTGCAATTAATCGTCTATACTCAGGTTCTTCAAAAAAAGTTTTTGGAATACTACTTCCCCAATGCTGATGCTCGGGCATGCATACTACCGCACAGGCTGGTTCACTCTCAGAAGCGCACGCCCTCGACAGTGCATCCGGTACCACATTCTACAACAATTAGTCTACAACAGAACTACAAACATGTACAAAGTTTGCTTGTGGTTGCGTGCAAAAAAAAATATTTAAATGAAAAATATAATGCAGCTACTGTAAATGTATGTTTACATCTTCAATTTTAATTTTTTTCTTGTATCAATTACAAATAGTTCATCCCCGAGCTATGTGAAGTATAAAAAATTTCACCTTAAACATACCCATATTTCTCATGTCTATAAATGTAGCAAAATAGTGTTTGGCTGTCTATTATTGTTGACTGGTGCTGAACACATATTAATTGTATATTATTAGCATAATTATTTCTAAATAAAAAAAAACTAATATAGGATTAAGTATCCACACCTATTCTACATCTACATTTCACTTCTATCTACACTTCATAAAGGGTATGGACAAGACCTTCGTGACTCTTTTTATTTGTAGTAATTGTGTTCCTAAAAAAAGAAAACAAAAACCAAAAGTTCCCCAAAAGTCGTGAATTTGTAATTTAAACAAAAAAATTGAAAATAGGCCTACCTGCGACTATGTGTGTGCTAGTCCTTGTTGCAGCGCATGGTACAAGAATTCGAGGAACATATCGACCAAGACTTTGATGTAATGGTGGGCGATTGTGAAATGTTTTCTCATTTGAGCTGTGGCGGCTTTACGTCTGGAGCTTATTGGACTTAGCCTCACCATCTTCTTCTATTCAAAAATAAAAACTATTTCAATTTGACATTGACATTCAGCTATAACATTTTTGTTATGTCTTCAATTCTATAACTATTTTTATTAATGTTCGAAAAACATATATCATCAAAAAATTTCAGTGAAAAAATCTCAGGAACGCGCCATCCGATTGAACTGAAATTTTCAGGATACATTGGTGTATATGCAGAATAGTGCCAGGTGTCACAAAAAGTTAATAATCTTTAACCCTTTGGCGCCGTTGGCCATTTTATTGATATTTTAAATATACCTATTTTTCTGTCAACACATCACTTTTGTAAAAATAAAGTTTATGGAATGAATTTAGAACGTGATCTAAATGTGAATATGCTAATTTTTTTGAAATTTTTAACGCTGTGTGCGCTAGGCGCCTGAAATGAGATTGGGAAAATTTTTAAATTGCGATAACTTGTAACCAGATTATCAAATCATTATGAAACTTACTAAGTTACTAAGTTGTAGACTTTTTTTTTGTTTATTTTTAAAGTGCTGGCAACCCTGCAGTTGCGGCAGGCATCGAAAATAAAAACCTTCAAAGCATCGACTCTAATAAAAAAATTTCGTCTTTTACAGTGAAAACTAACTCATATAGCAATCTAATGCTTTGTCTATACCACCAAAGGACAACTTTTTAAATTTCACATCGGACAAGAACGGTAACCCTCCTCCAATTTACGTATAATTTAAGCATCAAAAACTTCTGTTCACGAGAACTCATGATCCAGTTATCGAACATGAATGAAATTCACAGAATGTATTGGTATTAAGTAGAACCAGCTCTGATAGAAGCGATATCAGAATGCGGGCAATTCTGTGCCAGTTGTACCATCTTGAAAAATTATAAGGAAAAAAAACTACTTTTTGCCCTATGAATTCTGATTCAGTTATCAGATTTTCATGAAATTCACACAGTAGCTGAACCTTACTCTAAGGCGTGTTAGGTACAAATTTGGTTGAAAAATTCGGTTGGCGCTACCAACTGTGGTGAGTTTGGTGTCTTGGGTTTCGAAAATTCGCTCAAGAAAATAGATCTTTTTGCCCCATAACTCCCAGTGCATTCATGGGAGCAAAACGAATTTCATATGATAAATGGAACTGAATATAGGCATTATTCAGAAGGAATCTGGTTAAAAAGTCATGATAGGGCTGCCAGCTATTGTTGGTTTTGTATTTATTTGCAATATCTTTACGAAGCGATTTTGTCGTAAAATTTTTAAACGGTAATGATCTTATAGTGATAATAAACAACAATAATTAAGTTTACGAAAATTTGAAAACTTTTGCAACTGGTAATCCTAAATTTCTTTGTACCCCATACCTTCCAATGCAGTCATCGGATCAAAACGAAATTCGCAGGGTAGGTTGATTTCAATGTGAAGCAGGTGTGGTATATTTTGATGATGCGATTGATTGATGCTAGCGAATGGGTGACAGCACGAAGCGTTTTTCTGCTATTTTTTTTTATCAATAAATGCATACATTAAGTATTCATATCGCAAACATTTGCAATGAAAATTAGTTACCAATGTTTAAATTTTCTAGGTTCCAGAAATTTTTCGGCCCCAAAAAACTTTCGTTTTTGGACCCCAAACATCTTTCTATCCCTGTAACTTTCAACGAAATCATCGAATGAAATCGAGATCGATAGAGTTATTTGATTTTGACGTGAGGCAATTGTGGGAAACTTTTAGTTGCAGTGCTGGTTAAGTGTTACAATCACTGAGCACTTTCTTTGTTTATGTTATGTTATGCTGCTTTCAAAGTTTTGCAGTGTTTGGCTCTCTTAAATCTTGAAATTCATGCAAGTGGAAGTCCTGAAATCCTTTCCTCCTTATGAGTTTAAATGCATTGTTAAGATAAAAGTGGCTTTGCACTCGAAACAGGTTGCTCATCGAACATAAGTATTTTTAGCGGTTCAGGTACAAGTGGCGCGAAGGATAATTTTGCTTTCTGTTACTGTAAGTTAGCTCAGTAAGAGTATGTAGAAGGAGGTAATTTGTCAGAGCTTTTGAAAATAAGAAAGTCTGAAAATTGAATAGATGAAAAATACTGGGATAGGAAGCTGCAGCTGCTTTAGAAACAGAAATACATATCGTCGCTGTTAAATCAAACCGGCATATCTGCAAAAATTGAGTTTTTGAGTTTTTGGTATAAAAACATTCCTCTTTGTCCCGTCTATTTTTATGTCGCACCGGCATATCGTATAGTTGAATAAAAATCCGTCTAATGGTGCTGTGCCGGTATGCATTTACGAGGAAACAGCCCACACGCGAAAACTTTAAAGCGCTCTGGTGAAAAATATGCATTTTGCAGATATGCCGGTTTGATTTTACAGCGACGATATGTTTTCCACGTTTGATGAAAGATTTACGAAAAAACTGATGCCGCGTAAATGCTCGCAATATACATAACTAGCCCCACGAATTTCAGTTTCAACATCCCATACAAAAGATTCATGAGCTTGTTTGAATAAAGTTTGGTCGAGTCTCAGCTTACCTATCTACTCTTATTATGAATTTTTATATAATTACATTCTTTAAAAATTTTCTTCATATATTCAGAAGTTTAAATATGATAAAAAAAGGCTGTTTTCTTGGTTTCGCATCGAATCGAATGTATTAGCTAGTTGCAGGTCTCATGCATTCGGCAATTAGTATCACAAGGAACAGAACCCCATGAAGATAATTTGGGTCTGTCATTTAAAATCTCCAGCTGCGTACTAGTCAAAGTGTTTTTTTTTTCCATTCGACTCATTTGTTGACCAATTCCCAAGCCAATTAACAAATCCATCCATCTATCCAATCATCTCGTAGACTATCCTCATATAGTAGGAAAAACAGCCCGATCACGTGACTCTCCATTCAAACATACAAAGTAACTTTCCTAATGCATAATCCTTCTACCTAGTGTCTTCATTATCCCAGGAATCGGATGACCATGTGCTACTGGCCGAGTTTTCTAGATCTAATCCGTTACACACACTCAATAGCACATTGAAATTGCATTCCGGCAGGACGGAAAGTGGTATCAGCAGGTCGTCGCGCTTCATTGAATCCACTCAATTCCATAACAAGGGAAAAGAGCTTTTAACAAAGAAGGACCGCAAAACTGTGCCAAAGAAGTGGAGGGTTGTGTTGTTTTCGTCATTTTTTTTCCCATTTTTCGTTAAATATATAGGATGTTTGCTTTCACGGTCAATGTTATGTGAATGGTGTTCAATGATGCAACATATGTATGCTTACTCGTATATAAGTGATCGAAATCTGCGAAGAGGGAACGTCGTAAGCCATTCATAACCAGGCAAAAGATCAGGTTTTCCTATTTTGATGATTGGCTAGAATGGTTTTATTCAGGTTTTTTTCGATTTCTTAATCTTTTTAAACAAAAACACTACTTTAAACGAGCGTTAAAAAGCGAGATACAATGTAGATCAAGGGTGAAGTTAATTGTTGGTTGTAAATTTGTTGATGAAGCTCTCTACCAGCTTCAACTTCAACCCTTAGAATTGACAAAAGTTGTCGTGGGATTACTTTACAATACTATAAAAAAAACCATCCACCTAAAATCAAAATAAATCTACCAGTTAACCATCAGAGCCCTTTTCGTATTATTTTTTCTCTTCCAAATTATTGCTGTGAACATAAAAATTTAAAATTCGCACCGATGCAAGCACACATGCTCGCTAAACTTCACCGTTGTTCTTTTGGCATATTTTTATGACCTTTTCGCAACACATTCTCCCTGCAACGCCACAAGGGTCTGTTGTGAGTGTGTGCATGTACTTGTACACATGCCCTCGAAAAAATTGCGTAGCTTGGCAACATATGCAAGTCTAACCCTTTTTTTTTAGCGAAAATTAGCAGCCACAAATTTCACGTTCAAGGTCATGGGATCTTTGTCGTCGTTGAATTTCGATGCATGTGTTGTGTTTTCATGGCCAATGCATGTATAGACTAACATTCAACGCTGTGACACATTTTGCATGGTCCCCGAATATAATTTCAGTGCATATGCTGTGGTTCGAGTGTATGTATGTTCGTCCAAAATATGGGCATGCAAATATGCTCCGGCTGCATTACAATGGAATATGTGTGTGCGAATGCAGTGCAATGCAATGACGTGTAAGATGTCCGTGTGTCTTGCAATTGTGTGATTGCCTTTGGATTTGCATGAAGTGCAAGGTCATGGAAAATGAAAATTTCGAAATGCCCTGCATATATGGAGATGATGTCATTTCGGTCAGTTGTCCGGATGTCGCATATGTGTGTCAGTAGAGCAGTTGAAAATTTAGGTTAAAGTGGAATGAGATTTTAATTGAATATTATAGTATCCCATGGTTTTGCAAGATGATTGCCATCAATAATCTAGGACTTTTACGTACTGAAGTAGCAAATTAATTTCAGAAATATATTGAAGGTCTAAATAGATTCAATCGAAACCTGAGGTTCGTCCTCAAGTACTATTCAAACATCACGTGCGAAACATCAATTTTTTCACTAAAGGTACGCTGCGGTTGGGAGCTGCAACTAAAATTTAAACTGTATCTAACTCAATTTCAGAATAGACCTGAGTCTTACCACACAGCTGCTGCAGTAGAATGCTAAAACTGAAGATTCTGTCAAACTGAGCTTTCAGATACTGAAAGTGAGGAATGAACACGTTCATTATTTTCAGTTTTAGTTTTGGTATTTTTTGAAGTTTGTGTTGGCCTGTAGTGTTCTTTTAGTATATTTTTGACGTTGACGACTATTTTGTAGAATTGTTTTCACTTTGATGCGCATTTTACAGGTGTTGTGTCTGTCATATAGGTTTTAGTTTGAGCAACCACCGTCAGCAATTCCTTGTTAAACTAAATCAAAAATGACGTCATTAAGCTTTGCTAACCTTAAAACCGAAATAAGTTTCAGTTTAAGTTTTTAGCCCCCAGCCGCAGCGCACCTTAAGCCCGTAATGAATCGATTTCATAGAAATACTGCAATGAGACAATGTCGGCAAAGCTGTTCACAGTCCTTAATGTCAGCAAAATAAATCACTTCATTTCCAAGAACCGAATTTAATGAAAACTCTCACATACCTACCTTACAATCTGTAGTAATTGATAAAATGATATTTTATCTGTGTGGTCATTGCAAATATCTGCTATTACAAGAGTAGACGACTTTTGTTGCAATTATGTGAAGCGAAATTAACTGAGTGGAAAATTAAACTTGAAAAATCAATTTCTGCTGAAAGGCAAATTTAAGAGGATACGAGCTTTGATTTAAAAATTGTTTTAGAAAAACAATAGATAGACAACATATGAGGAGAGACACCATACGTTTGCGAATTCACTATTTGAGAAAAATATGTCTAGATTTTTAACTGGGCTTAGGTTCTAATAGACGCTATCAGTGAAACTTGTCAGTGCACGTTCGGCTGTGCTTCAGCGTTACAAGCTTGCGAAATAAAAATTAATTTCTAGAGTATATTTTTTTGGTGAATTAGGTTACAGTGAACTTTGAAATTAAAACAAAAACAAAGAAAGGTAAAGAGTGTTTTGTTTATGTGATTTTGTTTGTTTTGTTTATGTGATTTTGTTTGTTTTGTTTGTTTTCACCTTATTGAAATCATGTTTTGCAATGTCTGCTATTGCCCAAGTATTTTCTGTTTATATGGCGTCTCTTCCACGATATGAGGAGAGATGCCACCCATTGTAAAAGTTTATTTGTAGCGTAATCCATCAAACTTTTTCATTGTTTAAAGAATGCCCAGAATATATATAAGGAATTATAAAGTGGTTGGAGGAAAGTAGACAGAGGAAAGTTTAGTTTTGGCCATGGAACAAGTGGAAATAAGTGAATTATCAAAAAATGATGATCAAAGTCGCTATGGAATTCCGATTCGTACCTTACCTAATCGCCTTATAACCGACAATGTGACCAAATCTGGATTCGGTCTCCAAAGTATTTGTTTTACGATAATACTACTACGTCGCATATGTACTCTTCCATATCTAAAATTCAAATTAAATATTATTCAAGCATCACTCGGAACAGAAAATGAAAAGCGATTAACATCTTACATCAAACGTCTAGCTAATGCTGGTTTTGCACCTGGCAGGAGCAGTGTTGTGAGGCTTCCGTGGCCGAGATTCCCTCGCAAATTCCCACGGTTTTTCCCACGGATAATATGTGAGCTATTCACCACAGTTTTATATTTATTTATCAATATCGCGCAAATAAGAAAAAAACAGCAGTTTAATATATTTTATACACATGTATATTTGATTTATTACACCGAAGAAAAAAAAACATTCATTTCGTGAAAAATATTTTATTATAACGCAATATAAAATGCGTTCGTTTTTAAACGAATCAAACAGATTTTGTGCATTGTGCAAATTGAAATGTTTGTCCGAAGGCTCGAAATCAATGCAGGTAACAGGTCTAGACTGGAAATTTGAGCGAATGCAACAAACTGCGTTCAGTGAATCTTCGCTTATTCTGTTTCGCTTTAAAGTTTTGACGGCGGTTACAATGGAGAATATTGTTTCCGACTCAGTATTTGAATGTGGCAAATCTAGAGCATACTTTGAAATCTTAGTTGAATGAGGAAACATGCATGCATCCTCAAAATTTTTTGCTTTTTCTATTTCTTTCGAAAACTGCTCTACTGTTAGCTGCAATAATCTCTGCTTTTCATCACTTGAAAAAGTTACTGCTAGATCTCTCCATTCGATATTTACAATAGATTCTTCAAAGCCAATTGTTTGTGCCAAATTTTTGAACTGCAGCGAATTCGTTCGTTTTGAACTATCAAGAGCTATTCGGGGGCTTAAAAACTCAATTTCTTTAAAGATAACATCATTAAATGGTAATCTCTCTTTGAGCTCTTTACATGTCCTAGTGTAAAACTCTTTTCCTATTTTTTTATGTCTAATTTTACAGCTTCTTCAAAAGACGTTATGTATTCTTCACATTTTGATCCCAAATAAGTATCTATATCTGAAACTAAATGCTCATCATTCAATTCGATATTTTCCAGTATGAAACCAGGTTTCAGCAAATTTAAGCAAATTCTTCTTAAAATTCTACTGCACTCAGCTTACAATTTGTGAATCAGTAGTTGCTTTGACTGAACCGGTGCATTAAATGTATTGAAATAGCTTAAACTAGGTTCTACAAAGCTGAAAAATGCCTTCACACGATTATTCTGCATTATTTCGTAACAATATTTTGCTTTTGGCCGTTTTGACTTAAACTTTTTGTTGAAAATCGCTAATCGAATGTCTTGAGAAACGATTCTTGTTCATTTTATCCCAGGTTTTAGCTGAAATGTAAGAATACGTGAAGAAATGCCAATTTTGCCTGGATTGTTTAAATTCTTTCTCAAATACATTTGGTGCAAATTTTACGAAAGTGTTTCATTTCATTTAAACCACGATTTTGCTCTACGAGCAGCACTTTTGTCCTTTTCCCTTTTTCAAGTTTTAGATGGCGAAAATTCCCATAAATAGCGAAAATTCCCACAATATCACAACACTGGGCAGGAGTACAATTCGTTCTCGTGCCTACCAATTTGCCGAAAAGCTTCCAATCAAGCATAGGTTTTCCAAAGAAAAAGAAAAGACAGGCCAATATTGGATTATTTACTTTCTTTCTCCTTACATATCAGTACGTCAAGCAGAAGGTATTTCGCTCGCGAGAGCTCAGGCTATGAACAGGGAAGAGGTTAGTGCATTTTTAAAACTACTTGAACAGGAAATGATAGCAAATAAACCGGAAAATATTTTCAACGTTAATGAAATTGGTATCCAATCAATAAATAAACCTGGAAAAGTTTTAACTCTGAAAGGAGTTAAAGACGTTCGAGTCATCTCGCCTCGTGAGAAAGGGGAAACAATTTCTCTTGTAGCGTGCTGTCTTGCTCAAGATAGTTTTTTATCTCCGGTCTTGATAATGAAGAGTGTCAATAGAAAATCTGAATTTTCAGATGGTTTGCCCAATGAGTCCGAAGTCTATATGAACAAAAAGTCATCTGACATAAATTCTGAACTATTTTTGAGATGGTTCAACGAACGCTTTTTGGCCAAACAACCGAAGCAAGTAAAACTATGTTGATTTTGGATCGACACACTAAAGCTAAATGTTGAAAAACAAAAGTAGGACAATCACAAGACTATAAGTTGGATCTTTAATAGGTCAAGCTTGGAGAAAAGTCGCAACTGTAAGGAACGCTACATCAGGGTTCACGGCTTGTGGAGTATTTCCACCTAATCCAAATGCCATACCAGACCATTTTTTTCGTTCTATCTGATGTAACTGAACCGGAGCCTTCTAATGTTTCTTCAATTAAGCTATGTAGGAGAGATCGCCTTCTGCAGAGTTTAGCCTTTTGAGTTCCATATTTTTATTCTTTCGTCATACATTGTGATAACAATACTTAATAATAATGTACCTTTAAAATGAAAAATAAATGAATTAATTATTTTCCATTTCTCTTATTTATTATTGCTTTTTGCAAAAAGTATGGCGTCTCTCCAACTTTTACCCTATGCCACGTGGAATTTTAAGGTAAAATTTATTTAGACAACAAATCATATACTGTTTCATTGCCTAACCATCCTGCCACTTTTTAAGTCTTGTTGTAGTTGCTTGGATGATATCCTTGAAAACATAAATCCATCTCTCATTTGAATGCAATCGATAGTAATCGACCTTGAGCATTTCAAACAGGACTAATTATTAACCAGACTATTTATTCAAATCACATCAATCGCTTAAAACCATTGAATCTTGTAATGAACAGCCTACGACAGGCACATCTAACTACGCTAAACCTGAATCAATGAACAATATCATCAATTCCCCGTAGCAGTTAGTTAACATTTAATGAAATATGTCAATTAATTTAACGCAAATTACAATATAACAATGGAAACATGACCATTCTTGTCTCAATAAATCGTTTCGATTGCAAATCATTCGTTTAGTTACCCCAGCGGATTTCAATGTTTTCTCATATTCATCATGAAGATGTGGGAGATTCACACAGTTTATATGGTAGTGCAGCATGGGAGTAGCTTGTGTTGTTCAGTTAAATGGTTTGTAAATTTACATCTGAGAAACATGTAGGTACGCCACCGTACCAAACATCATCTTTAATTTGAAAGATAGAGGCTGGGGGAGGATTCATGCATACTAAAATAGTTTTCGAGAATATGGCGTGGCTGTTGCTTTGTTCGTTAGTTTAAACAGAAATATCAAACATATTCACAGGTAATAATTATAGAATGGTATTTGTGATTTTGTAATGTGAACTAAAACCTCTTACGCTGAATTATTCAATATTAGCTGACGCTCAGAGGAAATTGCTGTAGTTTGACTACTTGTTTTTGTCGTTAAATTCGAATTTGATCACTAAAGCAGGGCAATTCTTATACCGAGATAACGATACAATTCTCAGTTTTTAAATAGTGTTTAGCTTCGGGACTTATAGTGAGTAAAACACTGACATTTGCCATGTGAGGTCCCTGGTTCAAATCCAGATACGGACGAAGAACCACGCAACGAGCTTTGAGTTAACCTCACCCTGAATAGGAAACTGAGCCAAATCAGGGACAACAAGGCATGATACTAATTATTTTACACTCGTAAAAATTACATTGTCGATAATCGAAATTTTAAATGACCTGAACAAATTTTAATCTGAATCTTAAGTCGTCAGCAGGTTGAAACTGTAAAATTATGCTACTAGATATTGCACAAAATTAAAATACAATGATGTCAGCTATAGATTGAAAGATAAAAAAAAAACCTTAGTGCATCAGAACCGCTAGAAACACTAATGTTCGAAGAACAGTAGAGGATTTGTGCAGATTTTGACTATGTATTCTACCACTAGCTACTTAAGGACACCATAAGTAATAATAGACCCTAAGCCAATTTAATTTCGATGACTTAATCGAAAGTTACAGCGATAGAAATGTGTTTGGGGTTGCCATCCAAAAAATGTCCAGACCTTAGAAAATTTAAACATTGGTAAGGTTTAGATTGGTTAGACCAGATGTGACCTGACGTATAGGGCGGACTTAGTCCTTACATCGACCTGACTTAAAATCTAGTCAGATCGAATTTAGTCCTCGTTTGTACGTGACAGCTGTCATTTAATTTAATTTTAGTTCATACACTGTAATTATCTTTCCATATGTCTCTCAAACATGATTAGTTAAATGGTTTTGAATCAAACGATAGAGCAGCGAGCTTAAATTCAACGTTCATATATTATTAATAGTCGCGCAAAAATCAAGGCTTAGGTCGGGTGTGTTTACAGCGATATAGGTCAAGTCACTTGAAATCGTGTACTGACTTATAGCTTGGGTTGGGTACTGAATGTTTACAGCAGGTGGACTAAATAATTTAGGTGGAATTTGGTGTATAGCCCGCACACTAAACGTCTGCTGTAAACGCTATCATTGTTTATTTATTTTCATTGCAAATGTTTATGTAAGCATTTATTGGTACGGAAATAACAAAAACGCTTCGTGCTGGTAACCCTTTGCTAGCACCGAAGCCCAAAATATGTCACATTTACCTCACGTTGAAGTCAACCTACTATACGAATTCCGTATTGATCCGATGATTGCAGTGGAAGTTATAGGGATACAAAGAAATGTAGGGCTACCACCCGTAAAAGTTGTCAAATTTGCTAGATCGTAATATTTGTTGCTTATTTTCACTAAAAGATCACTATGATTTGAAAATTTTATGATTAAATCGCTTTCTAAAGATATGTAAAAAAAAAAATACAAAAGCGAACATACCTGGCAACTCTATCATTTTTTTCCAACTAGATTTCTGCTGAATATTGTCTTCAATATGTTCAACCGGAAGCTATAGGTCAAAGAGCTTTATTTTCCTGAGTGAATTTTCAAAATTTAAGACACTAAAATTACCATAATTTTTCAACAAAATTTCTATTAAACGTGACTCGGAGTAGTATTCAGCCACTGTATGAATTCCGTAAAAATCTGGTGACTGAATCAGAATTTATGGGGCTAAAAGCAGTTATTTTTCTTAGTGATTTTTCAAGATGGCTCCACTGGCACAGAATTGTCCAAATTGCAAAATCGCTTCTATCAGACTTGGTCCTACTTAAGGCCAATACATTTTGTAAATTTCAACTGTATCTGATAATAGGGTCGTGAGTTCCCGTGAACAGAAGCTTTTGATGCTAAAAATTTCGGGGAAGGGTTACCGTTCTTACCCGTTGTAAAATTTCAAATGTTTTACTTTGGCTATGTATACAAAGTATAAGATTTATATATGAGTTGCTTTTTTTTAAAAAAAAAAAAACGACAATTTTTCAGGAGAGATTTGATTTGAATGTTTTCACTTTCAGCGCCTGCCCTAGCTACAGGGTTGCCAACACGCTCATCCAAAGCAACGCAAATTAACCCTAGAACTACAAACCGGGGTAAATATTTACCCCACGGGTTTTTTGCTCGTAAAATCGTTATGAAAGCAGTAATGTGACTAATTAGTACATATTTTTTTCGTTTTTTCATGTTACAGGGAATGGTAGAAAGCAAATTTAATTTTGTTAAGGTTAAGCTGGTAAAAATTCATTTGAATAGCTAAAAGTGCTAGAAAACGGTTGAAACGTCATTTAACACACCAACATTTATAAAAAAAACTTTCTTAACAACCTATTTTGAAATTTCCAACGGTATTTTCAAGAAAATACATAAGGCTTTGAGAAAAAAAATTCCATCACGATGTTCTGCCAAAAAAGTCTATTTATTTGGGACTTTAAAAATTATACAAAATTGGGAATCTGATCGATGGAAAAGTCAAATAAAAATATTCGTTATCAAAAATTTACTTCGGTTTCTGTCATGCAAAATACAAAAAAAGAGAAATTTGATGCATATAAAAAAAAGGAAATTGAAAGTAAAGTAACTATTATATAATATATAAAATATAATATATAAAATTTATTATATATTATATATTACATAATATATATATTTTTAAAATTTAAAGTAAAGTCTCGGATTCCGACAAAACTTTCACCAGTTCATCGACGCTTTTCAAATTGTATTTTTTCGCCATTATCTGCCAAAAAAATAACATACACATCAATGTTTTTGCTACTCTCAGTGTATGGATACTGAAAATATGAAAATAATCGCCGCAAATTATAAATCTAATGTTTTATTGTAAAATAACTTTATAATACGTGAATGGAATTTATTTTAGCACAAAAGGGAGAAATAACTTACCTACACAAAATACTAACGGGAACTATAAACCGGGGTAGATATCAACCCCACACAAGCTTTACGTCTTCACTCCGCCAAAGTAAACAAGATACTGACGGGCCTTGCGATCTCGCGCTATTGCTAGAAACTTAAACTAAATTATGGTATAGTTCTTCAGTCGATAGGCGTCACTTATGGACTTAGAAACATAGTTCAATGTTTGTTTGGGGTAGATATCTACCCCGGTTTGTAGTTCTAGGGTTAACAACTTTATAATACCAAAATGTTCTGAAAGTTTCATTATGATGGAATAGCTCTTTCAAAAGTTGTCGCAATTTAAAATTTTTCAAATTTTCCCGATATCTTTTTAGGTACCTAGCGCACACGTGGAGTTAAAAAAAAACTCCGAAATATTATCCGATTCACATTTAAAACACGTTCACAATTCATTTCGCTAACTTAATTTTTGAAAAAAATATTTGTGGACGGAATAATAGGTATGTTGAAAATATCACTAAAATGGCCGCCGGCGCCAAAGGGTTAAAGATATATGCTTCATATATTTATCATTAGGCAGGCATGAAAGTTTGTGTTTAGAAAAACTGGTTTCTGTAATTCGCTTTGATAACTTTTTTTTGTGCACACGATTTCATAATAGACTTTTCACATTGTATTTCTTAGCTCACACGAAACTATGGCTTAAGGGGGTAGTACCGGTTATATTTGTGAAAAAATCACTTTTTTGTTTTTTGCATTGTTCAATTTATTATACCTTCAGAAATCACGTCTCAACATTTTATTAAGATATTCCCAAAAATAAAGAAGTTACTGTAGTTCACGGCAGACCGCTGCTTTTAATTACTGCCAAAAAAAAATGATGAGAGCATAAGTCAGGCAGAAAAAGCGGCAAAGGAAGCGCGTTTGGCCAAAAAAAAACTGCCCAACTGCAAGAGTGAAGCCAATCACTCTTGAATACTTATGTATGGTCCAGGGATTGCAGACTGAGCAATTGTAGGTGATAAAAACATATTTTTCAAATAATATTCAATGAATAAATGGAAAAAAAACTTTAAACGCGTTTTTCTCGAAATGACGTTTTTTCAAACTGCGGACACTTATACTCCGGATTGGCCAAACCGATTTAAGTTAAATTTGGTGCACTACTTTATTCAAGTATCTTGTGTCGTAATCTACCACAATATAGGCCAAAAGTAAACCCAAAAACATTTGACAAGCGAAAAAAAAGGAAAAAAATTACGATTTTTTGAAAATTTTTTTCAAACAACTGCCATTTTTTGGATCATTTTTTTAAAAATATTGTGGTAGATTACCACGTAAGAAACATTCCTCTTTAAAATGCGGTTTGGTTTTTTTGTTCCAGATTCTTCATTCCTGAGATTATCTGTCCGCAGTATGACGAGGCATTTTTCGAAACGTCAACTTTGGCACCCTCTATAAATAAGTAAAAAAATGCAAAAAATTAATAATTTTTTTTTTTTGGAATTTTCAAAACGTTCATATTACCCATGTAAATTTTGAAATTTATACAAAATATAGGAGGTGAAAAAAAAATATTGAAAATTAAGCTGTTTTTTTAGCATTCTAACCAGTACTACCCCCTTAAAAACCATGAAGGAAACTTGAGTCGGCTGATTTCTTTGTGACAACAGTCGCCAACTCTAGGAAAACACGCTGCAGTTTATCAACCTGAAGTGTCACAATTTTTACAATGGCTGCTTGTGTTTTCAAATGTCGATAGAAAAGATTCATCGAAATCTAAAGTGATTACTCTTCATTGAAAATTGTATGAAAATGTGGAAATATTGTGCAATCTGTCAAAACAAAGAATCAAGTGAATGTTATTTAAGGGATAAAAAAATGAACCTAAATACAGAACGCTATCTAAAAGGACTTAGACAAAACTCTTTTGTCATCTAAGTCAACGTTCTAGTTAACCAAAAACTCATGGCCCAAAAAGGCTCCTAGACAGTAAAAGGAAAGCTTGTCTATGTGTAAGTAGACGAAACAACTGCTGTTAGAAAACTCCAGAGATTCAGCTAGATTTGTTGTTGCTTCGAATCGAATTAAACAAATTTGTCCGTGTCAGCCACTAGCCATATTACTAGTGTCGAACATTTGTTCCCCAAGAGAGTCATGAGGGACGTGCCCTATGAACTTTTTGACATATCCAGCTTTTGTTTAGGCAAACATCAAGGTGGATGGAAAAATCTTTTGGAAACTACCATTATATAGTGTTGTGGTGCGATAAAATTACTGCAGACAGTCAGTTTTAATAAAATTGCATGTGCTCTCTAAACGTAATGCGTCACCAACAAAGGATCTACCGACCTCTATGCTGTGAAAAACAAATGGTAGTAGATTTTGAAGGTAATGTGAAATATGAATAAGTCAGTTTAAGCATGACTTCGATTTAATCGCATGCAAAATTGACACTTTCTTCTGATAACCCTGATAGTTTTCTCCTAAAAATTCATTCATCATGAAGTTAAACCACCTCACTTTTTTTAAATGTATAATTTTATTTAGATATCATTTGCATCAGATACTGATACTTTTTACAAGACATCGCAAAAACCGCAACCGAAAACTTAAATTACTCGTATTTGCGTTACAATATGAATATATCCACTCCCGCAATTATAATCTATTCATATTTTTTTTGCATATGCTTATTTTGTTTCATATTAACAAAAACTAGTGTTGTTGCCATTAGTGCGCAACGACTAGCGAAAATTGAATAAGCGATTAATTTAATCAACTCGCAATTTAAAGCAAAAAAAAGAAAAAATACGAATTGCTATGCCGCCACCAAGCACCTTGCAAAACCAGAAATGCTTCCAGCTTGGCTCCACCACGCTCCAATGAGACCACATCGAGCAGCGAAATGAACGTGCCGTGCAAAGAACCAAGAAATCAAACCAGGCGAAAACACGAGAAGAGGAAGAAAAAACCGACAAACAACTCAAAAACCAGAAGAAACTCAAAGAAACTACCAAACGTGCTGGTGGTTTGGTTGCTTGAGTCGAGAGTATATGCCTATATTCTGCTCAGCGAAACGAAGAAATAGAAACTTTTCGACTTTGATAGTGAAACATCTTAGCTTCGGGGAAGACGTCGAAGGAGTAGAGCGCGGAGGTGATTAAGAATCTACCATCTGACCTTGAAGTGATCGTGAAAAGTTGTCTGCAAAATTATATTCGTTCTTTTCTTACTTGTTTTTGCGATGTGTGGTTGTTGTTACCGACATTGGCTTCGCAGTAGATTAGAATTTGCTCGGTAGATACAATTGAAGCGTTTCGTGTAGTAGTGGTTGGTTAGTGGATCTAATAGCCATGGCTCTGTTAACAATAGCTTGAAAGAAAATTACTTGGCCCAGGTGCGTGTTTACACTGCTCCAAAGTCGATTGGATGCTGCTGGCAAATGCATATGGTGGCCAATGAAAAATCAGAGCGTGTGTTTTGGTATTTATAAAGTAACTCTATTGAAAATGCATTGCGACTTGAAATATTTAATCGCTAGTCGGATTTTGTGCGATTGTTTTCAATCGAAATGTTTACTGAATGAATGAATATGAGCTTATTTTTTTTAAATATAAATGCAAGCGCATCGGAAATTCACGCGACCAAGCCACTTGAACTATGAACCTTGATATACGATTTATGAGCTTGGAGTTCCAATTTGTTTGCTCAAAAGTTAATTAGGTTTATCTCTAAATGCATTATTGATGCTAATTATTACTCGATCTTCAAGGCTTTTAATATAAACATATTTCAATTGATCAACCAATGTTCGGCACGTTTTTATGGGCAGAATAACATAAAATAAGGGCAACTTTCGAACACTTTGAATCTTGTTTACAAATAAAGAGTGAAACTGCAATAGAAATTATGCTGAAAACAAACCTTTAATCAAATTTCGATGACAAATTAATTGACATCTGGCAGTAATATTCACAAAGTAGATCCCAAAAATCATGCTATCTAAGTGTCAGCATCCTCTTGGAGAACCCTGACCCGAAAATTGCGAATGCAATGGTCTATAGTAGCCTCTAAGCTACGAACCGTTGTTGACTGGTTCAACGGATTCAGGTTTCGAATCATTTGAATAATATAAGCCTTTAGGCCAAACTCGTTATGCAAATTTTCTTCTAATAAGGAGGCACAGAGCCCATAATCCAATGCTGATTGGTTGTGTTTTTCAATTTTCTGCTAATTTTTTTTTGCTGTGTTTTGCAAGTATTATGCAATTTTTTTCAATCTGCGGGAGTATATTGTGTGCAAATAAATTTCAGATAGGCAAATTGTAAAATTATTTGACACCTATTCTCACTGAAACGTAAGCTGCAACAATACGCCCCGAATAAATTTTAAGTATCTGTCATGAAAATCATCAAATATATAGAGCATATTGAATTTACTATGTTTTTTTTTTCTTCTAAATACTGATGCATTTTTCAAAAAAACGAAGGCTGACTCAGCCTTACGGCATAGTCAGATATGTATAGGGGAAGGTGGGGCAAGACGGGGAGCGGGGCAAAACGGGGAGTTGGCAATAGTTAAGAAGCTATGCAGTGAAATCCAGCGGAGATCGTGTGAAATAAGTCGGTAAAGTGCCTGAGTGTAATTTTTGCCTGAACCAGCTGAGTTTGTCAGTTTTCAAAAAAGTTGTGACAAGGTGTGTTGTTCTGAAGCGTCTGGTGGAACTTTTTTCGGATTTTTATTTGCAAGTAAGTACTAGAAAGCTAAATACTATGCATGAACGCGTTTTACTATGTTAAAGTACACCTCACTACGAACAAATAAAGCTCTCATTCACGAACGTATCATTAATTGTCAGCGTTTAATACAATGTTAATGAAATATATAGCTTGGGGGCAGAACGGGGAGGGGCAAAACGGGGAGGTTTTATGATTTGGTTTCTCAGTGAAAAAATACTACAGATATTCATCTTTTTTTCACAGAATGGTAAGAAATTACAAAAGAAAAACTGAGAGATGCAGTTGGTCAACAGAAGACATGCAGGCCGCGGTTTTGAGCGTTGTCTCTGGGTTATGTGGCACACCAACCGCTGCTGCTGCTCATGGCGTCCCGCAAACCACATTAGAACGCCACGTGAAAAAAATGCGCGATGATCCTGAGTACGAGGTAAAGAAAAAGTTTGGCCGATTTACAAGTGTTTTTAACCCCGAACAAGAAAAAGAATTGGCACAATATTTAGTATCAATGGAAGCTCAATTTTTTGGCCTAACCTACGATGAATTTCGTGAAGTTGCGTACCAATTGGCTGTAAGAAACGGAATCTCGCATCCATTTACTGAAAATAATAAAGCTGGAAAAGACTGGCTGCATTGTTTTATGAAACGCCACCCAGAACTAAGCCTGCGCAAGCCCGAGGCAACCTCAGCAGCTCGAGCATCAGGGTTCAACCAAGTGGCAGTGAACCAGTTTTTTGATATTTTAGTATCTCTTAATGAAAAACACCATTTCACGCCTGAGAAGATTTTCAACTGCGATGAAACTGGAATCTCTGTAAATCCCAAGGGACTGTCTCGTATCATCGCATCCAAAGCACGACGTCAGGTCGGGGCTATAACCTCATCAGAAAGAGGTGAAACGGTCACGGCTGAAATTTGCTTTTCAGCTGCTGGTGCTTACGTCCCGCCAATGTTGATTTTTCCCAGGAAAAGAATGCAGCCATCTTTTCAAATGGGCCTTCCGCCAGCTTCCTTCGCAGAATGCAGTGACTCAGGTTGGATAACAAAAGAGCTTTTTTTGAAATGGTTTCGGCACTTTGTTGCTTTTACCGGAGCAACTCCACAGAGACCTGTTTTATTGATACTAGATGGTCACTCAACGCATACCAAGAACATCGATCTTATCGACGAAGCTCAGAAAAACGGGGTCGTTTTATTTTGTTTACCACGTCATTGCTCCCACAAGCTACAACCACTTGATGTAGCTTTTATGAAACCTCTAAGCAAGTTTTTGGACGACGAAATCCGAAAATTTCTCCGCACAAATCCAGGAAAAGTGGCAACATTGGCTCACGTCGCATCGCTTTTCGGCGCAGCTTATACGAAAGCCGCAACGATGGCAACCGCAGTCAATGGTTTCAAAAAAACTGGAATTTCCCCAATAGATCCAAACGTTTTTAGTGACGTTGATTTTCTCCCCTCGAAAACAACAGACATAGAGCTTCCCAGCAACGATCTAGTACCTGCCGAGCCCATACCTTCAACTTCAATTGCTAACGTCTCCATGGACATCAGCGTGCATGCGGGAGGTTTAAACAAAGCAACAAGTTCTTTCGGAGCGATTTCGCCGGAAGTTGTTTTGAATACTCCAAGAGTTGCTTCAGGTACATAAATATATCACCTACTTTCATTTACCTTTTCCAGACAATTTAGGCAAGTAGGTGGCAATAAATACACTAGTAAAATTCAAAATGCAATTCTATTGTTCAAGGTACCAAACGAGTAAGCAGAAGAAGAGGAAAAACAGCAGTCCTTACATCGTCTACCTACAAAAAGCAACTGCTTGACATGGATGCTGAAAAAGCAGAAAAAGAAAAAAAGAAACTTGAGAAGAAAAATTCTAGAAAAGAAAAAGATCTTGCGAAGAAAAACCCGTTGGTACCCAAAAGAGGCCGTGGCCGACCTCGAGCTCAGGCGAAATAAAGAAGCGAAAAAGTTCTGATAAAAAATTTTATATTGCGAATTTTTTTTTTTTTTTTACTTTTTTCAACTATGGACTACATGTAAAGTCAGAATAAAACACTATTTGAATAAAAAATTTGTTTACAACTCATCGTTTTTTATTTATTCGAAAACTCCCCGTTCTGCCCCGTCCTTGGGGCAAAACGGGGAGAAAACAACTTTTTAAAAAAACTTCTATAACTTATTACTAAATTCAATATGGATATATCATTTTATTTTTTTATAAGTGCGATATGGTTTGGACCAAAGATTTACATAACAGTTGTTTAAATACAACTTATTTTTATATGTTATAAAATTCGTTAAACGTTACGATCCCCGTCTTGCCCCACCTTCCCCTACATACATAAACTTCACTAACTCGCGAACGCTGTATTACAATGAAGAAATAACCACCAGAAACCGTTCAAAGATACCACGTGTAGGCACCCTAATAATTAACTTTTTTGATGTTATGTACCCCTCGTAGACTCTCCGAACAAGAACTCCCCTCCTCAACTAGACACTACCCGGGAATAGGCAAAATTACGATGCTTGAATTATACAAACTATACTCGTACTTTAGTATCCTGTCACTAGCTAAGTTTTGAAATAAGTTTGATAATGCTAAAATATATGCTTTGAAATCACTGACAACAAACAAACACCCTGCAATGTTCTTACCTAAATACTTAGCTTAATAAACCATGCTAAATTACTCAAAGTATGTGCTTCCCGTGAAATGACTTCGTTTCTTTTTTTTCGAACCCATCCGAACAACAATTAGTTGTTTTATTATTTTCCAAGTTGTTTTCATTGCGTCTACAATTCTGAAGCTTAATTCGAATCAAAATCATTTCCTAGAAATTTGCTTTTCAAAAACATTACACTGCATGTACTTATGTAAAATTTTCAAGATATGAATCATGATAATTTTGCAGTTAGGGGCAGTGATGTTGCAATATTTTGATTGTTTATTCTGTAAATAGACAAAATTGAAATTCACCGAATTTCTTAATTTTAGAAGCTCATTAATTGTGTTGGGAGACAGGAATCGAAGTGAAGAGTGAAGAAAATTTCGCGAAAAATATGTTTTGAGAATGATTTTGGTAAACAATTTCAAAGATGGCAGCTATTTTCCATGTTTTTTCCCTATTTACTGCAACGTATAATAATGCAAACTTCACGGTTTGTCGTTAATTATTTTTTGAAGATACCATGTAAGTTTTCTACTTAAGCTACTTTATTATTCCAAACAAACTTAGGTTTTTGTACTATCACAGCTGGGTTTTTTTGAGTTTCCAGCTGTCAATAAAACTCTACTATGTTCATCGTCTTTATTGATCTTCCATCAAATTTTCACAAACGAAGAGAAGGGAAGCGCTGAAGGAAGCAACTCCGGCTAGTGCAATCGATACGTTCTCAAGAGGTACAGAAAGGAAAAAGTCTGGTTGCTCTAAACTCTGGAAGCCAGTGGAGATTTTCAGTCGCAAGCAACCCAAGAAGCTGCAACAAAAGAATGAACTACCGATGATGGTGATCAGAGCTACTAATATAGTAATAACTGCAAGCGTTTCCCTGGAAACTGAATATCAGACAGTGAAATCCCAGATCCTACCTGGAGAAGCGAGAGAAAGCTTTGCTGTTAATGCCAGGTCTATCAGTTTGGGACAGCAATATCCTATGTGGATGACTGAAAGCAAAGCCACGCCACTTGCACTAAAAGTCGATGCTTTTCTATGCCGTTACAAGGCAAGGAAGACCGGCTAATCCGGAGTGCTCCCTGCCGGCTAGTACAGATGTCAAATCTGTCTGTGGTGGAGCGCAAAATAAACGAACAGTAGAAACGAAAGCCCATGCCAGCGTTCCTGAGAAACACACCTGCCGCGAAAGTAAGAAAGAAAACGTTCGCAAAAATTGCGTTTTCATCTCTCATCGTTGAGATAGGTGTGTCAAACAGGGATAGCAAACTGTTCAAAATGGCCAGTGTGCTATTCTTAGGAATGAGCTTTAGAGAAAAATAGTTTAAAACTTCACGCAAGTAAAGTTTGTAAAGCATCACCTCCAAATCGCCTGTTCCATGATTAGCATCGGAAGCTGAATACTGACAATCGACCCAATTTTACCATTTTGAACCCCGCTGTTGCCATAGACATTCTAGTCTCTGATTTTCATAAAAGTGCAGGTGATATCTCTGACATGGTCGGTAGGCTGAATCCGAGCAACGTTGTGAAACACTGGATTATCAGTTACATGAATCCCAGGAAAGACCTCACTACGGGTAAACTTGGAGACAGGGACAGGCTGCCGAACTACTTCTTGTATGCGGTTAAATGTTGACTAACCAAAGTGATTTGAATCATCTGTTCTATGTGACTATCTATTCATATGTCTCCACAGCAAAATGCAAATATCCTGTGAAAATTTCCTCCTATAGGGTTTATTTCATTAAGACCAACGATCCGGGGACTTGTGTTCTGGTTTCCAATCTACTTGATACTACCCCGCGCAGACAGTTGTCAAGCCGAAACCTGTCAGTGGTGGTCATGCAGTACCGGAAAAATGTCTGGCTCGAACGAGCGATTGTTGCCACAGCTTACCTCTCTTTTGACTCGTTACTCCCGCCGCTAACACAGGAGCTGCTGGAGGACCTGTTTCGGTATGCTAAATTGGAAAGACTGGAACTTCTGATGGTCTGCGATGCTAACTTTTAAGGCACCAGCTCAGGCAGCAACAAATGTAACAACAGAGAAGCCAGATTCTTTGATTTTATAACTTCTGTGGGGCTAATAACTCTAAATACTTAGATTTCCCCTATTTTTGTCACTTCAAATAAAGGTGCGATTATTGATATATCACTATGTCCATCTGAAATAATTAGATCAATAGCTGGCGTGTATTAAATAAGGGATGCACTGCTCTTTAACTACGGATCCAACACCAAAGGGACCCAAGAAATACTGATTGGGCTAAGTTCAACCAAATTGCAAGAAAGAACTGCAAGAAAGATCGTGTCTTAGCCGTAGGATAAAGACCCCAAAGGTAGCTATGAAGCGACCTGCCCGATCAGCGAAATCTGGTGCAACGAGATGGTCCCTTAATCAGGCTTTTAAAAGCAACATAGAAGATGACTGGTTGGCCTAAAGAAACTCGCAGAGAAGATATAAAAATTTGATAAGGACCTCCAAAAACGGATGATCAACATATCAGGAATTGAAAGGTGCACAAGAGAATTCGAAGCTGCGCAAGGTCCTGAGAAAGGGCCAATCAGCGAAGCTGGGCTCTCTAGCTAATAATGTTTATTCAAGGAGACTAATACTGAAATATTTTGAATATTGTTAATGAGAAGCTATGTGAACAAGTTAACAGTTCACGAGTACATCTAAAAGCTATGATTATCTCGTAGATTGTCGTAAAAGAGTTTTTTCGTTGTATAAGGATGTTGTAAACACCCATGATACCACTTTCTAGAGCTTTGATAAAGAATTTGTTGACAAACGACCGACAAAAGTTATTTAAACTGAGAAAAAAGTAAGTAACGAAAGTGATAATTGCTTTATATGACGATATAAAACCATATATTTAGCATGATATTAGTGTACTCTTTTTAAGTGTGGTGAAAAAAAACAAACAGTCTTACAAGATTTCTAAAATATATGCTCTAGAGTTGGCAATTTAAGGGGAAGCTTTATTTCGATTTAATCGGTGTAGTAATTGCTATTGCTGTTTCGAAACTACTAAAGAATTCATGCAACCATCAACCTATATTTTTGTGGGTGATTTATTACGATTTTTCCTATTAATCGGAGTCTGCAAAACACAAGATTTATTTTTATGTAATCGTAAAAAACCCTTTTCTAAGACTCTTCCTATCTGCTCATTAGAGATTCTATTGATACCATCGAAGGTCAAATTTTTCTGCAGGAAGCAACGCAATGCTTATGATTGATGAATGTTTTCCGTTACAACAGTTCGCACACATCGGCTACTTTTTACAATACAATGTTTCGAGCGTTTAAAAGGGTCAATCATGCATCACTTTGCAATATATTTCTTTAGTGAGCACAATCCATTAAAACAGAAAAAACTGATTAGTTGATAGTAGCAATCTAAATGTCACTTTCGTACTTGTCTTGGGTTTGAAACTCATGAAACTAGAGTACCTACACCAGAAAATTATAAAAAAAAAAGATTTGTATGAATTTTTTTTTGCTACGTCTTACGTCTGCATTTTTTGTGGAAACCAAGGATGAGTGACAGTCGAATCTCGCATTTTCTCTAATAATCGGTAAGATTGAGTCAGTCTTAGGTTTTCATAACTTTTTTCTTTGTCTTTTCCGTATACTACTTCTTATCCACTTTTACTTTATGTACTCCCTCAACAGAATCATCTCTCAAAACTGATCGGCCCAACATTTATTTTCTTTCACATACCACTTAAATGCTCAAATCACAACATTCTTCATGCCTACCGCGTTTGAATGTCTTATTTTCTTTATCCTAACACAATATCCATCAGTAAAACATGACAAGCCTTCATTTCATTTTTGCTTACGGCACAACACATAAAATCTCAGATTGAAACTCCAAGTGGGTGGTCTATTCCTTCCACGATATCCTCTTCTCGCAAGCCTTAGACGGTAAAATAATCGTCGGCCAAAAGATAACTTTTCAATTTAATGTTCTGATGAATTGAAAATACCTAACGACTGTTTTATAATCAAGCCTATAAAATTTCGAAATTGGAAGCTTAAATGGCAATTAAAAGCATTTGCTCCCAAAAACGTTTAAAATTATATTCTCATCTATTTTATGTCTATGTTTTTGTTTTACACTCTTGTTAAAAATCTAGTAAAAGGAAGTTCTTAACTAATTGATATTGTTTTTCTCATTTCAGGTATGTATTGATACTGCAAACAAGTGAAGTATGAGGCTGTTCTTGTAACACGCATCGTCAGTCGTTGTCATCTCTGACTACGATTTCGATTGAATTCGTAAACGTATAAGCAAATTACGTATGAGTCAGTTCTAAATGAGCAATGGGCTAGTAAGCTAATTCCACGAATTAGTTTGATGTTGTAAAGGTAACGTAAGCTCTGACAATAAAATATCAAAAATAAAAACTGTATTCAAATTTTGATTTAATTCAAAAATCAGATCAAAAGGAATTAATCAGTATTCTGGTTCCATTCACTGCGGTTATTCTACAGCCAATCGGCACCTAAGATCATCGATCTCAAAACCATTCCGCAATAAATCAAAAAAAAACATATACACGACTAAAAATTGTGCACATGGTAAAAATATCAAATAACACGTTTTATTCAACTCTATCCATCTCAATATAAAACAATTCATAAAAAAAAAAACTTCTTAATAAAGATACCTTCCTTATAATCATATGATGTACGCTTTGTTTTCACTTAGAGTTTATTAACACGATCGAGTCTTTGATCGTTAATTTGTCAATGGTTGACGATGACGACGACAACAACGATATTATTTAAATGATATTGCGTAATCGTCGCGGTCAAGGATAGTCATAGACTCGTTAGTGAACAAGCACATTTTTGCTATCTTGACCATGAAGTCATACGAATCACGCTCAAAAAATTAATTATCTCAAGTTGATGTATAATGTGCATATATGCAAAATACATAGAAACGGTTCGCTAATAATTATTATGGTCATACAAGTCTGTCATAATTTTTTTATTACACTACTAACTTTTTTTGATTTGATGAACAATAGAGTTACCAGTGCTTATGAGTTTTCGTGATTGCTTGGCTGGTGTTTTTTTTTGGAGGCTTTCATTTTCGAAATACGGAAAGAAATAAAAAGTTGAATAGATCATTTTAATTCTTTTTCAAAAATCGACTTGTGACTCATATGTATAGAAGCTACAACCCGTTTCGTGATTACACACTACATTTACAATGCCTCACATCCTTTCATTCACCTATTGAGTTTCGATATCTCAAAGTTTTAAAACAATACAAAGTCAAAAAATATACGAAAAATCGTTCTTTTATTTTTCATTTGTTGCATAATTTCATATTGTTTAAAAAAAAACAGTTTCACCATTTCAAAATAGAAAATACATTAGGTAAGATACAAACTATTCTTCGTTCGATACACGAAACACGGCTACTCTTACTGAATCTTCTTCCGTTAAATTATCTAACACTCTCAAATCGATTACATTTCACCAAATACATGCATGTACGACTACAAAGCACTTAGCTATTACAATTATTTCCTCATTTAGAGTATCGGCACCACTGCGAAAAAGATGATCGTCAGCTTTAAAAACACGTTTTTCGCTGTTTCTGGCTGCAAAAAATATCTGTATCTATATTTAGGTATCGCACTACGTTAGAAACTTTTACAGAATCTTGTATACTACGATTCTCGAACTAAATGCTGGATGATCTCATTGCAAAACCTGAAATGATGTTCATCAAATGCATCACACATATGAAATTCTTTCGGAATGAAGTTTCGCTTTGAAATCTGATTATTATTCAGACGGGTATCTCAGATATTTTAGTATTTTGGGAAAAATTTGTTCGGTGAAGATTTGCATCATCACTACGAAGAGAGAATTTTTCTATGCTGGCTGAAATTTCTTAATCAGAATTTTGATTAATTAATTAATCTTAAATCAGATTTTCGAAAGGTTCATTTTTCCATGAAATAAAATGTGATATAGATCAAAAGTACATATGGTGGTGATACATACCTTCAGCTGGTATTTATACAATTCTGTCCATTTTTCGAGTCCCCCGGTCTATTAATATAGTTTCAAAATACACAATTTCCAGTTCAGCTGGAGCGGTCAATATCTTCTTTTATTTGACGATCAATCTTCCAGTCTACTCTTGGATGGTTATTATATTTGCTATTTCTCACTCCAACTCTTTCTTTTCGGAAAAATTAAAACATGGCATTCCCTTTGTCCTCAAAAAGGGTTAGAGCTATTCGTGTATTAATTGTAGTCAGGTTGCCTGACGTCGAAAAATGTCCAATCTGATGCCACCTCGAATTCTGAGCGAAGGCTGTGGCCTGATCTTGAATGCGCAATCCAATAGCTAAAAAGAGATCTAACACAACATATGCAAGCGCTTCGATGGAAAAGAGATATCAGAAAGCCCTCGATCCTGTCTTGCTGGATTTAGGACATGGCCATCTTAAAAACTCCGACTTTGCACTTGATTCCTGCCATGCTTTGCGGCAAATTCTTTAGCGTCGCAGTTATTAACATAAGAACGCGGGCTCAAAGCAAAATCGCCAAGCTGCATTTCATTTGGGTTTCATTATCGAAATTTTTACGAGTGTGAAATGATTACTTTGAGGCCTGACTTTGCCTGAATTTGCCCCTGGTTTCAAACACTTTATTAGAGCTTGGTGCGTGGTTCTTCGTCTGTAGCTGGAATCGAACCAGGGACCTCACGCACCAGTTTTCTGCCAACTAGGCTACAATGAGAAAAAGCATGGTGCTAAGGACCGTTATTATGCTTATAAGGAAGCTTATTAAAAAGCTTATGCTATTTAGTTTACTGGAATAATATATGCCAGGATTATATTCATAGTAGTTTGGACCATGTTACATAGGAGCTGAGACTATGTGCATAGCAGAAAAGCCCATAATGTGCGAGAACTTACCCTTTTAGATATATTTTATAGCACAGGGTACTATGTACATAGCGCATGTAACCATAAATGCTAGTTTATGTACATAGGACTGCACGCTATGTACATTATTTCAGTGTGCAAGCTCCAAATCATGACATCAATCGGTTTACAAATGGCTATTTTTTGGGCAAAATAACCTAAAAAGTCTTGTTTTGCTTCTTCACAATCACACCAGCATACCAAAGCTTGTTTGATTGTTTGCTTCACACCATTTTTCCTGGATGTTTATATCAGATCAAAGTAGACGGCAGTCGGAGAGATCGGATCGGCTCAGAACTGAAAAAAATGTCTGGTGCTATCACCAGAAGAATATATTCGCAGAATAGATTCAATAGGTGACTTTTCATTAAATGATCGACCAAGAAAATCCAAAGTTGCGGAACTTGATAAAATTATTAGGGCAGTCAACAAAATCAAATAGCTTGAAAATCAATCACTGAAAATTTTTGGGGTGCATAAGAAATCACTGCTAGTTGACTATGTATTCAAAATCACAGTAAACGAAATGACAGCGAGCATAATGCCAGCGATCGAAATCTTAGCAAAGGAAACTATAAAAAATGAAATGACAGCATAAGATCACACCAAAAAATCACAGCGATCGAATCACAACGAACGGTCACAAAATACGAAAAATGTGATTCGGTTCGTTGCTGTTTGCTTTGATTTTCGTTGTGAAATCACAGGTATGATTTATCTATTCCTGTTGCTTTTTCCTGGCATGTAAATTCGGAACTTTTGATAGTGACATTATCTCAGGATTGCGTGGTCCGATCAAACTGAACATTTCAGAAAATTTGATGTATGTAAGCATTAGATCTGTGTTAAGTAAATATTAGGAAATTATTTAACCCTATGAATGTGGTGCAATCTTGAAACATCGTTAATCGAAAAAAAAAAAAAATCTTCTATTACTTTCGATGCAATCATCAGATCAACATGAAATTCTCACTGTGCGTTGATTTTATTATCAGTCAAGTTTTTAAAATTTGGATAGAACTGCCACCTTCAATGAAATTGGTCGTTTTACATCAAGAGTACCAATCAATTTTCAAATTGCAGGCGGCGATCCTAAATATGTTTGCAAGCGAACGATGAATTGAAGTGAAATTGAATATGGGGTTTTTCAGAAATAATTCTAAATTTTGGAAGGACACTGAAAAAAACCCACATAAAGCGTAGTCCTATGCCACATAGCGCAGCATTTATGTTTGCGTACGCTCTGTCTACAAAGGCCGTGTACATAGCCTCGACATATAGGATTAAAGTAGACTAAATAGCTTGTACTGTAGAATTTTAACTCATGGAATCTGAGGTCGCGGGTTTGAATCTGGATTAAAGCGAAACTTTTCTACCATAAAGAAATAAATCAGGATTCAAATTTGTGTGGAAGAAAAAAAATGGAAAAAAGTTAAATTTTCTAACACCCCTAATTGTTAAAACTCCATATTGGTTGTAACGGAGACAGTTTTGCTTTTGTTTTGCTTTTCAATAGGGTCATAGTACATGGTGTTAAAGGCTAGAATCCATGGCGTCGACAGCTATAATATATAGCTCATTCTCTTATAAATATTTCTTTCAATATTATGGTGTCTGGCACTATAACTTATCGCAATCCGGAACTATGCAAGCCAGAAGTACACAGAAAGTACAGGGTTTTTCAATAACGGCATAATAAATTTGTATTTAAATAAAATACAGAATATTTGAGATATCGGCGTGAAATTTATTCCAACGATAGTCCATTTGAGTATGGTATTCGATTTCGTTAATATGCCCATCGCAAACACCTTTGCAGCGATGAATTCTTTGAAGCGAGCACCGAGCGCCCACATAGAGTTAAAATATTTCCAAAACATTATCATATGCATGTTTGATACACGTCAAAAATTCATTTCGTATACTTGGTTTTTTGAAAATTTATTTCTTGATAGAATAAAGGTATAATGTCACTTAAATGGTCCATCACACATATCCCACATATTCACTAATGTAAAAATTTCAACTTAATCAGATGACACGTTAACGAGAAACAGTAATTTAAATACCGAATTGTAATTATTGAAGAACCCTATAGTTGACACTCCCAAAGTCGGATGCATAAAAGGCCGGTCCCTAAATGGCTTCAGCCTACTGCCACAATAAAGAAGAGAGTTACTCTGCCACTTTTTAGTCACCTAGCTGTAAAACCTGCCAGTGCAGAAGCCAAGGATCCTCTGTTCAGTTTGGTGGTCAGGCCCATCTTCTTGGCAAGAAGAAATCTTATGTGCTGAAGTACGGATTTGGTAGCTTTGATTTTGTGTAGAACGAAGGGTTTAAACTTCAGGAATTTGTCAAAAGTCAATATTAAGATAACTCAATGCAGTGCCAGGAGTAATCGAAGAATTCTCAAACGAGAACATGTTTTTTGGGCTTTTTGTAAATAGTTTGAGATCCCTAATACTCAGATGGTGTACGAAATAATACACAAAGTTATATCTTAACGGAAGTTGGCTCGACGTGGATAAAAGCATGTCATCTACATATTGGAAGGCTGTAATTTGAGGCTGATCCACTGGAATCCGTAGGTCAGCCGTTAATATAAGTTTTAGACGATTTTTTCTCGATTTTGAAACTTTATTGTTAAAAATTGGGAAAATTAATTTTATTCAACGCTAGCTATGGCTTTCTCCCACTTTTCTGGCAATTCCCATCCGGTAACATCGCGATAGGTTTTGACATGTGACCGAGCATTGTAATGGTAGAAGATCAATGACTCATGTCTGGTTGCCCATTCCGGCCGTCTTTCCGCAATTACTCGCTTCAACCGCATCTGTTCTTGTCTGTAAAGAACCCCGTCGATCATCTGACCACTTTTCAGAAGCTCGTAGTACACGATTTCCTTCTGGCCCCACCAAATGCAGAGCATTACTTTGCTGCCATAGATATTTGGCTTTGGCGTCCTTGGTCCGGGTTCGCTGCGCTTCACATACGCCTGCTTGCACTTCGGATTGTTGTACTCAATTCTTTTTTCATCGCCGGTGATAACACAATGCAAAAATGACTTTGCTTTGTACCGTGGAAGGAGCATTTCACAAACAGTGACACACCGTTTGAAATCTCTTGGTTTGCTTGGTTTGACCAGTTGCCGACCTTCTGGGCCAATTTTTTCAATTTTTTTTCCGTTTCAACCGCAATTAAATGGCTTGTTGTTTGGGTTTGTTTTTTTAGGGTTTGGCATGGGTCCCCGTACAAAATTGCCTCCAATTCGGCGTTTATAAATGTTGATGGCCTTCCTTCGCGTTCCTTACCGGTTGTGTCGAAATCACCACCTTTGAAACGTCAGAACTTGTACTCACAAGATGAAATTGATGGAGCATGCTCTGACTTTCTGCTGCACTTTTCTTCCGAACAAAAAAAAATAATTGTTTTTAATGTGTACCAACTTTTTCCTAGCTTGTAAAAAAAAAATATTTTAATAAAAAAACCGATTTTTCCTTTCGAAGCCAGATATATTGAATTTTGTGACAAATATCGTTATTTCGAGGGTAATCTGCCCTCTTCTTCGGTGTCTATCGGTAAGCTTAATTTTTTTCGAAATGTTTTGTGAAAAAAACAGTTTTTCTCAAGTTTATGGATCAATTGCGCAAAAAGTAATTATTTTATATGAAAATAGTACAGGACATTACGCTTTATTACCTTTCAGATGATATACATTTTGTATGAATTAGTTTTGTACTATTAAAAAAAATTTCCAAATCAAAAAAAGTTCAAAAATTTTTTCCCAACATTTTTAAAAAATTATTTAAACAAAATCTTACCATAAAAAAAATGTTCACGTTTTTTGTGTTATGTTAGTTGATCTCCTTCAGAAAATCAATAAATCATCCACCGCGAAAAATAACTGTAACATACTCGTAGTGTTATTATTGAAAGTAATGCAACGTAATTTAAACATAGAAACTGGGAGGTCTTTAATCTTTTAAGTTAGACAAAAATTGCGGATGAAACGCACGTGTTAGCTTTACCTGGTGATTAAAAAAATTCCATGTTAGAAATGTATTTGAGTGTGTTGCGCTTAACGCAACTTAAAAGACTTTTGCAATTTTGTAGAACTATATTTATTTAATAATTTAAGATAATTTAAGATACTACAAAATTCTGTCTTTTACCATCTTTTCCTATGCAACTATTTTTTCTCACTGATTCATTTGTTTTTATTTTTCCTGTCACATGTTTTATCCCATGGCCTACTTCGTTTTTAGCTGCATGTTCAGTTCTGTCAACAGAGTCCGTGCTTATTTGTTTAAAAGTCACTAAAGATCTAAAAATTGAGAGGATCAACCAATATATTCTGGCAGCTAAATACTGTATGCGACCGACTTGAATCAGGAAAGGTATAGTCTATTCAGTTCACAAAGCACGCAATGGCGTTTGAATTTGATGTTTATAATTTCCAAACATAAAATTAACTACCCCATTTAAATTTATCAATAGAGTTTTAATCACATCATCTTGTATTCACACCGCTGGTGACAAATAAACACCATTAAAGCTCACAAATTTATTTCTTAGCATCGTGTCAACGTCGCACTTAATGCTGAGGGACGAATACAAACAATTACCGCTAAAAGCCTTCCGAATCCCAATTACATTGAAAATCATAATTACACATAATAGACTAGAATAATGCACAGACTCTTTTGGAACTATGAAGACTATATATATATAATTGAAAATGAAGTATCTCCAGTCCTGATAAAACGTTCGGTGTTGTTAAATTAATGAACTTTGAACCTTCCCAACGAGCCGGGAAAGCGCGGAAATGATGATAGAAAATGAGATCCTTATCGGGTCTTTCTGTCCTGTTCAATATCATAGCGAAATGAACGATAGGACAGACAAGTGTTTTCGATAGTAGGTATGTGTCAACATCGTAGGCGGCAAATTAATTTCAGCGGCCATAACAAAAGCTTTCGTACACTCCGAGTCCGCCAGATAAAGTGCACTTCAGCTGAAGACTTATAACACTTTTAATTTCAATGCCGAGAAGAAGTTTGCCGTTAACGAGAACAGGATCTAGAACTGGAAGTGCAAACATACCAACAAATAAAAAAATACAATTGATCGAAGAGAGTAAACGATTTAGGTTTATCTTAACTGGAATAAATAAACGATTACCTTCAGATGCTCGAAACAATCAACAAGCGGATATTTGGCGCGTACATCCATCCTGCCTAAAATATTCGCAAAACGTCTGTGCTAAAATGATTTAATTTTATCTACTTCTAGTCATCACATCTTCACATCAGCCGGGTAATCAGTATCCAAATATCAAGCGCAAAAGTCCGTTTTTTGCTTACTTCCTCGCAATTTCTCCGAAATTTATTCCGATACGATATATACATTGTACGTATCTTGGTCCCTCGGTCTAGTCAAAACTTATTACAAAGTTGCGTGATAGACAATCTTAAAGAAGAATCGACAGTGCTTCGGGCGATGGTCGATATCTCACAAATTTCATGCTAAGTATATGTATGTATTCGCATGAGCCCCGTAGATGGACTCAGTTTCGCAAGGATAGTTTTTAGAAGATCTCAGACGATAAGTGCTTTTGCGGTCAGTTTTATGCGCCCAGGGTGGGTTTCGGTAACCATAGAATTCAAAATAAGAAACAAAGTAGTTAAATGGACGAGTCACGCAATGGAGTTATGCTGGTCTCCTAAATTATCATACGTTCGGCTCTATTTTGGGCTCTGTACAATATGTGAATGGATTAGATGTATTGGGGAAGGAGCAACAACAGATTTCAATTAAAGTTAGATGGGCGGAGAAGTTTGTGGCATTGCAAATTAGTTTTTTGGGCATCTTTTCGAGAAAAGCTTGTGAGTTATTTTCATTTAGAATTCATACAAAACTTCGAAAAAAAAAGATTATATTTTTGAGATATCAAAGCAAGATATAACAAATTGAGTCTCGCTTGATATATTTCTTTACACCTAACTGAGTAGCCTAGTGGGTAGAGCTCTAGCTTCTTGCGTGTGGGGTCCCTGGTTCGAATCCAGGTTCGGACGAGGGTCCGCGCACCAAGCTTTGAGTTCACCTAGCTCTGATTAGGTACCTGATTTAAAGGTAAAGTGAGTCGTGGAACTAATCACTCCACACTCGTATTCACAATGATTAAATAAATTGTAATGAAGCTTTCTACCAGCTTCAACCCCTAGACCCGTACGAGGGTTGTCGTGGGATTGCTTTTACCTAACCCAGGAAATTAATCTTCTTCCGAAAATATGTTCAAACACTTTTTCGCAAGCATTTACTCATTGCTTTATTTAAATGATGTGACAGGATTTCGTGGGTTTTGTCTCTCTACGAAAAACGCCTATGATTTAATGCGCGAAAGTATGGAAATACATATAGGTGCTTATCGAATACTTCGAAATGTTTCAGTGAACCCATCACTCTCGAAAACAGGTGCTCTGTCGTTTCCGAGCGTTAGAGCAATAGCCTTGTCATTAATTTAATTAATTTTTTTGTGACACCGTACCGCAAACGACATATCATGAATCAGTATTTTGAAATATTTCGTTGAGCTTCAAAAGTCCAAAACATTAGCGGTATGGTGACTAAGCTACTTAAACGATTTGCAAATGCTTAAATATATATCACGAATTTTCTTCATGTAAATACATCGAAATGCTCAAAGGCCCAAATATTTAAGACTTTGATTTGTTTTTTGTGTTCCGGAAAATCACAATTACCACGCTACTATTTTAGGAGCTCTGAAGTAGAGAATTGATAAAATTAAATCTGCAGCAAAATACAAGAATGTTTTTGAAAGATGATCTTTAAACTTACGAGACAAGCTGTCTTGCGCATGTCTTGCGAACGATTTTATTTCTGGTTCTTTGATTTAAGATGACAGTTGCCTTTTGCGAAAAAGAAAAATGAATTTAAAACGCATATCGGCAGACAAAGCTTTATGACTTGGATGACATACCTGAGAATTGGACATCTTTTATTGCAAATTTTCAAGCAAGTCAATCGCATTGGGTATTACCGTGAAGTTTATGATGTTCGAAAGGCAGTTTGTGCGCATAAATAAGCAAGAATTGCAGATCGGGATGCATGATGGCTGGGTGCAACAGAAACTGATTTTTAAGAACATTCAAATGTCAAGAAATTTACATCCATCCAGATTTATCCATGAATTTTGGAGATTTATCTACGTTCTATTGTGAAAATATGAAAATATGTTACGCGGCTTAAGATTAAAGTTTAATATTTACCCTCAAAGGGTAATCTGAGTTTACTTAAGTCGTCAAGTTGTATCATCTGAAAGCTGAACTATGTAGTTTGATAAATCAGTGACCTTTTGAATAAAAGATTTTTTTCCGGCAAATAAGCATTATATTCCTCAACATAGTCTCCTTTTAGGTACATATATACATTTAATCTGGCATTTTTCTGATTTTATCATTTTTTTCTAAATAATAGGTTTTTTCAAGACCATCAAAATAGGCGCTTGCTTCAGTAATGACTTCTTCATTCGACCAAAATCTCTTAGCGCTCAATCATATCTTCAGGCTTGGAATCAGGAAATAGTCGCAGAGGCCTAAATCTAGAGAATATGCTGGATGGAGAAGCAGCTCGTAGCCCAATTTATGGATTTTTCCCATGGCGGCTACGCACGTGTGCTCCCGTGCATTGTCTTCATGGAACATTACTTTTTTCTTTACCAAATGCGATCGTTTCTGCTTTAAATCAATATCGAATCTGTCCAAAAGCTCTGAATAATATTCGCCGAGATCGTTTCACCCTTTTTAAGGTAATCAAAAATACCGCGTGCATCGCAAAAAATTTTAGCCATGACCTTTTTGGCACACTGATCTACCTTGGTCTTCTTTGGTCCATGTTCACTCGAAGAAAGTCAATGTTTTGATTGTTCCTTGGTCTCTGTTGTGGTGTGATGGATCCATTTTTCAATTTAATTTATTTTTAATTTATTATTTTATTTTATTTATTTATTCGAAAAGTTCGTCTAGTACAGACTAGTAAAATTGCATAATGATGAAAAACAGACCAACAATTCCTATTATACTATTTCCAACTTCTTACAATTCATATACTACTATTTTTAGTCAAGCTCTTTCTCAAAGATGACAGACACACGTTAAAGTCAAATTGATTGTAAGCATTATTAAAATTTCTTTTTATGGACGAAACGGGCTCATTGAAAGCGTAGTTGGTCCGATAAGAAGGGGCAGATAAAATGTTGAGGCCAAATAAACCTAAAAGACGTTCAAACGAAATATTTTTCGTGCGGAGCGTAGCAGCAAAGATCATTTTGAAATATTCACGTCTGTTATTAAGTGTATTCATGGCCTGTAACCTAAGTCGATCAATGTAAGGAGACAAGCGAAGAGGATCTGACCAAGCAAATTCACACAAACAAAACCGTAAAAATCTTTTCTGAATGGACTCGATACGGTCCACATGCATCTGCTGATAAGGCGCCCAAACTATACACGCATGTTCAAGTATCGGCCTTACTAAAGTACAAAAAAGAAACTTAGTAAGATGTATGTCATAAAATTCTTTAGATCGCCTCCTCACAAATCCCAAAGTAGATGAAGCTTTTTATAAGATGGCGTTAATATGATCGTCAAAAGTGAAAGCATTATTTAAAAGTACTCCTAAATCGAGTACTTTGTCAGAATATCTTAAGGGAGTACTATTCAAAGAATATTCAAAGCTCAACGGACTAATTTTACGCGTGTACGAAACAATGGTACACTTGTCAATATTAATGACTAATTTGTTAGTGTCACACCAAGTCGTGAGGCTATTTAGGTCAGCTTGAAGTCCTAAGTAGTCGTGAGTATTAAATATCCTTTTAAAAATTTTGGCGTCATCTGCATATAGTAAAATTGACGAATGTTTCAAGACATATGGGAGGTCATTTATATATAAAAGAAAAAGTAAAGGCCCTTAGTGACTTCCTTGAGGAACACCAAATATAACATCAATTTCTGATAAAAGGGCGCCACGAAAGGATACGCATTGGGTACGGCATTCCAAATAAGATGCTATGCAGGAAATAAATAGCTGAAGAAAGTTAAAAGATGAAAATTTACAAAATAATATGGAATGATCCAGCTTGTCAAAAAAACCATCGTGAAGTCAGTGTAAATACAGCCTACCTGAAGTCCTGCCTCGATTGATGGAATAAAAGTATTGGAAAACTCAAGCAGTTTGGTAGTTGTGAATATGGCTTTCATGAAAACATGTTGGAAAGGAGATAATATAGATTTCCTATGAAACACCACAACATAACTGATTATCGCTTCGATTAGTTTAGCAGCACATGAAAGTTGTGCGATGGGACGATAGTTGCCTACATTTCTATCGCTATATATATATATATATATATATATATATATATATATATATATATATTTATATATATATATATATATATATATATATATATATATATATATTTATATATATATATATATATATATATATATATATATATATATATATATATATATATATATATATATAATATTCAACAGATAAGAATCAAATTACTGAATATTAGAGACATCATAATTGAAAACAAAATCTGTAAGGACACTACGCACAAAGGTGAAAAAAAGGTGTGCATAGGTGGAAATATTAACTAAGGATTTAGAGGATCTAATAATAAAACTTTTTAATTTAGAGGCCCTGGCAGTAATGTATGAAATATGCTTATCAAATTTAAGCTTTGGATCAAATATTACACGAAGATCTTTAAAATTATTAACAGCATTAAAAAGAGAGCTAGAAACAGAATAGGAGAAAATCACAGGTGACGTTTGATAGGTAAAAGACATTTTGTGACATTTCGCGATGTTCCCAGTGAGAGCTTTGGCCCTGCACCAAGTCTGTAAGCAATTTAGGTCGTTTTGTAAAATCGTACAGTGATCTTCTGACTCGATCACTCGAAACATCTTTAAATCGTCAGCATATAAAAGACAACGAGATTGAATTAAAGGAGGTAGATCGTTTATGAACAACAAAAAAAAAAGAGAAGAGGACCAAGAATAGATCCTTCTGGAACACCTGATACAGGATAAAAGGGAATTGAGGAACAGGAATTAACCGTAGGAGGCAGTGGCGGCTCGTGGGTTTGAGACCAAGGGAAGCACAAGCAAAATATATAAGCATATAATATAGATAAGCATACTTATGAAGCGCATAGTAAACTATACCTTTGAAATACCGTGTAAAAAATCAATTAATCAGTATTTTAATGCTGACCATATTTGCATTAAAACACTGAAAGAAAAATCTTGGTATAATCAACCATTTTCCTTAGTTGTTTTTGCGTCAACTACGGGCTATGGTTAAAACAACCATAAAAAAAAATAGTTGATTACTTTTATGCACCATGACGCGTGGTTTATAAACAACGTCCGTGGTGCAAAAAAGTACTGGTTCAGGCGGTAACGATGTATTGGTATATTTTTCTCTAAATGCTTGTATCATTAGAGGAGCGTTAATAAGCCATAAACCATAGCAACATAATCCATCCAAGCCTTAAATAGAAACAGGACGTGAGACGTGAAATTCAGTTCATATGCATAGCTGCAAGCTGCAGCATCTATGAAAACAATTGAAATTGCTAAACAATTTCTGGCATTGGGACAATCGTAATCGTTTTCGGGACTCCCTGTTTTATAACAGTGATCTGCAAACAGAAGACTTATATTTTGTGAATAGAAGAACGGAAATATAAAGGCTTCACTGCATAACATGAATATGAATTATATCGAACAGCAAACCGAACACTATTTTGCCATGTAGCATATGAAACTTCTATGATAGAATAGGAGTATGAGGAGTATGAAAAATCAACAGTTTGCCTTAGTTGTTTTTGCATCAACTAGGGCTATAGTTAAAACAACCATAAGAAAATCGTTGACTACTTTTATGCACCATGACGCGTGGTTGATAAACAATTTCATTCGGAGCATGAAAAACATCCAAATGTTGAAACCATTCTACTTTGCGTAGAGTAATTCCAAAGACGTTGCTCACTGAATTACGTTTGTTGAAATCAACTATTGCGAAGTAGTTTAAGTACCATAAAAACAGTTGATAATTCGAAACGTTGAAGTTTTGAGTGAATTGATGAAAAATTTTCTATTTATCAACTAATTTTCGTGGTTATGAAACAATTAAAACAGTTGATTTCATGAACGTTGCAATATTTTTTGTACAACCAGAACCAACTACTTTTATATCGTTAAATTAACTATATTAACATAATAAAAATAACTATTTTCCGTAGTTCGTTTAACGATTTTGAATGAATCGTTGCAATACTATTAAAAATAGTTGAACCAACCAAGAGTTTTTCTTTCAGTGAAGCTAGTGATTGATTGTCAACAGCTTCCTACTCACTATGATCAAAAATCTCACAAAAGTTCAAGTTAATTATAGTATTTGAAAGCAAAAAAAAACCTATTTCTTCAATTCTTTTTAAATTATAAAAAAAAAAGTTAAGTTGAAAACATATTACATGCTAAATATATGGCAAAAGTTTTTAATAGCTCAAAGTTGAGGACATAATGCATCTTTCAGCAAATTAAATAAGCAATGCCACAATAAAAATAAATTTCTCATATAATTTGCAATAAAAGTGCCTAATATAGTTACCTTCTGCAAACAGTTAACTGAGCGAAATTATTGATCTTGGTTGCTAAAACTCAATAAGATCCTCAATGAAAAAGATTACCGCAGCAAATATTTTATGGCACAATCACCTTAATTTTGGTTTTCCACTTTAAAATCCATATTAAACGGGTAAATATTAACTTCTGGAAACAGAATCTATTCAATACGCTCTCACTTTAACGAGCTTTATGTTATAATTTACTTTAAAAACTATTCTTTTATCGATGCTTAACCGACAGTATTAATAGATACTGACAATACAAAAAATACACGTCGAAAGAGTTATAACAGGTGCGTTTTTTTGCGAAGAATGCATAAAAAACGCACCATAGAAATAACATAGGCGAAAGCAATCAAGTGGTCATATCACCCAAAGCACCTGAACCGAGAAACTCATTTTGCGAAAGTATACCCAAAGCAGATACAAAAAAACCGCTCTGGAGAAAATTATACACCATATTCTCCATATCAACATCACAATAACTTGCACCGTACATACTCCATGCGAAAAAAGCATAAAAGGCATCAAATTAGAAGGGGGACGACTCGTAAGAAAAGGAGCAGAAGAGAATCTACAAATTCTGTAATGTAGGTCATGAACATAATAGAGACGCAGACGACTTTTCAGCGTCAACATAGGCGTCCAAAGCAATCAAGTGGTCATTTCACCAAAGCACCAGAACGGAAAAACTACGTCTTTTGAGAAAGCAAACCCAAAGCAGACACGAACTACCGATCTGGGGAAAATTGCACACGAAAAAATTTAACTCATACTATTCTATTCCCCACATGAACATCACAATAGCTTGCACCGTACATGTGTACATGTGAACAAAGCAGAAAATGCTTCAATTCGTAAGGGGAACGGCTCGTAAGAAGAGGAGCAGAAGAGAATCTACAGATAAATCATGAGGGGGAACAGTAACATAACAGAAGACGCGGATAGTTTTGCAGCGTATCAAGTTCATTCATTAATAAAGATTTTCTGGTCGTTCAGCGGGTGAATGGGACAAGGGCTTTTTGAATTTTTCTATCCACCAAGACGCGGTGAACTGAGCCAGCGTCCGCGATGATATTTCAGTACATTGATTGTAAAAATTTTGTGGGCATCATTTAGACAAAGCGTCTAAGTAGATCGATGCGAATATAACGAATTTGAGCATTGAAGCAAGATCACTTCAGTGTTCTGTATAGTATATCTCAATGAACTGTATGTTTTGAATTGAATGGCATGTAGTGCCTGTAGTTTGTAGTAAAACGTTTGAGTTTTCATTGTGTAGCTGTAAATTTAACTTGGAAGCTCTGTAGTTGGACTGTTATAAAATAAAACCATTTGATTGATAGTAGCGATTGAGTTTTGAGTTTTGTAAGAAAATAAATGTTATTACTTTGACTGTTAAATATTGATTGTAAAACTTTTGGTTGTTTCATATTGATTATTTAATCAAATTTGTGGATTAGCAAGGGAAGCACTGCTTCCTTTGCGTACATCGACGAGCCGCCCCTGGTAGGAGGGTTGATGCAAAAGTAGTGATAATCGGCTGTTTCCAGTTCGCATAAATTTAAAAAAAATGCTTTACTACTTCGTATACCCACTAAGTCAGCACAAAAAACTCATAAGTCAAGTTTGAAATTCAAGAAACAGGATTCGAGCTGCTTGAACATCCACCCTATTCGCCAGATCTAGCTCGCAATGACTTCTACTAGCGGCTCAAGGAACACCTTCGGGACATGACATTTGAAGATGATAGCGAAGTGATCCCCGCTGTTGTGGCGTTTTGGGAGAGTAAAGACAAAAAAAATTTTCGAAGGGTATCCTAGGTTTGGAAAAAAGATGGACTGATGGAAAATAACTGTTTTTTTAAAGTTTAATCACCTCGGTTTATATTGATTATCACTACTTTTGGATCAACCTTCGTACAATTTAGGTACGATCATAAATGTAAGAGTTATGGTTGACAGAGTCAAAGGCTTTGGAGAAGTCAGTATATAATATGCCGACCTGGTTTTGATGGTCAAAAGCGGATGCAACAATATCTGTGAAGGAAAGAAAGTTGGTTAATGTGGGTTTACCTTTGACAAAACCATGTTGCTCAAGAGCTAGGGTAGGCTAGATAAAGGAGTTGACTCGCTTGTAGACCACTTTCTCAAGGATCTTGCTAGAACAAGGAAGAAAGGAAATGGGACGGTAATTTGAGATGCATGTACGACCACCAGCTTTATGTACAGGGAAGATGTTGGCAATTTTCCAGAGCGAAGGGAAAGAGCCAGAAGATAAGCTTATAGTGAACAAAATACAGAAACACGTACAGAGATAATGAAAGACATTTAGCCAGGATATTTGGAATACCGTCAGAAGCCCTACCGGTATTGGTGTCGACATCGTTCAACAGAGTTTTTAAAGAGTTTGTCCGAAACGAATGTAAGTCAGGAGAAAATGGAAAAATAATATTTTGGGAAGGAGAAGGGCATTGTTGTGAGCAGAAAGAGGAAAAGTAAGGAAAGAAGTAAAAAATTCACACTTCAAGCGGAGTGGAAACTGCTGTATCACCCAAAACCATACGATTGGGGATGCTCGGAGAGTTTTTCAAGGAACGAATGAATGACCAAAAGGATTTCGGTTGGTTGATTCTGATTGATACTTCAATGCCATCAATGTAGGTGCATATCGCCTGTCTGTCAGCTTCTTTCGCTTTAGAGCGTAGTTCTTTATAAAAAAAGAGGTTAGCAGATGAACCACATCTTTTGTATAAATTAGGAGCTGCATTTTTGGCTTAAAATGCGACTGCAACATCATTGCTTAACCAAGGAGCATCATTCAGTTTTTTAAGACGATGAGGTGGTGAGAATCGCGGAATAAGGTTCGTGAGGAAATTATACAATTTGCGAAAAGCATCATCAATGTCAAGACCACGAAAGGAAGAGCCAGTTAATTCTATTTAATTCAATCGAAATCAACTTTGTGATAGTTTCTTCTAGAAGTAATATTAGAATTTTCAACGACAAGAGAGGGATAATGGGAGTCAGGCGGCACATAGGGAAAGAGAGCAGCACTAAGAGAAAGTGACGATTTTGGGAGATTGGACAAAGTAAGGCTCAGATTTCTATTTCTGGCATTTGGTATGTTGTTAAGCTGTGTGAAGAGAAGAGAAACGATGTCATTATGAAAGAGACAGTACTAGTTGAGATGATAATATAATAGGCAATATCCCAATCTAGAGTTGGGAGGCTAAAATCAACACTTAGCAGAACGTAAGCGGTGGAAAATCTACTGTTGAGATAAGAAGAAAGTTCCGCAAAAAAACGTTCATAAACTGACAGAGAAAGGTTGCAGGGGATACATATTGAAGTGACGACAAAGTTTTTTTTTGCAGAAGGTAAGACGATACGCACAAAAATACTTTCAACCGGATGACAGAAAGGGAAATCACGACAGAGTGTTCCATTGAGTTTCTTATTAATACCGATGAGAACACCTCCACCATCGGATTTACCACTACCTAAGCGATCCCGGTCCTTACGGAAAACGGTGTAGTCAAGTAAGATTTTCGAATCGAAGATATCATCAGTAAGCCAGGTTTTCTGCAAGACATATTATATCGTCCGAAGCTAAAGTGGCAGTGAGCCTGAACTCATTAGTTTTGCTCGTCAAACTGCGGACATTTCGGTAATAAAGTCTTAATCTTAAAATCTGGAGCTCCTAGCTGCTCTCGGATAAAAATTCTGACGAGGAATTCTGGTGAATTCCTTAACTAAAACACCAGGAGGCCAGAAGTCCTTTTGTAGAAGCTCGTTGACACCAGTAGATACAGTAATACGAAAAGATGCCACTTTCTGGTTCTGTAAGCTGTCAGGCATCAGTTTTTTTGCAGAGTTTACGGTAACGAATCGTTTTTCGTCTGCGATAATGAAACGGCGCAAAAACTCTTTTGGATTGCAGCTGAACATTGTCGAACACTCCTTTGAAGTGGTCACACAATTCGACTTGTGGTCGAGTGTAAGCAATCGCGGCATTCATCGCGGGGATAGCTTCTTCATGTCCAAATATTCATGTAAAATTTTATGTACTCATGTAAAATGTTCATGTGAAAATATTCATGTAAAATGTGATGAGTTGCTTACAACTTCAGCTGTGTCACGCACTTTCATTCTCCGATCGTTCATTCCATGGATTTTATCGACGATTTCTGGCGTGAAAACCTCTTTTGTGCGACTTGAACGTTCGTCGTCACTTGTGCTGATACGACCACAACGGTACTCTGTAAACCACTTCTTAACCACAGGAATTGATGGTGCTGATTGCTCATAATATTTATCAAGCCTTTTCTTGGTTTTGGTGATGGTTTTTTATGCAAAAAAGTAATATTTAATCAGCACAAGAATTTAATTTTTTTTTTATATTCATAAAAATTCACGAGTTTGTCTGCTTTCAATGGCTGTCAAATACAAACTAGATGGCGCAGCTTACTCAAAATTTTACAGTAGTCTATTGAGAGATGGCAGTCGACGGGAACAGCGTTGCATTTCAAGTAACTGCGCGGGAAATTCAAAAAGTCATTGAATTATCAAACTGTCGTTGTAAATTCGTCTATTGTTGTAGTATTTTCAAAAATGTCCATTCTTGTTTTGTGATTTGACATTCTAGAAGTCACAGGCTTAATGTTTTAAAGGTTTGAGCACTCCGTTTCTTCTTGATCTGAACCGAGCGCTGGAGGTAGTATATAGATAATTTATGACTATAGAGATGCTGACAGATATCTCAACTTCTAGTCATCGGACCCTTACTGTTTCCTGTATGAGTAACTTGAGTAAATTTGCGTAAAACTTCCTAAGACGATTAAATCTGTTAACCGATAGAACCTAGAGACCATTTACTACCATTAAGCCAACCACCAATTCATAATAGGTTGGACATTTCCTGGTTACTAATTAGCTTTAAGAGCTACGCATATAACTCTATTTTTGATGGACTGCACTGGTTCGGCAATTACTAAACTTTGATGAATTTAATTATACAGATAATGCATGCATAGTTCATAGAATACATCCATCGCTTCGTAAATCCGTCTCATTTCCTGTCCATATATTCATCTATCTGTCCATTCATCTCACTATCAATCCATCTATGTGTTCAAAATACCATTTCGGAATGTGACGCAAAATCCATTTGGCAACAAAAAAAAAAGATTTTAGTAAATAGGGTCGCTGACATACGTTTGGATTCCGCTCCCTGTCAAACAAAACAAAAGTGTGATTAATTTTGCGAGCAAAACAAAAAATTTGAGTCATCAAATTTACCTAGCATATGGATAATACCAAAGCACTCAGCAAAATTCACAGCATATAATCACGGTGTATGGTATCATGTTGACGAAAAAATTGACGCTAAGACAACAGTGGCGACCACTTTTCCAGGTAAACATCATACAAAAGAACTTTTGAAGATAATATCTTGACCTTTCGCAGACCGAAATATCATCGTTAAGATGGTATTTCATTTCACACTCATCTCACAAACATGCTTATTCTGTTGACTCATTAACATTTTGCTTAAGTTGACTTTTTGCAAAAAAAAAAAAAACAAGAATAAATGTTGGTTATATGTTTTACCTCATGCTTCAATTATTGGCACAAAAGGAGGTAATCACTAGGTCGAAACAAACAATGAAATGTAATTAGCTCATATCTTTGGTGAATAGATTAATTATTCCATGCAAATATCAAAGAAACGACAAATCTATTGTACTGCCTCAGATCTTCTCATATATGCCTATAAATCAAATCAAATTTGATCTACTTACATGCGTACTTATAAGACATCGTTACCTGAACATAAATCATCATCAGAAAACTTTAAATTGGCTGGTTATTTTTTCGTAAGCGGTGCGAGCATCTTTAGGTGCGTTATTTCGTTAACCGATCAACAACCACGGTAAGAGGTACAAGAATAAGGAGGTTTCACCCATCATAATTTGTTTTCATACAAAAACAACTTTTCCGGGGGCGTTTTTTAAATTTCAAAAAATATTTGACCTAAGAAACTCTAAGTAGATAGATACAAATCAAATCTGATAACTTTTACGCTGAATTCGCACACAATTATTTACGTTCTCAACCTGAACGAAAAAAGCATGGAAAAAATGAAATCCAATTTATGTTTATTCAATAGTTTGTCGGAAAAAAAAGAAAAACTCATCATCCTGACATCGGTGATTTTTCGTTAACAACTTGTTCGTTGTTTAGTTTATACATGTGTTTCGCAGATTTCAGATGCCAAGGGACCATATTTCCATTGAATCGGAATTATCTGCAAATCACAATTAAACTATCCAAATACCTATCGCGAGAAAAACGACTATAAACACTCCCAAACACATTTCGATCTGAATAAACATTACATTGACCTCATTTGCGAAACGAAAAACAAATATTTGAACATTGATCCCAATCCGATCGCCACAAATATTAGAAATGGGTTATTTGTATATTTTTACTCATATGCAATCTTACACATGTGCATCATATGTGTATAAAAAAACTGACTGATTTTAACGCCTTCATTCTTTAAACAACAAATTCTCTACTATTTTTCCATTCGATTTTTTTACCACAGAGAAAAAAAACAAGATGGCTATCCCTGACCACATACTCTAGAATTCGCGAGAATGATTTATGAATGCTAAGTACGAAAATAAATTTTTATCTTTTCGCGAAAGCATCATATTTTACCTTGTCGTTTTGCGTCTGCTTGAGTGAATTCAAGAATTTGATGACACGACGGTCTTTGTGGATCTGAGTAGGAAGCACAAAAATAATACCTTTGATGTGATAGAAAACGTCACCTGTGGACATAACAAGACTCGAACAAGAGACACATGTGAGACATTGTTGTCGCAAGTAATGATTTAATGCAGAGCAGATGATCTAATTCTTTATGATCGAATGAGTTCAGACTGTAAGATGTTTTGTTTTGGTAAGCGTTGCCTTATTTGTACTATTTCAAAATCTTATGAGTTCAGACTTACTCATAAATATTTAACTTTTGTAGAAACAATATAGCCTCAAATAGCTTTAGGTATGTAAAAGTGTTTTCAAAGTATACGCAAATGCCGTGTTTTTGCCATAGAAAAATCAAATCAATTAAAAATTGAGTCAAAAGTTGATAGCAATGTTAGTCATGACAGTTATTTGTATACAAATTTCCCAGAATTAATAGGATTTTGCAAATTAGGCCTGATGGTATGCATTTCTCAAGGGCCTAGTCCCTGCAGATATGGCTTTGAGTAAAATATTTGAGAAAGCACTAAGTAATCATAATTTTTTAATTCTTTAGATCTTTCGTCTACTACAATACAATCTTTTTCCTAATTCTCTTCTTTTAGGTTTCTTTTGGTTCTTTATTTTTTCATCAGCAGCGCCACTTTCAGTAGTTCGGCTTAGGCCTGCTACAGTAAAGAGTTCCAGAAATCCCAGTTTCACACCTTCGATGTCCTCAGCATTTGTTTGGTATCCTGGCGGATATCATTACTCCACCAAAATATGACATGTCTTGACGTCTGATTCCAATAATCCTGTTCCAATAAACTTGAGACTCAAACAAAAAGCCATCGCAGCGATTGGCCCCTGATCTTATCAGGGGCCGCATAGTCACGATATCGCTCATTAAAAAACCCTATTATTTAGGCGACGTACGAGCAATAGTGCATCAAGAAAAAAATTTATTTGAGACTCCCAATCTGGTAGGCGTATAAGAGCTCGCAAGGACCCAAATTCGCAAGGGATACATATGAATTGAGCAAAATAGCTCGGGTGAAATGAAAAAGGTTTGGCTTTTTAGCAATTTAAGCACTAAGCATTCTTTTTTCGCTTAAGCATTCTTTTTCGAATGTGCTCATCAATATCAATTCCCGGGTTCATATTTTGCGAAAGGTAAAAACTTTCAAACTCATTTCAAATCTTAATCAACCCCCCAGACCTAGAAATTAAAGAAGTCGGCTCTGTGCAAGCACTTGTTTTGAACGTTAGTAGTACTTCATTGAAGCTAAGTCCTTTCTGTATATTGGATTCAAATTCTGTTGGAACGAAGCGTTAGAACCTCATGCCATGACATAAAAGGGATTGAAATCCCTCTGAGTAGTGAGTATCTGCAAATCGTATGGAAATGTTCCTCTCTATTCAAATCCATTGACTATATTTTTGAAATATATTCTTAGTGGAAGTGATAATATTGGGTGGTTAATAAATGGTGATAGTTCGCACCAAATTACTGTGCACTAGTGTATTACACAAGAACGTTAAAAACTCTAGCGCACCTGAACCGCTAGAAAACTAATTTTCGAAGAAATTTTCTTTGAGTGACAAAAGAGTGTGGAAAGACGTAATACACTGTTTTGTAGAATCATATCAACCATTCCTTATCCAAAACAACAAAACGCAACTATAACACAAATGATGAAAATGTTCAGTGCTGGCAACACTTTCCCAACGAAGCAGCAATAAGTTTACCATAACAAGCTCATACTCAAATCAACTTATCACTTGAATTTCGTTCTCATTGGAGGATTTCATCGAAAGTTTCAGCGGTTAAACGTTGTTTGAGGCTGCCATCCGAAAAATGTTCAAAACTCGGAAAATTTAAAAATTGATTCCTTATTTTTATTGCAAATGCTTTGCATATGAGAACGTAATTTGAAGCATCTGTTGGTGCAATATTTACGAAAATGGCTTATGCTGGTTAGCCTGTGTCAGCAGCAAAGCAAAATATATACCAAATCTGCTTCACGTTAAGCTAAACCCAACCAGTAAATTTCGTTTCGATTGAATCACTGCGCTGGAAGTTATACGGGTGAAAAGAATTTTAGGGTTACCACCCTCAAAACTTTTCAAATTTTTAAAGCGTTAATATTTGTTGCTAATTTTCATTGCAGGATCATTTCCATTTGCAAATCTAATGACATAATCGCTCAGTAAAGAAATTAAACAAAATTACAAAAATGGTCATAGCTGGCAGTCCTTTCATGATTTATGTACGAAATTCCTAAAACATTTGGTTCACCTTGAGATCTATCAACTGCATGAACTTTGTTTTGATTTAATGCCTGGACCCGAAGTTATAGGGAAAAAAGATTTATTTTACTGAGCAAATTTGCAAGATTTGGGAGACAAAAATCACCATAGCTGGCAACCCTATTCTAATTTTTCAGCCAAATTTTCACCAAATGTTATCTTAAATAAGATCCAAATATTGTGTGAATTTCGTTTAAATGTGATGGCTGAATCGGAAGTTATAGGCATAGGAAGTTCTCAGTGATTTTTCAAGATGGTACCACTGCCACAGGGTTGCCCGCATTTCAAAATCACTTCTATCAGACCTGGTCCTAGTTAATACCAACATGTCCTGTAAAATTCATTATGATCGGATAATCCGGTCGTCAGTTCTCGTGAACAGAACTTTCGAGTGCCAAAAATAGAGGTAATTTGGTGATGGGCTGCCGTTCTTGTGCAAATCGGAATTTTGAAAATTTCAATTTGACGTGATGGACAAAGGTTAAAATTTATCAATAAATTGAATTTTTTGTCAAAAATCAAAAATTTTTCAGGAGGGTCAAGGATTTGAAAGATTTTTTTTTAGGAGCCTGCCGTAGCTACAGGGTTACCCACACTACCTTGGAAATCCATGTGTGTTAAGTTTTAGTCAAGACCAATACATTCTGCAAATTTCACGATGATCCAATGTTTTTGTCAGAAGTAGTGACAAATCAAAATTTGAAAAAAAAATCCTTGCCTACTTTTAGGCACGCTGCACCCACACACGGCTCAAAATTTCCAATTCTTTATCATAGGCAAGCTAAAAACATAATAAGTTTTCATTTCCAATCTTTATTTTTAAGAAAAATTTACACTGCTTGGAAATATAGGAGTACCTCAAAAGTCACTAAAACGCTCGCCGCCGCCAAAAGGTTTAAGATATCTGAACTCCGAAAATTTCAGCTCAATCGGATCGGCCACTCCAGAGATTATCTCTATTAATCGATTTGCTGATATATATATATATATATATATATATATATATATATATATATATATATATATACATATATATATATATATATATATATATATATATATATATATATATATATATATATATATATATATATATATATAAATATGAATTTTCGGCGAAGTGAGTTTAAATACTAATTTTCTTCGAAAATGAGTAAAAAGAGCGAAAAAAGCACATCCTGCGACGGAAGCTCATAGCTACAATGCGATAAAAAATGCGTTTTCGTTTCATTATGTCTGGTTGTCTGCTAACAGTAACATAAGATACATTGTTGACAGTCAAATGTGTTTTATAAAATTATTCTTCATAATCGAATTATTTGCTTTCCATTCCCAAGCCACTAGTATTCACAGTATTGATGCTATCCAAAGGACTATTCAGGCGAATTTTTTTACAATTGCCGATAAAAAAATTTTTTTTATTGTTTGAATGCCAAGGATCAGGAATCTTAAATTCAAAATTTTTCAAATTTCCATGAAAAATTACATGAAAAATCGCATGCAAAATCTAGTGTTAACTGTTTAAAAATTTCATGTAAAATCCCATGAATACTCAACGATAAAATTCCAGATAAACCCCATGAGAAATTGCATAAAATATTGCGATGGAAAAACTTCGGGAATAATTTTGATGAAAATTCGAAAGCCAGTTTATATGAAAAGTAGCACCAAAAATCATATAAAAAAAAATCTCATGAAAAATCTCATGAAATGTTCCATGAAAAATTGCATAAAAATATCATGATAATAAGTAGGGAGAGTCTCTGAGAAATTCTTATTGTAATCCCGAAGGCAAATCCCATAAACAATTTGACAGCAGATTTCACGGAAAATTGCATGAAAATCTCATGGAAATCCCATTAAAATTCCACGAGAAATCTCAAGATAAATCCCATTAAAAATTGCTTCTGTATTCATATAAATAATCGGAAGCAACCCAAAAAAGCATAAAACATCGCATCAAAACTTACTCGGTGAATCGCATGAAAAATTATGTCATAAATTTATTTTTGAAAATTGCATGAAAGATCCCATGAGAAAACCCATGTGAAATTCCATGAAAAATCGCGAGAAAACCCCCACAGAAATACTTCGAAAGATCAACAAAAAAATCAGTTGAGAAAAAGCGAAAAACCGCCTAAATAATCCCGTGAAAAGTCTTCGGAAAATTTGCATTGAAAAATGACACGAAAAATCTCATGAAAAATCGCTTAAAAAGCTCATGCAAAGTCACAAGGAAATCATTTTCATGCGATTTTCTAAGCTATAAATTATTTGAGCTTTCATTCAATTGGTCTTACAATTTTTCATGCGTTGTTTCTTTGAATCTTGCCTGCAATTTCCCATGTAATTTTTCATGAAATTATCCATATAATTTTCATGCGATTTGTCGTGATGTATCTCACGCAATTGTCCATGCGATATTGCACACAATACATTCGATATTCCACACAATATTCTATACGAATTTAATGGGATTTTTATGCGATTCGCCGTGTGGTATTCCATGCGATTTGTATTTTGATTTTTCGTTTGGCTTTCGATGCGATTTCTCATACGTATTTCATTACGATTTTTCTTATGATTTGTTTTGTGAATTTGTTGTTGTTGTTATGTGAAGTCTAATACGATATTTCGTGCAATTTTTCACGCAATTTTCCATTTAGTTTCTGATGCGGTTTTCTGTGCTATATTCCAAGAGGCTTATCATGCTGTTTCTCATACGTTTTTGATGCATTTTTTCACACTAATCATCCTACAGTTTCTCTTGCGAAATCAGTTCATATATCCTCTGAAATTAAAAGTTAGTTACAATTGATTATAACTTTACACTTAGATTTTCATGTGAGATATAACTTTTTGTGCGATTGGTTTTCAAAATTTCCATAGGAATATTTCTGCAAATTTTCAGTCTTGGAATCTATCACGGAAAATTGTCCAACTTTTTGTTGTACTTCTCATACAATTTTCCTTGCAATACCTCCTATAATTTTCCACGAGGTCAATATGGTTTGCGAAAAAGTATTTCACAACTCCGTTTTTTGAAAGTTGTTTATTGTTTTCTAAAAAATTATCCCGGGATAATTATGCATCCTTTTTTGGTATCCGGTAAAACTTTGGATACACAGTGGTTATATTTTCTTCCTATTTCATTGAACAAATCCACGCAAGTTTTTCTTTGATCTACATATCGAATGGTCTACGAACTAGAACGCGAAGATTCTACAAGGCGCTTTGGTGTTCTTAGTCCAAAAAATGTACATTTCCACGTTGATAAATATAGTTATGGCTTGTCAAAAATCGAAGCATTCAGCAGTATTAACTGGTTAGGCCCAACAAATTGTCCAATAAATCCTCTGGAATAGCTAATATAATTCTGCCACTTTTTTTATATTCGGATTTAATACAATATGTACATATATCTTCGAAGCTTTGAAAGACCCACCAATGCGTGTTGCTTTTTTTTCGTCAAATTTTACTCCCAACATATGCAGACTCATTTGTGGATAAAAGGTCCTAGACAAATTAGAACTAACTCTTATTTTAAAAGTTACTACTAAATAACTTCTGTTAGGATAGTAAGCAGTAAATACAATATAAAGAATTGGTTCAGATACAAAACCTTGTGAACACCTGATGTCACAGTTTCTTTTGGAGAATCTGCTCCATTAAGATAAAATTATCCGTTGGTAAGAAAGCATACTGAGAATATTATCACTTTTCGCAGAAATGCAAATCGCAAGCAGAGATCTTTGGTACCACCGGAATTGAAAACCTTGTCATTATCTAAGACACACTTTACTGTTGAAATATTTTGCTCAATCACGTATGACACAATTTGATCATGCTAGTGCAAGATGGCGTAGTGCGTTCCATACTTGTAAGCAAAGAAAAAAAACAAATGGCTTCCCTGAACCAGGAAGCGGAGTCATTAGACGATTCTTTTGATGGAAAACTAAATAAATAACACGCTGTAATCAAATTTGAACCAATTAATCACTCTGTTTAGCGGTTTAACTCTTAATTATTTAACTTAGTGTAGAAGTCAGTGACGGCTTGTCAGTTTCCGCAAAGGAAGCAGTGTTTTTTTTCGCTAAACAACTTTGCGTAAACCCAAAATTTATTTTACAATCAAAAGATTTGATTTTTGAACATCCGAAAACATAACATTTTTTTCTTTCAAAGAAAACTCCATTGCCACTATCCATGAATTGGTTTTATTTTAGAACAGTCCAACTACAGAGCTTCGAAGTTAAATTTGCAGCGACTCAACGAAAACTTAAGCGTTTTACTCAAAATCTTAAGCACTGCGTACCAATCAATTCACAACATAGAATTCATTGCAGCGCATTGAGATGTACTAAATTGAACACTGAAGTAATCTTGCTTCAATGCTCGAACTTGTGATTTTCGCATAGACAATTTACATAAATGATGCCCACACAAATTTTGCAATGACTGTATACAAAAAGCATCGCGGACGCTGCTCAGCGTCTTGGTGGGTAGATAAATACAAAAAAAAAACCCTGGCCCGTCCACCCGCTAAAGAACCCTAAAATCTTTGTGAATGAATGAAATTGAAACACTAGAAAGTCATCAGCGTCTCTGTTATATTTATGTTTCCCCTCATGATTTACGCTACATAATCTTTAGATTCTCTATTCCTCTTCTTACGAGCCGTTCCCCTTATGATTTGATGTATTTTATGCTTTGTTCGCATAGTGTATATACGGTGCCAGTGATTGTGATGTTCATGTGGAGAATAGAATGTGTAGGAGTAACATAGTTTCGTGTGCAATTTTCCCCAGATCGGTTTTTGTATTTGCTTTGAGTTTATTTCCACAAAACGCGTAGTTTTTTGGTTCTGATGTCTTTTGATTTTGGTGCTGATATGACCACTTGATTGCTTTGGACGCCTATGTTGATGTTATTTCTATGCTAAATTTTTGGAATGCTTTCTTTTGCATTTAAAGTTTACATCAGGTGTGTTTTTTTACGTCTTCTACGCAAAAAAAACGCACCTGTTATAATTTTTTTCAATATAATGTTTTTTATTGTCAGTATAAATACGATTGGTTAAGGATAGATGAAAGGGTAGTCTTTAAAGTATATTATAAGATATAATTCGTTAAAGTGAAAACGTATTGAATAGATTCTGTTTCGAAAAGCTATTATTTACGCGTTTGATATGGATTTTAAAGTGAAAAACTAAAATTGCTGTGATTGTGCGCATAGAGTTTCTTACAGCAAGCTGAACTGCGGCAGTCTTTTTCATCTAGATCGATTGAGCGGAAAAAGAATCTTATTGATTCGAGGCAACCAAGGTAGGCACATTTGTTGTAAATTATATGAGAAAGTTGAACGGCTTAGCGGTGTAAATAAATGAATAAATTGTTATGTTGAACATGCTTACTTTTTCTCCGTGAAAATAACGTAATATATGGCATGCCTATATATTTTGTTTGTGGTTCCCTAAGTCTCAAAACCACGAGCTGCCACTGGTAGAAGTCCAAGTTCGTTAGGTTAGGTTAAAGTGGCTGCGGTCCACAGAAGTCTGCCGACCGACACACATAGGCACAAGAGAGGCCCGTTGTGATGCCACAATAATTTGTGACTCTCTCCAACTCAATGAACTCGGGAAACCATCTGCTTCCCTTGACAAATCGCGTTATCCCCTTTAAATTGACCAGGGACAACTCAGTCAGATTTGAGAGAAAGGGAGCACCAATTGCTGCCAACCTTCTCCTAACCAACGCCGGGCACTGACACAAGAAGTGGAGGACGAACTCATCCTCTGAGCCACAACTCTGACAGAAATCGTTAAACTGCACTCCCAATCGTTGTGCATGCCGTCCTATGAGGCAGTGGCCCGTAAGAACTCCCACAGTGCAGCGTACAGCGCTTCGAGCTAAGCCTAAAAACTGCCTGGTGCGATGCGCATCCATACATACCCAGTACCGCCTTGCTATTGCATAGGATGATTCATCTGCCCCGGACCTCCTAGCATCCTCGAGATATTTTTACCTGATGGCCAGTTTGACCGATGTCATCGGTATACCTATTGAGAGGGGCAGGAGACCTCCGGTAACAAGGTTCCAAGCCTTGCTAGCTCATCGGCCTCACAGTTGCCCTGAAATCCCTTATGTCCAGGTACCCAAATCAATTGAACAACCGAATGTCTCGACATCTCCCTAAGAGATGCACGGCATTCAGCAACAATCATGGAAACTGTACAAGGACCAGCAAGTGATTTAATAGCCGCTTGACTATCTGTGAAAATGCCAATATTAACCCCGACCATCCGATTACACAGAAGCCAGTCGATTGCCTGTAAAATAGCCGCAACCTCCGCCTGAAAGACACTACAATGGTCTTGTAGTCGGAAGGATAGCTTGAGATTCAGCTCATCTGAGTATACACCACTTCCGGCTCTATTGTTTAGCTTTGAGCCGTCAGTGTACACATGGATAAGCCCACTTTGGAGGGTGACACCATCACGCCATTCATACCTACAAGGAATGCGAGCTATGAACTTCAAATCTAGTAGGCACTGCGGAGCGATGTAGTCAACACCCGCTGGAGCGGGAACTCCCTCGACCAAAATCCTCGCATGGCCGAATTCTGTTCTATTCCATGCCGAGATACAATTTAGTCTCACAACAGCAAGATTAGCTTGCTGTAAGATAAGTAAATTGGTTGGCAGCTAATGAAGTAACACGAAGAGTGCAAGTAAGTCCAAGTAAGAATACCAGCTTGTGTGACCAAGTGGGGAGAACACCGGCTGGTAGTGTAATTGGTCCTTGATTCAAATATAGCCATAGATCATCAGCCGGCTTGGACTATCTATGAGTAGGTATGACCAAACAGAGAACCAATTGGTCTTTTTTTCGTTGCGTGGGTTTTTTTTTGAACCAAGTACCATATTTACGAACAGTATTTGCAAAATGATCAAAAAACAATTAAATTGAAAACGATATCCATGAGCTGATCAAACACTTCATTCAATACCGTCATATGGATGCAACAAAGCGTATCCTATTAATATTGACACATATTGTTTTAAATTGCAACCAAGCAAAGTAAATATTTTAAGCCATTTATTGAATTCAGCTTTTCCATAAAATTTCCACTTAAGCAACCGAGCTCGAGCTGCCAAAATTCAAAGAAAAAACCGATTTCATTACTTAATTCAATTCCACCTGTCTGAACGTATAATTGTCTAATGTGCTAAGACCTATGAAAATAACGAGTTCCTACGCAATTATTCCGAAACTAAATAAAATGCAAATGTAAACACTTCTCGTATAATCCCAAGTCTGACACCTTTCGGAAGTTTGAGTCACGCAAACAATCATTTCGACTCACATAAACAATATTTACATTTTTACATATTTATAATTTCATTCTCTTCCCACAGCTGCAATAATTAGAGTAGAATGAAGTTCGATTTTCATTATTCCCCATCATCTCGGTCATCATTATAATCATCTTCATTATTCTTACTCAACCTTCCGCTGCTAACTCTCCTAACATCTACTTCAGAATACATAATTGTTGCAAACATTTTTTTCCCATTTTTGCTACGGTTCAACTCATCTCTATCTTGGAATTACCCTTCCTAACAATAGATTCGACTCTTGACGATGTTCGTGCTGCACGGCAAAGATGGTAAATAAACTAATACGAAAAAAGTCAGAAATAAAAAAAATAACTAGTAAAAAAAAGTAGCTTGTAAAGAAGTTAATCTACCAGAAGACCTATGAGACTATGAGTATAGAGAAGCAAAAGAGGAGAAACAAGCAACACACGAGGAAGTCGGTATACATTAACTGAACACGAGGCAACTACTAAGCAATACACCAAAACTTTAACTACCACACTATCATCATAACAAAATAGCTTTCGAGTCGCAAAGAAAAAATCAAATAGCCACAGTGACGGAAAGAATACGCGGTAAGGTCGAAATGAAGAAGAACATTACGAACGAAAATAAAATAATGTTGCATGAAAGTAAAAATGAAGTTCAGCTTCAGGTGACTCTAGTCGACCTGGAAAACCTGACTTTGGTGGATTGTGAGAAAAAACTAGGAATTTTATAGCTTTGTAGTCGAGCAGAACCAAAAGACCAAGACCAAGTCCAATGCGAAGATTCAGCATACTGTGAAGACGTAGATGAAAAAGATGAAGAAGAAGAAGAAGAGGAAATAATAGTAGCGAAGATGATGGTGGCTTTTCAGAAAGTTGTTTTGTTACGAACGACGAGATCAGTTTGGTGAGTGGAGCATGCGGATAACCATGGAATTGGATTTGAGGTGGGTTGGATGGGTGCAATTTGAGGAATTTAATTTAAGGAATCGAATTTCGACTGCCGTTTAAGGAAGCTAACATCTATATATTTTTTTAATAAAATGGGATAGCATCCATATTAAATGCTTCAATGCAGCTCAGATGATGTATTTTTGACTTGATTTTTAAGTGTTATCAAATGGTCCCAACATGTGTATTAGATATAGTGATAGGCTCACAAACTTTTTCAAAAAACTATTTGACTGCAGAAAACGAACGGTTTTTCAAAACAGCAGTAAACATTTTTTCTAAAGCAAACGGTTTCTTTAAAACGAAAAGTTTTTTTCTAAACTAACGGTTTTTCTAAAACGAACAATTTTTCTAGAACGAGCAGTTTGCGACAGAAAAACTGCTTCTCAATGGCAAACTGTTCGGCAGTGGAAAACTGTTTTGCAGGGCATAATAGTTTGGCAATGGCAAACTGTTTGCCGTCGATACCAGTTTGTGGGCTAGTTTCAGTTTGCATTTTTGGTTTCAGCAACGGTTGGATTGCAGTTGAGTTTAACATTTTTAGATATATGGTGGGCGGTGGGCGTGTTCATTTGGAGGCTTGAGGCAAGATCTGATCCAAATTGAGTGTAACGTAGTGGTTACATTGATCATGGTAACATCGTTGGTCAGTAAGATCAATCATCATGGTCAATAAAATTCAACTACCTTAATTAATAATCGAGTTAATTGTTTGAACTGAAATTTTCAGTAGACGTTAATGAATTTCAGGGAAGGTCTGCGTTTAGTTAGCATAAAAATTATTTCTACCCTTTGGTGGTAGCAGATGTTCTGATGAATTTGTAGGTAGCTCTGTATTTCTATGTAGAAACAAATTTTGGAAAAACCAAGTATGGAAAATGAAAACTGATAATGTTTTAAGGTTGTTCATGATAGCGCTCTGTAAATTTTTAACTCTAAGTACAAGTTGTGATAAATTCTGACAGAGTTTAAAAAATATTTACGAAACTTGCAAAGCTTGTAGCTATCGCAGGCTCGTGAAAAAATTCTTCAAGTTGAATTCAAATATAAGATGTAATTCTTTCTACCATCAACTTTAAATTTTCATCAAATTATCTATTTTGAGTTCACTAAAATCGTGTTCGCGATGTATCACGATGTTCATAGGATATATTGTTGCATAGGGTAGGAAGTATATAATTATAATGATTTGATGGCTCTATCAGAAATTCTCAAAATAAATAGAGTGATTTAGTTAAATTTAATGCTTGTTCAAAAATTGCTTAAAATGAACTAAACTGAGCAATATTTCAACTTATAATTTTTCTTAGTTGAACCTGATTTCATATTTTTGCAAAGTTTGTTTCGTTATGAATTTCCCGTTAATTCAAATCGTTTTTTGAATTTTCAAACAGTTTAAAAAAAGCCAGTTGTTTTTTTTTTAAACAAAGAGTTTGTCTTCGTTTTTTTTTAAAAGAACAGATACGCCCATCATTAATTGGATGTCGATCTCAACACTTGGTGTAGATGTCGATTTAGAAGTTTTAGTAAAATTCTACTAGTTGGTGCGTCGGTGATCAGCAATAATGGACTGGGTCGACACAATCGTAGTGTTGATCCTTAATCTTATCATATTCCTAAGCGAACTATACAAATAATGCTGCTCTCGAGTCCACTCAAGATACACTCAAAAAAATTTTGGTTGAATTTTACCATTATAATAGTAGGAAACTGGTTTCCTACTATTAAAGGTGTAAATTTACAAAAGTGCGTAAAAAGAATATTTTTTTTACGACCAAATTTAATTTTAATTTTACCCTAAAAAATGATGCAATTTTATGGCTTTGGAGCGAAGGTGAATAGCAAACTAGTAAATTTACACTCTTTTTGCTTCAACTTACAAAAAGCTGTGTATTATTCAGCTAATATGACGTAAAAGCAAAAAAATGCACATCGAATGTGTGAAAAAATTTGTGATTCGTTATTTTAAACGAAAAAATGAATATATTTCCTATTATCAAAGTATTAATTATAGACCCACTTTTTAGAGTGTATGACGGACAATCTTACTGACATGAAAATATGCTATCGCTTCAAAACTATAAATATTGTAAAAAAAAATCTATTTTAAAAACGACTGCAAATATTTTATTGAAATAGGTTGAATTTTTACAAAAATACAAATCAAACCAACTAAATCGCATGAAACTAACCCAAGGCTACTCGAAGTCATGATCCAAACCACTTTCTTTCCTATTTCAACAGATATACATATTAACTCGCCACTAATTTTTTCCTTTTCTATTGCAGGTAAGCTTGATGGAATTTCGAAAGCATTTTCATGTGGTCCATGTGAGTAGATCATTTGGAATCAATAGACCTCAAATGTTGGTGTATTTGTTTCCAATTGATGGAGAGAAAGTAGCACGTTATCAGGTAAACTTCAAAAACTGAAATGAAAACTAAGTGTTTGAAAATGGAAAACTTATAAAAACCAGAGATAACTAGTTTGACTTACTCTTGATTCAATTTAAAAAGCGTTTAAAGGATTGTTTAATCATTAAAATAAAAGTATTTTTTTATATTTTTGAGCAATGGCATGGCTCATTTTCCCTACCATTATAACATTTTAACTAAGACCCTAGTTATAAGAGGGAAGTAAGATATAAAAAAGACATAAAAGCTCAAGACGTCCGATTTCTAAAAAGGAAGACAGATAAAAATTTCATAGTCATACATACATTTTTCATTCAAAATATCCTTCGTAGGGCAACATTTTGGCACACTTGAGACTTTTTCTGGTTGGTTTCGGGAATTTGGCCGAACGCTTCGCTATTATAAAGAAGCTAAGGTATAATTTCCTGTTTATAAAGAGGAGGGGGGATTCCTGTTTATAAAGAGAGGGGGGATTGCCATCAATTTTGACCTGGAATTCGATGATCGCTTAGCTGTCTTTTGTTCAGACCTATGCTGGTTTTGTGATTTACTCATATTAGTCGGAGCTAAGTGGAGGGTTGTTGCTTAAAGCCCAGTTGTTCCTCTAGTAGCAAGCTGTGTGCTATGAACTTTCCTTGAATGTGAGACAGAAAAATTGTTTCCGCTATTTTGGCAATTGAAGAGATGACTAATAGATGTATAGTTTTGAAAGAAGGTAATGTCTTTACCTTGCTTCACAATGATAATTACTGTAGTTACTTTCCAAAAGTCAGCGTTTTTCTTATTAGGATATGATAGGGCAGCTAAACAGGCGAGGTATTGACTAGTGATCTGGTCTAGTACCAACGTCGACATGTTTGTGAAGTGTCTGGCCCAACCATACGACCTTATATCCCTTTTACGTTCAGGAAAAAAGTGTTCAATTCGGAACACAACATAGCTCGCTCTGGCATGCGTGCTTCACGAAACCACATTGTAACTCGATTCTTCTGGCCTTCGATGAACAAGAACATTGCCACACATTGTCGAAAATGCAAGAAAATCAGACATGTGAGCAATCCTGTATTGATTAATCTTTTCTACGGTCTCCGAACGTTTTGACGTCATTCACATCGACATAGTTGGTTCCCTAGCACACTCACAGGGATACACTTTATATTTCACCATGATTGACCGTTTCACGCGTTGGAGTAAAGCAATTCATTTGGCCAGCATTACTGCTATATTCTACTATATTCTACGGTTTAAATCCAGCCGTAATAACAAACCGGGCTCTACATTAATTTGGTCTAAATAGATATCTGACCTAAATCAGGGCTAAAATGCGTTGTAAAGTTTTTTTCTCTCCATCCCATAAGTCAATAGTTTTATAATTGCTGGAAATTGTAGACTATTTTTTGAACTCAAGATTTGGTCAAAATTATTTCACTAAAAAAATACATGTAAGAAAAAAACCTCAAACCTCTATACGAGAATAAGCTGGATATGACTTTGTTTCTAATTGCTTCTTCTGTAAGGCCATTCCTTCACAATTAGTCATTCCTCCAAAATTGACCATTTTTTCGAAATTGGCCATTGCCTCAAACCCATGTTGTTAGATGAAGCTTTTGCGAAACACAATTGCTGGCTCTACAGTCGAATTTTTAAATTGATTACTCCAAACTGTAGAAAATGATCTTGGAATTGGCATCTTTCGCTAGCTAGAAATTTTTAGAAATACGTTTGTAAATCCCACTCTTTGAAAGTCATTAGTATCATGCCTTAACACGTATTTCCAGAAGATATAGCAATTTTCACTTTTAGCCCGCATTTTGGTGGCATGGCTTTTGAAGAAAAATTTATCCACCGAAAAGGCTTAGTTTAGTTACAACAATTATTATTCAAACAATTAAAAACAAGTACCCTAACAAATATTCCTAGTTTTGTTATTGAATTTTGGGCTCTCCTAGGCTATCATATGTCACCAGGTTGAATTTAGTTATACTGTATTTGATTATTTAGATTTTTTCGTTAGAAGCTATTGTCTAGTGCAGTCTTATATCACTACGAAAATAGCTAATAGCATTTATTTGAGTTTTTGTATTTGCATACTATTCGCCAAGTTTAGTAGCTTTTCAATAATCCAGTATGTATTTCCGGAAGCATTTTTGCTTTAAAATCTTTGATTTTTGTGTGAAACGGCAAACAGTCATTTAGTTATCTTATTTCTTTATTCGTTTTTCTAACTTAGTAACCAGTAACAGTCTCTAACTGGCTTTAGATTAGCTGTTATAGACTTAAGGGAAGACTAGCCGTTTCTGCGTTTGTTGTATCTCAGCTGAAAATTGTTTGGAATCAAAGAACATTAAAATTTAGTCAAAGTATCATCAAATCCTCCCCCAACGTTCTCTGATTTCTATTTTTTCATTGTTAAATTTTTGGTGGTCATTGAAAGTGAAAATTGCAATTTTTCACGAAAAATTTGGTATTTTTGTAGGTGGGAAATCTCCTTAGTGTCAAAATAATTCTAAAACTGATCGTTGGGCGGAAGCCATTTACATGTAGAAAGTGTGTGCCGAGTTTGGAATGAATAGGTAATGTGGTTTTTTTCAATGAACACGGACTTTTACATAGTGATTTTGAGAAAATGACTAATATATTCCGAGCTGCCGAAGCTACAATGATAGAGGAGATGGGACTAAGTATTCAATAACTTTGAGAAACTTCAAATTTTGGGGCTATTTTCTTGAGATGCTTAACTGTTTTTCACAAGTGCAAACCGTTACCCTTTCCCCCTTAATGTAGTTTTATATTGCACCCAGTATTTCTAAAAAAAAGCATATTGTGACAGGAACTTGAGTACCCTACAAGAAGACGCCCAGCTGTTTTTCTTAAGCTGAATTATAATTTTTCTAAGAAAAACTATCGAAGGCAGCTTTACAAGCCCCGGAAACAAGTTTAGATGTGGTGTACCTGGTGATATGTAATACGCAAATTACTCTGCCGCGAAATGACATGAGCTCCAACTTCGTAAAATGATTAGAACAAAAAGAAATAAATAATAATGTATAATCAAATTTAGTATTCTTGTGAAACAGATAACAAAATGTGTAAATTGTATTCGGGTAATCGTCGACTTACTCACAAAACAACACTTTTCGAGTATTTCTAACTCTCTATCTACACAGATAAATCCAAATGCAAGAATTGCAAAGTATTTTTTTTTTTCAAAAACTGCGTTGACCATTATCCTTCAATGTAATTCTTCTAAAGTTTTCATAGATGCTTGGGACATACCTTGTTCCTGTTGGCTCCACTAACAAAGTCTGTTCTGAGCGCTAAAAAGCTATGTTTCCGGTTAGAGATGATAATTTCCAAGTAAGGTTAGAGATGATAATTTCCAATAAAGAAAAATGTTGAGCTATCCATCTTCCGTCCTTGCTGAATTCAAAGCAATTGCTTATTTCTTACCAAGAATGGTTTCGAGCAATAAAAACTTGCTAGGGTAGAGTGATTAGTTTTACGAACAACCTGTGATTCAACTCAGGTGCCCATTCAAAACTGGGTCAATTCATAGCTCGATGTATGATCATAGTTGGATTTAAACCAGGGATCTGACTCGCTAGTAAAATGTTCTTCATTCACTCGAATGTATATCTTCAAAACCTCCAGAAACTCAACTCAATTTCGTTTCTGCCTTCAGGTAATAATTCAATGATTTCATTCGAATTGGTCAATATTGCAGGTAAAAAATTGTTTACGAATCACTGACGATTTTCTTATTTTTGGAAGATTCAATTTCCTCAGTTTTATACTGATATTTTTTATATCATTTATCTACTTATCTATAATCACGTTAATTGTGCTTCAGAAGCCCATTCTGAAAATTCCCACCGTTCCCTTCGTACAGAATCACCTTTACATACTACCATCTACCATGGAACATTTCAACCTTGGAATATACCTGTTCAACTATAACTTTGATCTACGGCATCGTCATGTACAAAACACATTTTTCAGCAGTCAACCCATAAGAAGTCATCAGCAGCAATCAAAGAGACAACAACTCACATAGCAAATACCAACGTTGGTTTCGTTACTAACCACAATTCGAGCATTCGAATCGACAACGTCTTAGTTTACTCAAAGTAGCAGTGATCTGTGCGATCTCCTAGAGTAGTAAATTGCCTGTAAAGCGCCATTCAGACATGCGTCCATGCGTCCAAGCGTCCAAGGGTTTTTAGATTATACGAGTCAAGTCAACTCAAATCCGGTTTTTTGAAGGCGGGGCTAAGGCGAAAGTAGTCGGATACGGTGATTGATATACCATTGACTTAATTCTTTTACTTTCGCTCTTTGTCATTTCGAGATGATCAGTGGATGGATGGATTGATAAGAGGATGGATATTGCACGCTTGCAACGATGGTTTTTTTATTTTCATACTATTTGAATATATACGAATATAATTAAAATGATATATATATATATATATATATATATATATATATATATGTATATATATATATATATATATATATATATATGTATATATGTACCTAGATACTATACATTGACCTATATTATATATACATATATAAATATATATATATATATATATATATATATATATATATATATATATACATATATATATATATATATATATATATATATATATATATATATATTTATATATATAGTTTTGAGGCACAGATTTATTTATATGGAAAAAGAAATTGCAAAAATAACGAATATGATAAATCAGTATTATTATGGTTTTAAGCTTGGTGACGACGATATTTTAAAAATGTTCAGCCGTTCGGAGGCACTGACAACTTGAAAGTGATGGTTTCGGTTTATGTTAACTTGTCAAATGATGATATCATTATGAAATTTTCGCGAGCCATCATGCTTACTGCTAATATATTGGATATTCTATTAGGGCTTATTGGTATGGCAGCTTTTTTTTTGAAACAGTTGTAACAATTGAAACAGTTATAATACTAATTTTCTTCGAAATTCAGCAATAGTTTAAGCTAATTTCAACTATTGCATGTTTATCATTACAAAAATTAGCGGCAGTATGTTTAAGTACAGAAACGCTGGTCATTTTCGTTGTCGGCAACAGTGTACCACCAATGGAAGAAAAGCATACCAACTGTTTGAAAAATATCACAATTGTTTCGTAAAAATCAACGTATCATACACATTCATTTTACATCTACTGACTTACTTCCAAGTTAGCAGAATGCAAAAATTTTTAGATTTGCCACGCGGAAACAATTAAAAATTTGTCATAATTTAAATATTGCTTGTTTACTTTCACTGTATGGACACCATCATTTGCGAATTGTATGGTTTCATGCGCTCTTAAAATAATTAGAAAAAAAAAACCATACCAGGCAGCCCTAATATAATATCCAATATATTTGCAATAATCATTACGCCGCGTGTGTATTTCCTCATGATATCACCTTTACATAACAAGTTATTATAAATGAAAATTTTAAAATAATATCATTTTCAAACAGCCAGGGCCCACAAACGCCTAAAAATTTCAAAATCATCGTTGTGATCAATTTGAAAACATTACTAATTCTCATTCCTCAATTTTTCCCCATTTTTTTTCTCCGTAAAAATAAATTGGTAGCAGACAATTGGATATATTTATCCATATGACTATATATACATTCATATAAAATTGTTTGTGTCTAGCTATTCGTATGCATTCAAATTTTTTCGTAATAGTCATGCACGTAAGGATGCAAAAAAAATATTATCCACATCATCATATAATAAAATAATCATCCACAAAACATATATTAAAATGATCATCAACGAATCATCCACACATGCTACTGAGCGAAATAAATCATTTGAAACTCTATTGTACATGAATCAGCATACTCCACCTCCTTCGCTTTAGACCCGCCTATATAAACAAAATCAAATTGACTCGTGTAAGCAAAACACGCTAGATCGCTTGGACGCTTGGACGCATGGACGCATGTCTGAATGGCCCATAACAATCAACTTTTCCATCTCTATTTCACCGTCTACTGACATTCAATAATAAAATGAGTGGTAGTGCGCAACATGGTAAAATAACCATCGAGAGCGCGCTGTGCACTGGAAAGATGAGATCGCCTAGCTACTACGGTGCGCGGCAGTGACCGTCGTAGATCTCGAGACGAAAAAACGTGTCAAGTCCAACCTGGCATACATTCGCAAAGTGAAATATGACTGTGACACTGTAAAATCGAAACTTACACACCTGTGTCGGAGAGTGGGATTCAATACCTGTAACTCTTATAAGATTGTTTCACCTACATCGTCTCACAGCAATTATGCGGTGGTTGATAAGTTGCTATAGTTGTAAGTATAGGCACACATACACATAGAATCTGTGTTAATTAATCAGCATCCGTAACATACGTGTAATGCCTACCAATCGCAGAGAACTAACATTTGTTTTATTTTTTTTCACAAGGCTTTGAAATATGTGCCAATTAATGAGTTTAACACATTCGATCATTTTCAAGGCAAACAATTTTCTGCACTTCTAATTCACTTAGAGAACTAGAAGAAAACGATTTCCTCAAGATGCATGTTTACTTAAACAAAATTGCTTGCATTCATTCGTTTAAGTAACTAAAGTTCAAAGAATCACGTGATTCTGTAAGCCCTTCACTTTCACCTGGTCAGTGAGAATGTGTCCAATGTGTTTGTTATCTCTCCCATAACGCATACCATCTTCCCTGAGAGCATCTACATTTTTTTCATGACACCCAAGTTTTTCTTCATTTCTCCCAAAATCGGAACCATCTAAAAAGGAGGTACGAAGAAGAGTATATATCTAACACTCATACACTGAAACTTGCAACATTATCTCACTAACGCACATTCAAACAAATTGCCGCCAGCAAAAAAAAACAAGAGCCAAGAGGAATTAGACAGTGTGTTTGTATGCTGAATGTATATTTTTGCACAGCTTCCGCTTACCTATTACAATAACCGGACGACTGGCTAATTCGCATATAAGTATGTAATATCGATGTAGAAGACCTGAACAAGTGCAACCTGCGGAGTTATCTTTTGTGCTGGCCATAATCTACTCATGTACATATATATATGGTGTATTGTACCTATGTTGCACATTCGACTCTATACGTATTGTTTTTTGCTGGGCTTCGTTCTCATCGTTTTCTTTTTCGCATTCTGTCTTTTTGCTCTAAAGTTGTTTTGCATAAATTTTAGTGAAAAAATCTAATTTGCATACTCGTAGCTCATGAAGATAATATGTATGGAGACAGGTAGATATGAACCTGTGTATAAGCACACATATGATGCACATGTATGACATATACGAAATGGCTCTTCACCTTGCACCCCAGAATTGTTAATGAGATGACTGTCATGGTCGTAGCAACTGGAGATTACGTACGTTTGCGAAAGTTATGTTTTTTTATCGATTTGGCTTTAGAGATAAATAACAATCAAATAGACATATCTATATTTTGCGAACAAATTGATAGCGGTTCATACAAGAATCTTTTTAGTAGAAAAGAAATTGTAAATTTTAAGCTGCAATTTTCTGACGCTATAACAAACTTTTTTGTACTACTGATGAAAGAAAGCTTTAGATTAGATTAGATTAAAAAAGATTTTATTTTTAGTTTTCTTCTGTACACTTTTAATCTAATTTAAGTACTATTTACAATTAAAAAAAAAATACTAACTAGCGGCTATAATATTTTGGCCTGCTGGCTCTTGATTGTTTTATTTTTTTTTTTATGTTTACCTTTTGAATTTTGCTTTCAATCTTACACGCTAATTATCATACCCAGCCGTGTACAGTGGCTGGGATTATCCTAGCAATAGCCATTTAAAATCTACCTTACGCTATGACTTAAGTCTAACTTATACCTAACTAAAACTAACTTAGCCTAATTAGACCTAATTCCTTATCCTAGGTCTTACATCCAGCCTCTTCTATTCGTTGGGAGTTAATACGCTATTTTCGCGGGGCACACAAATGGCTCAATAGAGCCACCTGTACGCCCAAGTGACCGTATAAGTCCGTTCTCATGTCCGTTTGTCAGTCCGTAGAATCTTGTCGTTAATTCTACAACCCGGTCCCTAAGTGGCTTCAGTCCCGACTCCTCATACAGGAGAAGGTTCTGCGGCCCCCTTTTAGTCACCGGGTTGTAGAACCTACCAGTACAATAGCGGAGGATTCTCCTTTCGAACACCTCCGCTTCTGCAATGGCAGCTTTGGAACAGGTAATCCAGGATGGGGAAGCATAAGTCAGAATAGGCCGGATCAGAGTCTGGTAGCAAATAGACTTAGCTCTGGTGGTCATGCCCATCTTTTTGGCGAAAAGAGTTCTGATGCGTTGAAATGCGGACTTAGCAGCTTTGATTTTACGCCGCACATAAGGATTAAACTTCAGGAATTCGTGGAAGTCAACACCGAGGTACTTTTGAGATGAGATTGGAGTAATCTTAGAAGTTAGACTTGGACTTGAGGTTGGCTTGCTGGAGCAGGAAGAATTGGTCCAGTGACAGAGCCTTGTGGTACTCCTGATGTCACAGGCCCTTTGGTAGAATTTGCTCCATTAACGTTGACATAGAATTGTCTGTTGGTAAGAAAGCTTGCAGTGAGTCTTATAACCTCTCCCGGGAATCCAAACTTGATCAACTTAAAGAGAATGCCTTCATGCCATACGGAATCGAAAGCCTTTTCGATATCTAAAGCGATGAAAGAAAGCTTAAAATACACAGATAAAAATGAAGGCCCTTTTGCATTAATAAAGTTAAATAGCACAGCCCTGAAAACAAACAGAACAAAGGTAAAATTGAGAGCAATATATGTTGGCTACGGAAATATGTGTGAGAAAACTTTAAATTTTGTATTGTTGGTTATTCACATACTACATCCTATTGGATTATAGCATAATCAGCTTTATTGGCATAATCAGCTTTATTGGAACGTTGAATGCTGAAAAAGATCATTTAATTTCCAAACAACAAGCACAGACAGAAGCAAATGAGGAAATTCTAATCGAACTAACACAGCATTTTGATGGTTTTACGTCAGCTCTTTCCGCATCAAACAACAACAACAATAACATAAACGTCGCAAAGTGTTTCGACACGTTGGACGAAAAAATTGATAAGTTAGCGGACAAAATGGAATCCATTGCTGCACAATTCTCATCCTCCAGAAAATCAAGTACCATTTCCTAAGCTAGCAGCATCGATGTACTAGAAAATGTAGAATTAAAACTGAAGAGAATGATCAAACCGCATATTGATTTCATAACTGATGCGTTATCTGCACAGCAATTAAAATTCGATGAATTGAGCGGCCAACTCAAAAGTTTAAGGGACGCCCAGCAGACCAGCAGACCAGCAGACTCTCCTCAAGAAAATAACAAACATCCTTTGTTGAACGAGCAGTCGCTACACCAGGAACTACTAATGGTAGAGCATAACAGTTCTCAGCAATCTGTAAGAGGACATCTATGCAGGACAAAGCTTCCTCACCTATAAAAGAGTTGATAAACATTACTGCACCATCAACTCCATGCTCTGGTTTACGTTTAGCTTCAGATTCCGACGCAGCATCGATCTACAAATTCGGTACTTTTTGGTCCGAGCGCGATTGGGCCAAAAAAGACTTAAGACTGCTAACAGGGACAATAGTGTTGAGATAGCATGCTCCAAACTACCCATCAGAGAAAACCAATTGGCATTCTACGTGAATAAAGTTCCTTACAATGCTGTTGATTGATGGCTGGGAAGACTTCTTGAAGCGGATTTCTTCATCGTCGATTACAATCTCGAACAACTACCCCAGCGGAAATATAAATCACCTAAGCGATACAAGGCGTTTATAGCAGCCAAGTGTGCCGGGCTTTTTATGGATTTCAATGGAAATAGTGGCAGGTTCGATTGGAAAGGAATCAAGTTCAGCCCTGACAAGAAAGTCAGCAACAAAATTAGCAGTAAGACAAAAAAGAATATTGTTAAGAAAAAATGTATACATCCAAATAATCGGTATACGACCATCTATGTGAATCAGTATCTTCCTTCGTAGCATTTCTTAACTAAAAAGACAAAGTTATATTTCTGAGAAATTTCAATCGCCTCAATCTATATTTTATCCCCGATGCAAATGACACTTACCTGCTCCCTGTAAACCTTTCGGATTCCAACGACTTCAACCTGACGAGTACCTTCTATGGCAACGATTTGCAGCAAGTTTGTCCGACTCCTAACCAAAACAGTAATTGGTTGGATTTTGTGTTCACTAACGCTTATGACGAAGTGGTGATAAGTCCAACTAATGACACGGAGCATCTTTTTGTAATAGTTCGCACCATACAGCACTCTCAATTGAACTTACCACTCCTGATTCTATTTACTTAAGAACTGACAATAATTCAATTGTATATGACTTTCTTAATGCTAATGATGAAAGCATTCACCATCACCTTGACTCTATAGATTGGACGAATACTCTTTCAACGTTAGATCTTGAGGAAGCCATTCCCACTTTTTATAACAAAATCTTTGATGCCGTTGAAAGATATGTACCTAAGATAAAAAGAAAGAAAAAGTTTTCTGAGCCATGGCTGGATTGGGACCTTAGGCATTTGCGAAATCGTAGGAACAAACTTTCTGCTATTCAGGATGAATATAATGAAGTTGCCAAGCAGTTTTTAGCAAAGTCTCACGAAGCTTATGACAATTACATAAAGACTGAAGAAAACGGGTTCACCCACTGACCTTCAGGAATTCCGTAGTTTGCGCCCTGACGCTAAAAAAGTGCTCAAGCAGGCAATGCGTGATTACTTTTCAAACATCGAGGCTTCAATCTGTTTTAATCAATCTAAATCCTTTTGATCCTACATCCGTTCCCTCAAATCCAACTCTTCAGTTCCTGATTCTATGTCTCTTCATGGTGTTACTGCTTCCACTCTTCAGGCTATTTGTGATTTGTTTGCTGCCTTTTTTTCCTAGTCCTTTAAAAAAAAACCACTGAATACCTCGGTAGCTCCCACTGTCTTTCGTACCTCTCTTGAATTATCTATGTTAAGTACCGATCCTTTGGAAGTTGAAATCTGTTTGCATACCTTAAATTCTAATGCCAGTTCCGGTCCTGATGGTATTCCTAATATCCTTGTTAAATCCCACTCATCCTCGCTCTGTGTTCCTTTAGCTTTATTTTTCAACACTAGCCTTACATCTGGTGTATTCCCTTTAATTAATATTTTCCTAATCTTCAAATGTGGTGATCCTTCCGTTGTTTCCAATTATCGCCCTATATCTCTCCTCTGCTGTTTCAGTAAAATCCTTGAACGTCTTGTCTACAATAGAATTTATCCTTCTCTACAGCCCTTACTTGCTTCTGAGCAGCACCGTTTCATCAAGCTACATCGACCAACCTTATGGAGTTCACTAATTTTGTAGCCTTTGCCTTCGATTGTCAACGTCAAGTTGATGTAATTTACGCAGACTTTTCGAAAGCTTTTGATTCTGTGAACCATAACCTGCTGCTCCTTAAACTTAATGGTTTCGGTGTTTTTGGTCCCCTCCTCTCCTAGTTTTCCTCCTATCTTCATAGTCGTCCCTGCAGAGTTACTTTTACTGGTTCTATTTCCATTCCTATATTTCCCACATCCGGAGTTCCTCAAGGTTCTATCCTAGGTCCCTTACTTTTTGTCTTGTTTGTCAATGACCTTCCTTCTGTTATCAATTCTCTCTGTCTTTTTTATGCGGATTGCTTAAAATTATACAGAGCAATCAAGTCTGCGAACGATTTTCATCAATTGGAAGCTGACTTGTTTGCTCTTAATCTCTGGTATCAACACAACTTCTTGCCATTGAACATTTTGAAGTGCCATCAGATGTCTTTTGCATATAAAAATATTCCCCATGTGTTCTCTTATTCTTTGTCTGGTATTTCCCTGTCAGTTGTCCAGTATTTTAGAGACCTGGGTGTGGTGTTTGATTCAAAATTGAGATTTGATGTTCATGCCATGAATATGACGTCCAGGGCCTCTAGGATTGCTGGATTTGTCTTGCGTTCTTCGTATATGTTTACCAACATTTCCTCCTGTATTCATTTATTTGTCTCCTTAGTACGCAGTATTCTAGAATACGCATGCCAAATCTGGTCTCCGCGATTTCAGTATATATCTGACGCCATTGAATCTGTTCAGCGCAGGTTCATTCGCTCGCATCTTTTTTTAAATTCAAAATCCCCTATTGCTCCTACTCCTCTCGTCTTTTCGTCCTTCGTATGTCTTCGTTGCAATCACGGAGATTGTTCCTCGATAAGTGTTTTCTCTTCAAACTTTGTCAAGGCATTTTTTTGTCAGATCTTGGTTCCTAGATAACCGGACGTGAATCTAGTCGTCCAAGTCGTTCTTCTGAGGCTTTCTCTGTTCCGTTTGCACGTACGGAAGCTTATTTTCATTCGCCTTTGCTGCGTCTATCCAGAACGCACAATGCCTTTAAGCTTGGTTTTCGCCCGCAATCTATTTTTACAATTCAAGCATGTTTTGAAAATGTTACCTTGAATTGCTATTTACCTTAGTCCTAGTTTTAGTTTTCAAATTGTTCAATTATTTTTGTTATTTCTTTTCCTTTTTTATGCTTCATTCTTTTTTTTGTTGCTTTCTTGACGCTGTAATTGGAATCATATCTGTAGCGCAAGGGATTAATAAATAAATAAATAAATAATTTTTCGAGACAGTTACCAAATCATTAAGAGATTGATGGAAATAGGCCTGTATGATCAAACGTTCTATAACAATATGCGGACAAATCTGTAGCTACGGCAGCCACGTGAAAAAATTCTTCAAAAAACACTTTACAAATGATTAATTTGGCCACAAGGAGACACAGGGTACCGGCTATTGCCACGCCTAACCTCAACGGTATAACACTAGAGCTTGCTGATAGTGTTAAATATTTGGGCCTTATACTAGACAGGAAACTGAACTGGGGGGCTAACGTGAAGCACAGAATTGGTAAGGCTCGCGCAGCACTTTTCGCGTGCCGGTTCGCCTACTCCAATACCTGGGGTCTTAAACCTAGGGCGGCCTATTACATATTCACATGTGTAGTGAGGCCGATTTTGGTGTATGGAGCGATCGTGTGGTGGAAGGCAGCGGAGAGTAAAACTAATATGAAGGAGCTAACAAGACTGCAAAGATTAGTTAGCATATGTATTACGGGCGCTTTAAGAACCGCCCCAACGGCTGGTTTGGAAATGATTTTGGGACTCATGCCCCTAGATCGTTTCATCTTTAGAAGCGCAAGCCTAGCGGCGATACGCGCTAAAAGTTCCGGCATGTGGAACGATTCAGATCAGTGGGTCCACATCGGTATTCTTACAGAATTCCGCAAAAGATTTGGGCTCGTTGCAGAAGACACGGACCACATGAGCAAAATAATACATCTTCGCAGGAATTTCCAGATCAAGATACCCACAAGAACAGACTGGAAGAAAAAGGAAGCTACCACCAATGGGGGCGTCTGGATTTACACGGACGGGTCAAAGACGGACACAGGAGTTGGCTCGGATGTGTTTTCTACGGATCTGAGCCTTAACCTGTAATGTAGACTGTCGGACCATGCTACCGTCTTTCAGTCTGAATTACATGCTATACGCATGGCAGTTGAGTCCATTAGCGGAACATCAACCAGATCAATGACCATTTGCGTCGACCGTAGAGCAGCCATTCTCGCTCTTGCGTCTTACAGATGTTCTTCAAAAACTGTTAACGCTTGCAGAGTGGCACTCAATGAAAAGGCAAGGCATATTTTTTTATTCGGATTATGTAGGTGCCAGGGCATAGTGGGGTCATAGGTAACGAAAAAGCCAATGAATTGGCGAGGAAAGGTTCAGGAGCTTGCAATAGCCCCTGCATCACTGTACCACGGTCAATCGCTGACGCCACAAGCAAACTTTATGTCCATTTCTGACCTAAGCAAAAGCAGGAAACTGCTCAAGCTCAGCAGAAACCGCTTGAAAGCCACGGCCGGCTTGCTCACAGGGCACTGCCTTACCGCATCTCATGCGAACAGAATGGGACTGACATCCAGCAATTTATGCAAGGGATGCGAGATGGAAGAGGACACCATCCAGCATACTCTCTGTGATTGTCCGGCCCTAAATAATAAACGCCTCAAGATTTTTGGCTCTTACCACTTCCAAGGGTTACTAGAGGTGGCCAGTACCGTCACGCTGAGTCAGCTGATCCAGTTTGGCGAAGCGGTCACTTGGCAGCTCTAAAAAGCCAGCGGAAGGTGGCAAATGGGCCCAAATTGGTGGCCTAATGCAAGCCACGTTCTCGGGAGCCGTCTTTACTAACCTATCCTAACCTACTCCAAAAAAAATGCAACCATTAAACTTATATAGGACATTTTTGGCAGATAATGCAATCAAAATGCACACATTTCCTCAACTTTCGCTTGAAAATCCACCTTTCTAGTGATTCCTATGCGCTACAGCTTTTTAGTATAAATCCAATATAATTTCAATGAACTATAAATATTTACCGTGAAAATATAGAGAAAGTCAGCAAGAATACAAAATGGCTCCAAAATAACCATACCTACATATTTATAGAAACACGCTTCATCAAAAGTAGATCAGTAGGAAATTTTTCATTCAATTATCGAATGTCTATTGCCTAGATTCGTGAATTGCATCACGTTATCAAATTGTTCTAAGATCATTCATCTATTGGTTTCAAGGTTATCACAGTTTATTTACGTCGTGATTCAGTTTGAGTGCCGTGTCGCTGTGCAATCGGGCCGCTGCGTTGGAGGAAAGAGTGTCAACAAATTCAGCCCCCAGCGCTATGATGTCGTCGTGCTGCGTATTTTGACTGTTTTGGCCACGACAGCACTAACGTAGCGTAGGTTGCCCCCACTCCATGTCCAGAATACCCACAAAAATCAATCGAATCGAATAGTATTTAAAATATCTGACACCTTCGCATCAGCTAAAAGATTCAGATATGAAAAATCCGATCGAATCGAACAAAACAAATCTCAAGAAACCAAAAATCCGAAATAAATCACGACAACTGTTCCGATCAGCTTTTTGTTAAAAATATGACATCAAAGCCAATGTCAATACCATCTTTCTTTTTTTTGTCTTTGCTCTCGCTGATAAGTGGGCGCAGAGACGTGGGGTTTTTTTTTAGCTCGAAAAGCTCATAGTGAAGTGAACATAACAAAGTATAGCGCGAAACCTGCATCGATTCGAATCGAGGCGAAATAGTTCAATGTGCTCTTTCGTAACAAGATAAATTATTTTCATTCAAAGATCGCTGCCGCAGTACCAGCAGCCGTTGCCGGTCTCGAACTTGAAATTGGTTTTGCGGTGATCGATAAGAGCCGACCAATGAAGTGGATTCGGCGGACAAAGCGTGCAAGGTCGAAAATAGATTCGATCAGATGCACGAGTATTCATAGGTAGCCAAGGTGCTGGCAAGAGATGCTTGGCAGGAGAAGCCAAGGTGGCAGACAAAGCGATCTTGCCGTAGAGGAAGATATCTTGGCAGCATTGCAGGATACGAAGTTGTTCCCATGCCGAAATGATGTATGAATAATCAGGGCTTACAATTGGCAGTAATGAGGTAATGACGATTTCGTTTGAATCAAGCTGGCTGAGTTGTCTGCAGAGTGGTTCGTTCATTGCATTGGTAGATACTTATGTATCTGGGATTAAATTTAGCAACCTGAAGATGTTCGATGGTGACTGCAAGATAAACGCTTTGACGACAAACTGGCACCATTTCATTTCAGCATCCAACACTAAGTCACTTGAGCTGCGATCAGTGCTAAGCCTTCTCTTTGCAGAGCTCTGTAAATGATCTCCGAAAACACTATCAGTTCCACTTTAGACTCAAAAACAATTTAGTCACCACTATCAGTAATGTGTGCTGCATATCACCAATCGAGTTGATTGCTCGCTGAGACGACCTTGGAGCGATCATTCGCTATTATCCCCTTAGACATCAAGTGAATAATAGTTTGGCTAGCACCTCAGACTTTCTCACTCTTTTGAGCTGCAGCAAGACTTGCTTGTCTGGGAGATGTGCTGACGATGACAGATGATCTCTGGCGCACCAGCACTAATCAGGGTCATCTAGACACATGGGAACTGCTAGCTTCCCGCTCAGGACTCGTCCAACGAACAAACGATAAACGTCATCGTCTGATGCGCCAATTAAGTGAGCCAGCGATAAAGCGATTAGGCGATGGAGCAGATCAGATCAGATCGTTGCCACCAGAAAACTCTGTATTATTTCATCACGAGCTTGTTTATTATTAGACTGGCTGGCGGGTGCACTTTTGCTTGTCCCGGGGCCAACGACTTGCATCGATCATCAGCCAAGTTATTGCCTAACTGCGTCGTAGAATTGCATGGCGAGCTGGCTCTAGTTCCGTCCCGGCCGCCGAATGCAATTTCGACTTGTTTACACGACTCGTTGATAATGACCTGATACTGTTCCAGTCAACAATTCGATTAGAAAATGCAATAACGGTTGACTAAACAAAATGCAAGCCCCGTCCCACCCTCTCTTCCTCGAATTTTTCGATATCGTTGATAACATCATTTCCTGCGCTGCTTCTGGTGCAAACACATGACGGTGAGGCCAGTGCAAGAGAGCTGTGCGGCAAGAGGAAACCAGACTGCAAGAAAACACACATAATAAATATTGCGAATAATTTTTACTATCACTCCGATCGTAGACGCTTCCATCAAACGGTTGTAGGTCAAGGGCACGATAAAGTTTTTTGCGACGTCGACATGGCGATAAGACCGCGACCGTGCTCGTTTTGTGCCTCGGCACTCCGTTGAGTTTACGTCCATCCATCACTTTGATTTTTTTGCTGCCATTTGCCGTGTACTTGACTTATTTTTTGGCCCATGCTTATCAGTAATTGAACTCGTTTTTTACGAAACAGTGCAATCGACGTCAACGACAAATGCGAAATTGGTTCGGTGTACCAGTGTGCATTATGTGGAGGACACTTTGTTATCGTCGAATTTGCAAGCAAGGCTCCGATAAGCGTAGACGCGCCATGCAAAACGATAAACGTGTAATACGAACTCTGAGACCGTGTTGCTAGAGTTTGCTTTGTTATGTGCACTTTTTTGATGGATCTGCAAAATTAAATTGTTGTCGCAATAGTGTGATTCGTGTCACTTTTAAGTTGCACAATGTATGGAGTGAATTGTACTGCACTGTCGCTGTGCGACTATAATGGGTCTCCGGGGCCCATTATGATGGCGGTTGATACCTACATAACGGAAACATGCCAATCTATGTGACACTCTTGATTTGAATTCAAGGTTCCTATTTGGAGTATCAATTACGATATTTAGTCTTCCATAGTGAAATGAAGTATGTATACTTTCCGTTTGATGTTGATAAGAAAGATATTTCGAGGACAAGGAGAGCACGAATTTGAATGTTAGGCTAGCATTGATTTGACGACATTGCTTTTTGTGTGCTGATTGTAAATTGTATTCAGTAAAGCGAAAATTCATGAATAAATCATTGAGATAGTTATAGTTATTGAATTTGATGAAAAATCAGTTTTTCTGCTGATATATTGATATGGGGAAGTGTATTTTTTTTTAATTGTTCGGTGTATTCCCTTGTTTCAAACTAATAGCGTTAAACATATAATTGATAATATTATATAAAAACGTCCCGAAAATCATTTAAATCAACTAACGAATATAAGACGCAAATTCCCTAAAGATTAACAGTAATATTACTATTCCTTTTATCACTTCTCTACTTGAGCAGATTGGCTATAAGCATGGTTAAGGCCGATAAAATAAAAATGTTTAGATAATAATTTAAAGTTGTAATAACTATGATTCATGCACTGAAAAAAATCATTTGGTATTTCATATAAAGAAATAGTCATAATTTACTAAAGAAAATGGTTGATTTTCAGCCTACTAATTCAATTTGTTGTTTCCGCAAATCATGAATCGTTAATTATCTCCGTATAATATTAATCATTTCTTTTACTGTCTTTAGACATTTTTACAATAAAAATAACTAAACTTTCTATAATGCAGACATTCATGCAAATTATATTGGCAAAATTTTCTATTTCAATAGTAAGAAACTCTACAAACAGTTGATCCTTTTTTAACTAAAGAAGATTAGTAATATCAACTAATCTAGATTTCCTTATTAATTAAAGTGTTTTGAAGAATAAATCATACTTTTAGACTTTTCTACCAAATCAAAGTCATCTATTTGCAATTAGTTAAAATTTCGAATTCTTTTCGTTCAGTGTGCCAATATGCACCATTGATTATAAGCAGCTACAGATAGAAAAAAATGTAATTGTTGGATTTGGAGATGTAATAGCCCGCTCACACTGGCGCTAAATCAAGCGATTTCGATCAGCTGATCGCTTTAGAGCTAACCTACCTGGGGTGTGTTCAATGTGCATGCTATAGCGCTGCTTCAAAAGCATAGCATCACTTCAGCAAGTGTCAAAATTTGAAGTAGCTAGGTGAAGCAGCTATCGATATTGGACAGCCAAGAGCTGCTACGAAGGTCATCAAATTCAAAAATAGTTTTTTTCAATTTTTTTTTTAATTTTGATATTTGTGTTTTCGTGGATTAGTTCAATACATCCATTGCACTTTGGAAATTGTATAAAATTTAGAAGTTTTCAACATACAGCTGCAGAAACCATTAAAATTATCCTAACATATTTAAAACGTATGACTTATTTCCGGCTTTTGACGCCATATACAGTTGGGGACAAAACTCTCCATACACCCTCAAAATTTCATAAATTTTGTAGAAAATGCAAATATTTATGAGAATTTTATATGCAACTTTATTGCAAATGTATTTTTATTAACATAAATTAAAAAAAAAATTACATTAATTAACTTATAACCGTAAAAACACCAGAAAAAACGAAATTCAGTAGGTACAAAAGTGTTCATACATTGATCAAATAGTGTGCTCTGGTTTTCATTGCATTGCTTTACTGTTGTTTTTCTTCAAAGAACCGTTGTATTTCTTAAGAAATGCGTTAATACGATCTAATGATTAATTTGTTTTAGTAATCTGTGAGCAAAGGGAGTGAAAAATGAGCAAGCGTAAGGAAGTAAGTGTTGAAATAAAAAATTTAATTATTGCTGAGCACAGAAATGGAAAATCATACCGCGCAATTGGAGTTGTGTTCAATTTATCCCATGCCACTGTCTAATACATTGTTCAAAAGCATAAAAACACAAGATCAGTGGAAAATAAGCCAAGAAATGGACGACCAAAGAAACTTTCCAGGCGGGATATCAGCATGATCTTAAAAGAGGTCGACAAAAACCCAAGGACCACCGGTCGGCAACTGGCGGAACATGTCGCTAATACTTTGAATAAGTGTGTTCCCCCTAAAACCATCCGAAGAATCTTACGTTCCGATGGATATGCAAGTAGAGTTCCTCGTAAAAAACCGCTAATATCTGAAAAGAATAGGCAGCTTCGACTTGAATTTGCAAAGCGATATTTAGGAAAGGATTTAGAGTTCTGGAAAACTGTCTTGTTTACTGAAGAAAGCAAGTTCAACTTGTTCGGTAATGATGGCAAAAAAAGAATCTGGCGAAAAAAGGGAACAGCATTGCAACTGAAGACTTTGATACCAACAGTAAAACACGGCGGTGGCAATGTGATGGTGTGGGGTGGAATTGCAGCTGGTGGGGCTGGCAGATTGGTCTTTATAGACGGTATTATGGACCAATACTATTATAAAAGACTGTTAGAAGAAAACTTGCCACCTTCCGTGGACAATTTGAGTCTTGGCCGGCATTGGATATTCCAACAGGACAGCGATCCCAAACATACGGCACGCTTTGTAAAGAACTGGTTGCTTTATTATGCACCAAGGCAGCTGTATTCTCCTCCTCAGTCACCAGACCTAAACCCCATTGAACATATTTGGGAACTTATGAAAAGAAAAATCTCGAAAATTCACACCAGCAGCAAGGAATCGCTCAAAACTGCGCTTCAACAAGTCTGGGAAGAAATAACTCAGGAAGTCACTAAAAATTTGGTGGATTCAGTGCCACGACGGTTGCAGGCTGTTATTGATGGCCCAACGGTGGCCCAACAAAATATTGAAATATAAAATTATATTAAATAATGTGGCATTTTCAGTTCAATTACATAATATATGAACACTTTTGTCCCTACTGAATTTTTTTTTTGTGTTTTTACGGTTATAAGTTAATTAATGCAGTTTTTTTTGAATTTATGTGAATAAAAATACATTTGCAGTAAAGTTGCATATAAAATTCAAATAAATATTTGCATTTTCTACTAAATTTATGAAATTTTGAGCGTGTATGGAGAGTTTGGTCCCCAACTGTATGTGGAAAAAGAGCAAAAAATAATCGTTGAAAATTTGATGGCACATAAATCAGTGCACTTGGCCTTTTGCGCTTCATGCTCGCCTGCTAAAAACTCAAGATGAGCTGCACTGTGTGAAAGCCGACTTAACTCGAGTTGAGTTGAAGTGTTTAAAAGCCCGTATTTAATTTATGCTGTCACTATTTTCAAATTTATTCCTCATCTCCTGTGTCACAAAAGCGCAAAAATTTCTTTTCATTTCAATTTCCAATTAAAAATGACGTTTGAACTGCATGTCAGCTGTGTACGCACGGCCATTTTGCCTTAGCTACTTTCTCGCTATCCTCCAGACTGCGAGCAGGAAATAGCTGCTACCATAGCAGCTATTTCGGAATCTTGGACAGCCCGATTGTCAAACAGTAAGCATCAGATAGTAGCTATTTCGTGACATTGGACAGCCAGAGCAGCTAAAAAAGCAACTAATAGCTGCTATAGCAAGAATATTGAACACACTCCTGATTAACCATACATCTGTCTTGGCGTCTGACGGTCGAAAGCTAGCAAGTACAAATCAGGTACTATTGTGAATTTTGTCCCTGGTGAATTTTTCTCAGAGCGTGGTGAATTCCATCCGTGAAAGGGAGAGTAGATTTGAATGAAATGTAATTTGAATTTCGTTCTAAAATAGTGAAAACTGTACAAAAAAGGAAAATGTGAGTTTTACAAAATGAAATTGTTCTTGCATGTTCCTGCACAATATTCAACAATTTTCATGCAAAAAAAAATGTACACATAAATATTTTAAATTTTAGTTCCCGCGCACAAATCAACTCAAAATCACTTCGGCTAGTGTGAATGTTTCACCTGATTAACTTGACAGCTCCTAAATCTACCTGATTTAGAAGTATAGTGTGAACACCATATAACTCTTTGCTATTTGCTCTTTGTGGAAGGCAATCCGTCCATACAGCTTAAGCCATGTTAGTAGTCAAGTGTCACATGATTATCAGTGCAACAATTCTTGAACCTAAGTATCTTCCATCAATGATATTGGGTTAATTATACCAAGATGTGTCGCTTACGTTTTTTTCGAATGGATCGTTGCGCTCTACTGGAGAGTAGAAATTAGAAGTCTGTTCCGCTTCTGTTGTTCGGAAACCACAACACTTGCCCAAAAAAACTATCCGCGCTTCACGGGATTCACAATGGGCCTTTTCTAGAAATATTTTTAGTCGAATTTATCGAATTTTAGTTTCGTCCTTAGAATTGACAGCAACATTAAAAGAGGATTGTTACAAACTCCTACAAGGGAAGGTTATATAAGTAATCATATACGTGGAACACATTAGGTGACATTCCATAAAATCGACTGTAAATGCGTTGTCAGTGCACCAGTTAACTATTTAATGCAGTGAGATCATTTCACAACTGATAACAATTCTAAGTTGCGCCGATTAGGCTATACTTCTTGAAAGCCTCCGACCGTAAAAGACATGGATAAATTATATAAGATGGTAGGCCATGTATAAACAACAGGAACAATAAGGGGCCAAGAATTGCACCTTGCGAAACTCATGAAGTAAGCTAAAATGAAGCATTCGTGTAGGAGTTGAAAGTTAGAACACAAGTACGATCAAGAATATTGAAAGTGGACCAGAAGGGTAGACCACCAGAAATAACATACATTTTAAGCTTCAGAAGTGAAAGTTCATACTTGCTTGCTTAGAAACTTTGTATCTGTATTTATTACATATACCTGCTATAGTAGATGCAAGAGCATTGGCAAAAGCAAGCCAGTTAGTCAATGTAGATTTACTGTTTAGGAACTCGTGCCGCTCTGGAGCTAGGAAATCGAAGACATTTCAATATTATTGGAACCGCAGAATATAAATGGTGTGCATTAAGCTTGAGTATCCTAGATATTCAAGCCAACCTAGTAGTTTAGAGCGCTGGCTTCTTGCGTGTGGGATCCATGGTTCAAATCAAGGTTCGGACGAGGGTCCGCGTACCAAGCTTTAAGCTCACCTACTCTGAATAGGTACCTGAATTAATAAGGGGGTAAAGTGTTTCGTTGAGCTAATCACTTATAGAAATAACAATTGCACCTATTCAAAATAAAGCAGACAGAAGCAATGGCCTAATCCTAGAACTGCTTCAGGAACAAACCTGCTAAAACTTTCAAGTAATATTTTTTCATCAGTCGAAATCGAAGTTGGAACAAGTTTTCAGGTTTCAAGGCTTCTGATAAAATAGGTCACTCAATAGTACTTTATAAACTGTCTACTTTTAAGGCTCCCACTCACGAGCAGTCCATTAGTTCAAATGGCGTTAGGCCAGGCCAAAATCTGTCTGTGTGTGGGAGAGCTCGGATGGACTCATGGACTGAAACAACTAAGTTGGATTTTCAATCATTCCAAAGTCCATGGACTGAGGCCATCACCTCGACCGTGTCTTGTGAAATTGTAGGTACATTTAGTTTAACCAATCCATCCAATGGACTGGTCCTGTGTGTTAAATCATCACTCCGAACAACGTGGTAGTCTTGCTTCACACGCTGACCTGTGACATTCACATTCTCAATGACTGTTTCTGTGCTTATTTAATTTAATCTAAGAATTCAGCACAATGGGCACTCCATGATTTTGTTTTGCAGGTAATTGAGAAATTTAGGTCTCATGAATGTCTTTGGCAAGTTACAATGAAAATTATCATTACAAAACCAAATAAATTTCTGGTCTGGACAATATTTTAATATCGTTTCGTACAAAGGACCCCCAAGCTAACAAAGAAACTGTGCAAAAAAAACTTCAAAGTATGTGTAGTGTAATCACAATAAAAAATATATAAACGCATGTTTTTATTTTTTTTCTAACAATGACAATCAAAAATTTTGGATTTTCATAACTAAAGCCGCTTGCTAAGTACCGTGGAGTAGCGATCAATCTTTAATGAGGCGTGTTGATGGCGTGTCTTTTATTCGTATCTTTTCTCTTGATGAAAGCGGTAACCAATTGGGCCGCCTCACCCATTCGTAAATAATTATGCCAATTAAAAGGCTCCAGTGAGAGTTTTATAACCAAATTTACGTGACTCATTCGTTTTCGATCTGAAAGCCATTATTTTTATCACTTTCTTTTTAGTTTCCATGTCTTGATGTATATACAAGCTATTCTTGCAAATTCTCAAAAATTAATTCCTCCATATGCGTGGGATTCCATTAATAAATTTAAGAAAAACTTATCTTCAAGTTTTTCTAATAAATGAAATAATATTTTCTAAATAAATGAAAAAAACGAACAAAATGTAGCACAACAGAAACAAAAACAGCCGAATGGAATAGACTGACTGCACCGAGAGTCTATCGTAAGTAGCGCGCTAAATTAAACTTAAACCAAACGGACTCAAGCCAAATGGACTCAAGCCGTTTGGACTGCTCCTGAATGGGGACCTTAAGCTTTAGATTAAACTATATGGTTTTTTCAAAGTGCTGTGGTAGAGGAAATTAAGGTGGCATCGAGTGACTAAGAAAGCTTTTTGAAAAATAAAGAAAGCATGATAAAGTCGTCAATTTAAATGCATTTTAGACCATTATTTGACTTTTTAATTTGTGAAAATGGAAAAACATTTCAAGAAAGAAATCTCTCTACGACTGAGCAAACTCTACAAAATATGAGACACTTAATCAATTCCAATGGAATAATTATGCATTTCTACTGTCAAAGCTAAGCAAAAGCTTCAAAGGGTTACCCTGCAAAGCGTTGGTATTATTATTTAAAATATATATTGGCCTACACCGATTTTAAGCATTTTATTATTATCACCAACAGCCTGAATGTTAACTTAATTGTGAATTGCTTACAAAATTCACCTTTGATTTGAAAATAAACCAGACAAATTTTAAAATAACCAGACTATAAATGAACCAAAAGAAACGTAAAAATTTGTCTTTCGTTTTTTGTTTTCATTTACGAATTTCTTTGTGATTTTGATTTCCTGTCATATTGAACTACAATAAGACTCAATTTTCTTTGTGATCCAAAAAATTACAAAAAAAATCAACTTTTAATTCTCAGTTCCGGATGTGTCGAAAATATTGTTCTACTTTGGAAAAAAAATGATAATCCAAAATCCAATTTAAATAATTACCAGCATGATTAAAATGAACGCCACCAAACAGCTCGTCGTCGCACAACACAACACATCTTCAGTGCGCTGCCACGAATTGCATTCTGACAGACAGCAACCAATCAAATATTTACCTTCGAAAATGGTTGGTAAATATTGTCGAAAAGTCTGAGTTGAGTATTTGGCTTGATTACTCGACTCGAAAAAATCAAAAATAATACATAAATATCCTCCATATACACACACTGCATTCTTCATCAGAGGAAATGTTTTAACGGTGCAAATACGGTCTCCTAAGTACAATAAATTGCAAGCAGAAATGACTTTTTAACTAATCTCTGACAATTCTGAAGAATTCAATGAAAGATAAATAGAAAAAAGTTGGTGAAAATGCATTTATGATGTAGTCTACTGCGTTCATTTCATACTTGATATTTACTCAATTCGAATATTTACTCAATGAACTGAAGAGCTTGATCTATTAAATGATGATTTTTTTTTATCACTTAGTCAGTGACTATATGAGTGCCTACTGATACAAATAATCATATGGAAAATCACGTGCAATCAATTAGTTGAAAAAGAAATGAAAATGTCTTGGAGTTTATGATCGCTCTAAGGAGATGTAATCGAGACAATCTGCTGTAATAGGCTATAAATGACGCAAGTAGCACACACTCATGTATGACATATGAGATATAAGTATTTTCCAAGAACTTGTACATTTACGAAACGTTTTACAAATAAAATCAATTATACTGTTACTGAGAGAATGTGTTTCGAATACCATAGTTGATTGTTGCAATATCTAGGCACAAATATGATTAAATTATGTCTGGAAGAAAATGAGCGCTGGAATGCGTTTGACGGGCGAGAAAATAATGAAGTATATCAATGTTCTATTATTGGAATGCAAGTACATATGTATATGTTATATTGAATGTTGAATTATCATTCAAACAGGTAGCGGCAACAAGGAAATTACTTTAGTTATTCTTCTTGACAACAAGTATGTCTTTGAAAATTAATGCTGAGCTATCTTTACATTTTAAGCTCATGTACAATTTCCTTTGATTCATTTCATGTTAAGACGCGAATGTCAGCAATAATGCGAAATAAAAATTTCATACTAACCGACTTTAGTATGCTGACAGTATCTGCCCAAAAATTAGAGAAAGTTTAACCTAGGTTTGAAGCTCAGATCATCAAAAGAGGTTAACTCGATAAAAACTTAGAAATAAAGATTTTGACTGTTTGGCAAAAATTCGATAACTTTGGATAAGACTGAAACCTATCAAACCTAAGCACTGTCCCTTTTTACTAAAGCACATTAAATGAAACTTTCGGAGTTCAGTGAAAAGAGACTATTTTTTTTACTATAGCCTGCCTCCTGCAGATATACATAAACTGCATTTGTAAACGTTAGTGACAGATATCTATAATTTATCTAGAGTGAAAATTTTGAAATTTTCGATTGAGGCCCGACATGAAGTTTTTCACATTGAGGCCCGACATGAAGTTTTTCACAGAGACCTCATTAACGATATTGTATGCTTTTTTCCATTTTTACAGTCAGAAATATTTTTAACTTTCCTGTTGCTTTTCTTCAATACTTCAAAACGGAAAGCTTGAGCCCAGTATCGTTCTATTGGTGTAAGTTCAAGATAATTTGGTATGTTGGGCCCCTTAGAGATAAAAGTGACGTGGCTGCTTTCATACGATTCCAGCGTTTTCTTCTCATATTGACTTGATGCTAGATCTGGCCAAAACAACACAAACCCTTCATGACTGAAATGACAATAATGAAAGACAATAATGAAAAATATCGCTCCTTAGACCACATCGACAAATTGCCTACCACACCATGTACTGGTTTAGGGAGCATCTTGAAATAATCATAAAACACTCCAAAACAGCTTGGCATATGTTTTGAGTTCTACTGTCAAATAAAGATCTAACAAATATGTTGCGAAACTTTCCATTTTTTTCTTGCTTTCTTCTTAAAACTTTCGAAAGATTACTTGACCTTCATATCAAACAAAGACTTAGATCTCAAGCTCTATCGAGAGCCCAAAACCCGTACTTGAAAGGGAAATCCGTTGAGACGGCTTGAAATAGAAATAGAAAAAGCTATCGATTACAAAGAGTACGCTTTGGAAGCCTTTCTAGTTATTGAAGGCGTCTTCAATAATATGCATGCAACAGCCATTATGGAGAGCCTCCTTGTAACCAACACCCATCCCGCTATTTGTAGCTGGATAAGCAACATGCTTAAGCAAAGGCTCAAATCAGCGGATTGGGCGGGGCGCAAATCAGAAGGAAGATCCACAGAGATACACCGTAAAGAGTAGTCATATCCCCTTTCTTGTGGAATCTGACTACAAATTAAATTTTGGAAAGGTTGGAAAGCAAGGGACTCACGGTTGTGACCTATGCTAATGCCATTGCGATGATAGTCTTGGGTAGGCTTCCGCACACCCTTGCTCTGGGGCTGATTAAGTGATGGGCAAATACCGTAGGCCTTGGCATCAACTCCAATCAGACTGATCTTTTACTATTCACAAGGAAAGACAAAAATCCTGAATTAGACCCAAACAGGTTGGGTTGCGCCAGGTTAAGTCTCAAGTCGCAAACTAAGTACTTGGGTGCTATTCTGGATAGCAAGCACACATAAATGGTGAATTTAGAAGAGAGAGCTAAAGGGGCAAGCAGCGCAATTTACGACATCAAGAGAGTGGTGGGTAAAACATGGGCTCTAAGCCCTGCTTTAACACACTGGATCTACTTAGCGATAGCTAGGCCGATCCTTGTTTACGGATGCTTGGTCTAGTGTGAATAAAACAGTGAATAAAACTACCTTGGCTGGTATGTCGAACAAAGTTCGGTGGTTAGCGGCCCTCTCCATTACAAGTGCTTTAACCTCGACCCCTTCGTCTGCTCTGAACGTCCTGCTTCATGTCCCTCCGCTCGACCTCTTTTTTAGAAGCACTGCCGCAATGGCAGCTATCGAGCTTAGGGAATCGGGACACTACGAGTCAAGATCCTTCGGCCACAGTAGTATCTAGCGGGGGTGCACAGGAAGCATTGATTACTTGGTCCCCACTCTCTGACTGAGGGAGATGGGTTAGAATGGAATCAGCAAATGGGTGCAGCTCTGACGGCTCTAAAACAGCTGCTGGAGTGGGCTCTGCAGCATACTCTGCGAATGCAGCTATGGAGGCAGCTTTCAGGCTTCCTAATCACTGTAGTATTTTCCAAGGTGGAGATTTTCGCGATACAGAAAGCCGCAGATCTAGCATATCCCAAAGATACTACAAGTGGGGAGATCAACATCTTTACAGAAAGTCTAGCGGCGATAAAAGCACTGATGTCTCACACATACAAATCGAATTGTGTACTCGATTGCAGTCAGGCCCTGAATAGACTGGGCAAAAACAGATGAGTCAGAATTTTCTGGGTTTCCATGTCGCCATGATGACATCTCAGCTGATCACAATGACTTGTTCGTTTTTGTAGATGTACGACGCTTTTGTTTGTTTGTTGTGTTTCAAAATAATTTAGTGAATTGAATGCAATAAGTTTCATATGACGAGGAAGTTGAACAATTGGAAACCAACTTCGAAGACGAATCCAGTGAGGATGAAGATTAAAATACTTGTTTTTAATTATTTTTTTTCTACTTTTATATCAATAAATGATTGAATTTTCTAGATGTATATATATATATATATATATATATATATATATATATATATATATATATATATATATATGTACATATTGTTTTTATTTTATCCAGTAATAAAAAGAAAAAACGAAAAAAAGTTTGTTTTCAAACTGTCAGATTAACAATATCCCATCATGTATTTGTCAGATTATCATTTAGGACAACTAAGACATCAAGTTGAACCGTCTGTATAAAAATCTGATGCGCTCGAGTATTTAAAGGTCACTTATTTTTTTACATTTAAAAAAATCAGTCATGACTTTTGGTCAAGTCCAAATCGTCAGTCATTTAAATAGGACACTTTTTTGAGTTCATTTAACATTCTCTTTGAATATCTGACACGCTCGAATAACTTTTTTTGTTTTTGTTTTTTTACCCCTTTTCACGGCCACCTCCCACTAGTTAATCGTCAGATTAATATCTATCGGTTATCAGAAAGACAAAGCGCGTATACACTATGAATGTCTGACGCGCTCGAGTATTTCCATGAGACAGTTTTTTACGTTTTTGAAAATTTTTACACTCTCTCCCCCACACTAAAATGGAAAACTTGACATAAACTTTTTTTCATTTTAGAACCTAATCTTCACAATCCAATAGGTCCCCACGACGCTTTAGTAACTGCAAATTTAGCATCCCGGGCCCCTCTACTATAACCATTCATTTTTTTTAGATTTCAAAGTAAAACCTAAATGTAGATTTCAAAGTAAAACTGAAATGCTCTTATCGAGTTCGGTTTTGACTCTCTTAGAGATCACACCTAGCAGCGTTCCGAGTGTACTTACATCGTATTCGAGCTATTGTGCCATTGCGAATTCGGTTTTTATTCTAATTGTAACCTAGAATATATTAATAGTGAAGCGTTGTCTTTCTCCTGAGGGCGATGCCCTGATGGCGAAAAGAAAAGTTACGAAGTCTGGCTCTGCCAAATCTAACGGAAACTTCTTTGCTCCGCTAAGCCAGCTTATTGACGACGAAAGTGAAAGTGTTTCATTGCCAGCGCGCGTGACTTATTCGCCTCCAATAACTATCATTGGTACCTCCCGCGCAGCTGTGGAATCTTTAATTCAAGGCTCCAATATCACGCAGTACGTAATTAAACATACCAGCATTGGTATAAAAGTTTGCTCACTTCTCGCGGAAGACTACAATCAGCTTCAAACTAAGCTGATCAACGAAAATGCGAAATTTTTTACGCATGATGATAGTGCGCGGAAATCGTTCAAAGTCGTTCTAACAGGCTTACACTCAGTCACTCCTGCCGAGCTAGCAGAAGAACTCAAAACAAAGGGAATTACATGCCCGGACATTAAAAGTTTAAGTGTAAGATCTCCGCGCTATGCTGATCAAGCAACTTTTGTTCTTACTTTTCCCCGTGGATCGGTCAAAATCGCTGACCTTAATCAAAAAGCTAAATACTTATTCCACACTGTGGTGAAATTCAGCCGCTATCAGAAACGGCTTTCTGGGCCTGTGCGTTGTTTTAACTGTCAGACCTATGGGCACGCGTTGGCCGGGTGTCACCTTAAAACTATTTGTAGTTTATGCGCAAAAGCACATAAATCAACAGAGTGCCCTATTCGCGACGACATTAATGCGAAACGACTTTGTGCCAACTGCTCCGGGGACCACCCAGCTAGTTCTAACCTCTGTCCTAGCCGTCTCAAATACATTGAGCTTCAAGCTCGATTACGAGCTAAACGAAGCAAAACCGACATCCAACCTACATCGCACGTTGATATCAGCAACAAGAACCTGTTCCCTGCGCTTAATCTAAGCAGTGGCACTAGACCAAAGACAACAATGATGACGACAACTCCACCATCTGCCCTGAACTATGCCACGGTAGCCAGTGCAGGCGTACGTCTTAACAATGACCTGTTCACTTGCAGTGAAATAATTAACCTGACAAACGAGCTTTTAACTAAGCTTAAACCTTGTATAAACAAAGAGCAGCAATTTCGAGTGGTTGCAGAGCTTACAATTAAATACTTATATAATGGGTATTAATATTATAATGTGGAATGCTCGTAGTATTTGCCCTCTAGAGAAACGCCTTGAATTCTTCGCGTATTTGAAAACGAATAAGGTTGATGTTGCTGTCATTACTGAAACGTGGTTGAAAGACAGTAACTCCATTTCTGATGAAAGTTACTTAATTTATCGCACCGATCGCTCTTTCCTTCATGGCGGTGGTGTGGCAATTGCCGTCCATCGTTCTATTAGCCACTGTGCGAAACCACCATTAAAAACATCTCTAATTGAAACCTGCTGCGTGGAACTAAACTGCCTTGAGCGTAATTTCCTTCTAATTGGAGCCTATTTTCCAGGCGGAAATAGCAACCATACTAAAGAACGTCTGTTTAAAAACGATCTGAAAGTGTTCGACCGCATCGAGAACAATTTCTTAATTGCAGGGGATTTGAACTGTAGGAGCAAAGATTGGAATTGCTCTCGTAACAATCGCTGGGGGAGCATACTTGAGCACAAGCTTACATTTTCTGCGTTCAACATTCTTTTTACTCCAACTCCTACTTTTTACCCTAAATCTAGAGGCAATCCATCTACGATCGATGTAATATTGACTAATTGCATTCAATATGTATCTCCTCCATTTGCCCGAACTGCTCTATCTTCGGACCACCTTCCGGTTCACTTTAGCATTCTCGACGCAGGGATTGGAAAAGCTTGTTTAAAAAAATTTGTCTTCCATAGAGCAAATTGGGAAAAATTTTCGCGCGTCACTGGTGAACTAACCAATTTGAGGCAGCTAGACCTCTCTACGCCACGACTTAGTGACATCGACGAGCACATAATAAAGTTCAATAGCATTTTACTATCTGCAGCACAAAGTTCAATCCCTGTGACTTCAGCTAAACCGCCGTGCACAAACTTATCTCTGGATACTAGTATTAAAACTCTCATTTCCCGGCGTAATTTTTTACGCAGACAATGGCAGCGTTCACGGCAATCATTTCTGAAGAAGGAAATTAATCGTCTCCAAAGAAATATCAAGGAAGCCATTTTTGTGCTTCGTAACCAAGAGTGGAACAGCAAACTAAAATCACTAGAGAAAGGTAGCAAAAGCTTTTGGAACATAGCTAAAGCTCTCAAAAAGAAGTGCTCTCAATTTTTCCCAATTAAAGTTGGCGACGTGCCCGTTCCAAATAACGTGTCTAAGGCTCTAGCCTTTGCTCAACATATGCACCAGGTTCACTTGTCAGCCATTATTAATAGCGATAGTGACACTGAAACTCAAGTGGCTTCTTCTTTCGATGCTATCGAAAGTAGTAGCAGCTCCTCTTTCCCCTTCATGTCTGTCTCCTCCCTAAAGAGTATCATAGCTGATTTAAAATCAAGTAAGGCTCCGGGCAACGACAACATCTACACTTTATTTCTAAAAAATATGCACAGGAAAGCGTTTATATACCTATCAAAGTTACTAAATGCTTGCCTTGTAACATCTTACTTCCCGACTGCCTGGAAAATTGCAAAAGTTATTTGGATCCCGAAACCTAACAAACCCAAGTCCGAAATCGGCAGCTACAGGCCAATAAGCCTAATAAGTGTGATTGGAAAAGTATTCGAACGCTTCATCAAGATTCAGCTCCAAACCTTTATTGAGTCGCAAAATATCTACCCCAAAGAGCAGTTTGGTTTCAGAAGCGGGCACAGCACAATTCATCAAGTTCGAAGGATAACAAATATAATCACTACGAACTTTGGACTAAAAAAGTCAACTGGTTTGCTTACTCTCGACTTGGAAAAGGCATTTGACTGCGTCTGGCATCAAGGTTTAATCCATAAAATGCGATTACTTAATTTTCCTCTGTACCTTACTAAAATAATCATGGACTTCCTGCGCGATAGATACTTTTATGTTGATATCAATGGCTCGGAATCAATTAAGTTCCCGATACCAGCTGGTGTTCCACAAGGCTCGGCGCTAAGCCCCATATTATTTAACATCTTTTTATATGACATACCACTACCAGCCAATTGCATTATTAGTCTATTTGCTGACGACACAGCCCTTTTGTCATCAAATCACTGTCCGGTATCTGTAAAAACCTCACTAGAAAACGGGTTCGCAACACTGTCAAATTATTTCAACAGATGGAAATTGAGAATAAACCCTACCAAAACCGAGGCAATATTCTTTACTTGGAAACGTAAGCAATGCCTACTCCCCAGTTCTCTTAATGTAGATGGTAACATTGTCGGCTGGAACCCGGAATATATAAAATATCTAGGAATTTACCTTGACAAAAAGCTTACCTTCAAAGCCCATATCGGGCTTACCATAAAAAAATGTGACCTTTTGGTCAAATCCTTGTATCCGTTAGTAAATAGGCGCTCGCAGTTGTCTATAGCAAACAAATTGATTTTATTCAAAACAGTTTTTCAGCCTGTCATGCTCTATGGTGCTCCGGTTTGGGGGCGCTGTGCTGCTACTCACATCAAAAAGTTACAAATTAAACAGAACAAAATTCTGAAAATGCTCCTAAATCTCCCGTTTTTCTATTCGACCAACTCTTTACATTCGGTTTCAAAGCAGTCCCTTATTTCAAGCAGCATTAACCGCATTAATACCAAATTTTTAAACACTTGTGTTGCATCAAACAATCCTATGGTTCGAGCTCTAGTGCAATGAACTTCAACTTTAAGAGCATCCACATTATAAATGACTCTCATTTAAATCCGACAATCTTAAATCAGCAACAATGCTGCTCTTTTGTTTCTTTGCTTAAGTTAGTATGTAGTTAGCACTAAGATATTAAAGTAAGTTTTATATTACAATTCATTCAAATAAAAGGTTTTCCCCGTTTCCTTTTACATATCCAATGTAATTACACAAAAATTCATTCTGCTAAGATGCATGTTAATACAGTTGTTTAGGATTGCAAGAGCCAAAGCTCGATTCACCTACTGGAATATTTTGTACAAATTGTAGTATATTTAATGTATGGTTGAATAAATAAATCTAAATCTAAATCGAAATGCTCTTATAAAATTCTCTTATAAATCATTACGTCAAAAATTAATAACTAATTATTTCCAACTAAAATTTTAAATTACATAGCTATTATGTAATTCATTATCTTTAAAACTCGTAATTTTTTTATATAGTATTGTCTAAATAACGTATATAAAACCCTTTGCATAGTTAAAAAATATTAAAATTTAATTATTATTTGATTTGACTCTGAAATCGATTATACGGATTTTCGATTGTAAGGAATACCCCTGGTTTTATTTGATTCGGATAATCGAGATTCTACTTTATAAAGAAATATAAATTTTCGGCGAAACGAGTCTAATACTAATTTTCTTCGACAATCAGTAACAAATGGCTTCAATATGTAGTAGCATATGATTAAAATTATAGGTGCAAATAAATCCATTTTTCTTTTTCTTGATCTGCTGGGTCTACTATTCTTTCTGTTACTGAAAAGAAAATAATACTATCAAAGTTTGAAATTTTGTTTAAATGTTTATTGGTTTATGTTAAAAAAGATATAATATCCTTAATTTAAATATTTTTTTAGAACAATTCGACAATTTCATGTTAACAGCTTTAATTCTATGAAAGCATATAAGGTAATTCGTGGCGTCGCCAAGACACCAAGCCCTAAAATTTTCATTGTTCTCGTATAAATTTTAGCCACCCATTCTTCATTGAGCCTCGTCTGTTCATATAAACTCGCACCCTCCCACCATTACATGGATGAAGGACGCAGTAGCTAACATCCTACGGCAGTACTCATTTGACAACCTATTACAAAAGGCATTATCCAGACTGTGATTACATACATAGCTCACAGTAGTCATATGTCTGCTGCTTCCGAACTTTTTCCGATTCTATATTTAGATGCTAGCCTGTGTTGTAAGCACATCCATTCATCCATTTAGGAGTTTGAATCCTTTTATAATTTTTTCTGTTAATTTTTCGCAATAATGTCATTTTGATTTCCCTATTGCAACGTATCAATAAATTATCGATCAAATCGAATATTCTCTCATAAAATTTCTCCATACACATTTCCACACACACACTCCCATCCAAAAAGCAATTGAAAACCATTCACTCTTCGTTTAATATCAATCAAATCATCACGGAACCTCCAAACAACGGCAAAAGCTTCACTCATCCGACATATGTACGACAGCGATTTTACACAATTTCTATGCAAGCCTTGAACAGATTACAGCGACTGGTTATCTAATAGAAACTGAACCTTAGCTTGTCGGTCACAGCCACGACCGTTGTCGGCCGACCGATTTCAGTGAAAGTACTATCGAATAGCTTGTCGAATAGACGTGGATCAGTTCAGTATGTTGGTCGGTATGTAGACCAAGTATTTCCTCCAGACATGGCCTAGCTCTAGCTAAACAGCTATCAGACCATACATGATGCGTGCTAGTCGATCCGTGACACAGTCGAGTAGACGCGATTAATTAGAGAAAGACTTTCTCCTCGCTATGTTTACACGATGCGTGTCGTCTAATAACGAGATCCGTTCCACACTCTCCGTGTAGCACTCGAAGAAGTCAAGTTCAATCAAAGTTGACCAAGTCGCGCGTTGTATGTCTTCTCCGTCGACATCAGCTTCCCAGACAAGTGTACCTAAAATGGAAACGCGACATGGCGGCATGGCATCTCATCCATCTTGCGACGAGTTTTGAAGACGATCTCAACAGAACCGAAACGTGAAAATCTTTTATTAATTTTTTCGATCGTTTTCGTGTAGAAGAACAATTTGGCAATGCGTAGGAAGAAATTTGAAGATCAGTTTATAGTCTTGACCTCATTTGTCGAAGATGAAAAGCGCAATCGAAAAAAGGCGTGCAGCTTAAGACTCATCTGAGTTTGGATAGACTTGTTTAGATGCCGCTCGTTTGTTTGGAGATGTATAGAGGAGACGAGCAATCTGCGATGCTATTGATTTTTAATTCAAATGCAAATGATGTTTCCTGATATGGATCCTAGTTTTAATGCCTGGAATATAAGGCTCTGCGGACAAGAGTAATATGAATTAATTTGTCTCCGGCAATCTAACACAATCGTTCGATGAAAATGAGTCTATTTAAACCGCCAACGAGATTCTCTATTCGGAAGTAGATTAAATTTAAGTGGTTTATAATTACGGAATTATCTTGAAACAACATGCGTTGCTTAACTGTCCCAGTTAATTAAACTTAGATGTGAAAAAAATAGAATGTCCTACTATAGTTCCGCATCCATAAAATCATAAACCTTGTTAAAGTTTTATCAAACCAATTTATTAGGAAAGCAATCTCGCACGAATTCACTCCGGATCCGTTAAACAACTCTTAGATTAAGCCATTCTGACCTTAAAATTTCACTTTTCGTCTATCATGGCACTAAATTGAATGAATATTACTCGCATAAACACGCCAAGATCAAACAGAGGAATCGGGTTATATAGCTGTAATGCATGTGCTTTCATTTTCATTTGAATTTCTCTCGTTCTCGTATTTACAAATATTTGATGTCTATATCATTGGGAGTGTATGCAAACCTTGAATCGAATTGATAAGGAGATTAGGAGCACAAGCGATATAATATCTATATCTACTGATTTTTCCGGGCATATAGGCATAAGCTTATGAGTATGTAAACGTATCGTATATTTTCGAGTAACAGAAATGATCCGTCCTTGCTACCAGCTGTGTGCGTTGAATTCAGCCTCAGATTGAAAATCATAAATTTAGACTACATGCAAAGGAAATAGTGATGGTGGCGTCGCTTCGAGGTTTTTTTTTGCATATGAACTACGTATGGAGATTTTCTATAGGGATTTGATGTAGTGAACTATATATTGGGATGAAAGTCTGGAAAATATTTGTACAGTATGAAGGAATTTGAATGTGACAGCTTTGATTTTGTTGTGTGGCTTATATGAACGCTTAGGAATAATAAGGTTTTCATATTGAGATAGAAATATTTTTGCTGGATCATGAGTCAGTCGGTTGTATCCTAGCGTGGGTTTGAATATAACAATCAAGCTTGGGTGAGGAATAATGTCAGCTCCTCAAGAGTCGATCTTCAACAACTCATTGTACGCAAAACCATTGTCTTGGTAATGTTTTTTTTAGACATATTTGTATAAGAACAAAATCACATCGATATAAATTTCACCATAAATCTATCACTGGTAATCAATCAAATAAATACTTATCGAAGCGCAAATTTTTCTTACACATTAAAAATAATCATTGCAAAGTACAGTTGGTTCTCAGTATTTTCAGAAATTGACACTTTTAAGGCTGATTTTAACTTTAGCTTTGTTACTTTTCAGATGTTTTGCATCTTGTGATCTGTCTTGCATTCGAAAAAAAAATCTTAATTTCCCTATGGCTAGAACTAAAAAAATTAATTCAATACTTTTAAGTAATAATATGCGCGAGTTAAAATGAAACCAACACAACTTTGTTGGCCAGCAAAATAGCCTCCAATATGAAAATTTTGTTGTGCAACAAAGTTCCATGAAACCTTACACTTTTTGAAACTTCAATTATTTTGTCAATTCGGCTTCCATTTTTTTTCTGAATTGAATTGAATATAAATATATTTTTATTTTAAATTAATCTTACATACTTAACCTAACTTAAAATTTATTTAACAAGAAAACTTAAAATCTAGTGGCTATACTATTTTGGCCTGCTGGCTCTGATTAGTTTTTACTAATGTTCGAAAAACATTAGTATTAAGGCCCCCATTCACGAGCAGTCCAAATGGCCTGAGTCCATTTGGCTTGAGTCCGTTTGGTTTAAGTCCAATTTAGCTCGCCACTCACGATAGAGCCTCGATCTAGTCAGTCCATTTCATTTTCTGTCATTAATTTAGAAAAAAATAAAGATAAACTTGAAGAAAACATTATTTTTAATCTAATAATGGATCAGAAGCATATGAAGGAGTTTTTTTTTGCAATTGCAACTTGCATCTACATAAAGCAAGGATTGCCAAAAAGGAAGTGGCAAAAATTGTAAAATTTGGTAAAAGAACTCACACTTGAGTCTTCTGATTGGCAAAATTATTTAAGAATGGATGATACGACACATAACACGTTGCTGTAGTTGGTCACCCAATTTATCAAACGAAAGGATACAAATATGAGTCAAACTGTCACTCCTCACGAAAGATTGACCTCTACTTTGCGGTACTTAGCAAGCGGTTGCAGGCTTTGGGTCAAATAATACACTCTAAAAAGTCGGTCTAAAATTAATTCTTTGATAAAAGTAAATATATTCACTTTTCTGTTTAAAATATCGAATCACAATTTGTTTACACATTGGATGTGTAGTTTTTGCTTTTACGTCATATCAGCTGAATAATAAATAGTGTTTTGTAAACCTTAGCAAAAAGAGTGTAAATTTACTACTTCGCTACTCTCATTTACACCAAAGCTGTAAAATTGTATCATTTGCTCGAATTTGACTTATTATTGATGTAACATTGTGACGAAAGACGGTGATTGGGCTAAACTGAATGAGTCTGATATTTCGTGATATTTGCTTTGAACAGCAGCAGTTAAGTGTCAGTCTTTTCGTGTAATAAGTGTAGCTATAAGGTAATTAGAAGTGTAGCTATAAGTTAAATAGAAGTGTAGCTATAAGTTAATTAGAAGTTTAGCAATAAGTGCTATAAGTTAATGTGTGTAATGTGTATATAGTGAATATATCAAATTAAAATAAATTATGAACTCAAAGGAATTGCAAAAAGTTTTTGTATTTGACAAGAAAAATATTTATATTTTGCTTACTTGATTTGATAGGACTTTCGCCTTTTTTTAACATTTAAAGTTACCTATTTACAGGCTTTTGTTCGTGATATTTAATTTTGGGGTAATATTTTATGTAATGGCAGTTACCTGTCTTGAGGGGCTGACTTTTGGATCATTAAATTTTTTCAATTTTATTGAAAATGAAACTTATCTAGAGGTTAGCTGAAATTCCTGCTTCAGTAGTGCAAACTTCCTAAAATTGTTCGCAATAGACACCTTTTGATGTCATTTGTTTAATAAAACATTCTTTAGGTGCGTTTTGGCACTCTTGGGCAGGGTAAGTTACCTAAATTTACCTTAACTTACCCTGCCCAAGAGTGCAAAAGACGCACCTTTTATTATGGTTTTTTTAAAAAAATTTTATGGACATTCACGAACAAATTGCGCTTATTATCTTAAAAGACTCGTAAAAAGTAGCCTTTGATACATAAATTTAATGCGTTTTCGTCCTAAATTAACGTCATTTTAGGGTAAAATTGCACAATTCGCTCGTAAAAAAAATTACACATTTGAGACGTAATATATTCTTTGTACGCACTTTTGTAAATTTACATCTTTAATAAATTTACATCTTTAATATAAATTTACATCTTTAATTATAAAGGTAAAATTAAACCAAATTATTTTTAAGTGTATAAAATACATTCAAGTGACCTATATTATTCGATAACTTTCAAAAACAAATCATGGCCACCACTATCCATTATGCTGAATTTCCCGATTAAATAAAATAATCACAGAAACAGTCAATGAGCTTGTCACAGGTCAGCGTGCAAAGCAAGACTGCCACGTTGTTTGGACTGAGGCTTCAACACACACGATAAGTCCATTTCATCGATTGTCAAATTCGCCCTACTATTTTTCCACACACGGTCGAGCCAAAAAAAGGCCATTTGGACTGATGGACTGCTCGTGAGTGGGGGCCTTTACAATCACTTTGGCCAAAAATTCATATTTCTATATATCTATATATATATATATATATATATATATATATATATATATATATATATATATATATATATATATATATATATATATATATATGTATATATATATATGTATATATATATATATATATATATATATATATATATGTATATATATATATATATATATATATATATATATATATACATATATTAGTGATGGGCGTTTCTGTTGTTTTCAGAAAACGAAAACGAACTGTTTTTTTTCCAAAAATAACTGTTTTTTGAAACTTTTTGAAAACTTTTTTCACTCGACCAGCAGCAGATTGATACTGGGTGTTACCATAAGTGATGGGTGTTTCTGTTGTTTTCAGAAAACGAAAACTATTTGAAAAAAAAACAGTTTGAAAAAAACTGTTTTTTTCCAACTGTTGTTTTCCAACTGTTTTTTTTTCAACTAGTTTCGTTTTCTGAAAACAACAGAAACGCCCATCACTAATGGTAACACCCAATATCAATCTGCTGCTGGTCGAGTGAAAAAAGTTTTCAAAAAGTTTCAAAAAACAGTTATTTTTGGAAAAAAAATAGTTCGTTTTCGATTTCTGAAAACAACAGAAACGCCCATCACTAATATATATATATATATATCATGAAAAAAATTCGGTGAAAAAATCTCAGGAACGCGCCATCCGATTGAACTGAAACTTTCAGGATAAATTGGTGTATATGCAGAATAGTGCCAGGTCTCACAAAAAGTTAATAATATTTAACCCTTTGGCGACGGCGGCCATTTTAGTGATATTTTTAATATACCTATTATTCCGTCCAGAAATAACTTTTGCAAAAATAAAGTTAGCGAAATGAATTTCGAACGTATTTTAAATGTGAGTCGGATAATGTTTTGGAATTTTTTAACCCCATGTGTGCACTAGGTGCCTAAAATGAGATCGGGAAAATTTTTAAATTGCGATAACTTTTGACAGAGCTATCAATACATTATTAAATTTTCAGAACATATTGGTATTATTCAGTTGCAAATTTGTGTTGTTTTTAATGAGCATGTCGGCAACGCTGTCGCTAGGCGAGTTGCTGAAAGTTAAAACCTTCAAATCAATGACTCTTCTGAAAAATGGTCGTTTTTTGAAAAAAAAACCACTCATAAATTTTATTTTATTATCGTAAAAGTATTGTTTGACGCGATGGACCGACAATCCGTCCTCCACAAAAATTTAAACCGTTGCGGAACTTACGGAGATGCCTCGGATAGGATTGGACCAACGGAAACGACCCGGCAAACGAAACATGGACTATGCTTTTGGATCCTGGAATGTCAGATCACTAAATAGACCTGGTGCTGTAAAAGAATTATTATTACAGGCCACTCAGTACAAATTGAACGTGCTGGCAGTCCAGGAAACGAAATGGACTGGTAGCGAGATTCAAGACATGAGATCGCACACAATATTCAAGAGTGGGAAGCCTGCTGGAAGCCGTGAATTTGGAGTGGCATTCATTGTGGATAGGGAGTTCAAGCCACACGTTATTGACTTCAAGGCAGTAAGCGAACGTTTGTGTGCGATCCGCATCAAAGCAAAATTTTTCAAAATATGGCTGATAAATGTCCACGCCCCGACAGAAGAAAAAGACGAAGACACGAAAGACGCATTCTATAACCACTTGGAAAGGCTATTCGACTCATTGCCCTCAAGTGACGTCAAAATAATACTCGGCGACTTCAACGCTAAAGTCGGGAATGAAGAAGTATATCGGGGAACAACTGGAGGGCACAGTCTCCACGATACAACTAACGACAACGGCCAACGCCTGATTGACTTTGCATGTAGTAGGGATATAGTCATAAGTTCGACATGCTTCCCACATCGACGCATCCACAAAAGAACATGGGCATCACCAGATGGCAATACCTTCAACCAAATTGATCATGTCCTTATTCAGCGGAGATGGGCTTCCAGCATACTTGACGTTCGGACGTTTCGAGGAGCAAATTGTGACTCGGACCACTACTTGGTCAAATCCAAATATCGATGTCGCATGTCAAAGGCGTACGTGACGAAGACGAGTCCTCTGCGTAAGTTTGACATCGGAAAGCTCCAAACGGCGTCAGTAGCAGAAAACTTCTCAAAAACTCTTGAGACTAAGCTTACCCCCATCCTACAAAATAACACAGTGAGGCCGGTTGACGAGGTCTGGATGGAGATGAAGACAGCAATCAAAGCCGCTGCAGAACAAGTGGTTGGGTATGAAGCCCGGCGCAAAAGAAACAACTGGTTCGACAACGAATGCCAGGATGCGCTGAACAAGAAAAATCAGGCATATAAACAGTTCCTTGAAAGGAACACCAGGACGAAGAGAGAAAAATATGAAAACCTCCGACGAGTAGCAAATAAGATCATTAGATGTAAGAAACGAAAATATTATGACGAGCAATTAAAGAGCATTGACGAAAATCTGGCGAGCAATAAAACTAGACAAGCTTACAAAGTAGTGAAATGTTTAAGACGCGGATATCAGCCCAAGACGACACTCTGTAAAGACGAAATCGGCAACATCATCGCCGAAGATAGCCAGATTAAGGAGAGATGGGCCTGCTATTTCAAAGAACTCCTTAATCCTGCACATGGCTCAATAATATCAGAGCCGATAGACATCTCTGACGAAGTCCCGATCGCACCTCCAACGCTGGAAGAAGTCAAGTCTGCCATAAAAAGCCAGAAAAATAACAAAGCGCCGGGCATTGACGAGATTCCGGTCGAGCTAATTAAATACGGTGGAAGCTGCCCTATAAAAGCCATCCACAAATTGATCCAGAACATCTGGGGTCAAGAAAAAAATACCGCAGGAGTGGTGCAAATCCATCATATGCCCTATCCACAAAAAAGGGGACAAACTTCGGTGCGAAAACTACAGAGGCATATCGCTACTTTGTACATCCTATAAGATACTGACGAAAATATTAAAGGATAAGATAAATGTATACGCTGAAAAGGTCTTTGGGGAGTACCAAGGAGGCTTTAGGTCTGGTAGATCAACTACGGATCAACTCTTCACAGTCAAACAAGTGCTTGAAAAATGCTGGGAATTTAACATCGATGTCCACCAGATTTTCGTGGATTTTAAACAAGCATATGACAGTATTGACCGAAACATACTGTACAAAATAATGCTATACTTCGGCATCCCGGCAAAACTAGTTCGGCTGACCAAAATGACGATGACGTCGACAGCATCACAAGTCAGAATCAACAACAGTCTGACTGACGCCTTTGACACAAATGTCGGACTAAAGCAAGGGGATGGGTTGGCCCCTCTGCTGTTCAACCTAGCACTTGAGTACGTGATAAGAAAGATTCCTGTCGACACAGGGGGTACGCTTCTGTATAAGTCGAACCAGTTAGTGGCCTACGCGGATGACATTAACATCTTGTCCCGTTCCTTCACATCCGCCAAAGAGCTCCTGTTGAAACTTGACCAGGAAGCCAAGGAAGTAGGCCTGAAGATCAATCAGACGAAAACAAAAATCATGACGCAAACAAGAAAGAAGACCTCCAATAGACAAAATATAATTCTTGACGAATATAATTTAGAAAATGTGGACGAATTTATATACTTAGGCTCGAAATTGACAACGAAAGGCAGTGAAACTGACGAAATTAAACGGAGAATACAGCTCGCTAATAAAACTTTCTACTCCGTTTTGGCCCTACTGAAGACCAGCTGCATACACAGGAAGACGAAGCTCCAAGTCTACAAATCAATAATCAGACCTGTGTTGTGCTACGGATGTGATTTTTGGACCCTTACCCAAGCATCCGCAAATATGTTGAACGCCTTCGAAAGACGGGTCCTCAGGCGTATAATTGGAGCTAAACAAGAGTGCGGCCAATGGCGGATAAGATACAACCACGAGTTGTACGAGGTTTTTGACGAGCCGGAGGTTGCCACAATCGTGAAACTGCGGAAGCTGCAATGGGCTGGTCACGTGCAACGAATGGACGAGCATCGAGTACCTAAGAAGGTATTCGAAGGAAGGGCCGAGGGTCGAAGGCCAGTGGGAAAACCCAGAAAACGCTGGTCTGACTCTGTCGACGAAGACTGCGCAAAGCTGCTCGGATTTCGGAATTGGAGGACGCGGTCATTGGACCGAGACAACTGGAGGCGTCACCTACGAGAAGCCAAGGCCCGAGAGGGGCTGTAGTGCTACGACGACGATTGTTTGACGCGATCTTGACAGGATTGGAAGAGTTGTTCGACTAATTCACCAGTTGGCCTCATTGTACCACCAGCGACTATGACCGATCGACACTTTCTCACTAGTTCGCTGAAATGCCCTCCCGGATTCAATAATAAAAATTTCACCATAGTCTTCTTGGGTTCGGAATTGAACTGCATTAGAACCTGCCCATCGTCACAGCATTCCGTCAGACATTCCAGAAAAGCCAACAAAGGCCGGATCACATTCGGTATGGTTTGTTTTTCAACAAATTTCTTCTCCTCTGCTTTCGAATCATCCTACGATTCGATTTGTTTTCTTTCATTCTTCGACAATCTTTTCAGCAAGTGTTACATTTATACACATTTATTGCTCAGTTCTTTTGTTATAAATATCTGTTGCAAGAACCAAGTTAGACTCATTGTTGCTGTCACTGAGTACGAGAGTTGTTCAATGAATCCTTAGAAACTTCAAGAGATGGCGCTCGTACTATCCCAGTTGTAGGGTTTTAAAGATCCTACCTCTTAGTGAAATATAGTCATTAAACTTAACAACACGATTTATTTATTCTATACAAAATATACGTTTTAACATCGATACTCGCAATACACACAATACTCGCAATACTCACAGGACGACGAACGACGGAGGAGTGAGTCATTGTCGCGGAGACGAAAGTACATTTTTCTCACCTAAGTATTGTCGGCGACAGATAGGTGGCTAGTACACGATGTCAGTGTGTGTTGAAGTCGCTACACAGTAAGCAGCATTCCTAACTAGCCAGCTGATAGAGTTTCAGCTGTATCCATCCCATTGTTTGATTGCTGTTGCCAATTGAAGTAAAAAACTTTCATTTGATTATAACAATGGATAAAAGTGAGTTTCGAGCGGTGATTTAACACTTGTATTTAAAAGGATAAGCGCCAAAAGAAGTCAAAGCTGAGTTGGATGAAGTTCATGCCACATCTGCTCCTCTGTTTGCAACTGTTTACAATTGGGTGAATGATTTTAAGCGCGGCCGTACATCCACAAAAGATGAACATCGTTCCGGACGCCCTGTGGAAGTATCTACCCCTGAAGTGATTGAAAAATCTGGGCAAGATGGGTGCCTCACAGTGGAGAATAATCGCAATCGTGTAGTCAACTCTGATGTTGTCTTGGCGCTTTTCCGTCGCAATCCTGACGAATTCATACATGGATGCATTACTAGGTGGGGTGAAAAGTAACCTCCTTGACCTCCAGAATGCGCTGCAATCGCAAAAAAGATTATTGTACCTTATAGTCTGTTCATATTTAGGCAGACATGTCAAATTTCAGCGCGATACAGCCGTTTGTTTTGTTCTGACAGCCGATTTTTGTTGACTTGTTTAGCACCATGGTGAGTATGGAAAAAAATGATTTTCGTTCTCTCATAAAATATTATTTTTTGAGAGGCAAAACGGCGAACGAAACAAAAGAAAAGTTGAATAATTATTATGGGGCTAGCGCTCCTTCAGATTACACCGTGAAATATTGGTTTCGAGAGTTTCGTGGTGGCCGAAACTCCACTGCCGATGAAGTCCGCAGCGGCAGGCCCTCCGATGCGGTTACACAGGACAATGTCAAAAAAGTACATGAAATGGTGTTGGCCGACTGGAAAGTGAAGGTGCGCGAGCTAGCAGATGCCATAAGGATTAGTACTGAGCACACACGCCATATTTTGAGCAAGATTCTGCAGATGAAAAAATTATCCTACCGCTGGGTGCCGCGCATGCTGACTCCGGACCAAAAACACGAACGCGAGCGCACTTCGGAAGCGTGTTTACCTATGCTGATGTGGAAACGGGTGGAATTTGGCGTCGATTGGTGACTGTTGATGATATCGTTATCCACTTTGTGACCGGCAATGGACTCAAGCCGGCACGAGTGCTCCAAAGCGGCCGAGAGAGGCTCAATGGGTCGGAAGGGTCATGGCGTCGGTTTTCTGGGATTGTCATACTCTTCGTAGACTACCTCGAAAAAGGAAAAACCATCAGCAGCGGGTATTACTGCACATTATTGAAGCGATTGAAGGCCAAAACCGCTGCGAAACGGCCTCACTTGAAGCGAAAAAAAATTTTGTTTTTACAAGACAATGCACGGTCACACGAGAGCATCGCAACAATGGCTAAAATCAACGATTAAGGGCTCGAATTGTTTCCCCATCTACCTTATTCGCCCGATTTGGCTTCCTTGGACTATTATCTGTTCCTAAACCTCAAAAGGTGACTCATCAATAAAAAATTCAGCTCGCGCGAAGAGATCATCGACGCCGCGGGGGAGTATTTTGCAGACTTTCCGGAAATTTACTTTTCGGACGAGTTCAAAAAGTTGGAAAATCGCTGGAATAAGTGTATCGACCTAAAAGGAGACTACATTGAATAAAATAAAAAAAAAACTTTTAAAAAACATTTTTTTCATTCCCAAGGAGGTTACTTTTCACCCCACCTAGTACTACACTGCAAAGACAAAAGAGCAGTCAAAACAGTGGATTTTCGAAGGCAAACGGACTCCGAAGAAGGCGAAGATGGTGAAATCGGCCGGCAAGGTTATAGCCACGGTCTTTAGGGATGCAAGCGGAATAATCTACATCGATTAGTTGGAAAAAAGGAAAAACTATGACAGGAGAGTATTATGCGTCGTTATTGGACCGGCGTAGCTGTGATACCCAAAATTATGGAATTAAAGTTCCAATTATTCCATCCGACGTATTTACCAGATTTGACCCCATTGACTTTTTCTTGTTTCCTAACTTGAAGAAATGTCTTGGTGAACAGAGGTTTACGTCTAATGAAGAGGTCATTGCCCAAACAAATACCTATTTTGAGGAGCTTTTGGACGGCTTGAAAAATTATGAAACACGCTTAGAAAAATGTTACTCGCTAACCAAGTCCCATTGGTATCAAGAGGTACTGTTTTACACGTTGGTTGACTTAAGGGGAGATATACACCTAGGAGCCGAAAAAAAAATTCATTTTTGTGCATTTTTTTAAGGAAAACTATTTGAAATGTCGGATTGGGAGTTCAACTATTTGAAAGTATACACATTCAAAAATATGTTTAATTTTTTTTTATTTCAAACTATAAAAAATATATAAGGATATTGTATGATCCTTGGAGCGCCGTAAAAAAACAGCGTTAACGGTACCCACTCGTGTTTCTTCAAAAATCATCTGAAAAACAAATCAAAATGGATTATTAAATTAGACACAATAATCTAGTACTTGTCATAGCCGATTTTGAAAATATCGATTAATGACAAAATGGCGGACGTTTGAACATGCATTTTGGTTTTAGGACCAAAAATTAGTTATTATTTTGCCTATAAAACAAAAACTAAGTAACGAACAAAAAAAATCCTATGACAAATACTAGATTATGCTGAATAGAATAATCACAAAAAAAACTAGGACAATCGGTTCATTGGTTTTCGAGAAATTTTGGGTTTCGATTTGAAAAACGTGTTTTTAAGAAAAACGCGTTTGAAAATTTGGGAATGAATAAATCATTAAATTTGTCAACTTACATGGAATCATCGATACCAGGCCCATAGTACAAGTCTTCTACGGTCTCCGGAATATTCATAGCTTCTAATATTTGCTGCCGACACCGTATTCGACCTTCTTTCGTCTGTTGTTGCGCTTGCAGCTCGGCTTTCGCTGTGCGAGTTTCGTTTTCTCGCGCATTGTACAAGTGCGCTCCTGATCCGACCGATATTCCTAACACGTTCATGACTTCCAACAATGAGGTGAAACCATTGTTGAACGTGCATGTTGCAAGAAATACTGCAATGTTAACGATTTTGGCCCCGCTGTTCATCGTTTTTGGAGCTATCTTCCAAATAAGTTGTTTGAAGCTCTCATTGCAGTTTTGGGAAGCCAAGCATGCCCAAAAACACAATAGAATCATAAAATAGGTCTACACTTCGCTCACAATATAAAAAGACACGTATTGTTCGAAGAGTCACTTGTCGCTACCTGCCCCTCGGATCGGCGCCGCAAAACACGTTTCACTCTCTCGGCTATAACTAGCTTACTTATAGAAATATTACCTTGGCGTTTCCACCAGATATTGTTGAGACCTCAATCTTCAAGAAAATATACAAAAACAAAATTCGATTTTTCCGACCATTCTAGGTGTATATCTCTCCTTAAGTCTATTCTCGTGATGTCGATGGGGTATCCCTTAAATCTCAAATCAATATTATTTTGAATAAAACGTAGACTACCTAAAGTGATCTCTCCTTTTTGGATTTGATTTTACTTCAATCATTTGAACAACTTTTTCCTTTTCTAAATCTAACATAAGCTTAGATTGTTTTCATTAAATATTATGAAAACGAGAGAAAGGTATAATAATTAACAATAATTTAAATATTCACTTGCCTATTCAGACTACAACGATGACAATCGTGGGGACGATCAATATCCCAAGGTCTTATCAGTCAAATCCTCATCGTGACTTTCTGTAACTTAAAAAAAGCGGTTGAATTGTATTTATTCAAAGACATTGAGTCTTTCACTGAAAAATCTATTCGCATATAAGAAAAATTAGTCCGTGAATTAATACTGAATTTAATTGTATTTCACTGCGAAATATTAATAAGCTATACTTTTCTTGACATAATCAATGCTATATTTTGGATTTGAAGTACACAAGCGTCTCTTCCTTTTACTCCCTTTTAGTTAAAAAAAAAAAATACTTGAATTTTTCTTGCATTCAAACATTCTATATGTCACATTAGTATAAATCACATGAATTCTAAGGTGATATTCAGAAATCACTGGCACCTAGTCAATGGTCCTAGTATTATATTTGAATTCGATTCCATCAAAGTGATTCCATCCGCTGTCTGTCAATCTCGAATTTCGGCATGTCAGTTGTCAATGTATAGAAGCTGGATGTCAGCACGTGCAAATAGTAATGAAATCAGTTTTCATGTGATGTGTGTATAAGAATTTTGATGTTTTGACTTATATGTAGATTGATCTAATTATTCGGAAATGTTTACTGGGCTTTGTTTCTCAACGGTTCGAAAAAATTAAATTCGTAAATTATATTGAATATTTTTACTTAAAAAAGCTTTTTTGGCAGTTTCCCTTTCAAACCTAGTCTATTGCCTTCGTATTTCCTAATCCAACCGATTTCATAATAAAAATCTTTAATATTCAATTTCACATTGAAAAAAAAGTTCAAAAAATTCTCAACGCAACTGTGCAAGTTTCACTCTTTAGACTCGTTAATATACGAAAGTAACACTGAATAATTTGCAATTGTGTATACATTATCACGTTTCAAAAGCTATCATCGCCTATCAACACAAACTTGCGAGCGAATGAAAAGCGACTGAACCGTACTGAATTGAACGGTGTAAATAGCCGAATTAAGGTCATTGCTGGCTGGGTAAGAGTATTTAGGTCGGTCGCGTTATTATGCGTGCGAAGGTTTTTTTCGCACACAACAAAATTTCATATGGTCGCTTGGTAAATAACCAACCCATCATCCATTCAACAGCAACAGCACAACAACATCACGAAGAGGATGATATTCGCACATATTTCAATTTTGCAAGAAAAATATGATCGAGTATCTTACTTTGTACTATCATGGCAGGTCGTTTCAAGGAAATTGTAATGATTTTCCAAAAAAAAAAAACTGTTAGTAATCGTTCTAGTAAAAGCGACTGCTGTTTGTGTGTGGAGGGTAAAACATAAGCGCTCATGCGTTATGCATGATAAGCTTTGAGAAAATTTTTGCATTTTCTGTATTTCGATTTGTGATGGCGTTAAAACCGATACTGAAGAGTTTTATCATTTTCACAGCAATTCTGGTTGGATCGTTTAGCTTGAAAAACATGTCTTTTGGGTTTTCGAGGATATTAATTTGACGATTTCAGAAAGAGAATAATGCTTGATGTGGAGGTGTTTGTTCAGAAAGTAGTCAAGTCATGTGTTAGGCTTCAGAGATGAAAGGTTAATGAAAGTTCAGAAGAATATAAGATAATTTTCACTCACTTGAATGCATTTGCAGCAGTAATTCACTTGGTTACGATGAATATTCAAATTTATTACTTTTTCTTGTGATCTTTTTGGAGGATGTTGGTTGTATCGAATGGCTTTGGACATGGTCCTTAAAATGTGATCCTTGAGTTGGTGATCAAATATCCTAATGAAGCAAAAACTTACTTGTCATAGCAATGAAAAAATAATAGCCTAGCAAAACAGCTATTAACTGACTAAACCAATAAAAAAAAATGATTGAAAAAAGGAATCAAAATCATTTAACATCCTCATAGTCAAATAATTTTAATTCATGCAGTATCGGAAAAATCATTATCCTGAGGTTTTTAACAAATTTTAAGCTTACGATAGCAACACTTCCGCTTTGCAGATAATAAAAACTATCATACATCTCATCGATCTACCTGATCAGATCAAGATATTATAATATGTCGTCTTATATCTGGTATCTATTTTCCATCATAATCATCAAATCTACTTTCATTAATACGTTATCTCTCCTTCGATAGTCCCCTATCTGCATTGAAGCCAACAACCAGCAATGAATCATAACAAGATTCAATGCATATGGTGTACTTTTGGCATTGGCTCTTCATTGAGTATTAAAAATAGAGACGATTTGTGCGGATAGCGTGCGTAAACCAGGTAGGAACTCCTCAGATCTAATAGTGATTATCGTGTTTGCCACTGTACAGCAAAGTGAATCAATTGAAAGGATATTTGACGTTGAGAATATGCCCGGCTAGCTCAGTCGGTAGAGCATGAGACTCTTAATCTCAGGGTCGTGGGTTCGAGCCCCACGTTGGGCGAAGAATTTTTTTTTTGTTTTTAGTTGTTTTTTTGTAAATTATAGGCACATCCAGTGCTGCCGTTTGTTTTTTTTTTTCGAATAATGCCAGATCCTGTGAAATCATAATGCTATATAATGTTTAAATTATATGATTAACATAATGATATAATTTATATATAATTTATGTATAAATTATATTAGTATATTAATGTTTAAATTATAAAATTGTAATGCTATATAATGCTGATTAAAATAAACATGATTCGATGTGAAAACAATATACATATATATTTATCTAATAAAAACAAATTAGAAGCTTAAAATGAACATTTCAAGATGATTCTATATATATTACAGATATGACAGCTAAAGAACATTTGTTCCAATATTTTTCAAAACTTTATTTGGAATCCCAATCAAAATAGCAACAAATATTTATTTTTAAGTGAAGAAAAAGTATTAGTGTCGGATTACGAAGATTTTTCTACATCGTTATCCGTGCGATTGCTTGTATTTGAAGCCCTAACAAAACAATTGATTCACATTATTCAGGAAAAAATATTTATTTATTTATTTATTCAACCAAACAAGATAACAAAAAAAACAGTAAAACACTTAAAACTGTTTTCCTTAAGCTAAATTGTAGTTACATTTCTAGATGTGAGTAGACTGTTTTTGTCCATTTGTTAATTTAATATGGAAGCTATGAGGAAAGTAAAATAATTTAGTTTAAGAATTTAAAGCAGTATATAATTTTTTTGGAATAAAGGTTTAGAGATAGAAGAGGAATATTAGTTCGAAAAATTGTTAAATATTTTGCAGCGTCTATTCATCGGCTCCCTGTCTCCATAGATAGTGTGATGTTGATGCTCATTGAGGAGACGTGTGGGCCTAGTTTGTCTTCCAGGATTATTGAAAGTAATTTTATTACGAAGATATTCTACGTTAACCAAACCCCAAACGACATCAAAGACGAAGCATGAGGATAATACCGCTTTCCTTGAAGAAAGTGTCGCCAGATTTAAGAGATTAAGTCTGTAACTATAAGTTATTATAAATCATGTGGATTATAGAGATCTCTCAAGGCAAAAAGCACGAAATGCTTTTAGACAGATTACAGTTTATTGCTATGAATATCGAAAAAAGGATTCCAGACGATGCAAGCGTATTCAAGTAGATGGCGAACCAAAGACGTAAACAGAGACCTTGTAACCCATACGTTCTTAAATTCTTTCGCACGTCTTTTAATGAATTTTAGCTGCTTGCCAGTTCTAGCAAGAACTCTGTCATACTGAAGATTGAAACGCAGCTTTTTATCCAGGACGACACCGAGATTCGCGACGCTATCAACTTTTTTCAGGAGCTCATTATTCAGGTGATAATCGAAATTAAGAGTAGAGGTCTTGCGGGAAAAACCAATGGCATGGCATTTTTCAACGTTAAGAGCAAGTTTATTCTGCTCACACCATTGCACCAGTGACTGAAATTACAGCTGAAGAAAATTTGCACCTGATTCCGACTGAATAGGGTGATATATTTTATTTTATATTTATATTTAATTATATTTTCGCCGACTATATTTACATAACTTTTATATGCTTGGTGAGACTGCCTTTAAATTTTTGAGCTATGTCATTATATTTTTCCTTGATATCATTGCCAACATTGATATCGGTTTTATTATCCTATAAAGCTTGTTTCTCTCTAATATATGACAATACTTTGGGATACTTGAACTTGTAGATACCCGAGGCTCCTGGGAGTCTGAAGTGTGTAGGTCCACATCACCAATCTTTAGCATCATCACGATTTGACGGAACGAGAAGCCTAAATTCACCATATTTAATGCAATCCAAAATTACCTTACCCAACATTAATAGTTGTCACTAACACTGGGATTTCCCGCGAATCGCAGGCAAAGAATAGAAGATCCTTTGTTCTTTTGAAAACACAAAGGTGTAGTACTAGTTCTAATGTACTTTTGGCTACGATCAATCAGCTGTGGATTTATCAGCAGGGGGTAGGTTTGCAGCAAGGACTAATCGGTCAAATTCATATTTTCAAATATGCGCGGCAAGGAAAATATTTTTAGTATCTTTATTTAAGTCGGATATTTTTGTGAAGATACTTTATTATGCTTAAGATGACTTTATAATCACTGTAATTATTTGAAAATCAGGCAACTGTCACTTCTGGTTGTCACTTCTAAGATTTTTGAACTTTTCATGAATTTCCACCACCACATGATTCAGGAAGTTTCAGTCCATGAATGCGACTGAAAGTGCACGAACAGACCTATTATTGAGAAAAATTGTATGTAAATGAGTGCCAGATTGTTCCGAAATCTAAATTTAAATGCTAAAAATAATGGTAGATGCTAACTCCAAATTTTTAATGCCGTTTCGGAAAAAATAATGCCAGATGTAGCATTCAAAATGCTAAAATGGCAGCAATAGGGACATCGCATTTATTGTAATTTTCATTTTTCTGTAAAATTTTTGAAAACTGAAAGATTTAGTACATTATCTTGCACTGAAACAAAAAAACAAGTGATATATTTTATATGTAAGCTGATTTTCACCTAGTTTGTAAAAAAAAAATTGAATATTTTATACTAAATGATATTTACTTGTATTCGAATTATTGATCTAATTCGTTTTTCTTTTATTTCAGGTAAGTGAAGATGAATAAAATGCAGAATTTTTTTTTCTGGTAAGATCCTTTTTGCTTACAAACTGAATTTTAGATTGATGTGTTGATTTCTGTTCCAAAAAGAAAACAACTAAAACAACTTGGCGACTAGGCATAACACTAGCGCTACAAAAAATAATGTGGATAATGGAAAAAATGATATCGGCTTCTCCCATATGTGTTTCCCTACCGCCATAGCTAAGCATTCGCTTCAAAGGGCAATCCTCTGAGCTTTGGCATTATCATAGAAAATTATCATAGGAAAAAAACTGGAAATATTCAAATCATCAATGCACTCAGATTATTGAAATCGAAACATGAAAATATATGTATATATATTGTATATTATATACATACATTCCATTTCTAAACGATATGTAACACCCGACACACACCTGTTCTCATAAGTTTCAGCAAATATCAAAACATCAAATAAAACCTCTTCAAAGTCAAATCATCTCATATTACCTGTTGATTGTTTTGTCTTTCCGGTAGACCTTCTGTCTTATCTTTAGATTACTTACCGACCCACAATAAATCCCAACAAACAATTTATACCTTAGTCACATTTCATATGCTAACCGTTGTCATAGATACATCCAATCAGATTCAGTTGCATTTCCCGTTCGCGAGTTCTGTCCAAATGCGCTTGTAAGATTGCGCTAAGTCTTACTAGACCGAGCTAGACCTAGGGCACGGTATCTGAATACATGAGGAAGTTACCATGAAAATATCGTCAAATGTTATCTTAATTCCCGGCGTTAACTTGAACGTAGCTGTATGGTTACATGGGATGGATATCGCATATGGACCTTAGACAGCAATCTTTTGACTCTTCCGTTGATAAAATGCATTTGTGTGCATGAAACGCATTTCTATCTATCAGCATGAACTTAGGACGTGAAGACGTGTGAATAGGGATCTCTGGAGTAATCTGGCAACGCTGTGGGCACTTAAAATTGTGCAATTGTCAAATTATTTGAATATTTAGTCGATTTAGCATTCTAGTCACATATGATAGGATGGCGCGGTCGCTTATGAGGTTTAGTTATAGAGCTGCCGTTCTTAAATGCATATGAGATGATTTGAAAATTTAATACATAAAATCACGAATCGATTGATGTCAGTCGGTTACGCAAAATTTTTTAATTTTTTTTGTAATTACTTTTATTCGCAAAATTTCCTTAAATTTAATTTGCCTGACTACAACCTAAAGGAAATTACGAGTTCTGATCAAAAAAATCCGGGACTTATTTTGAATAAGTTTATTGGTAATAGATGAACATTATAGAACTAAATCACCTACAAAGTACACTGCAGGAAGGCCCTTTGAAAGTCTTCTTCCAAAATGCTCTTCTGTTGCTCCAGCGATGTATTTTTTTAAATGCTTGAACATCATCGAATCTCTCTCATTTCATGGATCTCTTCATTTTTGGAAACAGAAAAAAGTTTGCTGGAGCCAGATCAGGTGAGTAGGGAGGCTGGCGAACAACAGTTATGGCATTTTTGATGCAAAAATCGCGAATGAGTAGTTAAGAATGAACAGGGGCGTTCTCATGGTGCAAAACCCACTCCCCACTTGCCCACAACTCCGGCCTCTTCTTTCTCACAGCTTCACGCAAATGTCTCAAGGTTTCAAGGTAACGAAAACGATCAATCATCTCACCTCTTGGAAGAAATTCGTGGTAGCCCTTCCAGTAAAAGAAAACAGTGAGCATGATTTTCACGTTGGATTTCACTTGGTGAGCTTTTTTAGTCGCGGGGAGATGCGAGTCTTCCATTGTGATGCTTGGGTCTTTGTCTCTACGTCATCTCCATACACTCATGTTTCATCGCCATTAATAATGGGTTTCACGAAGCTTTCATCGCCATTTGTCTTTTCAAGAAGTTCTTCACACACCCGAACTCTGCATCGTTTTTGATCTTCAGTTATCAACCTTGGGCCAAACGTTGCCGCTACTCGACGCATGTGTAGTTTTTCTGTCAAAAGTTCTTGGCATGAACCGAATGAAATGTTACATTCTTTTGCCATTCCCCGAATGGTTAAACGGCTATTTCAACGAACGAGGTCATTTACTTGAGCCAAATGATCGTCGTCAGTTGAAACTGACGAGCGTCCTGAACGAGGATCGTCTTCTGTTGATTTGTGGCCTTCTTTGAACCTCTTGAACCATTTGTGACACTTGAGACGACTCAAACACTCATCTCCGAAAACCGTTTGCAGCATGTGAAAAGTTTCGGTAAAAGTTTTCCCCAAATTCACACAGAACTTGATGCAAATACGTTGCTTTTGTTTTCCTTCGATCAAAAACAAAACCTCAAAACCACCGAACAAGAGTCGGTTTACTAAAATAGCTCTAACTCCGCTTCTAAACGACTTATTGATGATCTAAAAAAACAGCTGTGCTCAAGCAAAACGCCCCTAAACCGCGTTTTTCACCGTCGTTTTGTTGGCGCGCCATTTCAAAAGTCCCGGAACTTTTCAATCAGACGTCGTATAAGCTACGAAAAAACTTATTTATTCTAAAGTTTTTCCTTAGTTCATAAGTGTCTTGTCCACATGAGCCTAGTACGAAAGGGGACTAATTCATGCCACTTAGCATCTTCTTTGGCCTTGGTATCAGCTTCTTTATCCCTTTAGTGGGATCCACAACAGCTTGAGTTTTTTCTGTGTCCCTATTTCATTTAGCGTATTTCTTGCTCAAAAAATTGATATTTTAATTCAAAACAATCCATCAAAGTCAGATTCAATTCAAATAACACATTAAAAATTTATTTGAATTGTCAAACTTCAGTGTCTTCCATCTTAAAATTATATTTGATCTGTTATATATGCCCAATAAAATGCTAATGGGCCATACTCATGCCCCTATTCAATCAACTTCAAAAGTCTCTAACTCATCAAATAGAGCAAGAATGATTAGACTTCTATTGATTGCTTCTGCTTGCTGCAAATAAAAATAATTTACAATTAAGTTTCAAAACATCTCACAAAAATAGAAATGATTAAGTATGTGTTCTAGCAATTTAATTTTTAATGCAAGCTTTGTTGTTAGGCAAAATGTATTTTCTCTTCAACTTGACTGCTGACATCGAAGGAGTAGTGCGAATGTTAGAGAAAAATGACAATAGTCAAAATTTCTGTCCAGCTGATGATACCTCTCAGAGTCTGGGTCGTCCCTACGAATGAAAGAAATATTAATAATGAATGCATAAATATTGAAAATGAAAAATATACAAAAATGTACAATGTAAAGACGGTCTCATATCTGCGCCATAATAGCTCTGCTTAATAGCCTTCAATTTTCTTTTTGAGATATGCTAAGCTGATTGGTTGCACTGTAGGGACATCATTTGAACGGTAGTATTAGATGGAGAATTGAAGGAAAAAACCGAAATTTTGATTCTTTGAAAATATCAGGCAAATACAAAGAAAAGATAGAGAAATTGAAGTTGGTTCTATTCAATTTCGTTAACTAAAGAATCTGAAAAAAACGCGACTAAATTGAAATCACCAAGGCATATTGCAGCTTTTCTACCAAGAACGCAAACGAATTTGTTTTGTTATATGTGTAAGTGTACTTAACAAAAAAATGTTTAGCAAATATTCCACGTTTTTTTAAAAATTTGTTGGTGTAAACCAATCCCATCCTATAAACCAAACCAATGTCATGTGTCGTAGCAGCCATACTTTTTTTAAAGAGTCAGATGACGGTAAATGCTGTGTTGCACCAATTGTAACTTTTTCTACTAGGAACGTCACGCAACAATGTTGTGTTGCTTTCATTATAACTTAAGCATTCATTATAACTCAAGCATTACATTTCACATGTCAGCAACTACTCAAAATATTGAGGGCTTGTCAAATTCTAACGGAAAATTAAAGTTTACATTTGGTAGTATAACCTTTATTCTTAATTACGTCTTACAGTTTCCTTGGCATAAAATTTGCTAAATTTTGGCAAAATTGAGGACTTATCGAACTCCATGCCTCTAAAACTTCAGCTTTAAGGTTTTTAATATTTACGTAGGTCTTTTGGTATATTCTACGTCTAATTTCTTGCCAAATATGCTCAATAATGCTCAAGTCTGGGAACAGAAGGTGGTGTGTCCAATACGTGGTGACAGTTATAAAGCAACCAGGATTTAGCAATATACGATTTTTGATTTGGATCATTGTCCTGATACAAAATAAAATTTCCGAAATGCTAAAATTATTGCACGAAGTTTAATATAAAAATATCTACATACTGAAATCGATCCATTATAATATTGAATAAAATAGAGATTTTCTGTTCTTCCAGCAAAAATACAGCCCCAGACCATTACTGAGTTTTCCCCATGCTTTAATTTGGCCTAAGTATGTTTTGACAACCGTGCTTTATTTTGACGTCGCCATACAGCGCCATTTGCTCTCATCGGTAAAAAGTACCTGCAATATAAAAACTAGAAACATATTTGTAGTACAGAATAACTTATTAGTTGGTTACAAAACTCAGGGGCTTTATTTAAGTGGGCTTTGACAATGCATTGTCTTCTTTTTCTATTTTTCTCCGAAATGTATGGTTTTTTTTACGAATTTTCGGCTTAATCCAAAACTTCTTATGCATCTTCGAATTGTTTCCACGGAAAATGTCTGTTCCCTGTTCTGTTCAACTTCAATTCTAATTTTATCTGCTGAAATAAACGGATGTTTCTCAATGATCCGTTTAATATACTTCGCATCGTTGTCAGTTAGTTTCTTTCCTTGGCCCTTTCTTGGCCCACTTGATTTTCTGTTTCATTTTTTTTTAAATTATGTCGTGTATCGTTGAAGTGGTCCTGTCCACAATATTTGAAATTTCTTTTAACGTTTTATTTTCTGCCCGAAGCTTCGAAATAAGGTGCTCATTTCCAAGGATGTCTGCTTCCGTGAAATAGCCATAGTACAACTTCACTTTGAAAAAAGTCCACACAAACTGATATCTTCTACGTAACCGAATATAACCGTATGTTGCAATCCCTTGTTTAAATTAAAGAGTACCGTTATACGACTTCAGTGGCTTATAAAATGTGATGTCCGATTAGTCGTGTGGCATTAAATTTTTATTTGGAGTAAGTTTTAATATGTTGTTGAATTAACAGTTTAAGTTTTTATAATATTTGCAACAAATAGTAAATTTAGACAAAATTTCCTTTTAATTGATATGTAATATAGTCTTTCTATCGAATTTATTCACACCGAACTGCATCATTGAAATTTATTACATTCGTATTCCGTTCAGATATGTAAGTCACTGTATGTAGTATATGACCATAACATATATCTATACTTTCAAGTTTTCTTTTGTTACAATTCAGAAAGCTAAAATATAAAGAGCCAGATCCTTTATATTTCGATATCCTTCAATTATTCAATTGAAAATTAATCTACCTTTAAATTTCGATTACCTGAGCTGACAACTCCGTCGCATCGACAAATAGATAGTTCGACACATAGACATATAAAGAATGGACACGCAATCACAATGCATGAGCCCGTACGTGAGTGAAGCAATTTTACTACACATGCAATCTTACTCTCTGTAAAACAGCTTTCCCCTCAATGCCGCACGCACCACCCCTCAGCGTTGTAGACTCTCTATGTAAACATTCATTTCAATCCATCCAATCTACGGGGTGGTTGGGATAACGGGGAAACTAATACATTTCAACAAATTTCCAAACACATCAACTTTTCTGCATGAAATTTGTTATTGTTTTATACAAACACATTGAGACCAGAGGTCGAAAATTGCTTCATTTCTCTCGGCCCATTTCGTATCCATTCTTCTTATATCTATGGTTCGACACTACCATGCGATCTTCAACTTGGCCCTCGTGTCATTATCGTCATCTGCTTTGTGGCCGGCTTTCGTCGCATCGTCGAATGCATGCAATACACATTCACTTTCCAAATGCATTCTATTTGTGCATCGTACAACGTTGCCGGTTTGATGCATTCATCGCGCCCACACAATTGCATCTACACACACACATGCATACTGTGTGCACTTTGATTGATGCACTCCTCTATGCTTCCTGGCTTTGATGTATTAAAACTTTTCCTTTTGTTCGGTGGACACGCATACATGTTCTCTTGCATTCTCCTGCTTGCATATGGTATTTGTCAGTCATTCATTGATACACATATAATATGATCATAAACATTTTATTAACAAGGAAAACTGCATACAGTCAGTGTGTCGTGCCACCGAGCAAGAATTGGTGTAGGCCTACCATAGATTCTGCACAACCTACTGCGATTTTAATATAGAAAAGAAACGCCGCATGTGTGCAGCTTTCGGAATGCATATTTTATTGCAGCTATTAAATTACTGCATACTGCAGGCTGCCGAGCTACTTGCTCATTAAACTTTTGCTGGATGCCGATCTTCTTGCAGGCAGTATGTGCACTGTGAAAGCCTGTCAAAAGGGATCCTGCTCATTCGTGAAAGCGAATTGCAATGAATTGATGCTTGTTAATTATGGTTGTTCTGCGAAGCAAATTAAGGTTTTTCGCTTTCAGTGAGCGAATCAACAAATGAGTAATTATCTTTCTTTTCTGTCCTAATTGTAATTTATTGGAGGATTAATTAAATTGTAAGTGGCGTATATAGCATTTCGGTAATTAAAGGTTGCTGAGAATATGATGAGTGTATTGATTTCATTCATGATTAATCCGGGTGCTAGTTGCACGAAAAAGATTCTTAGTGTCTTATTTTCTTTACGTATTAGAAAGGCTTAACGGATCCTACTGAGTGTCGGAGGATATCTTTGAGCTCGGATAGTACGTCTTACTCATTGAATGAACTCCCTCGAGCAGGAAAATATTCATTTTTAAAGGTTGGTGGCTGAAAGTAAAGCAGGAGACAGAAGCTGCTTTAAGGTGTTCGAAGAGAAGTCCATGCTCTTCGGAACTCCGTTCGAACATCTCCGTTTCTCCAGGATGGGGATGAGTATGTCAGGATTGGCCAAATAAGTGTTTTATAGGAAATGGATTTAGCCTTTGTCGTCATGCGCATCTTTTTGGCGAAAATATGTCTGATGCGCTGAAATGCGGATCTGGCTACTTTAATTCTATTTTGCTACTTTAATTAAATTGCAAGAATTCGTGCTCGTCTACACAAAGGTAGCGCAATGTAGGACTAGAAGTGATTTTAAAAGTTTCGAATAACATACTGATTTTTTTGGCCTTATTGCGGATGGTTTGAGATCTCCGGTACTTGGAAGGGTTCCTGAATATAGTCAACTAGGTTTTGCAACTACTGAGCTTAATACCCCATTCATCAAAATAAAATCTAAGGTTGACCAAGTAATCTGCAAGGCTCTTCGCAGCTTTGAGCGGGTCTTGGCTCGACGCGAATAAAAGCTTTTCATCTGCATATTGTAAGACTTTAACTTGAGGATAGACCGCCAGGAAAAAGAGGTCAGCAGTGAAAATGGTTTATAAAACAGGTCCACTCACAGAACTTTGTGGCACTCCTGCTGTCACAGGTCCCCGGAGTGAATTTGCTCCATTAATGCTAACATAAAATTGTCTGTTGCTAAGGAAGCTTGCGGCGAGCCGTTTTATAATTGTCGGAAATCCAAACTTGATCAGCTTGAATATACGGTATCGAAGGTCTTCTCGATATCTAAGGCACAAACAACCGTTGGAGTGTTTTGCTCATTCAGGTGCCACACAATCTGATCGTATAAGTACGGTTTTGTTATTATTGAAATACTTATCACTATTTTTTTTTAACACTAAACACATCATCGTCGAGGATCCCATCGGCCTCAGTAACATCCACTTGATTGCCCGATGTATTTTTTACCCTTTCATCATCGCTGCTTGATTCGACATTCGTTTCATTCCAATTGATGCTGATGGGCCGTACGCCGGGAGAGTTTTACCAATAAAATTCTCCTTTACATCCTTTCGATATTAAGTTTCGAAAGCCTCTTTTTTCTTTTTTTTGTTGTTGTAGAAGGCATTCATATCATTTTTCATTCGCTCCCGTCAGTAGCCGGCCATTGTGGATGCATTGTCCTCAACATTTTCCTCTGAAGACATTGTCTTAGAGCGTCTTCTTCATCTTTCGAGAAAGTCCAAAAAATCTTAGTAAAATGTAAGAAATCCGTTCGAAATTCTGACGATATTTCGTGTTGTTGCAAAATCCTCACGAAAGACGAAATGAATATCGACGAGATCTGTAATAACCAAAGAAAATTAAGGAAAACAGGACTGCCCCATTGCCTTAAGTGTCACTCTCTGACTGACTATTCACTGTCTCATTAAAAACCTGTGAATGATCACAATCCCAGGGGTTGCATTTTCCTTTTTTTATAGCTGAATGTTTTCCGAATTCAGTTAAAACAATGTATTAAAATTTATACAAATATATTTTTGCTTTTTTACGTGCTCACTTAAGACTTTATTTATTTATTATTATCATATTTATCATCACAAAACTACTGCGACACAATTACTATGATATACCATCTCCATTCATTTTAACTTATAAAACAATGCGGAGAAACTGAGCACCTAAAAATTAAATATCAATCACTAATATACTGTTAAAAGCACAAGTACTTACCACTTAGCTCTCTTCCCAAATTTTTATCATTAGTTTGATCAAAACATAAGATTCATACTCTTTTTGCAATGTGTGAAAACTACGTCTGATTGGATTTCATCATTCAATGGGTTCCCCATAGTGATTAAATCCGAAAATGACGTTTTGTTTGTAGGCGACAATTGATTTCACCACGTGTTGGATTTTGTATACTTGTATATATCGTACAGAAGTCATGTATACACAGTGGCAGACAAAATCTACATTCATTCTTACAAATATTTTAAAAAAGCAAACGTGATTTTTTTTTCAATCTATCGTGATAGTTTTTACTCGATAGCTTACACGTAAAAAAATAGTTCAATCTTGAAAGTAATTTTTAGACACAATGCTCCTAGCAGCAATGATACTTTTTTTCTGATTAGTAGTTTCAAAACGATTTTTAAACGTTAAAAAAAGACTTTACAACGCGGTTCTTAAGCGGCAGCAGCGAATCAAAGAATCAATATATTCTCAATCGCAAATCGATATTTTGCGTGATATCGATCGATTTTGAAAACACAAGATGAAAATAGACGTCTATTATCAAGAAACGAAATTAAGCTAGGTTGCAATTTTAAAAGAATTTTCAGAAAACATGAAGTAAAATTGTGAGCTGTAATGATGAATAACCAAGGACAAGCTTACGTTTTTGACAAAAACTAACTGAACAATCAAAATATTTGATCCGATAAATTATGAAAAGTGGATCAAAATCCTCGAAAAAGTGCTACCACCAAAGCGGAATAACTCCGAAACAGAAACCGGGAAGAAACAAGTAAAAACTCCGTATTTTACGGAGTGCTGAATGACATTCAGGGGGGGCATAATCAATATGTAAAAGTTGAAAGTGTGGTGAATTGCCAAATTTGAATTTGGCAATATAAATTTACTTTCGATTTCTAGCTTCAAATTATACTATTAACATTATTCCGAATTTTAGGGCTACCATAATCGAAAAAAATGCATGACTTTTAATTTGAAACATAAAATTACCATTAGAAATAATCTACGCTCAAAACCTTTTTCACTTGACATCAAGCACCTTGATACCGTATCAAATCCATTCAACACAATCTAAAATTAACATCATCATCTTATCCTAATAAACGTGTGATAAACTTATTGCATCATAAAAACCTCGACGCAAAATAAATAAATCTCGCACTGAAATTCCACATAAATCTGAATGATGTACAGAAAAAGGCACATTGCTTTTAATTTCCCTCATGGATATGAATGTGTAGTACCGTACGATACTTAGGTCTATTCCACAAATGGTCAGTCTCACTCAAATTTTTGCACATTCTCCCACGTAATGATTGCAGACAGAATACATATTATATTACATATGTATATATGCAGGACACGGGGACAATAGCTTGCGCCGTAACTCTATGAAAAGTGAGTTTTGGGACAACGGAAATCATGTCGTTTACAATGTACACATTAAAAGTCGACGTTGGGTCAACGAACGTTTTAATCAAATCCTGCGTGAAATTTCGTCGTAAAAGTGAAATCTGTAAGGATATGCGAGGGACGTTTTTTGTTGCGTAATATGAATAATATTATGATGGATGAATATGGAGTTTTTTTCGGTTATAGATGCGCTTGACCTAAATTTCATTTATTTCGCCCATAGATAATTTTAGGTTTTGGGTGGCTTTTATTCGTTTCTAAGAATTTGGAAACTTTTTTAAATAAAATCCATTTCATTCTTTTTTGCAATTTTTGAAGGATACAAGGTCAGAGTTTAAGTAGATATGAGTGAGTATGCTGGCTTAGATAATGATTTTTTTCTCAAGGTTTCCAGGTGGTATGATAATTATCTTTAAAGAAATTGAGAATTATCCTAGAGAAATAAGTATGCATTATTGTTTTTTTTTTATATTAATTAATGAAACCACATTACTCAGAAGAAGCAAATTTGTACCCAAGAAACTCACCGCAGATGATTGGGTTGAAGTTGGTAGAGATAGAGACTTTATTTCGTAATCGCTGTGTATGAGGGATTTTTAATTTCTCTCAATATCATTCATTCTTTCGTATGATTCATTTAACAGGCTTCGGTCAGTCCTTCTTGGTTTATCTTCAATTCTATTTTCACTTTTATGTCTTTTAATAATACATTTACAATAATAAAGTTAAGGCACGAACACTTAGGAAGAACAAAAAACCTATTTTTAATGCGACTTTCATCATAAATGATTATGTTTTTGCATTTAATTGAAAGTTTTGCATGTTTTTTGCTTAAAGTTTTAAGAACAATATAAAAAAAAACCGGTAACGAAGCAAATTTCATAACATTAACGTTAAACTTTTCAGTGAAGTACCAAAATAACGCAAAAAAAGTTAAGGCACAGCACAGTTGCATCTGAAATTATTTCAATTGTTTCAAAGTGATCAATTTTTAAATAAAATAACTTGCATAGGGCTAATACTTTGTAGCTCTTCCACGCATTTTATCACTTCTTGCAGTCGTTTCGGCATCTTTTTCGTAATTTTTTTTAAAAAAAGTGGGTGAAATTTTGGTCCCTTCATCAATAATGACATCTTGGAGCCAGAGCCGTCTTAGATCAATTTGGGGCCCCGGGTACTTTAAGGTAAATGGGCCCCTAATGCAAAGGGTTGTTAATAACAGGCAATAGAGAAGAGCAATAGCAGGTTTGCAAAATTTTAGATGTATCTATTTGTTATTTTTATATATTCAAAGTCACATTAAATTCTTCAACCATTATACGCAGATTAGTAATTAAAAAGTCTATGTTGTATGAAAGGGTACTTTGCTAGATTTTAGACAAACAAAATCATTAGTCATTTCTTCAAAGTTTACCTCTTTGAGCACATTGAAACTGACAAACTGGTCAATCTTTCTTGAAGCATTGTACTGATTTTTGGTAATTTTTTTTATTTTTTTCAATATTGAGAAGGAGCGTTCCTCACATGCAGTTAGTTACCATCATGCATAAAAAGATTCTCTATGCAATTTTTACATTTAGAAACGTGTCTTCAATTTTGTCTTCTTTCAAAAGATGATATATTTAACTACCAAGTTTAGAGAATGTCCCTCACATAATACAAAGGTAGTAAATTCACATTTCTCCTTGATTTTCGCTTGCAAACCAGCATACTTTCCCGACATATTTGATACAGTGTCGTAGCTTTGCCCTCTGCAATCCTTGATTTCTGTACTATAATTCTCTGAAAATTTCAGGATGGTTTCTGCTAACTATTCTGATTTGTGCTCTTTGATAGGCATAAATTCCAAAAATTTCTCAATTGGAACACGGTCTTTTACGTATCGAATCAGAAAAGTTAGCTGATCATTATGAGATAGATGGGGCATGCTGTCAACGCTAATCAAAAAATATTTACCTAATTTATTTTCTTTATAGTTTTTTTTGGGCCTGCTTTCCCATTACGCCAATAAACTCATTACAAACATTCGCTGATAAAGAAGAAGGATTTTGAATTTTTTTTAGATGATCTGCAAGAAATTCATCAGGCTCACTTAATAACTTCACACATCCTACATAATTTCCATTGTTGGGAGATCAAATGATTTCATTTTCTCCTCGAAACGGAAGCCCTCTGAATGCCAAAAATTTTGCAACTGCCACATCCCGTTTAAGTACACTTTTCCAGTAATCTATTTCTTTTTGATATTGACAAAGCAAGTCTGTATCTACTCTACTAACGTCTTTACTTGATGTAGAACTATGTGATTAATGTGTTTCCAATCATTACATCCACCCGGAGAGCATAGGTTTACATAAGAAAGGTTAAGCAGCGGGAAAGATAAATAGCAAATTTCTTCGAAAGTGAATACAGCAACCATTTTCTTTCAACACTCTCATTGTTCTTTAATGTACGATTAAATAATGCTTTATTAAAATACCTAATTGGTGATTTGTTATCTTCTTTGTCTTTGTAGGTTCTGAACGCTCCGGAAAAGTCACAATCTTTATTTGGAAAATGTATGGGCCCTTTATGAATCCGAATTCCGGGGTTTTTTTTCGGAAAAATTTTCGTTAAAATAATCGGCAGGGTCGTGTGAAACATTTTCTGGTTCGGATGACTGCTGTTGCGCAATTAAAACAGTTGTTGGTGAAATTATTGGATTTTTTCTGTAGGGATGGACGCCTTCTGTACAATATGGTTTAATCTCTTTTTCTGAAGTGACAGGACTTAGTGAAGAACAAATAGATTGAGACGTTCCCTGAGTACCTGCAATCTGTTGTTGGTATAACTAATTATTTGGATGGTTTATTATTTGGTTACTGCTCGCATAAGCTCTTGGTGTAATATATGAATTTGATTTTGGTAATTTACCAATTATTTCTTTCTGATTAACAGCTTTTGCCCTTTTTTCTGAGCCATTAGGATAATCCCGAGCGGAAATACCGTCCCGGCCGTGCGTTTCAAATAGGAACAGAAGGAATTAAAATGCCCTCCTCACACATTAAATATCGATTTGTTTATGTTTATTCCAGTAATGCCCAAACTCATACAACCCAAAATGTACATTCGTGTTAAAGCTGAGCAAGCCCCACTCAATAACAACTTTTTTTTACAATAATAACACATAAGATTCATAAGATACTCTTTAAAAGTGGGATCATATAATTACATATATGAAAACTTAAAGGCTCATTTACCCGCGAGTATAGGCTTGAGTATCACTGGTTTATTCATTCACAAAAAATTTGGGGATATCACCTAGCAATAAGCAGGTAAGGCTGCCAGTGCTGGGCCGCTGGTTCATGAGATTACCATAAAAACGGATGAATAATTATTAAGTATAGTCAGATAATTATATTTTAATTTTAAAAAAAAGGGGCCCCATAGATCGCGGGGCCCTGGGCACTTGCCCAGTGTGCCCAAGCGCAAAGATGGCCCTGCTTGGAGCCCTTTGTTATACTTTAGCATTCGCAATGCTACTCTGGCTTTGAGATGATGGCGTAAATGCTCGATCGGGTTTAAGTTCGGTAGCTGAGGGGAGCTACAAATAGCCCAAAGCCGACATTGCTCCGAATTGTTCTTTGGATCGTTGTCTTAATACAGGCCAAAATTGTATAAAATGCCTAATTTTTCAGCATTTTGTTTAATATTTCTTTTAAGAATACACAGGCAACACGTTTGATCCATCGTACCGTTCACAAAATCTATATTTCCAGGACCAGCTGCACCCATACAGTTCCATAGCATAATGTTATTTGCGCTGTGTTTTACAGTGGGAGTAGTATGATTCCTCCTAAACTCTGTATTAGGCATTCGCCGAACATATCGCCGCCCATCAGATCCAAAAACATTAATTTTTACTTCAGCAACAAAAATTATGGACTTCCAGAATGATTTTGGCTTTTTTACGTACTCTTAAGCAAAACGTAATTTAACAATTTCTTTTTACTAATAGAAGGTTTGCTTCGGCCCATTCAGTCCTTCAAATTCGCTTTCTTTTTTACATTTCGAATGATTTGAGTAGAGACTTTCTTTTCAACTCGTACTCTCACCTTAATGCGTAAAACTGGGGCACTTAATTTAGGGTTTTTCTTAATTTTTTTGATAATCTACTTTTTTCACACTCAGATAAGATTTTAGGCCTTTCTAACGATGCTTTGTTTCAAACAATTTGGTTGATTTATATTTTGTTATTTCACTCTTACTGCATATCTTGCTTTTCTCGTTACTATTCCAATCTCAGAATACGTCATTCATGTTTTTCAACGTCGCTAAATACATTCACGGATTTCAGCACCTACCGTTTTCCTTTTGACACTCATTTCTAACAACACCCTCAATAAAATACTTTTACAAAACATTTTTCGAGCTAGACTGAATAGAAATATCATATTTTCATGATTTTAAGTATATTTAACGGTATTGTTTTCCAGGAATTACAAATAATTTTAGATAAAACTGTGCTGTTGCCTTAACATTTTTCGCGCTAGTTTGGTACTTCACTGAAAAATGTTACGTTAATGTTGTGAAATTTGCTTCGTTACCGTTTTTTTTTTATATTGTTCTTAAAGTAATTATGCAAAACTATTGATTAAATGCAAAAACATAATCATTTATTATGAAAGTCGCATTAAAGATAGGTTTTTTGTTTGTACTAAGTGTTCGTGCCTTAACTTTTTTTATCCACTGTATATTTTGCAGTCGAAATACTTTCGTTGACCTTTTTACTTATTTCTTTTAAAGTTTTTCTATTTTTATGTCCACTTACAACAGTTTTTCTCAGTTCCATCGAAGTTTAGTTTCCGTTTCTACCCGTAGTGAATTAGGTACTTATTAATAAATAAATCTACTAAAACTCTACTAGATGCTTTCACTATACCACGCTTACAGATTAAATGATCCAATTCGTCAAATTAAGTCGCAAATCGTGCATTGTTAAGGGGAAATTTTCATTTCCATAGAATTTTACGAATATGGGTGCGATATTTTCTAAATAGTTTGTAATTCGGAGTAATTTTTGGCATTTTTTGATAAAAATTTGTATATTTTTCCATCAATTTTCTTTACTTAACTATTTATCTAGAATGTAATCATTTTGCTTTAATAAAAAAATTATAATTTGTATTTTACGATTTTCTTGCAATCACATTTATATGTATGTATTTATTTCACAATATAAAATAAATAGCCCTTCAACTCCATTCAACTGTGGCATTACTAAATTTCAATGAATCGTCGTTATTGACAGGGTGATCCAATATGAACAACACAACAAAAATGTCATTTCTTGGCAATTCAATCTTCAACACTCAATCTAATTAGGGAATAGCTAGCACAAAAAAAAAAACAATTGATATCCATCCGTGCTGGAAATTAAAACGTCCCGAAATAACACAAATCTAAATCAAGTGGTTTCTGTATACAAACTCGACCATATCCGACCCGATATCTTCTTCGATGCTACGCTACTCGTATTACCGGAAGTGCTGCGCCGCCAACCCAAGTGCCGGAAAATCTTTTAGCCAAATTGAATTGCGAATGGTGTCTTTGCGGCGCTGAATATTCTACAGATGTTGATCCATTTCCTTAGTTCGATTGTCCGTTCCGCTACGCTATCGTCTTAGCGCAATTGTATGTATGCAATATCTCTCTGGTATCTCTTCAGCGCTATTCAGCCAGGAAAATTCATATCAGATTCAGAAAAGGATGTTATTGCATTGATGACACCGCAGCCTTGCGATAGGCTTAAGGACATCGTGTCATGATGGTAAAAAAATGCGTGTTCTCTAGTGAGTATTTAGAGCCGTTCGTGTTCCACCATCCTTAGGGCCTGTGTGAGCAGAGCAAGCCTACCTCACTTTTCTTCTGCTGATTTGGAGTGTGATCGTTTGTCACCGTTTTGCGCTGTGCGCGCCGTGTCGTGACGGTGGGCTACGCTTGGTCGCTTTCGATTGCGTTTTCAGAGTACACGGCCGTGATCACAATTGTCCAATTCACTGCTGGCGACCGCAACGCTTAGCTTGGCTGGCGACTTCATAGTTTCAGGCAAAGCAGTACGCGATTCAGTCAGAACGTCGGACCGTCGAAGTGCCGTGTCGTGCCGTGCCGAGCTGACGGAATTCTTAACACGCACACTGCCACCGATTTGATTTCATTCAGCAATTACACTCGCAGGCTTACGAACACTCATGCAAAAATAGGTGAGAGTGTGGTTGAGGTGGGCTCGCTGATGCTGTTTGTATTTGCTTGGCCGGCGGGCGCTCGACTTCTGATGAGTTCCTCTCTGCTTGTTCCATTGAGCTTGCGCCGGTTTCGATTCTTCTTCGTTGGTCGATTGCTTTGCTTGTTTGCTTGCTTGCTCTTCGACTCTTTGAGCAAAGCAAAGCGAAACGGGAGCGGCGGGTGCTCTGCTCACTTCGTTCATTTTCTTCTCTGACATTTTTTTGATTTAGTGTTTGTTTGTCCACGGTAGTGAGTGGTTCTGTTTTTCTGTCAATTTCCGATTTCCGTAGTACTTTCAAGCAAGTAGACTGTCGTTTCTGCTCTTCGAGAAGTGGACAAGTGCAAGTAAAAAGTTCGAGAAAGTGCGGGACGTTCGAAATCGACGTTTCGTGGAAATTAAATCAAATTGTCAATTGATTTCATTTCGGAGAATTGTTCAGGTAGTTGTTCCGGCATCTTCTTCCGTCGAACGGAATTTCGTCGGATTGGAATCCAACTGGCCCGAGGTGTGCTCTGAGTGCTTAGCTCTAAAGGTCCGACAAGTGAGTGTCGTCTGGTGTGTCCTCAGGACGGATACGAGACCGTTCCCAGTGGCAAAACCGAGGAAATCGTGCAGACGTACGAAGGATATGTACTAAATTTATAGCCCGGGAACCAATTCGAATTCAAGTGCGATTGACCCGGGGAAAGTGAAAAGTGCCGGTTTGCTTAATTTTCCCCCGTGCAGTTGGCGGCGTGAAGCGGAATTTGTAGATTTCACGAGTCTGTATTATCTATGCCTTGAAAAGTGTACTGTTTTTGTGAATATCAAGTGGTGTTTTTCCCTCGAAGAAAACGCCAGTCGCACCCGCATTTCGTCCCGAGGAGGAAGACTCTCCCGACCCAGTTCGGCCTGGCTGCTACCCTTTGCGGGCTGTATTCCTGCCCTACTAGGAGCGTTCCCATGCCGCCTCGCCAAGCCCTCGACGTTGCAGTTTTTTGCTGTGGCTGCTGATCCGGTCTGCTGTCCTCCGAGTAGTGCCTGTACCTGTGTGCGGTTTGTTTTCATCGCCTTCCCTGTTTGCCGATGGAATTCGAGTTGGCTGTACTGCCGCCGCCGATGACGTCGTAGTGAACGTGACCCTTACCTACCCTACGCTGTGTATTTTTCTGCAATTGAAGCAAAGCAACGACAACAAGAGGCGAGTGTGGAAGAAGTTGGGCTTGAAAGCGCGCGCGGTACTCGTAGACGACCTTTTTCCGTTTCTTCGTTCTGTTGTTGTGTTTTTATTTTTCGGTCTGTTGTCTGCTCGATATTTTCGTGTTTTCCTTCGTGGATAGAGCAAGAATACTGGTGTTTGGCGTGTATATTTTGGAGGAGCTCAAGTGGCTGGCATCATCGAGTGCACGGCCGTCGAACAAAAAGCCGGCAAAAGTATTCTTTGGATGATTATAAATTTGTGCTTATCTCGGCGTTATTGTGCCTCTCGTACCTCAAATTCGGATCATTTTTTACACCGAATGCGAAAGTTATTCAAAACATAATTCACAAGTGATACTATATATATACAGCCGGTTTCACTGCCCTCACCGTCGTCGAGAAATCCAAAGAAATTCTTATGAAAAAGTCTAGTAGTTGTGCATAGTGCGTGTATCGCGTCACCCTGTAACCTGTTTCCCGGTTGTTCCTGTGACGTGAACAAGACTGTCATCTGGTCGTTGGGCTGCTGCAGCGTTGTCAAAACGAAAACGCAATTTCAAGGGCGAGTGACGCGTGTTCTGGTTTTGTTATTTTTTTTCGTTGTTGTTGTCGTAATCGTCGCAAAGAGATGTTTTCGGTGGTGCTTTTCGCATATTTCCGGATGGCCAGTGCATTGTGTTGAATGAATGGAGGAAACTGCGACTCGCATGCATCCACACATGCATTCGTATTTTGATTTTCCCGCTAGCGTAGCGCCCGCTCACTGTTCGAGTGTGAGTTTTCCATTTGGATTCGAATTGGATGGCGACGAATTATTAGAAGGTGAGAGGTTTTATTACAATCCAGTCTCCTAGAGTCTTGATGTTATTTATTTTAAGTATGTTTCGGATCTAATTTGAAATTATTTTATATCTACTTTGGTTGGATTACGTGCCAGTTGAGTTGTTTCTTTTGCCATAATATCCTTGGTTTTGTGAATTCAGTTGATTATTCGTCGATTTTGTTCGGAATTGATAATACGTTGTGAATTTTTTTTTGTTGATCACAAGACGTTATCGATGTATACGTACATAGGTGCATGCACTTGACAGATCGTCTGATGATAGTAATAGTCGTTTTTGATTATTTTCCAAAGAGGGGAGAAAAAGTGGGAGAGGCTGAATATTGCATCGAATACGAGTTTGATGTTGAAAATAATATGTACTACCAAAATACTTCGCCGGCTCATTTAAGTTACAGTGATTGAATTGTCAGCATCAAATCGAAATGCATGCATTGTAATCGTTTGTAAGGGCATTGAAAATTAAATGTTACAATAAGAAATATGCAATTAAAAAATAAATAGCTGAATCTGCTTCCTATTATTATTTATTTTCCCAAAAACCGAATTCTTTAAAAATGTCCATGGCCTCGAAAATTAGATGTTCACTTTTGTTTACGTACAGTGGTGGACAGCTAAATAGAACACTTGCATTTCTATGAATAAAAGGGCATTTTTTTCAGTTTTTAATGAAACAACTGATTTTGGACTTAGGGGAGACCGAGGAGAGTTGTGACAATTTTTACGTTAACTAACATAAGTCATCTAATATTACTGGTACGTCTATGAGCTTTTCTATGGAAGAAAGCTAATTTAATACACTATTTAAATTAAATATAAAAAGAAACAAAAAAAGTAAGATCCATGAGAAAATTGAGATTAAATGAAGTAATCCTCAATGTCACAACTCTCCTAGTACCAAGGTAAGTTGTGACAGGGTTCGAGGTAAGTTGTGACAGGGCTCGAGGTAACTTATTTTTGATGGGCGAGTCAGTAAGAACAGCGGATTTGATCTTACTTCTATTTGGTTGGTTGCCTTTTCTTGGAGGTCCTTTTGGCAGTGGCCCGAGCACTTCCGGTGAAAATAAATTAGATTTAATATGGCGTAGATTAAGAGATTTAGTTGTGGACGCAATTGGTTACAAGTTTGTTGGTGGTGGATTATAAGCTTGGGATGTGGGGCAACAGGTTCTATTTCTGGAGGCTGCGCATTACAGATTAGAGATCTGGAGACAACGGAGTCAGCGTTTACGTGCTATATGGATGCTAAGATGTGGAAGCAACTGGTGCAAAGCTATCGTATAGAGGGCTGCGGTTCCTGAATGCAGAGGCAACAGGATCTATGTTTTCGGATCCGATAACATCATTCAACAGTATGTATAGACTGGAAGAACTGTTCTTATGCATCAACAATTATGTTTGGAGTAACTGTTCTTCCTTGTTGATCTACAGTCAATTCGCGGTCTGACATTGGATCGGTCCAAACTCGATCAGTAAATTGTTCAGGCCAAGTTCCTGTAGCTGCAAAACCAACGCTGATGTTCCTTGCCGTGATCGTTACGTCAAATGCAGTTTTTTTGCATTATTAATAGCCTTTTTCAGAGGACCTTAAATAGCACGATCCATTGGTTGTAGTTTGTTACTACAGCAAGGAGGAAACGTGAGTAAGATTATGCCATTTTCTCTGAAAAACTCGATATTTTTTAAAGCCACTTGTGACGAATGGTTTGCTAGTAATAACAAAGCTTTTTGTTCTTTTGACGATCTGACATGGTTTTTGAAGTGTTCCACAAACGTATGAAAATCATTCTCTTGCATCCACTCTGAGCCGTTAGCTGTTAAATTAGCTAAAGTTAGCTAAATATCTTTTTCCGGAAAATTTATGTATGTTAAAGACACATATATAACTGGAGAAAAATATCGCCACATTTGTTTGATTGAAGCTCGTTGCCCAAGCCATACTTGAGCCAATCTTAGTGATAAATTTGGATCGGAAAGTTCTTATTATGATTATGTGCTAATCTGTACGCCAAGCTTTTCGTTTCTTTAGTAGTAAAGCCATAATCTGAAGACACACAAGTCAACAAATACTCGCATAGCATATTTTCTTCATCTTTGGTGAAGACTGTTGGAAAAGCATACCCAATAGATGGTGGTTTTTTCGTTTCATTGGCCCCTTAAGCTTTTTTCTTCTTAATATATCTTTGACATTATTTTTAAGATTGTTTCCACCTAATGTAACCTCCTCACAAACTAATTCATATATTTCGATACTAGACACAGGTCTATTATTTTTTCTTGTATATTTATTTGGCATTCTCAAACAATATATAAAAATTAAAGTAGGTGGGTAAAGCATGCAGACCCCCACCACAAAGCATGTTGCCGAAAATAGATTTGCTTCAAATTAGGAGAGTTGTGACAAGCTGTCACAACTCTCCTAGGAGCAAAAAAACATGCGTCGATCAGAATAATGGCTCATAACCTAACAAATATGAAGCAAACCAGAAAAGCTATATCAAGGTATGAAAGTAGAATAGTTACTGCATATCAGTAAAAATATCACAACAGCACTAGCAATACGTATATAAAATAATAGAACACTGAATTATTGACCAAAAACTTACTTTTGGCATTTTTTTTTACAACAATTTCGTATTGACACTACCACTTGCAGTGCCGGCCTGCGCGAAATAACATGTAATAACTCGTCAAAAAAGCAATAAATGCGCAGTGTTGCTAGCTTTCTAGCTGTCATAGGCTCCGAGAAATCTAGTATGTCACAACTTTCCTCTGTCACAACCCACCTCGGTCTCCCCTATGTATTATTTATTGAAACTATAAAAGCTTATTTAAAATGTGAAATGATGACTGTATTTGTTTGTAAGTAAAAATATATAAACACTCTAATTAAAATACGCGTGGCTACATAAATAGTACATAAATTTGCATTGCAGTAAAGTCATAAAAAAAATATTTTTAAGCAACCGTATAAATTAATATTTTGTTGGAAATCCTTTGTTCTTAAGCACAGCTGAGCATCGCCTTGGTAGACTCTCCACTAAAGTTTGACAGCGTTCGTTAGGAATAGATCTCCAGGCGATCTGAATTTGGTCCCACAATTCAGCAGCATTTTTAGGTTTCACCCTGTTTATGTGAGTTTCGACATCATTCCACAAGGTCTCGATCGGATTTAGATCAGGAGACTGGGCGGGCCGTTGTAAAACGGGGAAATTTTTATCACTAAGGTAGCCCTTCACAAGACGAGAAGTGTGCTTAGAATCATTGTCTTACATAAAACGCCATATCAGTGGCATATTTTCGTCTGCAAAGAGAATCATGTGGTCCTCAAGAATTCGTTTGTAGACGTGTTGATCCATTTTCGTGTCTATCTTGATTATTGGTCCCACCCCATGCCAGGAAAAAGCGGCCCACACCATCACATTTCCGCCACCATGTTTAACAGTTTTCTGTGTGTATTTGGGATTGTGTTGTTGGTTGGGTGGACGCCAAACATACCTTTTCCCATCTGATCCGAACCTGCAAAACTTGGATTCATCACTCCACAGCACATTTTTCCAGAAACTTATCGGTTTGTTTAGATGTTTAGATGTTGTTGAACGATTTCCTCATTTTTAAGTTCTTCTTTGTCACAAGTGTTTTTTTTTGAGCGATGCAGCCTCTGAGATTTATTTCTTGCAGACGCCTTCTAATTGTTCTATCTGACACAGAAATATTGCTATCATTCAGAACACTGCTGTTTATCGCTTTGGAGCTCGAAAAGGGGTCGGCGACACTTGCTCTGTATATAACATTGTGCTCTTTTTTTGTTGTTTTTCTTGGCCTTTTAGTTCTCGGAACGTTTTTGGCACTGCCATAGAGCTCCTTATGACGTAAAGCATTGTAAACTACCATCCGCGAACACTCCAGCTGCTTGGATATTTCCGTAATTGTTGAACCTCTGTCTTTCATGTTGCAGATGATCTCACGCTTTTCTTCGGAGCAATGTGGCCCTCTTCCCATCTTCAAAAATATTTCTTTATATTAAACTTTTTCAAAAACTAATGTTAACTGTTCTTACTTTCAAATAAATTTGTTATTATTCAAGAAAATTCACTTCGACTCACTAAAACCAAGCGTGTACTATTTAGGTGACCAGATAAAAACACTTCCTTTTACACTGAAATACGCAATGCAATGGGAAGATCCATTGCGTATTTTATGAAGATGCTCAAAACTAGTTCTCACATATGTGAGCATGCGATAAGAAATGTAAACATTCGATTCCTCGCTGCATGTTTCCAGCAAATTTAAATTGAACAGCTTGCGAGGATAGTGTTCTATTTAGGTGTCCACCACTGTATATCTGTATTCTAAGAAATAGCATCGTCAAGCTATGGATCAAATAAATAAACGTACTTACCTCTATGTTCTTTCTGAATTCGCTTTAAACATTTCAATGAATTCACGCAGCTAATCTAATCGACAAGATAGCTTTTCTTAGAGTTTCTCTCATTACTTTCTCTAGGCGAGAATAAGCAATTTGTTGACACAGTTGGTATTTAAACTATTGCTTTTTTTCGCATAATATCTTTGAAAAACATTTATCAGTAAAAATGTATCCATGCTTGTTTAACAAATGCTGAACTAAGCTCATAGTTGGCATTATTTGCAATAAAAAAAAATCATTTTCAAATGAAGTTTTCCCCAGACAAAAAAATTCGACATAAATAATTAGGTTGATTTTGAAATCAATCTGTATTGCTCGTACTAGCCGGACAAATTGTTGAGAGTTGGTTCGTTGAAAGTGATGAAGAATGATTACTGAAAGAAGAAGTTTCCTCATACAAAAGTCAACTTTTCCAAGGAGGTTGGCTCTTCGCTGTTAGGCATCAGCCATCGTTTTCGATATTATTTTTTTGGGCTAACTGGTTCACTCCAATGAGGAACCGGGGTTGACCTTATCCAATTAGTTATTGGCCATCGGGTTCGGCTGACTTTTTTTTTGCGTATTTACTGCTGCATACTTGCCCAGGGATTCCACTAGGAGGGGATATGGGTGGTATGGGAGCAAGAAGTGTGATTAAAGGAAAGTGTATGATAACTTATTTTGACTTAAGCAATTTTATATTTGTAAGCAAATTGATCAGTAAAGTATTAAATGTGCTAATGTGTAAGGTTGGTTTAACTTATATTTTATTCTACTTTTAAATTAGTCAGATAATTTTCTTTTCTTTAGCTTTTGCTTAATAGTAAAGTATTAAATACATTGTGTCTAATATTTAAAGTAGACTTATAACTTTAGCGTGAATACTTTTAGCTAATTAAAAATACGGTTGCGTTTGAGTGTTCTTTCTTGCCGCTAATAATAATTCTGTGTGCATTTTGAATTCATTATCTCTTATCATTTTGACTTAATGATGCTGTGATCTTATGAGGAAAAATTTTGAATGAATCATAATCCAAATTAAATTGCTGCTATCCTTTAACGTACACTAACTTATATAAATATATATCTATCTATATATCTGATATCTTCATCTGATCTCATCCTTAACTAATGTACTTTTCTATCTCAAAATCTAACCCTTATAATTCTTCTGACACTTATTAACTAGTCAATGAAAGTAATACACTGTGTGTCAAAGGTCTATCTTTCCTTTCTCCATAAATTCTTCTAATTCTGTTAAAATGCTTTTCCTATGGTCTGACGTTACTCTAAATAAGTTATTATATCTTGAAAGCAGGTCCTGTCCCCCTCCTTAGATACCTCAGGTTTGTGCATTTAAAGATTTTATGGTCCAAAGTATCTTCCACCCCACATCATTTACAAAAAGGGTCATTCCTGGCTTTGATTCTAAAGAGTCTCTGGTTATTGTATGCTTTCCAAGTGAATATTCTATTTATTACTTTGATATAGTTACATTTAATGTTTAAGGTTTTGAACCAGATCCTGTCTCTCAAGGCAAAGCCTGCTTTGAACCAAGGACATCTCATAAGACCATGAGCTTAATTCTGGTATTCCATTTGCCAAGCACTATTAATTTTTTTTTTCCTCCTTCCTTCCACTCTCTCCATCACTCTATCAGCGTGCACAGTCCATGTGCACCATCTTTACCCTCCAGTAAGTTTTTCATAGAGCTTCCCAGACAAGTAATTTGTTGGTATAAGGGACAGCATAATTCTTATCAATAAGATAGACTCACTTTACTTATTATTGTCTTCATTGACTTGTGTCCAGAGAAAAGTATAGAAAAAACTCTGGTGTTATTCGTCATTGTGCGTTGTTAATTTTTATGTGCAATTTTAAGTTTTCTTTGAATCTCATGATATTGGTTGAGTTTTTTAACGGATCTGGCAATGTATTGTAGAAGGCTATAGCCTGTTGTATTGGATCTAGCTTTAATCTATCCGTTCTTGGTTTGCAAACTAAAAGGTTGCTGGCTGATCTTGTTTCTCTGCTAGTCAACTCTCCAACAGTTCGAGGAATATCTGGCCATTTTAGTCCGTTGTTGATAATTTGGTAAATTATTTTGCGTCTTTCAAGATTAATAATCTGTTGGATGTTCAACAACCCTGATCGAGTGTACACATCGGCCGTTGGTGTTAAGGTCGGCAACCTAAATATAACCTTTATCGCCTTAGTGACAAGTCTCCCAATTAGCTCGATGTTATGCTTAGATGTTTGACTCCACAAGACTGCTCCATATTTAACGGTAGATAAGATAAACGCATTTAAAATTAGAAGTTGAGTGCCTTTTTCCAGGAAATCATATCTTCTTAGTGTTGCGATAAATGGTGCAATTTTTTTCCTGATGTAGTTGATGTGATGGGTCCAGGACATCTTTTCATCCAAAATCAATCCCAGGTATTTTATTGAATCAACCTTCTCCAGTTGAACTCCATCAATTTGAATGCATGGATTAATAAGGCGTTGATTTTTTTGTTGGAACATAATGTATTTAGTTTTGTGGACATTTATAACGAGTTTGCTCTGGCGCAGCCATCTCAAGTATTTATCCAAATCCATATTTACTGTACTTTGGATGGCTGTCTCATCTTTCCCAGCATATAACAGGAGTGTATCGTCAGCTAACAAAACTATCTTACCAGAAAGCCTGAGATCTTGAACGCTGTTCACATAGATAAGGAAAAGTAAAGGTCCTAAGATAGATCCCTGTGGAATTCCTTTGTTTATAGAACATTTTTGACTGGTGAAGCTTGTTTTGTCACTATTCTTCTATCCAAAAGGTAGTTTTTAATAACAGATTTAAATTTCATGCAAATCCCATACTCTTCCAGTCGCAGAAACAAAATCTCGTGGTCAATGGTATCAAAAGCCTTTTTTAGGTCGACGAAAATTGCTGCCACGTAGTTACCTTTATCCAGCGATTGATTTATGAACTGAACCGCGTCAAGCGTAGCCGCAATAGTACTGCTGTGTTCCTGAAAACCATACTGCATTGGAGCCAAAATTGATGCTTCTTTGATGTAATCAATTATTCGAGCATTTATGACTCTTTCATACACTTTGCTTAGCACACTGGTGACTGCTATTGGACGATAATTTGAAGGATTGGTAGGGTCACCTCCTTTAAAAATTAGTGTTAATCTCGACAATTTAAGGCATGCCGGGAATGTACCGGCTTGTAAGTGGCTGTTGATGTTTTTCACTAAAATCTTAGTTATTTGCTGCTTAAGCATTTTGATGTCTTCTGATGTTATATTATCGATACCTGATGACACGCCGTTTTTTAAATTGTCGATTATTTCTGCCACTTCACTAGGTATTGTTGGTCTCAAATGTATGTTAGATGTTTGACTTGGGTTTGAAAAATGGTGTTGTTCAGATATTTGAGGAAAATGTTGCGTGATATCTGATCCAATCGCTGCAAAATATTTATTTAAGTGATCCGCAATTGCCTCACTAGAAGAAATCAATGATCCATCAATCTGTAATTCCTTGATGCATGTTGCGGTCCCAGAAGTGCCTTTTTGTCTTTTAGCCAGTTCATTTACTATCTTCCAGTACTTAGCGCTATTTCCGCATGAAGCTTCGAATCTTTTAGCGTAAAATTTCTTTTTCTCTTCCTTTACTAATCGATTTGACTGGTTTTTTAGATGCTGGTAGTTTTGTCGTTTCATCACACAGTTGGAATTGTTTTTCGTTTTTCTCAAAGGAACCGTTTTTCGTTTGTTAAAACGATCTGTTTGGTAATGGAAAACTATTTAGCTTGGGGGAAAAGATGTTCAGAGGCAGAGCATGAAATGAATAACCTTATATAATAAAAGGTTGTCAGACTTATTAGGTGCATATTTTTGCATCTGGTTAGGGTAGATAGCGTTGAAAACAGCAACATTTCCTGTTGTTTTAAATGCTACTTACCTGAACCAGCTCTCGATGGGATACCTACATGTAAGTTATCACCTGTCCGCTAAATTATTCATTCCATATGTCTAATTGAGCGTCATTTTGCGTAAGAAGGAGTGTCTTGGGAGTCCCATTCAAAAACGCTTTCGCAGCCGTGCCCACTAGATCCATTATTGGAATATTTGTGTGTCTAGTACCCAATGGATACTGACTATAGTTCCCTGATTTTCGCTAAGAATTTACCATAATTGATGAATGGTTTTGTTTCTAGATGTTGTTTTGTCTAGTTGGCCACACGCACAGTTACTATTCGAGAGCACCGTGATTTTACCCCAGCCTAGACTGACTGCAGTTTCCAGAGCACCTATTATCGCTGCTATTTCAGAAGTAGAACCTGGAAGAGAGAAGCGAAATGGACTCAAGTCAGCCTCTACTAAGGATGCACACCCTGCTCCCAGGCAGGACTTAGCCCCGTCAGCCGCAATGATCCTGAAGCCCATGTATTTTTCCTCGTCGTTTTCGATAAATAGAAAAAAATTGACAATCGAATCTTCGCTGGCATTTTCTACTCAGTACTTTTCGCTTTGTCGTATCTGAACTAATAAATCAATGGTTGATACTGAACACTTCCTTGATTTGGTTCTACGTTTCGTATGAATTAATAATTTTTTTTAAAATTCTTTGCGAACGAAAAATGCTTGAGACTGGGGTAATTTGAATCGATGAGAATTGGAAAGCAAAAATATTTATTTGATCTGCACTTTTAAGTATGTGGATATATATTTTCGAATCAGATTTTTATAAGAATGCTTTTCCGTAAAATGAATTGAATCTCATTATCGGATTTAAACCATGTTTTTTGCTGTTATCTTTTTGTCGATAACGTAAGCGAAATTTTTTTCATACTGATTTGTAATAAAAGTAGTATAAAAGTACATATTATTGACAAGATTTCTTAGCGCAAAACTTCCGCATATGACATTTTAGTCGAATATTACCTTCTCTTTTATCAATGAGAGCCGTGTTTACAACTCACATCTTGTGGTTAACATAATGGTTCCCCTCACAGTTAGGGCATTTTCGTAAATTTTTTTCTTTGGCTCGGAGCTCTTTGTACGTAAGTTGCATCAAATCGCTGATATTGTTAGAAGATGCTAATTGTCCTTAAAGTGCGTAAAACTTCCCATGTTGTATTTTCGCTTTTCGTTCTAGGCTATTGGTGTAACTCTGCCAAAGATTTGTAATATTTAAGGAGATTCTAAGTTCTTAGTCCACATGGGCTCGGTAGTATAGCAATAATCCTTCGTTTGATCGGAGAATTTAGAATACTGCAGATATTATAGTGGAAGAGCCAAATTGATTTCGTCGAAATACACCTATACCTTTTATAAAAAAGTTACCTATGTTTTTGCTACACCTTCGCTTGATAAATATGAAAAGCATAATGCAGTTCGTAAGTAATGAAAACCTGAGACACATCAGTTTTGGTGGTGTTCTTTCTATGATCGCGAATGTTGCTTTCAGCGAGAAGTGATAAAAACGCGTATTGGTGATACTTATATTTTTACATGAGCAAGTATCAGTAGCTCTACTTCAGCTTTTCTACTTAAGGGGTTAAGTCCACTCTTAAACTGCTCAAAATGAACTTTTTTTTAAACAGCTACCAAAAAGAAACTATTCAAGATATCGATTTGAAATTTTACATAGATCTTTATTGAAGTTTAAAGTTAACATTTTCATTGGAAAAAATTATTAGAAAGCAAAATGGCGAGCGACCGCCCCAAGGGATCGCCGCAGCACCGCCGAAAAAAAAGCAAATTGCGCCTCGTAAATTCCTGGACAAAATAAGCATCTGTGAACAAATTACCAAAAATATTTCATTAGTTTTGAGCATAAAGGACTGCTCGGGCCTAAATTATTGTAGAAAATTAGTAGATTATTGTCCTAAATTGAACATATACTGTTGCGAGTTTCAAGTTTGCGCCTTTAATTCAATTTTCGCGAAATATGTAACAATTGAAATATAGTATTTCTTGCGCTATTCAATTTAAGCAATAAGGTGTACAACCTTGAACCACAGGGAATATTTTGAAATTCCACTATTTACTATCGCGGTTTACTCTACTAACGTCATTCAAAATTTCGTTTCAGCAGTGGCTGTTAAGCACGATCTACTTTAATCGCCTAATTGATTCACTCATGTTTCACCGCAGCTTTTATAAGAGATACTAGCAGCCCATTAAGTTTTTACGTACTTTCGCTGCTTTGAATATTTTAAATAGGCGACTGGGTTTAAAATCTGTGTGATTCTTCGAAGTGATACATAGCATCTCTTTGAAGAAACTCTTTTGTAGGTTTCAGTCAAAATTTTAAGGTTATTTTTATGTAATGGAAGCTGATTTTCAAAAGATTTTCGAAGGCAGGAAAGAATGCAGCGAAATGTAGGTCCGAAGATTTTACTATCAGCTAATGCGGAGTAAAAAAATTGCTTATTCATCCACGACAAACTTGAGGTTACGGTGGGAAATAGCATTTCTCATAACGATAGTTTCTTCTGCTCGCTAATAATTGTAGTGTATTTTACATAGGAATATTCAACATTGATGTCTGCTATTTGAGAAGAGAATTTCCGTGGAGTATAGCTACATGTATTTAATATGCTATTTTGTAGTTTTCAAAACAACTATTTTATATATAACACCGAAAAAACGTATTGCCTAGAAAATTACTTTCTCCGTTAACCCGATTAAACTTTTCAAGTGGGAACCGATAATCGGAACAGATTGTAACTCCATATCTTCCGAATCGAAAGTAGCTCGAGGTTTCTAGTAAATAGAGTGCTAGCACTTAGCTTGCGGAGTTCCTGGTTCGAATCCAAGTACGGACGAAGATTTGTGCTCCGAACTTTCAATTAACCCTGAGTGAGTACCTGTGTCAAATCAGGAGCATAGTGAAGTATAAGCATATTTGTTTGAATTATGAAAATCGAGTCTCTACCACTTCCAATCATCAAGATCCCAAATGGGCTGCAGCTACATAGCTTTGCTTTGTAAGAAGTTTTTGAACTTCAACGAGATTCACCACCGGACAAGATGAAATAAAAATGTATTTGAGAAATTTCAGTTCAGTTCACTAAAATCATTTTAGATACAAAAACGTTCTATAATTTTCACTACACCCAAAATAGCTTTTATCTAATTGACTAATAAGATAAACAAATTTAACAAAGAAAAGCATAATAGCTTAGCACCCTGTCATGGAACGGTTCGCCTTGAAATTTTCTATCAGACCTTGTCCCACGCTATCCACTAATAAAAACTAACTACAACATAAATTTTCTCTCTCAGTCCATTTTTTTCCAGTTCTCTTTTTATTCTATTATTCCTTCATCCTACTACCAAATTCTGTTTCATTCTTTTTTTTCATCTCACCCAGACATCTCGTTCCAATAAAAAAATAGCCAACCTCTCATAACATACAAACGCCACAAAAATAGAATTTTCCTTCCTATTCATCCTCTTAAGTTTTATATTTTGGCAATGTTCTTCAATGTTGAATGTTGTTTTTGTAGGATGGATCCTGACCGACGACCGTGGCAAGTGAAAAGAAAAGTTTGAGATTTGGTCTTCATCGAGGATTGAGGAACGGAAAACGGGAAAAACTAGAAAAGGAAATTTTCGTCATAAGATGCGGCTAGTGTGTCCTTTCATCGTTCGGTTTGTGTTCATGTGGAATATCAAATGGTCAATGGACCACTCTTGGGTTCGGTTGCGTTATTAAATGGTAGGTGGGGAGATGATATGATTTGCCACTTTTAAATCGCACGAATAGGAAGAAGGAGAAGAAATGGTGATTATATGCCAGATGGGGGAGGGGATTCGTATATTTCATTGCAGTTTTACGTTTTCAATGGACAAGTGTTTAGGCCTTGAGATGCTGAGGTGTGACCCAAGTGTGACCTAAGGGGAAGAGAAACAATTGTTGATTTTTATTGAAGATTTTCGAGGAAAACTTTTGGCAATCTCGAGTAGGTTGTGGAGAGGAGTAACGTATAGGAACCCAAAACGGGTTGAAGGGATATTATTTGGGTATATTTATGCGATTTAAGTCGCACAGTGCTGATTAGGGTTAGGAATATGTGTCAAGCTTTTTTGATCAATGTGAGCGATCGGGTGGCTCCAAAAGACATAAATTGTATTTTTACTAATTTCCGAAGAAAATTAGTATTAAACTCGTTTTGCCGAAAATTCGTTATATATATATATATATATATATATATATATATATATATATATATATATATATATATATATATATATATATATATATCAGCAAAATGATTAAGGGAGATAATCTCTGGAGTGGCCGATCCGATTGAACTGAAATTTTCGGAGGACATAGATGTATATAACAGGTAGGTCCGTGACTTGATACCAGATATCTCAAACCTTTTGGCAGCGGCGGGCATTTTAGTGAATTTTCAGGTACTCCTATATTTCCAAGCAGTGTAAATTTTTGTTAAAAAAAGTATTAGGAATGAAAACTTATTATGTTTTTAGTTTGTTTATGGTAAAAGATTGGAAATTTTGAGCCTTGTGTAGGCGCTGAGAGCCTAAAAGTAAGCAAGGATCTTTTTTTCAAATTTCCATTTGTCATTACTTCTAAGAAAAACAACGGATCATCGTGAAATTTGCAGAGCGTACTGATGTAAACTATAATTTAACACACATGGACTTTCAAAACTGTTTGGGCAACTCTGTAACTACAGCAGGCTCCTAAAAAAAAATCCTTTAAACAATCGACCTTCCTGAAAAATTTTTATTTTTGAAAATGAATTCAAATTATTGATAAATTTTGACTTTTGTCCACTAAGTCAAATAAACATTTTCAAAATTCCGCGGCAAACAAGAACGGCAGCCCATGATCAAATTACCTCTATTTTCAGCACTCAAAACTTCTGTTCACGAGAACTGACGATCGTATAATGCGATCAATATGAAATTTACAGGACATGTTGGTATTAACCAGAACCAGGTCTGATAGAAGTGATTTAGAAGTACGGGCGACACTGTGACAGTGGTGCCATTTGGAAAAATCACTGAGAAAAAAACTAGTTTTTGGCCTATAGCGTCCGATTTAGCCACCAGATTTTCACAAAATTCACGCAGTAGGTGAACCTTACTCAAAGATAGATCTCATAGAAATTTGTTTGAAAAATTAGAATAGGTTCGCCAGCTGTGGCAATTTTTGTCTCCTAAATATTGTAAATTTGCTCAGTAAAATAAAGGTTTTTTCTCTATAAATTCCGATGCAGTAACGAAATCAAAACGAAATTCATGTGATAAGTGGATCTTGTTGCATTTCTAATTCTGTAGGAATTTTGTTGAAAAACAGTGAAAGGGTTGCCGTTGCCAGCTATGATGAATTTCGTAATTTATTTACATTGCTTTATCGAGCGATGTTGTCATAAAATTTCCAAATGGGAATGATCCTGCAATGACAATTAACAGCAAATATTTACGTTTCAAAGATTTAAATAGTTTGGACGTTGGTAATCCTAAAATTATATTCACTACTATAACTTACAGCGCAACCATTCAATCGAAACGAAATTCATAGGGTGGGTTTAACACAAAGTGAAGCAGCTATGGTGCTAGCACAGGATTGCCAGCACCAGACAATTTCGTAAATATTGCACCAACAGATGCTTCCATTTTGTATTCATAAGCAAAGCATTTACAATAAAATAAGCAACCGATATATAAATTTTCCGAGTTTTGGAAATTTTTCAGATGGCAACCCCAGACATAGTTTAATCGCTGAAACTTTCGATGATATCCTTGGATGAAAACGAAATTCAAAGGATAGGTTGACTAAACACGAGCATGTTATGGCAGATTTATTGCTGCTGTGTTGGACAAATGTTGCCAGCACTGAACATTTTCATCATATGTGATATAGGAAATGCTGTCAGAAAATGATATTTGTTCCTTTGAGTAAGAAATGGTTGATATGATACTACAAAAAAGTGTATAACGTCTTCACACATTTTTAAATCTCTCAAAGATAATTTCTTCGAAAATTAATTTTCTAGCGGTTCTGATGCGCTAGACTTTTTTTTTCTATGATGCTAATGCCAAAGTTCAGAGGAATATCCTTGAAGCGACTGCTTAGCTATGACAGTAGGGAGTGACTTGTTAGTAAATCCAATTTAATCCTTCCATTCTAATCACTTGAGTATCATGCTATTCATTTCTAGAATAGCGCCAATGCTACGATGCTGCTTTTAATTAAGTTTAAGTACTATGTCCAGTCAACACAAGATGAATAATTACAACCATAAGTATGTGACGGGATTCGAACCCGCGAACTGTAGATCGCTGCCTCGGACTGGCGCCTGGAGTCAAAGTCATGTCTAGGAAATTTTTGAGTACCGTTTCCAAAGCTAAAACAATGGGCTTATGATAGTCTATCAAAGTTCATGGAATATTACTTCAATACACTAAATCTGTAGTTAAAATATATGAACTGAACGGTCAAAATTCACTTTCTTCGCAGAGTCAACTAATAGCCAAATTGTTCTTGGTTCGGTCAATCAAATTCCAATAGTCCCATCGACCACAATGTATACTACTCTTCCCCACGGACTGATACAGGAGCAGTCAATGCAATAACAAAATACATTTATTTTGTTTATCTTGCAATTCCGGGCCACAAAAGTCTGGTCAAGATATTTGAATCGCTTACAAAACTCTCTCTTTTCCCCACGACTTCGCCGCTTGAGTCTGGTCAGTGTGTTGCATCCGCGAAACACTAACGATGCGACGTTACCCAAATTGCTTTGGCGGGCAGCAAGTTCGATTGAAACGAAAACATATTTCCAGTTACAAATTTCGCAATTTAATTAGCAACATTCAGTTTTGTTTTCTGTTTGTCTTCTTTACTTTCCGATCAGTTTCGTATTGTATGATATACGTGGAAATCAAGTACGAAAACAGGTCGTGGCTAAAGTAAGCACAAAATTTTGTCGATGTGAAAGGTGTCCAGGTAGGGCGGATCGTATTCGACGAGGGGCAGCGATGAAGACGGTTTCACGTGAACATTGAAACATTGCGAAATTCGAAGATTCCGCCGAAATACGAATGCATTGCTATCGATGGTGTTGGATGTACTTTTCTGAAAATCCGTGTTCATGATATACGTGAAATTAATGATTGAAACGATTTCTGTAATTTTAGAAATGAGTTTGGGAGCATGGGGCGGGAAAAAATTAAAAACACTATATTTTCAATTGAGAAATTTTCCCAAGATATTGAATTATAAATAGGGTTCCATGCTCTGCGGATACAAACCCAGACGACACCTGCTTTCCCCGTGACTCATATTTCACTCTGTTTGTAAATCACTTGAAGTATGCATGCAAAGTTCAAACGCTTACTGAAAACAATCGGACACCTTGCCGATCTCATGACATTGTTGGTAAACTTTACAACAAACTCATCAGTTTTATCGGTGTTTACCAGACGATCTACAACAATTTATGTAAACCAATTATCGAAAGCTCAGGAAACATCCGAGTAAACAAACAGAAACTTTTCATTATGCACAACAAACATATACCGCGGTCAAACCGATCAACATTGACGTGGTCTTGCGCCACCATCACAACACATTTCTCTTCATACAGTCCCGAGATACAAGGGACAACAACGCATGAAAATAAAATCTGAAAACCGCAGCAAGATTCCACTTTAAAATCGTGTCAAATTACTAAACAAACACAGAAAAGGGAAAAATCAAACTTGAAGACCCAAAAAATATCTTTGAAATCTCCCGTTAGCACCACACAATATGCGCATCGTGTCGTAGGCCAGAGGGCTCCCAAATAAACATCCGAAATCCCCCGGAGACAAAAACTCGAGAGAACTACGATGGAATCAATAGAAAGAGCACGTATTTGGCCCGGCATTCAATATAAATTTACCTAACCAATTAACAAGTCTATGAAATACGCTGGGGCTGATGATGTTAGTGGTGACCATTAGCAGGCTCGAGTACAAATTCCTAGGTATAGCTGTCGCCATTCGCCCAACTGTGTCCAGTCATCCGTATAGGAAATATGTACGAACGTACTTGGATCTTTGTGGCCCATATACCACTCAAAAAAAAAAAAAAAACTTAAAAGATGCTATGCGATGCGGTCCAGTCCGGAATGAAAATCACAGATAAAAAACTGAGGCTGTGATGATATTCGAGATAAATGAAGACGAAGAAAATACTTTTCGATAACGTAAATTTATTCTTAAACGTTGTCAGATTTCTAAGATTGTTTTTTTTTCTTCGTCGTTTTGCTTGCGTAAGATGTCGAGGAATATGAATTTGGGTCGACTAGGTTGATTTTATGGGTTTTGTGATGGAATGAATTTAGGAAAACTGGATTTCAGGTGTGCGTTGGATGTTGTGGTCACTAGAGAAAAAGGGGTTGCTAAGATATTTTCGAATGAAAACTGTCATAGGAACAATAACGAATTTAAATGAAATTTGGGATGCGAATTCAATACGTTATTTTGATTGAATAGTAGATCTGATGCTTTCTAGTTATGAGTTTAATTACGTGGTGAGTGGCATAATTAGAAACCAAGGATTATTTTTGTTGAACTGATATTAATTTCTATTTTTTTTTCACATGGAAGATTAAAAATAAGTTTCCAGCTGTTGACTTCTGTATTTTACTCCGACATTTCATGTAAGAAGTCCGTTTTAGTGTCAATTAAATCGATGTTAGGCATAGGAATTCCTAGACGATGAAATAATTCAGCAATAGCTAGCATTATCGTCAGTGCCGCATGATATAAATCTAAGGGATCATGCCTATTCCCAGCCGAATAGCTCAGTTGGTCGTAGGTGCTTGGGCGGATGATCTCCTTCGTGCTACGGCACGCGAACGAAACAAACACAAATAGACACATACTAAGGGGAAGAAGAGTGAAAGTTTCATGTAAGAATCATTATTTTAAAGGGAAAGTCTACTCAATCATAATGCGATACTCATAATTGTATGACTCAAAAAATTAAAATTGTGCAAATTAAAAAAGAAACAATAAATATTAACAATACAGGATAAATTAACTCCAGAATTACAGGGTGTTCGGGATAAATTTGACAGTTTCGTAAGGAAAAAGAAAATCTTCTTTGTATTTATTAAATTTAATGAATTGACAAAAAAATTACAGGCAGAGTAAATTACAATACTATCAACATTCACTCAAAGTAACCACCATTAGCATCGATCACAGTTTCAATCCTGCTTCGGAACCTCGAACAAGCTGATGCTACAGTCTCCCTGGGAAGGGCCTAAAAACTGTTTTAATTTTATCCATTAACTGGGCTTTTGTATTACTGGAAGTGCGATTGGTGTCTTTTTCAACTGCGCCCCATACATAATAATCCATGGGGTTAAGGTCTGGGGAGTTTGGAGGCCAAACATTTGGACTGGTGAAGTCGTAGAAATTTTCAGACAACCATTTTTGACTTTTCCTAGAAGTGTGGCAAGGGGCCGAATCCTGCTGCCATACATACGACCTACCATTGGCTATCCTTGCTATCCAGGGCTTGACTACAGTGTTTAACAACTCCACGTAGCCATCTGAAGTCAACCTCTTGGAAAAAATGCGGAGGCATCACATCGCCTTCAGAGGATACACATCCGAAAACCATCACATTTTGGGGAAATTTAGTCTGCATTACACGAGGAATGTCGTTTGTTTTTTATGCAAGCCATCTGTTATTCTGCGTGATGTGTTTTTGATCCTGGCAAAAGTTTTTCTCATCGGAAAAGAACCAGATTGTTTGTGCTTCCGCAGGATGTTTCACTAGGCTTAGAAATTTCTTCGCGTTTATCAAACGTTTTTCACAGGCCTTTTCTGTGAGCAGCTGACCTTTGCGGCGCTTGTATGAGTAGTAGCGAAGGTCTTCATTGAGTGCAAGCTTCATATTAGAGACTGCAACATTCATTTCACGTGACAAAGCCCGAATTCCAATGCCAGGGTTCTTCAACACCTGCTCTTGCAGATTTGCGAGGAATTCTGCTGTACGAACGCAATCAGATCGTCTGCTAGGGATCTTTCTTCTTGCTACATCCTCGTAGTCACCATTGCAAGCCTCTAGTTCATGCCTGATTGTTTTTACTGTATTCAGGGAGCATTGGGCACAGTGCTGCCACTTTGGATACCTTCGTATCATTTTGGATACGAATCGAATTTGAAAAATCTGGATGATACTACGATACGTTGTCCCCAAAGTGGATACTTTTCTCAATTTTAATTTACCTGCGCGAAAACGTGTGTTCATAACAATCACTTTTTTCAATTTCCATTACATTATATTTCAAATAGAAAAGTTTGATTGCACAATTTTATCATACTGTTATATAAATGGAAGTACCAGCATTTTCTTTCGAAAAATTTTGACGCTCTATTCAAAATGGGTATAAGCATGATGTGACTCAAGAAAAAGACAAGAAAGAAAGTAGCTCAGGAACTATCAAAAATGTACAATAATTTATAATATATAATAATTTATAATGTACAATAATTTATATAGAGCTGAGTAGGTGAATTCTTCTAACCCTCAAAACACATAGGCCGCTGCTGAAACATATTTTATTCTAAAATTGAATGCATTTCCCGTCTTACCTAAGAGTTATGCAGCAGTATTTGAGGAATTTCGAATGATTTCGTTGCAAAATTGCAAAATCCTTTCCAAAATCTTAAGCAGGACAAATTTAAGACTTATTTGGACGATAGTCCTTTGGCTTAACATTAAAAACTTTCCCTGCTTTATGGAACATACGATAAGCGCAGGCAAGCGTTATAAATCTCTCTGAGCCATAGTAGTGATACTTCCATGGTCTGCTGGATATCAGCAGCAAGGACGCCATCAGGGGCCGGGGATTGAAACGGCTCAAACGAGTTAATAGCCTTCCTCAGTTGAGAATTAGATATTCTGAATGACGTTGTTGAGCTCCTAGCTTGCTCCATATGTGCGTCCAAAAGAACGTTTAGAGTAGAACGCTCGAGCTAGTCTAAATGCCATCAGGGTTCATGATGCACCACATAGTCTTCGGTGTCGTGCTTAAAACCTCACGAAGGTGATTTGCCTCGCTGATACTCTCTGCCTTGCGTACGGCATATTTAAAGGCCCTCAGCTTCGTTTTATACAGCGACCAGTCATTCGATTTTTCGTGCTATTGAAATCCTTCCTACACTATCTTCGCTGGGTGCTGATCTCCATGATATCCGGCCAGCCACGTTGAACGATATGAACCTATTATCGGAGAATGAACACTCTTGTAAAACCCTCCAGTCACGGAGAAGATGCGAGTGCCGCCCACTTCCCAGGGTAACGTCAAGAACCTCTTTACGGTTTGAGTAAAAGAAGGTCGGTTCGCTGCTAGTATTGGTGATGAAAAGGTGGTGGGTAATGATGAAATCAAAAAGTTCCTCACCTCGGCTATTTGAGTAAGAGCTACCCTCTACGTCATTATGAGCATTAGAGTCAGCCCTCAGAAAAAGAGGTTTACCAATTTTCATAGCTTTAGCCACAACAGCCTTGACAATGTCGCATAGATGGCTAGTGAAATGCTCATATGCATGTAGTAGGAAACAAACCAGCATGTTATCCTGCAACAACCATGTTATCCTTGTCATAGAAATTGTGTAGTAAAAGGACGTTAGTGGTTTTCTTGACAACAATACAGATACGTGGCTTGTGTAAGCCGTCGGGTACTATCAGTCTGCATCCATTGGTACGTAACTCGCAAACCGGTTGTTGGCAACCCATGCTTCTTGGATTAGGATTAGCTCTTTTTCTGTCCTAGACAAGCGGAGAAGCAGGGCAGCTGATGCTGCTTGGTATGGTGTGGAGATCTGCAGTATCTTTCCCATCATTCATTGGTGATAAGGGTTAGGTCGAGGTCATCCCCCTCGGACATAGAAGCTGCCCAAGCCCATTCCTCTGCGTCCAGAGTCATGAGGTCCAGGCAGCTACCCAACTCGGAGGTAGTTCCGACGCTGATCCCATCGGCATAGAGGATTATGCATCCGATTCTTCCTCAAACGTTGCCCTCAGACAGGCGACAGTCCCCTCTTCAAGTAGTTTCTCGGTCATTTGAGCCACCTATTTTGAGTCAGGCTTTAAATTTATCGGATCGTTGGCCTGTCCCTTCAACAGATCCGTAGAGCCAATTTCTCGACTCCGTATCCGATAACGCCCTTACATGGCATCTCAAACCAACAGTGCTTCTTCATTTATAATGCTTTCCGTCGATTATCTACTATTAGCAGAGAATTTGAAATAAAAATATTTTTAGCTTCTGCCGAGTTTTATGCATTTGATTTGTTAAAAACTGAGTGTGATTTTTTGATTAAGATTTTGATATTTTTTAAAAATATATGTTCGATTTTACAATATGCTGTGGCATGAGTTGCCGATTTATGTTAAATGTCGAAAATGACATTTTATATTTCCGACAAAAATGGCTGTACAGAGCCATGCAGAGCTATTATACCAAGGTATCAATTTGATACGCATTGCTAAAATTGTGGATACGATGGATACGTTTTTCTTACTAATTTTGTAGAATTTGGATACGATATGAAAGCTCTGAAGCGGCAGCACTGATTGGGCAGCAGTCATAATATCCTTATTTTGATGACCGGCACGAATCATCATGATGCAAGTTATTCTCTTCCATGATTCAGGTGGGTTCCAGTCATCCATCCTTTCTGACATCTTGTATATGAATGAAGAAGGGTCCAAACTTTTAAATGACGAGTAGTGTGTGTTAATACCTCCAACCTACGGAAAAATAAAATCAATTATAAATATGTCAAATTTATCCCGAATACCCTGTATATAATTCAGCTGAATCCATCCCTACAGTATAAAGGTATTTAGTACTTTCGGCGGGCCTCAATTTCAGTCAATTCCGGCCGGAATCGGTTTGCACGGATCTTGAAAACAAAAAAAAACAAAAGAACAACCAAAATGTAGTAAATATAAAAAATTCTAAAAAACTTATACGAGAATCAATAAGGCATATGCATCAGCCACCCCACAGATTATTAGTATGTACATAAAGATAATTTAAAAGCAAACAAGTCAACGAAAGATGGATGTGTAACTATAGGGTCTTTCATTAATCACTTCCTATTTTTAAATTTAAATAAAACAAAGTGTATGTAAGATATCATCGAAATTTTTCATTCGTTTGAAAGGCCAATCGATGCCATTACGTACGGAATATTACATCGTTCAAATGTCCGCCGCGGCTTCTCCGCGAAGCGCGCATCCGAAATGTCCAATTTACCATCAGGCTGAATTTGAACGATGGCATGAATTATGTTGACTTTGAGGGCCACTGTGATTTGTAGCTTATTCGCATAGAACTGCGACTTAAGAAAACCCCACAAGAAAAAGTCTAATGTGGTCAAATCGCACGATTTCGGTGGCCAGTTCACATCACCTTCACGTAAGATGACCATGCCCTCAAATCGCTCGTGGAGAATGTCCAATGTGGCATGAGCTGTGTGGGACGTAGCGCCGTCCTGTTGAAATCACATGTTGTTGGTGTCCATATCATCTAATTCAGGCCAAAAAATAGTTGGTAATTATCGACCTATAGCGCTCGCCGTTGACGGTGATGGCCTGGCCAACGTCGTTCTCAAAGAAAAATGGACCGATGACACCGCCAGCCAAAAAAGCACACCAAACAGTGTCTTTTCTGGATGAATTGGACGCTCTTGGATCTCATGTGGATTGGTATCGTCCCAAATTCGACAATTTTGTTTATTGACATACTCATTCATCCAAAAATGGGCCTCCTCGCTAAAGATGATTGTTCGATGAAAATTAGGGTCATTTTCCAACTGCTCCAGAGCCCACTCAGCGAACACACGTCGTTGTCTATAGTCGTTTACCTTCAGCTCCGAAAATGGGCGAAGCGCGCGGAACGTTGCCCGAATAGAACGCCCATTTTGATCAAACAATTGTTGAATGCTATATCCGTTGTTGAATGCTATATCCGTCCATGGTGATTTGACAAAACCGACTAAATAAATGACAGCCAATTTGACAGATGTAGCTTCAACAATATGGCCGCTATCAACTGTAAAATTTCGGAAGTCCTTATTGGAAGACCCGTTATTACTAATGGTACTGTACTATGCCAACTTTTCAGGGTATAATTATTCAATTTCCGTTTAATATTATTCAATTCTATTCAAATTACTATTTAATTTCCGTGTATTCATTAATAATTTGGAAAAAGGAACTCATCCCATTATTCACTAAAATTCATGCGTTTATCAAACAAGTATCCAGGCCTTGACTCAAGTCATTTGGTACCTAGCTTTGACCATCCAGTAGTCTCGAATCAGCCAATCATTCTTCAATCGACGAACGATTTTTCCATTACTTCTAGGTCGCTTCTTTGTTATTTATTCTTTTTTTTATATACCCAAAGGCCCTTCTTTTGAACTTTACTTTTCGTGTCGATATGTAGTTGTTCAGAATACTTCAGGAACGGAATATTCCACAAATAATTTTTATGTTTTAAGGTGATATCGGCTGCCGCATCCATCAATCTCCTTGATCTTTACAGCTTTTCTTTCCACTCTTTAATAATTTCCTTGATCTTCATAACTTTTCTTTTTCACTATCCATAAATCTATATTTCCCTCAATTTGTTTAACAAAACTTTACACGTTGGCTCCAGCATCATCGATCTCTTTCAACCACTGCAGCCAAATTCCTTTGTCTTCTAATTTTTTCCAAGTACCGGAATTGTCCGGTGTTTTCCCCATATCAACTATTTTCCACAACTTTAGAACATTGCCAAGTTCATTGGTATAGCATAGGACTCCATGATCCCAACTATCAGCTGATAAATCGTTCCCTCGGAAACATTGCGAAACATTCCACTATGGAACATCCCGGCTGTCAGTCATCTGTCAACTGTCGAGATGCCGTTGTCTGTCTGGTTATTTTTTTATATTTCTTAATTATTAATTTTATGTTTTTATTTTGACAGACTCACAACAAGCCATTATTATTGCCGTTATTCCACAAGCTAAATAAGCTTTTGGTCAAAAACCATCCTAAATAGGTTAAGGATTCTCTGCCTAACAAAAAGCCACACATAGACTTATTTGTCCATAGCTATAACAGATAAGAAGAGCTGGAGCTTAAAGGTTTAGTCCAAGCGGCCATCGAAGGCCCCATACCTTTTTGCGAATTGAAGTATGTTCTTTAATCTGTGCTCGAGTGCGTCGAGTCCACTGACCAAAGTAGCGCTGTCTGAGTTTTCCCATTGCCAGATTGTAACAGAAGAGATTTATGTTGAGTTGTGTTTGAGAATCTGGGCCCCTAACACTTCCGATAGGTATCACTGGTTGGAGACCCGCTTTCATGGCATGATCTACTACAAGATACATGACCTACTACAGCAAGTATGTCGTCCAGTCATTTACAGTTAGTCCGGCTAAATTCAAAGAGGTATTTGGGAGCTGCGAGGCTGTATGACCCCGACATGATGTTGGACACCCTAAAAGGTCTGAGTTTTTCGCCATCTGCGCCCCGTAACTTGCAAAATATTGGAGTTGATCAAGCACTTAATTGTTTGAATAGGGATTGGCGTAGATTAGCCCCATGCTTCACTGGAACACCCGTTTTCTCAATTCCATCGATGCCCTTATGACCAGGAACCCAGAAGATTCCAGTTACCTAGTCTGTTCAAGGCCTGCATGCAGTCCATATGCACTTCGATTCATTAGTATCTGTCTGTGAAAATAATGATTCTGGCATCTGCAGTGCTTCGACGGATATTAGTTCTGCGTATCGTAAAGACCACCGCTTGGAAAATATTACATTGATTGAGAAGCCTGATGGCTGCATCTATATTGCAGTCTGCAGAGTATACGAGGGTTGGGTGAAAAATTCTATTTTTCGACATAATCTCCATCAAGTCTAATATGTTTTCATATCGGTGTTCTAAAGTAGTAATACCGTTTTTAAATTTCGATTCGTCGCGCCCCTCAAAATACGCTTTAACAGCATTGATGAGCTCCACGTTATCAGCATAGGGCAGCATTTTTAAAATCGTATTTGTCAAAAAAAAAAAAGAGGTAAAACTCCTCATTGAGGTGTGCCTATGTATTGTAATTCGCATTCCCACCTATTCCGCTGATAGGAGCCTTTGCCTAAACATACTACTTATCCAGCTGCATGTTGCAGGGTTGGTGTTGGTTGCACGGAGGCTTCCCATAATTCCTGTTGCATACACATTAGTAAAGGCCCTTGCAATGGAGTACCTTTTCTATTTCAAAATCTACCTTATGGAGAGCCGTGTCCACAGATTTCCCTTTTTGACTCTCGAAAGGGTTTGATAGCTAACTCTCCCCTTGATATAGGGGTCCAAAAGTGTTCGAATGTCTTGAGAAAAAACAAAGGCAAGCTAAATGGTCGTAAGTATAAGTATTAAGAACTTTTTAGTATTTGAAACTTTCTAATGTCCAATGGTTTCTTATATCTGAGACTTTATTATTTACTTCACTATCCGGCTGCTCATTTGGTGTCATATCCACATCTGTCAAAACCAAGAAACTCGGAAGAAAGTTTACGCAAACATCGTCTCGTGTATTATTCGCCATTTTTTCGTCTAGCGAAAGTTTTCGATGTTCCCAAATATGTTATGTCGCCTCCACACTGTGGGCCATCATGTGGCCCATTGTCTAGACGGGCGATGGCTTGTAGTGAAATAGGTAAAAAACAATAAATCTGTATTCGGCTTTACAGTGTAGAAAATTTCGAAGTATCCAATGTGCCTCGATATCTTAGCTCTTGGTCCTTCTCATGGACCTTAGTATCCTAGTCTTTTCAGTGTCAGAGAGTTTTGAGTATAGCGTCTTTTGAGTATCTTAGTGGTTGATCCAGACTCTCGCTAAGACTTCACCTGCATAAGCAAGTACGAGAGTAAGCATAGTTCCAGAAACCATAATTTATATTCTTCAATCGCTGTGTATATGATTGATATCAGAATTTTGATTGAAAAAAATTGGAGACCATAACGCATGCCGGAATACTCATAGAAATAGAAGCTAAGCAGACATTATGTTCATAGTAGTTGGGGCTATGTTACATAAAAGTTGAGACTATGCTGCATATTCGAAAAGCCAATAATACTTGGGGATTTGTCTTTTAGGTATATTTTATAGCCCATAGTACTAAGTGCATAGCATGTGCGAACATAAAAATGCAAAGGACTATGTGCCATGTAGATTTTTTTCAGTGTAAATGAGACGCTGTCCTGCGCTCTTGTTCGCACGTCATGAACTTTGAGCATTTGAATTTTTGTTAACTTTTGGTTACAGTTCAAAGGGACTCGACAATAGCCTGGGGGTGAAATAACATTCTAGTATTCGAAAATCTTAAGCAATCGAGACTTCAGTCTCAAGACATGTTTATGCATGTACAAAAAATACACGATCATCTCTCGCCTAAAAACCGGTTGTACCCCCATCCACCACTATCTTGTGCATGAAGTCATAGGCCCATACGCACATAGGGACCAATTGCGTATTTAAAATGTCGTAATCTTTTATTTCTGATTCATGGTGATTATATAAGAATTTCCGCTCAGTTGAGGTAACTTGTGTTGAATTTGGTCAACTCCTCATTCCCGAAAATGTTTAATGTAGGACCTGTGCCACTATTTTCATTTTATTTTAAGCAAACACAAATGATAGTTTTCGCACAGAACATATGAATGAGTTGCGCAATGAAATCAACTCAGGCTACCTCTTCAACCAAGCATCAAGTTTGAAAAATTTCTAAGTACGACGCCGTAACGGTCGATAACCGTGGCTGTCACCGCCAGTAGCACAGTCACAGCAGCGGCAGTTAACCATAGAGAATACATTAAAGGCAATTTAAAATGCATTACAATCACTACTGCAAACAGTAACGTATGCAACTGTTACGCATATCAAATAGACAAGTTCCTTCTGATTGTAGGCCTGAGTTTGAAAGCAAAAACCAATCTCCTCCCCCATGAATCGACCAGAGAAACCAAATGAAAAACATCTGATATAATATGCATCTAAGCAATTATCTGCATAAAAGAACAAGAGACAGCGAAATAGGAACATAAACGACGATGACAACATCTTGAATTTATGCCGCCTTAATTAATATTATTCTGATCATGCGTTTCGTATAGTTTTGCACACGCTATTGACCGCACCTTAAGTCTGTTTATTTATTGGTATACATACTAAGATCCTGTAAAATAAAGTGGGATCAAGGAAGCCTGTTTGAATCTGGTCCCTCAAAATATTTTAGTCCCGGGTTTAAAAATCTTTTTTTTTGTGTGTTGGCCGAAGTATTTCTTAATGAATGAAATTTTTATATTACTTCTTGACAATCGGAAGTTATCTCTATTGTCATGAAATGAAGAAAAAACGTGACTGCTGACAATCAGCTAACAGTGTTTTGCTCATTCATTCAGCTGCTAGAATGGCAAATATTGATATCGCCAAGAGTGCTGCGGCAAAGATCAACTATGTATATGACGCAAGACGACTCTGCGGATCGCTTAGGTTTCGCGCGATAAGAGCAGTCAGCAAGCCAGTCAGCCCAGCACTATTATATCAGAGACCTGGTGACCTTTAAAAAACACAAATCTTTTAGGTCCACCGCGACTATCTCTGATAGCAGTGCGCTGATCGCTTCATTTCGAGCAGTGGGTAAATCAAAGCGATTTTCAAATTCTGTGTCCAGTTAAATATGTGCGTTGTGCTTCATGTTAGAATCTTTGAGTGATTGCGATCCTGCACCGATCTTGGCTTACTCTCGATCACGATCGGCATCAGTGTGTTGGAATTTCACTTCACTACATCTCTTACACATCACCCTGGCACGAAAAATCAAACAGAAAGTAAATTCTAATCTATTCCCGGTTGGCTTATGATCGACGATCCTAAAAATACTTCGATTCACCGAACCATCGCCAACGATCTAATTTTGTTTTGCGGAGTAAAAAGCGAGGAGTGAAAAATAAAGAGCTCACACTAGCATTAGAGAGTTGTTGAGTACTTTCTCGCACCAGAGCAGAGGCTCCTCGTCATTTTGACGGCAATGGCACAGTGTTGGATCAATACCAACAAATTCCATTCTAGAGTTGTGTCTTGAATACATATGCACAACTAGATTTAATGGACGTTTGATGATGTAATGCATAGAATTCGCTAAGGAACTCACGTGTCTTGGAAGTTTTTTTTCCTCCGAACCGGCAACGACGCAACATCAACTAACGACAACGCATAATTTTATATATAAGTATTCTCGCGGCCGCCAAAGTCAGTGCCAGCAGCAGCCAGCTCACTTATTTACATTTGTCAGTTTTTATCAGTTCAATGCTCCTAATTAGATAGAGACGCAAATTTTTCGAAATATTTAGTGTTTAGTTGCGCGCCCGGATGATTGTGTAATGATGATAATGCATAGTTGGCCATTGGGGATTAGTTATGATGCTGCGAATATCTATACGATTTCATCATATTAAAAATGTTTTGATAGATTTACTTTGATGGATTTAATTGCGAAAAATAGAAGATTGGTTGATCTACTTGGAGGTAGTTGAAGGAGCTTTCCCGGGAGAAGTACGTCAATGATGTTCTCTTAACGTAAAAGGAATGGAAGAGTTTGGATTGATTCCATTGAAATGTTTCATATGCTGCACTCAGTTTCAAATGAAATAGAAAAATGAAATCGACCTTTCACTTTCAAAATTTAAAATCTATAAATATCCAATAAGTGGAAGTCATTTTTAATGAAGCAGAGTCTTGTTCGTGAACAAAGTGTTTTGTATTCTTTTCAGTAGCTCCATTTCAAAAAGATCACTCATAATTTGAAAAATATTAGCCCCAGGCCCACTAAAAAATTCCAAATAGCATTGCAAAATATTCCATCCTCTATTGCTCCTAAAAATTTTTTTGAAAACTCCAACCCGGAAGCGTCTGAAGCAAATCATAAACCTCTTTCAACATAAAATCCACAAACCACAAAGCTAGTTTTCCGCGTGCTTGCTGCAATCACGTTTCTGATTAGCATTAGATCATGGTCACCGAAACACACTCCATGCGAACTAAACTGCTGCTGCGCCAAAGAAGCGGCTGTGTGAGATCCCAGGCGATCAGACTTCACATCCACTACCGAACAGCGGTGAAACAAAAACGCAGAAAAAGCCCCAAAAACACCTATCGTAAAAACATTTTAATGAATGCCCAAAAAATGCGCCTGAAGTTCGTCCATCCAGCCAGTTTGTAGTACAACGAACGACAACGTCGCATTTGTACGCATTATAGATCGCGGTCTATAATCTAAAATGAAAATTTTCAAGGTAATGAGATTCTCCCAGCATGACAACGAACATACCCAAAAAAAAAGTCAGTCATTCAGCTTAGTCCAGTCTCGAAAAAATCGAAACTTCCGTCATGATGATGTTATGCTGGTTTCGCTTTGCTTCTACTCTCTGTAGGCAGGTAAGCTAAGCTTAGCAAAGCACGCAGAGGTGGATAAATTGCAGGCTCAACTTTCAAGCATGAATTTCGATTTTTCCACTAGAGACACACGCGTTTACTTAGGCCACCGCCAACGAGCCGAGCGTTCGCCCAGTCCCAGGAAAAAAACCAAACAGCGCTGAGACTTGTGTTTCTTAGCAAAATCTGTACAGCGTTACAATAATAGTAAGTTAGCGAGAAAAAGATCGAGCTTGGCAAGCTACGACCAAAAAAATAAGATGGTTGTCGGTTGAATGTGGCATGTAAACGTGATTAAAATTTCAAGAGTTTTGCAAAGACGTAGACGCGTTTCGGAGATGATTGTAAACGCGAAATCAAGGAAAAAAAATCACTTGAAAGCTTCTCAACGATTACAAGGCAAATTTCGCGCTGAAGTGGTTATGCCAGTCACCGAACTTTCTGGTAAACACTGAGAGATCAGGTAAATATGAAAACCAAAAAAAAAAAAAAAAACAATGCTTGGCCGATTGATTGAAGTTTAATGTTTTGGGAAGCTATGTATTTTGAGTCGTGGAAACATGTCCGGGTTATTGTGATTTTTCGATAATACAATTTAATCGAAAATGGTCTTGGATAAAAAGCAAAATCGTTCCGCTAAAACCAATTTAGGGTCTTGAGGGTTGATGGCAGAGAGTCGATAGTTCTAATGGGATTTTCACGATTTTAGGATGAATAGTTTCATGCCTCAATTTGCTCGTCGTTTGATTCAGGTATCTAATCAGGACAAGATTAGCTAAAAAAAACCGATCTGCGATACCGCGTCTGTATCTGGATTCGAACCAAAGACCCTCAAAACAAAAACTTCAAACTATTCTACTTTCATAAAAAACGTACTTTCGTTATTCGTTACCCGCAAAAAAATTGGTAAACCCGCATATTCTAAGAAGTATTTGCTGATTTCTTTAGTATGACTAAAACAATCAGTCCTATCCAATTTTAATTATACTGAACAGTTAATAAGGACTTAGATTCTCTAACAGAATTTATATTAGTTTGGAGAAAAACATGTATTATTTTTGCCATTATTTCAGGGGTTTATTTAACATGGTTCAGGTTGCTCGATTTGGTTCAAATGCGCGCAATTTTTTCCTTAAAATATTCTGCTATTTCAAAGATATTTTCATGGTGTCTCTTTCATAGAATCAATTTCAAAATCTTTTTGTCATTACGATTATCAACGAAGTTTTGCAATGGCTAGAAACATGATAATCGCTTGGACCAGGCTCAGACTATAAAGTGGATGCATAAAAACATCATTGATCAACTTGGGCTGCTTATGCTCCAAACGGTCCAAGTTGATAGAAGACAACCGACTTCACTTTTTGGCCATATGGAAGCATTAGATAGTAGACGATTTGTTTCCCAGTCCCATCAAACACTCAGCAAAACCTTCCTAGCCGTTCATCCGCTTTAACCTCGATCCTCTTCGCAGAGTATTGCCATATGCAACATATATCTCATTTTCAGTTACCAACCGTATCAAAAATGGTTCGATTAGGTCCTGTTTGGCCTAAGCTTCGCAAATGGAAATTCGGGCCAGTATGTTTTTTTGTGTCAATTCGTGTGAAACCCAAACATCCATAGCTTTTTCTTTGCACTCACTCTTCCGGCTATGCGTCAGAGGGTTAGTTCAACTGTCATTTTTTTACCCCATGCCATCATTTTCCTTCTTATCTTGATCTGTTGCACATTACTAGCTGAGCAACGAAAGACCCTTATTAAGGTGCTTAAACTTATTACATCAAAAAAACTCAATACTTACATTGAAAAAAATCCACATAGCGCCCAGAGCCATGTAACATAGCGCATTATTTATGGCCCCATACGCCATGTACATAGTACTCTGAGCCATGCAATATGGCTCCCAGTGTCATAATGTCAGAATCTACATAGCGCGTGGTCCCATGTTACATGGCGCAGCATTTATGGTGCCACACGCTATGTACATAGTACCCTGAGCCATGCAGTATAGCTCCCAGCGCCATAATTACATGGCGCAGAAATTATGGCCCCACACGCCATATTACATAGTGCCATGAGCCATGTAATATGGCTCATGGCACTACAATTATAACTCGCAGCCATGCTGTGTGAGGAGATGTATAAATATCAGCAAGCTTCTTGAATACAGGAGAGGATATGATCTTTGATGTAATTAATCCCTCGGGAATTTCTTTGGTAGAATTCCATCACCTAACATCCAGTGCTCTACCTCCAGATGCTCCGAACTGAGAAGGTTCGTGGCCTTTTGTTGGATGCAAACTGGATCATCTTCAGATGCACTGAAAAAACACATAGCGCCAGACGCCATAATTTATAGACTTCTGACGCCATGTACATAGTCGATTTCGGTCGATTTATGATAAAATATAGCGCCACACGCCATAGTACATAGAAGCAGACGCTATGCTTATAGCCCTCCACGCCATGTACTATAGTCCTCCACGCCATACAGTATAGTCCTCCACGCCATACAGTATAGTCCTCCACGCCATGCACTATAGTTCTCCACGCCATGTGCTATAGTCCTCCACGCCATGTAATATAGTCTGCCACGCCATGTACATGGCGTGGAGGACTATAGTACATGGCGTGTAGGCCTATGTACTTTTCGCCATGTATTATGGCGTGTGGCGCTATATTTTATCACAATCCCTAAATCGACTATGTACATGGCGCCAGAAGTCTATAAATTATGGCGTCTGGCGCCATGTGTTTTCTCAGTACAACCAAGGCTATGTATAGAACGTCTGTGGATCGTTTGTTTAGCTTACAAAGAGAGAATATATCTACTCCTATTCTCAATTTGATGTCAGTTTGATGTCATACTCCATTAGTGAAATTGGCATTTCTATTTCTCCATTTCTGTTTTAAATTTTAGCGTTCCATCTCTTCACACCTATGTATTTCATCAAATAATTCTCAACTGTACTTTACATAAACTGCCATCAGGTAAAGAATTTTCTCCACTCAAGTTACCGAAACGATCCATACAACTGCACTGTATTTTCCATAAAGTAGCTCCTCTGAGTGAAAAATAACTCCACTAGTCAGTGAGTCCTAACTAGATGGCAGGTGTTTCGTTGTCAAACGAAAAGAGGGCTTTTAATGATGATTGAGTTCTTGAGGAAAGATGTCATACTAGATATAGTGGAGGCTACACGTACGATGTCATCTGGGTAGAGCAACACGTTCAAAACTTGCTCTCCCAGTTGGTACCGGATGTCAAGAAATAAGGATAATAACTTCATCCACTACAAGACAGAAAATCAGATCTGACAGAGAGTAGCCCTGACGAAGACTCCTACCGATTTCGATCTCGTTCATGCGATCAAAATTTAGCTATATGTGCACATAACTTAGTTCTTAAATACAATAGGAAGCCTCTTTTCCAAAAAACAGTGGCAATAGTCTCGTGACTGACACTGACACAAAACTCCTTCGCGATATCGAGCTGGTAAATATAAACCTCTCACATCGACCAAAAATATCTCCTCGAATCATCGCGGGCTGACTGCAAATGGCTGGTTGACATCATTACCGGACATTGTCTTGTAGCAGCACATGCTATGAAAATGGGACTCCTAACCAGCGACACCTGTAAAATGTGTCAAGAGCCGGGGGTCTCAGAAACAACCCAACATCTTCTGTGTCACTGCTCGGTACTGTGAAAGACCAGACTGCGCTGCTTCGGTGAACCGTGGCTGGTGAATCTCTCGCACGTGGCGGAGCAAAAGCTGAAAGACATCCTTCACTTCGTGGAAAAGTCTGGGGCCTTCGATTGCCGCTTGGACTGAATTTTCTTTCGCGTGGTCCATTTATCTGGTATCACTATGGACCAATAGATCTATTGTAGCCTTGTGCCAGCTAGTACAACCTAACCTAAACTAACGATAAAGCGCTGTCGGTCATTAATTATTTTGGCTTCCCGCAAGCTAGTTGCCAAGGTACTGGAACATCGCTACTGATTGGACTAATATCGCCTGGTGAGCCACTGTTTTTTTCTTGAAAAAGACTGTCCTACTATGCAGTAATATCTCAGGGAACGAACTCATCACCATTATCATGTTAAAGTCAAAAGCTTCAGCTACTGCAGGAACGGCATATCATAGCCTTGCAATACTACCATCCATACCTAGAACGAATCATAGTAGGACCTGAACAGATTTGGACTATTTTCATGTGATGGGCAGCCAAACAGCAGCCGATTATGTCTAAGGTTTTGAATTTATTTCTATTTATTATTTTCACCCCTAAAACTGCTTAAAAAAAACAAAATAATTTTAATGGTTGCTAGTAAACAATTTCTTAAAATATTTGAGGACAAGGCAGCCACAACAGTTGCAGATAGCCTTTCAGTACGAAGTGTTTAAAACAACACTAATTGTTTTCTACTCCCTGAACTCAAAAAAAAACTCTCAGTTCTGAAAATTTATTTTCACTTCATATACGTTCTAGGTGAAATCATTTTTACAATTTTCCTTGGCGTCAAAATTTCAACCTGCACTGGAGGAAAAAAACTGATTTTCTTTTGTTGTGTTTGTGCAAATATTTAGATATTCAAATTGCCTTCGACCTTCTTTGGCATTAGCAGTTAGAAAAAAAGTTGTCCCACTACAAACCTTTTCGAGTTTACAGGTTGATGGTGACGAAGTGTGAAGCGATAAGCGCTTCGAATTTTTTTTACTCTTGATTTGACTCAGATGATTGTGGCTGGATTTGAACCATGGACAACACACGCTAGTAGCCGGTTTTCTATCACTCGCTTACTCAAATTTCAAGCAGCTGAGCTAACTGATGCTAACTCCTGAATCGCAAAAATTCCATCCAGGCCATTTGGAGTTTTTTCTTTTCCAATTTTTCTAAATATAAGAATCCTTTCTTCTTATTTAAAGCCTGTGGAATTTGTAGGACATAGTTAAAAAAATCGATTTATTTTGTGTACCCAGACCATTCAACACTTAGTTTTTATAAAATTTTGGTTGTGTATCCAGCCACCAGCCTTTAGGTTAAGACAAAGATATGCGATACCAACCACAAGTGTAAGATGGGATTCGAACTCACAGGCATTAGATTATTGCAGCTTTGGGGAGCTTGACACTTAGACTTGTCACGATACCACCTCAAAATTGGTGTCTGAATATTGGCAAATTGAAGCCTTTTGCAAAGGCGTCTTGGTAGCAGACCATAAGGGAAAATTTGGTAAGTCTATGTACCGAGCTATAAAAAAGTTAGTAAACCTAGAAAGGAAAACGAAACTTAAATCGATGGTTTAGAACTCATTCAGGGGGAGAGACAAAAAAATCTGTGTAACAAGGAGTGAATCAGTTAGACAATAATTGAAAACTAAGTCTGCAACTATACGAAATTTGTCTGTTATGTGTCAAGCCTTGTACAAAATGCTCTCCAGATAAGTAAAAAAATAGTTGGAAAGAATTTCGAAAGTCGAATGTGGGGCGATTAAATCCTTATCGTGCAAAAAATAAAAACCCAAAATATGAGTGTTAACTTACACGCTTGAAATAGGAAGGATTCTTTTAACATTGTTTTATGGCCATCTTCGTGTCCGAATTTTCAGGGACTATTGATGACTGAGCAGGGCAGTGTTTGACAATGCTCTGTTAGTTGTCGGAATCCAATTTCATAGTAACATTTAATAGCTTTGGTACAACACGCCGTTAAACCTGACATCTCCGAGTAGCTAGGGCATCGCCTGCTAGTGTATTTGGTAATCCTTGGTTCGAATCCAGCCACAGACGATGAACGATGATTACAGATCTTGCTTTAAGTTGATATAGCTGTGATAAAATACCAGAGTTCAATAAGGGTAATACGAGTAGTTGGACCAATTTTTTCCCATTCACAATGACGTTCCAATTGCTGTGCAATATTTCAGATAACACCGTGTATTTAAAAAAACACATCACTTGAGGATGCCGAAAGGACGAGAAAATCGCACACATCTATAACTAGTGAAAGCCAACATAGTGAAGAACATGGCAGATAGAAGAGACGTGTGGCTTAATGCTCTAGTACAGTTCACTATAATACATAATTTCGAAGATGACAATGTGCCAATGCTGTTAGTAAATCACAATCTGCCAAAATGAAAATTTTGGCCAATTTTTTTTTAAGCAACTGGCGTTCCGGAGAGTTTAGCTCTGGTAGACACTGACAGCTTAGTAGTACATTGACGAATATCTACCTATAGCTATTCAACATTAAAAGAAATTCGATCTCAAACTCAAGAAGTAGCACTTGATTCCTGCATTACAATGGGCGTGTTTTTTTGCTCCGATACAGAACAGAATAGAACTATGCCGCAAAAACAACGATCTAGTATAAAACAGCAGTCCGTTCGCTAAAACTGACATAGGCTGCCGTATTCGCTGTGGTAGCACAAAACAGCTGAAAATAAAGGGAGAAAATAACGAGTATAAACTACCACAATCGATAGAAAATAGAAAAAGAACTAAAAGAAAATTATCTCTTGCAAATTTCTAAACATTATGAGAGCTTTTTATAATTTCCTAACTCCCAAAACATTCAACATAACCTTGAACAAACCAAAACCACCTCACAGAAAAAAAGACAACTTCGCATGAGCTTTTCTTTTTTCTATCAGCACATTCTATAGTTCAGCAAGTGAACTACCAATGAGGAATAGAGTTTCTGTACTAGTGAATTCACTGGTACAGGAGTGTTGTTGTTTTCAATGCGTTTACTCTATTCTCTGCTAGATAGAGGAGCAAAAAACACGCCTAATATGTTCCAGCGCATCCAGCAAAGCCTTTTTCAGTAATAATCTTTATAGTTCGGAACTGACTTCGTGCGACTTAATCCGCTTGTAAGTTATCCTGGTATAACCCATTTAGAGTTTAGGAGGTTAGAGTTATTAGAATTTCGATTTTCATAATAGAAGTCCTAACAGGTATGAAATTATTAGCCGCACGCCTCACTTTATCCCTGATTTGACTCAGGTACCAACTCTGAGCTAAGCTAATGCAAAGCTCGATGTTTCATCGCTTGTCCGTGCCTGGATTCGAACCAGGAATCTCACAAATTAGGAGCCAGTGCTCTATGCACATGGTCATACAAGCTTATTTGTTATATTCTGGCTTGCAGAAAAGAAGCGATGAAATCGTTTTGGGGGCTTAGAACAAGCTTATGAATCTTGTCATGTTCACGCCACATGAATATATATATTAAATTTAATATTTTTAAAGAAAAAATGCTTTATTGCCAAGCTTTTTTAGTGTCCTTTGTGCATTGCAGAATTTCGAGCCTACCTAACGTGAATTGTGTCTTCACACGAAAGCATACAACAATGCTCTCTGCATATATAATCTGTTATGCATTTTTTAACGTCAAAAGACAGTGTGTCAGCGAGTCTTGATAACTAGAAGTTTTGTTTAATAGGCATTTTTGGTTTCAACTTCCACGCCATAAAGTTTCAAATGGCTCCCGTGACCATTCAATTCATGTTTCTAACGCGTTTCCTAATGCTATTCACGCAAACTAATTTGCATTGAAACAACGAAATATTTTCTGGGTTTTGTAACTTTTTCAGGAGGTGAACAGAGCCTCCATCCACTAGAGTGCTTGTAAATTTACTCGAAAGTCCCTTAATTTCACACAGTTCCCACTTTGACTCAGAATATTGTTCTGATTTGTAGAGCGAAATTGTGCAGTACTTTTCTGCGTTACAGTAACACCAAATAGCGCTCGAAAATATTTCTGTTGAACTTTTTGTATTTGAAATAACAAACTTTTGTCCTTCCCTATTCATCACTAAATGTTGAGAAAATTTTTGAATTATGTGCTACTCTAGCAGCTTCTTGAGTGACATTAGTGAAGGAAAAATATACCCAGATAGCCAGTAATTGATTTCTTCCGAAATTACACCCTCTAATCTGACTTGAACTCAAAAAATATTTTCATGATCGATTACGTAAACACTAACTGTCAAACTAGTCCTTAAACGCATCATATATCCTTAGCCCACTTAATTATGTATTCATTCCGATCCATTCACAATAAAAACATTGAAGCTATCCCTCAACGCGACTAGATGCCGATTGCATGAAAAATTCATGGCCAAACAAATACGCACAGCTAATAGAACAATATAATTTACCTCATTTCCTGTATCGAGCAACCAATCCAGTTGAGTCCTCATTACTGCATGCATGACATCCTATACTCAAGGAAATCATATCGTCATCAAACTTTTTGATTGTCCCATTGCTACTGTGTCAATAATTCCTTCTAACTCTCACCCCATTAGGACAATACGACACTAGGGAGGGACTATTATTTTGGATTGACAAACAACCATCGTCACACCGTTACCTACAACTGTTCGTTCGTTCGTTTGTCCAGTCTGCCGGTTCTCCTGCCGTAATGACTTTTTTCCTGACCGTGTAGTCCTAGCTCTAGTTTTACATATTATAATTCCAAAGTTCAAGAAACCTTAGCAAAAATCGATATTAGGGCCAAACACTCCATTAAGCGAAATGAAACGAAATGAATGTCATTTGTTGTCGTTGTTCCGGTAGCCGCTACGTCAAACGGCTAGGAACTACGCACATACAACACGACCACCACCAACATGAAAAGGCACGACAAAGTGGACGGAGTAGGCTCCTCTCGAATGCTAAAAACAAATTTTATTTAATATGAACAGAAAAAAAACGACTGAACGGAAAAATACACCCGGAGAAATGGATGGGAAGAAGTTGGGTTGCAGCCGTTGTAGTTTGTCTTCTCAGATGGTCGGCTGTCTTGTAACTCGTCCTCTCTGGCGGCTCCGTTGCTTGACGTTGTCTTCTCCTCGTCAGGAAGGAACCGGCCGATATGCGTAGACAAATGAATTGTCATCTATAGAAAAGCGTTCACCCGCAAAGAATATCTATACACATTCTGTTTCCTATTCGGGGCATGGTGGAAATCACATGAGTTTCCCAAGGGTAGGAAAAATCGATTCGGGGGAGAATAGCAGCACGTGCCTTGATCGTTCCTAGTCAAGCTTTGCCGGTGTATAGTTTGCATGTCCGAGGAACACCTTAAAAAATTGGAAAACTCAACGGGAAGGCTGAAACTATGTGACAAATTGTAAGAATGAGAAAATGGTTGATTACGTCCAGGAGTCCAAATGAGAACTCTTATGGAAATTTTTAAGATTGATTTGTTAACTCTTGGGGAATCAAAAAAAGTGTTGAAAAACAAGCAGAAAATGTTACAAGTTGCTTGTGAAATAGGGGTATATTTTTTGCAGCAGAATCTACAGGTGTGTTGTAGTAAATAAAGTAGTCCTACTACAACCCTTATCGGGTTTGAGTTTTGCAGTAGGTTATTTGCAATCAATAATAAGTTCCACACTCCAGTTTACCCCTGATTTGAATTAGGTACCTATTAGGGCTAGATTAACTTAAAGCTCGGCGAGCGACCATGGCTGGATTTGAACCATAGACTCCATACACTAACAGCCATTACTCTACTCAGTATGCTGCTCTAGCTCGTATAGATTAACCGGTAGTAGCAGTTCCTAATTTTGCTTAATAACATAGAGATATCAGAGAAAAATGAAAATGCCTGTTAGATACTTTTTGATTTTTATTTGAAAAAGATGATAGTCTGAAAACATGACGGCTTCAAATTGCTATCAGTTATAAAATAAAAAACAAAAAAATTGTTGGTGAAAATTCCGTAGAATTTTCCAAAATTTATAATTCAACTCAACTACTATCGTAGTACAATAACAAAAATACATAGCTGATTCCTTGCATGCTCAGGGTTAAGCTGCCACCTTGGAAATCTACTCATGCCCCTTCAAATCAATATGTATGCCCACTTTAATCTGCGTCACTACACTTACTTTACACCATCACGAAAAATACGTGGATCATTCGCATGGAGAAGCAATTTAAGTAATCGTTCTGCAATCATTTCCAAGCAGTTAAGCTAGCTGGCACGAAATCCAGTGCTTACTTACTACTGTCGGCAGAATTGAAAGTGTCCCACCACACATATATAATTAACTCATACTTAGTTGCCATTGAGACCATTCCAGCCGCAAACGAGTTCCGACTCTCGCCACGAAATGTAGAGTATGGTCTTCTGAAATTACAAAGTGTCCAGTTAAAGTTAAATTTCTTGCATATTATGACAATTGGCAAGAAGGCGCTGCCGCCATTGTCATCATCATCGTCGCCGCCACCGCAAGCAATCCCACTTGAAGATGACCATGGGCCGATTCAGAGTGAACGACCAATTTATTTTTGTATTTACTAGTCGTTTAGTCTGCACGAATAAAAAAAAAAGAAGAAGAAATTTCACCCACTGCTTCGATGCAAAATCAATACATACTTCTCGCGTTAATGCTATTTTATTACTGACGCTGTCGCAATGGTGCGGTTGACCGCGCTAACCAATAAAATTCATTAAATCCGAAAGATTCGATGAGAATGTGATGGAAGAGAAATGATGATAGCAATCGAACTGTGAGAAATGTTACGAAGGTTATTTTTCGAGTATTATGAAGGATAATATGCAAATTGATGGATATTAAAAAGATATATTGATGACATTTTCCGAAATTGAAATTTTCGAATTTCGTTAGTAGATTGAATCCTGTACTTAAATTGTAAACATAGTACTAATGAATATTAAAAGGTTTTATGGCTAAATTATCTTTAAGAGGTCGATTTTATTTTTCTTTCGCAGAGAAAGGTCTCAAAACTCCAATTCTTCCGAACATTCGCTTTAACCATATTGCAGTTTTTTTTTCTCATGAAGCAAAACTTGTAGGCTCATGATTCTTTGCGTTGTGAAAGTAAACTGTTTGTTTTTAGAACTCAACACGCTTTTATTAAACTCAATTTCAGGTTAGGTTAGATTAGTGAAGATATCTGCCGGGAACGCGGCCAGTATTAGGCCACCAGTTTGGGCCCATTTGCCACCCTCATAGACAATCACACGCATTCACACTTAAAGCCATGGCACTGGCGGGATTCGAACCCGCATGCCCCGTACGTTCCGGCCTGACGCCTTAGCAAGCAGAGCTACCGGGCCCCCTAAATTTGCGAACATATAACAATAAAAATCCTTCATTGTCCTTGTTTGCCTATCCTTCGGTTCGATCGTTCAGACTGATTATCTTAATTTGTCATTGAATGTCTTGAATATTCTGGAAAACTGTCATATACATACAGTTTCTTGCTTGCTAGTATGCTCTGGTTGCTTTTTGCTTGGTTATTCCAATAAATGACAGGATTCATCTACTATTACAAATGCAACTTCGGTTCGTGCATGCATGCAAGAATATTTTGATTTTTGAACGTGACACCTAATTTTTTCCAATATGCAACTCCGAATTTTTCGGAATTTTTAACCAAATTCTTATGACAGTTTGTGATAATTTTTTTTTCCAAAATCACATATAGTATTTCCGAATAAGGACTCCTGCCCCGTATATATCTGCTGTCACATTCATAAATCTTTCAAAACCCAATCTTGTTCGACTTAATACTAAAAAATGATAAAAGTTGTTGAACTCAAATAAAAATGATCCCCTAGAAATACTAAACCTTTCCTATACAATTAGCTTTCGGACAAAAGAGCAATGATAATTACTTCAAATTTACAACAACTGCATATTAAATATTGTAATATGAGGAAGTATCATCCACAAACGATCACCATCACACCCCCCATTTCCTGTAGTTTATTAACTTAGGAAAACGTACCTATTGGAATATTATTCTTCAATTTCTTTAACATTTAAAACGAGAGGAAGAAACAAACAGATATTGTGGCACTAAGCGAACCACTATCTCATGGTTTAGTTACGAATGTAAAAAGACCATTTGCATTAAGAAGGCGGCATTCCGAACTAACAAGCTATCTCCGTCCAAGGAATCAAATAAACTTTACAAAACTGCTCGCAATTCCTGTACATCCACTATCAGAAGAGTTAAATTCCAGTTTGATCAAAATATTAAACAGAAGGTCTTTGGAAGCTAGAAAGGAAGCAACGGCTTCTGGTCGCTTGCTGAAAGGTTTAAGAACAACTTCCCCAGTTCCTCCGTGCCACCTCTTCTTCATGGTGGTAACGTACTTACTGAGTCACTGGATAAAGCTAATCTTTTTGCTGAGATTTTCGCTATAAACTCTTGCATGCCACCTTGATCACTGAGTCCTCCTAGCTCTCCAATGTGCGCTTTCAAGCAAGGATCTCTACTTTCCCGCACAAGAGAGGTATTGAGAATACTCGCCAAGCTTGGCGTTTCCAAATCTGCCGGATCTGATGGTATTTCGCTCCTCGTACTAAAGTACTGCGCTTCCGCCTTAGCTAAACCTCTGCGTAAACTGCTTTACCTGTCATATTCGACTGAAATATTTCCTTTCGTATGAAAGCTTGCACACGTTCAGCCCATACTTAAAAAGAGGGCAGCCTCTGATCCTTCTAAATATCGACCTATTGCAATCGTTTCGGTTCTGTCTAAGGTGTTTGAATCACTCGTCAATTCAAAATTAATGAAATATCTTGAATTGAATCATCTACTCAACGACCGCCAGTATGGTTTCCGTTCTGCGCGCTCCACTGAGGACTTACTTACAATTCTCACTGAGAGATGGAACCGTTATCTCCATAACTTTCGTGAAGCAATGGTCGTTTCTCTTGATATTTCGAAGGCCTTTGACAGAGTCTGGCAACCAGCCCTATTAGCCAAGCCTCGTGCATTTGGTCTTCACTCCGCCCTCGTCAAGTGGATTGAAAGTTTCCTCGTAGATCGTTCCTTTCAAGTTGTTCTGGATGGACTCAAATCCTGTGTCCACACCACCAGTGCCGGGGTGCCACATGGTACTGTCCTTTCACAAACTCTCTTCCTTTTATTTATAAATGACCTGCTTTCCTCCACTTTCAATTCGATTCATAGTTTTACCGATGACAGCACCCTTGATTTCGCATACTCTTTTGACAGAGTGGCCGACTCTCGCGGAAAAGTTACTTCTGTTAGTAGAAACAGCGTTTTTGCATCGCTAAACAGGGACCTATAAAGCATTATCGATTGGGGCTCAACAAATCGTGTTGTGTTTAATGCGTCCAAAACCCAATGCTGTCGTCTTTCGCTCAAGTCTTATCCTCCTCCTGCTAGCCACATTATTTCCGTTGATGGTGTGGGCATTTCTGAATCACCTTCGCTAAACCTATTAGGATTTAATATCTCCATCAAACTAAGCTGAACCGGCCACTTTTTTTCAAACTGCGAAAAATGCCATGAAATGATTAGGTTTCCTGCAAAGAGGCAAGAAATATTTTACACCATCAGGCATAGAGCACATCTACTAGACTCTCGTAAGACCAAGACTTGAGTATAACTCCCATATATGGGCTAGGGCAGGCCGCACCGCTTTAGCGGAACTAGGCAAAGTCCAATGCAAAGCTTTCAAGCTTATCGGCGATGAAACTATTATCTCACGTGTCTAATCCCTTGACCACCGACGTTATATGGATTGCCATTCTCTTCCTTATCGCTATTATTGTGGTCTTTGTTCTAATGAAATATAAAGAAATATACCGCTTGTAGAGCACCTCCTACGCACAACACCTGAACCTCCCAACGCGCTCACTCTCATATCCTTTCGATCAGTGCCAGTCGTAACGTCAAGCGATTCAAGCGAATCGTGCATCGCTATCTCCTGCAAACTCAACACTTCCTCTCTCCTTTTCCTTAAACTTGCTTCCGCCAAGGCTGTGCTATATAGCATAATAGGGAATCCCCTAAGCCTTGGCATCATCATAGAAAAATACAAAGCAATTCAAAACTGAAAAAAGCTTCAGAAAAGAAATATACCATAGCTCGTCAAGGAACCTGGGTCGGGTCATATATATCCAAAGAGCTGGGATTTTTAGGACCAGAATGTAGTGTTTCTTGAGAATATAATGGTGTGTGGAGTGATCGTGTGTTAGACGGAAATGAGAAACACAAATATAAAGGAACTAAGAAACACAAATATGAAGGAACTAAGAAGATTGCAAAGATTATTTTGCATAAAAATCATGGGTGCATTTAGAATCACCTAAATAGCTAGGCTGGAAATAATTCCAAGACTTATGGTTGTAGATCGGTTCATAATTAGAAGTGCATGCTTAGTTCAAATCAGTGTGGGACAATACCGGCTTCATTACGAAACGGCGAAGACGCTATGGAATTTTCGCTGAGGGCACGGACCACATAAGCAAATTAATAAACTTTCACAGGAACTTCCAAGTCAAGATAGTCAAAAGAACAGACTAGAGGTTCAAGGGAGTTGCCGGTAACGTCGACTCATGGATTTACACGGATGGCCCAAAGATGGACACAGGACTTGGCTCGAGAGCTTATTCAACCGATCCGAACCTTAACCAGTGGTATAGACTGTCGAATCACTTTCAGTCCAAAGAAAGAAAAAAACCAGTGACGGGCACAGTCGGGGGCATAGAACGGCAATTGCCTCCTATAATACATAAGTATAATACATAACTGGCTTCGAAAAAACATTTACTTTTTTGTGCCTTCACAGTACTTCAAGAAAACTAAGGAAAGTTTTTGCCGGATTCTGGTTGTTGCCCCCTGTGCAAGCCTATGGGCAAAAATATTCATATTGGGATTATATGGGCATCAGGGCATAGTGGTGTCATAAGCAACGGAAAGTCCGTCGAGCTCAGGAGCTAAGAATAGTCTCAACATAACTTTACTAAGGCTACTTGGGCATACAAAAGAAAACTAGGTGCGGCTATATGAGCTAAAGTAAAGTCCGATTGGAAAAACGAGACAGACTGGATTCTAACTAGGATAATGTGGCCATCACGCAGTTCCATGATCCGAATCACCGAAATCTGTTCAAGTTCTACAGAAATTGCTTGGGATCGACGGGGGCCTACTTACATGACATTGCCTTACTGCACCTCATGTGCGTAAATTAGGACTAACATCCATGGAAGAGGATACCATCGAGTATAATTTTTGTGTGTCCGGCCTCAAAAAATAAACTCTACATATTTGGCTCCCACAACCTTAAAAAAAGCAGTAAATGGTGGTATCGATATATTGAGTCCACTTTGAAATTTAGCGAAAGAATCACTTGGCAATTCTAACCAGCCAGCAGAGAATTGGCCCAAACTGATGGCCTAATTTAAGCTATACCTTCTAGCGAGAATAGATACGGCGCTAGAAAATATATTTTTGGCAAAAACAATTCAACGTGAGTCCGTCCACGCTTTGCATGTTTTTCAAAAGACAGTTGGCTCTCAGACATATCTAGTACGAAGCTTCTGTAAGGAACCTAAATCCGCAACAAAATTATTGCTTAATCTTGGCTTTCACACCATATTGCTTGGGCTGACCTAGAATGCATGCATGAAACTGTGATCACTGGTTCTTCTGCATATATCAGAATGTGTTAATAGTAACTCTTGCAAAAATCCAAACAAAGGCATTTTATCATGGCCATAATTACAATATATTTGGCAAAAAATGAAATTTTGTTTTTTTTAAATTGTTAAAATTATGATCGTGTGGAATTACGCTATTTATGATTTTATCCAAAAGAGACGATTAGGAGAATATTTTTAAAACCGGAGCAGTTTCAACAAGGATGGAGACTCGTGGTTCAAAAATATCCGACTAAGATTTTGATGGAAATCAATACTAATTATTTGTGACGATGCCAAAGCTCAAGGATATGTCTTGTGCTTGTTATATGTTTGTTAGTGCTACTATATCATGACAGAAGGAACAAATAAATGAAAAGATGTATATTAAAATAAACCAGCACACAGACTGCAGAATTCAATGGTTAAAATAGTGAGTGAAAACACTGGAACGAAGATTTTCAGTTAATTTTGTCTTATCAGTTGCGGAATTTAATAGTCTGGTTGATATACATGTGTGATTTGAAAAAAGTTGATACATGCATACATACCACACCAGCACGAATATCGATGTGATATTAAAATCGCTTGATGATATAACGTTTGTTCTGAAAATCCAGGTATTGTGAAAATGTGACAAACCGCTGGATTCATCAAATGCCAAAATTCTAATAATATGTGGTCCATGGTTCGAATCTAGCCATGGACATGTACATGCTCACACAATAATCGCTAGCTACCTTAGAGTAATTTGTGGAACTTATCACTTCACACTAAAACACTTTGATTGAGAAGAAAGCCAATGGATGATGCTGGAACAACTGAGCTTTGCGTGAGCAAGAATAAAAAGCACTATTCAAGCATTGCATCTCCAAAGAAATAGGTACGCGTCTAAAAAGCTAAAAACAACTGTAAACCCACTGAAAACAATGCTTTATGAGAGACAGTTCGATAAAAATGTGATCCAGGAAGTTTTTGATAGTTATAAGAGTAACAAAACATTGTTGGTGGCTGGTTTTGAACCAGAGACCAAACACATTACAGTCGCTGGTATACTTTATCGGTTATACAACCTTCCTAGCTTGAACATGGCTATCATTAAACCGGGAGATAAGGTATTGGTAAGTAAAATTATTGGCATACGAGCGAGTTTCATGTCGTTACAGAGTTTTATGTGGTTTGAAACGTTAACTTATGCAACCAACCAATTCTTGAACGAACCGTTCTCATTTCGCTTTCAGTATTCAGAGATTTGATGATGGATCGGATCTAATGATCCGAACTGACCTTTGGTATGAACTCCTTATCGGAAATACTTTAAATATTTCTTGGAATGTTAGATGAAAATTGGATCCGAAAAGTTTTTGTTGTTTTTTGATGACGTATCCTGCGTTCTAGTTAAAGGATCTGCTAATCGATGTGAAAAATCGTAAAATAGATCGAAGTATTTACAGTCCCTATCGTTGGCTGAGTAATGCCTGCTAAGCGCTGAGCTTATTTAAACCGCAAGTAAGAACTATTTTAGCAACAGAATTAATTAAGTAATTCAAAGGATGAAAACTTGAGTATGAGAAATTGTTTGCCTATACTTTAAAAGAACGCAAAACTAAATTGTACGTTTGGAATTTAAATTGGGTTCAGTGCTGTTAAAATTTTGGATTATCTGAACTAAATTGAGAGAATGCGGAGGAAGATGCATCAATGTTTTTCAATAGACTGTTTCCTTTCTTGGGAAGAGGAACGAGACAACAAGTGGGAACCGCAGACACGACAATGATTCATATTGGATCAGTAAGGACTTCGGTTTGGAACCTATTGGACAGGACACCACTTTCCATGGGGTCAATCGTCAGCAACATCAGAATAAAAATCCCTATTTAATAAAACAAAAATCCCTATTTATTCTCGCGAAAAAAACAGAGGAAACCTAAACGGTTTTTGAGAAAAGAAACGTAAATGACTTTCGAATTATGATCTCGAACTATCAGAGGTTAATTACATATTTTAATGTAAAAATTACTAACCTTACATTTTCAATTTCAAAATTATTCTAACCAAGATTGAATTAAAAATTATTTGATACGAGCAAATAAGCTACGACATTCAGTAATCTTTGAACATACCATGAAATTTATGTAGTTGAAATAGATTGTGCTTGAAACGACTTTCAAAGCACAGGAATTTTGATTGCAGTCGAAACCGACTCAGTAGCTCTTCTACCCTCATAAATTCTAATTTAATTACCCCCTAAGCTTCATCAGCAGAAGCCAAAACAGAAGCAACCGAGGTAAACCCAATCTCTAAAATGCTAAAAAAAAAATGCAGTAAGTACATCAAGGTTCTCATCACGTCACTGAAACTGAATGATCTAAGGCCACATTACGAGCTTTAATTTAAAACATAACAAGGCAATCAAAACCATTAAAACAGCCCGCGTGAATTTAAATTTTGTGAAACTTAACTAGTATACAATCCATACAAGGTATGTCCGACCTTAAACCTCCATCAGTCCTTACCATTCAAAAACTCCAAACTAAATTTCGAAGTCAAGTCAAGCCGTCAGCTCGAAACGTTCATAAAAAAAAACTTACGAGCATCTTTTGACATTTTCACTTGGGACCAGAGACTGACTACTCGTTGCCTTTGAGCTTGACAGAAATTTATGCACTTTAAACCAGAACCGTGATAAACATATTTGTGGCCGCTGTCACTCGAGACACACTATCTTTTACCTTTTCGGAAATAAAAAATTTCATTAACATCGCTTGTCCCATAAACATAAAGCATTGACATTTCTCCGCAAAAAAAATAAATAGTGTTTCGAAAATGTAATCTTTATGTTAATGAAACCAACGGCAATAACCACTACGAGTATGTTGGCGAAATAAAAAAACCGAGTCACAAGACCTTCAATGCATCACGGACAATTACCGAGATGCCGGCAGTTAAGAGCACTGGCCAAAAAAAATTAGTCTAGCTACAGAGTAGACGACTCGATTTCTCCCCCGAAAAAAAAATGTTTTTATATCTGATGAAATGGAACCTCTCTACAAATGAACTTGGAATGAACATCGAAAACATTAACTTAGCGAGTGCTGCCCGAAAACTGAACGGTACAAAAATTTCCTCGTTATCGGTTGTAAAAATTTCGCAAAGGTCTTTTGGCAAGGTTGAAGCTTTTATGATTTATGTGAATGATGGGTGTTGAAAAAAAACTGCGAAAAATAAATTCAGATGTTTGTCTAGATACGGACTGGAGGACTGTAACCAATCAGTAAAATATACTAGCTTGGAACGGAATCGTTTTCATTTGAAAAGATTGTGCGATGATTTTTAAGATATCGACTACTGCGCGGCGTCGTGGAGGAGCTCATTGAAAGGGGCCGCCAGTAGTTGATGAAGTATTCGTTCAACAAGTATGTTTACACTGGGCACAATTGCAGCACTGGCCAGCGAGACAAGAGCATGCTTTGAAGCCGTAAAAACGGTGAGTGGCAAATAAAGCTTCAGCGACGAGTAATTATCGTAATTAAATATCACATTAGCGAGGCAACGGTAATTAATCATACAAGGTCTGGAAGCAATCGATTCGAAGGATGCATGCGTTGCATGTGGTGCGTGTGTTTCGCATGTCAGTACAATAGGGGAAAAAAGTCATTATCGAGGGCGTAAGTCAATGAATCACCTTGAAGTAGCGTTGCAATTGAACTAGCGTGTTCGAGGGCGCTTGAATTTTCAAAAAGAAAATTATCAGTGAAGCTTAATTGTTGAATTATTTACTTGAATCAAGCAATCACGTGATGTTTTACATGTGAATCGGATAATTTTTTGGAATTTTTTAAAAAGAGAGCGGGAAAATTTGAAAATTTTTAAATTACGATAACTTTTGATAGGGCTATTAAATTATTATGAAACTTTCAGAGCATATTCATAATGTTTAGTTGTAAATTTGTGTAGCTTTTAATGCGCATGTTGGCAACCCTGTAGCTAGGGCAGGCGCTGAAGGTGAAAACCTTTAAATCATCGAATCTTCTGAAAAATTATTGCTTTTTGGAAAAAAAGCCACTCATAAACAAGTCTTATGCATTGTGTCTAGAGTTAAAGTAAAAAATTTGAAATTTCACAACGGGCACGCCTGGTAACCAGTCCTGCCATTTTAGCATTTTGAATGCTAGATCTAGCATTATTTTTTCCAAAACGGCATTCGAAATTCCGAGTTAGCATCTAGCATTATTGTTAGCATTTAAATTTTGGTTTCGGAATAATCTGGCACTCATCTATTTACAATCTCGCCCATCAAATTTTTCTCAATGCACTTTCAGTCGCGTTCATGAAAAGAAACTTCCTGAATCATGTTGTGGCGGAAATTCATGAAAAATACAAAAACGCGCTCATGGCATTTTTTTAGAAGTGACAACCTGAAGTGACAGTTGTCTGATTTTGAAATAATGATAGTGATTATAAAGTCTAAAATATAAAGATTATAAAGTCATCTATATTGCTTTAAATATAGTATCCACTTCAGACTCCCAGAAGCCTCGGGCATCTATAATACAAGTTCAAGTTTACCAAAGTATGTGCATTCTAGTTAGATATTTTTTCCTGAATAATGTGAATCAATTGTTTTGTTAGGGCTTCAAATGCAAGCGATCGCACGGATAACGCTGGAGAAAAATCTTCGTTACACAACACTAATACTTTTTCTTCACTTAAAAATGAATAATTGTTGCTGTTTTGATTGCGAGATTCCAAACGACTTTTTTTAAAAATATTGATAGAAATGAGCTTTACACAAGAGAAGAAGATTTAAACATAACTGATATGTATGTAATAGATATAGAATCATTTTGAGATGTAAATTTTAAACTTCTATTTGTTTTTGTTATGCATACGAGGGTTGATTAATAAGTAATGATAGTGAATATAAACCAAAGTGATTAAACTTAAAAGATATATATTGTATATATTTTTCAACATAGTCTTCTAACAAGTTAATACATTTAGTCCATCTTTTTGCCAAACCCAGGATACCCTTAGGAAAAAATTCTTTATCTGGACTCTCCCAAAATGGCTCAACAGCGGTCATGACTACCCTATTATCTTCAAATTTTTTACTCCGGAGGTGTGGTTTGAGCCGAGGAAAGAGGTAGAAGCCACTGAGAGCTAGATCTAGTGAATAGGGTGGGTGTTCAAGCAGTTCGAATCCTGTTTCTTTAATTGTATCCATCGCAATTGCAGCCTTGTGGGCTGGTGCGTTACTTTGAAGAAACAGAACTCCGGATCGCAGTTTGCCGTGTTTTTTCTCCTTCGTCGCCTCTCTCAATCTTCTTATTTGGTCAACATAGTAAGAGCCTGATATAGTGGCTCTTTTTTCCAAATATTCCACCATAATAATTTTTTCAGCGTCCCAAAAAACTGATGCCATAACCTTTCCTGCAGAACTTGATACTTTGAATTTCTTCGGCGTCGATGAAGAGGGTCGCTTCCAGGTCATCGATTGAATTTTGGTTTCTGGATCAAAATGGTAATTCCAGGTCTCGTCCATGGTCACGAAATGTGACAAAAAATTCTCCTGATCTACCTGGAACTTTTCGAGAGTCATCCTTGAAATGTCGACTCGTTTCTTCTTATGCTCGTCCGTTAACATTCTCGGTACCCAACGCGCAGAGACATTCTTTATATGTAACTTGTTGGCAAAGATTTTTCGAATACTACCATATTAGATCCCTGTGACCTCAGCTACATGCCTGATGGTCACTCTTTGATCTGCCAATACGACATCTTCGACTTTTTTTTATGTTGTCTTCAGTGAGGGATGTGGATGGACGTCCTTCACGGTGTTCATCTTCAGTGGATGTTCTTCCCAGCTTAAACTCCTTGGCCTAGCGTGCAACGGTGGAATATGGAGGAGCAGAGTCCCCTAATGTTTCCACCATGTCGCCGTGAATGCCTCTGGTAGACAGTTTTTTCAAACAAAGATACTTAATGACAGCTTTAATTTCGTTTTTCCCCATTTTCATGTTCTCTCTTCGACTGTTCGTATTCAAATGAATGTAGCTCCCTGGAATCGAGGCCTCTTTTTTATTCATGCTGACTACATATGTAGTAGTAAAAAATTTTGATTTTTTTTTAAATTTTATACGAACTGGAAATAACCGATTATCATTACTTATTGATCAACTCTCATATAAATATACATATTGTTTTCATATTGAACCATGATTATTTCAATCAAATAAGAAAGCATTATTTAGCATTATAATTTTACAAGATCTAGCATTATTTAGCATTAAATAAAATTGAATCTAGCATTATTTCAAAAAAATAAATGGCAGCACTGCTGGTAACCCTTTCTCAATTTACCTATATTTTTAACATCAAAAACTTCTGTTCACGGAAACTCATGATCCGATAATCAGAATCAACTGAAGTTTACCGAATATATTGGCCTTAAATAGGACCAGATCTGATAGAAGCGATTTTGGAATGCGGGCAATTTTGTGCCAGTGGTGCCATTTTGAAAAATCACTAAGAAAAATAACTGCTTTTGGCCCTATAAATTCTGATTCAGTCATTCGATTTTAACCAAATTTACACAGTAGGTGAATCTTTGAAATTTGGTTGAAAAATTCGGTTGGAACTGCCAGCTATGGTAATTTTAGTGTCTTAAATTTGGAAAATCCATGAGGAAAATAAAGCTCTTTGCCCTATAGCTTCTAGTACAGTAGTTAAATTATAACGAAATTCAAATGGGAAATTAAACTTATTGTAGGGAATATTCAGTAGAAATTTAAGTTCAACACAATGACAGGGTTGCTAGCTATGGTTGTTTTTGTATTTTTTACTATTAGTAAGCGATTTTAGCAAACACCAAATATTAAGATCTAGAAAGTTTGAAAACTTTTGCGAATGGTAACCCTACATTTCTTTGCATCCCTATAACTTCCAATGCAGTCATCGGATCAATACAAAATTCGCAGAACAGGTTGACTTCAACGTATGGCAGATGCGATATAATTTTGGCTTCGGTGCTAGCAAAGGGCTGCTAGTACTAGGCCTTTTTGTTATTTTCGTTTCAATAACTGCTTGCATTGAGTATTTTCATCGCAAACATTTACAATGAAAATAAGTAAACATTGTTTGAATTTTCTGAACTCTGGACATTTTTCGGATTGCAACCCCAAACACCTTTCTACCGCAGTAACTTTCGATAAATTCACCGAAATTAAAATAAACTTAGATTCTATTATTAATTAGGGTGTATTAGTTTCAAGTAGGAAAAGTAATTAGTGGTAGAATACACACTCAAAATCTGCACAAATCCTCTACTGCTCTTCGAACATTAGTGTTTCTAGCGGTTCTGATGCGCTAGGGTTTTTTTTTTAAATTATCTGGACAGTTTTGATGAGTAGAAAATTAGAATTTGAGTTCAATGTGGTTTGCAAACTTTAAAATATTCAGTACTTTTAGGCATAAAGTAACTGAATAAAATATTCGAGTATTTTATTTTATTTTAAAGAAAAACATCTTTCCCTAATATTTCAGCTATATAAAAAATTGGAACTTCAAAATAAGCTTAAAAAAATACTACAAGCAAATAAATTGCCAGGCATATGAATTGTTCTCTTTCGCGATGCTCACTAAAAACAAATCCCTACTAGCACACCACCAATAAAATACAAAATCACGCATCTTTATTAAAACGAAGCGAAGAAAATGGGAAAGAGAAAAATAACAAACCTTAGCACAAACTATACAAAACACGAAGATAGAAGATATCAAAAGTGTAACGCGCTGATAAGAACGTAATTGCCGCATATTGATAAACCCCAAGGCTTATCTGGCATGTTGGTTGTTGAATTATAGGCATACATCTATTTATTTATTGTGTACTCTCTCTTCCTTAGACTTGTGGAGAAAATCCAAGTAAGCACAGCGGGAATCTAAATAGAATTTTTCACATCCGTAGATGTATGCGTAACGCATTTGTGTGCAGACACGCATCGAAATAAGCCTGTTGGGGAATAGTAAGATTAGAAAGCCATGAATATGTGTAAACGCCACCATATCTTTTTCTCTTCCTCCACCCCTGAAAAAAACACGCTTTCACCACAACCTCATCACCCACACACATTCTAAGCATCGTCTAATGCCTCAATCTTTTTCGGCTAGAGCTAGCTGCAGCAGCACATCTATTCTATCTTTACGCGAGCCTATACTATGTGTTCAGATAGCTTTTGTACACAATCTTGAATGAATGCCACACATATTATGGCGTAATGTTCATTTGTCTACTGGTGGAAAATAAATTCGACGACACGACTAGGGTGATACTGATAGCAGCAGCAACGTTTGATTTCGTAGGAATTCGCTTGAACGGTGGCTGGCCGTAGAGAGTAATGATATGAAAAAAATTACGAGAGAAATGCGTCCAAGGGCAACTGACAATTTGATTTCGTTTACTTTTACAATTCCTGCCTCCGGAGAAATGGTTTTCCTATCGCTTAGATAATTCTCGTACAGGTGGCAAAACACGGAAGGCAGGTGAAAGACAATACGATTCTCGTGCGAGATAGAATGCATTTGATAAAAAATTATTGAGACATGGCGTAAATCGTGGCACTTGTTTGCGTGTAATGAGGAATTGTTCAGAGAGCAATTACCCCGGGCAGATAATGATATATATTTGAAATAAGAATTCAAACGATTTTGGTGCAGCCAAAATTAATTTTAAGTGTCATTGTTAATTTAGAGAAAATAGTTTTGTATGATGACTAAATGATAAAAGCAAGCATCTAGATAAGCTTGAGGAAAAGAGATTTCGAGAAATTATTTCACGAAAAACATTTTAAAATTTGTATTTTGATACAAACGTATTCTTAAAAAAAATTTTTTAATGATCTGTCAGAATATCGCAGTCGTAAGTGCTCCAGTTCAAAATGAGTCTTTCACTGGAATTCATAGTCTCTGTCTTTGCGAACTTTACGTAAAGATCTTGGCTTTCACCCTTGCAAATTTCAATTAACTCAAGAACTCTTAATTTGAAGTGCGAAACCTTCTCCGATTAGGTTCTGTGAAAGTTAAAAAAAAAATCCGGAGTTTTACCGAAAAAATCATTTTCAGCGATGAAGATCATTTTTGGGATTTCTCTAGTCCTCTAGAAGCGGCGTGCCAAACGGAGCATGCTGCCAGCTCAACGCCGTCGTTTAGGGTACCCAATTCTCAACTAAGATGGGCGATTAACTCATTGGAGCCGTTTAAATCTCCGGGCCCTGATGACGTCCTTGCTGCTGATATCCAGCGGTCCATGGAAGTATCGTTACCATGGCTCAAAGAGATTTATAACCCTTGTCTACGCTTCTCGTATGGAAACTAGAGTTGAGTTTATCCCTAAAGCAGGAAAAGTCTCGCATGTTTAGCAAAGGACTATCGTCCAATATGTCTTAACGTTGTTCTGCTTAAGATTCTGGAAAGGATCATTGATTACCATATTAGAAGATCAATCGATCCTATGTCAATCTTGCAGTCACAGCACGCTTATACCAGAGGCAAGTCTGACGAAACTCTTCACGTCCTCATTGATCAAATCGAGAAATTTCTTGCTCTCGAGGAATATACGCTTGCCGCCGCTTTGGGCATCGAGGGAACCTTCAACAAGTTGAAGAATGCTCGCGTATGACGAGAGGTCAGCTCGGACACCTGAAGACTCCACCTCAGGGTAGAGTCCTCTCTTCCCTGCTGTGGAACATCACGGTGAATACTCTCCTAATGAGGCTGGACCATGCCGGCTGAAAAATGATCGCTTATGCGGTCGACGTAGCTCTAGAAAATATTTTTCGACGCTATCAGAGAAGTTAAATCACTCTTTTGACAGGTTAAATCAATTCCTTGAGCCGTGAACGCGGCTTGAATGTAAGTCCAAGTAAAACGGAGCTAGTACTGTTGAAAACGAAATACAATGTTTCTCGTTTTGATTTACCAAAATTAAACGGGATCTTCATTGACCTGAGCCAGAGAGTCAAATATTTAAGGCTCATCCTCGACTCGAAGTTATTATGTAGCTAAAATATAGCAGAAAGAGAACGGAAGCTTCTCTGTGCACTTTACTGCTGCAAAAGAGCCATAGAGGCAAATTGGGGATTGCAGCCTCGTAACGTTGGTTGGCTTTATACCGCTGTGGTTGAGCAAATTCTTTTGTTTGTTGTAGCATTCTGGTGATAGGCTGCTCTTAAGGTAAACTGCAAACGTCAACTTGAAAAATTGCGGAGATTAGCTGCACTACTGGTAACTGAAGCGCTCGGCACCACCCCTACTAAGGTACTTTTCGTATTGTTTCATTGGCTACCAAGCAATCTACTGATCTTACAGCAAGCTAACCTTGCTGCTGTGAGATTGAATTGTATCTCAGCATGGAATAGAACAGAGTTCCGACATGCGAAGATTTTGGTTGAGGGATCTCGCGCTCCCGCTCCAGCGGGTGTTGACTACATCGCTCCGCACTTTCTACCAGAATTGGAGCTCACAATGACGTGATGGTGTTACCCTCGAAAGGGCGTATCCATGTGCACACCGATGGCTCTAACCTAAACAATTGAATCGGGAGTGGTGTATACTCGGATAAGCTGAATATCAAGCTGTCCTTCTGTCTGCCAGACCATTGTGGTGACCTTCAGGCAAAATTTTCAGGCAATCGACTAGCTTCTATGCAATCGAATATTCTGAGCTATTATTGGCATTTTCACAGATAGCTAAGATTCTATTAAGGCCCTTGCTGATCCTTGTACAGTGTCCATGATTTTTGCTGAATGCCGTGCATCTCCTAAATAGATGTCGGGGCATTCGGCTGTACAATTAATTTGGGAACCTGGACATAAGGGTTTTCAGGGCAACTGTGAGGCCGATGAACTAGCTAGGCTTAGTAACTTGCTACCGGAAGTCTCATGCTCCTTGTCAATAGTGATATACTGATGAGATCGGTCAAATTGGCCATCAAGCGAAAATATCTTGGAAGTCCTGGACGTATGAATCATCTTGTGCGATAACAAGGCAGTCCTGGGTCTCCATGGATGTGCATCGCACCAGGCAGCTATTAGGCTTAACTCGAAGCGCTCTGTGTTATGTTGTGGGCGTTCTTACGGGTCATTGCCTCATAGGACGGCATGCGCAATGATTGGGCGCGGTGTTCAACGACTTCTGTTGGAGTTGTGGCTCTGAGGACGAAGAGGAATATGGCCTCCATCTCATGTGCCAGTGCCCAGCTTTGGGAAGGAGAAGAGTAGCGGCACTTGGTGCACTTTTTCTCTCAAATCTGACGGAACTGTACCTGGTCAACTTAAAGAGGATAGTGCGTTTCATCAAAGGAAGCAGGTGGTTTCCTGATTTTCAAGAATAGGATAGAGTCAAAAAGTATTTTGGCATCACATCGGGCCCATTTTGTGCCTAAGTGCGTCTGTCGGCAGGCCTCTGTCGATCGGCAACCATTTCAACCTAATCGAACCTAATCTAACCTACGGTCCTTGCAGCTCGCTATTGTGTCATGTTGGAAGACTATTTTCGGCCAGAATTGGATGAACTTGACATCAGTAATATTAGTTCCAACAAGATGGTGCCATATGCCACACAACTGGTCAAACAATTGATCCATTAAAGTGGAAGGGAAGTACGGTAATCGTGTAATTTGGAAGAGGTGGTCCGCCGAATGGCCACTTCAATTTAACGCCGTTGGATATCTTTTTATGGGAATACTTTATGTCCTTGGTTTATGCTAACAAATCAACTACGTTAGAGGAGCTCAGGAACAATATCGAACGTGAAATCGCCAACGTTCCTGCCGATATGTGTGGAAGCGTGGTGCCAAATTGGCTCCAAAGAATCCATCACTGTAAACGTACTTGTGACAGTCATCTAAACGAAACAGAATTCCATATGTAAGTGTTAAATAAATTTTAACTCGTTATTTATATTATTCTATGTCTTATTTAAATTGAAAATTGTTATGTCCTTTTTGTAGACCCCTATTCAAATTAATTGAATTGGGTCCAATTTTTTTATGTGAGTATGAGACCTAGTCCAAGCCATGAGTCATGAGACCTAGTCCAAGAAGTAAAGCGTCTGCATCATCTAGTCAGGACATTAAATGGCAGCAGTGTAAGCTACTTATAGCTCTTTTGAATTACTCTGAAGAGACCTCAGTAAAAAGTGTGATTGTAACTTAAAAGAACCTTAACGCACATCTTTCCTAGTGGACAAAACTGATTTTATTATTAACCAGTAAGAGTCCGTGCTTACCATCCGATACCTTTTTCCTCGCTTCAAGGAAAACAGGAAAACATACTTAGAAACACAATGATGTATGTTTCTCTTTATTCCCACACTGTGGGACTGTGTATCTAAAATTTCAATAGGACTGAATTCTACGTTAATTCCAAACACACATTTTCTCGGTACTCTAAATCGAATACAATATTTCGCTTATTTTACGTTCTTATAATGCACTTTTGCACTTGGATCAAATAATGAAAATTCAGCTGATTTAACTCGCGCCTCTGAAATAGTTATCCATTTCATCGTTCAGGCGGCATGGAACCGCCAGCATGGTCTACAGATATGATATACAGAACTATTTTGCAAGCCTAACAACGAACGTCAATTAAAGTCCACAATGCGTCAAAAAAAAAAAACAATCTTTCTGGTCCAATTTTTATTTAAGATTTTAGTTTTTCTAATATCTTTAATGTCGCTGTAGGTAGATTGGTTCGACGCAGTTTGAGCTTGTATAAACTTTGTAGGTTTGATTATCTGATTCACTGGTGTGGCCAATTGTTTAAATAAAATGTATAAACACTTTATACTGCAGTATAGCTTAACTTAGGTCGAGTGAGGATTGATTGTTTCTAAATAAATACTATTTTGACAGAAATTGTAAAAACGTATCTCTAATCGGCATGTAATATAAATTGTATACTGCCTTTGATACTGTTTAAAACAAATTCGTAACTAAAAATAACAGAGCTCTTATTTCATGCACTTCAAAACCAAGCCAGATCATACCAGCATTGATACTCCCCAGAACATACCAAAATCTCCATCAAGTCAGTGATTACAGACAACGCAAAAAAATATCACATTCAAGCCTCATTTACAATTCGGCCACGTCGAAAACAACCGAAAACTAACCATAGAAGCAATACACATTCAAAAGAAAAATATCTAACCAAAAATCCAAGTCGCCATCATCCATCGGACAAGCTCCTTATAACCAAAATCACTTCTCTCGAGCTCTAAGAAAAAAAACTGACCAAACAAGATTTTCAGGTGATCCAACTTGCCTGACTCAGCACTACTACACCAGTAACAACAAGAACGTTATTATATATCTTTTCGCTGATACTACTCACATTTTGTTCTGTTTCACATTAGTTGCAAATTACGTCGAACAAAAGCAAAAAAATCAAGGAACAACACGCGGTTATTGACTAGAGAGAACGAAACAAAAAGAAGCCCGAAGACAGCATACAAAAATCTACAATACAATAACACGACATCAAATGTTGGTAGGAGCTGAAAAAACATGATCAAAATGTTTCGTACGACTTTCGAATATAAAATGATTTCGTGGATGCAGAAAAAAAAAATTTTGGATGGAGATACAAATAAAGCAAAAGAGAGATGAAGGAGAAATTAAAAAAAAAGAAAAAACGGACAAAAATGAAAACGATAAAACAACTGAGAGTGAAAAAATAAAAGTGATTCTAAAAATCTTGATAGCTAGTAATTTGTAAGCAATAAGATAATAAAATAGCGAAAAAGATCTTATGCAGTTAAGATATTCAAAGGATTTATCTTACTTATTTGAATCTTTTTACTGAAATTTTCCGAGAATCAAAATCGCGCTAGACATTTTCAATTTGAGGAAATACAATTTATTTCCTCCAAACGAGGAAAACTCCTGGAATTCTAAACGATATACTTTGTTGTGGTCGTCTACAAAGTTAACCAGACACATGGTTACATGGCATTGTACGAAAATTCCGAGAAAATCTCTGAGAAGTCGCCAGACTATTTATTTAATAAAATCTTATCTTTCAAGTCTTGAAAGAATAATTGAACTCAACAACGTTTACCATTATATCGCAATTCACACCTTAACGCATAAAAAAACTCTATCATTAGATAAATCCAAAAGCCGAACAGGAAAAGCAGCAGCCGCAAACACTCCTATTATTTCACTTCCTCTCCTAGTAGCACCTGGCTGGCAACTTTTTGAATCCAATTAAAATACATTAGACCGTAACAAGCTAGCGCGTGCAAAACATCAAATCAACCTTGAAAATATGTATCTCGTTACGTGAAATCATCTTTCAACCCCCTGAAACAGTCCCTCATTGCGTGCGACAATATTATCACTCGAACTTTCCTTTAGAGAATTTCACCTCCAATTAAAATTTAATTCGACAAGTTTAAGCGCCAGCAAAACACCAGGAAAACCAATAATCATCCGACAGTACTTAAAAGAACTTTCAAGTTTCCGAAAAGATACTTTGGATAACCAGGCCGTGTCGACCGATAACGTCAAATTCAACCGGCTTGCTGGGTAGTCTAATGAGTTTAATGACATTAATAAACATCACAATCACAGCTCAACGCACTTCTCTTCTTTTTTTTTTGAAGTTTATAAATAACCTGCTTGAAGAAGTCAATTCAATTTTGTCGAAAACTTCCCACGGCATAATAGTCACTTGAATTGAAACTATCCAGGCTCTATCTAGAGATGCATGACGCATTCATCATAATGAAAATATATTTACCATAGATTTTTTGTCAGACATTTTTTCATCATCGGGCTTTACGATAAACAGGTTACCGGTTGGAATTTTTGACCCCATCGCAGACTAATGTTGTTGTTTTCTTTATTCGCTCAAGTCGTGTTTTGAACCTTTTAAATCATCTATCGACGATGCGACGCTCGTTTGTGCACAACAGAAACGAGATTTGAGAAGAAAGAAAAACGAATCTTTTTTTCGGTCATGGGTTTGTTGACTAGAGTACAGTTTTGTGGTGGACAAAAACCTGCACCTGCTTCACTTCACACGGATTAGAAGCGATATGCTGTGCTCAGGTATGCCGCTGTTGCTACGGCCATTCCGTGGATCCAACAAGGAAACGTTACTTTGTAGCAGCCATTACTAAATTTTTAAGGAAAGTGTTCTGAGAAAAATAGAAGGTTGTTGGAATTTTGTGATGCGAAACGAATGATACCGAAATCTGGACAAGTTTGTTTTGCTGAATAAAAGAAGCAGAGATGGATGGATTAGATGGGGTACAGGTAGCTAAGGACGAATACTAGTATGGGGTTATCTAAAGTCAATGTTTATTATTCCTGGTTGAGATAAAAAATATTTGCGTACGAACCAGTTTTTTGGGGGAAAGATTGTGCTCATAGTGACATTGTTTTCGTAGAATATAACAGTGAATTTACGTGTAAACAACTTATTATTCAATATGATTTTCGGAATATTAAACCAGAAAGTATGGGAAAATGCTAGGAAGTATGGCGTTTGAAATTGCTTTTCAGCAGATTTGAGGATTATTCAAAGAGATTGGTAATATCATTAAATACTTTCCGTAGAAAAGGAAATAAACAATCGAAAGCAAACGATTCGAAGAATTATTCGACGATTGTTCTGAGTGAATTGTTTGAAAATAAGGTCGAACCTCCGACCTCACTAAATATAAGAATTATAGCATTATCAGTCAATGAAAACCTTCTGAAGCGTTTTATGTATGCGGAAAGGTGGGCCGAAAAATAAAGTGCCATAAAAACTTTATTAATGAACATATAATTGTAAAAGTTATTAGAAATCGTATACTGAATGAATCTAACCGTTCATCTCCAATTCAGACACATTTGCGACTACGTTTAACCCAGCCATCAACATCATTTTGGTAAAATTATAGCTTTTGATCCTTAACCCATGATGTTAAAGCTGTTTTATAGTAACGTCATTCAAGTCGTTGAAGTTGGGATCACGTGGGTTGTCTTTCATAGGTCCAAACAGATGAAAGTTAGAAGAGGCCAAATCAGTGCGGCACTACAGACTAGCACTAAAAACTAGCCTAGCACCAGAGACCAGCACATTTTTGCAATGGTGTGGATTGTGTAAAATGACAAGCGTAGAAATGTATTATCGTGATGAAGCTTGATGGAACGAACGTCTTTAAGTAGTTTCTTATATCTTATTGTTTCCTTGCGTTTCTTAAGCTAAGTTACATATCCTTCTTAATTCCCTTGTATCTAGATTTACACCTGTGTATCGTACTCGTCGTGGTGCTTGTCCTCCTTGGTTTTCTGTGGCAGTATTTAAATCTTTGCGCTAGAAAGATAAGGCCCCAAATAAATTTCTATATGGTTCATTTGTTGAGGCTTTACAGCGTTATCGGTCTTTGCGAGCAGTGTTTAAAAGAATTGTTGAAGAAGCGAAACGTCGCTTTTTTGCCCATATTGAAGCGTGTCTCTTTTCAAACAACTCGAAGCCTTTCTGGTCGTATGTTCGTTTCCTTAAAACTATTCACCGATTTTCTGACACTCTTTTTCTGGAAGAAACTTCTCCTTTTTTTCCTCAAGAAATTTGTGATTTGTTTGCTAATTTCTTTGTATTTTTCCTTTTCCTCTTCTAACATTACGTTAGGGAACTGTGCTGCGTCTGTGTCTTGTCATGAAGATTTTGTGATGATTAATCCTCTGGAGGTGAAAATCCTAATATCCTCGAACAATAACCCTGATGGTATTCCCAATGTGTTTGTGAAAGTTCTTGCATCCTCCTTATGTGTTCCTCTGTCTATTTTATTTAACTTTAGTTCCGTTGGTTTTTTTTTCCAGCCGGAAAGCTGTCAATGTTTTTGCGATTTTAAAGTCGAAGGGTATTGCTAATGTTGCCAACTACCGTCCTATATCCCTCCTGTCTTGCTTTTCTAAGTTGCTTGAGCAGATCGTTCATAAAAGAATTCATAGTTCTCTTAATCACTTATTTTCTAAAGAGTAACATGGATTCATTTAGGGACCTTCTACGACTACTAATTTAGTGGAATTCACTAACTTCGTTCCGTGTGCTTTGGACAACGGTCTTCAAGCTGTTATGATTTACATTGACTTCGCGCAAAATTTTGACAGGGCAAACCACTCAGTGCTGTTAGAAAAGATTTGTAATTTTGGTATTTCCAGTTCCCTTATATCCTGGCTTTCTTCCTACATCCATGATCGCATCTGTCGTATTATTTTTAATGATTGTTCTTCCTTCCTTTTCTATCTTACTTTTGGTGTTCTCCAAGGTTCCATTGTTGGTCCCCTCCTTTTCACGTCGTTGATCAATAACCTTCCTTGTAACTTTAAGTCTGGCTGTCTTTTGTACGCTGATTACCTTAAAATGTTCCGTTCTGTTGCTTCCCGAAATGATTGATTGGTGCCCTGAGAACTCTCTTGCTCTTAATGTTTCCAAGACTTGCAATAAGCCTAATCCCATTTCCTTTGAACACTTTTTGTCTGATAGTATTTTGAAGAATGTAGATCAACATAAGGACCTTTGCATCATTTTTGGTCCGAAATTAAAATTTGGTCTGCATGTTTATTTTATTGTCTCTAAATCTTCGAAGGTAGCTGGTTTCGTTATACCAAGTGTGGTCTCCTCGTTTCTTGTACCTGTCTAAAGCTGTTGAATCCGTTCAGCATAAGTTTACTCGGTGCCTCTTGTATAAATTTAGCGTTGCTTATTGTCCTTATGGTGACCGTCTACTTTTCCGAAATCTCCATATGCTGAGTATTCCTTGATGAATGTTTTCTTTACAAGCTTTATCATGGCTTGATTACCTCCAACATTTGCTTGTCTCATTTCTTACGTGTGGCTGATCGCCCGGTTAGAACGAACTCATTCGCTTTTCTCGTACTTTTCGCGTACTCTTGTATAATTTAATTCACTTATACCTAGATAAGCCATGATAAGCATCAGTTTGGTTCCTTGTCTATTTCCTTTCAATCTTATCAATAACATGTTATTGATTTGTTAACGTAGCTTCTTCGTTGAGTATATTGTGTTTTTTTTCCTCTTTATATTTTTTTTCTATTTTCTTATTTATATTCCTTTATTTGCTTTATATTAATGATTTTCTCTTGTATACTATATCGTTTTATAATTGGATTGGTCTGATGGATGAGATTTGAATAAATAAATAAATAGGTTTCGCTATTAATTGTGTCACCAGATTGTGTTACATCAAAACAGTGTTGTTTTAACCTTCTGTGCTGATCTTGAATTTTTCGGCAGAACCAGGGCGTTACCATTTCTTAGATTGCATTTTACAATCTGGGTCATATAGGTATGTCCAGGTTTCTTTCCAATGACAACATTCTTGAAGGAGTCGTGTTGCTCCGCTTCAATTGTGTCCAGGAGCTCTTGACAAACTTCCACTCGATATCCCCGATTACCATCAGTCAATTGCCTGGAAACCCATTTAGCGCAAACTTTCTAATGTCCCAAGTCAGCAATTATTCCTTGGGCTTCAATACATGAAACGGGTCTGCAACGGGTCTGTCTCTTTGAATGACCCTTCTTTCTCCTTTTAGAAAGGCTAGAAAGGCAATCTTCTTTTGCCTGAAATTCAATGATGCTTATTTCTTTTACCTAAGGTCTTTCCGAATTGACTTCTTCGCCTTCAGCTTGTTATAGTAGAATGTGACGTCAGACTAAATCGACCTTGTCCGAATTCAGTTATCTATGCCTTGGCATTGCTCTCTTGTTTAACAGTTGACGAAGTCCCGTTCTGATTTGACTTTTCGTTGGCTGGATGGTGTATTGAGACAATGTTACGAAGCAAAGCCAACGTTTTCGGGCACCTCGTCTTGATCTGCTTCAAACTGTTACAATAGCTCAGCTATTCTGTTGGCATCACAATCTGTCATAATAAACTGAAGATGAGGGCGAAGACGTGAATTCGGAAAGGCCCCTAGTAGGTGACGTCCTTTGTGTGGGGTCCCCGGTTCGAATCCAGGTTCCGGCGAGAATTACTCTTTTCTTTTATTTTAGCTACATACACAAAATTCTTATCAATCAGTCTGAAAATGAAAAGGCTACATAAGTAGAGTATGCTCACCTCTATAAAATTACGTACAGACAGTCCAGAAGCTGCGAAAGAAACAAAATTTAGAGCCCTAGAGGCATTACTTTTTGTCCCACCCTCGTATATATATCGCGCACTCAAACAGATGAGGCTAGCGATTGCTGGATAGAAAATTTTGAAAATAGTCCAATTCCATCGCTAAGTGTGGGTTCGAAAACCATTATGGGACCAGATCCACCTTTAAGCCCAACAATTGCCATTGATTACCAATCATAAACGATCAACCATGATGGTCACAAATCAGAATTTAAGACCCTAGAGCCGCTACTGATAAAAACAGATGAGCCTCCCCGTCCATTGCAAAAAGTATGAATTTGACACTTGTACAGAAATATCCGTCATAAAAAATAACAGATCTCGATAGTTCTAAATAAAGTAGCTGAGCGGGGAATAGTTCACCTTTTACTAATAGAATTGCATAGCTTAGCTTGGGTTCCATTCCCATCATGGTTTGAACACCATAGCTGTCAAAGATTTTTAGACGCAACAGCCATAAAAAAAAAACAAAGTGAAACCACTGATAGCTAAAATATAGTAAGTGAAGATTTTAGGTAGATTCTCGGTTACTAGAAACCCGCTGGTAACATTGTAAACTGAATAAATTAATTCCTCATTGAATTAAGCCAGTCCACGAAAAAAGACTAAAAATAAAGAAATGTCCTTATTAGACACATAAATTGTTCTCAATACAACCCGACTAGGAAAGTCTTGCGTGTCTAAGACTTAAAGCTGTTAGAATTCCATGGAAAAACAATGTCTGCGTGTGTTTAGTAGCTAATTCTAGGACTAAATTTATTTTAAATTTACCGTCCATGGTTAGATTTGAACCAGAGTCTATACGCGATGCTATACCTAGTTCACAATACAAACTTTATCCAACCATCAGATAATGTTTTCTAAATAGATATTTTCTAAAACCATGCACTTTTCCAAAACCATTCAAAAAATATAACGAGAAGCTTTCTATTAATTTTTCAATGAAAGAAAACCTATCGTTTCCTCCAGCGCCTTTTGCCTTAAACAAAGTATTTCTTATTTTTAAGTTAAGAATTACTAAGCATCAGAAACAACCACGCATATCAAAATTCGACCTTAAATTTTGCTGTACGATCCTTAAATTTTGCAGAGCCATCGAAGGGAGGGGAAATGGTTTAAAATTTGGAGTGAATAAACTACGTGTTATTTCTAACAAAAAAGAAACAGGCTTTGATTATGGTGTAAAGTGCTCAATAAATTTTTTGCCTCAACCGAGAAACCAGTGCTTACGGAAGAACTAGAGGCTACCAAAACAACTTTTCTTTTAGTTTTTGTTACACAAAGATTAAGAAAAAATATCCTTTTTAGGGGGATTTATATAAGCTTATGGTTCTTAGTAGTGGCAAACCTCAAAGAAAGCCTGAGTATGTATTCGAAGCACAAAAACTTTGCAAAGAGATAAACACATGTTCGGGCAACTCGTGCAGACAAAATATCATCCACGCGATGAGCTTTCGTCGCTTCCTATGACTCCGTAAAAGGAGTCCAAAGGCACTTTCAATAACCACAAACACCATAAACACTTTCAACATCCATTAACATTATAATTTGTTTCATAAAGTCAGTGCTGCCATTTATTTTTTTGGAATAATGCTAGATTCAATTTTATTTAATGCTAAATAATGCTAAATACAGTAAAATAGTAATGCTAAATAATGCTTTCTTATTGGATTAAAATAAACACAATTTATAATTGCCATATTAACACACTTTATAATTGCCGTATTCCATTTTTACTAACTAGTACTTTCAAGTACTTGGGAGTAGATCGCAAATGGAATGCCATCTTCGTTGTATGCAGTTTTCAAATTTAAAACAGTTGAAAATAAAGGGAGAAAACAACGAGAATAAACTACGAAAATCGCTAGAAAATATAAAAGCAACTAACAGAAAATCACCTGCTTTAACTTTTTACACATAATTTTTTATTAATTATAATTTTCTTACTACGAAAACATTCAACATAACCATGAAAAAATCAAAACCACCTATTGACAACTAAGTAGCCACTTCACGGCAACAAATGACGAAGTACCTATATTTTTCAAACTATCATTTGGAATTTCACAATCAAAACAGTAATAGCCGCGCGCCGAACGGATTTTAGCTGCTGGTGGATTCAGATGATCTGAAACATAATCTTATGTAATATACTTTTGTCAATGGCCGCTACCAGAATTGTGAAAAAAAAATGAAAAATGAGAAAGTAATGCAATTTTGAATAAGAAAAACGATTTTTTTCCATTTTTTTAGCTAGAAATTGTTATGTAAAATGAAAGATTGCTAATATTTTTTAATGATTCTGCTACCAGCCATGAACAAGCCTTTGATACCCAACTGTATAAAATTTTGTGATCATTTCTTAACCCGTCGGCCTACAATCACTTCCACCAGCTCAAAAAATGCGGTGCAGCACGCCGGGCGGTGGCGGCTCAGCGTGCTCAACACTGCTCCCTATTTTAAGGAATAACTTTAGTAATTCATGTATCTACCGTATCTACCAACATGTATCTATCTATCCGTATGTATCTATCCGAAAATGCAAAAATAAAAAAATCGATTTTTTTGACCGCACAAGCTAGAAACTTGCTTAAATATTTCCTTTTTTCCGCAACATTAATAGCACTTGTCACTAGCACTGCGATTTCCTGGGAATCGTAGACAAAGAATAGAAGATCGACTATATATCCTTTGTTCTCTTGAAAGTACAAAGGTGTAGTACTAGTTCTAATGTACTTTTGGTCTGCAGCGAAATCATTGGCAGCAGGTGGGTTTGCGGCAGGGATTGATCGGTCGACAACGGTTTCGTTCGCTGGAGGTTGGCCTACAGTTGACATTTTTAAAATACTCTAGCCTAAAGCGCATATTTGTTGAAATGAGGCAGGATTACATCATGTTTTCAAATGTTAGGTCTGTTCGCGTACTCTATGCATTGCCATGAAGTCTTTTTTGTACGCTGTTTGACTGAACACTGAAATTTTTATGAAAGAGCATGAGATTTCAGTTGAATCTGAGCTAGTGCTAGATCCCGCAAAGTGTCAATGCGACGCAATTAAAATATTTTTCGAGCAATGTTATTATGAAAGTCGAATATTTTTGTGGAGATACTTTATTTCAAAATCAGGCAACTGTCGCTTCTGGTTGTCACTTCTAAAGAAATGCCATGAGAGCTCCTTTGTACTTTTCATGAATTTTCCCCACCACATGATTCAGGAAGTTTCAGTCCATGAACGCGACTGAAAGCACACTGTGATGATGATAGGCATGATTGGAAATAGATGACTCCCAGATTATTCCGAAATATAAATTTAAATGCTAAAAATAATGCTAAATGCTAACTCCGAATTTTTAATGCCGTTTTGGAAAAACTAATGCCAGATCTTGCATTCAAAATGCTAAAATGGCAGCACTGCATAAAGTTCGTGACTCACATGGGTTTTTCTCGCTGGTGTGCATGTTGGTCCTCATTTAAGAGGTTAGATTTAATCGCCCTTCAATAAGTTTAATCGTCCTTCAATAAGTTTCTTCAGTCATCTCAGCATAAACGATTTTAGGCTGATCGGTCTAAACAAGACTCGTAACGGCACTAGTTGGAATATGTCAGCGATAATTTTCAAGTAAAGTTTAAACGTTACCCCTGATTTGACTCAAGTACTTAAAACCTCGTATGTGCTCACGACTGTGTTTGAACCAGTGATTCACTTGATTTGACTCAGGTACTTACTTACAGCTACTTAAAACTTCGTATGCGCTTACGGTTGGATTTGAACCAGTGACTCAGAAGCAATCGACAACATGAGCTTATATTCCTCAAAATCTGACCTAAACAAAAATCTTATAATAAAATCAGTGACATCATATGTTCGTTGTAATGTAGACTGGTCTGAGGCAGAGAGATCACAAAAACGGTATTTTACAATTTGGGTCAAATCCGAAATGCAAACCTTACCCAAACTTTTGCCACTATTTCCATTTGCAGCAACTGAGTGAAAAAAAAACCCAGCATCATTTAGTCACATCAACTCCAAAACTATTTTCGCAAATACAAACTCTTTTAGTCAGAGTCACTCAGTTAGATATTTGCACATCTTATTAGCATCTAGCAATTAACGGTATTACCTTATCTTCGACATAGCATAAAACTTTTCACACATTGTCCGCGCAGCAATTTGTAAATCCACCCAAAAAAGATCTTTGTGTATCTTGGGTACATAACGGTAACATGTTATCAATTTCGCAAAAAAAAAACACTGAAATATCCATGCGCAACTATGTAATACGTTGGATTCATGAGCACGGAAAAAAATGAAAACGGCCAGAAATTAAATTATGGTCCAGCAACAAAACAACAATGCAAACAAAACTCAATTCAACTGGCAAGTGTAACCCGTCCAAAGTATTATAGGAAAATAAAAAAGAAATTTAATTTTAACATGTGTTGTTTTTCTGTTTCTTCTCTAATTTCATATCGACACAACATTGATTTTTGCGACACACGATGCAAGCAGTTAACGGTTGAATTAAAGATACAATAGTTCGAAAATCTACCAATTTCAAGACATTTCGATTTCCGTCAGCCCAATAACATTTGGAAAAATATTTACAAAACTGTAAATGCATTTACTACACATGTACGGTTTGTTTGTAACTTGACCAGCAACACCCCACTCGATTCGTGCTTGGGGAAAAAACACAAACGGGAAATTGTGAGAAAAATGTAACTAGAATGCGGTGGCGTATTCAATTGGACAAAAATGTGCAATCATGTCAATTGCAAAATTTTTACATCGGTTAAAGATAAATCATATACCGTACAAAGTCGGATATAGCTTTGTAATATGAATTTTCCCCATTTGATTCGATTCGATTTGTCATCCTAGTTCCCCCAGTCCGTCGAAAGTTTAACTACGCACAAACCTTTGAAAGATCTCGAAACGAAACGCAACAATCTGCATCGGTAAAGATATCGCGCAATTACAGTTTTCAATTTTTTTATTTAACGAGAATCAAGATACAAGTGCATTTTGCGGCCGGACAATGATGAAAAGACGCTGGTCGAATAATGGTGGGTTCGCTTTACGTATGCTCGAGGAATCATCGTCGGAAGTGACATCATCATCAGCAGGTCTAGTGATGCCGTCCGGTATGACAATGTCGCCGACATCGCTCGGCTCACCCGACTACGGTGATCAAGATCTATGGCTGTACGATGATCAATCGTACGCTCATCAGAATAGTGTAATAACGACAGTTAATGGAATATCAACGATACCGGCCCAAACTACAATCATACCACTGCCGCCAATGCAGACGACCATTAACCAACACACGCCGCGCAGTGATTCAGCAAATTCAATATCGTCAGGTAATTATTGTTAATTTTTATGATTTTTTCTTCTGCTTATTCGATTTCGGGGCCCTTGGTCCTCTCGTTCGGTTGTAATAAAACTTCTGGTGAACGCCTGACACACAGGCTGGCCTGGCTGACTGGTTGACGTCTTATGGGAAATTTGATTGATTGCCTTCGGTTGAAAGGAGATTGACTGTTATACGTATGGTGATATGGATTTATAGTAAAGAAATTTTATGAAATGTTGAACAACGATAAAATGTAATAACCATATATTAGCCGTTTATCTTTCGTTCACATGGGTTGTACTTGGGGAGAGGGCTGCTTATTGGAGCTGTCAAAGTGTCACGTTCAGAGAAAGAGTCGTGACCAGTCTTTCGCTTAGGTGTTTATGGTTTTGAGGTGTAATGTCAGTTTGGAAATGTCAGAAAGTGCCTTTTTCGTGAAAATTATTCAATGAAACTACATGAAAGTAAATAAAACCTACCTCATGCTCGAATTCCAACAATTTATAAAAGAGAGTCAATGCTTATGATTCGTGAAAATCGTATGTAATTTGTTTTCAATTTATAGAAAAGATAGTTTGAATGATAGTTTCATGTAGAACGTAGATGGCTGACAGTGAAAGATCTGAAAGATGGTGAAAGAAATATGCTCCATTAGATTGCCTTTTAAAAAAAAATTTGACATCGACATAACGCAACCCTTTCGCGATCTATATTGCCCAGATATCGCCGAGCAAATGAACATTCAAATATTTTGCTCGTTACACTTTCAACCCTTGGTATGGTGCTTAATTTAGCTTTATCAGAGCAAGTGTCACAACATTAATTTTGTGCACGTTGATCCACAGCATTTGAAAAATTAAATATGTACATAAAATGGTACACTGTGTCGCCGGACTCGTTGTATGTTCCAGAGACAGTGACGACGACTTTCCTGGTAAAAATATAAACAGTGAAAGCCAGCATCATAATCTCACAACCTCTTCTGCACTGGCTAAAATGATTAGTCTTTTTGGATTCTCTCGAATAGGTTGTTTCGTAGATAGAAATACTCTTTCAACTTTTTCGATCAAACTTATATAGTCGACTTAATCGGTTTTGAAGGTAACCCAAAAACTCGGTTCTGATCCTAGAAATAGAATCGAAGTGTCATAGCTCATTTTCACAGTCATTGATCATCAGCCTTGACGACAAATTTCTTTCACATCAGCGCATATTTTCCAATTTCATTTTATCGAATATATATGCTTTAAGGAAATTGTGTCTTTGGAATAGCAGCTCAGGAAACAAACTGATTAGCTTTCGAATCACTTGACATGAAATCCTAGGCGTGCACAGGACTTTGAAATAGAGTGGGCAACCAACAGAATTCACCACACTTTTTCCTTAATTTTCATTAAAGTACTGTGAAGGCACAAAATTCCAATTTCTTTTTCAAAGGCACTTATGCCATAGTGGGGACAATTATACCTTTTGCTTCTGTTTGTGCACGCCACTGCATGTAATACAACTGCAGACTTAGTTTTATAACGTTTATTTGCTCGATGGGCCAAATTTGATGAGTAAATAAGACAAGAAGTATAATATGTGCTTTACCACCTGTAATGCCAAACATGCAACCTTTCCACAATATCGATTTGATGATATGGGTCTTATGATCATTATTCCCAACGAAAGAGTCAGTTCGAGACTAAGGGCTACACCTTTTACGATAAACGTACTTACAGCAAACAAGTGCTTGAAAAATGCTGGGAGTTTAACATCGACGTCCACCAGATTTTCGTGGATTTTAAACAAGCATATGACAGTATTGACCGAAACATACTGTACAAAATAATGCTATACTTCGGCATCCCGGCAAAACTAGTTCGGCTGACCAAAATGACGATGACGTCGACAGCATCACAAGTCAGAATCAACAACAGTCTGACTGACGCCTTTGACACAAATGTCGGACTAAAGCAAGGAGATGGGTTGGCCCCTCTGCTGTTCAACCTAGCACTTGAGTACGTGATAAGGAAGATTCCTGTCGACACAGGGGGTACGCTTCTGTATAAGTCGAACCAGTTAGTGGCCTACGCGGATGACATTAACATCTTGTCCCGTTCCTTCACATCCGCCAAAGAGCTCCTGTTGAAACTTGACCAGGAAGCCAAGGAAGTAGGCCTGAAGATCAATCAGACGAAAACAAAAATCATGACGCAAACAAGAAAGAAGACCTCCATTAGACAAAATATAATTCTTGACGAATATAATTTAGAGAATGTGGACGAATTTATATACTTAGGCTCGAAATTGACAACGAAAGGCAGTGAAACTGACGAAATTAAACGGAGAATACAGCTCGCTAATATAACTCTCTACTCCGTTCTGGCCCTACTGAAGACCAGCTGCATACACAGGAAGACGAAGCTCCGAGTCTACAAACCAATCATCAGACCTGTGAAACTTGGACCCTTACCCAAGCATCCGCAAATATGTTGAACGCCTTCGAAAGACGGGTCCTCGGGCGTATCATTGGAGCTAAACAAGAGTGCGGCCAATGGCGGATAAGATACAACCACGAGTTGTACGAGGTTTTTGACGAGCCGGAGGTTGCTACAATAGTGAAACTGCGGAAGCTGCAATGGGCTGGTCACGTGCAACGAATGGACGAGCATCGAGTACCTAAGAAGGTATTCGACGGAAGGGCCGAGGGTCGAAGACCAGTGGGAAAACCCAGAAAACGCTGGTCTGACTCTGTCGACGAAGACTGCGCAAAGCTGCTCGGATTTCGAAATTGGAGGACGCGGTCATTAGACCGAGACAACTGGAGGCGTCACCTGCGAGAAGCCAAGGCCCGAGAGGGGCTGTAGTGCTACGACGACGACTTACAGCAATTAAAAAATTATTTATTCATTTGCGTGTTGTCTGCAAAGTATTTTTTTCATTAAAGTTCACTTCATAGTTAAATTAAAACTTAAAAGAAGTTAACATTTGGCTTCTTGGCTATTTGAAAAGTTGTACGAGTTTCCTAGTCACAGCATTCGCGATTATAATAATCTATTCTATATGTAAGTGCCAAAACCGATCTCATGTCAAAGTACAGATATAATGATTGCATAACCTTCATCATATCGCTCAAGCGCTAATTGTTGAAAAAGAGCGGGCTGTTGTTGACCTGTAGAAAATCGTCCTAGCGTCCGACACACATCCTTCATACCATCCGACTTTATCTTCTTGAAACTATAAAAATGCTATTGGCGATCCTAGCGAACCAATGAATGAAATAAGTTTCCCCGCGATTATAGTTCATTGCAGAGAGGTGCACTTATCGACACTGTTTTTTTCTCGATGCATTGCCCCCACTTCCACACGTTTCCTCTGTATTATCAGAAGGAAAGTAAATAATAAACCATGTAAGACTGATAATATTGAAGCTCTTAGTGTAAAATTAATCATTGATGTCAAATTTAGAAATGAAGGCTGTCCTGGAAAACTGCCATGATGCAGGCATATAACTTAAAGGCAGGTGCACAGAGATTATCTTAAAAACCAAGCCATGTCACAAATATCTATTTTGTGACAGAAAAAAATCCCAGAAATTTTAAATAAAGCGCTAAATTTTCAATCAATTGTCGCCTTGAAGTATTTCCTATTTGATGGTCAAATTTTTTATTTTTTTATTGTTTCATTCTATTGTATAGTCCTTCAAGAGTTCCCCATTAAAATTTGAACTTGATCCGAATAAAATTGACGAAGTTATGTGCATGATATTATTCGTATTAGCAGATTTGATCAAAAAGCTGCAAAAAAGTGCAAAGAAGGTCGAGTCTTTCGAAGACAACAACAAAAAGATGTTCTAGACATCATTGCTCATAGCCTTACACTTTATGGACCCGGTGTTGACGATTCTGTGGGAGTAGAGAAAGAAAATTAAGGTTTTTTTTTTACAAAATAAAAATTTCAAACGCGTTTTCTGAGACTTTTTTATTTTTAAAGTCGGTAAGACACGTAACTCAAAAAATAACGGATCGATCCTTTTGAAATTTTGAACACTTATGCTGTTAACCTTTTACGAGGTAATGCTGTTGAGATATTTTATTTTTAGACTCTAATTTTTTTAAATAGGCATTTTTCCGATTAAAAACCACAATTGCGAAAATAATTTTTTTTTTTTTTTTTTTTTTTTTTTGGTTTTTACGATTGCAGTAAAAATGAAATAAATAAAATAAATGAAAAAAAATCGACAGCGTTACCTCAAGAAACTCATTAACTAACAGAATCTCTTTGGTTTTTTGGTTTCAGATTATCCAGCTATTAGTTATGTTTCTCATGGCAATTTACCTATTTTTTGGGATGTCTATTTGGATGTAGAGTCACTGGCTCATTTTTCAATATTTTTCAATAAAAAAATTAGTGGGTGCGGTTTAGTATTATGTACTTTAGTATATTTTTTTCAGTAATTGAATTAAACTTTATGATATTGCTGAAAAAAAAATCTTAAAATTATGCTATTAAATATAATAATAATGGAATAATTGATATCGGCTTCTCTCATATGTGTCTCCCTACCGTCATTGCGAAGCATTCGCTTCAAAGGGCAAAAAAAAATGCTTAAAAAATCAAAAATTAAATTTAGCAAAAATTAGCATATAAAAAATTGTTTATCAAATCTTAAATATTGAAACAAAACTAAGTGCACACCGCTTCGATTAACATTCAATATAAATTATTTTTTGCAATGAATGTCTTTCATTCGGTACCCAGAAAAATCATTGCATCGAAAACAATGATGGTGCTATAAACCTTCACGCACATGCTTTTTACGACCTAACACACTGAAATTTATTATATTTCGCGAATGCCTTTGCATTAAACATTCATAATAATTGGCAAAAGCTACAATTTTTAAAATTTAAAATACAGATTGTGACGATTTCTATCTAGTACTGCCAAATAAATCCAAAAACTTTTAAAAATTCACTTTTATCCAATCACACTTTCATTACTAAGTGCTCGACGCAGAAAATACACCGACCACCAAAAATCAGAACACTGTACTTTCACTTAGCACGCAAACTCCTCAAAGTTCGTCATCGTTTTGGCAATATCTCAAGGCAGCTTAAAATACCATAAAGCAAAACATCAAGCATCTGGCATACATTGCGCTCATCGCGTACATAGCAGCTCATGATTCATGAACATGATGTTGATGCTGTAAAGATGATGATGGTGGTCATGAAGACGATGGTTATGGTAATGATGGTGATCTTGTTGATGTACGACTGTAGATGATGACTTTAGAACACAGCGATATGCGCGAAGAAACAGCAAGCCGCCAACAACACGCAGACCTGCCGCAAAGCTGCAAGCGATATCTTGTGCCAAACTAAATCTGCGTATTTTACTACGCACAATATCTTCTCTTCTTTTGGCGGAATTCGGCAGCTTCTTAAAATGTCTGCTTATCGCATCATTATGTAGCATCATTCGGGGTAGTCATGATGATGAAAGGCGTCGTTGATGCTTTTGATGCAGACGCTGATGAGCAACATCGCGAACGTTGCCGCAGAGCTGTAGCTGACTTAAATGACTTAAATCAATGTCAAATCAAACGAGACTGAAAAACTGTCGAGAAATCAGTTGTTTCACGTTAATCATTGATGGAAACAAAAGAGAAAATTAATGAACTGATGAGAAAATAGATAAACTTGTAATTTTTCGCAAATCTAGGTTGATCAAAAAGTGAAATATAACCTACTGACAAATTCCCTTAAACAACAAACTTTTCAATCACACTCCTCCCAACTGTCGGCTACCGAAATTTCACATAGCTTTGAGACTCAACGAGCCGTGAAAAAATTCAACCAAAGAAAGGTCCAAAAGAAATGAAAATCAATTGTTGGGTCTCTGACGTAGAGTGCCGCTGTAGAAAAAAAATACTTTCTCCACTTTCAAACCAATCCACAACTGACTGGATTATTGTTTTTCAGTGGCATTGCTATGCTGCACGTTGTCTGCCCTGCCGATCGTATTAATCGTTGATGAATGCGCCAACGCCGCTAAATGATGAAAGAAAAAAGAAATTCTTGAGTTGATTGTAGCGTTGAGGATAATTTTAGATTTGAGATGATGCCAGTCATACTACACGAAAGGTGTGATTCTCATTTTTGTTATTCATCGTTTTAGTTTTGTAAAGCGTTAATGTAATTATTTGTATGGGATTTGATTGAGGAATAAAGGTATGTCTAGTAAATTGATTTGAACGTTGAAAAAGAAAAGAAAGTTTGATTTAATTTCTGGTAATTGTTAAATTGATCTCGACTATGATTCTTGATTTTATGCATCTTAAAAGTCATAATATTCCCATAATATCTTACAAAAAGGTGTTTTATATAACGAGTAATGTAATCAAATTTTGTGATTTGGTTAAATATCAAGGTGCATACTGAATCAGTTTTGTCATTCACTACAATCTGAATCTCTTCAACGTCATTTAAAACAATTCGCATCCCAACAATTCGCAATCATTACACACCATACGAAATTAAATTTCGCATTAGCATGACCTGGTTTACATTCACAACTATTATTATCTGCATTACCTATTCAAAACGTTTGTCAAGATTACCGTTAGTTAGTTAGACTAGGCCTTAGATCTACACCCCAAAAACTTTTATCGTATGTTTTAATCGGTTATCTTTTTATTTTCGTCAAACCAGGCCAACATCTAATTCATAAATTCAACAAAAGAGTCGCACGCAATCATACAGGCAGTTATAGTTTTCGCCACCACTGTATACTACCAATCACAAGATATGCATTCCGATGACATGCTAACCATGATAGCAATCATTTGGCAACGCATTCCCGTAGCAATTAAGAAAGCTTTTCCTTTCTATCGACAGCGGCTTCTTCTATGCCGTGTAATCGATGCCAAGAGCAACATCACTTTCACCGTTAAATTATTTTACACATGCGACATCGACAACTGCTTCGACGTTGCGATTCACCTTTTTCCATGACGACGAAGACGATGACAACGATCACGAGAATGATGGTGATGATGCATGCATTGTTAAGCTCCCAGACCACACAAAATTACGAAATTCGACCCCATTTCATGCACCGCAGCAATATTCTTTTGGACAATTCCATGCCTCACGGCGTCAATGAGTTTCGTTGTCGTTGCTGAATTGTTGTAACCGTTGTTGCGTTGGATTGCGTTCAATGTGAAAATGAAAAGAAAATTTCGGTCATACACAGACAGGCTTGAAATCGAAATGAGGTGAATTCATGAGGTGAATGAAAGTAAAGTTGATGGCGTGGTGATCGAGACGTCTTTTTTTGTGATAGAGTGGTGAATATTGGGTATTGTGAGGTAAATGTTCATTTAGGAGAAGAAGATGACCGAAAAGATATGATATTTTAAAAAATGGAAGTTTCTTTAGATTGAAAGAAAATCGCACTAACGATTTCTATATATTGTTGGTGATTATAATACTCCAAATATATATAGTCTGACTCGGATGGATTTTAATCCTACTTATCACTAGTTTGAATCAGGAGTAATAACCTAAAATGTTTACGAAAATTAAGCAATTTTTCTTTGTACTCATGTAGCCTAATAGCTAGCGCACTGACTCCTAGCCTGTGGGATCCCTGGTTCAAATCCAGGTACAAACTGAAATAACGCACAACCTAGCTCTGAGTAGGTACCTGAGTCGAGTCAGGGGGTGAAATGAAGAGTCAAATGGTATTATTCTTCGTCAGAAAGGCATTATAACATGCTAGAAAGACATTCTACCAGGTCGGGCGGTTTTTAATCTGAAATAGCTTTAAAACTCTCTTCGAAATCGAAAAATCGTATTAGTTAAACTATTATTCACCCTTTCCATTTATATTACATTAAAATCCAACCTGCAACACTGTTACCAAAGTTTTTTTTTTATTTTTGAACGGGTGTCGAAAAACGTTCATAGGTACCCTGCGAAAGATGCAGGATTACGTGAAATTCGACTCCCTAAAAAACAACCGAGGACAGGAATCCAAGTCGGAACCGTTTTCGCATCACTTCGACTCGGCTGTGCCGCTACCACCTATCAGATGCCCCCACGACTACTTTCGTTCTATCAGGAGGAGTCCGTTAGGCACCCCTCTTCTCTTTTCAGCCGCAATACTGTCTCTACATACACTGAGACACGCACCCAAGCGTCATCTGAATGCATCATCGCATCGACATCGCAGGGCCGATTGCAGACCAGAACTCAGAACTACAGACCAGAACTGAAGTATGCATCATCAATTTTTTAATGCAGTATTTGCAGCATTCCGTCCTGACTATTCCCATTCTATGAAGGTATTTCCTAAAGTTGCCATGGCCTAATAGAAATTGGCACAGGCAGAAATATATTTCACCGTTTTCACGACTAAGCCAAGGTTTTATGGCACGAATCAGCCTAGTCGTCCATGCCCCCCGTTGTGCTCGTAGACCAGCGTTCCTCTCAAAGCTCCAGCGCTCGCGCTCGTGCTGGAGCGGCTGCTAATTCTCTTCCGACTTTCGATTTATTCAGAAAGATCTCCCTGCGCTCGTTCGCCAATAAACTCGACTGGAACTACCCCTGCTATGAGCTACACGGTGCTAACACCTGCACGGTAGAGCTCGTCGCCTCAATTCCGCTATCTCTTCGGCCCATCAATAAGCGTGTTGCTTCCCAGGAGGTTGTCTCCAACGTGGCATCGAGACGTCGCATGCTTGCTTGATTTTACCCATGGTAAAGTTCACCGGCGTATTGACCCCTGCCTGATCTGTCACTAGCCCTACTCGGTCTGTGCTGCCCTCGCCAGCAAAGCTATCGTTGAGCGACTCCAAGAGCTTTCTCCCATCTAACTTGGAAATATTCCATTCAAGTATTTTCCGACTGAAGCCTTACGTGTTTCGGTTTTCCTGTGATAGCCAGAAGCTGATGTCGTTATGATCGCTGCCAGAGTACTTTTCCATCACCCTCATATCCCTTTTCAGCGGTGACCTTGTCACCATACAGTCTAATCATCTGATCTGTATCATAATCATTCACACTAATTTTACATTTTCGAAAAATTTATTTTCAACTAAACTACACAAAAGCCACCACACCACAAATAACTATGAAACTAAAACTTGTGTTCGTCATTCATCACACAGAACATGCAACTTTCATTGTATTCGATTTGTTTGAATTGCATTTTCTGGGTTATCAGGATTGGACTAAAGCTTTATTTTGCTATAAAATGAGGTAACCTTGCGATAACTCTTGAATATGAATTATGTGAAATTTACTGTATTATAATTTTTATGTTTGTTGTATTTTTGTTATATTTTTGCAAAGTTATTGTTTGCTTGATTAGATTCATAAAATGTGTGATCTTATTATCATTAAATGCATGAAATTGTTGGAATATGCAATTTGATTACATTTTATGATCGTTTGCTTTGTTTGATAAGCAACTAGTGAAGTTTGTGATGAGAATTTTGACATATTAGATTGTTTGAAATCAGTTTTGGTCTTATGAGAATACGTAACGAATGATGTGAATTCCCTTGTTAGATATTTCGTTAAAAATACTGGATAAACACTTGAAAAGTGTATTCACGTACTTTTAAACATTATATAATATTTTGTCAACCTGCATACACAGCCTAGTATCAACCACTCGCCAAGTTTGTTAAAAACCGGAAAAATATTCTATAAAAACCAATTGTGCTTCCATCAAGCATCTTATCATATTTCTTTCATTTTCAATACAAGCCAGGATATAAATCTCACTCTGTGTCATAGTAGTCTTTCCAAAAAACATTTTCACTTTTGACGTACCACCCACTGAATTGAGAGTGCTGTGCAGTCGCAAGTGAGCAGAATGCCGGCTGCTAGTGTGTGTTGTCCCCGGTTCAAATCCGACCATGATCACACACTAAGCTTTAGGCCAACCTGCCTTGGAATAGGCACCTAATTCAAAGTGAGTCTGAAATCTAATCACTCTACTCGCATACATTTACTGTGAATAAAGTCGCTATCAACTTCAACCCCCAGACCCGCACTGGATTGTGGTCAGGCGACTTTCCTTTTACCGAACAAATTGATGCTTGTAAAGCCGAGTGAATAGAACATTTTCTTCTAATTTGAGCGAACAATAGAATTGGCTCAACCACAGCAGTCTAAAGCCAATCAACAGTACGCAATACCCAATTTTACAGCAGTAAAATGCGTTGAAAGCCTTCCGAGCTCTTCCTGCTACATTGTAGGTCCATAGTAACTTCGAGTAAAGGATACGCCCTAAGTACTTGACCCTCTGGCTCAAGCTAGTGAAGACCCCATTCAATTTGGGTGAACAGCACTAGTTCCGTTTTATTAGGATTCACATTCAAGCCGCGCTCACGAGTCCAACGTGAAAGTATGTCAAGAGAGTGATTTAGCCTCTCCGATAATGTAGATAAATACTTTCCCGACGCTGCTACAGCTATGTCGTCTGCATAAGAAATCATTTTACAGCCGGCACGGTCCAGCCTCATTAGAAGAGTATTCACCATGATGTTCCACTGCAGCGGAGAGAGGACTGCACCCTGAGGTGTGCCCGTACTGACTCCTCTTCTTACGCTGGCATTCCCCAGGGAAGAGATTACCACTCTACTTTTGAGAAGCTGCACAATAAAAGCAATCAGCCTCTCCTCCACATGCAGCACCGAGAGAGCCTCCACAATTGCGTTAGAATTTACGTTGTTGAAGGGCCTCTCGATGTCCAAGAGGCGGCAAGCGTCTATTGCTTAAGATCAAGAGATTTCTCAACTTACTCAATAAGGACGTGAAGAGCAGTCTCAATAGACTTACCTTTGGTATAAGCGTGCTGTGACTGCGAGATCAACATAGGACCGATTGATCCTTTAATATGGTAAGCAATAATCCTTTCCAAAATCTTAAGCAGGACTGAGCTAAGACTTATTGGACGATAGTCCTTCGGCTTAACATGAGAAACTTTTCCTGCTTTAGGAATAAACAACTCTAGTTTTTCGCCAGCTGGTGGGAACATACGCGAAGCGTAGGCAAGTGTTATAAATCTCTCTGAGCCATGGTAGCGATACTTCCATGGACTGCTGAATGTCAGTCGCAAGAACGCCATCAGGGCCCGGTGATTTAAACAGCTCAAAGGGGTTGGTAGCCCACCTCAGTTGAGAATTTGGTATTCTGAACGGCGGCGTTATACCGTAAGCTAGTTCCGTTTGGTTCAAGAATTGCCCGGAAAATGTGCGTCCATAAGAACGTTCAGAGTATCTGCGCTCGAACTAGTCCAAATGCCCTCAGGGTTCATGATGCAACCCATAGCCTGCGATGTCGTGCTTATTTGCCTCACTGAGACTCTCTAAGTTTCCACCGAAAGATCTCCATGAAGACCTCTTTGCCTTGCGTACGACATACTTAAAAGCCTTTAGCTTCGTTTTGTACAGCGACCAGTCATTAAATATTTTCAAGCTATTGAACTCCCTCCTACATTCTCTCCGCAGGATGCTCATCTCCATACTCCACCAGGGAGGCTTAAGATTGCTCCTGGCTGTGGGTGGCTTACATGCTTCCCTAGACGCGGAGTTGAGAGAACTAGTAAGGGTATCAACCGCCTGATCCAATTCATCGTAGCAGTCAACGCTCCTAGGAGCAGTTTCCAGTGAGGATCGTACCAGAAAATTAAATAGTTTCCAGTCTGTCCTCTTTCTATTAATAAAGGCGACATGCACAGCAGAGCTGCAGCCAGCCACGTTATACGATATGTACCCATGGATCAAGTACTAAAGGTTACGACATGAGCATGTCCACACCTATTTGTGACGAAATAGGATGCAAACACGCCTACAAAACATCCAAAATTGGCCGGTTTTTAGATGAATGAAGTGTATTGTTTTCGGTTGTGTCCAAATCTATCTGTTAATGAGAATGCTAATGAGTTTATTGGATGTTACAGCCCTTGGCAGACGGGCACTTAAAATGCTGATTTGAAATGGAGAAATTGAAAGTACTTGAAGTGTATGTTGCCTCTTTTATGCTCTAATTAATTAAGTCAGAGTACAAATGGCGCAAGATTGACGTTGAAATTCTTTAAATACATGACTTTTTACAAAGAAATTATTATAACTTCGCATAGTTTGATTGTGAGCTCATTCAAGGATAAACGACTAAAGTTAAAGTATCATTAAGCGATATTTAAATGATCATTTATGACAAATAATCATTTAGACAGCGCTGTATGTCTACTATTTATGCAATGAACAGAAAAAATCAATACAATTCATACACTCCACTATTTTTCCATAATTCGCCGGTCTCCGGTAAGTGACGAAATAGGATGCAGCGCTGAACAGCGACCACCCATTGTCGTAATCTTGTTTCCTTGATTCATGGATATGTACCTATGATCAGAGAATGACCACTCCTGTAGAACCCTCCAGTCACGGAGAAGATGCGAGTGCCGCCCACTAATCAAAGTAACATCAAGAACCTCCCTGCGGTTTGAGGTAAGGAAGGTTGGTTTGCTACCAGTATTGGCGATGAAAAGGTCGTGGGCAAGGATGAAGTCAAAAAAGTTCCTTACCTCGGCCATTAGTGAATAGTAAGAAGCGTATAAATAATAATAGGAGCAATAGTTGTTAATGAGGGCGGTTATCTGTCGGTTATCTGAAGCATATGAGTAACAACCAATCTGCGGCTTTTAGTTTCTTTTAGCTATCAACTGTTTGATTTGATGTATGGTAAAATAAACAATTTTTTTTGATACGAAAAATACAATATGTATGTCAAAATTTTTAAAATGCGAACAAATAAATTAATAAAATGTTGTTTTATGAAAAACAAATGGTTCAACAAATCGGCATTTTTAATTGGTCCTGACTTGTTGAAATTTTTATTGGTCAAAGTTCAATTGAAGAAAGCTTTAGAAGCTAACAAAATATCCCTTCGAAAGTTAAGAACCCGAAAAGCGACTGGTATATTTTAAAGACTTTCCAGCTCCATAGGAGGGGAAAGCAATTCATTTTCGTTTTCAATAATTTTAAGTCGAATGATAGATAACCCAGCTCATCATCCGATAATATAGACAAAATATATTGAAAAAACTTTAATTATGCTTTTGAATTTTTACTAAATAATTCTTCATAAAATTAACGTTTTAATAAGCATCTATGGTTTATTGTAGAAGAATTATAAATTCATCAGCCAAATTATCAGTTCAGCCAAATTATCAGTTCAGCCAATTGAAATATTTAATTTATGTAGAGCCATCATCCTATTATTAATTTACTTATTCAAAAGTGCGAATTACGAAAAATTGTCAATTTCCTGCCATCCAACAGGACGTGGACATCTATCTCCTTTTCTTAAAATGTTCGATAATCCACAAACCAACTCGATCCAACTTGATGTGAACCCGACCTTCAGCCGATATGTATGATACATTCATCCACCCCGGGCCAATTGTTTATTTATTTGATTAAGCTCTTCGTCGCGGCACTGACCTACTTCTCCAAACCATATGTATCTATCAGAGCGGCCTAAATAAAAAGCTTGCAACTAAGTAGACAACAAGCATAGTAACAATTCGCACGACAACTCACTCTTCGATCGCCTCATTATTCAATTCGCTTGCTTGCTGCTGGCTGGTGCATGCAGGAATTACTTAGGCCCGATGACGACGACAGCGACAAGCATTATCATTTATTTCGTTCGGCGGCCGCGTATCTGACTGCAATAAATTGGCACAACAACAGTACGAGTGTATGATTTTGCGAAATTTTATGCACCGAATGCAAGAGATTTTGCGAATTGCACGAAATCGTCGTGCTGACCCAAAACTGGTTCGTTGGCGACAATGCTTCGTTGCTGATACGACAGCAAGTTGATCGACAGGGGATGAGGGCGGTAGGGTGGATTTAGGTGGCGCAATCGAATGTTGGGCCTTTTCAGTGCGTCAATGACGCGCGTTCGGTGCCTATGAATTACGACCATGATTATAAAAATCTCCTACACACATATACGCGAGTGTACTGGCAATTTCACGCAACAATCGAGGGAATCTAGGTCATTAGCATCAGCAAAAGCTTAGCTGTGTGCGCTACGCACCGAGCGGCTTTGTCGATTTCGGCGAACGTGATACTGATGAGTAAGGCCGCGTAAAATTTCGCGTACTTTTTTAATCTACGCCTCGAGGTGAGATAATGGTTTTTGGCAGTGAAACAGCCTCGTATACACGTACGGTCGTCTTGTGCTCACATCGAAACGGGGTGGGTGCGATATTGCTAATCTTTGCGAAGGGCAACGTTCGGGGACTGAACGATGAATGTGCGAAAACTTGCGGACAGGTGCAAATTGAAGCTTGCGATGTCACATGATGGCCGGCCTAGTAGTGTGAAACGGAAAAGTGGGTCAACTAAATTGTGGGTGTCGTCGTCAGGCGCACCAACCGATGACCTTTCCCTTTTCCGTGCACGAAAGAGGACGATGCCGAACGGGTGAAAGGGGTAGATTGATGAGGAGCAAATGTTCAATTGGTGTCAATGACAATTGCTCTTGACCGGCTCGTGGTAGTGGCTGTTGCCCGGCTAGCACTAGCGCTACATAGTAGAGCTTCAAAGTTGCCGGCTGCGATGCGTGCCCTGGGGACGAAATCGGGTCAAAGACACAAACAATCTAGTAGCGTCATGTGACCAGTCAATAGACTTGGTTGAAGGAATGTAGGAGTGTTTATTGGGTTAGTAGAGTAATTTGATTATAGGTTCATGGAATCGGTGTTGTATCTGAAAGATTGTTGTATACACTCGGTGTTGGATCTCAATTAAGAGTGAGTGATCTGACATAGTAATTTCATTACGCACTGTGTTATCATGGGAAGATATTCAGTTAAGCTAGCTGTATTTCAAAAAATACTCTGCTCACCTTATACTCTTCTATAGATAATACTTTCTTTTGTCATTGGAATTTCCTCAAATGAAACTGATTATATTGGAAAATTGAGCAGCTAGGTGATATGACTATCACCAAGTAAATTTAATTCGATCAAATTCGAAATATCTTATCAGTCTATAAACAACGGCTTTTGATAGCTTTTGTTTGATAATGCCTCAAATATTACTAGAGATAAAATTGTTTGCAAAAGATAGATACGACTTAGCCTTGCAATCAGACCTTCAGTACAATGACTCCCATTTTTTGTAAACAATTGATTAACCTTCGATTCGAAAATGATTTGATACTGCGAAAGAGCGTGGCATTTCCTATTGGAAATGATAGATGCACTTGAAAATGACTAATTGAAGAAATTCTATTGTAAATATGCTGTTGGCTTGAAATTTGATAAATTGATATGGGACTATGAAATCCAATTCGAAAAAAATTGAAGATACTTATTGCATGCATTTAGAATCGTTCAGTCCATATGCATTTTTTTTTAAAATCCATTTTATGTCTAGGATAAATATTTGTGATAATTCTTCGCAACTTAAGCTTGAGCTTTTCGGTTCAAAATCAAGTTTGTATATACAGGGTGTTTGGTACTAAATGAACACTATTTTAAGGAGGCGTTCTTTGACATATTTTGAGAAAAAAATCGTTCTACAGGATGGTCCGAAATTCAAAACCTACGGAGTTACAGGGTGTTCAAAAAAACTTGTTCGGACCGGTACCCTGACTCACTTGAATCGTTATATCTTGAAAACTAATTATCACAACTCAAAGTTTTATACCGCGTTTATTAGACAATTAAATTACTTTTCATTTATTGTATTGCACTTGATTGCGGTTGTACCGAGTTTTGAGATATTTTCTTCGAAACACAAAATTTTTTAATTTTAACCCCGAAAATTCTGTGTTCCAGGTCGTTTTCCTTAGAAAACCTCATTATAATGTGCCACTTTCATTTAAATATTTTGATAAGCCATATTACTGGCTACAAAAGTTGCATACTTTTTAATGGCTTAGATTCTACCATTTCACAAGTATTAAGCGAAAATGAATATTGCTGAAAAACTAAATATGCCATAAAGTGGCCCTCGTTGTCGATCTACACTTTTTTCTTGAACTGAAAGTATTTAATAATGGTTTTTATGCTTTATTTCAAAATTTTTAATCTACAGTAAGTGTTCAAAATTGCCACCTTCATTTTGAATAAATGCCAAAGCTCGTTTGGCAAGCGTTCTTTTCATATTCATGTCTCTCAGCTGTTGCCTCACTTCTGTTGCAGCATCATCGATCCTGGTATTTAGTTCTTCTAAAGCGGATACTTCCATTGCGTACACAAGGTCCTTCATCCGTCCTCATACAAAAAAATCCATAACAGTCAGATCAGGAGACCTCGCAGGCCAGTGTACTGGTCCATTTCTACCGATCCAGCGATTGGGATAGTTGGAATTCAACCAATCTATGACTGGTCGGCCGTAATGAGCTGGAGCACCATCGTGTTGGTAAAACATGGAAACCAATCGTTGCAGAGGAATATCTTCCAATAAGTCCTGAAGATCATGTGTTAAAAAATGCAAGTAGCTGGTACTTTTTAGGGTAGGCGGGAGCCTAAAAGGCCCAATCAAATTATTGCCAATCACTCCTGCCCATAAATTTACGCTGAATCTATGCTGAAATGATGACGTTCTTGCAGTGTTTGGATTGTTCTCAGCCCACGTGTGTCAATTGTGGAAGTTTGTGATACCGTCCCTCGTAAATAAAGACTCATCCGTCCAAAGAATGCTGTTGACAAAATTTTCGTCGTCTAATTGTCTCTCAAGGAGCCAATTGCAGAATTCCATCCTTTTGGGCAAATCGATGGGTAGGAGCTCCTGAACTGGTGTGTGATGGTAAGGATGTAGACGGGCTGCTTTCAAAATACTCCAAACTTTCCAGCTAGACACGTTAAACCGTAACGATAAGCGTCGAATACTGGTTGATGGGTCAGATTCCACTGCATGCAATATTTCTTCTTCGGTCCGTACAGCGGTTGTAGTTGTAGGATTTGCGTTTACTCGGCTCGTTCTGATGTTACCCGTTTCCCGAATCCTTCCGTAAAGTTGTTGAAACACTCTCCTTCCAGGAATCCGTCGATGGGGGTATCTCTGATGATACAAAGATTGCGCCGCTGCTGAATTTCCCCGGCACTCCCCATAGACGTACAAAATATCTCCATATTCTTCGTTAGTGTAGCGAGGCATTTTCCATGTATTTTCGAAAATTTTATTTAGATCTTGTTGTTCGAGTAATGCACTGAAACTTACAAGAATTTGAAAGTGGTTCTGTTTTTATGCGTTTTCAATTTTTTAAGTATCCCACTAATAAAGGCGAAGAACTGGACATGCTTTTACCTGTCACATCTAGGTAGGTGCATCAATTATGTTGAAACTAATTAAAATATAGTTAAGTTTGTTGATACTTTAAATAGCAATAAATGGGTACTAAATTATTTTAGTACGACTAGCATATTAAACTTTGTTTTTTCAAGGAGGACCGTTTTATGATATATTTAGTTTTTAACCGATATTTATTTTCGCTCAATACTTGCGAAATGGTAGAATCTAAGTCATTAGAATATACGCAACTTTAGTAGCCAGTAATATGGCTTATCAAAATATTTAAATGAAATTGGCCCATTATAATGAGGTTTTCTAAGGAAAACGACCTGGAACACAGAATTTTCGGGGTTATAATTAAAAAATTTTGTGTTTCGAAGAAAATATCTCAAAACTCGGTACAACTGCAATCAAGTGCAATACATTAAATGAAAAGTAATTTAATTGTCTAATAAACGTGGTATAAAACTTTGAGTTGTGATAATTAGTTTTCAAGATATAACGATTCAAGTGAGTCAGGGTACCAGTCCAAACAAGTTTTTTTGAACACCCTGTAACTCCGTAGGTTTTGAGATCCGGACCATCCTGTAGAACAATTTTTTACTCAAAATATGTCAAAGAACATCTCCTTAAAATAGTGTTCATTTAGTACCAAACACCCTGTATACACTCTAATTTACATTCAACATGAAAACATTTGTTAATAACCATTTTTTTTTCATTTCAGGTAAGCACTGATACAATTGCACTGATACAACTGTAAGTTATTTTAAAATGTATTTCTTCAACAATCATTTATTTGAACCAAGCCAAATTTATAACAAAAAAATAACAAATTCACAAACATGATTTTCTTATGCTGAACTAAAATTAGACAAGTTCTTGCTCCTAGAATTTTGTATGGTTGTCCTTTTGAGATGGAGATTTCAAAGGTACTGTCTAGGGACATCGAGCTTAGGATAAAGAATTTGTGATCCTGAATTTGGTGAATAGTGCTTGGGGAAAAAGCACGGGGAATAATAATTCGAAAAATTGTTGAATATTTTGCAGAATCTATTTTTGAGCTCACAACAAAACATAAGCAGATTGATGGCGATGTTCATTGAAGAGACATGTGGACCTAGTTCGATTTACAAGATTATTGAAAGTTATTTTATCTGAAAGATATTCAACGTAAATCGTGCCCCCAACTGCATGAAAAAAGAAACATGAGCATAATAATAAAGTGTCGCTAAGTTTAAGAGACTTAGTGGGTAACTCTAAGATAGTAGATTTCAAAATCATGTGAATCATGTAGATCTCTCAAGACGAAAAGAACAAAATGCTTTTGGATTATGTCAGTCAGTATATCGCTATAAATATTGAAAGTAGAATTCCACCCGATGCAACCGTATTGAGTAATGGACGAACTAAAAATATGTACAGGATTTTGTAACCCATAAGCTCTTGAATTATTTTGCTTGTCTCAAGCAAGAACCTTTTCGTATTGAAGATTAAAGCGCAGCTTTTATCCAGAACGACTCCGTGATCTTTAAAACTATCTACATTTTTTTAGCAGTTTAATTTTTAGTTAAGGTCTTACGGGAAAAGCTTATGACATCTATCCACGTTACGAAAAAGTTAATTACTCAGGCGATAAGATTTTTGACTGAATAAAATTTGAATCAAATTTCAATTAAATATTATGGTACATCTTCAGATCGCCCACATAAAAAAGTTGTGGTATGTCAGATAACACTTCCGACAGATCCGAAACAAAAATACTAACCAAGAGCGGTCCTAGGTGACTGGCTTGAGGTACTCCAGAGGATACAGTATATTTAAAAAAAAAGGCTTGGTATTTTACATGCTGTGTCCGATTATGAAAGTAACAATTCAAACAATTTATCAAGTTTCCTGAAATGCCAAATTTTTGTAGCTTATGTTTCAAACCATCATGGTCAAATATAGTATACTGGTAATATAGTATCGATTTGATGGTCTTTTTCCAAAGTGCCAAGCACATTCGAGATTATTGTCATAAGGTTGGTGGTAGTTGATCTGTCTTTTTTGAAGCCATGTTGTTGCTTATTCAGAAGTGAATCAATAACAATTTTAAGTTTATCAAAACCAATTTTTTCCAACAACTTTGGTACAGCTAAACAAACTGTGATGCTTCTATAATTTTCAACTGAGCGTTTGTCACCACTTTTAACAATCGATTTTCTAAAATGAGAAAATTTACCGTTTAGTTGCTTACTCGATCGTTGAGCAGTTTAATTGAAGTAATTCAAAGTGGAATTGGAAGTTTCACACAACTAAAACTTTATTTATCCGAAAATTTAACAGCGATATGTACATGAAAAATTACTTGACAACCTATCAAAAATTAATTGACAACACAAAATATTTTTATAAAATTCAAACATTTTTTACTTAGCCTACTGATGTACAATATTTTCGTGTAGTGTGTTAAATGTCAAGTAGTGTGGTGAGTAGTGGAATGTAAGTGAGATAAGTGTATGTGTTTGTGTATCCACAAGCGCATGTGGAAAATAAATGCAAGGGTGAAATAATCGTGCTCTTGATTATGAGGCTTGGAGGAAGTAAGTCTGATCCAGGGCGTTATTTCATTTCAAGTTGTAACTTTTATAACTTTTGTAATGTCCTCTTTGGTTAAATAGGTTTCATGAGCGAGAGACAACTGACGTTTTAGCCACTGAACAGACAAAGAACTTCCTGAAAATAATTAGCAAACGGTTCAATTATTTGTTGTGGATCCGAAGAAACTGAAATGTTTTCGTACATTGATGAAGGATAACCAGAAACTCTTCGCTTGGTGTCCACTTAGTCAAAAAAAATTTTAGGGCTGTGACTTATATTTTTGCAAACTAACTAACATAACTTTCGTATGCTTCGCGAAACTTATTTAGAAATTCTTGGGCTTAGTCATATCTTTTCTTGCTACCATCTTTGAAATTAGTTTTAATAATCCTTTAGAAACACCTCAGAATTATTCCTAGCACTAGAGAAAATTTTATTTGAGCCTATGATCTCATGCATACCCCTGATGGTCCAACAAGGAAACCCCTCAACTTTGGATCTTGTTAATAGCTAATAGAACTGTTTCCATTCCTAAGGCCACTGTGATTAGCGTGCTATCTTTTATTCATCTGCGGATTTGAATCAATAAACAATTAAACCTTGCAAATATATTTTAGCTAACTACAACAATATCTGCCTATTGGTATACTTATGGTGAGATCTTGGAAGATAATATTAACCCGCCGAGAACACACCTATTTTTTCGATCATCGAGAACAATTGGGGTCAAATTGACCCCAACCACTTTTGAACGTCTATAGAATGGCCGCCACTGAAGATTTTCATTTGAAAAAATTTGTAAGAATTGTTTGAGATCTCTTTTAGTAGTTTTCATACATTAAAAGTGCCTTAAATGTCCTGAACATACCTAGAAAAATTCGAGAAAAAAAAGTTTTGTCGAAAATCAGCTTTTTTACAAAAAAAATCGTAACTTATTTCATTTTCAATATTTTTGGCTAAAAATTTAAGTGGATGCTCTCAAGATATGACAAAATTATAAAAAAAATAGCCCTATAGTGGCCCTTGAAAAAAAGTTATTTATTTTGCATATTTACGGTGGCGATTGGGAAGATTTTAAAATTTGCATATATAAAAAAAATCATAACTTTGTCAATTTTTAATATTTTTAGCTGAAAATGTATATGGATACTTCCCAGACATAGTAAAATAATAAAAAGCCCTATATAATGGGTTGCAAAAAAGGTATAATCTTCTGAATAATCAGAATGCTCCGAGACATGGTCGTCTTCGGAAGAATCAATGTCGCCAAAATTGTTATCATTGTCTTCAGCTAACAAATTTTTGCTTACACTAGAACGCAGATTATACGCTTTATTGCTAAAAACAACAAAAATAAAACACTTGCAAACTTATCTTTTGGCTTTTTTAAATTAATCTGTCGATTTATTATAACGTAAAAAAAAATTTGAGTTTTTACCTCAAAATTAACGTCGAGTACAGATGGGGTCTATTTGACCCCTTGATCTGCTTCAAAGGCTTCTCAACGACGACTTACGATTTGGGACTGGAAGCGAACGGTGTAAACTTATAGTCAAGACACAGAAATATATTAAGGAGCTTATAGTACCCCTCTTTTCCCGCAGGCCTAAGCGCTGTGATAGGTCAAAAAGGTCTCTGGGGTCAATTTGACCCCCTGTGTTCTCGGAGGGTTAATCGAAACCATTATAGCCTCTCGAAAGTTGATAACGTTTCCCAAATTGACAGTTTAATTTTTATTTTTTCTAAAAAGGTAATATTGGCCTGAAATAAGTTTTCTTCAAAATTAAAGCGCGTTCCACCCAAATATCATAACAAACGAGTTATGATATTTGAGTGGGAGTCAAATAATTGCACAAGCTACTGCAGAACAATTCATAACATAACGACGATGCCACTTAAACTGAAAATAACGAAGCTGATACACTTTCGAATACTATTCAAATTTCTTACAAGCTTACGCTTCATTGCAATAATCCCGATTCCTGCCTGAAGTCGCTAAACTAGAAGTAGTCCCAATCCACTTCTGTCCTCGTGATTACTTCACGCACACCTGCAGAAACTAAATCACACCGAAAAAGGTTGAAATTGAAATCCACCCCTGGTGATGATAGTTTGTCGAACATCCTTATTCATCCTTTCAAGAAAGGCAATAATTTTAGCTACTTTTATTTTTAACTGCTGCCTGAAGCTAGGCTACTTTCCTTTGGTTTGGAAAAATGCACCCATCATCTCAATTTAACTAAACATCCCAAGCTCCCCAATAGCTACCGCCCAATTAGCTTACTCCTTTTCGTAGGCGTTAGTAAACTTTTTAAAGCCGTTCTCTTCCGTACTCAAAAATAACTTCAAGCTGCTTCCACTATGGGTGATTATCAGTTTGGCTTTCGATCTGGTCTGCCTAATACTCATCAGCTACTAGTTGTAAGTAGTTCAAGATTTCATAATAGCCTCACTGCTCTCACAGCGCTTGATATTAAAAAAGCCTTCGTCGCCGTATGACATGCAGGTCTAATGTATAAACTTGTTAAATACTCGCTGCCCACTTATGTTATCTTTTCCATTGATTTTTAAAGTCGCGCACGTTTAATGTAAACACATAAAGCTTGCCTAAAAAATGTGATTTGCCTGTCGGCGTTCCTCAAGGCTCAGTATTAAGCCCTACGTTGTATAATGTTTACATGTCTGACGTCGAAAAATCTTTGCGTTATAATATTGCTATGTGCGCTGATGATACTGCGATTTTCGTCAGTGAAGCTAACCCTGCGTCGATAATTGATAATGTGCAGGATCAATTATCCCTCTAAGACAAACTTCGCAAGTTGTGGAAGATTAAAATAAATTCAAATAAAACACAAGCAATTTTCTTCACTAAAAACGTGCATATAAAAGCCTACCCAATTCTCAAATAAATATTCTAGGTTCTAGTATTAGTTGATCCAAAGACATTTTACATCTTGGAATCCATTTTGACATAAAGCTAAGGTTTCATTCGCACTTCAAAATTGATCGTCCCCACTTATAAACAGGAAGTCTAAGCTCTATTTAACCAACAAACTGCTTATATAAAAAACTGCGATCCAACCCATCATTATATACTGCTGTCCAATATGAAATAGCTGTGCAGCATCTCATGTTAATCAGCTCCGAACACTCCAAAATAAGTGCCTAAAAATCATATGAAACAAATCTTACTATTTCTCCATAGCCCATACTCTTCAAAGAAAGTTCCTTGAGAAGTGTACACGTTCCTCTCAATCACTACTTGCATCCTTGAATTTAGTGTAAGCTAGTGTAGTCTCTCATATATTTCCTTAGCCTAGTTTTTAGTCTATCCTAAGTTAGTTTTAGTCTTCCAGTAGGTTTTAAGCAAATTTTGCCTAATCTGATATCACATGTAAAGGCCCCCATTCACGAACAGTCCATCAGTCCAAATGGCCTGAGGCCAGGCCAAAATCTCACCGTGTGTGGGAGAACTTAGGAGGACTCATAGACTCAAAGAATCAAATTAGATTTCCAATCAATCCAAAGTCCATTGACTCAGGCTATCGAGCCATTTTTTGGCTCGACCGTGTGTGGGGAAATAGTAGGCCGAGTTTGGACAATCCAAAAAATGGACTAGCCGTGTGTGTGGAAGCCTCAGTCCAAACAATGTGGTAGTCTTGCTTCACACGCTGACCTGTGACAAGTTCATTGACTGTTTCTGTGATTATTTGATAGTGGTAGCCATAATTTTATTTTGGAAGTTATCGAAAAATATAGGTCACATGAATGTATATTACATTCCTTGACCCTAAGCCTGTAACCGCTTGCTCAGTACTGCAAAGTAGCGGTCTGTCTTTCGTGAGGAGTGATAGTTTGCCTCATATTTGTATACTTCCGTTTGATAAATGGGGTGACAACCTGTAGCAACGTGTTACATGTCGTATCATCAATTCTTAAATAATTTTGCTAATCAAAAGGCTCAACTGTGAGTTCTTTTACTAAATTTACGTGACTCATTTGTTTCTGTTTGGTAAGCCATCCTTTTTTCCACTTCCTTTTTGGTTTTCGTTTTTTTATGTAGATGCAAGTTGCGATAGCAAAAAACTCCTCCATATGCTTTGGATCCATTAATAGATTAAAAACAATTTTTTCTTCAAGTTTATCTTTATTTTTTTCTAAATGAATGACAGAAAATGGAATGGACTGACTGGATCGAGGCTCTATCGTGAATGGCGAGCTAAATTGGACTTAAACCAAACGGACTCAAGTCAAATGGACTCAGGCCATTTGGACTGTTCGTGAATAACTAACACAAACAACCATATCTAAATTTTATATTTGTTAGTAACGTAGCTGTAAAGACCTTGTCTAAACTCTAAATTTAATTCAAGCACCGTACTTATTTCAAATTCATCTATCTATTAAATTGAGCTATTATTATTAAACTTTGCAAAAAATCACCTTGGCTATCCATTACAAATCTATTACGGCGTACTCTACTTAAATTACCATTAGTCATTGCTGTCTTCACGAGTAATTTTTCTCCATGTGATACATATTTAAAAGCATTCTCGCCACTAATCCCAGATAATATCCGTCACCTTCTGAACGATTCGATCTCATTTTAATAATCCCAACATAATACCCAAATTCCAAAAAAAAACTATCAAAAGCACAAGTCACTAACTACAAATCAAAAGTTCAATTGAAATCAAGCTAATTCTGCATATTGTGCTGTAGCACGCAAATTGTGTGCACACTCAATACCCAAGAATTGTCATAGCTCTCAACCAGCCTTGGAACATGGAAAAAAAAATCATCGAAAAATGACTAACTTGACTGACAGCTACATAGTTACCTTGTACCCTGAAGGCATTGAACCGAAGCAAGTGAAAAAAATATATAGACCAAAATAGGACACAATTACTGGCACGTAAAGACAAACTGACTGCGCACTATACAAATTCAAATATCGCATTCAAATAATTATAGAGCACGACATTCGTACACTTCTATTATCGTTTTGATAATATTGTGTTCAGTAGATCTCGTTTCATGTGTCGGTTTTGAAGCAAATGCCTTTAACCTATTTGACATCAAGAAAAGGAAGTGAGTTTAATTATGATGGAGTAAACACGTGTTCGTATTGAACTCGAAACGATGGAGCATAGGTTGTGGAAATATATGAGAGTATCTATACTATCTAAATATGGGTATATTAGAGTTAATTGGAATTCCAATATTCCCCAGGCAATTGATGATTAATCGGGAAGAGGTCGAAAGGTATTAGGCTCAGAATATTTCATGATAAAAATGCTTGTAACACTCTCAATTATTCAATAAATATTTCGAAAGGCAATCGTTTACGTGGATCGTGTTTATTTCTTCCTCCATTTCTATCTCTTTTAGAGAATTTAATTTTTCATAACGCCATAAATTGTCACTTAGCTTTGTTTCGTCCATTAAGTGACCTGATTGTCTCCCTAATTTTGATGAACCTTCTAAGTAGTCTTGAACTAGTGTCAAATAATTGAAAAGGGTGAAAGCTTGCGGCTTCATTTTCTAGTGATTATTATACTAGAGATCTTATGATTAACGTATTTAACTTTACCAAAAAAATTATCTGGGGTACTGCGATGAGAAAAGGAGTTCCATCTTCATTAAAACCATTCTACAACTGGCTAATGCTGACGATCTGGACATTATGTACTGAAATAAACGAACTGTTGCGAAACCTTTTGTCAAATTGGACTAATTTTGAAAAATATGCACTAAAAATCAATTGAAAAAAAAACATATGATGGTAGCGCCGGTAAGAAATTTGCAAAACCCAAACATCGAAAACTAGTATGAAGTAGTGCATGCCAAGTAAACCTCATGAAAGGCGATATTTTTTATTTCATTACACTTAAGACATCCACTTAGGACGTAAAAGCCAAATTCCCATCCATTAAGAGTATTTCTGCCATGCACATAGTCTCAACTCTTGTAGAACGTAGGCCCAACTGCCATGAACATAATCTCCGCTCATATCTATCATTCAAGTAGGCTAAATAAAAATAATTTTCCAATAAGCCTGCGTATAGGAGGATGGTTTTGAATTTGGATTTGAGCAGGAATTATTTGTAAGAATTTTAAATTAAAAAACAAAATGTCAGAAATGAAAATGAGAATATACAACAGGTATAATTGTCAAAAAGTAAAAATAAAAAGAAGTTAATTTCGTCTTTGGTTCTCCTTTTTAGCAGGGCTATAATACATAGCACTGAGGGCTATAGTACATGGCTTTGCAATCAATAATACATTGTGCCTACTCCTATGTATTATGGTGTCAAGCGCTATATATTGTCACAATCCCAAAATTAACTATGTACAAAAAGTCAGAAATATATAGATTATGGTCTCTTCCGTTCTGTCTTTTCTTAGTGTACTGATCCATTTAACAGAATACTGTAATTATAAAAGGAGTAACATAGTAAATAATAAAATCAGAATAATAATAAAGCAAAGCTATAAACACAATAAAACACTACATTAACATATAAAAAAATAAGTGAAATCAAAAGGCAAGCTCACATGTAAAACTTAAGCGTACATTGAGAACAGCACTAAGCAAAGCATACTACCTTCGATGCTTTCAAGGTGATATAAAAAACATACAGGCCAAATATTACTCTTTTCTGGGTTCTAATTGTTTCTTGTTATAAGTCTCTTAGTTCGATGTGTTTTTGGACCTGTCGAACTCGGTTCTTGCGGAAGCTCTGAACTTTTGTAACTCCATGTCCCTCGTTTTAGGGCACTATTTTTTCAGGACCGTTGTTATGTTAGGATTTGAGAACTATTCTCATGAACTCGCCCACCGATACCTCTAGTTCTATCTTCATAGTAAGGCTGCTCCGGGCCATTTCGATAACCTTCCCAATATGTGCACTTTGATTGTCTGTACTTGACCCTTCTTATACTATATTTCATTTTTTAGCGATAAGAGATTATATGTCTACAATCAGAGAAAGAAACCCCTGTTAGCATATTTCACTTCTTCATTAAGTGCACTGCACTATTTGAAATCAATTTTAAGTCTAGTACCTTTTGTCTGTTAACTGTCAGGAATATTGGTTTCTTGTTCTAATTAGATACAGCTAAAATACTAGTTTGGAAGGATTCTAAAAGGGATTCACCTCTAGCGTTGACAGACATCATTACTTTTTCATGCCGTTTGATGATTAGTGGCATCATATCTAATTAGAAGCAATTTGTCCTCTCTTCGAAAGTGGTTTACCAGTCCCTTGCTGGTTTTCACTTGGGTCTTAGAAATTGGTCCTCATTCTCCGAGAGGTAAGCTGAGACATATATCACCTCTATTATACCTTCTTCAATTAAAGCTTGAGCTACCACTGTTTTGGTGTATGTATTTTGTGAGGGCTCTCGTATTAGCCCGGTGCTATAAGTACTCGATATAAAACTACTTCTAACTCCCGCCGAACCAGCTTTAGCATGATGCAGGTTCGCCTGTAGACGCCTGTATTTATGTTTTTAGTCGGTTGGGAACCGCTGGAACCTGTTGTTCCACTGCACTTCCTACTGGTTTCTGGAGCAACCGCCAGCTCTGATACTTTTTCATTCGCCTTTTAACGGTCAAATTAACTTACCCAAAGTAGAAGCTAACATTGCCGTCCACTTTGGTTATTCTAGAGGCTGAGGATTGGTCTGCTGCTTTGAGTAGCAAAGCGCACTTGCCTTTATTCTCCCTGAATAACGTTATCCAAGACTTGACATCGATATATTCTTGTTGGCATTCTACAAACACGGGAAATTGGAGAAGAAGCCAACAACGTTCTGCTGATTGTGAATCAGGGATTCCTCCATGGCCCAAAAGCTAGCTCCTTTGCACTGGTTTGTCTTGAAGGTCTTCGTACGCGTTTCTCTTTAAGGCTTTCGCCCCTATCAGCTCAGCCGTTGGTCTATCCTTTGAAGGGACACCTAGCCTACTTTGTAGGTAATGTTAAAGAAGCGAGAGGCATGGCCTCTCTCTATATCAGCTAGCTCCCTTTTTTCAAGAACCTTGGAAGACTAAAAGTCTTTAGGGAAATCTTTCGGCATGATCGTCATTTTAAGATCCTTTAAGGCTTGGCTATAAGGCTATCTTTGGCTGTATTTTACTGGGTTAAGGATTTTTCAGATATATTTTAGCATCATCCGTGTCTATTGTTATCTTTGGCAGCCTGTTCTCTGGCGTATCATTCTTGAGTCTTGGTCGTTTCCTATTGGCTTCTAGTTCCATGAGTATGAGTGCATTTACCTTGACTTCTTTTATGGACACTCCGCTTTCCATAAGGAACCTAGTCCGCTTTCTGACTGCACCGTTCAAGTGCTTCAATCTTGGAGGCTCCTTCGATAACTAATCCGAAGTCCCTTACATCTTCGGGATTTTGTTTGAGAATCTGCCGCTAAAGGTAAAAAGGAAGGCTTTGGGAGCCCCAGCTATTTTCTTCTCTTCCGATTTGCCTCTTACCACATTGGGTTTGGGCAGGAACTCCTGCTCCTCGCTTTGTCCAATCTTTGTTTCAATGATTTGCTCCTTTCTTTTTTGCCCTTTTCTGGCCTTCGGGTTTTTTAGATCCGCCATAAGATTTGTGCCTTGATTGGTCTCTTTATCTGTTTGTTGATCGACTGGAGAACACTGGAGCTCCATTGCTTAAAGGCTCTGAAACCTTTAGGTTTGCGGATCTTGAGTAATCCCCTTCCTTTAATAATTTATTATTACTCAAAATTTTGGGTTTGAATCATGTATATTAAAGAGGCTCGTGCACTGGACACCCAAATTTGCTTACTAGCGACTGCTTAAAGGCTCAATCAATCGTGACTTAACGAAGCCATACCGTATTAATACTTAATAGTCCCCTGGTTCGATCAAAGCTATGAAAATTAGTGCATAGAAGTGCCATAGCCGCCATAATTCATAGCATGAATTTTTATTACTCGGCGTAACCATAGCAGCTAATTGTGCCATTTTGTTATTTACAATTTACTGCTTCGTTTCTTCAGCTGTTTATGGCTATGATAAAACTAATAACTGTCAGTAGCTATAACTAAGTCACGTGTAATTAAGTCTTAACCGAGAAACGATTCAGCCCTCGGCATATGCTGTTCCACCATTGGCTTCATGATATTGGGGGTTAACTCCGCAAAGCCCAATCAAATTAGTCAACTCTTCGTTTATAAAAGATTGCTTGCCGCAGTTAAAGTGTCTGCCGCTCTACAGAGGCACAAGCGAGGCCCGTTGTGATGTTGCCGCAGTTACCACGAGGAGATTATGATCAGACTTCCATCAATCCCATTAGATATGTCACGTACAAGGGGGGTCGGGAGAGCCCAGACCACCGGCTGGCCTTGACGAAAAAAATAGCTCCGATTCCTGCCAGAAAAATATTTTTTTCCTACCGCAGACTCTTGAGTTTTCGCTTCTTTGGTTATTGTGGTTGGATTCAATTAATGGAAGAAACTTGGAGGAGTGCCCCTCAATCACGAAACATCTAAGACTTGAGCACAATGCGTTCAAGAACAGATGGCATACAATGCCTCTAACAGGGTGGGGAAGACAGAAAGTGAAACGGTGCATGAGCTGTCTAAAAGTATTGTCAAGATGAACCGATATTATTTGGAAAAGGCGATCGACCTTACGACGTCTCTCAGCCATCAACGACTTGTTTTTTGTGCATTGTTCGTGAAATATGATTCAGATGTTGAACAACATTTTAAAAACAATATTGTTTTGGCAGGTCACAAAATGAGTTAATAAAAATTATTAATCGTTAAACGAGGACATTACAGTGGAGATAAAAGAGTGGGGATGATAGCCATTATAGCAGACGAAGCACAAACAGGAAAAACGCTCCGTTGTTGTGAGGTTCGCTAAAGGACTAACAGTCGAAAAAACGTTTTTAGGCTTTATAGATTGTCCAGGAGCTAGAGATATTTCGACCTTTAGTAGACATAATTTTGAGTCATTTAGACAGCTATAGTCTTAGCAAATCAACTGTTTTTGGACAATCTTATGATCGTACTAGTGTCATGTCAGGGCAAAAAACAGAAGTGGACACTAAAATTAAGGCAGAACAGCTTGGTATATTTGCTGAACCTTACTAACTCACCCGGTAAATAATGCTGGCTGTTCCATATACAATTATATACTTAATGTAGATTGCGTTGCAGCACTCTTCATCTCGGCAAATTGTGCATGCTTTTTTCAGGTTTCTAGACAAAAATTTTAAGCAAAGGACAAATTTCTCAATCATAAGCAAAATATATTCCAATTTCATCACAGATATCGATATTTTGAAAGTAATCTATCTTCTTCAGTGTCTTTCTGGCTAACCGATACCCTAGAAATAATGTGCCCTCAAAATATCTACAATTTTTAAGAAATCAGAACGAAAAAATAGTTTTATTTCTAATTACTTTCATTCTATTCATATGCAATTCATGTAAGCGTTCATTCATGAGCGGCCATGGATAATTCATGCGTAATTCGTACATACCATTCACATTATATACATGTTTGTAGTAGCTCACACGTACGAGTATTCACAGACAGGAAGTATATATAACAATGCATTAGCAAATATCAGATAATGCATTAGCAAATATATAATGCATTAGAAAATTATATAAATAGTATGAACAGCAAGTGTGCCTTACCAAGGACAAAATTATCGCATGTTTTCACCCTTTCGGCCCAGGCCCCAGCCAGATTTTAAGACACGGCACGCCTATGCACGTACGTAATATCATATATGTACTACAAGTTAGTTCCCTTGTTCAGCTGGCACTGGGATGCCTTCTAGACATGACAATGATTTCAATGCCATATGATCGCCAAAGTGTACTTCAAAGTATTTTTTGATTTAATTTCTGAATCGATTGCATCATTTTGTAGGTAATCACGTTACATTCGCTCTCTGTCACCTGAATCTACATCAATAATGACACTTTCATTTTCCAAGAGATAAAGCTCTGTGTTCAGATTGACTGTGAGATCAAAATTTCCTCAGAAAATTTCTTCAATGCTATTCATCCCTTGCATATATTTTTTGCTGCATATTTCAATCATAAATGCGAAATATTCATTAAATTTTGTGGATTGTTGAATGTGCATAAATCTAGCTTTTCGGAAGTATTTCTGAGTGGTTTCCCCAGAAACTTTATCCCAGGAAGGCAAAATGGCATCCAGCAAATTTGTTCCAGATGAAAGCCACCAGATCCAGCGCAGTTCAGGTGATTCAGTAAAGAATTTACAAGTGTTTTTTGGTGCGATTTGTTGTTTAAAGAGTACGAGCAAAATTAGTTTTTCAGTGCTCATAACTAAGGATGCAGCAATGTAGTAAGATTAAATATTTATCAGCAGCTTAAAAGTAAGAATACATGCATTCTTAATTTGCTCATTATTTCAACCACTTGCTAGGTTGTATTGAAATAATGGAGTTTCTATCCTTTCCGCCGCAACCGCTGATGGATATACTGTACAAAACATAATTCAAAATTTTCTTTGAAAATCTCCTTGTTCCATGTCAAATTAATCCATCTCATTAGTCTTTGAGTGACATTTAGAAAACGAGGTGGTGACATTTTTCATCAGAAACATCTCCATTTGATTTTTTTTTCGTGCTAAACAATCTATGAACGGTAAATATATGTATAGATGCAAATAAATATGTCAACATTAATTCTATTTTAATATTAAAACACCCAACAGCGAATTTGGTCGGGATCGGGATATATATATATATATATATATATATATATATATATATATATATATATATATATATATATATATATATATATATAAATTTCAATAATTTTCTACAAATTAAAATTTCATTTTACTTTCAATTGCTAAATCTTTAATTATGGCACTTGCGAGAATTTTTCCTATTCAATGGCTGAAACGAATTATTCGCTCTCTCGCTAAAATTAGAATAAAAATTATCCATTCAATAAAACATTTTAATACCCCGTCTTTCAAAAACAATTTCATGTCACAGAACACGAAAATCATTACGTCGATCCTACCATAACAACTCTATATACTACGTTTTGTTGAGCGTTGAGTGGGTTTTCCTCAAAGCATTAAAGCCTTAACTACTCACACTTTTTTTTTTACTTTGTTCGCGAATTTTTCTTCGCTTCGAAGAACCATACTGTGAAGAAAATCAACAACTTTGTGAACGGTTTGTGTCGGTCTTTTGATTATGCGTTCTACTTCAACGAAAAATGAAAACAGGCAACAAAACCCCCGACCACACAATAAAAACAAAAACGACAGTGAAGCCACACCACCAAAACAACAATCATCAAAAGTTGAATTTCAATTTCGATTCATAAAAGATATTTCGAGCTCGAATTGTTAATGGAAATAATAGAGAATTATTAATTGTTTTGTTATTTTATGTGTTACGCGAACGAGATTTTACATTGCAAAGGCCGTTTATGTTGTGTTTATTTGTTGTATCAATCGATGGGATTATATTCGGGAATTGGACAAATTGTTTGGGAGTAAGATGGAAATTTCATAATATTGCATTTAGTCCAGTGAAATTCGACACAAAAAACGTGAAACTGCGGAAAAATTAGGGGAAAGCTGAATTTTGGTGTGAACCTTGGTATTGGCGTGTTGAATAAAATGTCAAAAGTCCCCATCGATCCGAGTGCTGCGTTACTGTTTATTCGGGGTCAAAGGTCACCAAAAGTGACATTTCACAAATATCTCAGTAACGGTCACGTCTTCAGAAAAACAATGCAACTAACAGTATCCTCTTTCTCAACGGCATGTTTATATTATTCGATTTTGATTACGACTTGGAATGCTAGTGAGCTTGTTTTCTATGTTTAAGAGGCGCATGAAAAAAATATGTAAACAAACTTATCTACCAGACTCCAGGGTAGGTGGAAAAATGTGCTCCGAAAGTACCCCCCCCCCCCCTCTTTACCATAAAATGGTATTCCTTAGCTTCCATCCCCAATCTTCAGGAATGAACTCGTTGCCCACGGTTAAACAAGATAACATCACTAGATTATCCTGTCAATTGCCTATTCTTGACATCGCAGGACCACCCCCACACAACCTACCAACCCCAGCAAACGAACCACCCCGAAATAAACGGGTCTGTAGGTTTCTCCATACCGTCTTATCCCATGAACGATCAAGACAAGGTTACGTTATTTCAGGTGAAAATTGATTTCGAGGCTTTGATGCTATGCAGTCATCACAGGATTGGTAAAAAAACTGATTATTCGGGCATGTCTGCAGGGGGTTGAGCTCATATAATGTCAAGAATGAGCGTTGACAGAATTATGCCGTGATATTATCTTACTTTTTCATACTCCTATCCTGTGTATGACGTCACAGGGCCGTATAACGTAACAAAACCTATTTTGACCTGCAATGTTGTTGTCTTTTCCTGCTCCTTCGTGGAATATCCCATACAGGATGCAGAAATACAGTTTATATCCGGCAAGTTTTATGACAAAAGGGAGGGGGGGTGTTGACTTGTCGGAGCACTTTTCCTCCTACCCTGGAGTGTGGTAGATATGTTTGTATATACAGTGTAGCCTCACTAATCCGGATCAGTAAAAACCGGCCCAATCCGGATTACGCGGGGATCCGGATAACCAAAGGCATATCAAAATTATTAAATAAAAACATAGACAAAGGCTTATTTATTTATTTTAACATATAGTAAAAGTATCTCCAAGAAAAACCAGGTAATCCATTCAACATTAACGCTAGAGCTAAGTATAAAGTAATGGAATATCCATCAACTAAAAATTTATTTATATAAATCGGTACCTTTTGTTTGGCGAATGCACCCTTGCTTAGCCTCCATTGCGCGCTGCCGTAGCGTTCTAAGAATCGTCAAACTCTCCAATTCAACTGCATTTTCCTCCGCCCATTGTATGCAGGTACTGAAGTTTTTAATGTCGTCTTCATGTTTAACTTTTGGCTCATCTTCGTCAACTTCTTCGACCAAGGAACTGTCGTCACTGTCAAGGGGTAAATTATTTCCATCTCCAACGAGCCATTCACAAATTTCCGATTTTGACGGTTGCTTATTTTTATTTACTTTTTGTAGCAAAACTTCGATTTCGGTTAGTTCCTGTGCATCTTACTTCTCTGACAACCATTTCTCCTTGAAAATTGATAATGAGATGATGTCCTCAGGACCCTCTTCAGCATCGGAATTGTTTTCATTATTAAACGAATTGCTATCAACTGAATAGCAAAAAATAGTTTTCCAACATTTTGCTATTGCATCAGGTGACAACTTATCCCAAGAATTCGCAAGCAAGAACACAGCGTCCTTAACGGTGAGATTTTTAACAACTTTCGAGATGTCATTTTCTTCCAAAGACAGAACGTGTACCAAGAGATAATGCAATTTGGTTAAACGTATTGCGTTTTGATCCATTGGTTGGATAAGCGCGGTGCAATTAGGTTGAAGAAACAATGTCATAATTTTACCATCATCATTTTTTTAAAATTGCTTTGCCATTAAGGTTGTTCTCTGCTTGAAATTGTCTTACTTGTTTGACAAACGACTCGTAAAACCATTTTACGAAAAGAGTTGAAGTCATCCATGCATTTTTCGTTGAGTAGTATTCAACTGGAAGGTCAGTGCAGTTTTTAAATGCTCTAGGATTTTTTGCTTTTCCAATGACCATCATTTTAAGCTTATGAGTGCGATTCCCGTTTGTACAAGCAAGAAAAGTTACTCTCTTTTTCGAGGTTTTTCTCCCTGGAGCAACTCTTTCCGTAGTAGACACCAACGTTCGATCCGGAAGTAGTTTCCAGAATTCATCATGGAAGAATACTCGTGTGCAGCTTATGTTGTTGAATATGTTAATAAAACAAACAGAGGTATCAGTCATTTAAAAAGAAAAATTGTTGAAGTTATGGTTGAACATCCAGAGTTTGATATTGTTCAAGTAACTAAAAATGAGCTGCAGATTCATCCGCATTATATATTTGGGTGGGCAATATATTCAGCTCATTAATTTTTTGGCAGAATTTTCGTAGAAAGGGTTCCACGCTAGATGATGCGTCGTTCGACAGCTTCTCTCCGATCACTTTGACGTGACGAAGACCACGTCATTTTTTAAATCTACTGACCCATCATTTACTTGCAGTAAATGGTTTATTATTATAACATTTAGAGTGAATTTGAGCAGCTTTTTCTCGTAAAATATTCGTTGTTATGGTTGCATGTCTTTCTCACTGCCCAAGAAACCATTTATACAATTTTCGCTTCATTTCTGGATATTCTGGTTCCCGCAACATTTTCCTTCCCTTAGGAGCTACGACGCAATTCGCGACGTAGCTAAAAAAGTAGCATTAAAATATAACCGATGCACATTTAAAAACTAAAACATACATTTTTATTTTTTCTTTATTCTTCTTTATATCCGAAATTGTAGGTGTACCGACACCATATTTTTCTGTTAGCACCTTTTCACTAGCTCCATTGTTCAGTTGAATTAAAATCTTTTCTTTTTCCGCGATAGTTAACGTTTTATGCGACATTTTTGATGCCATTTCAATGAAAAACTGACTAAAAACCTTCCTTTTATTGCCTCTCATTCTTATTTGGGGATTCCCCATTTTTCAAAAGTGAAATAAAGCGCACGCAAAAAAAGCCAATGTAAGGTGTATGAGCGAATCATATAATTCGGGAATTCCCGGTATAAAAGACAAATACATGGCGAAAATGTGTTATGTCCATAGTTAAATATTGTAGCAAATATGAATTAAAGCGTACATAAAAGTAGGAGGCATGATTTCACTGTATTATTGATTATTGCACAATCTAACAAGCAATCCGGATTAGCGGAACTACATTCGCTCCGGATTACAAAGGACATAATGGAAATTTTCAATATTTTCAGTCAATCCGGATTATAGAAAGTGCTGTGAATACTAAAATGTAAACACACATAAATGTCAAAACATATTAAATATGTCCACTTTGCGATTTCAGCGATATTCCACGAAAGTGATGAACAATAAAATTATAGTAGACTTGAGGTAGCGGAAAATCAAACAATTGCACTTAATATTAAAAACAACATTAAAAGCCAAATCCATACATTTTATTACCTATATTTTTCATTTACTAAAATTTTACTATTTAAGAGCGAAACATGAGATAATAAAGACAGTATGTTTCGGCAAGCCAAATTGGTCGGCGACCAAACAGACTTTGTACAACGAATAAAATTATTGCTATTATTTGCACAAGTACGTCGTAGCTATTGCTAAAGGGGCGGTTAAATTCGCCACGCAAAAGCGACGACTGCTTGTGTCCAAAAAAATAATTTTTGCCTCGTCTTATTTTTCGAGCATTGGTAAAAGCGAACAGCCAATATCGCATACCATTTCAAAGGATCCGAGTTAGACCATATCCGGATTAATGAGACTCTACTGTATGTTTTTTTGTGGGCCTTTTAAAGATAAATAGAAAAACAAACTCACAAACATTCCAAGTCGTAATCAAAATCGGATAATATCAACATTTTTAACAAACAAACATTTTATTGGGCTTAAATTAAATTATAAATATGACTTATACCCAATGTACTAGCTTAATGTGTCTTAGAGATAATATCAACATGCCATTGAGAAAGTGGATACTGTGAGTTACAAATGTTTAGATCAATGTATCTCAAAAACGGTTATGGTTAGAAGAAAAAGTTATTAAATCTTTTTTGTTGAAAATTTTCTAACCCATAAATTTGTCATACATTGTTTTTCTGTAGACGTTACCGTTACTGAGATATTTAGGAAAGGTCACTTTTGGTGACCTTTAACCCCGTATAAAAAGTAACGCAGCACTCGGATCGATGGGGGCATTTGACATTTTGTTTAACACGCCAGTACCAAGGTTCACACCAAGATTCAGCTTTCCCTTAATTTTTCCGAAGCACCATGTTAAATTTCCCTGGACTAATTGTTTATTTTGATTGTTGACCTCAGGAGTGGTCGAGTATATTTAATATGAAAATTCTTCAAAAATTTAAGTAAATACCAAAAAAAAATTTAAAGTGGAAAGCGCGATCTATTTTATTCATTTTACTGGGAAGAAATAAAATTTATGCTATTTAGGGCAAAAACTTGTAGATATCACTTAAAGTCTTTGATGTCTGCTCATTTTCATGAAATTTTAGGCTTGAGATACATTTCCTTTATAAATCGCAAGGCTACAGTAGTTCTATATGTATTTTGTCTCAAAATTATATGGGAACTTATTTTACGCCGTGAAAATCATGAACAATTAATTGTTATATCTCGTTTTAATCCAAAAAGTGTTATAGAAACTTAACTGCACTAAAAAATCTTGGAGAAAAGAAAAAAAACCCCACTAACTTCGCAAATGAATCACACATAATAGTCAACTTATTTTCGATCAAAACACAGATTTCAAAACAATCGAAATTCAAATCCATATCTTCACTAGCTGTTACTACGAGTACTACTACGAACACATTCGAATATCGTCAGATTTCGTTTCATTCATACACACTCATATAAATTACTCACATCTGCCAATCGTGGTCATGACACTCGACGATGGCCATGAAAAGTAAGACCGTCGTCGTCGTCATCGACATTGAACCAGATGCAAGAGTATCATCGGAAATTTCGTTGAAAGTGCAAGTGCATCGAGCACTTTCACCAAGGCTTATTTGTATTGAGTTGCATCGCTTTGTGATTTTGTTTTTTTCGTAGCTTTAATTTGATTCAAACTCTTTCTGTTTATACGATTTTTCTTCAATTTTGAATTTTTATCTTGACCTCATAAGGCGATAAGATATAACATTTTACGAATCAGCCCAAATTTTCGTACGTTTAGTTTTAGTAAAAAAGGTTATATCTAACGCTACTTATTCAAATTTTCCCCCTCTCATTCTACTCGTCCTCCTCCTGAACTACATAGATCCTTCAGCAGATAAAACTATTTTTTATGCGCAGTTTATTGTCACTAATCAGTGATCATCTAATGACGTTCTGTTACCAAACTACATAACTGTCCACCGAATCGAATTCAAACGATCTCGTGTCGATGCTAGATTAAGGGAAATTACCAAATTAAATAAATTCGATGATGAGAAAAATACGTCAATGATGAAGAAAGACTGAAGAAAGCATGGGATAGTAAAATCGAAAATACACAGAGAAAGAGAGTGGGGAACGAGAAGTAATCGAAATGCGTTTGTAGGTTAATGACTCAGAAAAGCAACGTAAATTACACCTTGTTATTTTTATTTTCATTTCAAGTACACATGCTAGAAGCATGCTACAAGCTATATTCATAGGTATTGACTGTACAGTTCAATAGAAACACGCAAATGAACGGCCACGACATAGCTGTGCGGGTACTGGTGTGTTGGACGTGAAGTTGATGATAGTAGTGGTGGCGTGAGTGAAAATTATAGATATTTTAATTTGAAATTAGAATTTCCCTGATTAGATATTAAACAGGCACACGGTTTATTGAGACATGCAAATGGGTATGGGTATTGAGTTCAATAGCAGGGCAAGTGACCTAGTTCAATGACATTTATAAAATATCGACTCTTCTTGGAAATAATGGAAATGAAACTGAATTATGCCTTGAAAAAAACTCTTCGTGTTTTGACCATGAAATATGATCTTTGAAAAAAAGGCAAATACAGCTTTAATATCGAAAATTGTCAGCAAGTTAATTTTCAGTTTCAGGAATCACCTTTTTTCAATCTAATCTGTTCTCAGTTTTTTTTTGCGCAGCAAAACTTTTAATCTTCGAAAATTTTCGCGATGGACATAGCAGATCTTTTAGTCCTTTCGTCAGACAGTGGGGGTATCATTTCGGTATACGTACTTGTTAATCTTTTGTCTAATGACGATATTTTTGATTTTAAAGATTTGAAAAATTGAAACCTTGAAGAAAAAAAATAACATCACGAAACTTTTAATTTCGAAACCTCACCAAAATCGCAGTCCTACCTCAATGTCAACAAAATAAATTATTCCTGCTATGGCATTTATGACACATTCGGTATTATTACTTTTTTATAGATTTACACAAAACTTCAACTTTGCGACTGCCTTCAAAAATTTCAAGTACAAAAAATGTCTTCCGAAGAATCGGTAAAAGTTTCGGGACAATCTATATTTAGAGATATAAGAGTGTAATTCTATCTCCATAAACCTGTGCAGTTAGTACATAGTAAAAACAAACTTAATTCATGATAATAATGTTTTTACTCGACTGTGCAATGTAAAAATGTGGGATTCATAAAAGGAAAGACAGTATCAGAAATTGTATAGTTTGTTTTAATTGCCCTTGTTAAATGCAATATGTTTCTACTTATATGATAATTTAATATGTTTTGAATATGTGTTTATTACGACATTTTAAAGTGTTGTTATCTACTCGCTGAAATTTTCAAACATGACTTCATCATTATTGCAGCAATGTTATTCCGAAAAGTATCAACTTAACAATTTTATTCTGCCGTTTTTAAAACATTTTTGACCTTCTTCCGGGCACAATTCAAGAGTCATCTTACTGGACAGAAAATCCCACTTTATCCGTCATAAAAAGATTTCGTTATGTCAAATTGACAGACATGCAAAAAAAAAGATAGAAAAGTACATATTATAAGAATAATACTAATTTTCATTGTAATTATGATAAATGGTAGTATCACTCATCCTCCCTTAACAAAAACACAAATCATTTAAGTTTTCCAATACAGGGTGCGTCATCAAAATCCTGACAAATCAATGAACATCCTTAAAATCGTGTTATTTATTGAAAAATGAAGTTTAAGTACAAAAACGTCTTACATGGTATTTCGTGCATCTATTGATATTGTAATTATTCAATGTAGTCTCCATCAGCTTCAATCACGGCCTCCATTCGCGGTCTAAATCGCTCGCACGCCCTCTGCAATTCTGCGCTGTCAATATTGGCGAACGCTGTCTCGATGGCGGTTATTAATGATGTCACATTTGGATGTCAAGACTTGTTGCTAATCTTTTCAATCACGCTCCATACGTAATAGTCCAAGGGATTTAAATCTGGATTATTCGGAGGCCAAAATTCCTTAGACCAGAACATGTCAAAATTTTCCGAGAGCCAATTTTGGACCAAATGGCTCGTGTGAGCTGGAGCCCACGTCCTGCTGGAACACGTATGGCCTTCCAGATGGAACATCTTCTATCCATGGCTTCACTATATTTTTCAAAATTCTCAAATATACTTCTTTGGTCACAGTTTCTCCTTTTTAGAAGAAATGTGGTGGCATTGCATCCCCCTCACTAGACACAACACTCAAGACATGGGCACTGGCCGGAAATTTCGTTCTAGTGACAATAGGGACATCTTCCGGGTCGTGAGCAAGCCATCGATCGTTTCTCCGATTTATTTTTGCATCGACGGTGAAAATTTTTTCGTCAGAAAAAAGTCTGATACGTCCCGCTGCCTCATTTTTCAAGGAAAAAATGATCAAATTGCAGCGAGCCACTCGCTTTGTTCTTGCAGCTTCAGAAAGCATTTGTCTAACCTTGATCGTGTAAGGATAATATCGAAGGTCCTCTTCAACGATTCTCCGCATGGTAGTCTCGCTCACATTCACAATAGACGCCAGTTTTCGTAACGATAACCCCGGGTCTTCCAGAATCAGCTCTTCAGTCCTTTTGGTGACTTCAGGAGTTCTCACGGTGTGTTCTTTTCTTGCCGGTGTATTTGAACCTTCACTTAACTGTTCTTGAGCTTTGTACTTAGTAACAACCTCATATTCAGGTGATTTCGGATATCGGAAAAATTGAATAATCTCCCATGTTGACCGTCCAGCGCGAACACTTTCGATTATCGCGGCTCTTCGGTTATACTCCTGACTCATTTTTGACAGATTGACAATTTTGAAGTAAATACCTTTTACTTATGTACCTCTGGCACCAACACAATGAAGCGGGAAATTCAATTTGAAAATTGTCCGGATTTTGACGCACCCTGTATTTTAGCTAGTGCTCGCCAAAATCGCTGAGTCTAAATTAATGTCCTTCATAGAAAATCGCACTTCTACCAAAAGCTCTTCGTACCAAGGAAAGTAGTTCCACCAATCACTGACGCCAGTAAATAACGTGTAAATTTCCACTTTTTGACTAGAGACAATTTTTTGTCGCCATATTAAAAATTTTTGCCAATTAATATTTTATTGTTTTTGCATATGTATTTTCATTTCGTCGCTCGCAAATTTCCCAGAAAGTCATTTACTTATGCAATATACCTTTTAGGTCTCCCGAATTCTACTCTCGAAAGGATCTTAAAATTGTGTAACTTATTGCATTTAAAAATATATAGGACGAAATGTCTCTCTGTGGCATTAAAAGTTAGGGATAAATATGACCTTGTAGTAATTAACACCAAAATATATGTTGGAAAAGAATAACTTTTCCTGTTGATGCTATGGTGGAAGATATAAAACATCGGATATATAACACCACTGTACGCTTCTAAACATAAACAAGATCTTTTTTTGACTGTTTGAAACCTACAACGAGCATCAAATTCAGGCTTGAAAAGTTTAAAAAAATTGGTCTTGCTACCTCAGGGTTTGTACTTGTGAGAATTTATGGTGGATATCTTTTGCTTTCGTGATCATTCGTTGGCAGTTTCCGGCAGTGGCTATGATAGTTAGTCTTTCTTTCAAATTATACACCATTTTTGATTCAAATTCATATATTTTTGGTAAAAAGTCATAATATTTTCGAGTTTCATTCATATTTTTACACAACACATTCCTAAGCTTTCGATACCAATTCATAAGTTTTCAAGTCAAATTCTTAATTTTTTGAGTCAAATTCTTAATTTATCAAATCGAGTCGATTTTTTGAGTTATTTTTTGAGAATTTTTTGATTCAAACTCATAATTTTTTCGAGTCCGATTCGTGGTTTGTTCCAGACAAATTCATAACTTTTGGACGCCGCGATCATGAGTTATGATCTCGATGCGCGGAATATGAATTTCACTTAAGGATGTATGAATTTGACTCAAAAAAATTATGGACTCCAATCGAAAAAGATATATATTAGATGGATTATAAAAGCTTTTACTAGGTACATGCTTCAAACATCATGTGGTTGTGAAACTACTGCAGTCAGAATTACCAATTTTGTTGTTTGTAATTGAAAAGCTACTACAACAATCATCCAGAAGGAATTTTTTTATGGCTTTTCATCCAATATTCACTACACTTTTAGCTTTATTCCATGCATCTTTTTCTTTGTAGCCGAAATGAACGATCGCACTGCAAGAAGTTTGCTAATATCTAAGAGAATGGTGGATGTAAAAAACAATCAATAACTAACATTATAACATTAAGGAATTATTTATGCCAAATTTAAAGCAAACCCATTTCCAAGCGTCTTATCAATTATTGCATGTGACCATCTGCAATAAATGTTTGTAGTTCAAGGGGGTGTGGCTGGTCGCTCCAAATCCCATTCAAAACTGTCGACTTTTATGTACCTTTTTCTCAGTTCCAGTTGATGAATTTTTCTCGGTTTTTTTTATTTGGTTTGTAATATCGTCAACTGCAATTTAATTTTTTTTTTAATTAATTCTGAATTTAATAATGTGTTTTTATGTCATTTTTAAAGACTTGTCATTCTAAAACAAATATTTTAATATGAAAACCATTTTTTTTGTTAAAAGTGCATCAAACGGTGCTCGTAGTGCAAAAAAATAAAACAGAAAAGTTGGAAGAGGTGGCAGCCAATGCAGAGTGTGCGCTGTACGAGGCAGGAGCTAACTAGATTTTATGTACCTTTTACATTCATGTTCCGATTTTTTTACACTTTTACTCATCTGGTAATCACGCAGAATGGCTTAAAATGTTCACAACGTATCTGTTCAATCAATCCTAAAATTAATTGAATTGATTACTATAATCCTAAAATTATAGCATGCTTAATAAAACAATAGATTACCTTGATAACCGTAGCTTTATTGAATTAAAGAGAGTGAACCAAAATTGTTTGTCGCTTAAGTACTCATTTCGATAAATAATTATTGCTTAGTTGGTAAAAGTAAATGTACAAGATACAATTAAGTTTATTGTTTTCTCCATAGACCAAAGTGCAAGCAAGTGTATTAACCTCAACTTGTTGATTCTGCAACATATGCACATTTTCAAATTTATTTCTACTGTTTTAAATACACGTGGTCATCAATCATTAATTTATGAATTTATGGAAGAACATATGCAGGGTAGAACTTAATTAGTATCGATACTGTTTCATTTCGGTTGATATTTTCAACTGACTTACCTATATAATCTATTTATGAACAGTATCAATGTATAATAAAACCATTAAAATATGAAAATCGAGTTTTGTTCAAAGTTTTGCGACCAGCCACCCACTTAAGCATATCCTGTAATAACGTCATATCACAACCCTAATATCACACCTTCTTGAACTTCATTTGAAAGTGGTATTTTTCTTTTACTATTTGACAAATTTTCATTCGATACGTTTTTGGAGGTTCTTTTGGTGAGGCAAACAAAGATTAGTTGAGATTATGTTGATGTTATGGTCAGCTGAAATAAGTAGTTGTTCTTCTTTGAACACACACCTGAATTCCTTAGAAAACTCGTTAGAAAATTATTTCGACATACAGAGTGATATTAGTACAGTGCGCGAAATAATTATATCGGACAAAGAAAATATCGAGAAAATTATTTGTTAGATACTGATTCAAAAAATAAAAATTTAGTTTTATATTTCATGCAATGATAACAAAGCAAAAGCGGATTGTATTTTCAACTATTTAATTTTTTTGTAGCCAGGAAGATACAATATTTCAAATTCATGAACGAAATAATTATAACGGACAAATCACATAAAAATGTTAATAAGTATTTTATTTCAAAAATCAAAAACAATAATTAACACCAAAAGAAATTCTAATAATCTATAGGGCTTCCCTTATTTTGTATCACTTTGCATAAACGACGGGCATGGAATTAACAAGGGATTGAAGAACATATGTTCCAATTTGATTCCATTCCTTTATAATGGCCGTTTTTAGCTCTAAAATGGTGTCAAACTGACGACCTTGTGAATAGACTTGTTGTGATAAGATACCCCATAGATTTTCCATGGGGTTCAAATCAGGGCTTATAGCAGGCCACTTTAATAGCGGTATGTTCCGGGACTCAAAAAAAAGTTTCGTGAACGTCGCAGAGTGTATCGGTGCGTTGTCTTGCTGAAACAGTCAGTCGTCTCTCCACAAATCCTCTGCAAAAGTGATAAGCACGTCGTCCAAGAGTTCAACATACTTAGCTGAGTTCATTTTATGTGAAATAAAACAAATTTCAGACTTTCCCCGAGAGCCGAATGCAGCCCATATCATGAGGGAACCTCCTTGAAAGTTCCTTCTATGACACGTTTCCCGTTCTTTACGGACATCTCTCCAATATCCATGGCAGCCATCAGGCCCGTCTAAGTTGAATTTTTTTTCATCAATAAATATGACAGAATCCCATTCATTTGTTCAAAATGTATACCGTTCAGCAAATTCTAAACGTACAGATTTATGACGTGGCAGAAGCCTTGGTATTTGCAAGCGTTTTCCATATTTAACATTTTGATTATTCTTCAAAATCTGCTGAACCCTTCGCGTAGTGATGGGAAGATTCAATTGAAACCGTATTTGTGAGGGATTTAGCTTTTTCTGAACAGCCAGCCGTTTTATCTCTCTTTTAGACCCCTCACTGACTGGGGACGGACGACCTGATCTCTTGATTTTGGCGTAATTTTCGCGGTTTTTCAAGAAGTTATTCACCGTACTTTTGTCCCTGTTCAACTTTTCAGCTATTCTTCTGATTGTTGTCCCGCAATCCCTGTGAGCTAAAATTTTAGCCCGCTCTTCAGCAGTAAATGTTGCCCCTTTGGCATTTTTATTGATTCGAACTGTAATTTAAAAAATTGCGAATTAAAAACTGGACGTATAAATGCTAATCTTCATTAGTAGGCTGCGTATACCTTGGTGAACTAACTAGTCTTATAAATCTAGACGAATTATCTATTTTACACCTAGAAAATATACTTCACGTACAACTGTCCGCTACATTTATTTCGCACTAGTAATTTGGGCTTCTGAAGAAAATTAAACACCAGCTAACTACAACGAAAAAATTAACAAGTAGCCTAAAGTGCCGTTACATTGCGTTCGCTTGCGAAAATGATATGACGTCATCACAAATAGTGTGAGACGATTCATTTTCTCAGAAATACCTAGTGATAGTTGTATGTTATAATTATTTCGCGCACTGTACCTACAGGACCTAATATATCCCACTATCAGAAATTTAACCCCCATTGGCCTTTTTTATTTAAATTTTTTATTTATATTTATTTTTTTTATTTATTTATTTTTTATTTGATTTTTTTAAATTTATATTGAGGGTTTTATGTTTTGTTTTTATTGTTTTGGTTATTATGTTAGTGTTTTTTATTTATTATTTTTTATTTATTATTATATATACTTTCGAAACCACTTTGCCAAATAAAAATTTTCAATGTAAATAAATTTTTTTTCAATTTTAATCATCCCGTAAAAACAATTCCAATTTGATTCTGCTTTCGGAGGCTTATTCCGCAAAACGATCGAGTTTCCCATATCAATTATTCTCTGCTTTGGTAAGCTTTAGAGACGATATACGTTGTCTATGCTGATTTATTGACAAGAAGGGAACCAAGATCACAATTCAATAACCTTTATTATTTTTTATTTATTATTTCTTATTTTCTTTAATTATTTATTATTTCTAATGTCTTCTTTGTTTAAATTATATATTTTTTCTAATCATCTCACCATATTATTGTTTTATTATTTTATTTATTACATTATCATTCCAATTTAATTTTTGTTTGTTTATTTAGTAATTTCTTTTATTTATTTATTTTTTGCATTTATGCATTTTGTTTATCTCTTTATTTATTTAATCAATTATATTAATTTATTCATTTTTCTTCTACACACAGTAGGAATATTAATAATGGTTTAACTACCCCAATAGGGCAACAAAAATAATTTTAAAAAGTCAGAATGATCCAATGAACACGTAACCTGCTCGATAAGCAAAGGTCTGATTTTATTAAACTGAAAACTATAAACTGCGGAGTATGCGAGTTATAAATTTGAAACGTACTGAAATACTTGCATCTAAAGGAAACTTTGTTCACTGAATGACACTGGTAATTCAGCTTTCACTAGGACACTTTCATTCAAAAAATAATATCATGTACACAATGAATAAATAAATACACAGAAAATCTATAATATATTTTAAAACTAATGAATATGATAAGATTATATAAAGTAATAAGTAGATGATAAATAGCTATTATATTTTTACTATATAAAATAAATTAATGAATACTGATATATCTAAATAATAGAAAGCAATAAAAATTATCATAAAACATAAAAAATCTGGTATTTGATCATGATTTATTTTCGGTGGCTGGATTCGAACCAAGAACTTCAACAAGCCAGCTTACCAGGCTTCTTTGAAATAGGCACAAATTATTTATTTTAATTCCACGGCTAAGAAATATTTTTTTCGCTCTATCTTTAATATCTGTTACATGAAAAATAAATATTATATTTAGCCGATGGTCTTCGAAAGTCATTTGATTATCTATCAAACGCTATTTAATTTTTTATTCGGTGGCTTCAATATTTTGGTAAAAAAAAATCTTCTGGTGCAAGTACAAGTAATTTTTTATTATAAAATTAGCTTAGTATTCAATGTTATAAACTATTGAATCCCCGGCATTGTGTATACGAATCTTATGATATTGCATAATAGTACTAAAAAAGTAACAAATTAATCTGGTTTTCTTATATATGAACACGTAATTTAACGGACTAGAAACCCGTTGAAATCAATAGCAGTTTACGAACAATACTCCGACAGATCTTGTGATCGAAAAGCCAAAAGTAGAAAAATTAGATTAAATCTATATATCTATATCTATCTATATTTCCTAATATACTATTAGTAAATAGTCCATTATGACACCCTTCTGAGGTGAAAGGTAAAAGTTTTTCTTCACTTACCAGGCCTATAGTATTTTTTCGGGAGAGGAGGGTATCGAATGTTATTTTATCATTGCAATCTAGGCTTCCATGTGTCTAAAACTCTTAAAAATGATATGGCTGATCTATATCTGAAATGCAAATTTGTACATTTTCTTGACTAGAAGTGTTACTTTGAAAAAACAAAAATAATATTTTGAAACTAAAAACTTGTTTACTAAAAAGAATGATAGCGATAAAATTTATTCAAATTCTAAAACATTTGATGAATGAAACATACATATTAATAGTGTACAATGCATCCAGCCTTATTTATTTACAATTTTCACAAATGTACGCAACTAAAATCAATCATATATATTAATATATGTTTTTTTCTTCTATTTTTCGTTTCAGGTAAATGCCGCAAATCACACTCTGTAAAATCAACATAGATATAACATCCAAGTTGCAATATATGGATTTAAACAGTAATTGAATAACACAGCAACGCCCGCAAACGTATTTTGAAAACAAAAATTAACTCGAGGTTAACTGTCCACGACTTTCACCAACTCGATCAATCATAAAAAGTATTTTAGACTAAGTACCGTTTTCTTGGTCGCCCGTATTCGCACGCAAGTTTTAATGACGGGTATTTATTTTAATAGGCAGAAAATTAATCATGCTTGAATTATTCTGCCAATTCGTATGGAGTATCGTGAGTCATATATTCGGAGCAATAATATCTGTGTAGCGTTGATTTTTGCTGGTGAACTTCGTTCAAAATTATCTACTCTCCTTAGTAATAACTGAAAAAATGGTTGAATCTCAGTTGCAGACATTTTACACGCATCTTAATGATAAAAATATTCTTTGCCTCGAACATTCAGTCTCTAATCTAAATCTAACTCGAAGCAGAAAGTGAAATGTTCTATAAAGAGAATTGTATACTGCATACATGTATCTAATTTCATTTTATTATATTTAAATAATTCACTTCATTCTTCCACATATGCACTACACACAAAACTCGCATATGCATGCTTATTAATTTCAACAAACAATTAAACAAGATAAGACTCGGTTATATTTATGTACATAAGTTAATCTAACGTAATCCCATTAAAATAGTACAAATGATGTGTTTTTGAGGTCTTTCATCTGAGAGTGAGAAAGGTCTTTGAAACGTTCGATCTTGAACTCTGATTTCTTTCGGATGGGGTGGTTGTTTTTGGTGAACTTTGACATCAATCATCAGATATGATGATAATGATTAGTTGTGTATGCACAAATGTATAACATATTGCTGTTGCACGTCGACACGTGATCGGATGCAATATTGTTGACCTGTCGATAGACACGGGGTGCAACGAACTAAGGGTCAAACCTGTAATGTTAATGATAAGGATTGCTGAAAAATGTATGCAGCTTTAGAAGAGCTATAATGTTCTAATATAGGTCGGGATTTATTGAATGAATATATTGAATGATTGTGGAAAAATATTTCATTGTCATATTCCGACAGCCTGTTTTTTAATTTTTAAAAATTACTAAATGAATCTTTGGTACCTCCTCCCAGTGTGCGAATGATAGAAAAGTGATAATTTGACTTTCTCATTAGTGTAACATGGCTGAATTTGCACCTGCTAGCTGCATTGGCCAAGTAAGCTGGACTCCATATACGAGGTGTGGCTATTAAATAACGAGACGAATGCTGTAAAGCGTTTTATTTTGAATTCATCTATATTCATTTTTTATTGCCTTCAATATACCCCCTTTTTTATCGCAATAACGATTCATGCGAATCTTTCATTGTTCGAAACAGTGCTGGAAGTCTTTTTCTGTCAGCTCCTTTAGAACGCGGGCCACTTTCTCTTTCACAGCTCCAAAGGACTCATATCTTGAGATCTGGCGAATAATTTAGATAATCTAATACTGGGATGCTGTACTTGGCTAAAAACCTCTTGACAGACAATGCGGAATGAACTGGCACATTGTTTTGGCGGAGAACCCATAACTTTTCCTTCCATAATTCGGGGCGTTTCACTGTTCAGCAAAAGCGTGAAGGTAGTAATGTTAATTAATAGTTTGACCTTTAGGAACCGAGTGAACCTTCAGTTTGTTTGACCTTCAGGATCCCATGAATATCGAAAAAAAAGCAATCATCATTGATGTTATTAATTTGTTATCACGGTTCCCTTCTTTTCTATAAATTAGCATAGGCAACTTATATTGGCTCTAATGCTTATCAAAGCAGAGAATATTTGGTACGAGAAACTGGAAATTATTTTTGTGGGATGAATCAAATGAAATTATTTTTGTGGGATGATTAAAATTGGAAACTTTTTAACTAAGTGGTTTCGAAAGTATGGACTGATTCTCATCAGACATCAGCTCATAGTGTTTAAAGTTAAAAAGTTACACTAAATACCGTCGCTAGCGTTTGGCGCATGCGTAGTTCTTCTTTAGCAGCGTCAGTCTCGTTATTTAAAATTTCATCTCGCATTGTGTGCTCTGGTTTTTGCTGCGTTACATTCCATGTTAAATTTGATGACAAGGTGACTGATGCTTTACGTAGTCGACCCGTCTGCCTGTCAACATCGATGCTTTCATTAGCGTCGAAGCTTTTGGTAGCGAAGAAAAATCTCAGTCGCAAGTAGCTTCTGCGTTGGCTGATATCAACCGGTTACTTGAGATTTGCATCAACACTCGGTATAAATCTCCTCCTAGAATAACAACCAGAAGCAAAAATAATAAATATTCAGATAATGCTGTTTCCGCTTTCATTTCTCATTCAATTTTTGATTGTGTGAAGTTGATTAAAAATTGCCAGCCTGAAAGATATGTGACTTCAAACTAAGTTTATATGCCACAGCTATTGTCGATGATTAAAAATTTTGGTCACCTGGTATACTGTCAAAATTTTCGATCCACAAACAACCGGACAGCTCGAACCTAGTTCTTAAACAAGAAAACATTTCGTTACATGAAAGCTTTAAAACTACATCTTTACTTGAAAATGATCACCTGATTTGCCTGACAGAAACTTTGTTCGCAGATGATATTTTTGGATCTTAATTTATGCCTTGAATGTTTCACTGCGCGCTAATTTAACTTAAAAAAAAAACTAACTGTGATCCTTTGACTACTGACATTAAATCACTTCCAGAGTCTTGATATTGACTCTACTGCTTTGAAATCTTACGTTATTCTGGTTGAACTGATCTTCTAACACTCCTGTTTGCGGCTCTCGTAAGTACAGCGATCCTCCTTAATTCACCGAGAGGGTCGAAAATTACTTTTTAAGATAAAAAATAGTATGCGATCAAAATCTATTAACTCTCAATCCGGCGAAAATTACGCTATCTTTTTTCGTTTACGTTCACCTGCCAAAAAAAAATAAGACTACGAGTAGCTTCGCGAAACTATTCTACGTATATTAAATTTTCTCTGAACTCAAAAGACCCTACAAATTTCGGGCCTTTAAATTTTCTCCCTCTCTTCCTGACTCCCCACCATTTAATGCTTTTACTGCTTCTAACCGTCTTGATGTTGGCAATTTCCTCACAATGTTTTTCAGTTCACAGTAACCCATGGACTCTTGCTTCTGACTGCTTTTATTTTGAATTCCCTTCTTGTCTTTCTTCTCTCTTGACCTTGAATTGCTTTTGTCCTTGCATGACTCCAATCGCCCCCTGATCGAACTGGCATTCCCACCTTTTTAGTAAAAATCTTGTGTCGATCTTATATAATGGCAATCTCTGTGTTAGCGAATTCCTTCCTCCTGGAACCTGTCAAATATTACTCCTATTTTCAAATCTGGTGAACTTTACTTTGCTTCAAATTATCGCCCTTTCTCTATTATTTTCAATAAATTTGCTTGAAATTTCCGCCATGTCTTTATTCTTTTGAAAATTTTTTTCAAACGCTTCGGTTTTTGTAGATTTTATGATGCCTTGCAGCTAATAACGTGGCTTTGTAGAAGGCCGCTGCACGTCTACAAAACTAGTTGAATTTTCACATGTAATTGCTTCTGCGATCAAGTTGCCGTCATTTATATTGATTTTGCTATAACATTTAATTCCGTTAATCATGAGCTACCTATAGTCAACCTAAAACATTATCTTATCTGTGAATCTCTACTCTTTTTGATCTCCTTTTTTTTAATGAATCGCACCATCACCTTTCTCACTTTTTTTATGTACCTCAAGGATCCATCGTTGGACCACTTCTATTCAATTTCCCCATGAATGATCTTCCTAATATTTTTATGTCATCTTGTCTTCTCTATGCAGATGATTTAGAAAATCTTCGGGGTTATCAAAAAATCTGCTGTTTCTTCGCTTTTTCAGGAGGATTTAAATGCTCTCTCTGGTTGGCGTAACTTGAATTGTTTATACTTAACCCGTGTTTTCATGTCAATATCTTTAAAGCTTCATATTCATGTCTTTCCTTATGTTATTTGTGATACAATCCTCTCTTCAATTGAACGTTTCACTTGTCTTGAGGTCATCTTTGATCGAAAGCTGAAATTCGATATTTATGTCCTAACCATAACCACAAGCGCTTCTTGGATTGTTGGCTTGGTGATTCGCTTCTGCCACAATTCCTTTATTATATCTATAAGTGTCCACCTGTCTATTATCCTGCTCAGTCTGTTCTATACTTGGAAATTGTGGGCATATATGGTCCTCGTTTAAAATATTTCTCAGATACGGTTAATCAATTTAGCGAATGTTTACACACACACCTTAGTTTTTAAATAGTATCTTCCGTATCTACCTTACAGTGAATGTTTATCACTTTTAAACATTTCTCTCCTCGAGCAGTGTAGATGAGTGTTTCCTCTTTAAAATATGTCGTGATTATTTATCTTCCTCTGTAGCATCTATGGTCATTAGGTTGGAACACGTAATGCCGGGTTTACATTCTCGCCGAGGAATGGCAAATGTTGACAAGGTGAGTGTGTAAATAGTCTCCTTGTCTATTCTCGGCTGTTTTTTTCATGACAAGCACGCTTGTGCTCTTGTTTGTTTTATGAAGGGATAATGATCCTTTTATTGCTGTGCCTGAGTGTTTATGACCGTCTCGTCCTAGCTCGAAGCCGCTCGAAGCGAAGTCGGTTTTATGCATCGAGTCAAAGGGATTCGAGAAGGTAGCGAATGCTCATTTACATTTTCGAATTTTTCTCCGGGTCTTCCTTGCGTGGCCCAGATTGAAATAACTCAACGCACACCAGGCAGTTGCAATAGCCACAACCTGTACCTCAGCCATCGTTCACTGAACTGAACAAAACAGCTCACAACTGTCGAAAGGTGCATGGTGCGTGTTGCATGGTGCAATATCCTAAGTAAACAATTCACCCTATGTCTTGCTGAGTCTTGTCCAATGTTTTGCCGAGTGCCCTCTCGAGACGCTCGTCCCTATGTATAAACGCAGCATAAGGCTAACCAGATCCTCTATTGAATTTGAAGCATCTGTTACTCCTTTTTGCGACCCTCACGCACTCATGATTGGTCCCCTTCTTCAATATGGCCACCTTCTACATTCTATTACCGTCTTTAAAAATCAAAGTTCATATTGAAATATTTGTTCCTAATAAATTTTACTTTTTATTATTGTTTTTCATATATTTTATGGTGGCCAACATCAGAAGATATTTGGGTCCCCAAACCGCGGTTTATATAGGATTTTTTTTCAACGCAGTATTTCTTCAACATACGTTAAGACTGTGTGCCAGCTTTCCTCGCTACGCAGCATCATTCCACGATCGATCAAGACAATTGTGGACTCGAGGTTTTAGAATTTGGCTTCGATGATTTGGCATCGGAAGTAGTATCACAAACTTGAAATCTTCCGATACCGTACTGTAACCAAAGATGATACGGAAGGCACTTCTACGCCGGACGCTTGCAATTTGCGCTCTAAACTTTTTCGTTTGTTTGCTCTCAGTGAATCGATGACTCTCAGAGCCCTATCACATGCTCTACGGATGAGGTGACAGTCGGGCAGCTTAGTATCCAGCATCACTCCCACCCAGGTACCCTACCGAACTTTGTGCAGGCCCTTATCACCGGGATGAAAGTCTGTATCCTGACCTTCGAGTCCTGAACCAAATTTATCTATAAATGTGCTTGCTGTATTTTGCACCCGTTTTCAGATCCTTGTCATTATGTCCGTCCGTCTATTCTTCTATACTCATTGTTTAGAATTTTTTTAAAAGTTATATATAAATGGCCCCCCTCTCCGAACCGCTATCTCCGTTTGGGTGTAGTCGCCTTATTGGTATTATCGTTATCTTTGCCAAGCATGGAGGCCATGCGAAGATTGGCACCAGTTTTCATAGAGTCTGGTGCTGAGAGCCAGATCAGCACTAATCGATGGTGATTTCAACCGAACCTGCACTACCATCTGAATAGTGCGAACTTCGAACGTACACTGAGGCCTGCCATGGTTTTACCGGGACGAAGGCGGTACGACATTCGCCTGGAGCCGGTTGTGCTCGAAACGGAAATCATTGCGGCGGTATCGCATACATTGACTACTAGGTCCAGAATTTCATCCGTCAGCCCAGTGCAACAGTTCTGCCAATTAAGCCAGGGCATTAATCCTACAAACTTTACCTCAAAATTCTAATCAGAAGCTTAGTATACATTACTGGGAACAAACAGGATTGAGATTGAATCGGTCGAATGGAAATTTTGAAACAACCCGTTTACCTTCCATTGTTCTAATCCTAAATCAATCCAGTATTGTATCTGCGATTAAAGATCACAATCGTAAAGCCTTTGAACATACGAAGTCATGCCGAGAATTTGTAGATCATTTAGCGTTATCCAGAGTACATCAGCTACAACCCTTTAACTAAGCGATTTAAGCTACACCTCTTTAACCGCATTTTATTTTTTTTAATTTTTATGTGCATTTCTTATATGTATTTCATTATGCTTCCTTACTCTTTATTATTTTTCATGGTATTCTATATGAAGTTAAGAAGTATTCCTGTAAAATTGAATATGCACTAATAAATAAATAAATAACTCCTAGTTCCTTTATACTATTCGCTTAGAAATATCACTGCTAACAATTTAATATAACATTTACACCCAAACATCTGATGCGCATTACTTTTTGCTATGATAAACAATCAATGCGCGTTATAAATATTCCGCTACTTTAAAAATATATATTCTTGTGCTTTTTATCAGGCCGAACGTTATTAATCTTATCGCTAACTGAAATCTGCTCAACACAATCACCATAAATCCAAGTGAACATAAAATTAATCATACTCTCAACCATTCCTGGCTAATCCCAAATGACTCAAGAAAAAGCATTTCGACTTTTTTTTTTATAATCACCAAAAACACATATACATCGACCATAAATTCGGTCCATCAATTTTTCACCGATTTCGGTCTGTAGCAATTGGACTGATTTTCGATTTACGCGAAATTGTCAGAAAAGCTAGCCATCTTCCCCAAAAAAAAAAATCTTCATTTTGCTATTTTTAGTATCAAATTGATGTATTTTTGCTGGGCGAAGCGTCTCTTCTACAAACCTCTGTCACATTCTTATTTTACTTCCAGGTCTTGTCGGTTGTTTTTTTTACTCACGATTGCGAATATTCCGCTTCATCCACTTCTGCATCCCCCCACCCACCCAACACGGCCGACGTTCTCTATGCGTTAATTTTTTTTCGCACGGAAAGATTAATATTGTGACGTCCTTGAATTCTTCCATTCGTATTCAAAAGCTAGATTAGACCATTGGGCCATGACTTGTTTTAAATTTGCGGCTGCCTTGTGCCCCTTGAGCGGCCGCCACCACCGCCGTCGCCTGTCAATGCGTAGATTTACGAATTAGATACGACGTTAAATAACAATTTCACACTGTACGAAATGAATGAATAAAAAAATAATATCAGCTTAGATAGAGGTCGTCAACGTTAAGCGATATTACTTATGTTTGTTTTATTTTCGGTGTGTATGCCTTATCCACCCCAAAAGTCTAGAATGCTTTGAAGTTGGTGATATGTCGGTGACCTCTTTTCCTAGATATTTTTTCGCGTAGTGTTATTTTTTCGATGTCGTCCCTCCCAAGCCAACGCAATGTCGTTGGTTGGCGGGTTGGTTGGGGCTGGTGCGTCGGAACTGTTTTCGTTCCGATCATACATTCATTCGATCCAAATGTGCGAAAATGCGATACAATGTTTACGCGGCGTCTGTATCACTTGTTGTGCGGTGCAGCTCAAGGTCATTGTTTAAATGACTCAATATTATAGAATGCGTGACGATGCTTGTCGAAAAACTTCAATGTGGTTCCAGGTGATCGGAAAATGCGAGGAATGATGAAATTAACATTGAATTGACAGCTGCTCTTAACGGCTTAAGCCCCATCCGATCTAAATAAATTGAAAAAAATATCGTGAAACTTTTCCTTTTGTTCTGTCTGTGACTTTTCCGGTGTATGGAGATAGAAAATGCAAATTGACATCAAGATTGCGTGTCGCCTGTGACCGGTAGATGCGGGCTGAGTTTGATGAACAGAAACAAGGTGACTTGGCTTAGGCTTTGAAATAAAAAATGATGAATTTTGCAAATTTTTCGTAAAGCACATGTGTGTATAGACCATCTCATTAGCACTTCATGTTGACAGCGTTGAAATTTCTCTGTCGAACATGACCTCTTTTCAAACATGCTTCGCGAATACGCTTGTCAAAATTGATATGATTTTTCCTCGACACGTTCGTATCTTTTGAGGAAACTGTCAGCAGCCGACCTCGACTGCCAGCATTAAAAGCAGGCATTAGCATATTGAGGCCAAGCGAAGGTGAAGCGTCATCTTATTTTGCACTCCTCTACATCGAATTCGATAGCAATCAATATGAATAAACTAATAAAAATAATTAAATCAATTTTTATCTTCAAATATTTTTCCTTTCGATTTTTTGTCTTCTGAGCAATTTACTGGTCGCTCACGTCGGCTCGAGAAGCCGTGCCGTGCTTGCTCACTGAACTAGTCTTCACATATTTTTTCATTTCTTCTCTGTGAAATAATTTCTGTTCTTCAAGTGATTTTTTTTTATATTGTCTCCGTTGATCTCACTTAAATATATTCATAAAAATATACAAAGACATAGATTAACATATATAGGTAGGTTTTTTTTTGCTGTTGCTTCGCCGTCTTGACGCATTGCCCCGTGATCGCTTGAGCACACTATACACAACATGTCATAGACCTCGATGAATTTTAAAATTTTTTTCGAACTTGTTTTTCTGGTAAATACCAACGATCTTGTTCAAGGTCATTCTGCGAACGCGATCTTTCCGTGCCGTGTTCGCGTCGAACGTATGCTATATACGAGGTGGGTACAACCAGATGTGTATAGATTTCACTTTACACGACTCCGAAGGGGGACGGCATTTGTAGAATTGTTTTCGCCGTAACCAGCTCTAGCAAATACAAATGCGAATGATCGATTCTGAATAAAATAGCTAAGAGATCTGTAAAAGTAAAAAAGATACCTTTAAGGAAACGATAATCAACAGAGCGGAGAAGAGAGTGTGGAGGCAGAGAAGAGGGAATGACATGGAAGTAGTGACCACTGCCATGGAACAGTGGAAGACTTAATCCTAAACTTGCGAAACAAACTGGAAAAGAACGTTAGTGGGTATAAAGCTAGTAACTAGTCGCAATACGACGACCAAAAGATAGGAAGAACTCGCTAGAACCGGTCTGCTTTCAAGCTTGCTGTGAAGCCGGTAGATGTAATTTTAGAAGCTATTTGAAGCGCTTACGAATTTCCCGCATCCCTGCCATCCATCTCGCCGGAGAACTAAGTTTGGACTTTTTGTGTTGGCTTTGGATTTTGTTCTGGATTGCTAGTGATACAATTGATTGTGTATTTTTGATTGCTCTGCATTTTAGAGAAGTAATTTTAGAAAGACAATCTGCGTATGAGAGCCTGCTGTTGTGCTCGATAAAAAGAAAAAAAAAAACTTTAGTTACATAAAGCTGCATGCTGCACTTAGCTATAACTTTTATTTATCAAATTATACTGGGCTATAGCAAATGCAAAAAGAATTTAAAATGTCGAAAAAACTTACAAATAATCTTTTAGGAAAATTGGAAAACCACATGGTAGCTCGGGATCCGTTTCCAGTCGATCAGGCTTCTATTAATATTTCTATCTATCTATGCCATCGCGTTTTCAATCAAAATTCAAAATCTAACCAATTTCAGCGATATATCTCTGGAATTGTTTTTAATGACGTTAGTTTAAAATACTAAAAAAACAAACATCAGCATCCAGTCAATCAGCATGACTGCAAATCAAATAATGTATTCTATCGTTTAGTTTTCAAATGAATTTTGTTTGGTTTCATGTTACTTCTTGTATCTCTTTGATAAAATCTACATAGATCCAACGATAAAACTGGGTAAAAAAGACACCGAAATGCGATTAAACAAGTTATTAAAGTCATTTTTATAGCTCTCTAACGGTATTTAAAAAATGTTTTCTAATTCGACTCACTTGCAAACGCCCATATGCAAATTTCATTTTATGTTACGAGCTTAACCCGGAACTATAATTACAAGATGAAGCCATTATGGCAACTCAACGCTATTTTATATGATGACATTTTTTAAACTTTGGTGCAATTTTTTAAACTTTGGTGAAAGAGTGCACATAGTAGAAATTGATTATCGAACCAAGTACAGGGTGATTAAGTTTGGTTTTTAATCTCAAATAAAAGGCATAAAGTTGAATTCTATGGTAAAAATTTTATTGTGAGTCGAAAAAACAATCTATATAGATCAATTTGAAGCTACTGCAAATCAATTACTCTACACATCTTGAAGACAACAGGATATGAAAGATAAGACGATTTCGTCAATGAGAGAAGATCAAAATCTAAAAACAGTAGGGGATCAAAAATGGACCGTTATGGAACTCCAGTTACTGAGTGAAAAGTACAGGAGGAATAAGAATTGCTGGCAAATCAAAAAAGAAAGAAGTCGGAAAATGCCACAGTTATAGCCTTCCAGCTTCAAGAGCAACAGACTCAAATGCTTTAAAAAAGTCTGTTAACAAAAGGTGCTAATTATGTTGACATAAAACAGATGTAACAGTGTGTCAGCTTATGAAAGATAAAAGGCTGGCGAGAGTTTGAATATTTAATAATTTATTGTTAACATAACAAGTACAGCTGAATTGAGAAAGGGGAATGAATAGGGGAAGAAAGGAGAAAGAGGAAAACAGTTCGTCAATCTATGAAGATTATCTCATTTAAATGTTGAATACGACTACAGCGTCAATGGTCCATCCTGAGGGTCCAATTTTGGACGACGCGTTCCAGCATAGCGACCGGTATCTCGCGAATGACACGAGTAATGTTGGTTTTCAAAGCGTCGATTGAAGCTGGCTTATCCCTGAAGACCAGAGACTTCGCGTAACCCCAAAGAAAATAATCTAAAGGTGTGATATCACACAAAACGTGAAATCAGGTTCTCACCAAAATGATTTCTCAATAAGTCCATTGTTTCTCTCGCTGTATGCGAAGGAGCTCCGTCTTGTTGAAACGAAAGTTCACCCATACCACGGGCTTCAATTTCAGCTAGCAAAAAAATCCATTATCATGGTGCGATAGCGGTCGCCATTGACTGTTACGTTCTAATCGGACTCATTTTGAAAGAAATATGGACCGATGATTCAACCGGCCCATAAACCACACCAAACTGTGCATTTCTGTGGCTGTAGTGGTATCTGTTGAAGCTCTTCAGGTTGTTCATCAGCCCAAATACGGCAATTCTGCTTATTGACGTATCCATTGAGCCAAAAATGCGCCTCATCACTGAACAAAATTTCGCGATAAAACAGCAGATTTTCATTGAGCTGATTCAGAGTCCATTCACCAAAAATTTGGATACGTTGTTGCAGTGTAAGTCTTTCCATGATAATTTGTCAAACAATACTGAATAAAAATTACATTACAGTTTGACAGGAGTCACGCGTGATCTGTCAAAAAAAGCCTATTGAAAATCAAACCTCATAATGAATCACCCTGTATTCGTCCTCCAGAAAATTGACCTCTCTTATACATCAAAAGTCTTGACAAAAGTCAAAAATTTCTTCTTGTCTGGAAAAAGTAATCCTGGTCCATACGAAGCAGGCTGTAGATCCGCTCGAGTTTCCAATCTATCTTGTAACTGGAACTTCATTAAGATTTCACTTACTCCCTTACAGTTTTATTTTCGTAGCACTTCAATGGTAGGTATGCTATTCTCAGTGTTTGCGATCAAGTGGAAGACACTTTCGATGCATATGCTATTTTCAAGTCAAAATCACTTGCTTCGCGAATATATGAAAAAATTAAATGAACACTTTCGAAACTGCGCATAAAAAATATTCGTTTCGCGAACCAAATTACCAGTGACATACCAAATGAACACTTTTACATTATGGTAAATTTTTTAGAGAACTTTGTCCAGCCACGCCTTCATCATAAAGTGGAAAGGAATTCTGTGGCATGAAAATGTCCTGGTTTTGGTGATTAGGGAAATTTCTGAGGCTCTAATATCCTTCATTATACTAACCGGATTGAAAACGAGGGATAAAGCTTCCTTAACTATGGATGCAATATAGTGAAGTCATCAGTTTTCCTGGGTTGTTCCACAATCAAGCACCTTTTTGACTGGCAAAATAGCTCTTATAAGACCTGTAAAAGCTTGTAAAAGCAATGCGGTCGAAAGGATAGCAAAAATACATTATTTTGCTTGTTTTTATTTTTTATTTTATCAAGTCACAAAACTTGCTCGTAAGATGATGACTTAGCGTAGTTTATGAAATAACCCATGAATATTCTGATCCCTACCCCAGTCATCCAATTAAATAAATTTCCAACACCTACGCAAGCTATGGGTGGACTAGAATAATCACCGTATTGTATCCACAAAAAGACGAAAATACAGGGAACTGAACTTCCAGCGGCGTTTGCTACTGTAATTGTAGGACATTTGTAATATCTTAGCCTACGACATGTCCATCCTAAAAGTTGACAACAAACAGATCTTCCTCATCTAGGAGGGAGATTCTTGACGTTAATTTAGTCACTTATTTCCGGCATGACTGGAATGCTGCCAAGAAGTTAAATTTCTCCGATCACAGGTAAATATCTTTTTGTCTGAGCGGCCGTCGCTCAACTGGGCAAGTAGCCCTTATTAGCATAAAAGACGGAATCGATTAAGTTCCAGTCGCTGGTCAGATCCTTTCCGGAGATTCCTCTGTAGAATATCGACTCTCATCTTGATCTGGAACAGGCGGTTAGCATCCTAACCACTTCTCAAAAATCTGCAGCTAGAGCAGCGTATAACTCAACACAAGCCTCAATGGAAATCATCGTCCTTGTGAAGAGAGTTCATGGAGTACACGAGTAATGGGGTACCTCCAAAACTTTGACGGCATCTGAACTAATTCAAGGATCAATACTGTAACTATCCTCATGGACGCAAATTTTCCGCGAAATCATAGTCCTTTGACATAAGCAGCTCATCAAGCGGAGAGTGCCATCAACTCATCGCCGCTTCTTAGAATTTATAACAATTGAACTATTAAATCCATCGAGCCGTTCATATCCGCGGGACCTGATAGTCCTTTCGGCTGATATCCAGCAGTCTATAAAAGTAATGTTACTAGCTATTGCTGTCTCAGCTCTGTCTTGCTAAAGACCCTCGAAAAAATCATTAGATATTCATAAAAGTCAATCGATTCTACGATAATTTTGAGCAGATCGAAAAATCTCTCACATTCCTAGACAACGAGGGGACTTCAATAGCTTTTATCGAGCAGCTCCTCAAGAACGTAGTGGACACCACCACTTCTATGAGAAATACTGAGTTGCGACGAGGAGTCAACACAGGCTTACCTCAATCTCCTGTCTACTCTTTTATGAAACATTGCGGTGAATATTCTTCTGAGGAAGTTGGACCATGATGGCTGCCAAATGGTTATTTATGCGAACGCGAAGATATTTTTCTAGACTTTTGGAGAATCTTGATATACTTTCACCTTGGAGCCGGAAATGTGGGTTGAATGTGACTCCAGTAAAAAAAACAGCTAGTACTATTTACAAGAGAGTATAAAGCTCCTCGATTTGACTCGCCGAAACTGAATAGAGTGTCCATTTACCTGAATCTAATACTTGGGATTGTTTTTGATTCAAAGCTACTATAGAATAATGCTTTAAGATGAAGATGGGGTTTGCAGCCTCTTTGGCTCAGCCGATTCTACTATGTGAGGTGACTTTTTGGTGGCAGGCTAATCTTAAACGTGACTACCAACTGATGTTTGAGAAAGTCTAAAGGTTGGCCGCATCACCTACTTCATTGGCTATCAACAAATCACTAATCGTACTAGAACAGAGTTTAGTCACACTAGAATTTTATCTGAGAAAATTCCCGTTCTAGCGGATGTTGAATTTTACTTTCAGGTATCCTACTAGACCTAAGGCCTACAACTTGCATTTTTGGTAAAATCAGAGAACTTCAATGCAGGCTAACCGTTTTCATGATTAATCGCATCATATTAGACATGTTATCTTAAAACTGTGATATCTTCAAAAACAACAATAATTTTGAAACATTTTTTTTTACTCTACTCAAGGTTGATTGTCGAAGAAATTGACTTTATTTTTGTTTGAATACGTTAAGTATTTTTCTCGGCCTAACTCGAAGCCCTTTTTCTCTCAAGTCTGAATGGCCTGTACATCATCAAAGGGGACTGTGCAGTCTATCAAAGGACCCAGATGATTTTCTGATTGCAGTGGCTAAGTGAGAGTATTTATTCGTGGCATAAGAACGGGCCTTGGCAGCCAAATAGCATACGTGTTTATCTACAAGACTTAAAGACTAAAAAAAAACTAGCAAAATTAGCAGGATATCAAAATCGACGTCTCCGTTTCATTCATTTCCACTCAAACAACGTCAAATATAATTAGCTGTGGGCCCTCTTGACAGATGGAAACATTATGCCAAAAATCGCTAGTAAAAAAGAGTTGAGTTAAATTTTTGCAAGAGTGAAAGATATAAAGTCAGCAAAAAGCCTAACAGTTTTTCGAGCATAGAAAATTTATAGAACACTCTTCAAGTTCGCTTGAGAACCCGAAACCTCTGAAACTTTCCCGAATCCCGGTTAAAGAACAGCCTTTCGATCTCTACTGAAGGTACTTGAGCATACAATTTTTGGAACCAAGCCCCAAGCCAAAACATTGTTGTCAATTCCACAACTCGGTCCTTGAGTTGCTTCCTTTTAATCCTAGAGTGGATTACTTTCTAATCATAAGTTGGTTCAGGAGAAACGTTTTCGGCTAGCTTTTAGATGCCAGAATGTCGAACCTTCCTGTGTAGAAACACAAGACCTTGTTTTGAAAATCTACGTGTCTATCATTATCTACATCTTGCTGAACAAAACACATCACAATTCCTCATGCTTAAGTGAATTGTGAATTCCATTTCTTAAAGCGTTAAATTAATTTGGCTTACCGTCAAAATAATTTTCAAGGTCGCAACTTTTCAACAACTCCATTTTGGGCCTCCTTTTCCAAAGTTCAACATCTACATATTAGCCAGAGTAACGAAATCATTCTATTTGCCTCCATTTGAACAAAAATATATATCTGCAAAAAATCTACCATACGCCAACATTCTCATTCTGTAACAATTTATCCACCATAACTAGTGACATTTAACATTTTCGCGCTTACCTATTTATTTCGATCTAATCTTCATCTCAATCAGATTGTCTCCACGTGAGAGTCACCCTAACAACACGATCGAATTACAATGTATCGGATTCGATTATATATACGATTTCATCTTGATTACTAGCACATGCATCTTATGTAACCAATCATCTGAACCAACTTCATGCACAAGAATGCTGCTGTTGTACTGCTGCTATTCCCATCGTTAGATACCTACATGTTTTCCTTTCACTTTATACGAATCGAAGAACAATCATAATAAAAAAAACCTCGATAAATTGGTTTCTCCGTATTATCTATCGTTCGGTTGTTAGTTCTAATATCTTTTCTGGTTCTAATGGTAGCTGTACTATGTACGTCAGTAAGCACAAAACAGTTCCTATTAAAATACATTTATTATCTACAAGACTAAATCGAGAAAATACACTTTCCCGTATGGTTAGAACAAGAATTAATCGATAGAATTAAAAGATCGTTGTTTCGAATGACTTCGAAGAATCGGAATGGTGTTTTAATGAGTTCAATAATAAATATGTTGAGTATAAACTGAACAGGGTCGTTGGTGTTGAGGTGGGACCAAGTTACACGTGCGGGTTGTTTGGAATGGGATTCGGAAAGGTAATAGGTTGGTTTTAATTGTAGTTGATAGTTTTATTGAATTCTGATAAGATACTGTTTCAATAAAATCAGTTTAAACTTTATTAAACGCAGTTTGCAAAAATACCAGGAAAAATACAGTTTTGAAAATGATGTCACTCTTGAAGTGACACCATTCAACTCTTTCCTATTTTTCCTCTTTTTCAAAATGCTCATGTGCTGTTGTTAATAGTTCTTCATTTTCAATTTATTTGTGTGAATTTCATTATTTTTAATGGTAATTCATCCAATACAATGTATTTATTTTAATTTTTAAATGTTTTGGTTTGAAATTTATAATTATTCCTTTTTGATTTATTTTATTTTCCATTTTTATTTTCGATCGATTTATATTGCCTTTGATCTATTTATTTCAATTTTTCTGTTTGGTTAATCTGTTGTTTTTTCATTTTGATTTTAGTTTGCATGATAACTCCAAGAGTGTACATTTCCAGTATGATTATTTCAGGGTTGAAAATATTCCTGTAAATCCAAATAATTCTATAACACGAGAAGATTATAAATTACTGTATCAATTATACTTACGCTTTTATATGCTAACTTCTTTATTATACTAAGTATAAAAAATATTTTGGTTGAATATTGTCTGATTAAAATGTGAATTTTGGAGTAATGATCCACATACTATACGTCGTAGATGTTTACTTTTATTTTTGATTTTTTTGCTTTTATTCTTTAATTTTATTTTTGATTTTCTTTTATTTTTGTTATTTTTAATCTATTTATTTTAATTTATTGCATTAATTTGTTTTTATATTTGATCTATTTTTAATTACTATTTCTTTACGTTTGATAAATTTATTTATTCGCCATGATTTTTTATTCGTTCTGTTTTTAAAATTAAGTAAGTGAAATATGAAATAATAATAGCTAAAATTAAAAAACTACTAAATAAAATAAATCGAAAGCAGAAAAGATTGATTCATGAATAGAAATAAATCGAGCAAAAAATTAAGTAAAGAAATCAAAAATATAAATAAATTAACTCTTAATATGGATAAATAGATCAAAATATAAGTATCAATAATAAAAATAAATGAATCAACAGTTTTTTTTATTGAATAAATAAATCAAAAATAAAGTCAAGTAAATCAACAAGAAAAATAAATTAGTATATAATGTATTTTTATTATTGATATGTGTCCTCTTATTTCTGCTTCATTAGTTTACATTTTCTAAAATTATTTACTCTTATATTTGATATATTTAATTTTGAATTTTGATCGGTCGTATTTTACTTACTTGCTTTTATTTGTTATTCATCAATTTTATTTGTGAATTCTTTATTTTTAATTCATTTAAATTTATTTTAATTATATTTTATTTGTGTTTTATTTTGTTTCTTGTTTTGTAATTTTTTTTCTTATTATATTATTTTTTAGTCTTTAGTTTTTTTCTCTTGTAGTGAGGTAGCTACTAATGTGAAGCCCTAGGAATTCTTCCGTTTCAGTACCTACTATTCCTAACTCCATACTCGATACAATCGCCTGCCAAATATCCGTGCTAGTGATCCGGAGATCTCATTTTTGTCTGCATTGAAACTTTGCTGTGTTGCGTTTTTCAGCTATTAAAACTTGGTTCAATTTAGCCCTTTCCTTCCATCTTCATAAACAGGTTGTCTGCAGTTGAGGCATACCCTAACTAAGTACCTATGATTGAAAAGTGATTCTTCTTCGTCTTCGGCTCTTAACCATTTTTAAGGAGTAGCTCCCGAGCTGCATTGTAAAACTTCTGCTTGGGATGGTAGTGCAGAAGGGGAACTTTTAAAAGAGAACTAGTTCCAGAAATGGTATAACCAAAGATTTGATACTGGAATCAAATGCTTTGTCATTTTTGCACTAGGCTAAAAATGATGGAATGAAAAAAGGTAGATGTCAATAAATTTGAGCCCACTTAACATATATTACTCTATTATATGTATTAGATAGTGAGATGATAGGCTATATAAGTAAAGGCCTTAAACTTTTTTCATGTCATCCTATCGGCATTAAATTATGACCAATGGGATGATAATTGACCAACGTGATATGCAGCATTTTATAATATAAGTCATTAGTTTGAAATACCTTTCGCTATGAGCAGCAATAATCTTCTTGATTGGCATCAAGTCCACAGATTCGATTAAATCCAAACTAGTATGACTCCTGAATCTGAACCAAAAAGTTTCATCATTTAAAAGAAAAGCCTTTGGTATGGCCAACTTGGCTGAACTCCCAAAGACCATAGTACACATGAAATCTTTTATCAGGGTGGATATCGTACGTTAGTTGCATGTACTCTGGTACAGGAGCATTTGGGCGATGGAAAAGTTTCTAGAAAGTGGATCATACAGCGTTGCATGTGGGAGTTTTAAATTGTTTATCTAATAACTGTAAATTTACCCAGGAAACGTCTACATGACACGTTAGCCTGTTCTGTAGGCATGACTTGTGAGCGATCGAAATTTTCTCGGTTTTCGGCAAGAGTTAAGAAGACTCTACTCGCCTAGTTTCTCGACGAGCTCAACGGATCGTAAACGTGTCTTCGACTTTTCAGTTCATCTGAAACCGATCAAATGGCTGTTTTTTCTGACGTTCTCTTTGAAGCTTGTTCTCTTTTTTTTTTTTTTTACTTTTTTGGCCATAGTTGGCATTTGTATCAATAAGCTTTTGAAGGTAACATTTTTATAACATTTCCATCGTGTGGAGCGGTCGTCAATGCAGCATTGGCGCCTGGCTTGTGTTTCTGTCCTCGTCTTAATTGTTTAACAGAGCTTGTCTCTTCAGTCACTATTCAGATTCTTGTAGTTGTGGAATTGCCTCCAAAGCAGCAAGCGGTAATATCTTCTATCTGTTAGAATTGTTTTTCTCAAGGAAAAAATTATTTTGAATTTATCGCTCTTGGAGGGAGAATTTCTACCGGGCGGTTCACTGGTTTGGTTTTGGTCCTTGTCCACCTACACGGTGTTGTTCAGTTAATTGAACTATCTTGAGCGGGATCCAAGACACATAACAGTAAAGCATCCTAATGCAACTGCAAGGGCTCTGTAGATCCGCAAATTTCCTCTTCCCGCGTTATCATTTTATGTTGAAGTTTTATACCTTTTCCTTCCTTTCTCACGTTCCTGTTCAGACGAAGTGTAGGAATCAATATTTTATTTATGCTGATAATATTTCTTGTTTTAGCGGATTTTAATAGAAAAGATTAACTTCGTGAATGATCATTTCATAATATATGGGTTATTTGCAAAATTCATACCTTTAATAATTACAAGGTTTCTTTTTCTTCTTTCTCATTGTAATTGGATAATTTCAGTACATGCATTACTTTTCTTTATTTATTCTAATAACAGTTCTCTATTAGCGAGTAGTTAAATTCAAAGCGAATTTTATTTAGTTAGTTTTAGTTATAGTTTATTTAGTACAGTTTGAATTTAAAAATTTGAGTTAATTTGAATTTTGATGTAGCAGTTTAATTAGTTGTGTGTTACAATGCGTCGACGTTCTAGTAGCTGGGATCCTAGTTACACACCGTTTCATAGTCAGCTGGAGAGACTGAGTATATCACCAGACAAGCGCAAGAATGTGCAGAATCTTTCCACTCCTGCTTCTCATAATACCACACGTCCAACTGATATTTCCCGGATAGAAGAGACTAGTCCACCAATGCCTGAACTAACACTTCAAGAACCAGCGTCTCATGAACAGCCACGCGTCTCTTTTAAACCACAGGCAGAAACATTTATTAAGACCAATTGTCGGTTACCATTATCCAAATGGAATTTAAGTTTCGCTGGATCTGCTGACGGTTTGGGAGTAAAACAGTTTTTATTTAGAGTACTTTTGTTAGCCATTGACTACAATATTGGATCTGCAGCCTTAGCGACCGATTTTCACCTACTCCTCATGCTACGTTCGCAGGCTTGAATCATAAAAAAGTGAATTTTGATTTCGTTAATTTTTAATTTCTTGTCGGTATTTCTAAAAACTGACTGATTTAGATACTCGGAATTAGCCAGATTAATAATTTTAGGTATAATTGTCAACTTGTTGACATTGTTTTTTATTTTTATTTTTTCATTTGAGTGTTTAGCTATGAATCGGGTAACAGTCATACGTTCGGCGACTGTATGTTGCCTTATCGCAGCAGTTTTCCTTCCGTCCGCGTCACTTTATGTCGGACTCAATTTGTTTTAGTACATTAGGTCCTTCAACCGAAAATAACAGTACAGTACTGTTTCGACCTAGCTTCTGCTCTATCGAACAGTCGCCAGTGCAGCATCAATTTAGAGGGATATCTTGCTCAAATCCAGCGTGCTTTACTCCCTTTACTCCTTGCCAGCTAGCTCAGCCTGCTCGTGAGTTTTTTGGCAGATATTCCTCATGCTACGCACGCTACATCACAAGTTTGTCTGGCTTGATATAACACAATTCACACATACAAATAAATCAAATGGGTACTGAAGGGACAGGAAGGAATCATCATTTAAATCCTGATCTATTCACACTTGAACATTTTTATTATTCATGATCCAAATTAGTTATAGAAAAATAATTAATGATTAACAAAAAAGTTAACTCTCTTCAGTCGGAATTCATAAGAAATTAACTGTGTTAAGATCAAAAAGGTGCTCTAAAACTGACTAGCACATACATGCGTATATAATTTTTACCCTAATCCCGGTCGGGGTTACTTCACACTGATCATAACAATGTGTCGATCATATCAGTGAAACTAGAAATGTAATTTAATGATATAGTATGACGATGATCTTAAATACAACGATAATAATATAAAACGTGCCAAATTACAACTATCGCATACACCCTAGTTGCTTAATTCTCGGTTAGAATTTGGCAATATAGACCAAGACCATTTAAAAATGAAGTAGTTAACTTTAAGTTCGAATTATCAATTAAATTTCTCAATTCTAATGTCTATCTTTTGTTTTCAACTGTAATATTTATTCACTATTTACTATTTTGGAAGGTTGATTTTCGTTTGAAATATATGTATATATATTTTTTTTATTCATCTGTCGCCGATAATCCTGTCGCTGGGAGTCGCATAGATCCATAACCTTCGTCATCCACTGGATTATGTTGGCCCTGTGATCCGTCTTCAGGTATATCGATTTCCGTTATAGTGGCATGATCTCCTTAAACTGCATCGTCTTTCGATTCATAGGACACTGTTGAATCCGAATCGAACAATGATCACATAAACCAGCCACTCTATGAAAATTCACAATCACCGTAGTTAAAAACCACTTGCAATGATAACTACTTTTATTTACAAGAGTTTTCAAATGCAATTAGGAAGGAAACACTGTCTGTTCTTCTTCGCTGATTTTTCAAAATTGCCTATTCACCTTTTCTTTTCCCGCAAAAAAATTGCATTATCCCGTAAGAACGGTTTTATTCCCCAAATTCCCCGCACTCAACATCGGGCACGCTAAATTTCCCTGTATCACATTCAGCTGACAGCCCGATAAACTGCTACTGATAGCTCATGCCAGTAGTATTGCTAATAATCTGTTAGAAGTGACAAATCACAACAGTACTTCCATTAAAATCAATGTATACAAGTGTGAAGTGATCAGCTTCACGCTTTATTTTATTCCTGAGTCCAGGCAAGGAACCTAATCACAGCTAGGTTAACTCAATCCCAGTATGTGATCATGTCTAGATTTGAACTATGGACTATACATGTTAGCAATTAGTGGTCTAACCACTTCACCACTCAAGCTTCAACCGAAAAAACTAGCTAAATTATTTGTTTAATTCTAAATATTTTATTAAACTTAGCATGTTGATCAGGGGGCCAGGTAGCTCTGCTCGCTAAGGCGTCAGGCCGAAAAGCGGCGTGCTACGGGGCCTGCGGGTTCGAATCCCGCCAGTGACTGTAAGTGTGAATGCGTGTGATTGTCCATGAGGGTGGCAAATGGGCCCAAACTGGTGGCCTAATGATTGCCGCGTTGGTCCATCTCCTCCTAACGTTTATTCCATCGATACGTCACTCACCGCTAATTTGCATAAAAACCCTTATCAAGAAATACTCTGCGAATTATGTTCTGCAAAAACCTTATTATTTCGAAATCCCATTGAGTTGAATTTGATTGCTATTAAATAACTGAATTCAATGTTCTTTTACGAATATAGTTGCATCTATGTCACTAGTTTCGTAAATTGACTATACCATCAAAACCACCATGACCGTCAATTATTAAAGTTGAATGGCTTGTTTCCCATACAAAATCGTACAATCGTCTTGTTTTTGCACTAACCAACAAGTCCCCAAAACCGGCATGAATGCAATACTTTCACAATTTTTTTGCATATACAAATCGCCAAACAAAAAAAAACTATTCGTATAACATATTACCTTCACAATATGTATATATACAATACATACATCTATAGTTTAAAAAAAAATAGATAATAATCGACTAGTTTTCATTTCGTTGGCTTTGCACTTGGACAAGGTTAAGAGGTCAAAAACCTTGCCGTATTTCACTTTCGGACAGCTCAATAGTTCAGTCATCATCATCATCACCGCACCACATACCAAAACAATGTTTCGTTGCTGCTACGCTACCAAGAGCAGCAATCAAATTTGACCGCAATTAGATTTTCTTGTTATTTTTCGGTCAAAGTTTTGTGCGTTCGAGGGTCTAGGTTGCGGTGGTAGTACGTACTACCGATGTTGGTATCATATCAATATGTATATGCATATGAAACATATACATAATTTTCGCCTACGTGATGGATCTATGGATAAATAATATCCATCCAATAGCGAAACTTGATTCGAATTTCGGTTTTCGGATGTGTTTTATTTTGGAAGAGTCGATCATAGTAATTAATTTCCTATTAATTTTAATAAAGTTGATGACCATGAGTTGGTGTATGTTTCCTCATTTAGTAAAAGATGGAAATTATATTTGAGTGCATTAAACGAACAATATGTTTCAGATTCAGAATAATTTCGATTTTAATTTGAATATTTCTTCTTCGTCATGATACGATGGTTTGAAATAATCGATGAATGGAATGGTTGTGGGAAAAATGAGTTCTAACATACATGCGTGGTAATTTGTTACCAATGCTGGCGTCACGAATATAATTAAATGTAACAAAAATAAAGGGGCAATGACTGGCGACTTTGAGAAGGTCGAAAGTAGATGCTTAACGTTTGTTATGAAAATATACTGGCGTATGTTTGTCACTTAAATGGGTGAATCTGAAAGTAATTGAAACGGGTGAGTTGTAGCTAAATACCTAGTGAATACATTCAAGTTCAATCACACCTGCAGCAAGGCTATTCATAGGCATATATTTAGCATGTAATTATATACCTTTTTTATTATAAATATTTAGCATAACATTTGTTTTTAGATGATTAGTGTGTACAAAAGGTTTGCGCCCAATGTGGGTCATACTTTCTTGAGTTGCGTAAAAGCTGAAAAACACTTATCAAACTCGTTTGCAGTGGTTAGTGCTGAGCAAATACATTTATAAATAAATTAATACAATCAAATATAAATGAATTTCTTTGATTTTTCGTAGAAGCTAAAATTTTTCGTGAATATTTAAATCTAAAAATGAATCCGGCAAAAGATGAAGCTTAAGTGCATTGTTCAAACTAAAAACACGAAACAGAGGCGAGTGAAAATAGACTTCCGTACGCTCAAAAGAAGTAGAGAATGTCTTCGCTAATTGACTAGGACGTCTTTAGAAAGTTCGAAAAGAAAACATTCATCGATTTATACTCTTCGTCCTTCCTAAAAGAAGGGAAAAAACAGCGAGCGAATGAATCTGCGCTGAATCGATATCATGTGTGGATTTGAATGCTCTGTATAAAGCAAACACAGGAAAACGGGAAAAGTTGATAGCAGGTGAAGATCCTTCAGACTCATAATGAAAAGTAAAGGGCCAAAGATAGATCCGTGAGGAACTCCGGATATGGGAAAGAAAAGAGAAGAAATTGAACTGTGTAGAGTGACTCTGTAGAGACTGTTAGGGAAAAAATTAAGAAAGAAGTTGAAATTAATTGAGTAGCGTGTTATAATTTACAGGGTAAAAAGCTTCCCAAGAAGTTCGTATATATTACATGAACTAGACTTTAGAAATCGAAGGCTGTGGCAATAAATGAACAAAATACCATTATTTTGGTCGCTGTAGAGCGTCCCTGTATAAAAATATTATTGTCATGAAAAACAAGGTTACAAAGGATAAGCTCTGTTGTAAATAAAGCGTTGAAGGATTTTATTGAAACATCAGAAAAAGGATATAAGACGGTTGTTGTAAATGATATATGTATTACTATATTTCGAAATTGGAAAGATATTGGCAAGACTAACCGGATTACATTATGAAGACGGAATCGGAGGAACCGGAGGACATGGAAAATCCTCGAATCCTACAATGACAACTGTCCCGAAAAAAAACCAGTGCCCTTCAAACGGATGACATGAGATTGTAACTTGTAAAAAGCCACAGTACTCACTTTGTTTCAAAGCACAAATAATGAAATTCCTGAAGATCAGTGAGATCAGGGCCGTCTTGAGTTTTCTACGATATTTTTCTTTACGCATTTGAAACTTGCACGGAGAATCAAGCAAAATTGTATGGTTGAAGAAGGCATTTCACAGGAGTAATGCGGAAGCTAATATTAGAATAGAAGACATAAAACTTTGGCAATAAATAATGCATTAAATTGGTGCATCCAATCCTCTGAAAAACAGGATACCGATTCATATGGCTGATTTCAGTATATTATTATTACAGTGACTCATCTCCTTCGATGGCGACCGTCAAAAATTAGTTTAACGAATTTCAACGTTGTCGCACGTCGGTTTTTGATGAGCCACGCCCAGGTGCCCCGAAAACGGCTACCACGGAGAATAAGGTGACAAAAACCCACGATTTCGTTTTGGCAGACCGCCGATTGAAGGTGCGCGAGATAGCTGAGACAGTAGCATCTCAGAAGACCACGTGGGTCATATCCTGCATGAAATTTGGGGCATGAGAAAGCAGTCGGCGTGATGAGTGCCGCGTTTGCTCACTCCGGACAACAAGCGCGACCGTGAGACCACTTTAGAGCAGTGTTTGACGCTGTTAAAGCGCGATCCGAAGGAGTTTCTGTGTCGTTTCGTGACCGTCGACGAAACATGGATCCACTGGTACACACCAGAGATCAAAGAACAGTCGAAACAGTGGACCCCACCCGGCGAACGTGCTCCGAAGAAGACGGAGACGGTCCTATCGACCGAAAAGGTTATGGCCACCGTTTTTTGGAGTTCACTAGGTGTCATCTACATCGAATACCTGGAGAAGTGTAAACGGTCACAGGGTTCTAAAATGCCGAATTACTGGGCCGATTCGAAGCCGAATTGCAGAAAAAACTGCCCCATTTGGCGAAGAAAAAAGTGCTCTTCCACCATGACAACGCACCGGCTCACACCTCCGCCGTCACCACGGCCAAATTGGTCGAATTGGGCTACGAACTGCGACCCCATCCACTGTATTCTCCAGATTTGGCCCCGTGCGACTTCTGTTTGTTTCGAAACGTGTAAAAGTCAGTCGTCGGGCAGAAATTTGAGGTGGAATTAGGAGGTCATCGCCGCCACGGAGGCCTACTTTGCAGACCTCGAGAAAACGTATTTTTGAGGCGGGTTAAAGAAGTTGGAGCATCGTTGGGTCAAGTGTATCGAGCTAAAAGGAGACTATGTTGAGAACTAAATTGCCACTTTTCTAAAATGTTCGTTTTTGTTTTGTACCCTCGTATTGTTCATCGAGAAATATCATTTCATTCCATAGTTCAGTTTGAAACTATTTTATAGTGATAAGGTGTCCGACGTGGCAAACTGTGAGCCAAACATTTCTTTCATTCATTTGTTTTTTTTTTTTAATGTTTTAAACCATTGACCCGTAGACCCATTTTCCTTGCCGTACCTATTTGTTGCCACATGAATAACGGAGACAGCAAAACTAGTCAAAAATTTAATATGAGATATCGTGAGACGTTCGGACATGAAATGGACAATTAATTTTAAAGTTATATAACTTGATCAATGAGTTTACTATAACTTTCTATAAGTCCAATCAGTCATGATTCTGCGTACGCGGCGACGCATATGCGCCGAGTTAAACCACGCAAAGCATATGTTGCAGCCAGAAAAGTGGCATGGACATTAAGCAACCTTTTGTTCAATTGCTGCTATGATCTGTCCGTATGTAAACTGGTGATGCGCTGTATGGGCTGGGCACTATTGTTCATTCGTGTTTGCAGATGTAAAAAAGTGTATTTTTTGTTCAGAAAAAGGTCGGTCTTATGTTCGCAGACTCATGTTTGGTTGAGACTTAAGTCTTGAACCTTGAAAATTCCAACAAAGTTGCTTGAAGTCCGCCAACAAGTATTGTTCCAAAGACCAGCTTTTAAGTCTTTCCCCTTGAAAAATCTAAACATAATAAGAATTCTAGAACTAATTTGGAATTCAATTTTTTCACTAGTCTAAAATGTTCAAAGAGTGAAAAAGCACATTTTACGCTTTTTATCTATCATCCACCTCAGCAAATCATTGCACATTTTCTCAAATACAAAATAACAAAAACCGAAAATCGTGACGAAATCGAATCGATTCTCATAAATTCCACAATAGTACTTGTATAAAAACGCCTGGACATAAAGCGAACAAAAAGCTTTGAAAAATTTCACGAGCAAACAAATACGATATAGTTTACATAAGTAAGTAAAATCGGTTGGCTAGTCAGCATAGTTTAAGGTGAAGTTCAATTTACCATATTCAATCCGATACATTCCTCTTGCCTACCTAATTACGTAATTTGCAAGTTGCATGCTTTTCATCAACATATCCACACATTACACACCTAGATAGACATTTGTATCTTCTAGCTGTTACACTTATTTCCCTGCATTAACGTACTATTGTCGGCGTTTACAATAGCCTCAATGGCGCTGATTGTGTATCGCTATTTTAATGTATTTTTTAAGGTTCTTTTTTGTCTATTTATTTCCGCGAACTTAGAGTGTACTTGAAGAGCTTACTAACCACTTGAAGCACACTGCAAATAGTAGTTGATAAGTCGTAGTCAACAATGGCTTCAACTATAGATCACAAAAGACGTTAACTATTGTGCGACAAGACATAGAGGGAGTTAAGTGTGGTCTGAGTCATTCGAAAAAGTGTAATCGCGTGTATGAGTATACAATAGAAGTCTTTGACTTTTCCGCCTTGATAGTTAGCGAGCGAGTGCAAAAATATGCCCCATAGAACTGTCTATGGAAGTAGTGAGGCCTTGATATTGGCCACTGGGTGTTTTTTACAATTTCATGTTTTTTCTCTTGTTTTTGTATCTACCATTGTTTGGTTTTGCTTCATATCTTCCACCACATCATCATCAACATCAGCTGCTAGGCCAGACTGGCCGTGAACGGGGCTACGAGGGAAATAGAAAAATAGGGAAAGAGATTGTTGTTTGTCACGGTACGCAATTATGATCTAAAGTCCGTAACGAATACTTTGTAAGGTAGTATGGGAAGCGTTAGCATGCATCGATAGGATTGAGTGGCAAGTATTCACGTGATCGTAGGTTGAACTAGTATGTGATACAATGTGAATGGAATTTGTTTCAGATTTAATAGATGTTATGGGATAATTCGTTTATGAGTTTTAAAAATAAGCTAGACGAGGCAGCGTTTGTGCAAGTCGAACTTTAACGTGCAGATAGACCCCAGGAGCAGGCAGTTTCCGTTGGCTCAAAGTCATTTAAGATCCTAGAGATCCTAACTTGAAAGTGATGTCTGTTGCAGCTCTTGCAAAACGACGTATATAGAGCATAGATGAAAATGTCCAAAATATGCCACCGTAGCTTAGCTTGAAGTAGTAGTTTCGTTACTTCCAGGTTCCCCCAAATGAAAAGTCTAGTGAATAAAATTAGCAGTGACTAGTGTGAATCAAACAGGCAATAGAAGTAATTCTTTGGTGAGTTTCTAAGGTACTCAGATGATTAGTGAAAACCAGGTGAAGATTAGCTTCTTCGTTTAAGAGTTCCCTTGATAGGTTTTTTTTTTTAAATCGACAATCAAAAATGTTGATGAAAATAATTGAAACATATTCTGGGGAGATATTTAAAATTGAAATGGAAATGAATACTTCATTAGCATTTAAATCAGCCATCAGAAAAAAATAGTTAAAGGACGTCAGGAAGTTCTGGGTCGATGAATCATTCTGTGCGATAGCAAGACAGTCCCGCGTCTCCTTGGATGCACGTCGCACCAGAGAGATTTTAAGTGCAATCGAATCCGTTGTTCTGTGGATGTTCTTACGAGCCACTGCCTCATAAGACGAAACACGCATCGGTTGGACGCAGAGTTCAACGATTTTTGTCCAAGCTACGGCTCAGAGGACGAAGAAGAATCCATTCTCCCTCTCATGTGCCATATTTCGGTTTTGGCGAAGAGAAGAGTGGCATATAATTTCCTGATTTCAGTGAATAGGGGAGAAGAAGAACAAACTGTCATTTTTGTTCTCAGTCGTTTCTTCCATCTAAAAACTGCAATTTCATGGTTTTCCTAGAAACTGATTTACACACTTTCAAATCCAAACCATCTAATTTGACGTTAAATCAAAATATTTGAAGGCAATTCATACAAAACTTTTCAGAATTATTGTGCAATCCTGCTGGTAGAAATCCGGCCATGAACACACTCGACTTTGAGTCTATCATATACCTGGTATCTGAGTATCTGGGCCAAATCAGAGGTTAAATGAGTCGTGGAACCTCACACTTCCCATTTATATGCATATGCATATATGGGACTACAACACTATTCCATCTGATAATTACAATTATCTTTCTGGATCTCAAAGATATTTCGCCTCATAAGGCTCACTTAGGCTCCAAAGTTTCTAAGACTTTCTTCAAAATGCTACACTCAGAAAAATATGTTTCCGAGAATCAAAGAAAATATTTACTTGTTTCGAGATGTGAAATTTCCACAAATCAAATAAACTTTTATTTGATGTCAGTAATTTGTATAAATATTGTGTAACAATTTCTTGCATTCAACGGAATACAATTTTTACTTTACCTTGTTTCAAGGAAGTAATTTTCCTCAAATCTAGTAAATGGTGTCTACGAATCAAGTAAATTATATCTACAATGCGAACATATTTTTACATGTTTCAACATCAACCACGCTTCAATATTCGACGAAAAAATTGATAGTTTTGATGATTTTTGTCAACTATTTGCTTTACACAAATGAGAGGTTGGTAGCTTAGCTCACTAACGCGCCAGTCCGAAGCAGCAATCTATTGCTCGCGGCCGCGGGTTCGAATTCCACCGGGTTCGAATTCCGCCGGGTTCAGGGTTGTATTTGTTCGTCTTAAGTTGTCATAACAGCTGACTCCATTGATTTAGTGTCACATTATAGCTTTAAGTGGCGACTATGGCATAAATAACACTAGCACTTCAGCAAATATGTCTCCTTACCGCCATAGCTAAGCATTCGCTTCAAAAGGATTCAAACCATATTGCTTTGGCACGTGAAAATATTTTTTTTTACTTATTTTTATTTTTTCACTTTCTTCAAACTAAGCCGCGCTTTTGAAATGAAGGTAGGCAGAGTTTTTGCTTGCCAACCACATGCAATGCTCTTAAGCGGTCCCCAATTTAAGTAGTAACAGCGCCCAACAGTGCTTAACTTCGCTGATCGTAGGAGAACCGATTGAAGCCAGTTTTATAGCAACATTTCCTTGAAACCATATAAAATTTTATTCAGGGCAAATTCAATTTCATTTCTTTGAAATGAATAAATTCTTTTCTTTGGATTGAGCAAATATTTCTTTGGCGCAGAATCATTACCAATGTGTTCATTTTTCCTCAAAAAATTGAATTATTTTTCTGAGTGTACTAATGCTTCAAAATCGGTACCTTCAATATGAAAATATGTTTTTGGACTGTACAAAAAACGGTATAATGGCCCTTTTCAGCAGTAAACCTTTTTACTGATTATTTCTTTCTTAATACCTGCCTTCGCGTAACGCACATTCTTATGTAACAAAGTGCAGCATTTATGATAGCTTGGATTATGTGCGAAGCAGCCTGAGCTATAAAACATAGCTTATTGAATTGATATAGCTATAAATATAGCAGTGCTGTGGAGTCGGAGTCGTGACCCTGTATATTACGAATTCGACTCCTCCGACACTTTAAGTACATGATTCTCCACTGCCGTGAAATATAGGACCTTGTGAAAAATTGTTTTTCTTTTCAAAACTAAGTTTTCTATATATTATGGGATTTTCTGCTTTATATATAGACTCTTATTTATATAATCTCGGCTTTTTTCATTATTGAAGGCTGTATAAAATGAAGGCTTTGAAAATCTTAGGTAGCTGGCCAAGTGGTGCCTGATTCGAATTCAGGTTTTTTTTGGACGTGTAACATCGCCTATCTGTAATACAAGGCTTTGAGGGCTATAATATGTAGCCTATCTATGTAGCTTTCTATTGTAAATGTTTTGCTATGTATTATATTGTAAGGTGCTATAAGTATTCAAGTCAACTATATGCATAGCGCCAGAAGTAAATATATTAGGGTCTCTGACGCCATACTTGTTCCTAGTGTTATAGGTATTCAAATAAATGTTTACCTTATTGACAAAAAAATGTATTCTTTCACCGAACGGCATAAATATAACAACCGATTATGAAAGTAACGAATAGTGAATACCAGATACTACGAAACGTTAAATATTCAATTTACACTAAGTCGTTAGTGAAAGCCATCAAGTTTCGCCCCATTACTTTTTCGCCTATCAAATGTTCATCTCTAACACATCGAAATTTTTATCTCCACTTGCAAAGCAGACTTCATCGATGATTAATTCCATCCTATTAACTATTTACTTTTGCCCCCAAGGCAATTTTACATTTCAACAAAAGTCGACTGTTTCACTCTATCAAGCACATTTCCTTCTATTGTATAATATTTCAATTCCTGTTATCCATTCACCTGCTGTCAAAGCCTTTTTCATATTTTCTTACTGTTGTTATCCCAATTATTAAATTACACATTTTTACCGTCTAAATTGATCAAACAATCTGCTACTCATTCTAATCACTATACTTATCAGTTCAAAAAAAATCTTAAAATCGACCGGCAAAAACGTCTCAATGACTAGAGAGCTTAAAGCGAAAATAATAATATTACGAATAAAAGCCTCTCGCTCGAAATGGTTTTAGGCCCGCTACAATCAGCTTTAATCCAAAAATTACTATAAAGCAATCAGATAAGACATAACTCCCTATTCTTAAGTCAAGTTGGCGAGACCATTTTGGTACAATGGTCGTCGCCAGGAGGCTATTCAGCAGACATCGCTGGCTGCATCAGGCAGACAGACCATCGCGAATACATAACCAACAAGAGAAGATTTAAGCAAAAGATCAGAAAACAGCAGACAGGTTCATAAAAGCATTAGATACATTCGGTGTGGAAAAAAGAGATTCTTGTTATGTGCGCAGATGTGAGCAATTTGATTGCAAACTAAATTGCTGGGACTTTTTACTAGTCTATTTTTGGATATTTTCGGTTGAGGATGTTACACCTGATGTGAACGAATGGTGGGTATATAGGAGATAGTACCTATGTTGTTCGAATACACGCAATCGGATTAGTGGCAGATGTTCTTGCAATTTTGACTTTTGTTCTTTTCCACGTCAATTTGATTCAATGTCAAGTTCAAGGGCAAAAGTAAACTGTTGTTAGGCATTTGGCATTTGTTGAAATGTTTCCGGTTGCGGTTGAAACGACGTCATGTATCTTCAAAGTGTCAAAGATGAAGAAAAAGACAAGATGAATTTGGAATGAATGAATTTTTAAATTGTAGAGTTTACTAATGAGTAGATTAAGGGCAATTTCTCCATAAGTTCTTCGGAAAAAGATCTAAGACCCACGTAATATTTTCGACCTACGTAAGACGTTCAATGTATGAAGACAAAGCTGAGTTAACGCTAAGATAAATGTTTGCAAAGAATGTTAGAAGGTAGATTTTTGCTGCAGAAAAATACTATAAAAGAGAGCACATTGTTGACATTTCAATCAATGACCAAAACCTCGAGAAGTTATTTGTCAATCCCTTCTGCGTACGTGAGATACTGTTTTAAAACGTTGTGCTAAGAAATCCGTAAGTCTACAATAATGCAGGTTCGTACACCTCGAAATCTATAAAACTCTGCCTCTAATTTACTACGAGCAGAAAAATCTACAGTTCTCCAGGCGCTAAAATGATAAAAGGACCGGGTTGGGGGTATCCAACTTTGTGTCTTATCACTTTGTGCTCTAAGACGCTCATGATCTCCTCTGAATCGTTTGCTAATCTGCAGACTACGATTCCCCATATGGCCACGGGTTCAACTAACGTTTAAAAAAAAAGCAAAGCTTATTTTTCCAGTGAACGTTTCGGAAACTTATTCTGTGAAACACAGAGTAGGTGTTGTTCATCACATTTGTTCAACGCCAGATCTTGTTGCTTCATTTGCCCCTTATATAAATATATGTAAACCTCCTAGTAGATAAAGTTGGTGACTGGTGCATTCTTTCTGAAAAAAGGTTTTCATAAATTGGAGGTGCCTAAACCCTCAAAACAATTTTGTTTGCTTCTGACTTTAAGCTTAGCAGAACTTCCTTACAGTCGTTAATAGGACCTGCGCAATAATGTTAGCATCTTTGGCACATGCTAATAGTTTTATGGGCCGAAATAAAAGTGTTCTTGTCATGTCGGCTGGTATTTTTCGCACTATATGTCTGAAAGCTATGTTTTATATATAGCATTAAAGTGATTCATTTTCTTTGTCTCAGGCGTGAGTCAGTTTTTTTCTTTAGAAAGGGAAAACAAACAGACAAGGGAACAACCGTCCGCGAAATTCTCTGTACATAGCTTGGCATGTTGTATTGGTCCTTACAGGTGTAGAATACTCAACTCATGATAAAGACGAACTCAAAATTTTTTTTCTTGCATTTCTTCTCAGATTTTGGGAATTTAAATTGATATCATAATCATACTGTTTTAGCTTTTGAAGCCGGTGTGTATGATTCCTGGTTCAAATCCAGCCATAGACAGTTAACCATGGCCATACCTGACTTTTAGTTATCCTAGTTTTTGGATTTCTTGGATAGCTGACTCAGATCTGGATTAAAGCTAACCGTGGCACGGTGGTGTATTGTTTTTGGATTTCAAATGGCCTTGGTACTACCATATTTCTCTGCCCACAGAAGCAGGACCCGTGTCAGCGATGAAAATTCGAAAGAACAATGAGTTCTTTTGTTGAATCTTCATTTTGTAATCGGTCGCCAAAAGGTATTAATGAAAAAATGAAAGACCTGAACTATTCTAAGCTATAAAAATTTGAAATCGAATATTGAAATAGAGATATGTATGTAGCTTGACAACTGCTTAAAAAAAATTCGAAAGTGCTATCCAAATTTTTCATACAATCGTTTTGATGATTTAATCATGCAAGAATACATAATCAATAGGAGAATGGCAACTTGAAAATACTCTTTCATGATTCGAAGGTATACTTCTTATTTTAGTAGCTGCCGAAAATTTCACTCGTTTGCGACCAAATATCCCTTCGGTGCCATGTCAGATGGCAAATAGGTATGAAATGCTTGCACAATTAGTTTGTGAAGTCACAACAGTAAAAGCTTCAAAAAGTACAGGATTTTCTATGATATTTCTATAAAAAAAAACGACTAGAACATTTGTTACAGTTTGAGATAGCAATTGTTTGAAAGTCTGAGATTTTGGTTCATTTTTCATGGGAAAATATCGGTAAAACTTGTATAGATACAGTCTGTCAAGAATGAGTTTACACATAGGGAAAAAATTCAATTTTTCATCTTTCTAATTATAAAATACTACTTTTTGTTTATGTAAATAATTTTTTTTTTCTTAATTATCGTTATTTGCATTATTTCCAACCGATATATACAAAAAAGTACAACTTCAATGCAAAAAAAGAACGAAAAGAACAACGAAAACAATTATTACAATTCTTGAAGTGTCAAGAAACTCTTTACACAAAAGTTTTTTTTTTGCATTACTGCAACGATACGGTAAATTTACCGTAATTTTTGGTCTGTATTGTAAAGCTCTATAAATTTGATCATTAGTGTGTGATTAATTTTTGGCTTATACGCATAAATAAGTGAGATATTGTGTTTTAAAATGCCAGGCAAAAGATTATCCTTTGAGTTAGTTCAGATGATATACTATAATCACCAATTAGGTAAAAGTGCACAGGAACTGTCGGAAATGTTTTGTGTAGCACGAATGGCAGTCTATAACGTTATAAATCGTGCTGAAAATGAGAATAGATTGGAGCCAAAGTGTGGAGGTGGCTCAAAACCAAAAATATCTAAACGTATAGAGCGCCTTATGATAAGGAAGCTTGATAAAAACCCCTGGATTTCGAACAGAACACTTGCTAGGGAACTCAAGGAATAGTGTGATGCTGCTGTTTCCCATGAAACAGTACGACAGGCCATCTTACGAAATAAGTTCTCATCAAGAGCTGCATGAAAGAAACCACTGTTTTCTGCACTAAACATCGAAAAGCGTTTTTCTTTCGCTATGATGCACCTTTTTCAACCCGTTGACTTCTGGGACGACGTCATATTCTGCGATGAGACGAAAATGATGTTGTACTATAATGATGGACCGGCTAGAGTGTAGCGCAAGCCTTTAACATCGTTGGAAAATCGAAATATCATTCCGGCTGTAAAATTTGGTAAGTTGTCCGTTATGATTTGGGGTGCTTCTCAAGCAGAGGAGTAGGAGACTTGGCATTCATCGAGTCAACCATGGACGCCCAACCATATTTGCATATCCTTAAAACATATTTGGCAAGCAGTGCGCAGAAATTCGGGTTTATGCATAACAGCAAACCAAATTTTAAGCTTTACCAGGACAACGATCCCAAACATAAGGCGAACATGGTGCGAATGTGGCCCTTATACAACTGCGGAAAAGTAATGGATACGCCAGCCAAGAGTCCGGACTTAAATCCCATCGAGAATTTATGGGCTTACTTAAAACAACAAGTCGCTAAAAGGCAACCCAAAAACCGAACTGCCTTAAAAATTGCGATTCTCGAAGAATGGCAAAAAATACCAACCACGTATGACCTGCAAAAGTTGGTTCATTCAATGAAAAATCGGTTGCGATGTGTGGTGGATGCCAAATGTTAAATATACCAAATAATATTAAATATCCTGTAAATATGTAAATATTAAATACAATAATAATTTGTGTAAAGAGTTTCTTGACACTTCAAGAATTGCAATAATTGTTTTCGTTGGTCTTTACGTTCTTGTTTTGCATTAAAGTTGTACTTTTTTTTGTATATATCGGTTGGAAATAATGTAAATAACTATAATTAAGAAAAAAACATTCATTTACATAAATAAAAAGTAGTATTTTATAATTAGAAAGATGAAAAATTGAATTTTTTTCCTATGTGTAAACTCATTCTTGACAGACTGTAGTTTCCAGTCGAAAAAGCCGTTTATAAATTTTGAAAGCGAAAAGACAAATTGGTGGTAAAAGAGTCAGATAACTCGAAAAGCTTGATGAAACGAAGAACTCCCGAAGGTTAAACATTTTTTCTTATTATTCATCTACATCAACTAGTCCCCTTCAAAGTACCTCCTTTTAGAAGTCGTGCACCTAACCGAGCGTTTTTTCCATTCTTGAAACAGTGTTTCATGCCACTTGTAGTCAACGCCACGCCCACAAAATGTTTACCTCACATCGTCATTTCAGTTTTCGGAAAGAGGAAGCAGTCGCACGGTGCCAAATCTGAGGGAAAAAGAGGGTGATCCATGATTGCGTTAAAAACTATTCGTCATTTATACTTTCGCCAAGAAGCCACGGTGCCAAATTTATTGAATGGAGAAGATGATCTATAAGTGCGCGAGAAACTACTACATAATCAAGGCTGTGTGACTCGCCGTTCAGAGTTCAGTTCACAGTTCAGGGCGTAAACGCCGAACACGTTTTTGCCAAAGCTCTAAAACCTCCAAATAGAAAGCCAAATTGATTGCCTGGTCTTGCAATACATATTCATGGTGCACATTTTAATGAGTATTAAAAAAACTATAAGTATTGTCCTTATTCTTCACGGCCCGAGGCGCGTTTTTTTTTCGTTTCATTTTCTGGCTCATATTCGTAGACCTACGATTCTTTATCGGCTATCATTTCAGTCAGCATATTCAAAGTATTTTTGGTGTATTTCTAGTCTTTTCAATTCTGGCATGTGTAAATCCTCCTTAAAACTTCCCGTTACTAGTCCGTATATCATCAGCAATCATCCGTGGGGTAATACCACAGTCAGACATCACCAAATCACACCCTCATCGTCTGCCACATACTCAGGACCTTCTCGCAATCGGTTTATGTCTATGATTTCTGGTTCACTTTTTGTGAGTTTCACAAGAAACTTCATGCTCGTTAGTTGTACCATCGTTGCAGATCGCTCCATTAGCGGCCGTTGGCAAAAAATTATTTCACAAAAAACGATGTTCGCCCACCCCTAAATTTTTACTGAATTTTTGAAATTACCTGCGACTTAAAATACAGTTGACTCTGACGTTTCTACGTTTCCAAAAAAAAAAAAATAGTCTGCAAACTTTTTGTACACACCTCGTATATCTACGATATATTATTCACTGAATTTCCATTCAAAAAAGGTCCAAAAATATGCTGGTTGCATGTTACAGCAAGTGTGATCATAGGACAATACTAATCCGCGTTTCTTCGGTTCATTTATTTTTAGAAGGTAAAAATCTTATGTATAAAATATTACATCAGAGACTCGAAACTTAATCGTTCAAATTGCTTCCGATTCATCCTCTGGCGGTGAAAAATATAAAAAGCTCTCCCAGCTGGGCAATATCTATCCAAGTTTCCCCTAAATATCTATTTGCGCTGAAAAAGCTATCCAAATATTTATTCAAGCTTCAATACTTGGACATATTCCAACTATCATATAACTGGCATTTGATTTAGTTGATTGAATGGTAACCGTCACAGTTAATGCATTTTTCAAAAAGAATTATCATATTTTTATCATAAAAACCTATCAGACATACAAAAATTCTTTGAAACTTGCATCAGGAGTTTTTTTCAGGGGTAAAATAAAAATAATACAGTTTATATTTTTAAACAACGGAGATTATTTAAACGATTCGCGATCGTCTTCTTTAACATCTTAATATTCAGTTCGATTTGGAACTTCTAGAAGAAAATTAAATTGCAGCTGTAGTGCTTTAAACTATTGATTGCCAATTTTCTTGGAAAAATCAGGACGTTTATTGTCGATTTTCCTGATAACTCAAAATAATACATTTCGATGTTATCTTCAGCACGTCCTTGAAACCCAACATATTTGATTTTGACATTCATTCTTCTTAGTTTCCAGAAGCTAGTGGGTGTTTTCTGTAGAAATAATCAAACATTCATCTGCATCATCTTCCTTTTTATATTCTGTTGTGCACCTTTACTATAAATAGAAAGCTATTAGAGAGTTACAAGATATTTTGTGGATAAGACATATTTCACAGAATTTAAAAGCAATATCAATTAGTGGCCTTAATTATTTATTCCTTATTACCATTTTATCGTTCATTTCAAGTCCCAATCATCTCATCAGATCCTTTTTTATAGCCATCGAAAATCAGCCAAGTATATAAATCAATTTCTTTTCGGCAATTAAATTCCAATATTTGCAAAGATTAATTTACTGCTTTCAGATTTTGGTTTCTTAATTTATGCAAGCCGCCAAAACCACCGGATTCTGCATTTTTTGCCAACGTAAAACAATTAATGGGAGGAATAAAACGGCCCAATACTTTTTAGTAAATCGGCTCAAATTTTTACTGCTTATAATTATATATTCCAAATTTTATTAATTTATGCCGCAAAAGAAATAAATTAAACAGAATTCCTCCACTTTTAGACTACCATGGGAACAACTATCTCTTCTTTCATTTTTTTTCCGTTCATCTCGCTCACTTTTTTTCGTATATAACTTTCATTTTTTGTGAGCACCATCTACAAAATATTTCACGATAGTTGTTCAGCTTTTTTGCCAATGGCTGGAATGAATAAATTTTGGTATTTTAATTTCCTTTCTGTGGGACGCGACAGGAATCCGCCTTTTGAAAAATCAAAACAAGCAAAAACCAGAACTTATGTGACTCTTTCGTCGATTTTTTTTTTTTGTGATTCGTAAACGTTTCATTTTCTACAATATATTCTCCTATCGAAAACATTGAAGAAACACGAATACGTGAATAGAAATTCAACGAACGAGAAGAAAAATTGAGAACGGCTGGTGAAACCTATGCCAGGAAATGAGGAAAAAAGTTGGTGGACGTAAGAGAGCAGAAGGTGGTAGGGAACAGGGTGGAGGCTTAACATTGAAACGAGCGACCAACACATCAGATCGGATGAAATGAATACAAAATATTACTGAATTATCGATACGATGAATTTGTATAATATACACGCGGCGGACATATCGTATCTTTTACCGCGAGCAGCAGCAAGCAGAAATATAAATCGTATGCAAAGATGAAGCAGGAACCGAACGTACATACTGCTTCTTGAGCAATATATACCGATCGCAGAGTTCTTTTCTTATTTGCTTCTTATCTGCCTTTTTAGATTTCAAGTCATGCATCGATGGCTGTTCGCTCAATTGTACATAGTGTGAGTAGTGCATGGTATCTTTTCTTCGTTCCTCCGCGCGCATATGTAAATTCGATTTTATACATGCCGCTACGATGACAGCAACCTTGCTAGCTCTGGCTGGCAAATAGTAGATGGGTAACTAACGTGCCATGACAGCTATAATGATATGTTAATGAGTTTCGGGTTCCTACTCAGGATAGGTATGGATAAAAAAATAATCAAGTTTTCGCACCGAAACTGAAGCTACAGAGAAGAAATCGAGTAAGATACAATACAACAACTTGTTGCCGTAGATGTCGATATGATTATAGGAAAATCGTGATGCTGGAAATCTCAGCGAGGTGTCAAATAAAAGTAAAACTGTATCGGAGAACTGAAATGTCGTGACAGGTAAAGGGAATTGATACGAAATTGGATTTGTCATGGAGTTGTCTGAATGCAGATGACATGTGTGAAACATAAATTTAAGATGAAGTACTGCAAACGTACCAACCATACTTGTGAGAATTACCTGTTCGCTGAACGTGCAATGGGTGATGAGCCAGTTAATGGTCGATATGTTCTTTTGAAATGACTCATTTCACCTCTCCTCTTTGCCCTCTTTAGTTGCCTTCCTGCAGTGTTAATTTTGATCGGAGATCGAGTGACGATATTCTCGCGATATTAAACCCCCCGTGGAAGAAAATGAAACTAAGGGGTAGAGAGCTCAGTCATCAGATCTTGGGAGTTGGAGCGATGGACTGAAATTTAAAATCGTTCCGGAACTAACAAAGGAGCTTTGGATAAGACGGAACTAAGAGAAGTGACGCGGAAAACGAAATTTGGACTTTGTATTTGGATCCTGCAATGTCAGATCTCTCAGCCTGACGCTTTTAAAGCATGATTTACATTAGGTCAGCCAGCACAAGCTGAACGTGCTGGCAATCCAGGAATCAAAATGCATTGGGAGTGAGGCACAAGACATGAGCTCGTACATAATATTCAAAAGTGGGAAGCCGTGCTTTTGGAGAGGCTTTCAATGTGGATTCAAACCACATGAGATAGACTTCAAAGCAGTAAACGAACGATGGCGTATGATCTGTATCAATATCATTTTTTTTTAAATATGGATTATGGCTAGTAAAATGTTCACGCCTCGACAGAAGAAAAAATCGATGAAACGAAAGACATCTAATATAACCACTTAAAAAAGTTATTCGACTCATAGCCCTCAAATGACGTCAAAATAATGCTCCGTGACTTCAATGGTAAGGTCGGGAATGAAGAAATGTATCGGCGAATGATTGGAGGTCACAGTCTCCACGATTAATCTGATGACAACGGCCAACCGCTGATAGACTTTGTATGTATTAGAGAGATAGTCATAAGTTCGACATGCTTTCCACGTTGTTGCATCCACAAAAAAGCATAGGCATTAGCAGAGGGCGATACTTTCAAAAAAAATCGATCATGTTCTTATTCAGCGAAAATGGACTTCTAGCACATTTGACGTTTCCAAGAACGAATCGTGACATGGACCACTTTTTGGTAAAAGAGTATGGGGCAAAGACCTCTCCTCTTCGGAATTTCGACATCGGAAAACTCGAAACGGCGTTTGTAGCAGATAACTTCTCAAAAATCCTCAAAACCAAATTGACCTCTGACACAGTAAGATCGGTCTGGTCGAGGTCTGCATAGAGATGATGACAAGAATCAAAACTTCGTTGCAGAACAATTGGTTGGGGATAGAAGTAAACAAATCCCACGATAACACTTGGCGGGTTTGATGTGTATATCAGTGTGGAGGGGTTAGTCCCACAAGGTTAGTCGCCCTATTCAGGGTTAGGTGAACTCAAAGCTCGGTGCGCGACCTCTCTTCGAATCCTGGATTCGAACCAGGGACCTCACGCACAAGTAATCGCTACCCTCCCCGCTATACTACACGAGCTTTTGTTGGGTATTAAGCCCGGCGCAGAAGAAATGAAAAAGTAAGAAAAACACCAGGACAAAGATAGAACATAATGAAAACCTCCGACGAGCAATTGAAAAGCTTTGACGAGATCTAAAGAAGAAAAACTAAAGAAGCTTACAAAATAGCTTACAAAATACAGCCCAGGACGACACTCTATAAAGACGAACTTGATAATATAACCCCCAAGATTGCCACATTAAGCAAAGATGGGGTCGCTATTTTTAAGACCTCCTTATTCTTGCAATAACCTCAAAAATATCAGTGCCGACAAACGTGTCTGATGAAGTTCCAATAGCCTCCATAATGCTGGAATAAGTGGAGTTTCCCATCAAAAGCCAGTAAAATACTGAAGCGCCGAGCGTCGACAAAATTCCGGCTGAATGAATTACATACTGCACCATGAAGGCCATCCACAAAGTCATCCAGGACATCTGGTATCAATACCGATTATCGTAAAAAGGAGATAATCCACGGTGCGAAAATTACAGAGACATATCTCTACTTCGTACGTCCTATAAAATATTGACAAAAAAAGTAGAAAATAAAATTATAGTCTACGCTGCTACTGTCATTGGAAGGTATCAAGGAGTTAAGGTCTGGACGACCAACGGTTTTTATAGTCAACCATGTGCTCGATAAATGCAAACATGAACTTTCGTGAACTGTAAACAATGATATGACAATATTAGACGAAACGTACTGTATAAAATATTGCTGTAGTTCTTTGTGACTGATTAAAATGACGATGACATGGGCAACATCATCAGTCAAAATCAACAACTATCTGATTGACTCTATTACCACAAAATGCGGACTAAATCAAGGCGATGAGCTGGTTTCTCTGCTGTTCAAGTTAGCTCTTGAGTACGTGATAAGGAAGCTACTAATAGGCTCAAAGAGTACGCTTTTATATAAAATCACCCAAGTAGTAGCTCGCGCGAATGGTATCGACATCTTGTCAAATTCTTTGACATCTGCCAAAGAACTTCTGCTGAAATTTCACCAAAAAGCAAAAGAAGCAGGCCTGAAAACCAACTTGACTAAAACGAAACCCTGACTTAAAGAAGACAGATTGCCCCAATAGCCAAAATATAAGTAGCTCTTGACGAATATATATATTGGGTTAAAGAAGAAGTTCGTAGCGTTTTCACCAAAGAGCTTTAGTTGAACATAAAACAATAACTATAACAATAAATTAATCAATAATGTATTCGCCGTTGCTGTTTATGTCCTGCTCCCATCTCTCGACCAGTTTGTTGATCCCGATTTGCCACAAATCGCCGGTCCTGGTGTCGAAGAAGTTCAGCCAGTTTTTGCGGTTCTCTTTGTCGTTTATCCATCCCGTATTTGGTTCAACATTGCCCAGAACAGGTGGTAATCGATTGACGCAAGAACTGGAGAGTATGACGGATGCTGAAGAACCTCCTACTCAGCTCTTGGAGTGTGGCTTTCACGGTGGCGTTGTTGTGAAGGAGAATGGTTTGGTTTTGACGGTCGGACGATCGGCTCTCTTCAGCTGAACTGCCTCATTTACTCGGTACAGTTGGGCAATATAAGGTTCCTTGTTGAGGATCTCCCAATGCAACATACCCTTCCAGTCCCCCACCAAATGCAGATCATAGTCATATTTGGATGGAAATCTTGCTTGATTCTCAGCTTCGCGTATCTTCTGGAGCCACTCACTCTTTTCTTTGTTTCATATTGACGTATGGGCACCATTTCTCATCTCTCGTGGCGATTTGGTACAAAATACTTGGCTTGTAACTCTCAATCTCGACTAGCCACTTTCCCTGCCATACCCAATGGCAACGAATGTCAATTCATGGCATACCATTTGGGCAATTCCATGGCATGTCATATCATTTTGAAAATGCCTCGAAACGGGAAGGACGTTCGCTGTATCTGAGCGTTAAATGCTCTTAAAAAGTTGTTTCAAGTGCAAAGCGAAGAAATTCTGCTTCTGATGAAAATTTCGTTGGATAATTCCATTTTTGGATAAGCGGTTGAAATTTCACACGAAAATGAAACTCTTATATGATATTCTGTTGTACCAAGGGGATAGCGGAGTAATCATTTGACAAAATCCACCAATTATCTATAAGCATTTATTTATTTACACATCTTTAAAAAGTAAAATTGTTTATCTTTCAAATTTTCATTATTCAAAACTTCCGTATCACGATTCGATTTTTTCGCGATTTCCCGCCATCCCATATTCTTTAAACTATTTTGATTACTTAACAAGTTCTTAAAATTCATGATAATTCAAAATTCCTATATTTGCTTATAAGAAATGGAGCATGATCACGGTTCACCGCCATTTTGAAAATCAAGAACCTTCAAAATAAGGCCAGGCTGATGGCCAAGCAAATGGCAAATCATATGGGTTGCCATTTATGGCATGCCATCGACCGTCTCGATTAGCCATTTGGATGGCAAGTCGAATGTCATGCCATGGGTAATGGCAAATGGAGACAGAAAAGCCGAGGGGGAAACGTAGGAAACGCTGATCCGACTGTTGACGAAGACTGTTAGTCTGAAACAATTGGAAGCGTCATCTGTTAGAGTCCAAAGCCCGAAAGGGGCTGTAGTGCTACTATAACCGCTCGCGATATAATCCTTATCAGTGGTCAAAATTCAGCGTCTATACTTCCTAATAATATCAACAACGATTCACATTACTATCTCTCATATTTCATTCCTAATTAATTCATTCCAACAATCAACTGATATGTATCCTCTTCAGATAATTCGTTCTGAAAGATCCCCCGAAAGTTACCTTTATTACGGTCATCATGTAGCGGAATTGACTTAACCTCTCAAAATCCTCTGGATAAACTTAACTTGGTTCTTATCTTGAAATCGCACACACGCACTCATCGCTCAAAGTCCATCCACTCATTATTCCGCACACCGGATCCGACAAGCAACACGCAACATCCCGGCTTAGGACAAACTGCTCGGCTGTGTCCAATTTATATCAAGCTGAACAATTAAGTCCTCTTACCGTGATATATGGGCCGATTTGCATAACGCCAAAACACGTAATGCTGTCATTTCATGAATATCTTCTTCACGTTTGTGCGACTATTAATTTTGATGAACATAAACCTCTGTACGGTTCCGGTGTAACATGAGAGCATGCTGACTAAAGATTTCATACACTCTACGTACTAAGTACATGTCCGTTGTTGTGTACTTCACCGAATATTATATGAGTACCGCAGAATAGTGCATGTACGAAATAAGCCAGGAAATTTTCTAGTTTCACGTTGGTTCCAGCCTAGAGCAACTCTCCTCTCTCTCTTTCGAGACACCTGTAATCGATCTTACTCCATCAACCGCACAGGTTGAATACAATCTTCTATTTTCGGAATTATTGTTGTTTACATCTGAACGAAAACAAAATACCTTTTTGATTCAAGCAACGCATAACTTCTACCTGGTCTTCCGCCCTGTTCTTCCCTCACCCACGCAATCACCACATTGGGAAGCTTATAATTTTGCGTGAAGCCCCATATCTCATAATGCTTTGGAATTCGCCAGAGCGACGACTACACTCTGGCCAAGGTGGAAGCAGCACATTGTGACGGTATAATAGGCAGTTGATTGAAATCTTACTCAACTCCTGCTGCTGCCAACAGCCATCCTTTGGTTCCAAAGTCAAATAGTATCAAAAAAGGAAAGTAACTCCTTTCGGTAGGTCTCATCCCCGCGGTGTGCTTCTGACGAAAAGAAAAATAATTACAGTTGAGGAAAACGACACATGGAAATGTTGGCTCGAATCGAGGCCAAAAACCTTTGAATGTGTCCCCCTCCCCCTGTTCGAGCTTTGGAACTAACGTTTGGAAACTAGATGTTGATTACCGGATGGGCTGCGGCGAAAGCGACTCTGACGACATGGGGAGTTCATGAACTGTATGACGATATTCCGTAGGGTTTTCAAGGCCAAGTTCAGGTGTAACCAGAACGACATAGAACATAGGCCACCGTGAAATTGTGTCTACGGTGCTGCTGCCTGCTTCTGAGTTTGGTTGAGGTATTGTCAACACAACAGCTACCACTGCCGCAGCGCAAATACCATTAATGTGATAATGTAAATTTATTTCCGTATGAATTGGATTTGGTGTCGCCTTCATGCGACGCGTTCAAGTGTTGTGGATTTCAATGGAAAATTTCATTGACGGTGACAACAACATGAAGAAAAAGAATTTATGAATGTAGCGATGAATTTGAGTTGGTGTTGTTGTATTAATCACATCAGACCTTACGGAAGATTTGTATCGTTTATTTACGGTTTTGGGCGTTAATCATTTGGAAATTTCGTTTACTTTTGCAGACCTGGTTTCAATAACCTTATGCAATCTGTTCAGGTGGAATAGGCGTTATAGCAGCAAAACTACTCATAAAAATGATGTCAAGTCGAACACAAATATTTTCAATATTATTTTGTCTTGAAAAATGACTAAGACCTAAACTGAGGTTTCTTTGAAATCATTAAGATGTAAAACGTTCTTGATTGTAAACCAGTGACGTGTGCAGGCGGGGACAAAGGGAGGCAATATTTTCCTCTATTACAGGGCTACTCTTAACAATTTTGTGTTGCATTTTATCCCGTACTACTGCTTTTCTGTGCTTTAACATTACTTCATTGGAAATTAAGGAAAGTGGTGTGGAATTCAGTTGATTGCCCCCTATATTTCAAAGTTCTATAGACGCCTATGTTGCTAACTATACACAAGCAAGTTGCATAAAAAAACGAAGTCAAAACGGATGATTTTCATATTGTTGTTCATCCAATAAAATTAGTCACGGCATCTTCGTATTCTCGATGATTATGTCGAAAGGAGATTTAAAGGTCAAACCTAGGAAAGAACATTACAATTTGTTTACGCTTTTGCTCGTAAACATCGTGGCATTAGTTATCTTTAAGGAATTTATATGATGATACATCTGAGACCTGATGCGAAAAATATAATGAATTGCTCCGTAAAAATTCTACCTGTGTTTTTGTCAAACTTCATCATCATTATATTATTGCAGTGTCTGCCAGAATTGTTACTGATATTTGCTGACTAGCTGTGATGATAAATATCTGAAATGGTCTGGTTTCGACAAGAAGTGGACTACTTTATATTTTTAATTTTGGGCAAAAAAAAAGCTCTTCGTTCATCTAAAAAATGTTGTGATTTGGAAAGAAACTCTCAGAGATAAATAATTTAAAAAAAGCGACAGATACGATATTTTTCTAGTAAATGGAAAGGGAACTTGAGTCCCGTTTGGTCCCGTTCAGTTGCTCAACAGGTGTTTTTATAGCTTTAGTTAGACCTACATTATGAATACTACATTTCCTTCCTATAATTGTAAAAGTTAACATTCTAAACAATTTCTTATAATATCAAAAAACATTTTCTGTGACACCTCCCAAGCAGGAGGACAAGGAAAATTTCGTCGTCTCCTTCTGAATTCATCTGCTAGCAATGTTACAGACGACATCTTTTTAAGATTCGAGGGATTTATTTAATTTACGTCTGCTTGGCGGTTTTCCGTCCCTTTAGAAAGTCACGAATATTTTTGAATTTCAAACAAATAAAATCATTTTCCTAAGTCTCTCGGGTTTCCAATACTCTTTTACTCCAATACTCTTTTTCCGAATGTTACGTATCTGCAATGGTTACTGACTACTTAAAATGCAGAGGTAGGAAAGGGTGTGCAAGTATCACCCTGATAAATGCCCATATCTTAGAACAGATTTGGCTAAAGACTTGAAACTCGGTATTCCAGAGTCTTCTCGATTTTCAAAGCAAAGTTCAGCACTACTTACGTTCGAGGTCCTGAGGTCTGGAGGGGGTGGAGATCCCATTTTCATAAACAAAATTTAAGAGTGCCAAATTTCATACTCCTCAATCTGCCCCTAATTTGAGTCAAACATCTACATAGAGCTACATTAACTCAAAGTTTAGTAAACGGTCCTTCGTCCGTACCTGGGCTCGAACCAAGAAGCTCACATGTTAGGAACCTGACCTCTAAGCATTTGCTACTTTCGGTATGTGATGCCTCTTTAAGAGGTTGCGATACCAAAAATACCCTTGAATTAAGGTTAACTCACTAACTATTTAATTCAAAGTAGGTGTCACTGGAACTAAGCTTTTTTTTCGAACCTTAAGGTGCTAAATCTAACCCGTATACTTTTATCATAGTGTATACTTTTATCATAGTCTCTGAACAAGGGATGTTTGTGGGAAGGGGGAATAGGCAGTCAGATTTTGCGCGCAATGTTTCACGAGAACTGTTACAGATAAAGAAATAAATTTTTTATTGGCCATTAGTCGCATTGATAATGTATAGAAGTTTCATCGAATCTTTTTCCTGATTTGAAGCACATCAAAATTTACAATCATGCAATCATTTTTCACTGCAGAAAAATTAAAATTATTAAATTAAAAAGTATTTCACAAAACTCGTATGAAGTAGACAAGTTTTTTTTAAAAAAAATGAAGCATCTAGCTCTTACGGTTTTGTTAAATATTTTTTTGAAGCACTATAATTTTTTCCGGGACAACAGAAAAACACCAAAATCGATTTTTTGAGGTATCTGACCCTCTTTTTACCTCACTGCTAATAGAGCAATCAACATACTTAGATGTTTGTTTCTGGCAGTGGGGCAATTGACGAATTTTCCGCGAGAAGATAAACGGTGCGCAGGATGACAATGTCCACACAGCACCTACACCATTTTTTTTCTTGTTTTATATGATTAATTTTTATATAAATATGTTTAAACTTTCAAAACATTTTTACTCAATGAAAAATTGAAAAAACGGTTGACTTATTTTCTGCATTTATTCTGCTATCTTAGAGTCATAAGCGACGTTAAGTCCTTCTTCACGTCTTTTCTGTTGCTCGATGCTAACTGGCTCGCAGTTTCAGTGAGCTACTCTTCAATTACTTTACAATAATGAAATGATTCCTAGCTGATCTTCAATTCAAACTAATCCTTGAATACCATCATTACAGGTGATTACAGCAACATTAGTTGCTGTATCAATAAGAATTTTCCAGATCAACATTGATTTCGATGCTACAGACTCAACGACGGCGTTCAAGAATTTTTTTCATCCATCTTCCTCTCCAGATTTGTTCCCCTTCAGATTTGTTCCCCTTCAGATTTGTTCCCCTCCACTCCAGATTTCTTTCTCTCCACTCCAGATTTCTTCTCCTCCACTCCGAATTTCATTTCCCATTCACTCCAGATTTCATCCCCATCCACTCCAGATTTCATCCCCATCCACTCCAGATTTCATCCCCATTCACTCCAGATTTCATTCCCCATGCACTCCAGATTTCATCCCCATCCACTCCATATTTCATCACTCTCCCCTCCATATTTCATCACTCTCCCCTCCAGATTTGATATGTAATCGTATGGGCCTAAAATTAGTGCCTAAGCTAATATGGTGATGGTACAGAATGACGCCCATGGGAAACGAGTTGGAGTCCGTGCAGGACTGAGCTACATCGGATAGCTACTGTTACGCACGCACCAGGAGATCGGGACAGGGTGACTGCCATCTAGCTCGATTCGGAAGATGTGGGGAGGTTCTTGTTATGGCTGTCTTTCGCAACCATTAACATATTGTATTTCATGTGCCTGAGGACAGACAAGATCAATTATCCTTCTGATAAGGCTAGCCTTGGACAGTGGTGCCTGTTGGCCGAGCCACATATCACTCATCGAACAGGAAGGAAAAACAATAAAGAAATCACCGCGATGGGTCTAAGCTGTCGGTGAAGCAAACTCGACGCTAATTCGAGCCACATCCGTGCGAGGAGTTGCAAAGTAGTGGCGACGCGCTGTTATTTTTTTTTAATACACTGAGCTTTAGTATGGGTTGAGCTCATAGTTCGAGCTGTTTGTAAACCCGAAAAGTCTGTCAAAATATTTTTGTTCGGATATTAATCAGACTTATTTCAGTAAAAAATCGCTGTTTAGGCTTGCTTAAATTCATGTGGAAAATTGGCACTTTTTATTGCATTTATGACCGCTTCAATGAAATTTGATTGTAGCCTATTCAGTTAGGACCGTGAATTGTTTCTTTGTCCCTGTAGCACTGACTATTCTATTCCGTTTTAGACCATGATCGAATTCTTGTTTTTCGCTATTATTCTCGTGCTGTTTTCGCTTCACGGCGGCCTTCAGCGCCACCGCGACGAGTAAAAACAAAAGTAAACCTAGTTTTCTGAAGTGTCCTATCAGATTCCATTGCTTGCTTATCCGAACTCAATCGCTTCGCCGTCCGGTCCATCTGTCGTCCTATTGAGTAAAAGACCGCTATTCTTTTTTTACACTTAGCACATCCTTGGGCGCGGCCACTAACAGCTAGTTCAGTGTGTAGTTATGAAGTCAGTGCATGCGATTGAGGTTGGCACTCGATAGGCGGAATTTTTTTCAGACGGAATTGACATGATATTGCATAATTATGGGTTTGAATCATTACACTTCAGGCTTTATTTAGCTCCCCCAGCCTTCATCCTTCTCCCTCTCGTATTCCATAACTCCCCTTCAGATTCCGTCTATCTGGCCTCAAGGTTTCATCCCTCACCCCTCCATATTTCATCTCACTCTACTCCATATTTCATCTCTCTCTACTCCATATTTCATCTCTCTACTGCTCTACTATCTCTCTACTACTACTCTACTCCAGACTTCATCGACACACACACACAACCCCCCCTCGGACTTCATTTACTTCCCCTTCAGATTTCATTTATCACTCCTTCAGACTTCATCCCTCTTCCACTTTAATTTGATCGCTCTCCATTTCAGATATCATCGCTCTCCTCTCCGGATTTCGTTCTCTTCCCAGCCAGATTTCATTCTCTTCCTCGCCAGATTTCGTTCCTCTCTCCGCCAGATTTCATCCCTTTTCAATGCAGACTTAATCTATCTCCCCTCCAGACTCCATTCCCCTTTCTCTCAAACTTCATTGCCCTCTTGCTCAGATTTCATCTCTCTCTCTCCAAATTTCATCCCTTCCTCCCTCTCTCATACGATTTCTTTCCTAGGAACGCTTCAAGGATACCCTGATTTTAGTATTTGCCATCATTTATTTTAGTATTTGCCATTATTCACAGCGTGAATAGATCTAAGATTTTTGCAAAATACTTTTGGGCCGAACATTGTCCAAATCAGACAATCCTATAAATCTCGATTGAATTCTACGGGCTGCTACCAACCAAACCCGTCCATATAAACCCACGTGACCACTATTTCACTGGTCCGATATCTTTAAGTAATATCTTTGACCAAATATACACTCTCAAATATCGAACTTTTTTTTTTAAATATAATAGTTAAATAAATTTAAAACATATTTTTTTCTTTCTATTTACAGGTAGGTGTAGATTGAAGCTATAGGCCATATTCTTGAAAATCTTAGTTGATTGAACGCTCGAAACGATATGACGATTCGAACGAAAAAATCAAATCGATGAAGATCCATAGTGAGTGAGAAAAGTCGTAACATGTCTTTGGTGCTCGTTACGCAAGCACTCTTGAACACCACGTATGTATACAATTAATCATAGAAATGATTGATGGATATGATGAATTGATAGTTGTTATGAATGCATATATTCCATAAGTATGAGTATTATGCCTAATATAAATATTAATTAGGCTTTGATATTTCTATTTTGGACACAGTGGTGATTGTTGCAAAGGCTACTTTTCACGCCTGTTTGTCTACTAGTTGTTTGAAATAAAAATCATTGACCTCTTCGTGAATTGTATAAATAGATAGTATTGACTTCTTAAGATTTTTCGATTTTAAATATAATTATTTATGAAAAAATTCATCGTATACAATCCCAATTGAAGCGATCCTTGGATTTCGCAATATATACCTGAGAGTCATTGCTATCAAAATATGAATCATAAATCCAATGAATTCGAGTTCTATTTCAAAAATCTATCAGAAATCTTCAGTTTTCACGATTGTATAGTCATGAAATGTTGTAGAAAAATAATTACTTATCAAATTCTTTTTAAACATTTAACAAACAAACTAAACAAAATGTATTTATTTCATCAAAGTTTTTCATAACGTATTTAAAACGATATATATACCGTTTTTGTGAAATTAAAACAAATAATTTGTGCTTATCTCGAAGATACTTTGCCATCGTGCAGCGGCTGCTAGCGTTGTGTGGTCCTTCGTTCGAATCCAGTCACGGACGCTCAACTATTATCATATATTAAGCTTAAATTTAACCTAGTTGCGAGTAAGTATCTTTTCCGGATCAGGGGCAAAGTGAGTCTTGCCACTAATCACTTTGCACTCAATTGCATTGATTAAAGAATAAAGTCCCTAACAAACTTCAACCGCCAGTCCCGAAGCAGGTTGTTTAGGGCCTATTTGCCTTTGATCACTAAAAAATACGCATTAGCAAAATAAAAAAATTATTTTAATGGTGTATCGTAAAATTTTTATTGAAATTAATATCAATATTAATAAATATTAATAAATTTACCATTAATTTTTTAACTAATATAATGGCTACAAAATATACAATCAAAGAATAAATATGAATACTATGGGATTGTAATATTATCTGCTGAACACCATTGTATAAATAATTTATTTGGGAATATATCTCAGACTTCTAATGGACATAAAATAAACCCTACTTTGCTTTGATTATAATTTTTTGCACTCAATCTAGTTGTTTTTATTTTCAATTCAACTCTTTCCATTTGATTAAAAAATACTCTCGCCTTTGAACTTCAAAAACTAGTAAATAACGAGCAAATTCTTTTTATTCACAGTACCAATAATATTTTACATCCAAATCAATTCCCTCCCGAATTAGTTTATTTCGCTTTCATCTTCTATTCTTCGACAAAAAATAAATAAATATCAAAACAATCAAAACGAAATAAATAAACTATCAAAAATCTAAGCACATTTCAATAGTAATGAATTCCTGGGGATACGTCAATTATTTTGAATTTCACTGCCTCCGGGGAGAAAGAGAAAACGAAAAAGAAAACATTTATCATTAGTCACACACCGACTATGCAGATAATGTTCCGTAGAAAATAAATTTTTGAAGTACCGAGTACATTTTGTCTTAGGTATATGCTATGCGCTCATCACAAAATTACACAAAATGGTGTGGTCGTGCTGATTTGGCTCTAGCTAGTAGCTTAGGTTCATTAGATTACTTTGAAGAAAATTAGAGATAAATATCCAAATGGCAGGCTATCATCGTCGTGGACTTGCTTACGGATGTGGTCACTTTGTGGTAGGCTGATAAAGTGCTTCCTAGGTACATTCGAGTTTATGGGAAGATAATTGTTTTGGTTGAATGTATTTTGAGAAATACACCGTAGATGATAAGAAAAGCTCAAAGATTATTTTCGGGAATTTCTAAATGATATAGTGAAAATGGTGGCGATGTTTTTACCTTTTTTTAGATAAAGTCGTATGTGATTGTTGGTTAATTTACTAATTGATGATTGGTACTGGTAGTATAATATTAATTTTTTAGGAAACGAAAACTCAAAATCCACCACTTTATATTACCTGGTGATTAATGCCCGCAAGTCAGGTTGTCCTAGAAGATGTGACAAAATAGAGCTTAAAGGCTAGTCATAGTTGTCGAGTTCCGAATCTATTCTTTTGAGCGTACTGTTACTATTGAAGTACGTGATCAGCTCTTTTTAGTCGCTGGAATTCGCGATGGGCTAGCATTCTTTTGGCTAGCTTGTTGGAATGATGAGCAAGAGTTGCAATGTATTTTCCACTGCGGTTCTTAATTTTACACGGCGCTCCGGTAATAGATCTAAATACATTTGATTAGGTCCTCTGGATGATATCAATGTTTAATAGGCGAGCTGCAAACATCCCCTCCACCCCAAGTTGTAAGCCATAGATCAAAATTAGTTTCGGGACAGATTTGTAGACGAGCACTTTAGAATCGAGAGAAAGTTTTGACATGCTTTTGAACATCCATTTGAAGTTGATGTGCCGTTTCCAGGTGAGCCTCCTGTTAAAGTGCATTTCGAGATATTTTACTTCGTTATTTTGAGGTATTAGTACATTGTTAAAGTATAGTTGAGGACAAGTTAGTTTTAGAAACATAAAAGTAACGTAGATGTATCTGGTTTCGATCATTCTGATTCTGTATTTGTCTAGCCATTCTCCAAGAAGTGAAATGTGAGCTTACTGCGTTCGGGATACCATCAGAACAGAAACAGAATCTTAATCAGTACATAAAATGACAACGTCATCCACAAAGGTAGTTGTAGCTGTTTTGTCGCTTATTAGGAGATCAGATGAGAAGATCGTAGAGAGCACAGGTCCCAAAACACTTCCTTGAGGTACACCAGCATGCGCACGATAGTTCGCGATAATACAGCTTTTGTGTCTAACCTGGAATGTGCGGTCAGTTAAATAGCAGGACCGTATTTCATGGAAGCTCTTTGTTTGTTTTGATTTTAAAGATCAATCCCTCATGCCAGAATTTTTTAAGGGCTTGGATTGGCTTGGGTTAAAAAGACAGTTGAGCAGTGCTTCTTATCTCTGAAAGTTATTCTAATGTCTAACGTTATTCAATGAACCTGTTAAATGTATTCGAAACCCATGTTCTAAAATTTGTCTTGCGTCTTTTAGTATTTGACGTAGTTTTCTTAACAGAACTTTCTCAAAAACTTTGCAGACGCAGGATAGAAGATTAATTGGCCCGCATGACTTGGGAAGAGTCTTCAGTAGGCGACAATCATTATGATCACGCCTCTTTTCCAAGTTTCAGGATAACATCCGATTCGGAAAACAACATTCAAGAGATTAGATAGCCAAAAGCATACAATCTATGGCAACTGTTTGAGTATTGCATTGGTGATAAGATCATTTCGCGGAGATTTTTTAGAGCAAGGTTCCTGAATAATATTTTGCACCTCCTTAGCCAAATCTTTATTGGTTGTGGTGAACATTAGAAATTTGGCAGTAGTTCCCATTTGCAATAAATCGCACTTTAGTCGCTTTAACAGCATAATTGCTCCTCGTCTATTTAACCTTTTGCCATTAAATATATCAAGAAAATTTCAGTCTCTTTTAGGAAGTCCCTTCTAAGAATTAAATAAATTAGTGGCTTTTTTTCATTGATTGCATGTTTTAGTTTTAGTTGCACTTCATTCTTTTTTATCTTATTATTGCCTTTGTTGTTCCACGAATAGATCTTCCAAGATCTTGGTATCTGAGACTTCCATCTTTCACATCAACATCAGACTGCAGTAGGTTTGTGGTTGCAAGACTACAAATAAACTTTTGAGCTCTTCCGTGCTCACAAATTATAAGAAGTAAAAAATTGGCACGTATAGGACGGCTAAGATAGTCAACTTATTTCCCTTCAACAACATTCGTTGTTCACGTATAGTGAGTAAAGATAGTGGTCGTGCTAGTAAAAATAGTGGACCTTTTTTTAGATGAAGATAACAGTAGTAATCGTGGCCGTATTGGCACACTCTGACTCGTAGTTTCCCACATGAGAGTGAACATTCCCTTGCTGTAGTTGGTTGCTGTGCTTGATTCCAATCAGAAGTCGATGGTGGAGTAGGTCAACGCTGCCCAGCATTGGTCTTCATAAGATTTATTTACGTTGCGTGGTCGTTTCTTTTCAATTCGTCGATAGAGTTGTAGCCTAGAGGTTCTGACGTGTCAAATTCTCTTGCCCGTAATCTTTCAGTTGTAATATTGACTAGTTCGGTTTCTGTTTTGTTTCCAAATCGAGCAATTATCTGCATGTGAAGTATAAATCGGTATTCGTCATACATATGTCCGCACTTTAGAAGTCTTACCTCTACCTGTTAGGGGTCTCCGAAGTTGCACATACTTCTAGTTTTTACTAACTTTAGTTAGATTCAATATTCTTTTCAAAATCTTGGAGAAAATGCTTAATATGTTGGTTTGGATTATCACCAGTGTATTCTGATAAAGCTGACTGCGGTCGTTGTACTGCAGCCGCTACATCTCGTCGAAGCAACGGCGGAAGCTTACTCGCAACTGCCGGTTTAATTATTTTGCCAGCAAGATCAGATCACCAGACCCGATTTCAATATCATTGATGACTTTAGACTCTTTCGGGCAGCGTGCCTCCATTTCATTCACTTCACGTTATAGGATCAGAAAATCACGTCGGCAAGCCAACAACGTCAATCGCCTTCTGAGGAACTGTTTTTAATCTTCCAATTGCAACAGCAATGATTTGGCTTTCGGCTGAGTTTAGATATTCGTTTCAAACCTTACACTTTTTTAGCTTCTCTTGGCAGAGAACGTGCAAAAACAGAGAGCACTTCACTACAAACAATGCAAACTCCGTCTAAACGATAATTTACTTTTTTATTGTGTCCAAAACTAACAAAATATAAAAAATATAAAAACTATTGTTTTTTACTAACTCCTGAAATTTCGGCTTCTAGTTAAATAATGACTTGCTGGGTTCGTTTATAGCACTAATTGAAATATGACTGCACAGACAAAAGTCGTTGCTTTTATTGAAAACCCCTCCGGAGATTCTGAATTTTCGTCGCTAAATTTGCTATAGCTCGTACTACTACTACTACTACTACTTACCTGCTACTGATATAAGGATGATATCAGCTCAAAAATGAAAGGGTCAGTACCTAAAAAGAATAAAAGAGATATATCCTATTACGAAATCATGATTTTACAGTTATGTATGCAATTATTGTATAAGTAACCAAGCAAGTCTGTATAATTGAGCAGCAAGCAATACAAAATCTAATGTACTCAATTGAAATGCTCTTAGTTTGTCAAATTCTGTATGTTGATATCGCTGCCTAAACAATTTGAATCCGTTGGTCCAAAATATCGAATCTTATTTGAAGTAAACGCCATATTTTTGCTGACACGAAAAGATCACTCCCTCAAATCAAATCAACTTCTTCCCAACAAGCAAATGTTTGCATCGTAACTTATACACTATTATATCAAAGACTCCAAATTGACACTGTTACCACTTCTGCTCCAATGATTTCACGTAAAAAAGGTGTTTCCTTCAAATTCGAATTTTTCAATTCTCTGATTACAATATAAGTAGATCAAAATTAAGGGTCTGCTTAAGGTGCTTGCCTAGGTTGCAAATTCTTTTGTCTTTTAAGATTTTAAATTCTTGTCACTACCTTTGCATCTAATATCGTTAGTTGTATGATTATCCTCACAGTTTGCGCATATTTTCTTCATAGTAGGGTGCCCGTTTTTTTTTTCTAGAAAGCGGAAAATACAGCGCGCGTCAATTTTTAGCAACTTTAAGTGTGTTTTTATTCATAGCATCTTTTGCGGTTCCTTACTCCAAAATATGCACAAAACACATGTAGTGGAAGCATGCATTATTTGAGGTGAAATTTTTTTGCTATTTAATGCATTTGATTTTCTATATCTTTTGAGTAACGGAATTAATATCCATCCTTCGCTTTCGAAAAATATTAATAATTTTATGTAAGGTTAACATGTCATTCAAAAACCATTGCTCATATTTCTTCGTTTTCATTTTTAAACAAAATCTGGCCAAAAAATCTGATTCTATGAATTGTTATTTTAATAAAATGTTGAATCGGTCTTGTTTTCTTCCAAATTTTGTTAGGGTAAGTTGCAAATTTTGATTCAAGCTGAATGGCAGTATGTCATATCTTCATACCAAAAGAGTTTAACTCGACACTAGTCCGCTAAAAGAGGTAGCTCATAGGTGTCTAAGGTGATTTGTATCCGTGATATAACAGATCCTTTGATTTAATTCCTCCGTTCAATGCCGACATAGAACTAATCTACTTCAAAACAAGCTTATAACTGATGTTAGTATTTCCTCTGTACATTCAAACCACTTTGAACATAAAACTGTATAGCAATACTGAATATTCTTCAATTTAAAGCACACATTTAATATTTCAAAGATTTCTCTATTTGAAAGTATCTTTCCAGAGCAAACATAACACGCCACTAATACTCACCTCAAAGTTTAAAATCCACGGAAGTAATCAAAAACTTTACCAAAGATCTTAACAATTAATCAACCCAAACAGTCACCGAATCCATTCCATGCATAAAACGTGTCCATTAGTTACAATTTTTCTAGACCCTCAGAGTTGATTTTGTCAAGCTCCAAATATTTCAACGACCATGAATTTAAGACGCAGTTTTTTTTGCCCCCAAAAGATTAACATGATACATCTTCCTAAAAATTATTTATGCTCTTGAAGTCGAAATTGTATAGTTCAATTATAATCAGACCCCATCGAGTAAAATGCCTGCCGAAAAGAATCAAGATCGCCAATCTGTATACAAGACAGACGAAAAACGAATCATCTGTAGACATGGCTGCATAGTGCAACTGGCGTCATTCTTGAATGCTTGGCCGATAGCCGGGTATTATTATTCTTGAGATATCCAAGTAATTCGTTATAGCACTATAGTTGTACAAGTTGTTTTCCTAATACGAAATGTGTACATGGCATGCATTTAAGCCACCAGCAGGCAGGCCACTGCAGCTCTTCCATGCCAAGTGGATCTATAGATGTACATATGATCGTTATACAACAGCAGCAGTGGCAGCTTGAGAAGAAGATCTTGTTGTTGGTTTGCTATCGTGGCTGCTGCACCACAAAGATGCTCCGATTCTTTCTTGAAAGCATTCTTGAGTGTATGGTAAAATGAGACGTGAAATTCGATTAAAAATTCAAGGACAAGCATAAAATTAGATCTGCCTTAGCCATGATGGGACAACATCTGAGTTGTGGAAGGTCTGCTGCAGTGTTGCATATATCGTCAGATTGGACGGAGGAGCTGAAATATTTTTTTCGAGCCAATGGCGACTCTATGAACGACAAAAAAAAGTCAGAAATCCCAGTCTCACATAAGATTTGTTCTTTAGAAGTAAACGTGTGCACATCTGATGCGTAAAGGAAGAGCTGTCATTTGCTGAAATTATTTCTGCAAAATTAAATATTACTCGAGGAATGATGGATTTGAAGTGGTAGAAATATTTTCAAAACTTGTCAAGAATATGTTGGAGATTATTATTATTTTGTTAAAGGTAATCAATGGGAAATTACTAAATGCTCATCAAGCTAACCATGACAAAGACAATGCAATTGTAATTTGAGCTTCTAGCTTTACCCAATGTCTACGAACATCAATTTTTATTCACTAATGAATCCTATACTATTCGCAAAAACTTTCTCAAAGTTCATCCAGCCTACGAAGTCCGTAAAATCAAAAACAATGCTACAAAGATTCAACCGATTTCTTTGCGGTCCACACAAATCATCTTGGAATCGCCGTTCCGCCGGACTGCAAGAAATTCCAATCTGGACTTTGTCTTTTCCGCGACAGCGGCGGCGATCTTCTGTCAAAATCTAAAGTTCCACTTGTCGAGATTGTGGAATTTAAATTACTGTTTACAATAGCAGCTGGTTAGTTTCATCGCAAAAAAAAAATTCAGAAATTGAGTTGAGAATGTGTGTGTGGATGATGGCCAACGACATTGTTGCGATTAAGAAGATCTTAAAAGCCACGAAATTCAGTATTTCGTTGATGTAGCTGAAGTAAGCATGTCTAACTCACCAAAATGGTTTTTTTTTTGGATCGAACTCAAATAGATATTCTATGAGATTTTTGGTAAAAGATATGATAACGTGTTGGCTGATATCACATTGCATTCCTCATGATTCTTTCGGAGCTACGATTATAAATTCGAATGAATCTCAGTAGGTGTCAATTCGATAAATATTTAAATTATATATTTTTTGGTATTTTGGGGGAATGTAGTGCATCGTTAAGATTTTTAGAATTGTTTGGGATTGATGGAATAATTATTTCTCATATTAATGAGAGATAATTATTCCACGTGGTTGAAAAAAAAAATTTATAAATTCGATCTGAAAGTCGAAAAATTTCCGCAAATCCTAAAATCATATTTATTTGATGAACCATGATCCATAGAAATAATAAGCAAAATAATTTAGAGTGCAATATTCTTTTGTCGAAATCGTCTACTTCATCGAACCTAATAATAACCAGATGTCTTGCTGAACCTTCCGAGTAAGCAATAAAAACACAAATTGGAAAATTCTAAAAATTCGAAATGCCAACGTGCAGTCAAAAAGACTCTCCCGATCTAGTTGATGATTACGTCGAGAATAAAGGGGATGAAATAAGCGAAACGAATCTATTTCACGGACATCTATTTTTAGTTGAAAATAAAAATTCAAGACCTTGCCAGTAAACAAAATTGCTTTGAATCAGTCAAGTTTTTTTTTTCATAGGCAGAAAAATGGAGCATCTGAAAAAAATCTAGCTGCATAATCGTCAATCTTATTTTCGTTTTGTAGATCTGTCTGACTTTGACTGAAGTCGGAAGAGAAATCAAAAACCGAAAGTCAATGCAAGTTTCAGTCTCCGCTGTGCTGATAGTGTCGAGTTACAAAGGCTGCATTTTAAATGTTTCAATATTTATCATGTCTTTGAGATGCGTAATTCATTCGAATTGTAGGCAATAGATGCAATGTCTGTCTGGAAATCTCGCGGCAGACGTACATATACAGATGTTTCGTATTGGTAAACGTTAGGGTCCAGAGTCTGGATTCAAAGTTATAGCTTATGGAACGCATGTTGTTGGTTTAACTATAGATCTTGTTAATCGTAATCTTCTTAGCATGTACTCGTATAAATGAGTCAAGGTTTTGAACACCTCGCCTTTTGTTGCATCCGCTTTTCTAGAAACCGAACGATTGAATCCGGAAAGAATGCAGACGTATTTAGATGCTAGTTGTCAGCTGGAAACCAAATTTTCAATGTAAGCTAGAATTGAAATACTTATCAGCGTAAGTTGGTTAGGTCTAAAAGAATTGTTTTAGGCATACAAAACATAATAAATCCAAATAGATGCTCTCGATTGCTAAATTTACATCCACAGTTCTTTGGATTGCCTCTTAAATCAGCCAAATTATGATCATAAGCGTTATATTAAAATCACATTTTTAGTATGAAAAAAGCTGTTAGATATATTTGCTCAAATCTTTCAAAGAAAGTTTCATTCCGTACAATTTCGTAACTCTGTTTAAGCGAACATTCGCTGCCAACAAACGAAATTCTCTTTAGTAAATTGCATAAAAGTGTCGGAGATATTCCTTTTACTCGCCAAATTGTATCGAAAGTAGTATTCCGCGTTAACTATCTTATCACTTATCATTTTTATACTGAGAATAGATTTTCAGAAAATCAACATTGCATAAATTGCCATTTGTTAAAATAGTCTCTTTGCCAAAGCACATGTATATTGCATAGTGGGAATGAGAAACGTATCTGATCGTATAAAGGGGGCGTGTCTTATCTTGGCGGGGTACTTTCTGTCTTTTTTCAACTTGAATTTGGATATTGCTATCTACTTCTCGCAATCAGTGGGGAAATATCGCAAATTGTATCGCAATTCACGTATTTTCCGAGTGTTTAAGCTATGGTAGTGCTGAATCAATCATAAACATTTGGCGATCACATTGACTCGTTCGTTGTGTAAACTAATAATGCTTTAGGTTTTGTCGAAAGAAATTATTCAATGACATTTTTCTGGCTAAAATCGACTTTTGCAGTCTAGTTAAGTCTATTGTCGACTACGAAAGTCTTGTATTAGCGCCGTGTCATAAAGTTTATATTGACCAAATCGGGCTCATCTAAAAGAGATCCTTCCATTACTGCTTTCGCGTAGTCTGGCCGTTTATATTTACCTTGTTATCAAGACCGTTTAATTCTTTTAAGAATAGATACCTTAAATTGCCAACGTCCAAATTCGAAAATTGTGCGAAAATTTTAGCCGGCACCAATAACTCAAATTGTTTGCTAAGCCCACTGAACTTTAATACTAATGACAAACATGTCAGGCGGGTGAACCTTTTGTCGATTCCTCAACATCATACCAATTATGATTGCCCTGAATCAGTCACTGCAATGAGCAAATGCTTTAACGAAGCTTACTGCCGATTTGTCTACAGTATCATTTAAACGAATTCTGCTCGGGAATGATAAATTGTTTTTGTACTTTTTATTGTTTTCATCTATAGTCTGGATTAAGTGAATCTCTGCAGTAAAAAAAAGCATACGTACAACTTGCTTCATATCCTGAATATGACAGATTATCAACATAATTTCTACTATTTCTTATATTACGCCTACTATTGTTAAGTCTATAATAGGCAAACTGAAAGCATCCTCGAGCATAGCCATCAACGGGCTCCCAACGATATTTTGGAAAATGACGAGCATTTCATTAAGCTTACCTTTGAACATCATTATTAATAAGAGCCTATCTGAATGTCGATTTCCTTTCTTCTGAGAAAAGGCCATAATTCATCAAATTCCTATATCAGGTGATGCAACCTCTGCAAGTAATTTTCGCCTGATCTCGATTCTTCAATATTTTTCCAAAATTCTTCAACGATGCCTGCATGACATTAGCATGAATGAATACCGACCGCTCATCGTAAAGAAGCAACACGGTCTTCTCCTGGGTCACTCAACGTCACCAAATCTCTTATAGTCTTATATTTCATGAATTTCGTTACTGATGCTCTCGAGGCTCAATTTAAAATTCACGCTGTACGTAGTGACCTCTCTACAGCCTTTCAATAGATATAATCATCCCTAAGCGACCGATCTTGTTATGTTCGCTTTGATTCCTGTATATTCCATCCGCTGAAGCTCGAAACCGGTGTTCCACAAGGTTCTATTCTGGGTTCGCTCGTTTTCCTATTTTATGTGAATGACCTGTCTCCACCCCTATTTTGAGAATGTCTATTTTGTGTGGTTGATTTTAAACTCTTCGTGAAAATAAGGTCCATTGAAGACTATAGCCTCTCTAGAATGAAGTAGAGCTAATGACACGTAAAAAGTTTCAGGGAGTGTTGCAGGAATCTTGATTCTCGACAGCATTGGCTGCAAGCCATGCTTTTTATGTTGCTCTGCGCCTATATGTCGGCTGAATAATTTTAATAAATTTAAAAAATCTGTGAGAGAATATATTGAGAAGAACTTCTAATTATTATTTTATGGAGTGCTATGTATTTTTAAGCTAGAGGACCTTTTAATAAAATTTGTAATCAATGAAATTAGACAATGATTAATGATAATCAGGCTATGTGAAAGCTTGAAACTGACGATCCCAAAGCACGAGCTCTGCTTATTTGGGATTGCCCAGAAAAATTATTCTATTTTTCATCTACACCTTTATCGTTATTCATCTAATTTTGAGCCTGTTTATTTCAATTAGCTGTAGTGAAAAACTGTAATCTACATATGATCTTATATTTGGTAATAAAGTATTATTATTATTATTATTATTATTATAATTCAATCTTAGGATTCTTGAAATCTGGTGTAAAGCAAGCAAACTTCATCCGAATACAAACCAATGTCAAACACTGTTTTTTTTTTTCATGAAACTCACTCTACCGTCTTGAAATACTTATTAGGTACCCATCGGCTCTCTTCGCATGCCTCGATCAGCGACCTTAGGGCTACGTTCGGCAACAATCTCCGTTTTGACCTTTATATCTTGGACTTGGTCAATCGAGCCTCTAAACTGCCAGGCTTTATACCATACTTATTTTTGTATTCATCCCTTCCTCGTTCAGCCTTATGTTGTGTTATCTCCTCAACAAAAATTTGATGAGAATCCCATGGAGTTCGTCTAAAGAATCTTCGCACTTTCTTTAACCTACAAGCAGTTAACAAAACAACTTGCTCAAATAAATGTTTTAGAGCTAAAGTACTTCCTTCAACGCAAAGACTTAGTAGCATTATAATATCTTTCATTACTTTAAAACCACATAGTCAGTTTTTAATTTAAATGAATTAAATGCTAAATCATCTACTGCCAAAAAAAAATTTCCCGTCATCTATTTAAAACTCTCAAACACATGATTTTTTTCTATTCCTAATCGAACATTTAACACCAATCCAGCTGAATCTAATAATCGCTTGCTAAAACACATTCTGTTCGTTTTTCTGAATGACAACCCTTTTAGTTTAGCTTTTAGCCAGCTTAAGCCTACACGATTGTCTGGAAATTGTAAAGCAAATTCGACTTTTCGAAAGTAAACAAATACATATTTGATGTCGATTTACCAATCGCAAACATGAGTATTTTGAGTTTAGACAAAAACTATACGATCTCGAAATAATTCATGCCTAGCCAATAGTTGAGAACAAAAACTAATAAATTTGAAATGCTAAATTGTCGTTTTACATGAATTGGGATTTATTTGTTTGTGTATTTTCGCTATTGACGTTTATCAAAGAACGAACTTCAAAAGACCTGGATATGTATATAATAGTATTTTGTACAATTCTATGCTAATTTGGTTCGATTTTAATTTTTTTTTATTTACCCAGAAAATATAATTCACCGATTTAATACAGTATATGTACTCACGTGTACGTGTTATAAATAATTTTTTTTTAAACATCGGCAAAAATAGCTGAAGAAAAGTTCGTTTTTGCCATTGCTTTTCATGTCGTGATACTGTGTACTCTACGTTCATTGACTTAAAAGAAATCGAATAAAAAAGAGTTAGCATAAATGCATAATTGATCTTTCAATCAAAATATTTCGCTATTTTTCTATTTTTTCAACAATTTCTTGTACCTCTCACTTATTTCAAATAAATTCAATAAGCTCAAATGAAGAGATAACTTCTACCAAACTAGTTTTTGCAATAATTTCGTTAAATCTTACATAACGCCAGCATATCAAAAGTAACTATTCTAATATTCTAAGTGTCTTTAGAAATTTTAATTTAGAACAGTGAATCCAAAGAAATCCAACAAAAGAATGAAAAATGTGCAAACTGTCACACAAATCATATTGCTTGCGATAAAGCAGCACTGACTTGTGAATCTATATACAGTGGAGGACATAATTATAAGTTCACCACAAAATTCAAATAAAATTCACTTCTAATTCATTATATTTATTACGAATATTTGTTAAGAAAAACTTAATAATAACTGTAACAAAATTTAAATCAAATGAAATTATTTCAACCGTTAACAAAATTGAAAAAATTAAAATTCTCTTATTATCTGTTAAATTAGGGGATATAATTATAAGTTCACAAGGAACAGGGCACATATTTATTAAGAAAATTATAAGGCTCATACTTCCTGTGGCTTTCTTAACATTTAATTACTTCAAATACACGTTTTTTCGTTGAATTAACCAAGGTTTGTAATATTGTAACTGGTATTTTGTCACACGTTCTTATTATTTGCTCCCTTAGCTCTCTTGTGTTCGAAAATGCCTTCCGTTTTCATATACCCTTCTCGATATTATTCCCCACAGATTCTCTATGAGGTTTCAAGTCAGAACTACAAGCTGGTTATTCTAAAACTGGTATATCCTTTGAATTAAACTAAGCTTTTACCTCTCGGGATACATGTACGGTAGCATTGTCTTGTTGAATGGCAAAATCTGGTCCAACTATTGACGCTGCTTGATCAATTATCAAGTCTTCGAGGAGTTAAGTATACTTTTTCCAATTCATTCTTGTGGATATTGTGGCCAAGGAAGCTTCCCATGATAACACAAGCATCCCCAAACCATAACCCAACCGCCACCGAAATTGCGAGAGAGTCGCAATTCCTTATCTCTTCTTAGATCGTGCCAGTAGAGCTGAAATCTATCCAGTCCGTCTAAATTAAACTTCTTTTCATAACTGAAAAGAACCTTTTTCCATTCATCTTTGCAAGACATTAAGGTTTCCGCAAACAGTAATCTTGCACTTTTATGTCTCTCCTTTAATTGTGGTTTATGCTTACTTTTTGTCCATATTAAATTGTCACTGCTACTCAGAATTCCTCTTACGTGTCGCACCGTTACAGGCAAGTCTAAATTTGCTCGAGCTTGAGACGCATTTGTACTTTGGTTTCTAGCTTTCTGCCGGATTAGCCGTTTTTGATGTTCATTTATGGTAGGTTTTCTGCCTGTTTGTCTGATAGTGTTGTACCTTTCTTTTAATTTTATGTAATTATTAATTACACATACAGATCTATTAAGCCTTCCTGCATTTTCCCGGTTGAAAAAACAGTTTTCTTTGTAGGCATCAAGTTTTGCCCTTTCCTCCATCGATAATACAACTCCTCGTGACATTTTTCTATAGAAAACGGAAAATATAGTTTATTTAAAAAAATAAGTTATTCTCACTGCAATTAATTCACTTACTTCAAAAATTTCCAGTTAATTCCTCCAAAAATCACAAACAAAACTTTCTAATTTACTGAATTTGTAAATATGTCCGCTTGAAACGCATGAAATATACTAACTGAGTAAATTATATGCAGAAGAAATCAGGCTTATGACATACCAATATTTCTTGGAATTCTATTTTACAGTACGCACAAAATAAAAAAGCATTCAAACTTGCATACACATTTTAAGTGCAATTTTGTACCTGAACTTATAGTTATGTCCGCCACTGTAGTACTAAAAAAATACTTCTGTACATCTTCCCGCCGAACAGTTTATTATTGAGGCATCCAAATAAGCCTGTTAGATTTAAATCTTTACCAAGTGAATTCGAATTAATGTTTGAAGAGAGCTGTGACCTTAAAATGTTGTGTCAAATTCGAAACTAAACTAAAGTTTAGGTTTTAATACTTTAACGTTTTAGCAGGTATAATTCGACGGCGTTTCTAAATATAAAGTCAATCTAAAGCTCACTTTAATTTTGAAAAGACTTGAAACGACAAAGGAAGATATTTGTTTAATTTCATGCAACTATAGCAAAAACACAGAAAGTATTCTTGTTATACTTCCCAACGTCCACTAGAGACCTTATATTTTCAAATGTGAAAAAAAAATTGAACGGAAAAGTAATTACTGTCTGATTGCTTATTATACATATATGGTATAGTTATTGATTGTTGTGGAGCTTAGCAAAACTTTTATCAATCCACAGTACTGATTATTGTGCTTAGTTTAATTTTTCAAAAAAAAAAAATGTTTCGCAAGGGGTCACAAAACTACGATATGATTTTTTTGGGCTATAAATTTGTACTTCCACCAATACTAGATATCAGAGTTCATAGTAAATGGATCCAAATGTATTGCATTTCCTGTAATAGTGCTTTGAACATGGTGGGAAGCATCCTTGCCAATATCTAAGAAAGGCTTAAATATATTGATTTCAAGAGTTGAATAACGATGAATCTGAACCAGCACAACAGCCGTTCAGTTATACCTTTAGTAGCTCTTCTAAAAGACGTTTCTAGATGGATGGACTCTAACTCAATTTGCTGCCAAGAAAAACACGAATATTTTTTATCCTTAGAGAATAATTGATCTCCATTAATCATTAAAATATTATTGCCTTTTGGAAATTAGTTTTGAACATATTTAATTCTGAACCATAATTCTCGGGAAAGCCAGCAATTAAGGAAGAAATTCGAAGCGCTTTTCGATGTAAATTCGTGAATTAAGTACGAAAAATTCAGCACTTTATTTTGCACACATACCAATTTTTAATGGTCCTGTGCTTTTCAGGGTCCTAATGGGCTTAAGCATACGATTTATGCCCAGGTGATTGATTGAAGTTGTCTTTAGAACACAACTTGTTGCTCACTAAAAAACATCTTGTTGCTCACTATAAAGTCTTCTACAACCCAACCCCTAACACTTTGTGTCTTGAAATTGGAGAGGGGATAGAGACTGCATTTTCCAGACAGAAATTTTTCCGAGCATGAAATGATTAGTCCCACGTCTCAAATTGTCCCTGAGTTGACTTAAAGCAAAGTTGAATGAAAATTTGATGCGCTTTTTCTCGTCCGTAGCTAGATTCGAACCAGAGACCCCGTACATTAAAAGCCAGTGCTCATCGCACTAGACCACACGAGCTTCTCGTCGCCCATTACAATGCATTTGTATTTGGTCTAGTGCTGTTTGTAGAGCTTCCTTGCTTTATCTTAGGTATTTTGAATCGAAAAGATTTGGAATTTCTTAACTTTATAAGTTCTCAATTGGATAAATTTCTTAAGTCGCTAAGAGGTTAACTTTTAAGTTCCCGCTTTCGTCGCCGTACCTCGCACTGATGTACTGGGATTGTTGTTCTCCCATTCTACTTCTTTATTGACTAGACCCTTTTGTCTATCTGATTATACTTAGAACTGTTTTCCGCGTATTTAAAAATTTTTTTACAGCAGAATAATTTTGGTTTTCAAATTTGATGCATTCAAGCCAACAAGCTCATATCAACAACGAATCCGAAATAAAATCTATTAAAATTCAGTTTATATAAGAAGAAAGCGATCTAGATTTTCCCTTCCGTTCAAAATAGAAATAACCCCATCTGATTTTCCATTATATTATTTTAAAATTTTCAGATTTTACTAGACGATTCTATCTCAAAACCAATTGTTACGAAAGTCATCTAGTCCTGCGGATAAACAGTTGGTAAATTCTTATCGTTCCACAAACTCTAATTGCTTGTAGCAATCTTATGATAATAATTCTTCGAAGCGCTTTTCTTCTTGTAGCTATATTTAAAAGTTTTCGAAGATTCGAATGAATATTGGATTTTAATGAATGACTTTAGCCATGATCAGGTCATTCATTCGTCTAGTTTTTAAATAGCTGCGTATTCACGGAAATGAGTTTGAAGTTTGCTTCCACTTTCGGAGCAAAAGTTACAAAGTGATTTTTTTTTGTTGAAAATTCTTAGCAGTTTGTGATACGAAACTTGTTTCGTCACAATCTTTTCGACTTGCCTTTAAGTTAGTATGAGGAACACGAAGTAATTACGAAGTAGTAGCATTAATGAAAACAGGAGTGCTGTAAGACTCCTTGGATTCTTAAATGCTGTTGAGATACAAGTTCTCTTTTCAGTTGTGTTTGAGTATATTATACGGTACATTTCACATCTGAAGCTATGTATATGCTAAAAAGAAATGTTCTTTTACTTTCGGCATTAGGAAAAATCGTATTGGTGGGTATTGTATCCCGAAAGATTCTGTTCTATCAAGGTGGACTGATTTTCATCATGTGTCCCAGCCCCGGCATCATACAAAGCACCATGACGTTTTACTTCCACTTAAAGTCTTTTGAAATAGAGCACATTCGACTGCAATCAATCAATATCCAAACAGGTTTTCAACAAATGATCCCGATAATGTCTCACTTACCCAATGGAAAGCATCGAAAAGTTCGCGATTTTTTTTAAGTTTGTTGATCATGTAACTCGTTTCTTGATATTCCAACCCAGCGCAAAAGCTAATTTAAAATCAAGTCCACACATTTGTTCAAAAAATTTCAAAGATCAAATGCTTTAAAAAAAAGCAAATATTATACTCTGTGATAAAACTAATTCAAATTGAAACGAAAACAATAAATAGTTCATGCACTGAAAGAAAAATCTTGGTAAAATCAACAATTTTCCTTAGTTGTTTTTGCGTCAACTACGGGCTATAGTTAAAACAACCATAAAAAAATAGTTGATTACTTTTATGCACCATGACGCGTGGTTGATAAACAACGTCCGTGGTGCAAAAAAAGTAAGCAACCACAAACAATGGTATTCCAACAATATACATAGTACGAATTTGCCGCTGCGGCAGAATTTGCCAAATTTTTAATTTTGGCGCACCGCTAGCGGTGATACCTACCATAGGTTGGCATCACTACTAGGTTGAATGGTATAATAGACAAGCGATGGCTGATGTGTATTGCGACAAGCCAACCTAATCCTCGTACAACAGGATTTAGCAATACAATAGACAAACTAAATGAATTTGGTTGGCGCATTGTGATTCACCAAATTCAACTGCGGCGTTCACGCCTCCCCCTGTGGCGCCGTTGCCGCAATGCCGCTGTTTTGTGTTAACAGCAATTTTTGACACCACTTTGTCGCAGCCCACTGCGTTTGCCACAGTGGAAGACACTGTAATTTCATACAGTGTTAACTTATAAAGCGTCATACAACGTAATATAAAGGTTTCACTGCATAACATGCATATGAATTATATCGAACAGCAAACCGAACACAATTTTGCCATGTAGCATATGAAACTTCTACGATAGAATAGGAGTATGAGTATGAGGAGTATGAAAAATCAACAGTTTGCCTTAGTTGTTTTTGCATCAACTAGGGCTATAGTTAAAACAACCATAAGAAAATCGTTGATTACTTTTATGCACCATGACGCGTGGTTGATAAACAATTTCATTCGGAGCATGAAAAACGTCCAAATGTTGAAACCATTCTACTTTGCGTAGAATAATTTCAAAGACGTTGCTCACTGAATTACGTTTGCTGAAATCAACTATTGCGAAGTAGTTTAAGTACCATAAAAACTGTTGATAATTCGAAACGTTGAAGTTTTGAGTGAATTGATGAATATTTTTCTATTTATCAACAAATTTTCGTGGTTATGAAACAATTAAAACAGTTGATTTCATGAACGTTGCTATATTTTTTGTATAACCAGAGCCAACTACTTTTATATCGTTAAATTAACTATATTAACATAGTAAAAATAACTATTTTCCGTAGTTCGTTTAACGATTTTGAATGAATCGTTGCAATACTATTAAAAATAGTTGAACCAACCAAGAGTTTTTCTTTCAGTGTGGTTTTTTATTACATTTTAATTTATTATATTTTAATTTAAAAAAATGTGTGACAAGTGTATAACCAAACTAATATTTAGTGGGCTAATCTTTTGATTTGAAAACGAAATTATGAGGGTTGGATTACATTTTCTTTTAAATCACCTGAAAGCTCCCTGTCGTGGTCCCTTAAAAATCAAAATAATAAAAAAAAATTCTGCACTATTCTTATACCTGCTTTTTTTTTCTTTTCGTGTATCTTGTATCTTCTTTTATCACTATTCTTTTATCTGCTCGTTACTATGCAAAATTTTATCCGATTTTTTAAAATACGTTAAAGGCACCTAAGAGTACGCAGCATCAAAAAGTGACTATGATGTATGACGACAACCCTACTTTTACAAATGAGCTGTTAAATTCGCTAACAATAGGCATTGAATCGCTTTACCTTTGAAAATCTATAATTTGTGTCTACGCTTACCTATCATGGGACGCCAAATGTGCGTTCTCTTAAATAGTAAGGCAGCCAAGTGTACACGCATTTCCCTAACTTTGTTTTTCTTTGCATTTTTGCATTTACTCGATGGATTTTGCATTTTCGGTTTTTTTTAAGCCAATTGTTGAGAAGAAGAGAAATAAAAATGTTGAAATAGTAATCGTACTCTTTGTTACAGTTATCCGAAACTAACATTGTACAAATCTTCCGAAAGAATTTCAACTGTTTAAAGTCATTTTTAATTCCTACTCTATTTTTTAAAAAAATGGAATTTTAAGCCTGCATGGTTTGAAAATAAATATGAATTTTCAACAATCATTTGTGAAATAATTTTAAAACAGCTAGTATCCATGATCGCAGATTTTAAATCAATACGTTACCAACCCACTGAGCATTTAAAACTAAACTAGTACAGCATTATGAATTAAAACATCGAAATTCGGTTAAAGTGTATTGAATGAAGTATGAATTTATCTAATATATGTATTTTTTAAGCTCATATTGTTACTTCCCTCTCTCCATACCACAAATATTGCTTACTATTGCAGAAAGTAAAAAAATATCCACTTCCGAATATTTTCACGATCAAAAAAGTTTTTTTTATGAGATTCCATACGTTAATAAACATGTTTACTGTACTTCTTCCATTCAAAAAAAAAAGTGAAATGTTTTGTAGTATTGTAAAAAAAGGAAAATATACCTCCAGCTTCGTCAAAAATTATCCATGTAACAAAACAATAAATTTATTGCTAATTTTAAATTAGCTGCTGTTCTTCCGTTCACCGACCAGCATACCTATTTTTCTTCCCGCACCTAATTGTAACCACCAATCTCTATGCATGATTTTCCTTCAGCGCCTTTTGCCATGTATTCGCATTTTCTAGCCCTCTAGTAATAATTGACATGAATCTAATTTAAAATTTATTCTGATATGCGGTATCAGTCGAAGCTCGACGTATAGTGCGATTTTTGCTTTCTTTTTCTTACTTTTGTCTCTATATGTTCCTTTGGATTTAGTTCCTTAGATTTAGGGATACTTTAAAAGCTTCCGGGGGCAAACAGGGCAAAAAAAATATTCAGAGTTTTGTTTAGGGCATTCTGAAATTTGATAATGCATTTTTACGGAACGGATGTTTCAATAAAATATAATTTCGAAACACGTCATGTCCATCCTTTTCTGATATAAAAAAATATAAAATATCAATCTTCAATCATTCCAATAAGCGGATATTGGTGATGCTGTTTCAAAACTGATATTTCTACCTTAACGATTGACGAAAGAAGCCGTGATTGCCGTATCCACTATCTCTATCTATTCAGCTGAGTGGCCAATTCACTTTTTCGTAGGTACTATTTAATGATCCGCTCTATCGTGGTTTGATGTGTATTGCAGTTAACACGGGGATATCCCAAAATATCGGAATAAGTCATAATCGTTTCTCCGAGCTCGCTTATTAAATATGCCCATGGTACTGTCTAACTGTCTCTCGCGACTCTGTCGATAATTGCCGTGTTCCATTTTTACTAATTAGTACTTCCAAGTACCTGGGAGTATAGCACAAAAAGAACGCCATCTTCGTTCGTACGAGAAGATTCTAACCTGTCAAATTATATGCAGTTTTCAAATGTAAAACAATTGAAAATAAAAGGAGAAAGTAACGAGTATAAACTACCACAATCGATAAAGAATATAAAAGCAACTAGCAGAAAATTACCTCTTTTAACTTTCTACTCATTTTGAGGGCTATTTCTAATTTCCTAACTACCTAAACATTCAACATAACCATGAAAAAACCAAAACCACCTATTGACAACTAAATAGCCACCTCACGGCAAAAAAAGGCGTAACTACTCATGAACTACTCGGGAACGAGAGCGCGAGTAGTTGGAAGTAGACAGAAGTACTTGCAAGTACTAAATAGGGCCAATCCTTTCTTGGTTTTCGTCCTACCTCAGTAACCGTGAGTGCAAAGTTACTATTAACAACCTCTCCTCTTCCCCTTTTCATCCCTCTTCTGGTGTTCCACAAGGGTCTATCCTTGGTCCTTTACTTTTCTTAATTTTTATTAATGGCCTCCCTTCCATTATTGATTCCCCTTGTCTACTGTATGCTGACGATCTAAAATTGTTCCGTGTTATCAGGTCAGCTGATGACTGTATTATTCTCCAGAATGATTTGTGTGCTCTTCTGAATTGGTGTAACCGCAATTCTTTGTCCTTAAATGTTAGCAAATGTAAACATATGACCTTTTCCCTCAAATCATCTCCTATTTCTTTTTCTTATTCAATTTCCACTAACTATCTGTCGTCCGTTAATCAATTTAGGGACTTGGGTGTGACTTTTGACCCTAAATTAAAATTTAATTTCCATATTGCGGAAGTCACCGCTAAAGCCTCCCGAGTCTCTGGAATGGTACTTCGCTCTGCCTCTAAATTCGTTGACATCCGTACATGTGTTCGTCTGTTTTTAATGTTAGTTCGTTGTGTCCTCGAATATGCTTGTCAAGTGTGGTCTCCACGTTTCCTATACCTTTCTGAGGCCATCGAGTGTGTGCAGCGTAGGTTCACACGCTCTTTATTTTTTAAATATAATATCCCTTACACTCCGTATGTTTCCCGTTTGTCCTTCCTTCAAATTCCGACCTTGGAGTCACGCCGGCTGTTGCTTGACGAGTGCTTCCTGTTCAAATCGCAGCGAGGTATAATATCAGGCTTCACCGATGCATTCCGACCTCGCAGCTCGTTACGGGGCAACAGGTCTCAAGAAGTTTTCACTGTTCCGTTCGCTCGTACAAATGTATACTTCTTTTCTCCTTTCGTCAGAATCCCTAGACGTCATAATGAATTGGGGCTTGGAACTCTGCCACAGTCGTTCTTTACCTTTAAAAGGTATTTAAAAGTATTTATTCTAGACCTGAGCGTTGGGTCATTAGTTTATTGAATTATGTTTTTCTTTTTGTATACATCAATCTTTGTTTTTTTTTATCCTTTTCTTATTTCATTGACATAATTGGAATTTGTATTCTATTGTGATGAATCTTTGAAGTAAATAAATAGTAATAATGGAACACGGGCAATAAACCTTTCGGGACTAATTTTTTCTGAGTGAAAACTTAACGCACCCAGGAAAAAATTAGTCCCGAAAGATTAGGATGAGTGGCAGAAAGTTTCACCTCACCTTAAAAAACTTTGCTTAATGTAACGGAAGTCTTACACATATAAAAATTTGTATTTAAATAACCTGGTTTTTGAGAATGCCGAAAAATTTTCCGGAAATGACGTCACTATGGCCACTTAGGGTATTTTCAGGGATAAATAGGAATTGTCTGGGGGTAAGCTGCAGCGCCTATCTGGCAGCACTGACGCGGACACGAACAGAGGCAGCAAAAGTAGTCAAAATATTAATAGACATGAACGTTAATGTCCGTATCACCAAACGGAAATGTTTTCGCTCGTTCATTGGTTCATGAACGATTCAAGCTTACTCTCAAGTACAATTAATGCAAGTAAAGAATGAACACCCGACATTATCAAAATAATAAATTTAAGGCGAAGAAAGGGAAAGTCAAGCACTTCGCAAAATATTTAAACAAATATAAACGTTACTGCAATAAAAATAATTTTTAAATTCCATGAGCTCAAATTATATAAAATTTTATTTCCGAAATAAAGAAAGTTTCTTTCCATTCTTCAAATATCTATAGTTTCTGCAAATACCTATAAACTTATATTACTTTTGGATTTCTGGAATTGATTGCAATTTATTTATTAATAAAAAAATATTTATAAAACCACCATTGTTTGGCACGATAATTTCTTTTATTATTTCGAAATACGTATAACGTTCAAATATTATTGATTGAATCCATGCAAGCCTCACATTGGTTCTTCTAATTCGTTATCGACATAATATTAAAAAGATATTTAAAAAAAATTCAGTTCCAGATGTTTATCTGGGACCCAGGCTTATTCAGAAATCTATTGCAAAGCCAACCTTTGTCTCGAAAACCATGCCACCTTATAGATTTTCCACATTTTAAAATTGAAAACTCCAACGTAACAAGGACTTTTGATACCAATTTGATCTAATTAAATTTTCTTTGAAATATAACACGTGTCTATCTCTCAATGAAAAATTACAAGCTATTACGGCTGCTACAAGCATAAAATCAAAAAAAATATCATTTGACCCGCAATATCTTTTAACAGCGCTAACGATCCTGATGACATCATACCAACGTTTTCTTTCAGTGCTTTATTTTTCTTCACACCTCAACAAATACTTTTATTTGCGAAAACACTTTTATCCTATTCACACTGCTGCTGTATACCTTTTCCCCAACACCTTGGAAAACTTGGAAAACAACCTGTAATTGTGAAACAAGCATGCTAAATTGAATCGCGCTCGAATTACTTTCATTCTCAATAAGTCATGTGAGCTGACGAAGAAATAACTTTTGAACTTTCCTTTTCATTTCGACGCGACGACTGCCTTCTTGTAATATTCATGCCCTCGTGTAGCATAATGTTCAATTTAATTGACGATGGTTATTGCTATTGTTCCCGGCTCACTTGTCAGCCATGTTGCGATAACGATAGCATGGTTTTTCACAAATTATTTAGTTGAAAGAAAAGGGATCCAATAAAGGAACAGGTGGAATGAAAAATGATGAAAAAATCGAAAAGCTGCCATTGTTCGTCCTACGTTTTGGTGTGTACTTCAATGTAATTTTGAACAATTTATTTCGCAGACTTGTAACGTGGAAACTTAATATAACTTTGTTTTTCTTAGAAAGGTTGGTAGGGACGTTAAGGTTGTTCCAGAGTTAATTTATAGAAAATATACATCAATGCATTTCAGTTTTTATAATTTCACCAATCAGGAATAAAAAAACCCTTTGAAATTACTTTCCTAGAATTCGTTCAACATTCGCTACTCTGATAAGTCTTTTGATTTGTACATCAACTATTGTTAGAGTTTCAATCAATTTGAAGCAGAACACAAATTCGACAAAAATTTATTTCTTACTTAGGGGGTATTCTGGTCTAGAAATTTGACCAAATCGATTTTTTTTTTGCATATTTTCAAAGTCTAGACCTTTAAGAATAAACTTTTAAAAGGATTTTCGGAAATTCGAATTATTTTTGGAGTTACAGCCATTTTTGTGACACGCCAACTAACTGCCCGAAACGAGACTCCAAGTTTTAAACGCGTTTTTCTCGGAACTACTTTTCTCGATACGGTTGACATGATATCTCTAGTTTTAATGAACCGATTTACGTGAAATTTTGCACAAATCCTTTTAACACTATTAGTTATCGTCTGACGTAGGGATTTTTCAAAAAAAAATTTCTACTATTTATTAAAAATCCCCAAAGTTGAAAAAATGAGGCAAAAAAACGACTTTTTTGTTTACATGGATGGCATTTTGTGAAAAAAATAAAGTTTTTTCAAATCGCCTACGTCAGTCGAATTTTACATTCTTCTTTTTACAGAATTCACCAAAAATTTATGTTTCAGACCACCAGGAAGGTTGGAATCATGTCAACCATGAGACAAGTTTTTTTTTTGAACCTTCACTTCGCCGGCCTGTATCCACATCAATATTAATTTTTTTTGTTTTTTTGAATACATTTTTGTACTTTCAAAATATTAATGAAAGGCTGGTAAAAAAATATACACATAGTCCCAAAGTTGAAGGCACAATCTATATAAATGGCAAAATATTGTTCAATGTTACTACAATTGTAGTAAATTTATCGAATTGGCATTTTATTCTGTTAGTGCGTAATCTTCTTTACAAATGTACACCAAATTAATACAAAAAAAGTCGAATCTATTACAAAGTTTGCTATTTTGATGTCAACTGTACCACTTGCGAGCTACACAAAATTGAAGGCACAAGTGCATCTAACAAGATATTTCGTAGTATTTTATGATGCAATTACTGTTCATTCTTTACAAATATTGAGTTTTAGGTGAACGTTAGTGACTAATTGAGTTAAGTGTGTTGTTTTTCAAAAAAAAATAAGTATTTGTACATAAATAAATAAAAAAAGCTGAAATGGATAAACGGAGAAAAGAAACCACAGCTGCGCAAAGAAAAATTATTACTAAGCTTGTTTGTGAAGGTAAAACATATCGAGAAGCAGGAAAAATAGTTGGGAGATCATTTTTTTTCAGTAAGAACTGTAGTCAACAAATGGAAAAATGACGGAACTTTAATTAATAAAATGGGACGCGGACAAAAAAAGTTAATGTCAGTTAAAGATGAGGATTACATTCGACGGGAAATAGAAAAATGTCCAAAGGATCCGATTAATAATTTGAGGGCTGAAGTTCTTGATATGATCCAAAAACCAATATCCAAGGAAACTATTAGAAGAACATTGCGAAACGATGGTTTAAATGGAAGAATAGCCCGTAAAAAGCCATTTATTTCAGAAGCAAATAGAAAAAAAACTCTAGCGCACCTGAACCGCTAGAAACACTAATGTTCGAAGAACAGTAGAAGAATCGTGCAGGTTTTGAGTGCATATTCCACCACATGCGCTGCTTATTACGGCCAAATTGTTTCAAATGCCACGTTTTACTTTTGTCTCAAGAATGCATTATAACTCATATGGTAGAAGGTTTCAGATATTACCACTGGCATGAATTTCAACGTTTATGAGAGCAAAACACGGGTTAATTATATTCGTTATCAGTTGCTTATTTCACAAAATTTTGAAAGCAGCATCTCATATAATATCAATGAAGAAAATGCTCAGTGCTTGCAGCACTGTAACTGAAGTTGGAGTTTGGGGCTGCGATCCGAAAAATTTGCAGAACTTTGGGAATTGAAACATTGGTTATTTATTTTCATTGTAAATGTTTCCGGTATGAATACTAACTGTAAGCATTTATTGATACAAAAGTAGCACAACCGACTCGTGCTGGCAACCTTTCGCCAGTATCAAAGCCAAGAATATATCACATCTGCTTCACGTTGTTATATTACATTTGAAGTTATAGGAGTATAAAGAAATTTAGGGTTACCTGCAGCGAGTTTTTTCAAATAATCGAAAGCTTCATATTTGCTGTTTATTGTCACTACAATATCATTACCAATTGAAAATTCTACGATAAAACCGCTTAATAAAGATATTGCAAGCAAACACAAAACCAACAATAGCTGGCAACCCTATCATGGCTTTTCAACCAAATTTGGCTTGAATAATGTTTATAATAGGTTCCAGTAATTGTATGAAATTCGTATTGATTTCATGACTGCACTGGAAGTTATAGGGCAAAAAGTTTTATTTTCCTGAGCGAATTTTCACAAAAAGACACAAAAATTACCATAGCTGGCAGCACCAATTGAATTTTTCAACCAAATTTCTATCAAACAGAGTTTAAAGTAAGGTTCAGCTACTGTGTCAATTTCATGAAAATCTGGTAACTTATTCACATTTCATAGGGCAAAAAGCAGTTTTTTTTCTTTGTAATTTTTCAAGATGGCACCACTGGAACAGAGTTGCCTACAATTCAAAATCGCTTCTATCAAACCTGGCCCTACTTAAGTCCAATGCATTCTGTAAATTTCGATTCTATCTGATTATTGATTCATGAGTTCCCGTGAACAGAAGTTTTTGAAGCTAAAAATATAGGTTAACTGAGAAAGGGTTACCGTTCTTGTCCGACATGAAATTTACAAAGTTTTACTTTGACTGTGTAGATTAAGCATAAGATTTTTATACAGATTGGTTTTATTGTAGAAACGGACATTTTTTAGGATATTCGATGGTTTGAATGTTTTCACTTCAAAATTTTTATTTTTTCAAATTTAAGACACCAAAATTATCATAGCTGGCAGCTCCAACCGAATTTTTCAACCAAATTTCTACCAAACGTGGTTTGAAGTAAGGTGCAGCTACGGTGTGAATTTCGTCAAAATCGAACGATTCAATCAGAATTTATAGGGCTAAAAGCAGTTATCTTTTTTAGTGATTTTTCAAGATGGCACCACTGGCACAGAATCGCCTGCATTTCAAAATCACTTCTATCAGACCTGGTCCTATTTAAGACCAATACATTCTGCAAATTTCAATAAATTCTGCTCATTGGATCGTGAGTTTCCGTGAACAGAAGTTTTTGATGCTAAAAACATAGGTAACTTGGGCAAGGGTTACCAGGCGTGCCCGTTATACCATATCAAATTTTTGTTTTTTTGTTTATGTAAACAAAGCACAAGATTTACATATGGGTGGCTTTTTTTTTAAGAAACGACATTTTTTCAAGAGAAACGAATATTTGGAGGTTTTCACTTTCAGTGCCTGCCCTAGCTACAGGGTTGCCAGCACAATCATTAAAACCTACATAAATCTACAACTAAATAAAACAAACATGTCCTGAAAATTTCGTAATCATGGAATAGCTCTGTCAAAAGTTATCGCAATTTAAAAATTTTCAAATTTTCCCGTTCTCTTTTTAGGCACCCAGCGCACACATAGGGTTAAAAAATTCCAAAACATTATCCGATTCACATGTAAAACTTGTTCGAAATTTATGTCGTTAACTTTATTTTTGCAAAAATTATTTGTGTACGGAATAATAGGTATATTAAAAAAATCACTAAAATGGCCGCCGGCGCCAAAGGGTTAAAGATTATTAACTTTTTGTGAGACCTGGCACTATTCTGCATATACATCAATGTGTCCTGAAAATTTCAGCTCAATCGGATGGCGCGTTCCTGAGATTTTTTCACTGAAATTTTTTGATGATATATATATATATATATATATAGAAATATGAATTTTTGGCCAAAGTGATTTTAATACTAATGTTCTTCTTCGAACATTAGTAAAAACGGTTAGAGTATGCGAAAACTTTCGTAAATGAGGGTCCAGATTTCTGGAAAAACATAATATTCAGTGATGAAAGTAAGTTCAACCTATTTGACTCTGATTGCAGACAAATAGTTTGGAGGAAAGCGAATACCGAGCTAAACAAAGTAAATTTGTGCGGAACCGTAAAACATGGAGGAGGTAATGTGATGATTTGGGGCTGCATGTCTGCAGGAGGAGTCGGCAGCATGGAATTTATTGAGGCCACTATGGACAAATTTCAATACCTCGATATCCTGAAAAGGAATTTAAAATCAAGTGCTATTAAAATAGGACTATCGGATGTGTTTTGGTTTCAACAAGATAATGATCCAAAGGATACCGCACATATTGTAAAGATGTGGTTGCTTTATAATACGCCAAAACAATTAAAAACTCAACCTCAGTCCCCAGACCTTAACCCAATAGAACATTTGTGGTCAGTACTTGAGCAACAAATCCGAAAATTTTCAATTGCGAATAAATCCAAGCTGAAGTCAATAATAGCAAGAGAATGGCAAAATATTAGCCCAACCATAACAAAAAAGTTAGCGGAAAGTATGCCTAGAAGACTAGCAGCAGTAATCAAAGCCAACAGATATCCAACTAACTACTAATAATTAATTATTTTATATTTTTCTAGTGATCTTGAAGATTGTGCCTTTAATTTTGTGCCTTGAATTTTTTTGTTAATTTTTTCTTATGTTACTTAATTCTTTAAAAAATTGAATTTAGTAAATTTTTTTATTCATTTTTGTATTTTTAGTCTTCAATTTGATAAAAAATAAAAAAAGTTGTGATAATAAAGTGACATTAGTTTTTATACGGTTGAGTTTTCATATTTATTGCTTGTGCCTTCAATTTTGTGACTATGTGTATATCAAAAATGTTAATGGTTTTTTTTTATTGCGTCTGTAAAATCACCTCAAAATCGAGCCTCTACACCAGAATACTGCCTTAAGTGTTGTTCTTAAAAGTCCTAAAATTCTAGTATCTCACAATTTCATAATAAATGTAATATTTTTGCTCAACAATTCTTCGCTTTTCAAGCCATCATCTATCAAATAAATAACACAAAAAATATTTCAATATCTTAGCTTGCGTCGAATACTATCAAACACAAATTTATGATCGTTTATTCATTTATTTTTAATCTCTAGACCGCGAGTCGAGATTGCATACGCGAAATATCGACTATCTATATACACATGTTTTCTAAAAATACCGGTATGATACATACGTCGTGTAAACATATATATTTTAATTTTTGACCGAAAGTGATTGCAAACAAGAGATTTTCTTATGGCTATGTCTGACATCAGCCGCCCGCTGTCGCCGCTGCCTGCCATCGTTTTCAATTCGTTCACCTCAAAAAAGCAATCAGCGAATTTGCAAAGTCCAAGCTTAATTATTTCTACAAGAACATTATTTTTCATTTGTTCTGTTTACTCGAACGTCTGTTGAGCACTAGTCGATTTTACACCTGGTCGGCTTTGCGGCGAGTTTGTGATGAGAAAAACGATGGGAAATATTTGGAGAGAGCGGAAAAAACATTCATGTGAGGTTTGTTTTTGAAATTTGCAAATCATAATTTTTAGGGTCTAAAAATAGATACTTGATTCATCTTTCTCTCTCTCAAAAAAGATGTTTAAATGAAACTGCTCTGAGCCCCGATTATGTAGAGTGAAGCTGAAGAATTTACCAGCATAATTAATGAAAATCAAAAACGTCCTCCGTTTTCCAAAAAAGATGTTTATCTAACTATTTTGACAAGAAATACAGCAACTGAAAAAATCTAATCAAATTCACTTATGAAAACTCGTTTTCTTTAAAACTAAAGTACTTCAATCGAGATAATTTTTCTGGCCAATAAAAGGACATAACCTTACACTAAAATCAATTAACGCTCAACATTACTTTAACTTAATGGTAGCTCCTATAGTTGAGCTCATTTCTAAAAGCAGCAGCTAACATCCTGCTTCATCTCATTAAAGCGTTTTCCATCAACCAAAATATCTTCGTTTCACGGAAAACTAAACAGAAAAGCACGCACAGACCAACAGGGTCCGAAAAATCATTAACACAGCACCAGAAGCAACATCATCAGTGTTACCTCAGGAACAACCTACGTCTTCACCATTAATTTCCATTTGTCACCGGAAGCAAAGAGCATGGAAACACTTTCATACAGTGGGACCATAATTTTTACCAATGCCATCTGAATGGTGTAACTTTACTCCATACCCTTGGCTCTTGAGAGTTGTGTTTTCTACCAAATTGAAGTGGTCGTGCAAACGTTTCTCACTCATCTTCTCTCGTCGAGAAATTTGTGTTTTGCACTTAGTTAATTCCAATTAAGAAAGACCAGAAGCCAGCCTGTGACAACTTTCGTTTCGTATTTTTGCGGTTTTTCATAATTTCCAGCACGATTTTTTGGTTTATCTGTGTTTCGTATCATAGTTATGTTCTCTGAACTTTCTGTCTTCGGTAGAATTTAATGATGAACAGGTTTTTGCTTGGATTCTTTCAGTTTCTAGTCGTTATTTCTTTTGCTGCTGTATTCGTGTACCATCACGATGATTTCTTGCACTAAAAATAAATTGTCGAAAACGAATATATCATGGCGCATCAGTGGCATTTTTGCTGCTTTCCGCTCAAGTAGTCAAAATATAGTTATAAATGGTCATATCATCACATGCTTGTATGTGGTTGCCTGACTACAAATTATTTTCCATTTTCATAATGACACCGACTAGATTAAATGGCATCTTTTACATACCCCGTACTTAATTCATTCACTTTCTGGTCGTATAATAATTTCCGGCTATCACTGTTCATAAGATAATAAAATTATAAACATAGTGGCATAGCTCGGACCGTATCGTAGGGGCTCTCATCGGATGCTTCTCTCTATTCTATTCTCGGCTGCTCTGTCGTTTTTATATGAACTAGTCATTTTCTGGCATTTGTTTACTTACTCGCTTCGGTGGATCTTCTACTGAAACAACTAATTACCATTCTCATAGCAAGATTAAACTTCTTTCGCACAAAAAGGAATAAATAGCACTTGATTATCTGCTGCCGCATGTCGAAATTATATTCCTCGGGCGAAAGTAATAAAAAATTGGAGAAAAACGATTCAGCTGATAAAAATAAATAGGGGGTATATTAAATCTAAAATACTAGAATGTTGCTAGTTAACCATCATTCTTTACGTTAGAAGCTGAAATTGTAATATTTTCTTGACTTTAAATTTACATCTTTTGAATAATTAACTAGAAGAGCAGACCAGTTTTATATTTCCAGAATCAATTTATACTCGATGAACTAGGGGAATATATTAGTGGTTTATTGTACTTGAATTAAAAAGAGAGCACTAGGAAAATTATAAAAAAAATTCCACGGGTTTATTTCGGAGGGAGGAAGGAATACTGATTCTCTTTTCATAAACTTTTTTAACTTAGTCTTTTTGCTTAGATGATTTTACGTTAAATTTTACAGCAGATGGAGGTTTGCAACATGTAGTCGTGATGTTACATTAGCCGCGTTTTTTTGCGCATCTGTCGAGCGATGGCCAGGAAGAAAAGGTGTTGTTCTTTTCAATGATACTATCCTAACCAGGCTCAAAAATGTAGCTATTATTTAAGTTGGCGTCTGTCCTTGGCATTTCCGAGATGGGTTTTCTTGCGCGAGTACTATAGGTATAACAATATGTACTAAATTGTAAGTAAAAGAATTTGTAGGCATGCAACGACATGCATTAAAGTACTTAGCGTCATCTATTATAGCCCTCAATGTCATGTATTATAGACCCTGGAAACAAACTAAATTTTCTCTCCCATCCAAACCTGGATTCGAACTAGGGACCCGAAGTTTTAAAAGCCAGTGTTCTACCTATTAGGCTTCAGTAGTGATGCGCGATTGCGAGATGTTTGACTCGATTGTTTCGATTGCTCAAATATCTCGAAACATCTCGATGGTTTTTAGTAGTACTCGATTGTTGACTCGATGGTGAAGTGCAAACAAGAGAATCGAATAAAACATCTCGTTATCGTAGCAATCGAAATAATCGAACTAAGTAAATATCTTGCAATCGACCATTCTGTCAGTCAAGTCATCGACAATCAGGATTCGACAATTGAGTCAGCCATAAAGCACGTTATGCTCAGTACAGAAATGTTAAAATATATCGAAGCCATATGATGAATTTCGGTAGTGTTGTTGAAAATTCTTCAAATTATCTTATCTCCTGAAAAATCTTAGCATTTCAGAAAATAAGGCGAACGATATATCAATTTTTTCAGCCTGAAATTTTCAAAATTCCACGTCACATAACCCTTTGTCAAATTATCCATTTTTTCAGCATTAGAATTTAAAAAATTTCAATCAGATCAAACTAAAGCTCAGAACTTGTGTTTATTTAGGTAGGGAACTGGTCCGATCGAAGTTATTTGAAAATGTGGGCAACCTTGTGGCTGCAGGGCCATCTTAAAATATGCTCATTAAAAAGATAGCTAGAGCTTTGGTTGCAAAATTAGGATAGGTTGCAAAATCAGGACTGTCAACTACAATGATTTTGATCACTTTCGCACCTATACCAAAAATAAGCATAAGCAAAATATCTTTAAATCTTGTAAAAAGTACAGCAACTGATTTTATTCGAAAGACCAAATTTTCCTTTAGAAGATAGATATGTTTGAATTTTTTGACAGATATCGAATTTTCGAGGATTATCTGTCCTCTTTATCAAGCTGAATTGCTCAGACCAATAGTTTGATAAGTCGTATCTGGTTTCGTATTTGAACCAATCAGTAAAACCAATAAACAAATCCTTTAAATTTCTTGTATTAGGCACTTTAGACAGCAAAAAATTTAATGGCCACCAAACTTTGAGAACTATCTTATCTTAGCTACGTTACTGGGCATAGCAATAGCTACGGCACCTGCCTTCACCTTTAGCTACACGCACAACTACACATTCTCTTTCTACTGTAAATCGATCTTCAACGATCGAGTATAGCAATCGAATCCAACAATTGAACACAGCAATCGAACAAAGCAATCAAACACGGCAATCGAATCGAGCAATCGAAAGGAACAATCGAGTAGAATAAGCGAGCATATCGATTGTTCTCTCGATTATTTTGTGACATCAATTTCGATTATCTCGATTGCTCTCTCGATTACTTCGTGGCATCGATTGTGATTATCTCGATTGTTTCGTGGCATCGAAAACGATTTTCTCGATTATTCTCTCGATTGTTTCGTGGCAGCGATTACAATTATCTCGATTATTAAAACATCTCGCAATCGCCCATTACTAGGCCTCAGCGCTTGTTGCATACTTGAGGTGTGATATAGCCCGATGTAATGAACATAACAGTAGTATCTTTACAAAAATTGTTACTAAGTGCTTAGAAGTTTGGAATATGTGCATTGAAGTCGAGATGATGTGTAAAGCAGAAAATTCCATAATATATGAGAATTTTCGCTATAAAGTACTATATTTTGTACCTCAGGATATGTGATCATAATCGCCTTGCTAGTTATGTATCAGTTAGCGTCTGATACAGGAAGGTATGAAACCCATATGAAATGTGGCACCGCCTTATCGGACGTGGAAAAATATAGCTCCCAACTTTTCTGAAATGCGAAAAACAGACGCTGGCTCTGCTTAAAAGATAACAGAAAATGTGCTGAATATGATTCTGTTTTCTAATTCGAGTGTTGTTATAGTGAATAAAAAATATACGTATTAATTTAAACCCGTCTTTCTTCCTTTTGAAAACCCATTCAGAAAGCCGTTGTATCTCATACACGACATATGCGTCATGTCGATTTTATCACGCTATATTTTATAGCTTATCTTTTATAGCTACGGTAGCAACTTCAACCTAACCTACCTACCTACCTTGGAGACGAAAATTGTCAAAAAAAAAACAAATCTCCTAAAGTCTGTACAGTACCGTCTTACAATGAGACATTATTCACATTGCTAAAGTTACCAATTGATCGAGATCGCATGCAAAATTTTGCCAAATTTTTTGCAATTTTTTTCGTAAAGAGATTTCAATTCTATGCATCGAATGGTTTCAATGTGTCAAAAATGGCTTCCATCAAGAGATGATGTCGTTAAAAATATTACGGCAACTGTATTAATAGTAACAATATTGTTTTAATCCAAACGTTTCTATTCGAATTTTTGTACAAAAGATGAACCTCTTTCAAAAGTGCATCCAATCTGCAAATCTCGAATAAGTCTTTTTTTCGCCCCAAAATACTTTCAACTTCTTCCACTACTGTATGTACAAGTGTTGTTAAAATAAATATACGTATTAATTTAAACCCGTCTTTCTTGCTTTTGAAAACCCATTCAGAAAGGAGTTATATCTCATATACACCATATGCGTCATGTCGATTTTATCACGCTATATTTTATAGCTTATCTTTTATCTCGAATAAGTCTTTTTTTCGCCCCAAAATACTTTCAACTTCTTCCACTACTGTATGCTTTAAAGCATAAATTACAACAAATAGATCGTCAACAGACAGCTTTCTTATGTTATTCTTTTTTCACTGTGTCAGATCAATATTATTTTAGTCGAAATTTAAAATTTGACAGTTCGTCAAGAGTTCATCATTTATTTGAGGATCACTCGTTGAGTCAATCAGTTGGAGCTATCAGTATTTGAATAAGTATTTGAGTCAATCGGTTTGAGCTATGAGCTTTTAGATTTCTCTCTTGTATAAATTGGGTCGTCCTTGGTTATAGTAGATAGACTTATGAATTATCTTTTGTGGTCTGACAACTCATTTAATCAACTTACATGCTCCTATCTGAAAAAAGATAAAAGTTTGCCTCATCTCTGCTGTAGCTCATTTCAATGTAGATTTACTTATTTAAGTAAATATAAACATTTACCTACTAAAGGAAACCCCCTCGTACGAGAATTATTGGGCAGGTTCGTATTCTCCGAATCACTCTATCATGGGGATTCTTCTCTAGGGTCTTTCACCAATTTCCAATATCTTGTTTCGTACTTTTCTCGTCCTTTTGTTTAAGCCTACCCAGAAAAAAGCGTCATTTTCTTTGACTAATTGTTGTTGATCTTTGACTAATTGTTGTTGATCTTTGATTAATTGTTGTTGCTTCCCACCTCGTTTGGCGTTGTTCCATTGCTGAGGTTGACAAAATGCTGCGTGCTGCCAAAGTCGATACTATCATTTAGAATATTTTGAGTCTCAGGATCAATGATAACTTGCATCCAAGAACTTGGTGTGATTTTGTTGGCAGAAATCCAGCACGACTTGCTCAAACATCCCTGGATAGTTTTCCATGCTGTCGCTCATTATTTACTCTTTGTGAAACCTTAGTTTGTAAATAATAAGTGATCCTATTTAGAACGCTACGCCTCTAAAAGATAGTTTGGTTCCAAAAGCCATCACAGTCATTCGTATTTTAGCCTTCTCGTATATTAGTCGCTCTCTCCAATATCTACCATGATAATATGTATTTAAAATTCTTTATTAGTACACTCAGAAAAATGTCACTTTTTTTAGAATCACTTTAAATCAAAAGTTGATATCACTTTGAAATAAAAAGCGAACCTTGTACGAATTCCACTTTATTATAAAAATTTTCTTTTCAAATCAAAATTTTTCATCATTGAATTAAAAAGAAAACGTATATGGCGCCAAATCATATTTGAACATTTTTGATTCAAAAATTTTCAAATATGATTTGGCGCCATATACGTTTTCTTTTTAATTCAATGATGAAAAATTTTGATTTGAAAAGAAAATTTTTATAATAAAGTGGAATTCGTACAAGATTCGCTTTTTATTTCAAAGTGATATCAACTTTTGATTTAAAGTGATTCTAAAAAAAGTGACATTTTTCTGAGTGTAGATTTTGTGGGTTATAAATGTTTTTTTTCTATCTTCAAAATAAAAAATAATTTTAGATTAACAATCAATATATAGATAACGCTATTTTTTTAAATAATTCATAATAAAAATGCGACCTTAAAAAATTTAAATTTGTTCTCGTCCTAATTTCACGCTCGTTGTAGCGTTCAATGACTAAATGTATACATCCCATGACTCTTTCTTAACAAAAACCTCCAGTTATCAATTTAATATGTAAATATACATATATTAACCTTTCGTCACCCCCAATTTTTTCATAATATGGTCTTATATTAAGGGGACACGGCACCTTCAAATTGAAAAAAAAATGTTTTTTTCAAAGGCTAGTTTTTAATTGAATAAATAGAAATATCTTAGTGAAACTTTTTACACATACTTTATTTATCTTAGACTACATAAACAAAATTGTTAAAAATGTTTTGTGGCCCCCTGTCGTCTGCTACAATGTTTTGTAAAATACACCAAAAAAACCTGGCGTGCATGATAACTGCCCTCAGAGAAGTCTGAAAAAAAAACGAAAACGGGGTTTTGATCAGCATCAAAACGGCCTTGGAATGAACTAAAAAAAATAATTTGCTTGAAAAATAACAAAATGGCGGCATTTTTTTCGAAAATCGAGGTTTTTTCCCCCCAGAAATCGGCTATAATTCAAAAAAAATGAATGCCGAATTTTTTCATCCATAATTCATTCTGAGCATTAATATGTGCAGATTAACGTGTTAAAATTTCAGAACGATTGGATAATATTGTTTTACTTATTTGACTAACAACTTGAAAAACGTTGTTTCGAGAAAATCGCGTTTAACGTTAAAATTCAATATTTATTGCAATAAATCTTACCGAAAATTAATCTGCGATGCCTGCACCATACAATAGACCTTCTTCTTGCTCATACTCCTCCTCTTCCAAAGATTTTTGCTCCATTCGAGCAGTTCTGGCCTCTTTAGATGCCTCAATCGAGTGTTTTTCCGCCTGGTTGATTCTTGCAGCATCGCTATTTTCTGGATGTTCCAGCGCACATTGGCCAACTGTAATTCCCATGACTTGCATTATTTTCAAGAAAGCCATAAATCCTTTATTGAATGCAGAAATATTTGCAGCCATATTTATGATATTTTTTCCACAAAAAGTATGTTTGGGGGCCAAATTCCAAATACAATAACTATAGCTTTCGTTATTATTCTGCGTAAAATTGCCCAAGCAGCGCTTTAATAAATCTTTTGATGATAAGTCTTCATAAATAGGCTTTAAAACTTCTTGTACCTCATAATCTAAAGGTGGAGGTTTCTTGAATTTTTTTAAAGTATACCAACGCCTTGCGCCAGTGACACCAAGTCTTTTCTCCAACTGGACAATAAGAGTGTTGAGGGTTCTCATCAGTTGAAATTTTTTGGGAATATGCTGCCCAAATTTCCTTGCGCATGTTTTTAACTGAATTATAATTTCGTCGCATAGGTAGGCCATACTATGTTGATGAATTTTTCATTAATTTTAGTGTCAGTTGAACTTTTTTCGGACCTTTTTTGGAGTTTCAAGAATCTTTTTCATCTAATTTTTTTGTTTTTTTTTGCCGATGCTAGCTTTTTTTTGCTTCTTTTGAAGGAGTTGACTCACTAATCTTTCTCTACACTTTAGCCTAAGTCGATGTAGCGGTATAGCGAAGTGAACGAAAATCATTAAAAAAAATTACCTTGGCGCGCTTCGCTAATGTGGCCATACCATTTTTTTTATAATTTCAATTTTATATTATTAAAATCATGTTTTTAAAGCTTCATTCTAACATATTCAATCAAAAAAGAAAAATCGATTTATCAAAAATTTGAAGGTGCTATGTCACCTTAAATCTACGTTGAAAAACCAGCAACTGCCGAATTGCATAATGATGATATCATCATTCCTGACGTGGGTGCTAATTCCATCAAAAACAATACAAATTCACATCGATTGTATAAAGTTGAAAAAAGGATTCCAAGTTGCCAGAATGATCGAGCGAAGCAGCTGAAGTTAAATTGTTGGTTGGAAAACGCATGCTCCTAAACTAGATCAATTCTGGCTAAACGCACGAACCCTGCTCCACTGAATATTTTGAATATGATTAGATGATTATTAATAATATTTTGAATATGATCTACCTACACGATTGTCCATTGACTGCCTAGTACGACGCATGTCTCTCTCACCAGACAGATCAAACTTACCTAGCAACAGCTCGAAACGCGTTTTACACACTGACGTCAATGAAATATTATATAGGTCACAAATAGTACCCACATTCAGTCTCCTCATTACTCATTCGAAAAAAAATCCAAACACTCAATAATTTCAATGCAAACCGAGAATATTGAACCTAAAATGCAAAACTAACAGAAAATATGTTATTGTATATATCTATCTGTCTATCGGTTCGTTGCAGTCATCACAAAGGTCCAGTGAACTATCGACCTCGAATACTATTCCCGTATTATTATGTGACAAAGCTATTAGCACTTCGTAATACAACACTTAAAAATTGTGCACAACACAGTATTCGCTGTTGATTCTCAGTAAATATATACACGAGCATTAGAAAAAAAAACTAGCTGCTAAAATTACTCAATGCAAACAAATTTTACGCTAGTAAGGTCTGACTGAGCTAGTATGGTGCTCGTGTCTGAAGCAAATTCGTACCCACATAGAAAATTTAGTTTATTGAATTCAAGTGACAGTATGGAAATATGACGACAAAAATTTTCTTCCCAAGTCGTGACTACTCGATTTTGTTTTTTTTTGTCTTTGTGAAGTCAGTGAATAAGATTTCCAATACATTTTTGCGCAATTTATGAATATTTCTCATACATGGGTCTGATCCAGATTCCCTAGCGGAAAAATTAATTTATGTATCTAAACACACGTTTAATTTTATTTCAAATGATAGCTATTTCCGATAAAATAAATCAATTTCAAAAACGTTTTTTTTTGTATGCCACCCTAGTCATTGACTTATTCTTCAACTGATAGACCTCCAACCCTAATAACCGTGAAACACAGTATCTTTGATATCGAACAAAGTTCCATAAACTCACTTATTCGACCTACCAATTTTAAAATTATATTCGCTATGCCACGATCCTGGAATAGTCATTCAATTATCGTAATTCGAAAAACAATCTTATTAAAAGATTCTTCAGGGGCTGTTACTCTATGGGCTAATTTGTTTGTTTGTTCATATTGTCGTCGAAATTGTAAGTTCAGCTAGGAGTCGGTTAGCAGAATCAACCCTGAAGACTTATCTGCGTTTATTTCATCGCAGGAACTATAGGCCTCATTAAACCTGTAAAGTAATCCCAGAATAATCAATATAAATCCCTAGAAGTTGGTTTTCGTTATTTCTTTCGTGGCACATGAGTATAACTGTTCCTTCACAGACCACCTCCGGTTTGTTTCTTTCGAGAATAAGCTATATCAACCGAAAATCGTGTGGGTTATTAATGCTCTTCTGTGCTTTATAGATTTAATTTGCTGGGCTTGTCGCTTGAATTGATACGTTTTCCTACAGAGAGCTTTCTTTGATGGGATCGTCAAAACATTTATTTACAGTTAATCTTAATCTTTTCAAAGTAGTAAATATAATCAAAGTAAGATTGTATTAAAATTTACTCATCAAAATTTATCCATCATATGTTCGAATAACATTCAAGACGGCAGCTCTGTATAACTTATTCCATCAAAAGACTAATGTTCTGGAATTCAGTGCAATTTCTTTAAGATGGTGGATTCCTGGTGAGTTCGTGTATTGCATGCGATGTTTCTGAAAGTAACTGGAAAATAACAAGATTTTAGACGAGCTGATGGATACGTTTCATAGCTAGGCGCAACTAGAAACATTGTACTCGTGTCCCGGCAACCATCAGACCTGAAACTCTGAAACCTACTCACAATATTGAACGAAAGAGGCAATAACAACTGGCAAACTAGGAAACCAGCAGTGTGCCAGTGGCACTGACATTGACATGGAAAAAACACAAACTCAGCATTAACATCAGAAGTTGTCATTTATCGCACAGCGTGTCGTCGTTGTAGGTTTTCATTTTCGATCCCGTCATATCTGAATGAGTGGCGAAACCAGGCTGAAGGAGAACGAGCGGGCAACAACAATCTTAATTTAACCTCAATCTCAATCTCGGCTATCGAGCTTTATGCGTGTGTTTCGGTTTTTCTTGCCTCTGACTGCTCTCGCTACTGATACGGATAGTAACAGCGGATAAGGACCTTAATCACTGTAGTTGTTATTTTTCTCGTTACTGTCATCGGTTCTATTCTATCTTATAAAACCTATCAAAGACCAACTTAATTGCGAAAAACAACAGGCGAAAAATAGAACCGGTCCGCAGTATTTGTGACAACAACAGAAAACCAAAGAAGCGTGCAACAACCTCGAAATTTTTTTTTCGGTTACGAAAAACTCATCAGCCTACGACAACTAATTCGTCCTTTGGTGGACGAATAGAGTCTGGCGACAATAATCCATCTGCCGAAAGAATCTCAAAATGCTGAGTAATGTTGGGTTAGGATATTCAGCGATGGAATGGAAAATGAATCCTTATGGGCGTTGTGTTATGATGATATAGATACGATGAAAGGTGTAAGAATGGTTGTCATAAGTAAACCTTTTATATTTACATCTTGTTACTTTGTTGCGAAGTATCCTTCTATTTGAAACAATGTGACTAATATTTTGGGTAAGAAAGGATATTTTCAGTACTTAGGTGTGTTGGACGTCTATTGTTTTAATGTTACATTAGCTACGAATATTTCGTGTAATTATGAAGGCTTACTATAAGGAATAAATGGAAAGATGTTTCCAGGATAATGAGATGAATCTTGCAAAATGTAATATGTTTAATAAGCAGATAAGCGCTGATTCCGAAAATTATACAGTACTTTTTGGGAACATCGCAAACATTTGTAAAATATTCAAGGCACAAAGTGGATGTGGATTTGAACTTGAATTAAAATTGTTTTACTGAGAGAAAAAATATATATTACAAACAAGCTAGTGCACTTGCCACCGTAAATGCGTGATGCAATGTGCTGTTTTACACCTCACCTAAAATTAAAAGCTGCCGAATGATAGTGTTCAGTCATATTTATCATTATCTTAAGGCTCTCGTTAGAGCTTTCAGGCACCTCTAGTTTTTCTTATCAACGATAATACCCAATGACTGCGCGTAAAACAGAGGTTCCTATATGTTAAAGTCCTTAAAAAACCTGCAACCTCAGCCTAAAGGTTGATATCGTATCTCCTTATTTTACTCGATAAACGACTCTCTGCGTTAGCGTCCCTCTAAGTTACGGGTTGACTATATCGACAGGTGAATTTGAAAGTATTGTTTTCCTTAGGTCCTGGTATTTCTCTCATTTCCTGCCAGCTGGTGGGAATGCACGATTTCCTGAACCAGGCATTGTATACAGCCGTGAGCGAAGACTTTCTGACCTCTAAAATCTGTTGAATGTCAGCCGGAAAGATTCTATCTGGGCCTGGTGACTCGAATGGGCCAAAAGAATGAATCTTATGCGTGTGCTAGAAATGACAGGAATCAAACTTGCATGTCTGCATGATTCTAAAGGCAACGGTAGAAAATGTTCCTCACTGCCAGGAAAATAAGTCTCAAAACTGCTTTCAGTCCAATTTCCATCGGACCTTTTTAGTCAAACTCAGAATAGTAGGCTAATGCTGCGAATTTTATGGAGGTGATATTTTTGCCCAAAGGTTTCTATGGAACTATTTTCTCTTCCGCATGTCATTTTTCAATAACCTTAATTTACTCTCGTAATTTAAGCTTGAGTTGCCTAGTGGGTAGAACACTGGCTTCTTGTGTGTGGGGTCTCTGGTTTGAATCCAGGTTCGAACGAGGGTCCGCGCACCAAACTTTGAGTTCACCTAGCTCTAAAGAGGTACCTGAATTAAGTCGTGCAAGCAATCACTTCACACTCATATTCACATTGATTGTAAATTTGTAATGAAGCTCTCTACCAGCTTCAACCTCTAGATCCGTACGAGGGTTGTTGTTGGATTACTTTACTTTTGATTGAATCTTGTAGTTCCACAAACCTAAACGATTTGTTAAGAATGATCTTTTAGGCAAGATTAAATTCCTTCTTGCAATCACTTCGAAGAGCGCCAATCTCACTACTCTATCACTGGGACTTCAATTTCCCCATTGATTTATTTAAGCTGTCATAGTTAAATGCAACAGAGAGTTCAGTGCCTTATTCAGATCTTCATAATTGGCATGGTGAGTGCCGAAACTTCGACGACTTCAGCGTAAAGAGCTGATTGGAATCTGTTTTTACTATTTGATAAGAAGATTACCCATTTGCAAATTTTTTCATACATACAGTGAACATTCCTGCAAAACTCTTCATCTCGTGACAAGCTGCGTAGATTATTCACTTATCAGTGCTATATCTAAAACCTCACTTCTGTTGGAGGTCCTAAACGTCGAATCGCTGGTAAGATGAACTCAAATAGTAATTCACCTCTATCGTTCGTGTTCGAACTGTGTGCTTTCGTGTCTGCACCTATTATTAATGGAATTCGCCTTGTATTTGCGGCTGCTTACAACACCTTTATACTGAGATTGGCCTTAGCAACCCTTCAACGTGAGCTAAGTAACTTGTAGCATCCCAAAATGACTTTGGCTTCGCAACAAACACATTAATAACTTGGTCTTCTTTATTAAAGCTTGAAAAGACAGGGACTTATGGACTTCCTGATGAGAATGCAGGATTTTGGTTTGCTTAAAGATTCAGGTGACGCTTGTCTCTATTCGTCAGTGTTTAATCCGCAGACCCAATCCTTAACTACTCATAGTCTTTGCATTAGAACTATATCGTGCGTATTTACACCTATGAAGGAGAAGATTAGCCGAAGCTGCCTTGGAGTGGGGGTTGGTCAATTTGTAGAACCTATATCTATCACGCATTTGTCTAGGTCCTCTTTGGATCCTATGATAATGTCGATATCAAATCAGCCACCTAGTTCAGAGGTCGTGCCCGTATTTACTTCAACCTCCGACGCAGATGTTCCTTAGCAAGACTCAGGTATTTCCACAGTCTTTTCCTCCGATAATCATTTGTATATGCCCTTTCTATAGGAACTGAAATCTTCGGCGTAGAGATTTTTAGGTCACCTCGATATACATTCAGATATCTTATAAAGTCGAACACTCCGGAATCAATCATGTAATCATAGGTTTTTAACTTTGGAAGGAATTCCTAGTTCACGATCAGTGTCTAGTACCGATCAATAGACCTCATTGACCTGGGCCACCACTTTCAGGTAGGTCACCATTGTTTAGCCTTACGATCTCCATAATATCCTCCGAACCTTTTTCATATAATGGGCACCCTGGACCTAGGCGTTCTCGAAATTCAATTCCGATTTTTCGTCTGACCATCTCCCACCCAGTTTGCTTATCGCTAGCCGGTACAAGCCCGGCTTTGATACCACCTGACATCGCTGTTTTTCGGTGGTGGCCCAGGATTTGCATTAAGCAAGTCCTTAAATCTTACTAAAAAGCGCCTCCTACACTTGTTTCAGCTACTTGGTGAAATGATTTCGATGACTACCCTAACCAGATACTCTTTGGCCATTTCATTAAACGACCGAGTTATTCCAGTTGGGAAAGTGTTGCGTTTTTTCGGGGTTGTTCAGCCGACCTTTGTTGTTCCTGAGCAGCAAATACATTAGCCTGAATTGCGGGATGAATCATTTTTTCAATTCGCGCCATTTAAGGGCTTTCTTGTTCTTATTGGACAGTGACTGAAGAGTTGTTCTTAAATCTGTCGCTCCCAGTATACTATGTGCCCGAGCAGAGCTGATATAGGAGTTGATACCATTAGTGGATACGGCTCCTGAGCTATTTAAGTCGGCTGAATTGCAATTCTTTGTGGATTCCGCTCGGTATAATTGGGCTTCTTCTTCTCATCAGTGCTCAATTTTGTTACCTTGATACTGTCAAATATTGAAAAAAGGAAAAAGATGTGATTGTCAGGGGTCCGTGACCGTGGAAGTCATTTCTGCAAAGATGCCCGTGGACGGTGGAGCAGGCTTTCTGGCTCCTTTTCCTCCGGATAACAGTAGAGCAAGTCTTACAACCACTTTTCACTCAACATGAAGGTATTTCACCATAGAAGCAAAAGTTTTGACCTACATAGTTGAACGAATGCTGTTAAGTGCAATCTCAGCTCCGATATGTTAGCCCGAAAATGTGTTGTGACCAGACTGTTTCCATGGTAATCAGCGCCGATCACAAAAGCTTATGGAAACAAGTGCTCAGAGCCAGGTCGATGCTACTCAGGAACTCATCTCAACTGAATCTACATAGAACCTACGTAACGTAATAGCTACGAAACTAAAGTCGTTTTCTAACAGTCGCCACAATGTTAGTGAGGCAATCTTGTTAACTTGGAGCCGTTCACGATCAGATTTCACTTTCTCGCTACGTCACCAGAAAATGACGAGGTATAGAATGCCAAGATCATCAACTCAAATCGAAAGCTATAAACAGGCTGCTAGTTTGTGTGGTCTCTGGTTCAAATCCAGCCACGGACGGTGAACTGTGATCACATACTAGGCTCTGAACAGACTCCAATTTTGACTCTGCAGCAGATTTCAAATAGCCAACTTTAATCAGCATCGATTTCTTTAAAATTGTTTATTCTTTGATTTCCAAGCATTTCTTTAATCAATACTATATCCTGGAGGAAATTTGCAATTTTTTTTGCCACATTGTAGGTTTGTTGTGATTTTCCCGAAATAATGAAACCCCACTATCACACTAAAAAAAAATATGATAAGCGCTAGGTCAAAATTCAGATCTGGGATTCAATTCTTTTTGATAGCTCTAATTTATGAATCATTTGCATGAAAATATCAAAACTTTTAATTTAACCAATGGTTCAGCTAAGCGTGCCCTATTAGTTTAAAGCGATTTGCAATGCTAAAAATACTATAAAAGCATCAAAATTCACTACTTAAGTAAGCATTTGAGCTTGTTTGATTTCACAGTTGTTTCTGGACGGCGCCAGTTTATAAAGAGCCCCCGGATATTCCCAAGGACATTTAAATCATCAAAATAGAAATCGGTCACCAGAATCAGGCCGGCAGTTTCTTTCCTTTTCGGTCCATTCGTATCTCTAAACTTTGTGAATCTTTAAGTATTCGTTTATTTACTTTGGATATCTGCAAAGTAATTGAAATAAATTTGGCCTTTAAATGAAAACATTGAAGTTATAGCGGATTAAATTAATTTTAAACTTTAATGTAATTTTTTTGCGGACTTAATTATTTTTAGCTTGCCGCGTATTTAAATATATTTTTAAATGAGAGGCTCGTCTTAGGTTTATTTCATGAACATCCTAGACGGGTGAGTCAGTGAAAATGTACCAAATTAGATACATTTGAAATTTTGCATTAGATTTTCATGTAAGCACATTTTTCAGCACTCATTTTAAATAGTTTCTTCTATTTATTCCAATTGTGCCCCTAGTATGAGATTCAAGTTGATGTAATTTGTAGCTTTTATGTTATTGTTTTTATTTATGCACTTATTTAAAGAAGTAGAAGCAGTTCTGTCGATTTTTAACTTTCTGTACTTTATCTTGTCACTGTTTTTCGAATAGATCCTCTGAATCGAGTCTTTGATTCGGATCTTCTACACGGCTCAAAAGTTTTGAATCAAATTCATGAAAAGATACAACTTTCCAATTTCAAAATATTCTTTGAAGCCTTTCGACATCAAATCCTCTTCAAATTAACAATCATGTCTTACACATATTTTGTTACTGTTCAACCAATATCCAACTCATAATTCGGTCAATAAATACTGACTAAATATCATAGAATACGTTGTCAACCTCGCCGTACTTAAATTGTAACTAATATTTCAACATAAATCGATGTACGCACATGTCGTCGTGCTTTTAAGTAATATCACGATAAACCAATTCGTTATCGCTTTAGCACGTGTCATGTGTGCAAAAAGAAGAAGAAGAAGAAGACATTTTAAAAACTGCTACGGAAATATTTAAATCACGTAATATAATAAACAAACAACTATTATTGTCAAGACCTACAGCATTATATCATAATAGATGTGTAGTCGTGGAATATATTGAGAGAGAATACGTGTTTGTGATATTTTTAGTTTAAGATAGATAGTTTAGTGTAGTAGATATGTACCTCTGCAATTGTTCAAATACGTTTATTTTCATATGCGTAGGAGCTTATCTATAAATAAATGTTTGCCTATGAGTATGGAACAAGTGAGGTGCGTGTCCTATTCGGTATTTGTGATTGATGTGTAGAGACGGTGTACTTATGAAGTATGAACTTGTTATTGGTGATTTCTGATTATATTGTTGGAGCTTCAATCATTTGTTGATTCTACTAACGCGTAGTTTGCTGTTTATTTGTAACTCATTTGTATCCCTTTTACAGAATAAAAATACTATTGACAGGCCTATTCATAAAACGTTTTGTCACATTAGGTGTAATTTGCGGCCATTTTTCTTGTTTTGTTTTTTGTGGTCCATAAATTCAAACACTATGCAAAACATTGCCCTGTCATTTATGCTTTGTTCACAAATTAACAAAGTTAATCGAAATATTACAATGTGTTTTAATTAATTTTCTAATAAAAGAAAATATTATTAAAATCTATTTTGTTAATCAGCACAAAATCTGCCATCTGAGCCAAGTGTGCTAAAGGTCATAATGTGGTTTCGAGAACACGATGAATAACACAAAATGTGCATTTTAAATCTGCAGTCGTTTTGTGCAGCATCGCCAACAACAATAACACACACGAATATTGAAATGATGTCTATCGACTGTTTGCGAAGACGTGAAATATGAACCTTTTGAGGTTAAACACAATGCTAAAAAACGTCTTGATCTTGATAAGATCGTCTTCCTATTATGATCAATTTCTGCTCCCTGTCTGCCTACTTTCATCTGCATTTCTCTTCCCCCGTTTCATCTGTCATTGTTGCGTGTATCTTATATCTGGTCTTGATTTAGTTCTACATTTGAACACGGATTCAAACACGTATCTTCTCTTCTGTTTTCTTTTTTATGATATCTGATCTTGTAGCAGAAGGTTCACTTTCAATGCAATAGTCGTGTGGTATATCAATAAAATTTCCAATGTGGGTTGTTGGTGTTATTTGCGCCACTGTTATTGATGCTGCTGATCTAGAAATCGTAGATGATACGACAGTTTTGCTTTGCGATGAAATGGAATGAAATGAAAGCAGTAGCACAGCAGTACCTAGATAGTGGAAATGAGGGCTTGAGGTTTTTCTGTGGTTATTGGTGACATTGTGAAATAAAATTGATTGGAGTGATTCGTTGAAATGGTTTGACAGATGCAGATATTATCTCAGTAAGATTTTCCCATAGTGATTAGATTTAGTTTTTCACAGAATCAGTCAGTATCGTTTGAATAGAATCTTGGTGTAATGTGGGAACATATATCACGTCCCCTTTTATGTTAAAATGTATATTTAGGTTTGCTATTATACATTTTTAGTAATATTGCCTTTGCCATTATCAATGAGAATCATTTAAAAGTTTATATATATTGTGGATATGTTAGTACAAAATCTAATTATTTTTTTTCTTTTTTTTTCAGGTAAGCTATGATTTCCATGCCAAGAACATTCAAAGTAGATAATCTGGATGTATGTAAGTTTAAATTTTATAAATGACCAAAAATGTACACAGGGAAGCACAAGATGTTCATTTTCGTTCTGGTATTAATTTCCTCGTATATTCACCAAGACGATATGAGACAAGTCAAAAATTCAATCGAAGGTAGAATTTACATGTTGATATTTGGCTTTCACACTGAAGCGTTAAATTGGAAGTGATAATTGGCGATAAAATTATTTGATTTCTACTTAAGACTGTGCTTAGTACTCGATGTAAATGAAAAAAAATTGTTAATTCAAAATGTATTTTCGTAACGAAAGAGAGCTTCAGCGAAAGATAATCAATAAAAGAATATATCGTTTATCACATACCAATCCATAAGCAGTTTAATTGAAGATCTAGTAACAACCAGTTGTATTTAGGTTGTAAGATCAAGTTGTATTTATCTGTGCTGTCAGCGGTTGGTAATTTGTAGCGTTTTTTGCACAGTTTGATGGTTAATTAAAGTATGACAGTTTCATTACTGATAGTATTGTCCATCGTTTTCCACTGCTTTTTGCCTTCTTGGCTCGCATCAATTGAAGTCTGTCGAGATCGTTAGTGATGGTTCCACCCGGTTGGAGCAGTTCATAATACCTGATCCCTCCCACTATATGCACAGCATAATCTTCTAATAAATATTCTGCTTTGGCGATGTCGATGCATGACTGGATATTCTCTTTAAATCTAAAACTGGTATCCCTCAAGGTTCAATTCTAGGGCCACTATTCTTCTTGCTCCATGTCAGTGATTTTCTCCTCCTTTTTCGTGTGAACGTTTTTATTCGATTAAGATTTAAATTATTTATATGGCTAAGGATCTGTTGAAAACTATACCGAGCTTGAAATCTAGTGCCAAAAAAATTGATTCTATTAAAATATTATTCTGTGATTGTTTCTCTTAAAATAAGTCGCGTCACATATGGCTATTCATTGAACAACATTCAGCTCTAAATGTGTTCAAAGATCCTACTTGTAAGGATATCAAGTCTCGCAATACTACTGAAATAGAGAGACATTCAAAGCTCCATGTTCAAAATTTATCTTGTTCTATGACAGGTCCTTGTATTAATCCTGAAAAAGCATATCTTCTTGGCTAATTGGTTTCAATTACGGAAAAATAGGACTGTCGGCGATAAAAATGAAAAAAAAAAATGACTTGGTGTGCCGACACAGTTGGGCTCACTAATTAAAATGAGTCAATTAGTGTGAATCAGTCAATTGTGTCAGTAAGGTTTTGGTTGAAACATTATACATGTATGATACATGGTTATATCTGCAGTCCAATTAAATAATAAATCAGTGTCGATAATGGAAACAACGATTAGTAAAGATAATATAAAAAAAACAAAGTGATTTCTTTATTTTCTAAATTTTCTAAATAAAATGCGCTAGTTAAACGCCCTTGTAGAAGTCGCCCCTGTGGAGTACAAAGATCTTAGGCTTTTCCAAAAGCTCTATATACAGTTAGTCAAAAAAGTGTTGACTTATACTGTAAAATTTTTAACAGCGTTAAATTTTTGGTCTTCTAACTTGTACCAAGAATAAAATAGAAACATATATTTATTGTGTAATTCGTGTTTGAAAGTTCAATGAGTAGTACACAGAATATATAAAGTGTGTGTTGAAAATCATTAAAAGTTGGAATTAAAGTCATGAAAACAAGCTCACTAAAGTATTGAACTCACTAACTGAAATGCGGAATTTCATGATGAAAATGATAATATTTCAATTAATATTTTGTAGCATATTCCTTCGCCTTAATGATGCGGTGTATTCTGTTAGCCATGGTTTGGACTAGCCTTTTTGTCAAATCAGCACTAATTAGACCTCATTCTTCTTGAATGCCGGCTTTTAATTAATTTTTGCTTGATATTTTGTGTTAGCTGATCAAATCACTCAGATGCATCCCTAAATTCGCGATTGGATTCATATCCAGTGATTGTGGTGTCATTTTGAGTTGCCCCCACTCCTGCACAATACGCGCATAATGTTTGGGATCATTGTCTTGTTAAAATGTAAAACTATCACTCAAACCCCGTTTCAAGGCAATGTCCTTTAATTTTTCCTTTAACTTAACTGTTTTATCCATGACACCCTCAATAAAATGCAGTTTTTCTACCCTTGCTGCCGATATTCTGTCCAGACCATTACCGGCCCACCACCTTTTTGCACGGTTGATTGTAAGTTTCTTCTTTCTATCGTTCACCCGGCTTTCTCCACACGTGCTTCTTTCAAGGTGACCCGAATAACTCTATTTCGATCTCATCACAAAACTAAACGTTTTTCCAAAACTCATTTATTTGCATGGTCCTTTGCAAATGCCAATCTTTTTGCCCTTTTCACCCTGTTCACCCATGGTTTCCTCCTTGCAATTTGACTATGTAGTCCGGATTTTCTAATGACACGCCAAACTGTCTACACTGAAGTCTTTATTTACTGCATTACGCACTTCATGAAAAAATTTTACTGCTGAAATTTGTGGATTATCCTTCAGCGTCTCACAATGCGCCGTTTTGATGTATTGTCCAAAACTGTTCGCCGTCCTTTTCTGGGTTTATTTGCTACACTGTTTGTTTCCCTGGATATTTATTTTATTTTTTTCACTGTGCTTTGTGGCATCGCAAGTCATTACCAATTTCGCGCTGCGAACATCCCTCTTTGGAAAAGGATGACACTAATTTTTTTCTTCAAGAGTCCTTCCACGTTCTTATGCCATATTTCTACTTACAAAGCTACTAAATGATCGCGTTGAAGTACTGTAGACTACAAAATTCGTCAGCATTTTTCAAATATAAAAAAAAGGATTTACTTTCATATTTCAAAAATTTACATTTTTTTTTCAAAGAAAACATATGATAGTCAATACTTTTGTGAGGGCCATTTCACACCTTTTATGATACTTGCCTCTACTATCATTTTTATGATCAACAAACTCACATTAAATTATCTTGAAAATAACATTAATGTAACATAGATCACATTTCAAACAATTGTTTTGACTTGGGACTGCGATAAATTCAGATAAACTAGAAATTGAGTAACATAAGCGAATTGAGTCTTTACTTTTGTGGCTGATGATTGCATTTTAATCGCTATTTTATTTATTTCGGAAAAAGTCGTTATTTTCTAGAATAGCACCCAAAACGAGTGATCTTGATAATCTACTTGGTGTTATTTGAATGTTCAACTTAGAGATAAACTCTGAAAAAAATACGAACAATAACCCTAACTCTAAAAATCCAAAACTTTCTGCATCCTAATACTAATTAAAGCTCTTGATCTAGTCTAGTTTTTTATACACTAGAGGTATTTATTAAACTGATTCTTAGCACTTCACAATAAATCTTTCCCCAAAAAAACTAATTCGTTTCGGTCAATTGATTATCAAGTAGTGCCCCTTAGACGTTTTGCTATCTCAATGACTTTTACATGAGCCTACGCGAAAAATATGAAGGTCCTGGAAAAGTCGTTATGGAGACAATTGAGTGCCATGCACCTATGTACTATAATTACTGGCAAAAGACTATAAATATCTATTTTTTGCCTGTTTTTATTACATCTAATTGTATCTACATATCTGTTCTTATTATAAGTATCCAGTCCCGAGATTTTCGTGCTCATTATCATCTAATTAAATTGATTGCATTTAATCTGATTTAAATACGTTTTTGTATCATTTATAATTTTCGTTTCGATTTGATATACAGTGTACCAATAATGTCTTCGTACAGCAGCTATTTGAAACTTAAGTGTTAAAAAAGAATGAATTGTTGCAAGAAATTTGAAAAAGTGTTGATGCAGGTTTATTCATTAAACATTTTTATTTAATTTGGGAACAAAAACTAATCCATTTGAATTATTCATTACATAGTTATTAACTAAAAACAAAACAAAGTCAACAATTTGCCTCCAATAAAGTCTTCGTACACTTACGAAACAGTTTATAAAAATTTTTAAAAACTATAGATACATTTTTTGTAAATATTTAGTTGGGTAGCCTTTGTTTTTAATCATGGCTTTAAGGTGGTGTGACATTGATTCTACAAGTTTTTTGCATAACGTGGCTCTATTTTTGCCCATTCCTGCTGAAGAGTCTGTTTCAACTCAGGTTTCGAGCTAATATAATGAGTCCTCATCCTTCTTTCCAGCATGTTCCATATGTGCTCAATGGGATTGAGATCAGGACTTTGCGGTGGTGTTTTAAGCAAATGTGGAGCTTTGTGCGCCAAGAACATCCTAGTATACTGAGCCATGTGCTTAGGATTATTATCTTGTTGAAAGTAAAAATCCTTTGATATACCCAAATTTTCGGCACTTGGCTTCAAATTTCTCTTGAAAATTTCAATATATGCCCTATGATCTATGATTCCTTCAATTATTTCTAAGTTTCCAACGCCGCTGGCAGCCGTACAGCCCCATACCATTACTCCGCCGCCATCGTGTTTTACCGATTTAAGTCTCGTACACCTCTGGTAAGTCAAGTAAATCGCAAAAAACGTTTGAACTTCGCTCGGCAATACCAAAATGCATCTCTCGACTTTTGTTATATTTTCTGATGAATCCAACCACAACATTTTTGGGTCTCATGGTAGATTAAGAGTGTGGAGAAAGCCAGGGGAAGCTTACAGCGCAAAAAACACCATCAAAACTGTAAAACACGATGGCGGCGGAGTAATGGTATGGGGCTGTACGGCTGCCAGCGGCGTTGGAAACTTAGAAATAATTGAAGGAATCATTGATCATCGTTCATATATTTAAATTTTCAAGAGAAATTTGGAGCCAAGTGCTGAAAAATTGGGTGTATCAAAGGATTTTTACTTTCAACAAGATAATGATCCTAAGCTTCAGCAGGAAAGGGCGAAAATAGAGCCAAACTATGCAAAAAAAAAACTTGTAGAATCGATGCCACACCACCTTAAAGCCGTGATTAAAAACAAAAGCTACCCAACTAAATATTTACAATAGTTTTTAAAATTTTTCATAAACTGTTTCGTAAGTATACGAAGACTTTATTGGTGGCAAATTGTTGACTTTGTTTTGTTTTTAGTTAATAACTTTGTAATGAATAATTCAAATGGATTAGTTTTTGTTCCCAAATTAAATAAAAATGTCAATGAATAAATCTGCATAAAAACTTTTTCAAATTTCTTGCAACAATTCATTCTTTTTTAACACTTAAGTTTCGAATAGCTGCTGTATGAAGACATTGTTGGTACACTTTATGTTTAAGTATTTCCCGAGATACACGCTTTCCAAGTATTGTGAAAGCTTCATTGCTTGCAATTTAATTAACAAACATATCAAGCAGCCTCTCCAATAATTACCGTTATAACAGGCAGGGTTCTTAGAATATCTCTGATTCATCTGTTCTCATTCCCAAAAAGCTTCGCAAATTGTATTCTTTTGAAATTCGAACGTTTTGTCTCTTATTGTTGGAAATGAGTAAAATTACTTTTTCATATTTTCAAATGTCATTTATAAATTATTTGATTGTTAAATTTTTGCCGAAATTTCAGTATTTTTAGTTACAAGCGGCGGTGTGCTGGTGCTTCTGTTGTGCCTAGAAAAGATGGTTTGTTGTGATACTCTTTTTATTTGTACTTCTTGAAATATTTTATTGGATTTTGATATCTGGCATTAAAAAAATTTTAAAATGGAAGATTTTGTCACTGCACTCAAACCTTTAAATTTTTACGTCCATGCATATATAATTTTTACGTTGAAATAATATATTTCTGAAAATGCAGAGTTGACCGTTTTAAAGTTTATTTAATTTTTTTCTATATAATTATTTTTTTCGTTTAGAATCACATATACCGAAAAAATTTCCTAACTTATTTTTGTTGAAAACACAATAAGAGAAAGCTAATCATTCCAGCATTATATACAAAATATCTATCTTTAAAACCGTATTAACGTGAGTTAGTTATTTCCATGCAACCAAAATAACACGTGCGACACCTTTATGTTTCTAAACGCCAATAGATTAGGAGAGGATTTTTTGTATTTGATATTTGATACCCATCTTGAAATCTTCAGTTCAAAGTATTTCTCACGCACTTTTCGCATGAATGAAGAAACATCCTTGATATCATGCTATACGCGAATTCATATCGAAATAAAAATCTAAAAATAAATCTTGTGAATCCATAAACGATTATGCTTACGAACCTGGAAAAAATTCGTCATTTCCATGGAGAAAAAAAAGTAGCCAATAAGCAAAACATTTAGATTGTGAAATTTTGTTTCCTTCGAAATTCTTTACTCATGTTTCCCGTTTCATCGAATAGTCTACTTCAATTTCACAACATCATATCAAACTATATTCCGGTCAATATGCTCCAATCAGTATGCTGAACCTTGAATCGCACAAAAATTCAAACAACCACAATGGCTTATACGTTTGGGAAGCAGTCAGAAGAAAGAAGATATCCATTCAAGCCTCCACGCTATATTAGACTCTGGCTGTAAACAAAAAAGGAATCAAAATTCAAACAATTTCAACCCTGAGGGTCTGCTCCATATGTTGTTCCTATGCAACACCAGCAATCCATGTTTATTTACCTCCAACGAAAAAGACCTTCATTTATGGTTTCTTATTGTTGTTGTTTTTCCCATTGTTTACATCACAATGTATACACAATCTTATCGATATGTATATTTTCCATGTTTGAAGAAACCCAATTCATTCGTTGACTTTGAAAATGGTTCCTGGTTCACCCTCCACAGATACTCATGAATTTCGGTAGCCAACATTCTTACTTTCCGCATTGAGGTAGGTATAGGTATATGTGCCTACACGTGCACTATTCACCTTATGTCTTCTGGCATTCCATCTATATTTAGATCGGGACGACAGCAGCATTGGCTTTATAATTGGCGAAGCATGACGTTGATAAAAAATGGTATTTAGCTTTTAGCAATAACAATAGTTAGCTATTTGCGTGTATTGTAGATGAGCAAAATGTACTAAGACAACAATTAGCCAGACTCCACGTACTCTGAAAAATGACGAGAAAGGAGAATTACTTAAACCCTAATTCCCTTGTCGATTGCGTGTCGAATTACGACAACCATCCTTTTAGGAAAAAAAAACAAAAATGCTCAAATTCTGATATAGACAGTGTCCTGTCGACGTCGCCGCCGGTTCTTGTTGAACGGTGTGATGAAATAGTATGCCACCAATTTGCGATATTTATTGTTTATGTGAAGAGGAATGTTGAAATGAAGTCAGGTGTTTGCTTTTAAAAGCAGACAAAATTTGAGTAAACGATTCAAGGGCATATTTTTCAAGTGTTTAAATGAATTGGAATGAGTTATTGTATATATTATTGTATGGGTTTAATTTCGACCGATTTTCAAACGAAGTCCTTCCCCAATATTATGACAACATACTGGCGCTGTAAACAATACGGCAAAAATATATTGGTATTATGAAGTAAAAGTAATCACACGTCTAGTAGTTGAAACTGGAGCTTCATTCACCCGTTTACAATCAATGTATACGACGAGTGCGGTGTGACTAATTCCACGACTCACTTTACCCCTGATTAAATTTAGGTGCCTATTCAGAGCTAGGGGAACTCAAAGCTCGGTGCAAGATCCCTCGTCCCAAACTGGATTTGAATCAGGGACCCCACATGCTAGAAGTCAGTGCCTACCCACTAGACTGCATGAGCTTCTACTATTGTGAAGAAGGTTGATTATAAAATCTACTTCAGCTGACACCCAAACTACCTTGTTCATAGCAGAGGATTCTTAACCAGTAAATGTATGAAATCTGTGATCATAGACTTTAGAGCGATAAAAAAAAGATGGTGCCCTGCACTTCCCAAACAAATTCTATAGCTTCAGCCTCATCAACTTTCTTGCTCTGACGACAGCGTATTCTGCTAACGCGCAGAAAACTAGAACGAACCTTTTTGAACGTTAAATTTAAATGAATCTGTATCTTCTTCTTACAAGGTAATATGTCATCCTATCATCAAACTTATACCAAAGAGAAAAGAATAGAATTCTGTCTTGACCTTAATCTAAAACATTTAGGGAACCAAAAAAAAATTTCACAAGACAATTGCGGCATTAATCATTATTCCCGATGATCTAAAAGAAAAGTACGTTAAAACCATCCAAAGAAATCCATTGAATCCGATGAAGCATATAATTTCTTTGTAAATTTAATGGGCGAAAACAATATTACTGGGCCGATATTTTTTCGATAAAAACTAAAGATGTCTGGCTCACCCTTTACTTCGTTCCGAGGGAAATATGTATATTCTTGACCCCAAGAAATACGTATTTTATTTGCTGTTCATTTTCAGAGTACTCGCCGCCCTCTTGACTTTTGAGTTTTAACTCCGTCAGTTGATAACACCTTAGCATCTCTCATCGGTGGAATAGCAAGACACATCGAGACATATACGATAACAAAGGACGGCCCAGTGCCTCCATCTTTCTCTATCCAGTTCATAGACCAACTGACCACTCCCTTGCATACGATCTACAATAAATTATTGTCAGTTCATATCCTTCAAAGCGTAGATAAGCAATTTGGCGATAACTATCGGGGTATCGTTTTTCGTCAATTCGAGGACAGCGCATTATTTGAGAAACTTGCCTGTGATAATTAATTTATCTTATTGAATAGTAACATGAATTTCAAAACGGCGAGACTACTTCTACCAATATCAATATATATAATATTTTCTGATGTATATAATATTCTCTGATGTCCTGTGTGAAATAGAGAAAAGAATTCAAGCATCAGTAAAGCTTTATGTAACAATGTAACAATCTCTCTTACATTTCCATACATAATATTGTGTAGTAGTATAAGCTAGTTTTAAGTCAAGTTTTGAATAAACCATTTTTAGTCTAAAATAAGAGCTCAACGTCTTATCATTGTAGCAGTAAGAACACAACACTTACGATATGTGTTTCAACCAACAATATGACAAAGTTCCAACTATGGTTAACAAGCAACTTAGGCTCATTAAAAAACGCACAAAGACTCCTAACATATTTGGATTATATTGCAATACCGTAACAATCGTAGGGACGGCCTATCCCAGGGTCGCATCGGTCACGCAAAAAAAAAAAATGCAGGAAAAAATAAAGTTTTTGAATTAAAACTTAACTTATCTGCATATCTAAGCCAGCTCTAAAACTAATCGCGATGAAAATTTAAATTAACCTGAGCTGATTTATTTAACTATCAATTATATTTACATAAAACCTGATTCAATTTTCGCCACCTTCAAAAAAAACATTTAACGTTCAAGGCTAATTTTTCTTTAAGAAGCTGGATATATCTCAATTTCTTGACAGATATCAGTTATTACAGACTTTTTTGCGATAACAAAAATCTCACTGGAGTTGAAGCCAAACTAATAAAAAAAATATATAAATGCAACTAACATACTATTGCCATAATCTTCAATAATCCTACAGTGTCTTCAAATCTGACCAATTCCATAATGCTCTAAAATGCTAAAAAAAAAAAAAAAAAAAAAAAAAAAAACTTAGACTTTCTATTTTCTGATGCATGTAATTTTCTTCCATCACTACACCACACTCATTTGCTATCATTATCATACCTCGACTCTGCAATAAATTATTATTCCGACCAAATTTTAACATTAACATCCCCAAAACAATTTGTTTGGCGCAAACGAAAATCCCATCTAATAAAATCATTGCTTCAACAGCCTAAACAATCTTTGCCTAAACTCCGGCATATATAAACAGCGCATATATTTTAAAATATTCACACATCGTATGTGCGTTGTTATCATTTAAACTTTTAACACTGTCACGTTACGCTCAACTTGACAATTGAAAGAATAATAAAAAAACTTATATAATCATTTTACAAAGTGGTACATATATGTTTGGTTTTTTTCTCTTTCACAAAACCACTTCGATTTATGCGTAGAGTGACATCATTGATCTTTGACACTATTGTCAAATTTATTTCATTTGTTTCATTATTTATAATAAAATATCATTTTTAGACAGAGCTGAAGCTAGATTAGTGTTTCACGCTTTTATGAATGTGGAGCGGGTATAGCATGTGATCGCACTTTTGGACTTTGTCTCATCCAACGAGCGACATCTGTCAAAATGACATATGCTTGCTTTTTGTGCAGTATCATAAAGTAGTCGCACTATAACCATTACCGAATCTGGGAGAGTCAAAGTTTGTAGAAAGTTTGTTCACAATCAATGTATACGTGATGGAGTAATAAGTTCTACGTTTCATTTTACCCTTGATATGCCTCAGGTACCTATTTCGACCTCGGCTAACTCAAACCCCGGTTTGTGATCATGATTGGATTTGAACCATGGACCACACGGTATATATATATATATATATATATATATATATATATATATATATATATATATATCTATATATATATATATATATATATATATATATATATATATATATATATATATATATATATATATCTATATATATACACTCCTTATCACTTGAATAGCCCACTTGGAAAATTTGTAATAACTCTTCCATTGTTTTTCAGAGAATATTGGCATAAAAATCGTAAACACGTTGTAGACCGTAATGAACATCTACCTGGTATTGGGATTTAATTTTCGAAAACTGTGGCAATAAAAAATGAGTAACGAAAAAAAGGCATTTTTCAGCGCGTCAATAGAATAGCCCAAGTGGCAAAAACAGCCGAAAAGAATAAAATAAAAACAAAATTTGCTTATTTTAATAATGGGTGTGTCCCCCTTTCGCTTTTATTACTTCACAAATTCTATTTTTTAAACTTTTGTATAGAGTTTGCAGATACTTTATTGGAATTTTTTCCACTCCTCTTGCATGGCGGCTATTAGCTCTTCCCAGTGGTCAAATTGTCTTCCGCCTTCGTAAACTTTTCGACTTAAGTATCCCCATACGTTTTCAATAATATTCAAGTCGGGTGACATCGCAGGCGACTCGAACCTATTTTTCACTATACGTGCGGTGTGGATTGGGGCATTATCCTGCTGAAGAATGGCATCTTGGATTTCCAAAACCTCGCGACATCTTATTGCTTCGTTTTTCATCAATTCTAGGTAATTTGCAGCATTCTGACGACCGGACAACAACCCCAAATCGACGACCCCATTGAAGGAAATTCCTCCCCACACCATGACTGATCCCATCGCTGCGTTACGTCGAGACAATACCAATTCTTCCTTTCGTAAATCGTGAAAATAATATGAAAAGCCATCGGGTCCGTCTAAATTAAACTTTTTGCCATTTTCTGGTCCAAGTCATATGCTTCTTTGCGAATGCCAGGCGCGCTACCTTATGACGCTCCTGTAGCACCGGTTTGCGCTTCAGTTTCCTGCGTTTCATATTCGGAGATCCTTTAATAATTCGACGAACCGTTGAAACACTTGCAGTAACTCCAACTTTTGCACGGATTTTGCTCACAGAGTCCTTCGAATTAGATGCTTCCCTCAAAATTCTTCGCCGTTCTTGCTCTGTTGTCACTTTATTAACGCGTCCCACATAATTTTTACCATAATTATCCTTGTCCTTTAAAAAGTTTCCCACTACTTTATTACTTCTGTTAATTTGCCTGGCAATTTCACTGTTATTTAAGTTTTATCCCTTTAAAACCGAGATGGTAGTTTTTTCTTCGCCACTCAATGATTTTCCGCGTCCCATTTTGCACACCAACACGTTGATCTCTCCCAAAAAATGAATTTTAACATATAAACAGTCTTCAAATTTAAAAACTCAAATAAATACTAACCGGAGATTGATACACTCCACACACAGTATAGACAAATAATAAGTGGGCTATTCTATTGACGCGCTGAAAAATGAATTTTTTTCGTTTCTCACTTTTTATTGCCACAGTTTTCGAGAATTAAATCACAATATCAGGTAAATGTTCATTACAGTCTACAATGTATTTACGATTTTTATGCCAATATTCTCGGAAAAACAATGGAAGAATTATTACGGATTTTCCAAGTGGGCTATTCAAGTGATAAGGAGTGTATATCTATTTGAATAGCTAGTGCTCTAAATGCCTGGCTATTCAAGCTAAGACTAAATTTGTTGGTCTTTGTTTATAAACATGTAGATACAAAGCCCAATAGTTCATTGACGTTTATGTGCACATAATTTGTATTTACAGCATACTCACGCCTTCTTTTAAATGTGATTATTTCAATTCATCTTAGATTTTCTCAAATAATAGTTTTTCAATAAATAATAAATTTCAACTAATTTCAATCATATTTCCGCATCCGCAATAATAATTTACTGTAAATTCGAATTAGTTAATCAATTACTAACCGATTCCAATGAAATCGGTAAAAGATTTGAGTATTCATATCACCTGTAGCACGAAACTCGTGTTCATTTCTATTCATCCACCTCTGTTTTCTTACCTTGGCAGATATATCAAAGACATTATGTATTTTATACTCGATCCCAAAGCAAAATATTTAAATATGCCTAAGGGATTTCGCGGAAATATTTCTCGCTTGCGGCAGACTTTTTGCATTCGATTCTCTTTCCATAGATAATTTATGGAACAATTGTTTGTTCTGAACGCGCATTTGTCCCGTAGAGAATGGACTTTAAGAAAAAATTTCCTAAATTATCGATAAATTTTGATTCTGGTGGGACATGAAAGGTTAGAGAGAGATGTTTATTCAAAGAAATGTTTATTCAAAGTTCATTTTCGGTAATGCAATTTTCAGTTGTTGGTTAGAGAGTTTGAAAGTAAAAAGAAACATATTGAGAGTTCTTGTAAAAGAAATCGACGCTGCTATCGAAAAGGTTACAGTACCATGTTTGTCTTATGTATAAACTTTTGGTGATATTGGATTCCAAATAAATTTCATAATTTTAGAGTGAAATGTTTTTGCTTTTCCTACTTAGGCCAATGAAATTGAGACTTTGATTCCAAGTTTCCTCTCGTGCGAATCCAGCGATAATGCTATTGCTTACCATGAATTACCGAAACTTTTCGTCAAAGTTCTTTGGATTATGTTTTGTATTAGACTGGGCGAATATATCAAGTGAGGTGGGAGAATTTCATTCCCTTTGAATATAAAATTCATGGAAATGTGTTCCAAGCAAAAATATTGGAACACAATTTTCAAAAAATTTCTAGACTTTTTATTTACGCTTTTCTGGGAAGGTATAGGATATTGAATAGCATTCATATTCCGTTAAAATGCTGTACTTAAGCTGATATGGACCTATAGCCTTAAGTTTTGGTAAAGCTATCATTATCTAATATGATCCTCAGGAGGCGAACAAAAAGCCTTAAATATATTAAGATGTGGTATTTCCACAATCAAAACTCTACCAGTTGAAAAATATAGTTTAAATATTTATCTGCTATCCAAAAATATATCGCTAGATCTTTTTCAATCATTAAACCTCGAAAGCGTAAATTTTTGAGTTAAATATTTGGCACACATGCATACATATGTATTAAATATACTGAGGCTCTATTTTAGCAGTATATTAAATATACTGAGGCTATGAGGCTCTTTTCGGAATTTCAGTTGAGCTCGGGATCAATTGAGCTTTTCTTCAATAATACATTTAGTCTAGATATGTCTAGAACCGAACCACTTTTTTAAATATATGATGAAAATAGTTTTCACGAAACTCAAACCGAAAGTTTTTTTCTATGATTTGATAAAACATAGAGCGTAGATCTCGTGCCATGGGTAGAGCACTGGCTTCTGGCGTTTGCAGTCTCGGGATTCGATTCTAGAAACCACGCACTGAACCCTGAGTTAACCTAGCTGTGAAACATGATACTAATAATTTCATAATCGAAAAAAATTTAGATAAAAGAAAAGAAACTTTATCAACTCCAACCCCCAACACCTGTAATGGGTTGTAGTGGGATATTTTGTTCTTGATTATTTTATAGTGTAGCAGCCATAAATTGTAGCTAATGGTACATGGCGGTTCGATCATCATAAGTACGATTCCCTAGCAATAAGTAGCAATGAGAATTTATCGCCGCGATGGTGAAATATAGAAACCGAAAGACAGCAGAGCAATTTGTTTGACCAAAGTTTCTAGTAAAATTATTTTAAAGCTAACGAAAAATATCCCATCGGTAGTTAGTCTTGGAGAATAACGTTATTCTGATTTGGTTGCCTTGCGACATTGAGTTTCATAATTTATCTTGTTGTTGCCTTGAATATCTATCCAATAGATGGATAGATATACTTTATTTATGACTAATCTTTAGTTTGTACAAATACAAATGATAATTTCTTAATTTAGAGTTCAGAATATGTCTTTACATTTATATATGTAATTAATAGTTTATATTGGAGTTGATTTTATTTAAAATGCATACATATTTAAAGAAGTTGTCAACTTACAAGGGAAAATTCACAAAAACCTTTCGGAACTTAAAAACTACGACTAATTTCCTATAATTACTTAAAATTAGGAATAGACATAGTCGGAAATTAAGGATGCTATTAGTGGGTGATTCAATTTTAGCAGAATGATTTATATATTTGATTTTACTAATACGGTAGAGTTGCTTTCTAGAAAAGAAACGCGATTTGTTTAAAATAATTTTAAGCACTTGTTTTGTTGCCTTTGTAGTTTTTTTACCTTGGTAATTTTCGAACATGCATCATCCATATGAGGTTTGAATGTTAATTTCTTATCTAACCGGATGCCGAGGTATTTGATAGAGTCCGACCATTTTATTAAATTTTCTAGGATATTGATGGGGAGGTTTGGAAGAAAACGACGAACGCGCCTTTTTGTAAAGAATATAGCTTGGGTTTTTTGTTATTGATTTTAATTTTCCATTTGTTGTGAAACTTTTCAAATAACCTCAGGTGGTCATGGAGCCTGTTGATAATAACATCAGGGTTGATTGCAGTTGTATACATCGCAGTGTCATCAACATAGGTTGCAATAACGCATTCTGGAGTCGTTGGTACATCCTTAGTGTATAAAATATATAGAGTTGGCCTAAGAACGGCACCCTGAGGAACCCCAGCCCCCTGAAAACCAAACTGATATATTTAGGATATATAGTCTCCGCGAAAAGTCTATTGCTCAGGGCTAAATATATTTCGAAGTGTTGAAAAAGGAATTACGCAATGCACATACATTAGCTTACCCGCATTACTGGAGTCTACATAGAATTACTTTTTCAAAAATTTTACTAAGAGATGGAAGTAAACTAATCGCCCTATTTTTGCTAGAATCATGAGGATTCTTTCCAGGCTTAAGAATAAGGATGACGACTGCTCTCTTTCAGGCAGACGGGAAAATACTGATCTCAAGGCATGAATTGAAAATGGAGCTTAAGTAATCAATTGCTGCTGTAGGTAGGTTTTTGAGAAGTAAGTTGGGGATTTTATCGAGGCCAGGAGCTTTTTTTATTTTTGAGTTTTTTGAGAATGCGCTTAACCTCAGATTGTCAGCATAAAATAGCGGATGCATCTGCGTCTCTGTTAATCAATTCATCATTGAAATTTTTAGCTTCAATCACCAGGGTGGTTTCGACTAGGGAGTGCACCAAAATGATGGGCTCGAAGGAAGTAACCCGCTAGCACGCCTGCTTTTTCTTGGTCAGTATACGCTGTACTGTTAGTAGGCTCCTTGAGAAGAGGGAATAAAAGCGGGTTTCTGTTTAAGGGCTCGATGTAATTTCTACACGTTCGAAGAACCTTTTTCTTGGGTAGATATTACTTCATTCCACCTACGGTTTCGCACTTCTATGAACTTATTCCTGATTAACTGAGTGAAGCAATTCACTTGAGTTTTGATGTCTGGGCTACGAGTTCACTGCTATTGTCTACGGAATTTGTTACGCAATTTAATTAGCCTATTTGGCGGTGGTGGCAGCGGTCATTTTAGTGAATTTTCATGTACCCCTATATTTCTATGCAGAGTACATTGTTGTTAAAAGTAGGTACTGGAACTAAAAACTTATTATGTTTTAGCTTATTGTCTTTTAGGCTTGTCTATGGAAAAAAAAATTGAAATTATTAACACTATGTGGGCGCTGAGTGCCTAAAAGTAGGCAAGGATTTTTTTTCAGATTTAGACTATACACACATGAACTTTAAAAACTATGCGTGCAGTCCTGTGACTACGGTAGAGGCACGTGGAAAAAAAATCCTTCAAACTATCGATCCTCCTGAAACTGACAACCGGATTATCCGATCAATATGAAATTTACAGAGCGTGTTGGCATTAACTGAGACCAGGTGTAGTAGAAGTAATTTTGAAATTCAGAAAAAAACTTCCGATTAAGCCAACAAATTTGAACGGGATTCACACCGTAGCTGGACCTTATTTTAAGCCAAGTTATGGTATTTTTTCCCCTAAATCTTGTAAATTTGCTCAGCAGAATAAAGCTTTTTTCCGTATAACTTCGGTTAGTCAGGAAATCAAAAGGAAATTCATGTAGTCAATGAAAAATTATAAAAGGGCGGTCAGCTATGATAGTTTTTGTAATTTTTCGGCATTTCTTTACTTAACGATTTTGTCATTAAATTTACAAATGGGAATTATCCCACAATTACAATCAATAGCAAAAATTAAGGTTTCGAACATTGGAAAAGATTTGCGGGTGGTAGTCCTAAATTTTTTTTAACCCCTATAACTTCCAGATGAGTGACGAAACGAAAGTCACAGAGTGTTTTGAACTTAAGGGGTTATACGCAGTTAGAAGGCCGAAAAAAGACGTTTTTTATTAATTTTTTGTGAAAAGATGGTTTATTTTACATTAACAAAATGTAAATATGTATTTAGTGGCAACATCTAAGTTTATAATGGCACTAATAATTTGTAAAAATATTGATCTGGTGCGCTCCTCCAGACGATCTCCTGAAGGTCTTCCAAAAAAAGGTGTTCGGCGGTGACCACGATTTCTCCGGTGAAATTCATCTGTAGATAGATAAAACTAGGTATTGATCGAAGGAATAATCGAAATTTAGATTTTTGACAAAATGGCAGCTTCGTAAAAAAAAAATCGAATTTTTGACCAAAAAAGCCATTTAAAATTGTTTAAAAAAATAGAAATAATTATCTGAAATATTATCCCTTCGATTAATTCCTGAGGAATATGTCTGAAAAAATTGTGTTAAATTTCAAACCGTTTGGTTGAGCCGTTTTTTAGAAATCATGGTCACCGACTTGGAAAACACAATTTTCAGAAAAATGAGTTTAAAGTTTCGGAAGAAGTTAATACATAGATAATTTGTTTTTTTACTTACATGGACTCATCTATTCTAGGGCCATAAAATGTATCCTTTGTAGCATCAGGAGCTTCTAATACTTCGATTTGATGTTGCCTACGAGCCATTCTTCTCTCTCGCTTACTCCCATGCGCTTCGGTCTGTACTCCGCCTACTTTCTAACAGTCTGAGATGTGATTACAAATATGCGTATATCTAAAAAAAAAACTTGCCGGATCGATTTGAAATTTTCAGGGAATATTAAAAGTTAAATATACATTCCGAAAATGCAAAAAATAAAAAATCGATTTTATGAAAATTCTAACTGCGTATAACCCCTTAACGTGAAGCAAATTTGATATATTTTTGGCTGTGGTGCAAACATAGAGTTTGCAGTACCAGAAATTTGGGTAAATTTTGCACCAACAGATGCTTTTAATATATCTTCACGTAAAAATAAGCAATCAATTTACAACTTTCGGTGAAAACTTCGGATGAAAACGAAATTCAAAGGACATATGTAGCCATAAAACAGTGTTTCTCTCCTATTCGCTTTGTGTCAGAAATGGTTGATATGATACTATAAAAATGTGTATTACGTCTTTCCACATTTTTTAGTCACTCAAAGATAATTTCTTCGAAAATCAGTTTTCTAGCGGTTCTGATACGCTAGAGCTTTTTTTTTTAGCTGGTCTGATGATTCGACAAAGAAAGCAAGTCAAATTACGCAATTGGTAAATAAAACAAAATTCAAAAGCCGATATATCACAAGCCCTTGTACGGAACTGACGCAGCCTAAAACAGAAAATTCTGTTGATAATGGAACGGAGTTGTGAATTCTTTTATTATTTATAACTTTTAAAATCATTTTCCATTTTTTCATAAATATTTTCATTTTCTACGCCGTCTGTTGTATCAAAAGTGTTTTTTTTTTGAAAATCAATCAAACCAATCTATGGTTTAAGACAACAGAAGAAGTGGGTATGGTGTCTGTAGACAATGGGTATGCACCTTGATCAGAAAGCCGCGATTGTGCACCTAATGAAGATTAAAAATCATAGGACCCAGCAGGTCAAAATAGTATCGCAAATTAATTCAAAGTTGTTCATCTAATTAATCAACAAAATTTGGATGAAATTGTTCTAGCTTAAGAGCCTAGACAGACGACACAAGTTAATTATCATTTCGAGCCCAATGATCATTATCCATTACGTGTGTCATGGTTAATCATCATTTATAACATCATCAATGAGGTTCTACGAATTATCATTTGGAAGCTAATGCTCATTTGCTCTTATCGATTGTCGCACCATCTACGGAGAAGATAATGAAATTTACTGGGGAAATTCCATTTGAAATAATGTAGTTTCTAACTGTCAAAAACATAAACATATTATTTCGAATATATTACAATATGAGTGCGTTTATGCCGTAGCCAAATTAGTGAGCTCTGCTTATTTACCAGCGGTATAAATCACTTTTAAATTAGCCGAGCTTGCTATTTTGGCTACGCTACTTTAGCGCTGCTAAAATTTAGCGCTGTCATAAGTGTGAAGGTGGCAGTAGTATAAACACTTTAACAGCGTTGTTTCGTTGTCAGAAGTATAATAAATAGGATTTCTAGTTTCGAGTGACATTCGTAATCTGGAAGCCTTGGTGCAAGGGTGTTTTTGTTCTTAGTATTGAGCTCCTTTCAGATATTACGCCATTTTTGCTTTGGTTAATAAGTTGTACGGTGTAAACGCTACTACTATAGCAGCGCCAGTTTGGCAACGCTATTTTAGCTACTCCATAAACAAGGCCTATGGCATGCAAATGTTTCATTTTTTGCACATTTCTTCGTATTCTCTTCTTCAATACCTGAACATTTTATATTTTCTTCCTTATCGTGATTAAACTTTTTTTTGTATAAAATTTCCATAATTTTACACAAAGGCTCATTCGCAGTAAAACTTGTTCTAATTTCTGATTTTTTGATGTGTTTCGATAAACAATAACTGTCAAAATAATACCATTTAAATTCAAACAACCTACAGCTGTTAAACAACCTCATTCAAATAACCGTGTGTCACTCTCCAAACAAATTATCATTAGCGTTCAATGATCATTGTGTTAATGATAATTAACTTGTGTCGTCTGTCTTTAGTCTTAACGTAACAAAATCCATTTTACTGCAAAATTACTTCAGAAAAAATATCCAATTATCTTCTCAAAAGCCATGTTACATAACGTTGAAATCATTAAAAGATTAAAAATTTGTTCATCGGAATTAAATTTCCTTTGAATCACACCGCACACTACTTCAACAAACAATGAGAATAACAAAACAATTTTCAATCATATTTAGATCCAACAAAGCAAATTTTATTCATAACGAATTCATTTCAATTCTCCCTCCAACGTCGTCGTGCAATTTAACATACCCAGTTTTCCATAAATTCCTAGTAAACCTACATCACACAACCAGCCAACACACTAACTGCAACTGTGATGATGCGATTCAGTGCAGCATGCATCATTAATCCATGCAATTTAGATGTGACTCTCGATTTGAAAGCCGCCATAACCATTAAAAACATGAGTGTAGTTCATTATCAACTCGAAAAGACCTCGACAACTAACGTTCAAGTTTCATAGCTGAACCTTGTTCGTCGAGGGCGACATACAACGAAAGAGTCTCTCGCGTTCTCTTTGACGGCCTCGTTTTGGCCACACGTCTCGTTGCAAGCAATGGCATCAAAGTTTCGCGCAGGAGGACCGAATCTAACATAGTCCTTTTTCGACTGTATGTCTTCTTACATCTGCAAGCATAAGTCATATATGTATGCATACATGTGTACATTGATTCATCTATTCTTTTTGATGGAAAAACAAACAAAAAACATATGGAGAATCAGAGAGATTTTCTTTTCAGATTTTTATATAACAACATGCAATCAAAATCAGCATGCTGTACTTCGCCCTTGCTTCCTAATTGTACCGTCACAACTCCGTTCATCAACCCGGTATTCATATGCCCGATGGGTTGGAGTTGTTTCCGGCTAAAATAAATAAGGACAAAAACAACCCCGAACCAGCACAACACCCGCGTGTTATAGCCGGTTTTACCATTTCTCTTTCAAACTAAACTTCATCCACTTATTCGGTTTTCTGTTCCCCCCCATTCTACCTCACGCTCTACTTAGGAAAATGGCCGACGTTATGATAGCTCGTGGATGAAACAGAAAGCTGAAAAGAGTTCATTCGTATTCGAGTTTCAAAGAGTAGGCTAGGAGTCTTCGTCGTAAATGAACCCCATGCATCCTTTACATAGTGCAAAAGAGCGAAAAGCATCGAAAGGGAAGCTCAAGTAAGTACGAGCCAGACTCAACCAACGACGGAATACAAGATTTGACGGTGGCCACTCACCCACCCACAAAGCAGCAGCACGCAGCTATCACAGCTTGACGGCTTGGAGCTAGAAATATGTATGTGGGCTAGCCCTAACCTAGGCTCATAGTTGTGCCATGATGCCATGGTGATTCTGTGTGAGAGTGATGGAGTTGTTCCGGCGCTTCTTTCAAACACCAATTGAAACTGTCCCAGTGCTTTCAATACCAAAGTGAACAGTGTGCTACCGAAGGATTGGTTCCTACTCCGCAAATAGATGGATAATATATCGAACAAGAACACCTGCGAGCGTGACATATTCTTATTTATTGGAAATGATAGTGAAATATCTAAGAAGCTACATACTAAATATCTACTATTTTTTCAGTACATCAGGGTTAAAAAAATAACTGAAAATTTTTCATCATTAGACATTCAAAATGAAACTATTACATTAAGTTTAAGTTTGATAAAAATTTTACCGAAAAGTTAAGGAAACTTTTACAATAAATCAATTGTATTTTCCGGATTTACATGAACAAACCCTCCATGCACCCACTGTATGCGCTGATGCATTTCCCAGCGCCAGTACAACATAAAATCAAGATAAACTATTATATATACACATATCACTGAAACATTCCACATAATCAATGTACAACGATGCAGTGTAGAAAAGTGAGGTGGGTCGGGTGCAACAAAGCCCAGTCACTGATACGAAACTACTACAGCAGCGCCAGCATGCTTTAGAAGTCAAGGACGCACACTGCCCCCACAACAAGAATCGAGCTCCACAGATCAACTTTTCTGTCGCATACGCTTTGGAAAACTACTAAACAAGCTCTCTGCTTACACAAAAAAGCACACATGCACCGCATATGTATGTTATAACTGCATATCGTCATTAGAAAAGATAAAATGGGGTAGACTAGTATCGACTCCTTCTACCACAATGTCAGATTTTCTCAGCTATCGTGCTTACAGTGTGTTAATGGTTCCCAAGCCTGTAATACGGTGTCAAATATCGACGTGGAAAATGTGCAGCCAACTTAAGTGAACATGCCTATATGCATAGGCCTATATGATGCACTTGCATACAAAAACTAGTGGGTAGAGCGAGGCATTTGCATACACTTGAACGTTAATAGGTCAGTGGCGTCGCATTAATTTCAATCATTCATCCGGGGGGCTCATATTATTGGCCGTTGCAATTTCACCGTACAATTCAATTCATTCATGAGAAATAAACAGATAAAACAGATGCCCAGTTCGAAAATTCTCATCAAGGTCAACTGCTGACCCAGTTCTATTAAGCCCAATATTTTCCAATTGATGAAGTCAGCCGAACCAGAAGCACCAGATCGTGCATACATCAGTGAATGTGGTCGGGTTGAAAATTGATACTAAAATTAATTAGATGATTTATGAGTTTCACTTCACATCGCTTCACCAGTACGGAATTCAAATGAAAAGGTCTTTAATTTCGTGGAAAAGTGAAAATATTTATGACCATCATAAATTCCGCACAGCATTTGAATAAAATTTCATTTAGATGATTTATTTGCGTGAGCGTAGGAAATGTGAGGGAAAGGTGATTTGTACATTTCTACTTGATTTCTTGAAATTTGCAATGCACCTTGGAAGATTGATGTGTTTGAAGGACGTTCTAGATTCGAAGAAATATATGTGTATTTATAAATAAAAAAAGTTGGAGGTTTACTTGAAAAGTTTCGTAGCTGTCTTTTCTGTGTAATGCCCTTCCTAGTTGAATTGATGTCTGTCTGGTGTGCGAAGAAAACTTTATGACGTTTTTTCGAGAAAAAAATAATCTTCAAGTACCTATCTATCTTTAAATCTAATTCTCCGGAAATGTCAATAAATTCAAACTGATTTTTTTTCTTTTTTATTTCAGGTATGTCTGCGCAGTTTTATGATGAACGTTTTATTAAAGATACCCTATGTAAGTATTAAATTGAACAATAACTATACTAGAAAGGTGGATAAATTAAATGGCAACCTAGTGAGTTTTGACTAATTTTACTTTAATTTTATGATATGTATATACCTGCCACGTCGTCATTACCAGGTTATATCTTACTTGTGAATAGATCCGTTCTACCGTCAACTGGAATAGATTTGAGCTTTTAAGATATAGGAAAATGTTCCCCTCATTTTATTTTTTATCGATTTCATTCGCAATCAATGTGTACGAATGTCGAGTAATAAGCTCTACGATTCACTTTACCCTTGATTTTACTGAGCTACCTATTTAGCTCGTGTAGTCTAGTGACTTGTAGTGTGTAGCGCCGCTGATTCGAATCCTGGCTCAAAGGATAAATCGAGCTCTGAGTTCACCTAGCTTTGAATAGGTGCCTGATTCAAATCAGAGGTCAAGTGATTCGTAGAACTATTCGTAGAACTATCCACATTCATATACATTGATTGTAAATCTGTCAATCATTTTCCCTCTAGCTTTAACCCCTAGACCTAACAAAGGTTGTCTTAGGGTTACTTTACTTTACGCATTTAGAGCCCGGTTAACTCGAAGTCCGGTGTATAATCATGGTCAGACTCGAACCACACACGTTAGTAGCCGGCGCTCTTCAACTTAAGGTTAAAAACACCCTTGCGCCTGAAATCTGTTCCTTGAAGGTCTTGAAATTAAACTATGTAGACCAATCCATGAAAGCTCATAAATATTTATGAACTAATTAAATGCTTTTCTGTCATTTGTAAATCTCAATCTTTAATTTGTTGAAAGAATATTTTTTGGTTTCACTTGTCTGTTCAGTCTTTGTACGACTTCTACGCGGTAGTTGTAAAAGCTTTTAATTTTTTGACTCTGTTGGTCGATGTTTAGCAAAAGCCAAATGCATCTTTTTTATCTAGAGTGTAAAATTCATAATGGATACCATAAGAACTCTATCCCTTTCCTTATTTTGGACTCCAACCGACTAAAAACTAGCACCTTGCATCAAAGGCGTCCCCACGGTACATAAAGTTTTGGAGTATTTCGCGGGTTGGCAAGGGGTGCTGTAGGATGCAGTGAAACTTTAGTCGGTCACTTCATTCGCTACACTCTTTATTAACTTCTTTCTTTCTAAATATCGAATAGATGGGCTAGATCGAATTTAGTTTTAGTTTTTCAACATATTTATTAAGTTATATGTTTTTTTAGTTTTATTTTTTACAACGGCTTCGATTTTTTTAACTCAGCTAGTTTCAAACCAGCACTCTCAAGCCACTCCTTTATTTATTAAAAAGAAAGAAAAGAGGCTAATAAAACTACAAGTAGGTCGTCAGCAAAACCAATAATTGAACCCGTAATTACACATGATAATATAGACTAAGGTCCTAAAACAGATCCCTGTGGGACGCCTGCTCTAACGTTTTAGCGCTTAATGTTATTGTCAGAGTCGAACGAAATTACTCTATCTCTGAAATAATCGCAGTTCACTAAGTAGTGAGGTATACCAACCTTAACAAGCGTCACTATTATTAGATTCCAATTCACTGAATTAAAAAGCATTTTCGACATCTATCGTAATACGGATACCATATTTTCGAGAAGTTCCTCGTGTTTCAACCGCAATCTTCGCCAATTCCATAAGCATGTTAATGGCATCAATTGTCGAACACGCTTTGTTGCAGCCAAACTCCAGGTAAGATAGGCCGCCGCTATTTTTCACAGTCTCAAGTAGTAAGTTATTTATCACTCTTTCTAACACATTGTCCAGTCCATCCAATAATCATATAGAGGTTTACGAGTCCAACTCTCCCAGTGTTTTTGATGTGTTTCCGCATTTTGGACAGATGCGCTAAGCACACATTTAGGATAGTTTAAGAATGCGCGTGTTTTGGTATCCTTAAGTCGGTTACACAAATCCAAGAGTCCCCTATCGGTGACTGGAGAAACAGCATTTACTTAATTTTTTCAAGGAGGACAGGGCAGCTAGCTTGTGGCTCCTTTGAGCCTTTAAGTTTTCTGAATGACTCTATTTTTAATTTTGTGAATTAGCAGTTATAGGCTCCTGCTCGTTTCTCGATATGATTGCTACTCTCCATCAAAAACTGCTCGGTTTCTGCTCCGCTTGCACCGCTTTCTAGCCATAGAGAACCTAGCTCATCGGTCAACTAGTAAGCCGGATCCTTATGTGGCTGTCATATCTACTCTGGCATTGCGGGAGGTGTCATATAGGTCATATATTTATGGGGGGCCGGTAGCTTAGCTCGCTAACGCGTCAGTGCGAAGCAGCGATCTACTGCCCGCGGGTTCGAATCCCGCCGTGCCCATGGCTGTATTTGTTCGTCTCGTGTTGTCTTAACAGTCGGCGACTGGGCATAATACCAGCGCTCCATTAATTAAGTGTCACATTAAAGCCTTAGTAGCGACTAGGCATAACACTAGCGCTTTAGAAAAATAAGAAATAAATGTGGCACTTAAAAGAATAATGGAATAATTGATATCGGCTTCTCCCATATGTGTCTCCCTACCGCCATCGCTAAGCATTCGCTTCAAAGGGCAATCCCCTGAGCTTTGGCATTATCATAGAAAAAAAAATCAACAGCTTTTTGAAATTTTTCCGTGGCTGATCCGTGAAGTTGCCGGACAATTTTATTGAAGGCTTCTTTATTCAGGTTTACTTATATATCGTCTTTTCTTTCTGATATTAGTGCTCTGCGACAGTTTTACTGGCGGATGGTATCATCTGCAACAGTAGCTCATTTTTTTGTTTCCTACAGATGTGAGTCATATCTTTTCATACCCCTTTCAGGCGCGGATCAGTTTTCATTTGACGAAGAATTTTGATGTTGTCATTACGTTTTGAAGATTTGCAGAATCTTTCTTGGTTCGGCTGTATTTTTTCTTTTCCTACCTCGTTTGCACTTTTTTTCTACATTTGCCCATCTTTCTTCGCCTCTCGTTTTTACGACACTGTCAGATTTCGTGACCATTTCCTTAGAAGGGGTTCTGTGTCCATATTCCTATTTGATGCTCGCACGCCATCTTCTTGCGGCTCGCCTTCTACTTCTCTATAGCGATTCTGGATGCTCCCTTGCAAAGGTAGCTTTTGGGTGCCCTTCGTAGTCCCAGCGTTTTTAACTGCCGATATGATGTTACTGACTGGCCTGTTAGTCTGTCTTTTGGAACAACTTCCGTTAACCGTTCGGCTCTTGGTGCAGGATACAACAAATTAGTTGGGGCACGATCATACATTATTTTGATAGTTTTCATCTGCTTTTTGATAACCTTATGACGTATAGTTCATCAGTTCAGGGATCGTGTCTCCTATGCTCTCAATATCTTTGGCTGTCACTTTCGGCATTCCATACAATATTGCTCTAAAGACGGAGGGGTTTGCTTCTTCGCTCGTAGTTTCCACTTCGTAATTGTCAGCCCTTGGCCACAGGCGACTTCGAGCTGGGAGGTAGCCTGCCAAAAGTCGCAGCTCTTCCTAATCTTTGCACTGGGTATTCGAATCCTTTCACTATCATGCCTCTTTTCAAATCATTGGTACTCCATATATTATATTTTTGAACATTAAAACTTTAAAATGAACGTTTTGATCAAGTATTAATTTTAATTTAATTTAATAGTTTGGGAAAAAAAATAATTTTATGATATGATTAGTTGATAGTTTGGATTGAATATTGTGTAGCCGGTTGAGTAGACCTAGGCCGCTGCTGACGTGTGTGGTTTCGGTTCGAAACCAGCCATGAGGTTACATTGGGATTTGAGTTAACCTAGTCGTGAGGAGTAGTTAGTTGATCTCTTAGAAATTCCTCTATCAAAACCTGAACAGTTGAAAAAGAAAATCGTGCGATATGTTTTCACTCAAAGTGATATTACTTGCATAAGCTTAGTGATAAAGCACGACAAATTTTGGTGATAGATTTCCCAAATTGCACACGTTCAAACCATTCAGATTCTCTCTCATGTCAAAATAAAAAATCGACAAGATAAAAGACTTCTGGGGTAGTGGCTAAAAACTCATATTTGAATGGTAAGACCAGCAATCCAGCATTATTACATTTTTCGCTGCACTTCACACATTTCAACTAAAATTGCACCGTTAGCCGCAAGTGCTTGTAGCCAGTGCTCTACCAACTAGGTTACTCGAGTTCTCCGCTCTTTCAAGCATTTTCTTACGTTATCAATGTCGTTACTTACTTGCAGCGGTGCTGACGTACCTTTATTTTCAACTGGTGTTATTTCTAACAGTAATTGTCATTCTGAGCACAGATAAAAAAAAAATAAGTAGATAGAGCACCGGCTTGTATGAATGGGTGTAGTCTGTGGTTCGAATCTAGCCACGAACGAATGTTTCCATATCGTGGTTGAAAGTAACCTAGCCACGAACGAATGTTTCCATATCGTGGTTTCCATATCGTGGTTGAATGTTTCCATAGCGAAGCGGTCACTGGCAGCTCTAAAAAGCCAGCGGAGGGTGGCAAATGGGCCCAAACTGGTGGCCTAATGCAAGCCGCGTTCCCGGCAGCCCTCTTTACTAACCTAACCTAGCATGTGCCTGAGTCAGTAGACTAGACGACAGCCTGCTGCGAACCCTCCGATTCGCAGCAAGCTGTCGTGGTAGCAATTAATTGTACTTTATCTGACATGTGCTTTTCAATGATAACTCGCCTTAGTTTTCCTTTTCGAAAAATTATGTAAGGAAATGAATACAAAAATCCATATTGTCGATGTCGAAGTCAATCGATGCAAACTACTAGTAGGCATTCTCGAAACCGAAATAAATATACAAGATCAGGATGCAAACATGCCATCATACAAGCAATGTGCAGGTTTGTTATGCTGAAATGAGTCTTCCTATAGACGGTTATTCGAAAAGTCTAACGACCAATTGTCTGTTTAAATTTTGACATTCAGTCAGGCTTGACAATTTGACCTACATTTTACTGACATTGTTGAAACAATCAACAAAATAGCAAATCATATCCACAGCAAATATTATTTTAATCGTTCTTTCACGTGTCATTCACCTGCTACGAAAATCAAATCAAAATCGAACCAAACCCACCTTGACATAGAATTTGTGTACTTGAGTTGAAGGTTAAGATCATTAAGTACCTAATTATCTAGAGTATTTCATTGCACCTGAAGTTATAATTCTCTATTAAAACTTTTCAATCATCAAACTTTCCAAGAGCTGGTGACTAGGTACTTAGTAATTCAGCCTATTATAACATGTAATAAACCTTTATTGTCGGTATCTTTGTGTACCGAAATGATAGGGATTGTCAAGTACCGTTTTTGAACAAGTATATCTTTTGTACATACTGAAGATACTTAAACTTCTAAGTGTTTTATTATCAAAAGTAAGAATTTTATGGCTGATTATTTTTCCTAAAGGTGTTATGAAAGAAGGCGTTTTGAATTGAAATTAAGTTAATTGAAACTTCTAGGGGGAGCAAAACGGTCAATAAATTAGTAGAAAAATGCTTCTCAAATATTTTATCTACACTGAACTATTAATTTTAATAACATTGCCAACAAAAACTAGAGCAATTCAATGAATATTTAATCTCCTATCTAATCATAAAAATTCATCAGCATTATCCTTCTGTTTTCGTCAACAAAACACTCCATAAATTAAGTAAGCTATCAATCACAAAGACACCATCAGCAATCGATCCTTAATTGCTGCGCTAATGTACTTTTTTCGTCGAGTCAATCATGCCACATCGAACTCGACCATCATAGTTGTACGTGTGAATTAGAAACAGCAAGTACTTATCCTGCGAATTTCAGTAAAACACCTTAATCATCATTTTCGAACAAACAAACTCAATGGGATTCCAATAGAAATCATGCCAACGTCACTATTGTCACTAGCGTCACCAAGCAATTCTCCCACTCTCTTTGCATTGGAGCCGTTTTTTTTTTGTGTCGAATCACGAAACCTGATGATTATTTTCGCGAAGACGACGTGAAGGAAGCAATAATTTTCGAGCGTTACACTCTAGGCACGCGCGCCATCATTGTTTTTTTTCTCCTTTAAAAAGGAACTGAAGGTTTAGGATCAGGTTTAGAAAATGACTGCGATGAAATATACAGGAAATCATTTATGGTCGTGACACATTTTGACAGTGGTATTGTTTCCAGATGAAATATTTTAATTTTCATGCTTTTTTTTATAGTGATTGTGATAATTTTGATGAAAAGGTATATTATTAGCGTATAGTATTTTCAAGCAAATTATGGGAACAACAAACTTAAACTAAAAAAAATTATTTAAAGAGATTTTGGATAAACAATGTACAATTCTATTATTATTTTAAGAACAAATATATTCTACAGCATTCGTTATTCTATTTATTAAATTTTTTTCTCCACAAATTTTCGAAAATTCAAGTTTTAGAAGCAGTTTCTATTGCCCACTAATTCTCATTTCGTACCTTGGTGATTTAAGGTGATAGGGACTCGGTTTTTACAGTCGAAAGTTTTACGAATTTCAGATGATAAGTATCACCCCCCACTTTATCCCTAATTTGACTCAGTTACCTACTCAAAGCTAGAATAATTGAAAACTCGGTTTTTAATTTGCTGTCCGTATCTGGATTCGAACCAGGGACCTAACACACAAAGAGCCAGATCGCAACTCTTTACTATACGAAAAACTTTTTCACCTAGAGAAACTCCGAAAATAAAATCAATCTCTGAGAGAACTTGCATTCTCTTGAAACAACATCAAACTGCTGACATATGTATCTATCTATCATAGCATTACATGATACAATTATATGAAAATTAGCATATGTTCATCGAATTTTCACAACCCTGACCATTTCTATTGGCAATTTTTCGTGAACATTCTTTGCACACCAATCAGCCGATGTATGACATTTTCTAGCTCACTTAAAAGATACATACATACATTTACTTAACAACAAGTTACTGTCATGCACAATGTTTTTCAATGTTGATTGTTCGAATTCATTTCATGGACCACACTCTTCATATCAGTTGTGCAAAGAAGTCAAGGTTAGATACTTGTTGTTACCATGAAAGCAGGCATCATACTTCTCGTTCTTCAAGTATCATTCAACATTCTTGTCAATTAAATGGCAATATGTATTGTCAATTTAGACATGTCACTTTAGATACTTTAGCGTGTATCTACCTACGCTCGCATATGCAGATGAATAGAAAGGTGGGCCACACATTGTAACGTTACAATGTTAATTTTATGAGATACCGAATTTCATTGGAAGTCTGATATAAATACGATCAGGTGAAGTGTAGGGAAAAAAGGTAAATTTCACAATATAGAATATCTTTTGTTCATTTCATCAAAAAGATGAATACATAAGCTTCTCATATTGTATTTTATTAGTCAAGGTGAAACGAATATGCACATATACGATATTGATATTTATATTACTTTTGCGAATAAGTTCCAAGCTGTCTGTTAAGATGCGCACGTCAACAAAAATTTATTCGTATCTACTCATCGGCATAATCGAATTCCCGTCAAATGTTCAATATTGAATTATTGCTCATATATATTCTGCCTACAATATTTTATTTTTTTTTTAGATTTGAAGACATTTCGAAGATACATCTACCATTAAAAAAATACCAAATTTATGAGGTATGCAAAAATTCTCAATTTTTTTAACTAAAAAAATCTCACTTCTTGGTTGTGATGCATGCCTCAGTAGCTGAGAACTTTTGGATGGCTGCTGATTTAAGACGGGCTTTTTGCGTCATATGCAAATCAATAAAATTATAGATGCCACGCTAAGTTTATTTTATGCCGTCTGCAAACCGGTTAGATGTAGCGGAGGTAGAAAGTAACTATATTGGAAAATTATGAAAAACGTCAGAAATTTGCGTGTCAGAGAAGATTTACAGAATCGTCCGAAAGAGATCATTGTACTTCTCTAGATTTATAGGTTATTTACTTTGTGGCGGTTCAAATTCAAAATCACTCGGATTGTATCGGTTTTATAATATTGAAAAAAAATATAGGACTTTTTTCAGAAAAACTACAAAATAAATCGAGATTACAAAAAAAGGCGTTTATCATACATATCAGTTACTGTATAATATTTTTATTATAAGGATCCAATGAATGTTTTCCGATTATTTATAATTACAGCTATAGACGTACGCAGGATTTTTTTTCTTGATATATTGGTTTTTGGCGAAATGGCGTAATTCTAAAATGAAAAGTGAAAAATTTGCCTTAAAAATCGTTCGAAAATTGCTAATAAAAAATAAACTATGCAATATAATCAACAAATCCTACGTACTTCCATAGACAATCTATTTTTCAAGATATGTGTTAAGATAGAATCGTCTGCGAATGTCTGCGTTATATTTCAGGCCAATTTCAAAAAGGTAGTTTTGAGATAAACGCGTTCGAAGTTTTGAGTAATAGAAAATCATGAATACTTTTAATCAGCAATGGCTGCACCGTACAATTGGCCTTGAACCGATCTTTCACTTATTTACCCCTTCAGACAGCGATCTCTCCGCAAGCTTTATGCGCTGTTTGTCGATTTCCAGACACATTTTGGAGCTGTTCGGATCGATTTTCAAGTCCATTGCCTCCATTATGTGCAAAATTGAAGAAAAGCCGTCATTGTGCACACAAACAGCAATATCCGTAGCTACATCCAAAACTGTTTTACCTCTCGCAATGGATATCCAGGCCAATGCCCACAAAGTTGAGTTGATGCTTTCGGTACTGGGTGTAACCGACGATGCATCGAGTTAGAAGATCTTCACTGGTCAGTTCTTCAAAGACTGTTTTGATAGCTTCATAGACTTCAATTGGAAGAGCTGGCTTATGTTCATACTCAGCCAAAGTATTTATAGCTTTAGCCAGTTGCCATGAGCACCATGAAGCCTCTCCAATAGGACATTTGTCGCCAGGCGGCCTTGTACTAAAATTGCAAAACCCAGCACTTAGAGATTTTTCCTGGTCATCATCTTTTGGGACATCATTATTGAGATCATAAGGGACCATTAAAAAAAAGAAAAAAGTTTTTTTTTTTTCGAAAATTCTAAAGTGGCCTAACCACTTAATGTTCTTAAAGCAAATTTAAAAAAAATGAAGTAAAATAAGTCAGGCCAATATTGGAAAGCTGAAAATTTTTCAAAACCTGCTTAAGCTAAAGCAGCCGATTGTGTTGAAAAGTGAAGAAATCATCAGTTACTCAAAATTCTGCTGGTCCGAGGCAATGATCTGGTGCCGGTAGGTTCGAATCCCGCCGTAGGCTTACAGCTGTATTTTCTCGCCTTGTGTTGTCCTTAGAGCCGGCGACTGGGGATAATACTAGGACTCCATTAATTAAGTATCGCATCATTGCTTTGCTGGTGACTGAGTATATAGATCAGCGCTCTATAAATCAAAAATGTGGCACTTTATGACTTTGAATGGAATAATCAAATCATTTTCTCCTACATGTGTTTCTCTAGTGTCATAGTTAAACACTCACTTCAGAGGATAATCCCACAAAAACGCACCTAAAGTTATCGTAGTAAGGTAGATCAAATTTATCAGTTCATTCAGAAAAGGTTGCATACAAGACTAGTAATGCAGTACCAGAAAATAGTATTGCGATGTCCAAATGATTTCACGTAGCTTGAAATACCTCCCACTATCCTGACCAATTGAAATCATCACAAATGCTTAAGGGGGGAAATACATGTAAAATGGAAAAGAAATTGCTAATTTCAGATTGACTTAAAATATATATATTGTTTATTCAGAAAATTTTTAATATTAAATCCTCAAAGTACATATCTTATAGTAAATGAAAATATTTTTTTAATAACTTTTTAACACAAAATGGAGGCGATGCGAGCAAATGAAAAAAACACACCAAAAACAGCCTTGTACAACTTAACGCCTTTTCCGAGAAACTTGCAGCGTTCAGAGAAAAAAAAATATGCTAATGAGATCTATAATTCATAGGTGAACCAATAAAATTTAGAAAAAAAAATCAAATTTTTACATTAATATTAGATTAAAAAAAAAAATCGATTTTTTTTCAAAAAAATCACGTTTTAAACATTGGTAAACTAATTATTTTTCCGAAATTACAAGAAAATGTAGGTTCAACGATGAGATAATACTCTTTTGTACATGTGATATAAATTTGAGCCGAATAGGTTCAATATTTTTTTAGATATCTTGTACGGAAATTGAAAAAGTACTACTTTGAGAAAAACGCGTTTAAAGTTCTAAAGCTCCACCGACCTGGGGAACGCCGCGCTATTTATAACTGGCTATAACTCGAGAACTAATACGAATATCGCTTCAAAACTTCTTTTGGTATATTTTAAGAGTATTTCGAACACTTTGATGCAATAAAAAAAAATCGTTTTTGTTTTAGCAGTTACATGTATCTCCCCCCTTAAGCACAATCCAAAACAACGAAAACTACCAATTGAATGTACCAAACGTTCAAATTTAAATTTGTAGTTAGTGTTTAGAACTTTAAAATTTTATTGAAAAGAACAGTTGATTTTCTATACGAATCAACATGTTAAATGTTTTTTAAATTTCTTTATGAATCTCAAAATCGGTTTCGAAAAAACCGTTCATCAACTTCTTCAATTTTCCAGATGCCCATAACTCGGCAACTAAACCTCATAGAAAAAAAAATATTGTTTATCAACATTCATGTCCTCTAGAAGTACCATTATGCACAATATGTGAAATGTTCCATAAGTGAAAAAGAACTTGCTTTTGAACAAATCTTTTTTCGACAGATAACCTGGTAGATTTCAGAGAAGGATATCTTGCTCATCTTGGAAGGATATCGTAGACAAGTATGCTTAAAGTCTAGAGGTGCCCAACTGGATGAAATCGAATAGCAATCGAAATCGGTTGAGAAAGGCAATCATCGGATCTTGGTTGTAGCACCGGCAAACGTGGTAACTGTAATCAGAATTAAGGAAACATATTCAGAGAAAACTTACTGCTTACTAAATAATCGTAGTTTTGACAGATGATGCCGCAGACACATTCATCGAAAGTTTTCATAAGCTTTTTGGGACAAACATTCCAGTCTCCGACCAGCTAGCAAACTCCCCTGATGAGTTCCCTGTGCTTTCTTCATGTGGGGCTATCAGAAATCAAAATAGTCCACAGACCATGGAAGCACTAAAGCAAAATAATCAGGCTGAAATCACCACTACACTCGTAGACATATGAAGCTGTGTGAAGTGTCACATTTAATAAACAGTAATAACAAAGAATGCTATATAATAAAAGGAAAAAGTGGTAAAGAGAGGCAAATTCGATTTAGTGAACAAGCATTGCAGAGCCTTTAAAATTATTTATCAGTTCGTGACAATCTGATCTTTAACGAAAAGGAATCCGATTGTCTATTCCCAGGCGATAAACCTAATAAACCAATTACAAGGCAGAGGGTTGGTCAATTAATGAAAGAGTTAGGAAGAAAATACAAAATTGATGAAAATAAGATCTCTCCACTCGTGATTAGGCATTCTTTTGCTAGCCATCTACTGGATAACGGAGCAAATATTGTGTTTCTACAACCTTTCTACAACATAAATATATACTCATATTGCTTTCGAAAAGTTAAAGGACAAATTAGCTGATTCGCATCCTATTACTCAGATGATCAATAATGAAACTTATTGCTTTTAATTTGTAGTAAAGTTAAATTCAAAAAAGTTTATTTGAGTTTGTGATTTCAAGTTTACTGTTTAATTTCTTTTTTATATTATGGGAAGTATTCTAACATTCCCTGCTCTTTAAAACCTTTAACAGTCTTTGCTCTTTAAAACTAAAGGATCAGTTATATCATATAACATATATAGGCATTTATCAGCTTAACTGAAGATAAGAAATACGTCTCCGCTATTGTGCCATATGAGAATAATAAAAAAATTAGATTTTGAAACGTTTATATATTAAGAAAGTCTATTAAGAAAGTCAGCCCTCCAGCAGTTCACAGGTAACTGAATCTCTCGGTGCAATCGATCCCGCGCCCAATACTGCTCATATGCAATTAAAACCTACCGAAGCCGTGTCGAAATCAATATATTCTAATTTTGTTCGTGGCGATGATCTGATACCATCCCAATCTGGTGCAATCATTATGCCAAAAACTTCTGTCAATCGACCATCTTCACCCAAATACCTCGACCCACTTGTACCACCTGTCGTAAAGCTGACTGCAACCTCTAAAGATGATCTAGAGAGCAGATACCTCTTGTCTCGTTTCAGAGATCATAAGATTTACGACAATGTCCGTCTTTTCCTTGCATACATGCATGATGCACATGAAACCACCTGTTTTGATGGGAAAACGAAGACTAAGCTCAAAGTTATGATTCAACAAGAGGGTCTTCCCACTGACCTTGAATCTTTAAGAATTATTTTTAATCGCTACCATGAAGAACTTGGAATGTCTCCGGAGCAAGTCAAACGTGATCTTCTGACTTACCGCTCCTATGTCAATTCCAAACATATTTCTCTATTACAAAAATCACGCGACGACCAGAAGAAATATTACTCCTAACAACAAAGTTGTTTCTATTCGCCCAAGGTTTCTCTACCACAATTGCGGTGGTATGAGAAGTAAATTAAACAAGCTTTTTCTTGACGCTAAATCTTGCCATTTTAATATACTAACGATCACTGAAACGTGGTTGAACGACTCACATATAAACGAAGAAATTCTTGACATTGATTGGACCATCTATAGAACCGATCGCGACTACCTTTATACTGGAGTTTCAAGAGGAGGCGGTGTACTTATTGCGATTCGCAATATCCTCTCAAGTGAACTTGTTGTGACCAGTTCTTACAAACTTTTTGAACACAAATTCGTCAGAGTCTTATTCGACAAGCATTACCTCTATATTGGTATCGTTTATATCCCACCTCATTCTGATGAAACTACTTACATGGACGTTTGTGACTTGATATCTTCAGTAACAGCTTCCCTACATGACGATGACAAAATAATTGTTCTGGGGGACTTCAACCGTCCAAAAATCAGTTTCGTTCTCGACGAAAATGATGACCGTCTCCTTCCAATCAACCTTTCTGACTCCATTGACTTCAACCTTATAAGTACGTTCTATGGCAACGATTTACAGCAAATAATTCCTATCCCTAACCAAAATGGCAATTGGTTAGATCTTATTTTTACTAACTTTTATGACGAAGTGGTGGTTAGCCCAACTATTGACGCTGAGAATCTTTTCTCAAACACTCTCCATCACTCCGCTTTTACAGTTGAGCTTTCCGCTACAAATATTTCTTTCACCCAATCGTACAATAATGAAATTGTATATGATTTTCAAAATGCTGACTACTTAAGCATTAGAAACTATTTGGACACAGTAGACTGGACAATTTCTCTTTCATTATTAGATTTAGATGAATCAGTATCTTCCTTTTATAAAATAATTTTCAATGCCATTCACTTATTCGTACCGAAGCTGAAGAAAAAAAACAAACTCTCAGAGCCTTGGCTCGACAATAATTTAAGGCGTCTCAGAAACCGTAGAAATAAATTATATAAAGCAATTAAAAATGAAAACTTGCTCAATGAGGGTTTAATCAGATTATACGATCAGCTATCCAACGAATTTTCCATCAAATCCCGCGAAGCGTATGAGTTCTATGTTAACTCAATGGGGGAAAAAATCATTAGTGATCCCAGGAAGTTTTACGATTTCGTTAACTTGAAACGTAAAACAACCGGCTATCCCTGTTCGATGTCCCGTGGTAACATGGTTTCTTCCTGCCCACAAGCCATTTGTAACTTTTTTGCTGATCACTTTCAAAATTCTTTTTGCTCGCCAATAACGTCCACTTCTACTATGTCTGCAAGAATCACCACGAGACCTCTTATCGCCGGGTTTGTTCTTACACAAGAGGCTATTATTGAAGCTATTCATCAACTAAAGATCGGCCAAGGACCAGGCCCTGATTTGGTTTCTCCTTCCTTCGTCGTGCAATTTGCTGACCAATTGATCACACCTTTGCACATGATTTTCAATAAATCCCTCTCCATAGGTGTTTTTCCATCTCTCTGGAAATCTTCATACCTTACGCCTATTTTCAAAAGTGGTGATAAACGATCAGTCGATAACTATCGGGGGATTGCTATTCTATCTGTTATCCCCAAACTTTTTGAGAAGTTAGTTTGTGAAAAACTTACTCGCATAATCGACCCTCTTTTAAATGAGCAACAACATGGATTTCGTAAGGGTAGATCTACTTCTACTAATCTCATGATCCTGGTCTCTGATGTGCTCTGTGAAATGGAAAAAGGAAGTCAAATTGACGCAGTCTATACGGACTTTAGTAAGGCTTTCGACCGGGTTGACCATCAAACTCTAATATACAAGCTTCGCAACTTCGGTATATCAGGGTCTCTTCTTGATTGGCTCCAGTCTTATCTTCGCGATCGAACTCAGCTTGTTAAATTCCAGGGCCACTTATCTAAAAGAGTTTTCGCATCTTCTGGAGTACCGCAAGGCAGTCATCTAGGTCCCCTGCTTTTTAACATCTTCATTTCTGATCTTTCTGAGACATTGCTTGGTATACCCCATCTCTTTTATGCAGACGATTTAAAAATTTACCACAGCGTAAACACGCAATCTGACGCATTTCTTCTACAATCAAAGCTTCAATCTCTCGAACAGTGGTGCAATGAGAATCATTTGAATCTTAACATTAACAAGTGTCATGTAATAAGCTTTTCCCGTAAGAATACGATCAAAAAGTATTCTTACTGCCTTAACAACACCATATTGAATAGGGTTGATCATATTCTAGATCTCGGGGTAGTATTGGACAACAAGATGCGGTTCAATCTCCACTATGACAAAATCCTTGCCAGGGCTAATAAACAGCTCGGATTCATTAAGAGACGTGCTAAAGAGTTCAAGAATATATGGGTTACCAAGTCATTATATATCACTCTGGTGCGTCCTTTATTGGAGTATGCCTGCATAATATGGAACCCAGTTTTTGAGCTACATAGTGAGAGAGTAGAATCTGTTCAGAAACAGTTTTTACTTTTCGCTTTGAGGGACCTTTATGATCCAAAAGACTTCCAACATCTTCCTTCTTACAAAACCAGACTGAGCCTACTTAATTTAATGCCTCTCTCTTCTAGAAGAACACTGTTAAGTGCATGCCTAACCTTTGATATTATAAGTGGTGCAGTCAATGTTGAAGCTCTCTCCAACAAAATTATTTTCAACGACCAACCAAGACGCACTAGGCATGCAACTCTGCTCAAGGAGTTCAATCACCACACTAAATATGCATATAACGAGCCCATAAATAGGTGCTGTAGAATTTTCAACTCTATAAGCAGCAACTACGCTTCGGGGATCTCTAAACACACTTTTAGAACAAACTTATTAAAGACCCTATCAACATCCTAATCCCACTTAATTTGCCCATCAATTTAGCTAAAATCAAAATAAAATATATTAAAGTAAAGTAAAGTAACTAAAATAAAAAGTTGTGTTGTATTTTGTTTTCTAATGTGTTGGAAAAAATTTGTATGTAATTGTTATGTTGTTATATTGAATTGTTAATGTATGTTGCCTTGTTTGGTAAATAAATTAAATTAAATAAATTAAATTAATTTTTTATTTCATTCTTAAAAAGACACATGAATAAACTCCACTCTGTCCTTTGGCCTAAGGACTTCATTATGTAGTCATCTTTGTTGCTTAACTATTCTTCTTCAACATTTTCCTTTGAAATTATTTATTCATTTTTAATACTAGAAAAAAGTTCGTTCACCAATCACTAAATCGATGCTATTAAACGCATCATTCTAAGTACTTGCGCTCTACCCACCTAAAATCCCACATAAACTGTCATTATCTAACAAGTCACGATTTTCCAGCTTTATGCGTATTATGCCATCGAATACATTGCACACCACCTATATATTATATTGATGGGCATACCATCTATTTTTGCTTGCCTTTATAATATGTGTATTGTATCTCCAAGAGAGCGCAGAGGCAGACAGGCCAACATGCACAACTTGCCGTTGCACACTTCGCATCAGAATTCTATAGTTCGCCAGACCTAGAAATCGTTATGTGTGTGATACAAGATTTTAGATATAGACGACGCCTCGCATAAACTAGATACTTTGACACATACTTATAGCTAGTTAAATAACTGCAAAACAGCCGAAGCACGGACTGCATTCACATTCAGTCAGAGTAACAACGAACTAACAGCCTTCATAAATGGCATGGCATGTTTTTGCTGGCTACTGGTATAGACTAGAGTCAAACCAGCTAGCTAGCTAAGAGCTGTAACTCGTATAGTGTTGTGCGCTATAGTACAGAACGAATGTGAAAACCCTGACTTTGTCACATCGTCCGTCTGCATAGAGACATGTGCTGCACGATGTGTGTTAGTTGCGATACACTTTTACTGGGTATTATGCCATGGAATCAGTGGAACATGCAGGATACGTAAAAATAGAGAATTTATCTCAGTCTAGTGGGTTAGCCTGCTAAGTGAATGCATAGATGAATATATGGTGCGCACACAAACCTATAGATACAGAAGCGCGATTTTAATAGCGTGCATTCGATATGGGCTGAAGTGAAACTATATGCATGGGAAACCTACAAGTTTTTTTTTCTTTTACACTCGAGACGGTGTGGTTGCTTTCATTATTAAAACTTTCAGCGAAACTATTGATGCGAGACATCACTTTTGCTATAAAGTTGGGTAGGTCCATGAGTTTTAAGTGTAATATGTTATGCTATTATCAAGCTGCAACCAGGATACAGAACATATTGTTTCGGTCGATTTCTAGCCAGAGCTTCAAATGCTTCATTATTTTAATCCTTAATTTGACTTTTTACGAAGAATCTTGCGATATTTCAAGACAAATCCAAACATTCTCTGAAAAAAAACTATCTGAATCGCATATCTTGGACTGTATTTCAGATGAATTTTCCACGCTCAGTTTCGCTCTTTTGTTGAAGCATTTGAGGGTATTTTTGAAGTCATTGTTTCTGTGCCGCTTATGCACTACCGGCTTTTATACTTTTATATACTACTTCATAATGACTATTTTTTACTATAGATCCATGAAACTTGTGCACGACGACGATGACGATGATGGCTTGGGGCGGGAATTTTTTTATGGCGAAAAAGTTGCTGCAGTTTGGCAAAGACGACAGCGACGTTGACGGTGAAGGCTTTCAAGACTTTCAACTTCAACTTGAAAATTTTCTATGCTGCTGCAACCATGTACACATCGAAAAGATACTGAAACTGAATGCGGGGCGCAGGGTTCGCTTAAAGAACTAGCGAGTGATATAGTGGTATAGCTGTCGCTACCATCATTTCTGCCATCGAAAAAGGGATTTTTCCATGGGGCTACTACAAATAGAGTGAAATAGCGTTGCATATTTATGCCTTTGTATTGTTCGCGTTCTTGATGTGTTTGCTGCACATTGCTGTGCATGGATCGTAATATATATGCTCCGAGCTTCAGTCCCTGTCACTAGGCATTGAATCCTTTATTTTTCACTTTTAATTCATGACATACAAATATATGAAATAGGAAAAAATCGACTATAGCACGATATGTACACTTTAAAACATTGCCATCCATCGTGCCTTAAACACTGCCGGGGATTTTCGCGTTGCCAAAGAAACTCTCTTGTCTTCATAGCACTCTCCTCTTCCTGATGGACTTGACGCGATGAGTACTATTCATGACATGGAAAGAAACGTGCTGAGCTTCCTATTTTGTTGAATAAGCCAGGGTTGTATCTTTATGCAAGGCAGCATCAGAACCAGCAGCAAACAGAACAATATAGTGTGGAAACACCCCCGCTTCGATTTCAATCCACTTAAGTTTTGAGATTTAGAAGAATGATAAAAGCCTTTTTCGAGTTTTTCAGTGCGCGTCTATAGATATGAAATTGTGACAGTGTTTGTCAGCAAAAAGTGGTCAGAGGCGGAAGCTAGTGGTTAAATGTAAAAAATGAAGAATTATAAGAGATTTTTGTTTTTCTGATTGCGTTTCATATTTTGTGGGGAATTTGAAAGATTTGGCACAGAGTTGAATAAAAATTCCTAAAAGTACTAGCTTGTATATAGATATTACCATCGTTGTGTTCTCAGAAGTCTTTGATATTTTGGGATAAACGACTGATGATGATAATTAAAAAAAGCAAAGCTACTGGGAGGAAGCTGGTTGAAATATACAAGAAACAAGTTTGAAGATGAAAAACAGACGAAACACTCCGTCCTACAACCAAGAATGAGATTTTTAAAGACACATGGCAATAGAACGTTTATATAATTTCAACACATAGGACAGCTATTAAAGAAATAAATATAATCTTCCCTACATGCCTTATGATGAACACTTATCGCTCCTTAATCTCCGTCTACTAGCAAAGTGCAGAGTTTACCAGGATGAATGCTTTCTGTTCAAAATTTGCCGTGGCTATCTGACTTCATCTGTAGCATCCATGGTTAATGTACGGCAGTGTGAGAGGCAAATTAGGTCCTCCGATGTCTTTGATGTACCATTTGCACGTACAGATACTTACTTTCATTCTCCTGTTTTATGCTTATCACGTACCCATAATGACCTCCAAATTGGTCCGCTATCTCATTCTATAGCCAGCTTTAAAACTAGTATTCGTAACTCAATATTTGCTGCTGATTAATTTATCAATCTTTTTTATCGCTCGTGGCTTTGAATTGCATATTTTTAATTTCCTCAATTTTTAGTACCTGTTTTTATTTTATATTTGTTACTGTTTCTATTTCTAAGCTATCCTATATTTAATTGGGCTTTTTGCCTGTAATTGGATTGCTAATAAATAAATAAATAATAAATAAAACCAACGTAATCAACAAACAGTTACCTCAGAAAGTTAATAAGCAAAACTCCTCGGAAACCCCAAGACATCGTCGCAAGGATCTATCCAGCAGAAAGGCGAGAAAATTGGGTGCATTATTCTCCTTCTTCTTCCACTTCTTACTCTCTTGCTTGGATTCAGGTGTATAATATTGCACCCAGGTCAAATCACATGTAATGATGCGTTTGCAAAATAGCATCACCTTCATCTTAGAAACTCTAAAAAAGACACTGAGGCACTGACAAAATTTCCAAAGGCTGTTCAATTAAAAGATAAGGCACCCACTTAGCGGAAATTTTTCAAAACCCCACATCAGCTATAATGGTCCATTAAGCGCTCCCGATGCGTATCCTAATCTGAACTGCAATTTTATGGCGGCTATCCGCGAGAAGGCGCCGAATAGCGGAAATGTTTTGCTTATCGTCCATCTACTTTTTTGTGCGATTCGTACACTCGGGTTTTCTTCATGGAAGTCTACCCAAGTTGGGCTTCAAATTTTCGAAAAATTTCGACTTTTTTACACCTTTATGTGTGAAAAATTTGCTAATAATGCGATTTTTTTTTGTGTTTGCTGTTTTCCCAGAGTGTGTGATTAGACTTGCCGAAAATATTTAGGTGTAAATAACGTTTGATTCACCAAAGAATTAAAAAGATACTTATTTTGAAAAGTTAAGATTTTGTTAGTTCTCTTTTGTTTTTTTTTTGTTGTTTTGTATTGACATTTTATTAGCTATTGCGTTGATACAAAAACAAATAATCTACACTTTTCACAATAAAAATCGTGTATATTTTGGACGCAAATCAAATGAGAGAGAAAGCAAGATTGTGATTAGTACCACAAACAGAATCGGATAATTCAAAATGTGAAAAATATTCAAAATCAAAACACATAATTGCATAATACTTTTTTGTTCTGTGTTATACTGTTAGCAATATAACAGGAAGTGCGAAGCGATACTCAAATTTTAACGAGATTCGCGTGCCTGAATCTCGTTCAGAGAGAGATTCAAAACCGGATTTGACTGAATTCGTGCGACTCGCTTCAAAAAGAAATCAGTACCAAATCTCCAAAAACTTTCCAGTACATACCCACCAAAACTTTATTTTACGCTACCAAAATATACCTTGGGTAGTTTTTGTTGCGTGGAATTAATTTAGGTGATTCACCTGATTAAAAATGATTTGAATGATTACACGATGTTAATGGGAATGAATAATAAAAAGGATATATTTTCGTGTATATACATATGTACAAGTATGAGTAAAGAAAAACAAAGCAGGCAGATTTCATTTGAAAAAAACATATACGACTGGAACGCGTCCATTCAACAATTTTAATGTTACGAAATTATTAAATTTGACATACATGAAAATAGTTTTTTCTATGGGTTCTCTCCAAAGTAATTGTGTTTAACGGACGAATTGTTCCGCAAAGTTGCAAGCCAAAAGTCCAAATCAATTCCAGAACAGATTTATAAAGGAGAGCTTTAGAGTTGAGTTTAAGCGCTGACTTGCTATTGAGCATTTTAACATCCCATTTTTTAGCTCTATTTAAACATCCCATTTTTTAATGAGTGAGATGCGGTATTGTAAGTCTGGTGATCCATATTTAGATCTCAGTTGTTACATAGAATGGTGATCCTGTCTCTTAATACTGGAAACAGACTACAATTGGATTTCGATTCGGGAACATCGTTTAATTCTCTAGTGTGTCAAGCAATTTAAATTTAAAAACTCAAAGTTCATTGGAGGGTCACGAAACCAAATTCGATTGTAGGTTGTATAAGGTTGTTGCACGAAATCCGTGAATAAAACACTTCCTTGTGGTGATACAGAATACATTTGGTGTTTAGCAGGTGCCGATGTTTTATTTAGAACGTGAAACTTAGGGTAAATTACTTCAGATGGGACTATTTTCGGAAGTGCTTTTTTAAGAGGCAATTACTAGATTAGTTAAAATCAGCATAAGCTTAAGATGCCCTCCTCTGGTGCCAAACTTTGTTGAAGGAGTGAATTATAGTACTAAATACACTGCTGGTATTAATACCAGTGTATCCTTCATACCACCAGTGTGTCACGCTATTCTAGGCTAATAATAGCTCGGTCAAGCGGTACATTCGCGGTATCTATGCCGTTTTGCCAAATTGATACCGCGAGAAATTTCCCTGGTATAGCGAAGATTTTACTGCCAGCAGAGACAATTTCCAGAAAGTGGGGAGTGTCGTCTTGCTAGACTTTCCAATACAGATCATTGACAAATGTACTAACTGGTTTTATTTTGAGAGTTGCAATTTTGGCATGGATTATAAGAAAAGGACAATCTTCTCTCGCAAATTTGGCAATTTTTGCTTGCTTTTGGCAGAGTCGTGTTAATTTCGTTTCACTTTTGATTCTACACTCAATTTGACAGTTTTCCATTTTAACAATACCACGAAGGCGCTGTGTATCACGCTTCCAAGTTATCAATACCGTGGTATCCATACCCTGGTATCAATACCATCAGTGTATCATTAGTATTATATATAAAAAAATATCGATGAACAGTACCTTCCAACCATCGAATGCTAGTTTTATATTTGAGACGATTCGAGTTATCTGTTGTATGTTATAACCGAAAATCCAATCATTGTCGAATCGAATGTAAAAAATTTTTATTATATGTTAATTGTACATTTTAGTTAACAATTAAATCTTAAATTCTAGTAGGTTGGCCTGTTGGCTCTTATCGATTAATTGATTTTTATATATTATTTGCACAATTTTCGTCCTACACTCTAATAATATTACCCAGCTTGTACAGTTGATGGGATTCTCTGGGCAATAGCCACTTTAAATCTATCTTACGTTACGAATTAGACCTAACTTATATATTACAAATAATTTCACCCAATAGACTTAAATTTTATTCTAGCTTTTAAATCTAGACCCTCCTATCTGTTGCGAGGCCTAGATAATTGAATAGTACATCCATGAGCTGACTTTGACACCGTATTTTCACGGGACGTATAAATGGCTCATTGAAGTATTGACTCCGGCCGTTCTCATATCCGGATGTCTGTCCGTAGATCCTTGTCGTCGAATTCACTGCCCGGTCCCTAAGCGGCTGCAGTGCCGGGGATCCCGGTACAGGAGAAAGTTCTTCGGCCACCTCTTAGTTTAATTTATATTAAATCTGTTAAATCTGATCTACGATCATCCTTAAAAATTTAAACTTTATAATAAAAACTTATAACCAAAGAATTGGTCATCTATCGTGCGTGCTCCCGGTTCAAATCTAGGTACTAACGACAGATCAATAGCAATCGCCAATTGTATTCACCTAGCCTTGAATAAGTTTTTAATGCAAGTCAGGAACCAAATGGGTGATCTCTCACTCCACAACAAAAATTGGATACGCAAGCAGTTTCCGTTTGTTATCCATTGCGAGTCTACTGGTTGAAGCTAGTAGTAATTTAATTCCATAATCAGTATGTACGAGTGCAAAGTGATTAGTTTTGCGGTACACTTTATTCCTGATTTGACTCGGATACTTACAGTTTGACCAACTCAAATTATTGTCAGGTGATGATGAAGAATTGTCCGTGGCTAGAGTCGATCCAGGGACCACAAATTATAGCAGCAAATGCTTTACGCACTCGGTTACACAAGTTTTGGTCCCCAGGTCTTGAAAGGAATCATAACGAAATATACGTTTCTTATTAAAATTCAACTTAGAATAATTTTCGAGCTCTTATTTCTGGACTGAAGTGGTTAATTTGTAATTCCAATATTTGATTCCATCGTATTTTTAAAACTTAATCTTGACTTCATGGCCTTTTTTCTAATAAACATAAATTCCTCGATTTTTGAGCTTTTAAATAATTAGAAATATACACTACCGCTCAAAAGCATTTGCCCACTCATATATTTTGGAATTTTCCGTACTTAGAGGTAAATTTGTTTCGTAAATTGATCTTAATATTGTCTTAACTAATATTCTTAGGATATCTATGTAAAAATATCAATACTTTGTAGCTGAAGGTAACAAAATTTATGAAATTCTACGAAGCATTAATTTACCAGAAATTGCAGCACAAGTGAATGTGGAGAGGTGTGAACCCCTCAATGTTTCAACGATCAACCGTAGACCTCAAGGAGCAGGTCTTCATGGTCGGGTAACTGATAGAAAACCATTGTTACGTTCTGAAAATAGGAACATAAAAATCGGACATTTCAGGATTGGAAAAAATGTTATGTGGAGTGACGAGTCAAAGTTCGAAATTTTCGGCTCGAGACGAAGGGTCTTTGTTCGCAGGTCAGCAGGAGAGAGAATATCTGATCAATGTTTAGTGCCTTCCGTAAAACATGGTGGTTCTGTTATGATATGAGGCTATTTTGGTGGAGGTAGAGTCGGCAACATGTGCAGAATCCAAGGAATATTGAGGAAAGAATACTATCGGGATACTCTCGGAAACGAAATGTTGCCATCTGGTCTGCGTATTTTACGAAAAGGATTCATATTTCAGCATGACAATGACCCGAAGTACTCTTCAAAAATCTGCAGAGAGTATTTAAACCCACTAAGGGAGCTCTTAAAGTTATGGTTTGGGCACCACAGTCATCTGATCTCAACCCCATGGAGCTCTTATGGGATGAGCTGGACAGTAGCGTCCGAAAAGTGTGCCCTACATCTGCTGAACATCTGTGGAGTATTTCGCAAGCAGAATGGGGCAAAATTTCATCAGAGACCTGGAAAAAATTACTTCGTAAAATGCCAAAACTTTGTGAAGCAGTTAGTACGAACAAGGGTGGACATATTGATTAGACGAAGGTTTAATAATAATTTTACCATTTCGAAACATTTTGATATATAATATATACTCAAAATATACTTTAAATACCATTCATAGGAACTTGTTTTTCTAACTTTCAATCGTTTGAAATAGTAAATTTATTGGGTGGGCAAATACTGTGTGTAAATGTGTGTATGATTCAGTTTTGTTTATTTGTATTCTTAAATTTTCGCATTTTTTCTGCAACGTAATAGTCGAAATTAGGTTTTGTTTCTTCATTTTTAACGTCTTCCCCTAGCCACCATATATCCGGCTTTGTCTGAACGACACAAAAACACAATTATGATAATGAAACTATTTCAAAACAAATATTCATTCACTACGCTTTCATAAAGACCGTATTTCATCACTTCGCGAAACGCTACAACCATGCTAATCAGGTAATAACAATTCAATTACTTGCGAAAACTATCTATGCAATAGTTACTAACAAAGCAATATTAGAATCCCAAAAACAAAACACACAAGATTCATAACTTAAAATTCGTAACACTCGTACCGAACTCTAATAAATATACAACAATCAACAATCGACCTTGGCTTCAAACATTAGCTTCAATAGATCTTTGTCGAAAACAACAACACAAGCAGCAAGAAGTCATTGAAACATTTTTTCCATACGATGTCAACGAAACGTTTAGTATTTACGAATAGAATCCCAAAAAGGTCCTCGACATTATATTCGATTAGATTTTGATGTTCTTGACACTCTCCGCGGTTCGAAAGAAAACTTTGGCAGTTTGCGGTTTGTTTATCACGCATGGTGGTGAATAAGATAGAGTTGGGAAAAAATCAAGATTTTATTTAAAAAAAAAAAAAAGCAGAATAACAGATTTGAAGACCTTTTTCGGAAAATTAAAGATATCTGTCATAGAAGGGTACAGAAAAGTTGAGAGGGTTTAAATTATTTGAGATCTATTTTCGAGGAATAAAAATCACAAGCAATTTGTTTGACTGTTGGAAAGAATGTTTGGCTTGGTGATGTGATCCTTTGCCACACTGAAACGTTCATTCACCTTAGTCGAAATTATATACTTTATTTTGGTTGAACATGTGTCACCCTATTAAAGAATTTAAATAAAAAATAATATGAAATATATCGTTCAGTGCTCCGCGTTGCTAATGCAGTCTTCTAAGTTGCAATAAAACCATTCACCTCAAAAACATTCCAAGTGTTTCCATAACAACCTGCTAACTACCTCATACCATATCGACGTTCATTGGTCAAGATTTCGATTATTATTTATTGTCTCGTGCATACTTGTTTATCCATCTTCGATGTGAAAGCAATCAAATCAGATTTCTAACCATAGTCAAACGTGTACTTCCTACTAACCAGAGGTAGTTTCAATTGCGAGGCATATCAAATCCATCGGACTCTTTCAAACTCTACGTAACCGTGCAACGTGCGTTGTGCGAAGACCACAAACAACCGGGCAACAACAATACAGCCACTATCATTAAAAACGAATCAGGAATGTCAATGAAAAAGACAACGAATGATTTGATTTGAAATTCCAAAGACATTTTCATTTTCGAAAACGAAACGAACGAGCTGTTTGTCGTCGTGATTCAATGCTAGTGTGATGATGCTCTGTTGCATGCCGGTTTCTTAGCCTTCTAACACTGGTCAATCGAAAACGAAAATAAATATCGTTTCACTGATGAATCTTTGATTTCGACTCGAGTCCGGCGTGTACGTTCGAAAATTCGCAACAACTTCCTGATGAATGCTAAAGTTGATTGGCAAATTTCAAGGCTAGATCTTATCTATGATAGTATTTTAGTATGTGGCTAGAAATATTTGGCAATGTACGAGTATCTGAAAACCAAACCGCATTTGGTAGGGAATATGTAGTAGTGGAAGGAAGGATAGATTGAATTTTTGCGGCAAATGGGATTTATGTGGTGAAGCTCTCTCTCTGTAATGAATGACGCGTATAGTTTTGATTAAGAATTTGAATTTAGCATTGTGGCTTTGACAACAGTTGCGAAACTGTTTGTATATTTATGTGATTCTTGATGTTTCGATACGAATTGAATAAATATTTGGAAGGTTCGAGATTCGACAAATTTTCAACACAGTGTCGGTGGTGATGATAACGAGTATTTCCTGTCACTTTCAATTGAAAAGTAAAGGAAGTTTTGTTATTTTGAATTTCATTCTTTGCAATGCTAAGTGCTTTTTTTTAATATTAAAATTTATGTTCTTCCATTGAAAGAGTTTAGCATAAATTTCTGCGCTAGATAGGTTACAAGCTGCACTTATCATCTTAAAATATTAGCAGCTACCCCGTAATAATGCAAACTTTGAACATAACCACACTTGATGCTAGGAGACTTTGTACTGACGCTGTATTTTTATTTAAAGTGTTAAATAATAACTTAGATGCACCCAATATTTTAGAAGCTTTATCTTTAAGGGTTCCTATTAGAGTTGGGTCGTAATCGCATTTTCACATACTAGGTATTCCTAGTACGAGTACAAAAAAATACCTGTTCCAAATACCTGTTCCAAAAATACTAGCTAGTATTTTTTGTACATGCGATTTACAGTGATGTAATGAAATGGTATGATATGCCCTCCCCCACCCACCAGACACAAAGTTCCCAGGCTAAAATGGTGATGGTGCAGATGACCGTGAAAGGAAACTGAGTCATTAGTCCGTGCAGCTTGTCCGTAACTTTCCAATGGTCGGTCATTTATTTGGCAAGTCTTTCTCCAATCTAGGAGCCATCTAAGGGAAAACAATCAAATTCAATTAATTTAATTTGTTTTTCATTTTATTATATGCATAAAACACCTCCTGTATTCGTTCAAATTATCAATGTCGAAAAATTTACTAAGATAGGACCAACTAATCCTGTTGCCATCTATATGACTTTTCATCGACCGATCTCTGATACCAAACTTTTCCTGGCTAATATAAAACAGTCAGTTTCCCACTTCGCTTCACTGAAGCATGAAGTTTGTCGAAAATTTTACTAAGATATTAAAAAAAAAATGTTGCGTTTATTAAACATGCACCCACTGGGGGCCAGCCTCTTCGATAAGGCTGGACATAAGTCACAAACCCGGTAGAGTTGGAGTGCAGTCACGAGAAGGGCTTCAGCACAGCCTGAGAAGCAAACTGGCGAACCAAAAAGGATCTCAACATTTTTAGTGCTACTTTCACATTTCCGGCGGATTTCATTTTGCCGTATCTTAGAAACCAGGCCGCTTTTTCCCAGATTTGTATGAAAATTTCGCCCAAAACAACTCAGAAAGGTCCCCGAATTCATGCTAGACCAAAAAATTTTTTTGTAAAATACGAACGTTTTTTCCCAATTTCCCCTATCAAAAATTTTTTTCGCCCTGAAAATATCACTATTATATTCCCCGACCACTTTCAATCATCGAAAGCGCTGTAAAGGCAGTTTTTGACAAACTATGGCCAAAAAACCCCTTTCTCCCTTACAAAACCTAAATTTTTGTATCACAGCAATAGGTCTTGGCCCGTTATGCCCCAAATAACTCTAACCCAAACTTGGCCGATTTTGTCCGATTTCAGCTACTTTTGCCCTAAAAACCTAAACTTAAAGTCCCAAAATACTCGCAAACACGAAAATACTCTATACAAAAATATGCGATACGAAAATACTTGCAAGTTCCAAAATACTCGATACGAGTATATACTCGTATAGTTCCAAAATACTTGCAAGTAGAGTTGGGTCGTACTAGGATTTTCACATACTAGGTATAACTAGTACGAGTACGAAAAAATACCTGTTCCAAATACCTGTTTGAAGTATTTACATATACACATACAATCCACACGATTTGCAGTGATGTAATGAAACGGACTGATATGCCCTCCGCCACCCTCCAGACACAACGTTCCCAAGCTAGAATGGTGACGGTGCAAGATGACCTTCAAAGAATACCGAGTCATTAGTCTGTGCAGCTTGTCCGTAACTTTCCAATGGTCGGTCATTTATTTGGCAAGTCTTTTTCCAATCGAGGGGCCATCTAAAGGAAAACAATCAAACTCAATCAATTTAATTTGTTTTTCATTTTATTATATGCAAAAAAACACCTCCTGTATTCGTTCAAATGACCAAGATAGGACCAACTAATCCTGTTGTCATCTATATGACTTTTCATCGAGCGATCTCTGATACCAAACTTTTCCTGACTAATCTAAAATAGTTGGATTTCCACTTCGCCTTATTGAAGCATGAAGTTTGTCGAAAATTTTATTAAGAAATCATAAAAAAAACTGTTTTGTTTATTAAACATGCACCCACTAGGGGGCCAACCTCTTCCGTAAGGCTGGACATTAGTCCAGGGGCACCTTACTTCCCGCGGTCTCGTAAATTTTACAACCCCGGTAGGGTTGGAGGCACCCTCGTGGCGACCTCCAGTCACAACGAAGGCCTCAGCACACCCGGAGACGCCAACTGGTGAACCAAAAAGGATCTCAACCTTTTCCTCCTTGCCAGTTTTAGTGCAACTTTTAGTTTTTCCGCCGGGTTTCAATTTGCCGTATCTTCGAAACTAGGCCGCCTTTTCCTAGACTTGTATGGAAATTTTGCTCGAAATAAAAAAATGGACTTTTTGCCCAATTTCCCCTATAAAAAATTTTTTCTCCCTTAAAATATCACTATTGTACTCACCGACCTCTTCCAATCATCGAAAGCGCCGTAAAGTTAGTTTTTCCCAATCTATGGCCAAAAACCCCTTACTCCCCTACAAAACCGAAAATTTTGTATCACAGCAATAGGTCTTGGCTCGTTATGTCCCAAATCACTCTAACCCAAAATTGGCCGATTTTGAATATTTGAATAAAGTACTTGCAAGTACGAAATTCTCGCAAGTACGAAAATACTGTTTTCCGCAGCTAAACAGTTCGTTTTGACAAACGAAAAACGGTTCGAAAAACGATGAAAAACGATTCGTTTTAAAAAACTGATTCGTTTTAAAAAAATGATTCGTTTTAAAAAAAAATGATTCGTTTTAGATATACGGTTCGTTTGAGAAAAACGAAAAACGATTCGTTTTAAAAAAAACGTTTGGCTTTAGAAAAACTATTCGTTGTAGAATAGTTGGAATAATTGGTTTTAGAAATACTATTCGTTGTAGAAAAACAGTTCGTTTTAGAAATGCTGTTCGTTTCAGAAAAAAACTTTCGTTCTAGAAAAACTGTTTGTCGCTATTTGGAAAAACTGTTCGTTCGTTTTTTGCAGCCAAACGTTTTTTTCAAACTGTTTGGCGTTTTTGAGCCCATCACTAGTAACATGCAGTGGGATCACATGGATATATTTAATATTGAATTACAATTTTTTAAAAGAATTTCCTACGACTACTTTCAAAGTGTTGAAATCAACTTATATTCAATTATTTAATTTGATTTTTAATTTTTTCTTAATTTTTTAATTTTTGTAGTTTTTGTTATAGTCTTAACTCTACTTTTATTGTTTTTTTTAGTTAGAAATTTCTATAAGATTTAAATTGCATTCATTACATTCATTATTATAATTTAAGATAATTATAATTTCATGGATTGTAAAAAGACAATGTCTATAAATAAATAAATAAGACTTGAATAAATGCCAAAAAGTTATCTAGAAAATGCAAATCATGTTTCTTATCTGCTTTCACAAAAACCCAAAATAGGCTTATTATTAGCTTCTTTTCGACAATATTCAAAATAATGAAATATATCTTGTACTTATTAGTCAATGAATCCATTTCTCAACTGCCATAGGATTTAATAGAGTAACACAAGTTTATTTCAGTCAGATGCCTGATGTTCAATCCGTTAAAATTGTTGGTAGCTTCGCTTATTAATTACAAAAAAATTCTAGCGCAGCGGAACCGCTAGGAAACTGATTTTCAAAGAAATTGTCTTTGAGTGACAAAAAAATGTGGAAAGACGTTATACACGTTTTTGTAGTATCATATCAACCATTCCTTATACAAAGCAACCAAACCCAACTATAACATAGATATTTTGATAGATTTTCCAACGAAGCAAGAATAAGTTTACCATAAGAAGCTCACACTTAAATCAACTTATCCTTTGAATCGTTCTCATCGCAGGATTTCATCGAAAGTATCAGCGATTAAACGTTATTTAAGGTTGCCATCCGAAAAATTTTCAAAGCTCGGAAAATTTAAAAATTGGTTCCTTATTTTTATTGCAAATGCTTTGCATATGAGTATGTAATTTGAAGCATATGTTAGTGCAATATTTACGAAAATGTCTTATGCTGGTTACCTTGTGTTAGTAGCAAAGCAAAAGATATACCAAATCTGCTTCACGTTAAGCTAAACCCACACTGTAAATTTCGTTTCGATAGAATCACTGCGCTGGAAGTTATACGGGTGAAAAGAATTTTCGGGTTACCACCCTCAAAACTTTTCAAATTTTCAAAACGTTAATATTTGAAATTCCTACGACATTTGGTTTGCATTAAGGTCCATTTACTGCATGAACTTCGTTTTGATTTCATGCCTGGACTGCAAGTTATAGGGAAAAAAGCTTTGTTTTGCTGAGCAAATTTGCAAAATTTAGGAGACAAAAATCACCACAGCTGGCAACTTTATTCTAATTTTTCTACCAAATTTTCACCAAATGTTTTCTAGAGTAATTTTGTTAAAATGTGATAGCTGAAACGGAAGTTATAGGCCAAAAATCAGTTTGTTTCTCAGTGATTTTTCAAGATGGTACCACTGCCATAGGGTTGTCCGCATTTCAAAATCACTTCTATAGTTAATACCAATATTTCCTAGTTAATACCAGTAGAGTTCGAACTCGTGCACTGTGTGGAACATATTTCGATAATTCATGTCAGCTGAAACAGTTGGCTGCAGTGATAAATTCCCCAAAATTTCCCTGTCAACCTAGCAGCCAGGAAACATTGAAACGGATGAATGATTAAAAAATCAATGCTGTCAACAGAATTGTCATCCTATGACTCGGAATATTATTAAAAAGAAACTAAAAAGAAATTCACATGATTCTAATTTTCTAGGTAGACATTTGTTATTGCGAAATTTGAATTTTGAACTGACAAATGTCTGACAAACAAACCGCTGCCAACCAAGGAGGAATGAAGTAAACTCACATGTTACTCTGGGTCGTTTTTTTATGCATGCAGGATACCTACTCCACTCTGGATGAACAAAAAACGCAGCATATGATAATAGACGACAGTGAAAGAAAGAGGAAAGAGCAGCAAGAAAACCCGGATACCTTCAGACAGACTTATAAGTATTTTTCTTTTTTAATTTAAACCAATTTTTTCTTTTAGAAGCAAGATTTATTTTTATTTTGACATATATCGATATTTCGAGGGTAATCTGCCCTCTTCTTCAGTGTCTACCCTCGAAATATCGATATATGTCAAAATAAAAATAAATCTAGCTTCTAAAGGAAAAAATTGGTTTAAATTAAAAAAATATTTTTACAAGCTAGGAAAAAATTGGTACACAATAAAGACTTATAAGCTTTATAAGCCGTTCACACTACACTCTAAATCAAGTAGATTTAGAAGCTGTCAAAGTTAATCAGGTAAGCGTTCACACTACCCGAAGTGATTTAGAATGAGGAGATTTAGAGAGAGAGAAATGTCATTCGAATTTGTGTACAAACTTTTTTGCGTGAAAGTTGTTGAAAATGGTGCAGGAACATGCAAGAACATTTTCTTTTCACTTTGTTCAACTCACATTTTCCTTTTTTATTCAATTTTTGCTATTTTAGGACGAAATTCGAATGACATTTCATTCAAATCTACTCTCGCTCTCACGGATGGAATTCGCCGCGCTCTGAGAAAAATTCGCCAGGGACAAAATTCACAATAGTACCTGATTTGTACTTGATTAACTCTAAATCTACTTGATTAACTCTGTCACAAGCCGAAAAAAATGTATGGGTAATCAGGTAGATTTAAGTTGATTTAGCTCTAAAGCGATCAGCTGATCGAAATCGCCTGATTTAGAGTGTAGTGTGAACGGCATATTAGTCTTTTGTGAGTCTCTGGATGAAGAAGGTGCGATACTATTTGCATCAGTTGTAGGTTAGGTTAGTGAAGAGGGCTATCGGGAACGCGACCAGCATTAGGCCACCAGTTTGGGCCCATTTGCCACCCTCATAGACAATCACAAGCATTCACACTTACAGCCATGGCACTGGCGAGATTCGAACCCGCAGGCCCCGTAGCACGCCGCTTTTCGGCCTGACGCCTTAGCGAGCAGAGCTATCGTGCCCTCTGCATCAGTTGTAGAATGCGATTGATTATTTGAAAGACTACGACGCGTACCGCCTAAAAGGACAAATTATTAGAAGAAGCTACAGCGCCGGCACAACGGCTAGACTTAAGTGTACCTTAAAAATAGTGCCTTAAACTTTAAAAATAGTTGACGTTTCAGAAAAACTGTCAACTATTTTCAATCCAGCGTTTTAGTTATTTAATTCAAACACAATTCTTCCCAATTGTCATCTCCACTGATTCCATCAATCCTTTGCTCTTCTAGGGTTAGATCTTTTATTAGGTTGGAACTTAAAAAACGCTATTGTTAATTTTTTTATTGTTGTCTGAGTTGGATTCGTAGCTATCCATCTCTTGAATTTTAGTAGTTACTGAAAAGCTACATTAAGTCATACGTCCTTCGTCCATTTAGCATACGTCCTTGCAATATAATAATTTTTCTGTAGATATTAACAATCCATTCTTCCATTTTTTTTATTTCAGGTCGTGAAGATCTATCACCATCCAGTAGTATAAATGGATACTCAACGAACGATGGCTCGGAAGCGAAAAAAGCGAAAAAAGGACCAGCACCAAGGTTACAGGAAGAACTGTGTTTGGTATGTGGTGATCGGGCATCAGGCTATCATTATAATGCGCTTACGTGTGAAGGCTGTAAGGGATTTTTTCGACGGAGTGTTACGAAAAATGCCGTGTATTGTTGTAAGTTTGGTCATGCCTGCGAAATGGATATGTATATGAGACGAAAATGTCAGGAGTGTCGACTGAAAAAATGCCTTGCTGTCGGTATGCGACCGGAATGTGTTGTACCCGAAAATCAATGTGCTATGAAGCGAAAAGAGAAGAAAGCACAAAAGGAACGTGATAAGCAACAAATATCGCCAGCAGTCAGTACAACTGATAGTATTCGAAATGAAGTGTTACAGCTAATGAAATGTGATCCGCCACCTCATGCGGATAGTGCGGTGAGTATTTTTTGTGTATCAATATATTTGAACAATTGATAAAACTAATGGATCCTGATGAATCATTTCATATTTTTTGGCAAATAAATATCTCGCACAGAAAATCAATTTATTTTAGCTCATCGTAAGATTTCTTCGGTAAAACTATCGGCCTTTGATACTTAAGTTCGATAGTTTACGAAAAAATCAACTGTATTTATTCATTTCCTTAGTAAAGGATCAAAAACGAAATGAAACGATGAAAAAGCGATTTCTTCAAAATTCCAAATTCTTATCAGGATCGACTTGCAACATTCTTTCAAAAGTCGTATCTTTCTTCATATTCTTTCAATCGTCTAATCTATAAAAATCAATTTGATATTTTTAGATTTTCTTCCAGCAACTACTGCCTGAAAAGCTCTTAGCAGAGAACCGTGCACGTAATATACCTCCATTAACTCATAATCAATTAGCAGTCATCTATAAGTTAATTTGGTATCAAGATGGTTACGAACAACCATCCGAAGAGGATCTTAAACGAATAATGGTTATATATATTTTTTGATATTTATGTTTCTATCTTTTGCTAACTTATGATTTTAATTTTTCAGACATCGCCCGACGAGAATGAAAGTCCACACGATGTTAGCTTTAGGCATATTACGGAAATTACAATTCTTACAGTACAATTAATTGTTGAATTTGCTAAAGGTCTACCGGCTTTCACACGAATTCCGCAAGAGGACCAAATTACCTTATTGAAAGTAAGTATTCTTTTGTATGCGATTCAAGAACTGAAATGTTTATGAAAATGATATTCCAAATTCATTTATTTAAGGCGGGCGATACATGTAAACGCCTCAATTTAGACCGTTTTTCAGAGGCTTATTTAAAATAGAAGGAATAAATGAATCGTTTTGAAAGTGATCATGTTTATTCATTGCATATTAAAATACAAGAATCTGATTTTATTAATTTTTTTTTCAAAATGGCCGCCGTAGTAACCAATCTCCTGAGACCCTCGCGACGAAAGGAATCAATCGGCGGGACTTTTAGCATCAGTTACAACAATTTGAAATAAAAAAAATGGGTTGGAGTGTGTTTATTAAACATCTATCTTCTAGTTGAACCAAGAAAAAAAAAGTCAAAAAATTGTTAATTAGGACGCTTCATAAAAAAAAGTACGATTTTTCACCCTTTTTTTCGATAGTTTTTGGGTCGAAAATGCTAAACGTGTGCCAAGCTTCATAAGAATCGGTTGAGAACTTTTTGAGTTATTTTGCCCGCCAAGTTAAAAAAATTCGTTTCGAGAAAAACGCGTAATTTTGACACACAGAAACTCTATGATTACAGCGACTTACCAACTAATCAGTGATTCCAGGCCCATACAGAAGTCCTTCAGTACGTTTATTTTTTAGATGTTAATTTAACTATTTATGCAAAAAAAAAAACTCGAATTTTTGGAAAATTTTACATGTATCGCCGGCCTTAACTATAACTACTCCCTCCTACTGTACATTTCAATTTAAACTTTTCTTATAGTGCATAAATTTGAAAGTAAGCGTAATCTGCGCCAGTTAATATAATAATCGACTGTGAGTTATGTTGTCTCCAGTTGCGTTAACTATTTAAATTGCAGAATTTAATTATGGCGAAATAATTTACAATATAATGCGTCAATATGATAATAATAAAGTTTCTGGATATTATTAATTGCAAGGAAATATCAAATGAGACGTTTTCTAGCTGTTTCCATAAAAACAATTGTTTTAAAACTAAACTGTGTAGATTAAGATTCTAGTCTTAAATAAAAATAAGTCGTATTATTTAAAGTTGTAAAATTGTTGATCAAGTTAGTTTTTCTTAGTCGATATTCCTTTTAACTCTAAAGTTCCAATTATGCGGAAATTGAATCCAGCACATCACAACCGACAAATCAACAAAATGGAATATATCCCTCAAATTCAATTTCTTTAATTTGATGCGAATACGATAAAGAGCTAAAAAGAAGCCAAATTTATCGACGCCACCCATGATTTGGTTTTATTCTTTCACACACTTAGGAATATAGATTTCTACCTTTTGGCATCTTGTTACCAAATCGCCCTTCTTATTACGTTTTTTACATTATAAGCTGAGGAGAGAATTTGGACAATTGAGTTTTTATTCCATCTTGATAGACAGACAGTTCAGTTCTGTATTCATTATTTGTTCCTGTGGGTTTTTTCCACAATTCTTTTTTCTAAAACTTAAGGTCGATGATACCAATTCGATTTTCTCTGATATTTCTTGTGCAGTAGATTTCAAAGTTCAAATGTAAACTTTTAAGCTTTGTTTAAGTAAATATATGTATAGTCTGGTTTCTTTATAATCTGGTTTCTGGGAAGGAGGGAACCCTTGCATGCAAACAAAGTCATAATGATTGCGCCACTAATTCCTACATCTTCATACGCTTGCGAAAACTCTGTAGCTTTGCCTGAGCAAAGTATAAAATTATAAACAATTCGCCGAACAGAAGAAATATTTTTACATATTGTCTTGCAAGTATGTCATATGGGACTCCTAGCAAGCCTTTCAAATATCTAATAAGCGTCAATCATTCTTCTAATTGTCAATCATTCTTCTACTATTGAGTTGATTATCAACACTGTGTGGGTTCTTTCGCAAAACAATGAATCGATTGTAAGGTATGACGTCATCTAAAAATCATCTAAAAAAATTTAAATATTTTGTTCCTTGCATGAGAGTTGACACGCACCATGCTCCTTTAAAAGCTGTGCTTTACATTTTCTCCCAGAATCAGGTTTCATACATCAGCGCCCTGAATGTAACTTCTTTAATAAACTCGAACTTCCTTTAATCCTTTCGCTGTGACCTGCGACTTTAATTTCAAGGATGCCATCTCGTTTACTGCGATACTCGACTATAGTCCACTTTGTACAAAAATCATTCCTTTTTACTACGATATTCAGTACCATTCTCTTATACTATAAATTAGCACTGTATCACACAGTGCTTGATAAGGTATCAATAGGTGCGTTTTTTGCACACCTGAGCAGATCAAATTTTGTTAAGTATATTGAATACAACAACAAAATTGCTCATTTGGGTTTTTTTGTTGCTCGGGTGTGCAAAAAAACGCACCTTATATGACGAAGTGAAAGGGTTAATTTTTTTTATTGGACCAATATTCTGTCAACTTTATCACGTGAAGATTTAATTGAGTATTTTTATTTATTTCATTTTAATAGTTATTTTTCCATTATACATCCAAATTTCATTCCCTAAACCAGAAAACAACCTTTTGCATTCGCCAATGTAGATCATAATATTCTCCAGTCAACACTAAAGCAACTTGGGGTTTCATCTTCTATTATCTTCTATTATTATGGCTTAAATCCTCTCTTTTTTATCGATTCTGTTGGACAAGCAACAAGTCATTCTACACCTGGTGTTCCCCAAGGCTCCATCCTCGGGCCGCTCCTATTTGCATTAGTCGTCAATGATCTTCCCAGTTGTTTCAATTCCGTTTCCTTTCTCTACGTGGATGACCTTAAGCTTCTACATACCATTTCTTCTTATGAAGACTGCCCGCTTCTTTAATCAGACCTTTCCCTCAATATTCCTAAATATGTGGTTATGTCCTTTACTATCAAACCAATTCCTATACACTTTGATTATACCCTCTCCGGTATTATGTTGCTGCATGTAGACCAACATAAGGTCCTTGGCGTTATCTTTGATCCTGGTCTGAAATTTGATCTGCATGTTCTATTCATTTCATCGAAAGCGTCAAGAGTGGCAGGATTCGTTTTTTGTTGTTCTCTTTGCTCCCTTAATATCTCCACTTGTGTGCGCCTATTCACATCTTTAGTACGTACCATACTAGAATACTGCTCGCAAGTGTGGTCTCCTCGTTTTGTGTACTTGTCAGATGCACTCGAGTCTGTCCAACGTAATTTTACTCGTTGTTTTCTGTATAAGTTAATTTCTCCTACTGTCCTTACAATGACCGCCAAAATTTTTAAACCTTTCCCCGTTGCACGTCCGCAGATTGTTCCTTGCTGAATGTTTCTGGTATAAAATTTATGTTGGATTTTGTTCTCTGACCGACCTATCAGATCCCAGTCTTTTTTCACCATCCTTTTTGCGCGTACTGAAGTATTTTTTTATTCACCAATACTGAAAATACTAATGAATCATAATGATTATCAGTTTGTTCTCTTTCTGTACGTTTCCTTAAGTTTAAAAGGCGTATTTTGCAACCATTGTCAGAGCCTGTTCGCTTATAATTTTGCTTATGTTTCAGTTTTCTTTTCGTATTTGTTATTATTATTTTTCATCTTCACTATTTTTAGGGCTACTTACTATTTAATCATTTTCACTTTTATTATTCTATTATTAATATAATTTTTTATTTCTTTTTCTTAATCTACTTTAATGTGATATTTTCGTTGCTTATTGTATTTGGATTATTGAATTTTCATGCATATGCCTTTTCTTTATTAATTTTTTTATGTATATATCTTTCTTTTCCATTTTATAATCGGATGTATATCTGTAAAATGGATTCTAAATAAATAAATAAATAAGTCCTCCCTTTTTCAAACCCCAAACATGAGTTTCACTAATTTCATGTAACAATGAGAAACTGGACTCGTTTGGAGCTAGTGACGTGATTTATTCTTACTCCACTTCTCTCTGTGAGTGGTCTTGCGCTCAGCTATCAATTTTGGCTACCTAGGGTACTTAGACTTAGTTTATATGGTTTGCACTAGCTAGCATTTTTTCTGAGAGATGGGGGTGTGTCGAGTGACCTGGTTGGGAATCTGAAAATAGCCATGGTATTATTATTGTGTCGGTCTATTTTTTTCGAAGAACTTTAAAACTTTGTCGCGTATGTATTTTTCTACTCTTCCGATTCTAAAGTCCTTATATAAGGACACGATGAATTGGAACATTCATCTAAAATCAGTAGATTTTGTTTGTTAGTCTTCGAGGTTTGTCCGAATGCAAGACTTCCATATAGTAATACGAGTCTTAATACTTAAAAAAAAATAATCTGTTGGTTTTGTTTATATAAGGAAAAGGCCTTCATGGATCCTCTTTCAGGTACTGCTTTTATTTTGTATGTGTGCGTTCCAAGGTATTCGAACGTCGAAAGTGAGTCCTATGTACTTGGTCGTCCGTTGCCATTCAATATGTTGCTCGTTCACTGCCAGTTTTCATAGTGTCCGGCTCTTTTTCCGCGTGATGAAAATTTCCTGGGTTTGTATGAGTTTATCCTATTTATACCAAGAAGGGTATTTATGAAAAAATTGCAGATTTGAAGTGACGGCTTCTGCTTACCGGGATGTGTGGAGGATGCACATGTCATCGGCGAATAGTGATAGTTTAGCTACAGGCAGTTTAGGGATACCTGCTATGTACATATTACCAAATTGGAGGATAATGAAGATCCTTGGGGGACACCAGTTGCAATTTGCTTCTCGGATGAGAAGTTTTTGTTAATTCTGACACAGAATATTCTGCTCTTGAGAAAAGATCCAATAGTCTGGATAAGAGGTAAAATAATTCAAAGATCATTCATTTTGAAAATTAGTCCTACATGTCAAGCTTTGTCGAAGGTCTTCGCTATGTCGAACATAACTAGCTCAGTCGATTGTCTATGGTTAAGTCCTGTTCGGATGTGTTGAATACTCTTACTAGCTGGAGTTCTGTGGAATGAAGTGACTTGAAGCTAAACTAACTCTTCCAGGGAGATATTTTTGGAGACTTTTTCGCTCAAGCAAGAAAGGAGAACGCGTTCAGCCAATTTAGCTATTGGAAACAGAAGGCTGATTGGTTGCCAATTCGGGGGGAATGTTAAGTTTTTACAAGGTTTCGTTAGAACAATAATAATAGTTGCTTTCCGTTTATCTGGATACCTCCTCTCATGGAATATGGCGTTGATTATCTTTGTTAGGGTTTGTAGTCTGTTGTAATCTGTTTTCTGATAAGTATGACAAGCGATTGTTGTTAATGTTGCCAATCTCAAGTGATTTTCTTCGTTTCAGTCCGTTCATCAAGATCTTCACTTTCTCAAGGTCAACGATTCTACCTCCCGAGGTTCAAAGCTGAGAAGGCTCATTCGATGTATTCTTCATTCTTTAGGTTGTCGACGGATTATTGAATTTTCATGCATATATTGAATTTTCATGCATATTCTGGAATTATGTCTCCTTCGCAAAGGCATTAGCTTTATCTGCACTGTTGTATTTTTTGTTGTATTTCATATAAATGTCTTTTTTACGATATTTTGCTACAGGAAGCTCCATCGAAGACTGCCATCTTCTTAAATCTAATCTACATATACTTGAACAATGAGGCCAAGCAAAACAGCTTGTACCAAACATTAACAAATGCGACACAATGGGCTATTCCCAAAAAGCTAATCGACTAATTTATTTGGTGTAGATTTTGACAGCAAACTAACATATAAAATTGTCAATCGTACCTGTAAATTACCGATTATATTCTCAGATGCACAGAATTCTTTACCACTTTTCAAACTTCTCTTCTTGTGTAGGCATATCTTGATATACTATAGAAGTATTAGAATATGCATCGGTTTATTGTTTCCATGGTGTGAATTTCATCGTAAAGCAATCAGTCTAACGTAATTTTACTCGAACCCTACTTAACACGTTTAATCTTCCTAAGGTTAGGTTTCGCGGTTGACTTCTTCAGCAGACTCCGTAGAAAGCACACAGAGGCCCATCGTGATACCGCATTGTATAGTCCACAATCTTTACTAAGCAGAGAGGCACCCTGGGTTCTTGGTGCACCGAACCAATTCGGTTAGACAAGTAATGAAGTATGAGCCAAGATACTTCATCTTTCTTCCAGCGAGTGTCGAGCATTCACATAAGAGGTGAAGAACTGTTTTTCTCTTCCTCCTCGTATCTGCAGCTCTGACAAGAATTCATTGTAAGCGAGCGACACCTAGCTGTACTACATGCCTGCCAAACAGACAATGTTCAATTAAGGTATCCACCGCTGCGAGGAAGGACACCCTTCCGAAGTCGAGAAGTTCCCTAGTTCGAAAAGTGTCGAAAGTTTCCTACAATTGTCTAAGGATTGCACAGGACGTTTATCTTACCCAGGACTTTACAGCGTCCTTTAAATATTTTTGCCTAATGGTCAGTTTAACTGTTGCATATAATACTGCAGAGTATTTTTGGCCAACTGTTGTTCCCCTTAATGTCCCCATGTTCTGGTAGCCGAAACAGATCAAATAATTCAATGTCTCGACATTTCCTTAAGAAAAGTACGGCACTCAAGAACTAACATTGAGGACGTTCAATTCCAGCAAGGAATTGTATAGCCGCTTGGCTATCAGTAAAATGTAAATATTCACTCCGAATATCTGATTACATAAGAGCCAAATAGCCGCTTAAAGAATATACAACACTTCCGCCTGAAAGACACTGCAGTGGTCAGGCAGGCAGATGGAAAACTTTGAGTTTAAGTCAGTAGAAAATATACCACACTCCACTCTGTCGTTCAATTTGAAGTTATCTGTATATACTGTATATACTTTCGAATCATCTGTTCCTAGGGATAACTCCCTCACCCATTCTTCTCTGCTTGGTATTTAGGTTTTCTTGGTATTTATGCATAATTGATGTTCACTAGAACAGATATGCCCCGCACCTAGATTTTATATGTCATTGTCCAAGTATCAGAACCATTTAGTTTTACTGCTGCGCACTTCGCAGATTGCGAAACAAGCATATCGGTAGGAAGCGAATGAAACAACACCCAGATTGCCTTCGCTGGGTAATAGGGAGAGCTCCCGTTATAGATATGGCTGCTAACATACGTACTTTATCATTTTCTGATTTACAACCTTCATTGCGGCTGGTCACCAAACTGCTGCTACCTGCAGCAGAATTGGTCCCACTATACTAATGTGAATCCAGAAGACGATACGTGGTTGCAGTGCCCCAAGTCGCTCCTATAGCCTTCTTACGAGCTGTAATGCCTTGCCAGCCCTTTTTCAGTATGTTTCTTCCATAGAAAAGCTTCGAGTCCCGAATAAGTCCCATATATTTTACATTGTTTCTGCAGCTTATTAGTTCTATTTAACTTGGAATGGAACTTGAAATGGAATCCTATGCCTCCTCGTGAAAAGCAATAGTTCCGCTTTGTTAGAGTTAACGCTAAGACCAAACTTCTGACACGGAAGTCCTCAAACTCCTTGCTGGAGAATATTTAAAGAATGATTTAATCTCTCCGATAAGGTTGAGATAAAACGCCATCACTTTGCATTCAGTTTGATCAAGTTTCGTTAAAAGCCTGTTAACTGTTAAATTCCAAAGTAAGGGAGATCGAAAATCGCCCTACGTTGAAGTGGCTGCCGATCTCCAGAGACCTGGCGACCGATACACATAGGGACAAGAGAGGACCGTTGTGATGGAAAATCGCCCTAGGTGGTACACGAACTGAATACTCACTGGTCCAGCTACCTAAAGACGAGTATAATAGCTGCAAGAAGCTGCGAATTGTCATCTAGGTTTTAATAGAAATATATGTTTAAGATAATATTTAAATTTAAACCATTTTTTATTAATGATCTAATTCTTATAAGATCAACTTTTTTTACTCATTTGAATACAACATTCCTAACATTCTCTATTCTTCAATTTTAGGCCTGTTCTAGTGAAGTGATGATGTTACGAATGGCTCGTCGTTACGATGCTGCATCCGATTCAATATTCTTCGCTAACAATCGATCATATACCCGCGATTCATATAAATTGGCCGGCATGGCTGACAATATCGAGGATCTACTGCATTTCTGTCGGCAAATGTACTCAATGACGGTGGACAATGTCGAATATGCTTTAATCACTGCCATCGTTATATTTTCGGATCGGCCCGGCTTGGAGGAGGCCGAACTGGTCGAAGCGATACAAAGCTACTACATCGATACGTTACGTATCTATATCCTGAATCGACACGGAGGCGATTCCAAGTCGCTGGTATTCTTCGCAAAGCTCTTATCCATATTGACGGAATTGCGAACGCTTGGGAATCAAAATGCCGAGATGTGCTTCTCGTTGAAACTGAAGAATCGTCGGCTGCCCAGGTTCCTGGAGGAGATATGGGACGTGCATTCAGTGCCGCCTGCCGTGCAATCGCATTTACAGGCGACGCAAGCAATACGGGCTAGTGGCAGCAGTGCAACGACCACATCCACAACGGACAATGGGAGCAGCGAGAATGGCGGCGAGAATACTTCGGCATAGCAATAGTAGCAGGGCTCTAATGTTTAGTTATAAGGAAAAAGTAGATATTTTTCATTTATTAAGATTTAAGATGGAAATTTACAAAAAAAAAACACATATATACAATATAAATTCTATTGTAATTCTTGTTTTCTAATGATATATGTATAGTTTCCAGTTCGAGAATTATTATGAATTTTAGAATATAGTAGTGACTATTGTACACTCTGGTATTTCAATTAATTTTAAATACACGCAAGTGACAAGAAGTAAGGAATAGTTCTGACACGACGTTATTCTAATTATGTGAAATGTTAATAACGATATTTTCTGTTGATTTTCTATTTGTAAAGTAATTTTTTAAGACCACAAGTTATCTATATTCTTCTTTCGTTTATTTTTTAAACGATAAATTTGCATAAATTTTTGTAAGTAACTTTCAAAACAGGAACGAGAAAACCGAAGATTGATTTGTATAAAAGATAAATTTTACAAAATAAATGAAATCGAGAAAATTATGGACTGTTGCGTAAGAACAAAAAATATAAAAGTGGGCCTTTACAATAACTAAAACGGAAAGACGAAGTGTTAAAGATAATTTTTTTTAAAAAAAAGAGAGAAAAACCGAAATTAAAATAAACGTAAAGTGAATAAACAAAAACATGATAAATTTTATGTAGTGTCTATTTATATATATACGTACATACACTCATATATATACTTTCTTTGGCTGAACATAAAATCATCTTAGCTGACTTCTTAACTATAATCGAAATGATGAACGTTTTAAAAATGATATTTTGAAATGTCTAAAATGCAGAACCAGCACAACACGACGAAATCGAATAAGCATAACAGTAACAACAACAACAATTTACAACAATAAATTTCGATTTAGCAACAACGCAACAGTTTTTCTGCTGCTACGAGTTCATGTCATTGTCGTTTATAGGGCGTACGAATACGCAAGAAAAGAAAGTGAAATTACATAAAATTTGAAAATCTAAACGTAGAAAAACACAAAAATTATAAACAACAAGTGAAAAAATGATATATATCTAACATACAAAAATCTTCGTCTCTTTTACCACAACATTTTTACCTTAAATGTTAAGGATTATATATAAATAATTTCTACATGTCCTCATTGCTATTATAAATACATTATTATAATTATTAACTAAAAAAATATTAAAAGTGCAGAAATACACTACAATAATTATTAAATTTATATGATATAATATGAATAGACTGAGGAGTCTTTTTGATAATGGAATGAAATCGCAGAAAAACAAAAAAACAAAATATTTCGCAGTTAAATACTCTATTGTTTCTAATTCGTCATATGGAAGGTGTTTGTTTTTTGATTTGTATTTCATATTGAATCATACTATTCTTCTTAATTTCTCTTCTGCCGTCAAATTTTCCACAGCAATGATAATGTTATTCAACTGGAATCGTACACGAACCTCACGAGAGAGAGTAATAGAAATGAAAGCAATTTAAGTACATAATAATAAAGAAGCAAAACTGATGTGAGACATTGAAGAATATCAAATGCATAACAAATGGAATGTAACTGATGTACAAAAATTACGAACTTTGAAACGCTATAAATTCAACTGGGTTTTGTGTTTCCATTTTCAATTTTTTTTCAAGTTTTTATTTTCAAAAAAAAAACTAAAATTCAAGTTCAGACTAGTCTAGTTCGGTAAAACTGAAGTTTATTGATACTACACTCAACTTAAATATTTCTCAAAGCTTATTCAGATAATCTCATCAACAGTTTTTACTCCACTGTTTTTTTTACGGGAAAAAAATTGATTTTCATCGAACCATTGTTTAAATTAATCTACGCTACGAAATAGAACAGAAAATGAGGATGGAATCACAAAATATTTCTGGTGCCACTGTACAATATAACAATACAAATTGAATCAACCTCTCTACTGTATCTGAAAACAATGCCGTTTTATGCAAACAAATAATCATGCAGAGATTTCAGCATTAATTAATGATAATAAGAAATAAATTTCACAGAAACCATATAACCTGTCCCGAGAACATAAAGTATTTATTTTTTCATTGCAAACAAATCCAAGAGAAAACGGATGATTACAAAGAAAACCACTCATACAAATAACATAAAAGCAAAGAATAATATTTGAAAAGCAAAATGAAAATATACCAGGAGAAATAAAAATAATATACAAAGAAAGAAAAGAAATACAAAACAAAATTTATAATAGTTATAAAGGCTCCTTATCGTTTGGCTGTGACTGTTATTAGGAAGCTAACTAATTTTAAATGATAGGAAACATAGTAATTACGAAAAAATATATATATATAAATATAAAGAAAAAAATCTTTATTATATATTATTATTATTATGAATTAAAGATAAGGACAAGAAAATGAAAATTCTATATGGTAAAATTCTCTTTGAAAGAAAGAGTGTAATAATGCATTATTAAAAAAAGAGATATAAAACAAAACACTGTACATTAAAATAGTAACCCTATCACTACAAAGATGATGAAAAATTAACGATGATACATAAAATACATTTACATATACAGCATAGGAAAGAGAAAACAGAAAAACATAAAACCCTCATAATATAAAGTACATATATATTATTAAAAACAAAAAAGTATGTGTATGTAACAGTCGTCGAATGGTTTAAAAAAAATATGAGAGAAATAGATAAAGATGAAAACCTTTTACGTACTCTATACTATTACATTTAATAATCATATGCAACAGAAATTCGAATGTGCATGAACTTTGAAATGAAATTGAAAGGATAAAATATACAAGCATGCTTACGGAAACAAAAACGGATCAGCGGTAAAGAAACGATTTTAGATGAAAATCAGATGTGCTTTTTTTCACTTGACCATATTTTATGCAATGCAATGAAAAAAGTAAGAGTAAATAGTTTTTTCCCCCCATTTTTTCGCAAAAAGATTTAATGGAATGGAATAATCAATCGTGCCCGAAAACTTAAATTTTAAAAGTAATTGAGAAATACATCTGATCAGAATTTAAATTTCGAAGAGTACAAGGATTTAACCGTTATTTGTGCAACACCTATTGAAATACGATTGATTCGAAGACTTTTAAATTGTCAGTTCTTTTTTAGAATGCAAATTAAATCAAAATGTTTGGTTTTAGTCTATTTTGTGGCGAAAAATATCAAGAGTAGCAGAGTCAATTATTTTTAAGTCTAGAAAAATCTTATATATCTAATACTTTAAGCTGTAGGATTGATTTAGACAATTTCGCTAATTAGAATGAATTGAAATTTATTTTGATATAATCAGGAGCACAGTGCCGTCTTACTATTTGATGAATTAATGTCACTATAGAGCATATACATTATATGAGCATATATACGAATTTTGGGCGTGCTTAAATTCGACAATAACGGTTTTTCGTTGATTATTTATTTATCGTATTGAGTATGACATTAAGTTTCTCTCCTTTTTTAAGTAAAATTTTTTGCTTATTTATATATAATAATGTAAAAAGTGATTTCACTCTAAGTACTATCCACTGGCAGCGAGACAACCCTATCAACCTATCTTTTGAGTAATACACGGATACTTCGAAGGAAGAATTCCGGTTCTTTGATTCAATAAATTCGTCAAGTCAGTTTTCGATACTCTCGCCCGAAGTGAATCGCTCTCCGCAAAAGACCAACTGCATGGAGCAAAACAAATATAAATTGGACGGAGCAATATCCGTGAATATGGCGAATGAAGCAAGAGTTCCCATTTCACTCTGTTCAAGTATCTCTGGACCAGTTTTGCTAAGCAGGGTCTGTAGCGAAATAAGCTTGTCATGTGTAGCTTTTCATTCCGGCCATTTTTCGTGTAGAGCTCGTTTCAATCTAATTACTGCAATCCCCGTTATAGTCACGCATAACTGGTCAAAGTTAATGATAATAGTCTGGTTTACCCTTATTTTTTCAGGTGATCCAAGTTAGGACCCAATTTTCGATTTCTCCGAAAGAAGTGAACCGGTGACCTGGCAAATTGTGCTGTAACCGTCGAAACAACTGAAAGTCATGAAGAAGAATAACTTGTCTTTTCATGTCTTTGTTCGTATCCCGGCTGTTTTTTTCGCAATGCACAGCTCAAACGGATCAATTGTAGCCTAAACCAATCTGTCGTAATAGAGTCGCCCGGTTTTAGATGCTCATAGTATACAACACCCTTTCGGTCATGCTCTGTGACCTTCAAACCACGAACATTCAGCTTTGTTAGTGCGCATAGCATTTTTTTTGGCTTTGTCGTAGAATATCCATTTCTCATCCTCAGTCACAGTCCGATGTTTCCTTTGATTAAGTTGCTCGCAAGTGAAAAAATCACCGTTCAACGTCTCTCGTTTTAAGTTTATAAGGCAATCGATTTCATTGCTTTTGAAACATTCCCATGAATTACAATCTTGACGAAAACTGCTTTTTGAGCAATTCTCAATAATTTTGCAAGCTCCTCTTCTCTTCGAATCGGATCTTTATCGAGTTATCCCTACAACTTTTTGTCTTCGAATTTGTTTTTTTTTACTATCCAGTGCGAAGTTCGGCTTCAACGCTGAAATCACCATCAACTTCCACGAGCATGTGATACGCTTCAGCTGCAGTTTTCTTACAAATTATAAAAATTAAAATCTCCTACAAATGCTGCTTAGGTAACACAAAATTTGATATATTCAGCACAGTAAAAAAAAACAAGCATTTTGTATGAACCTCAAAGCGATATAAACTGAAACTACTGAAATCATCTGTCACTCTGCTATCGTTCATATATTTGCTCGAGAAAGATAACAATATTGACTCATATCTATAAGTCAGAAATATTTTTTTGTTTAAAACGGATGGATGTAATTTTTTGGATTTTCATTTTTTTACGGGTGCAAATGTATGAAATCGTCAACGGGGAAATTTCAGGTACGAAAAACATGAAATATAAAGGGGGGGGGGGGGGGGTATTAACAATTAACTAATGGAGCAGTACTTCTCGCAAACGCTGCTTTGTCGCCACTTTCAACACAAAAAAAACGGTCTTGTCACTGCGACGAAATGTGAGTCAATGCATTCGAAAGCACACATATACGCCTTCAAAACACAAGTTAAGCTATTTGATTATAAACGAATCTAATACCACTAGCAAAATTTTTGCGAAAAGGAGAAGAAATTTTTCCCATATCCAATAACGTCATGCAATTTAGATCGTTCCTTTCCTGTCTTTTTTATCAAATGTAGCCCTTTTTTTAAATTTTTAACTCAACGCTAAGTATTAAATAGAAAGAGTGTGGGTTTGGGGGAGAGGCGATTGGCACCTCTAAGTACTCAGGCCAGAATGACCCATTGTACTCACATACCCCCGCTTACCAATGTTTCCCAGATCTATTAATTACGTCCAGGATCACCGAGAGGGATAGAGGTTATCATCTCCATGCAACATATAATTAAGTGCACTCACAGATTAGAAAGTGTATAATTTGATAGCGCCATAAACTTGTTGAATGTTGCCACACATAAGAACATCACGATGAAAAATAGAAGGCTACTAAGATTTATATTTGTTTTCCCAACATTTCTTTCTTCAATTGTTTAAATTCATTCTTCTAAAACAAATTTTTATCCTTTGAAGAATGTTTCATAGATAGAAAGAAATGAAAGGTAGAGGAATGTGACAAAACTTCCCAGTCCAGTTGCCTAATTTTTCTCGAGTTAATGTTGCGGTATGAGGCCTGGCATTATCATGTTGCAATATGACTGCTATTCTGTTAACCAGTGCTAGCGCTAGTTTGCAATAATTCGCCATGTAATCTACGTAATTGTTAGCAATACAAATCAGCTGTAATTTTTTTCTCCCTCTTTTAGCAGCTCAAAATGAATTATGCCAGCGCAGTCTCACCAAGCGCACAATAACACTTTTTTTAAACTGAGAGATATCTTGGAGGTGGATACGGTCAGTTGATTTCGAGAAAGCCATTGAGTGGTGCGTTTATGGTTTTCGTGCAAGACCCACTTCTCATCTCCAGTAATAATCCTTGTTACATATGGATCACTTCGTTGTCCACACAATAGCGAAATGTAAATTGTACGGCGTTGTTCTTTATTCCTCTCCGACAATTGATGTAGGACCCATATAGCCTGCCAGTAAACCTTACCAATTTCGTGAAGATATCCCTGTTGACAAAAAAGCCTGAAGACTGCTTGCTATTTCCGGGATACTTAGTTTCCGATCCGTTTCGATTAGAGATTTTCAAACGTCATTATTAAATTCTACGGGTCATCCACTTGAATCACTATCGGATAAGTCAAAATTATTGATGGAAAATTTCCGAAATCAACGCTGGCACTTATTCACTTTCAGTACGAACCCAACACTTTCATATTTTCTTAAATAAAAATTATTGATTTCTTACGGGTATCCTAATAAAAAACCCTGTTTGAATTGTGAAAAAGTAGCAATATGAAAGTCTTCGATTTAGGTACTGTCCCCTCCCTGTCAAACATCTTAAGTTGTTGCTAAACCTTTGACACTATTGCATCTTTCACACATTCCACTAATACTATTTAAACCAACAACTGCATTCGTTTTTTAAGAGTAAACTTGTGCAAAAGGCAGTTGTGTAAGTGCAAAAAAAATGAAGACAATTTCAAACCAAAATAGTTGAGTCTAGTTTGAGAGAGAGTTATGACCCAGTGCGCTCATATCCCCCAGCCTACCAGAGTTTCCCGGGTCGTCGAAACAATAAATGTCGGAAAGATGATGATGACAACGAATTGACTAATTTTGAATGCTCTGTATGAATTTAATTTTTAACCACCATGTGGTTTTCAATATACTCACGGTCTGTCTGTTGAATTTGTCAGTCTAATTTTCTTTTATGAAAGCACTTACCCAATCAGAAGAGGAGATCACAATTACCCCATCATAAAAGTATTATATTTTACCGAATGGTTGAAAATTACTATAAAGAAACAAAACATAATCCAAGGAGTAAGCCAAGCCAAAAATTAATGACAACCGAAATGTTTTCCCTAGTGTAGATAGCCAAAAAAATGCTTTGCAGGTCCCTGGGTGACCTACGTGCTTTATGCGTGGTACTTTCTCTACGTATGTTCGGCAGTATTTCATTCACGATCGTCCCTGGCGTAAATTCAATGGTGCACTTCAAACATGCGAAGCAACTACATACAAAGAATGATTCACACGGTACTGGCAGTACGGTGTGTGTACGGGGGATCTTACCCATTCTGTTCAAGTAACTACTGAAGTAATTGTGTCCTGTCAAGAATTAAATAGACATTTCTTTCCGTGGCTACGGCTGACCCAAGGTTTTATAAGAATAATTAGCTCAGAATTACATCATCCTTTACTATTTTCACACCAACAATGTTTCCATAGTTAGAGTATTTGCGTAGCCTCTAGCCGGCTCTGAGCGATAGAGTTAGCCTTCATTGCGTTATCGTGCTAATATATCTCCCCAAATTTTGGCCTCGTATAGCAAGGCAGAATTGATAGTCCCGATCAGCTGCCTCCGTCTCGTCTAACTGGGTCCACCCATGTTGGGCCATGAGCCTACTCAGCGAAGGGACGACTTGTAGCGCCCTATTACATGCCATCCGGATATGACCACAATAGGTCTGCTTGGTGAAATTTCTGGTCTGGACCTCGAGGGAGCTAATTGTCATCGGGTATGGCAGTTGGATCCTTCGCTTTGAAAGCATGAAGATCTCTGTCTTTAAAACCACCAGCTGGATGCCGTAATCGGTCATACATCGCTCCATCCTCCTCATGATTTGAAGAAGTCAGAGTTGGCCGATAACGCTTCGAAATTGGTCACATAATACTTTCATAATTGTAACTTTTGGTACAGACAGGCCTACAGCCATAATTACCTAAACGTTCAAATGTATCCAACACCGCAATTTTTCACCTCCTATAATTGTTCTGCAAACAACTGATTCCAAATCGAAACTAATATCAGAATCTAGCTTAAATTTCTTAGTAAATATTAGTAAATAACTTAAAAGTTTTGTTAAATGATTTTTCAAAGAACTGTTAAAGAATACAATTGACTCTGCAATAATATTGAAATCTATTCCAAACAAGTTTTTTATATTCGAATTTGCATTCATTCTATTTAAATCTATGTATTTCCCACTAAGATCGGTATCAACAGAGAAAAACGAATCTAACAAATATAAATACAACGTCAACAATCCAATAAGCAATTTCATTGAAAACCAGAGCACATTTCAATATTTTTTGATTAATCATAAATAATGTATTTGCATGTTTATCAATCAAGCATTTTACAATAGCAACAAACAAAGAAAACAACAAAACAAAGCTAAAAAAAACCATACAAACTTCTCATAAAATTAGCAGCCATTCAAAATATAAAGTACATACATTTGATTGATTTCTTTCCGTATAGTGAATGTTAATTATATTAATTAATTCAACTATAATTGAAACCGCTTTGAATAAGAGCTTCATTTATATCAGTTTAGATCAAACTCGAAACTGTCAACGAAAAATAACATCAACAACAACAAACAAAGAACAGTGAAGACAAGTCAGTAAAATGAAACTAACAACCAACCAACTATATACCAACAACAAAAAAATCAGAATAAAATTAACACACACAAACACATCTACATACCCATAAACAACAAACACCTAGAGTGAAAATGAAATGATTTTGATATGTAATTGGAAAATGATGTATGTATATTGATTTTTTTTGATTTTGTTTTTTAAAATTAAGAATTTAATGATGAAAAACCTATTTTAATTTTTTTCGGTGCAATGGTAATTTTATATGTATAATAATTCCTTTTTAGGTTATTATGTTAAATGTAATGCGATTTTAAATAAAATAATGTAGATATTTATTTGCATATGGAGAATATTTTTTTATTCGTTTCAGATGAATAATAAAATTATGATCGGTTGACATAAATTCTTTGAATGTTCAAAAAAATATTAATTTTAACGGGATATTGTGGAAGAAAGATTCGATATTTGTCTAAAGCTTTTTGAATGGATATGGAGTTTGATCGTGCTTCGTCGAATTGAGTTCTGCTGTGTTATTGTTTTTGTTATTTGTGAGTCTCTCATATTGTGCCAGTGAAGCGTATTGAGGCATACATTGGTATGTTCCTTTTTACTTCTCATCCCTACGTTTGTTCAGGATCTTCGTATCAATAGTGTGATTGATGCAAATAACTCAACAATAAAAAAATACCGACACTAATTTTTAAACTGATTTTTCGAAGTAAATCCGTATCACTTACTGCATCATTTACATTATGAGATATATTTGATCGCATGTAGAAGATACGCTAATTTTTTCACGGAGAACAAGCATGGATTGGTTATGAAATGCCCGAAAAAAGTTTTGAAGATTTTTTTATACAGTCAGATATTCTTAGTCTTTCGAGATTATCAAACAGGCTCATTGGAAATTTCAATTAATTCTCGAAAATCAAACGCAGGTAACGTAACAACGAAATTATATCTTCCAATACCTTCCAAAAATTGCATACTAACTTAACCTACTAACCTCATTCACTGCAACTAACCACTTTCGAATCACTAACAATATCCCCTTAAAATGAAATTGAAACTATTCCGAGAGAAAAAAAAAACGAAGAGTCAATTATGCATTTATTTAACATTATCACTAACAACGCCTGGGAAATTTATATGCAATTTTACCATGTACGAAAAAAAAACTAAAGAAACATGCAAATCGAAAGACTAAAAGCTGTAATCAAAAATTACACCAATTTTTCTTCTTCTAAGATTTTAAAAACTTCTTATAATGTTAACTATCCTACATTAATATTAAAACGATTAGCAAAATATTTTAAAATTAAATTTTTCTAGATGAATTTTTTTAAACCATGTTTTCCTTGTAATTCGCTTATTAATATTTTTTTCGTTTTTAACTTAGCTAATGATGCCTGTTTTTTGTATCAAATACGATTTTTCATTTCGGAAATAATTTAAATTTTCCCCGAAAATCGAAAACAATCGTGGCGTAAATATGTATTAGTCAAAATTTTAATTAGTCCAATGCATGGCTATTTGAATGTTTTTTATATTCATAATTTTTTCAAACGAGTATTTTCAAATGAATCTTTTGATTGTTATATGAACATGTTTCACTAAAAAATTGTCTATTATTTATTTGAATTAGAATATAGTTTTCGTTCGATCGGTTTGTGTCTTAAAACAGCGTCGATGATTGAAATGGATGGAAGAGTGTGTTGTTGGCGTAATAAAATGAGTAATACAAGCGGTAAATTAAATCTACATAGATATATGTATGTATACATCATATTTAAGTCGAATGTATAAGTTAGTCATGTGTTTGATACTTAGCTGTATATTAAGCGAACTAAACGATGAAATTTAAAAAAAGATAAAAAAAAAATAACGATAGAATCGAGAGGAAAAAATGAAATGATGATCTTTTTTTACTAAGAAATGATTTAAATCATGTGGTTACTGAGAAAAAAATATAATTATTATGTATACATTATATAATTTGTTTATGTTTGTTATTTGAAAATTGATTAAATTAATTATTTGAAGTACAATAAAATGAAAAATCAAAATGGTAATGTGGCAGTTTTAAATGGTATGCATTTAGTTTAAGAAAGCTATAGTCTTCGAAATGAGTATCAGTCAGCTTATTGCTTTTACACACTGATTTGTTATCTTGGACCAACATTTTAATCGGCCATTGGGAGAGCTGAATTTCAGCCGATACAAAGTTTTCTGATCTCGGAACGACGAGATTTTCATTGCGGGAAAAAAATTCTGGCTGCATTGACAATGACACTACAGAGAGCTAACTTTGAGCTTATAGTAGCAGAAGTCATAGCTTTACTTATTTATTTAAGTATCCATTTAACAGAAATCGAAACTGAAACTGAATCCAATCGAACCTGAAGATACAGCTGCAGACATACAATTAGATGCACTTGTAGTTAACTAAGAAACACCCAATTGGTCAATGAATCCTCTGATATAGCTCGTTTTTTTGCCCGATTCATCGGCAATTGAGGGAGGTAAATGGTTAGCCGATGCTGCCTGTAAAAGGGTGGCAGGAAAATAATGTCCTGATTATATCAACCAATTACTAGCCGCCTAAAGTGTTCCATAAAAATGGTTTACGGAGCACTCAAACACGTGGAAAGTCGCAGGATTGTCTAAGATATCCCCGGGACTAAAATAACCAGAAAGACAAGCTACCAGCTATCGAAATTCATCGCCAACTTTTCGGGAAAAGCAGAGGTATTTCGGTGAGAACAGTCAAAAGACGTCTTGTGGATGATGGACTACCTAGCAGAATAGCCAGCAAGAAGCCCCTCGTAATGGCAGCTAATCGGAAGAAAAGAATGGTGTTCGCAAGGGAACATTTAGCCTGAAAAATGAGTGGAAATTCATCCTCTAGAGCGACAAGACGAAAATAAATAGCATAAGTCTTGATGGCAAGAGATTTGTAAGTCGACCAAGAAGTAAAGAATTCCACCCTCGCTACATTTGAACCGTTGTTAAGCAAGAAGATGGCCGCATCAAAAATTAGAGACGTTTCTCGTGGTTTGGTGACCTATGACATCTTAGAAAAATATCATGTAACTATGAGCTGGGGAAAATCTTCCTATATTATATGGAAGTTCTAGCATGACAACGATCCCAAACATACGGAAAGACACACAAGGAATCTTCTGGACGATAATATCGTCAAGGTTTTAGCCTCACCATCAACGAGTCCAAACTTAAATCCAATCGAGCACTTGTGGGAAGTCATAGAGCAAGCCATAGCAGTAAGAAATTTCACAAACATGGATCAATTGTTGTATCCATACTTATGGTGACATGCAAGTGTCTTATAACGACAATGCTAAATTGCCTACAAAAAGTTGTGAAGCAAAAGGTTTTTCCGACACGTTACTGATATTTTTTCTTGTTTATTGTTTTAAATTGGTGAAATATTTGCTTAAATAAATGATTTTTAAAATAATTCTTATGTATTTCTAATTACGTAGGACTTTACTGTCGTGTCCCTAGTAAAGTGTGGGGACCAAGTAGTCAGTGCATCTTGCGTGCCTCGCCCAATACTGCTGTGGCCAAAAGGATCTTGATTCGTAGTGCTTCGATTCTTTAAGCTTGATGAGAGCAACATTTGCGGCAGCGCCTCGAACAAAAAGGTCAAGCGGTGGAAGGTGAAGCAGGACGTTCAACGCAGGCGAACGAGTCGTGGTTAGCGCACTTGTAGTACATAGAGCTACCAATCGCTGAACTCTGTCCACCATGTCAGAAAAGATTATTTCATGCATCGCCATCTACCAGACCAGGCAGTGGTAATGAACGATCGGCCTTGCAGTTAGAACAGGGCTGAGACCTCATATTTTACCCAATGTCCTTTAGCTAGCGTAAATTACCTTGCTGTTTTGAAAAAGGCCCAAGAGCTTTGTGTTGCACATGAGATTTAATCTAACGCTGCTCAACCTGATTGAAAAGTATAGGATTAGTTTTATCGGAGTCAATACCAATGCCCACGATGTTTGCCTGCTCATTGCAATGCGTATGCCCAGAGCAAACTCGATGAGCTGAGGAAGGGTATGCGGGAACCATTCCGAGACTATGATCGTAATGGCATGGCCATAGACCACAGCTGTGCGTCTCTTTCTCATCAACCTCTTTAAAATTGTATTTGTCACCAGTTCGCATAAGAGAGGAGACATAACTCCTCCTTGGGGTGTACCTCTCTAAACTTTGCTTATGATTTGCGCACCAGCGCATTCTGCTTGAGCATGCTGGTTATAGCAAGGTTGGTGCTGGTTGCGCGGAGGCTGTTGTATGCACATTATTAAAAGTGCATCAATGCCTAAAAAAACCCTCCAAAGCGTATTCCTTGTAATGGAGTGCCTTTTCTGTTTCAAGAAATACCGTATACGCAAAGCCTCATTTTGGGCTGTCGAAAGTGTTTGAGACCCAAGGAGATCTAACAGTATTTGGAATACTTTGAGTGGAAAGAAACTCAGGCTAATTGGCCTGTAGTCTTTCGGAGAGGTATCGATGCTTTTACCTGCATTGGGCATACAAACAGCCTCAGGCTGCATGACTCAGCATTAGAACACCTTTATAAATTCGTACTAATCATTATAAGGTGAGCATTTCTGCCTTCTGAAGCATACCAGATAGAACTCAATGCGGACGTGGGGACGGTGCCAACAACTCAGACTAGTTTCTACCTGGTCAGAAGGCTAGAGTATTAAATAAGCATGATATTCAGAAAAAGCATTGGCCAGCTGAGTTGCTTCATTAGACTTAAATAACGAGTGTACGCTCTATCAGCGAATGTTCAGGATATTGTTAATCTACGTTTGTTTACTACAGTCATTTCACATTTTTCTTAGTAAGAGGTGTTAGCCTTGCGCTTATCTTGGAAAGTTTGGTTGTGTACCCGTCTTTGATTGACTGTGGAAAATTTGAAATCCAATGAGTTAGGATAAAGTTCATTTTGTCATTTTTTGCGGAACAGCTATGTCACGGCGCACACAAGAAACTATTTTAAATTAGCTCATGTGCAATATATTTATCACCAATGCATTTGATTTGATAATATCCATCGATAAAAATATCTGGATTCAAGTAGCTCTAATTCAAAGTGTGAATGAGAGTGTTAAGAGATTCCGTCGAAAGTGGGCGGTGTTTGATAGATTGTTTTTTGGGGTAAACTGGACTTGATGCCCCACACCCGGGAAATCCCACCACTAGAGGGCGAAAAGGTGGTAGAAGGGCTGAAAAAATGAAGAAAAACAGACAAAATTATACAAAAAAGAAAAAAGAAGATAAAACAATTAAGAAAAAGAAAAAAAAGAAAGAAAAGAAGCCCCAAAAGCAAACGCACAACCACAAAAAAACAAACATATTAGCCCGACATCTATCGGCGAAATTCATGTAACAGCTGTGTGGGGCATCAAAAGTCCAGTTTTACCGTTTTTTGTTGTATTTAATTTATTAATGAATGGATTGAGTTATTTTTTTGAAACCTAATTAAAAGTACGGTAATTAATACTGGAGGGGGTTACACATAGGAAAAAACTGTCACATTTAGACAATTTACTCAAATACGTTTTTTAAGTCAAAGCGTAAACTAGAGTCGAAGATTTTTTCCCGTTGAAGAATCTTTCAATAAACAATAAAAATTCATATTTCAATTTCTTAACATACATAGATATGTATGTAAAGCTATGTATGTCCCATTCTACAGTGTCTATCAGACACAAAAAGAATAATATACACTGTAGAAGCAGCCAGATTGCCCTCGAAATATCGATATCTGTCAAGAAATTGAAAAATACCTAGTTTATAATTGGTCTTCAAATAAACATATTTGGTTTTGAATGCTAGAAGAAAATTAATTAGATTAAATAATTTGGTAAAACTGGACTTGATGCCCCACACAGCTGTTGCATGAATCTCGCCGATAGATGTCGGGCTAATATGTTTGTGCTTTTGTGGTTGTGCGTTTGCTTTTGGGGCTTCTTTTCTTTCTTTCTTTTCTTTTTCTTAATTGTTTTATCTTCTTTTTTATTTTTTTGTATAATTTTGTCTGTTTTTCTTAATTTTTTGAACCCTTCTACCACCTTTTCGCCCTCTGGTGGCGGGATTTCCCGGGTGTGGGGCATCAAGTCCAGTTTACCCAATAATTTAAGAATATCGATTTTGAACTCCACCAAAGAAAGCGAAAAAGCTCATTCCGAGTTTTAAATATGGCCAGCGCTCTGTGTTACTGCATATAAGAGTGCTCACAGCGACATGACACAACCATGCTTGTGCATTCACTAAAATATCAAACTCTTTTTGACTTTGGACAATCACGCTATTATACTCATACACGATAAATCTGCAGGCGTAATCACAGTTTGCACAATCACGCTGGTGTCACGTATGGGGCCAATTACCCAATTTCAATTTATTAATTTCCTAACGTTCATATGACGTCAGAGCTAGGTAGCGTCACCTTGTGCCGAGAATCCAAACGACACAATTGCAGAGAGCTGTCTCTCTCGCTATCGCTTGTCACTTTGACAACTTTCAATACATAAGCATTTCTGATTGGGCGAATGTTTACTTTTTTCGGAGGTGATTCGTGAGGCACTTTCAAACATTTTTAACAACTTTTACCATCGATTACTCAACCTATAAGCCTTATATTAAATCTTTTCGTAGCGATCGGACATTTTTCGAACTCGTCTTGTCGTCTAGCCCACACAATTCATACGAAATGCAGTGACTTCTGCGGTGTCATATTCTTCAGTATTTTAGGTTATGTATCACATACGCTATTGCAAGAACATTTTATGAGTCGAAAACTAATTTACGAAACGGAAAAATCACGCGAATGTTTTAAAATCGGTCGTGAATATTGTGCCGGCATTAAGTGCGGTTTCGTTTTGATATCTTGCTGCAGAAGACGCTGATCATCGCGCAAGTGGCTGAAATTTGACCGTACCACAATGTCGCACAAGTATGAAACTCACAGGCCCAGGGAATATGAGGGACTGCTGCCTCGAAGTAAGTTTTTGCTAATTTAAGTTTAAGCATATTATCTCAGTCTCAAGCTTAGATAAGTAAAACGTTAAGTACATTCGATGACGTCTCGTCTGATTCCATTTTTGGAGATTTGACTGCATTGTCGGGGTCGGCTCGTGCCAACGACAACCTGATGAAAGTCGGCATGAAGCCAGTAGACGCGTCATGGCGTTCACAGATGTTTTGAGTAATTATTTTCGTTGAAGTTGTCTATTTTTAGGTGTGCTGCTATAGAATTCTGCTTGAAGCTACTAAGAAAATGTATTCGCAGCGCGACATTAGACAAATCAATAGATAAATGTTTTGTAATTTGAAAAAAGTCAATAGTCTGCGAATGTGTTTTCAATTTTTGTTGTTTATCTCAATTCGCAAATGTGGGCGACAATCGCATGAATCACATTGCATTGAACAATATGTTAATACATTTTTAGTCATCGAAGTCAATCTACAATTTTTGATTAATTATGTGCGCATCTGCTATAGGTCTGTTCGTGTACCTGAATCTATTATAATGTATTAAAATAGATTTGCAGCAAGTCGTTTTTGTACTCTTGCTGCAAGCCAAATTTTGCCACAAAAAGAAACCTGTTGCTGATGCAGTACGCGAACAGACCTTATTTCATTGGCATCCTGTATCCAACGTTTTCTATTTTCCTCATAAAATCGGCTGATTTTAGTTTTTGATTTCATACTAGGCATTTGATCCCCATAGGTTCTACAAGAGTCCTCGCTTCAAAGCAATCCCTTCTATAAAGAAAATTTCTGGTAAATTTCTATGTAATGGAGTTGTCGATCATAAGAGAGGCGGAAGAGGATCGAAGTAATTGGGCCGCTCTTGCCCAACACTTCAAAAGTGTATTTAGATGAGGCAGGGAAATGGAAGCGCAGGGGGTAAGGACAAACAATCGATTATTTTTGAGTGTGGCGCCGGTCACTGGATCAATAAAATTCACTGATTGCACTGTTGGAGGCAAATGAACGTCAACAATAAGAGTAAATGTTCCTGTTGCTATCAGCAATATTTTCTCTGATAGCAGCCAATAAAGTTCCACTGTCGCGTGAAAAACCCATTGGTCAGTTACCCTCGTCAACCCCAACAATAGTACCAGGCCCGCCAATTTTTCTTTGATCATCCATTTTGATGACTAAAAAGTAAAGGTGGGCTGACGCATTATTAGGAAGACGCAGGAGACGCATTTTTGAATTTGAAAAAAAAAAATATTTTCAATTTTTTTTACCTAAATTAACAAACAGACGATCGCATGCCAAAACATGTCATGAACGCAAGACGAGTGGACGGAGCGAGGCCAAGAGGAAGACCAAGAGCTCGTTCGGAGAGCTCAGTGTATGCGGACGCCGAGCAACTATTGGGGTTCCAAGACTGCAGGACACGGTCACGTGACCGAGACAATTGGAGGAGATCGATCCAGGTGGCCAAGGCCCGACGTCGGGCTGTTGCGACACGTTGATGATGAAATTAACAAACAAAACTATATATATCAATATAGGCTAGGCTATATAAAAGGGTTGCCGCTGATGCGTCTTGCATTAGACCACCAGTGTGGATTGGTTAGCCATCATCCGCTGGCTAGTTAGAGGTGCCAATCGGATGATGGCGATAGCATCCTGACTACTCTACAGCCCGCCCCATTTATCCACTCGGACTTCAGTTTAGCTCCTATGTCATGTCAGCAAGTGACCGTGGTATAGTTATTCAGGTGCTGTTTCCACATCCTGATATTCGCTTCGCCAACCCATCAGCTCTTTCGTTGCCTGTGATGCCACTATGCTCTGAAGCCGATATAATCCGAATAGGAATGGCTGCCCTACTGTTAAGGCAAATCGTCGTTGGCTTGGTCGATGTTCCGATAACGGATTTTACTGCCATGCGTATGTTATGTACTTCAGACTGAAAAAAAGGTAGCGTGGGCTGACAAATTATAAATCAGGTGAAGGTTCAGATCCGATGCATAAACGGCCGAAGCGACTCCTATGCCTATCTTTATTAATGGTAACATATAGTTACAGTTGACAGTTTTATCGTGCATTAATGTGGACTACTGACTCTTGTTCTAGTTTCGTGAAATAAAGAACTTATAACCAATAACTGACTTTTTATCAGTAATAATGTGGTCATTATACCTGTTCGAAATTCAATCCTTAATATGTATGTCTAAGGTTTTAACGATGTTGTAGCAAAAGCACCACGTCAATATCTCTTGATTTCGATAAATTCGACCTGAATTCATTGCCTACAACAGTAAATTGATTCCAATTAAAATATTAAGATTGTCCTAATTGAACTCAGAATAGATCTCAATATTGATAGCCAATTATTGTAACTATTCGATACGACTTATCGGTTGCTCAGACTATAGTGGTGATAAATGCAGTGGATATTAAATCTTATATTTTTCGTATAATTAATTTTGTGTGTAGACCATAGCGGGAATTAACATTGACTGGCATTAAGAATGTACTCCTACTACTGTCAGTGACTTGCTGTTCCATGAAATTGTGACATTCAACATGCAGATGAGAATTCTACATCGTTAGTGCTAAATGAGCATGAAATAATAGTTGGATCTGTCGTTGGTACAAGATGCAGTGCTAATGGGTGACTTCACTTTATTGTTCCAGTAATATATGTGATGCAAATGTCAAGCACAACCTTAAGTTCAGCAGTGTGCTCGTCAACGTATTATAGAAATGCTAAGAATTGTAGCGTGGCAAATGCTGAAATGTAAACATATGCAAAGTAAAAACATTGTGTACATTAGTGCAGAATGTATTGTTGATTTTTTGTTGCTTCCATTCGGAAGGTTCAAGCTCAAGATTATAATTTATTTCTCACATTTCATGGAAAGTGCTTTCAAGTTTCATTGAAGGCTCGTCAGTTTAGTATTTAGTCAACTTGTTAGAATTTTGAGGACAAGTTGAAACTAAATTTGTTTATTTATAGTGAGTAAATAGTGCAAAACAAGTTTCAACATTATACAAAAAATATAATTAAGAATATTATGTGTTCTTAAGTTTCGCAACAATGGCGATTAAAACTACACTCGATTGTGGAAAAGAGACACTGAAGACATTAGACATGTTCTATCAGACAACACATTTAAAAAGATGATATTCATCATTCCGAAGATGCTACAACCGTGAGATATGCGCTATCTATCTAGAAGCAGATATAATCTCGAAGACGCTTGGTAGACTCCTGTAGGCTCGGCACCTATCCCGAATCAGCGAAGAGGAGGAGCCTACTTGGAATACTCATTGCATCAGATTTTATTTTTTTAATAACTTGTTTGCGCTGGAGGAGTGGTGTTGACCAGGACGCTCTGAGCTAAGGGATACCTAATTGGATGACACGAAAGAATGAATATACGCAACGTAAAGAATGAATACGCAAAGTAAAGAATGAATATATGCAACGTAAAGGAGTATGAAGAATAAGAAACGGATGAATTAGCATTAGGTGGATTCTAAGGTATCAGTCTACAAAGTACTTGTAGTAAGAACACTAGATTAATTAACCATAATCAAGAATATTATGATCGAACGATAAAAAAGTAGTCGCCAGTTCCATTATTGGGAATTCGTTTTGAGGTTTTGACGATAAAATCAGATAATCGTGGTGGCGAATCATTGATGTACGATCGCTCACACATAACAAATCTACAAAAAAAACATTAACCAAACATTTGAAAATACTTATATTTTTGATATTTCACATTATTATCTGCATTAAGCTCTAAACATTAATGTTACTCAAAGATAGATTAATTAGTTGATGTAGATTAAAGTGCAACACAAAAAACTGCAGTAATTCAAAATTTTATCTGAAAACTGTATTCGCAAAATTAATCTTCTTTAAATGAATTGTTCTTGAAGATAGTTTGTGAGGTACGACTAATATTATAACGGGTAACCTTTTCTCTTTATTGCCTCGACTAATCTATTTGACATTGATCTGACCAATTTTTCTTGTAACACCAACGCCATTATTGGCCCATTGGCACTCCAACTTTTGTTTTAGCTTCCAAATATTAGAAATTTCGTGGGATCGCAGTGTTTGCTTGAGCATGTCCTATGCGTGCACAATTGAATAAATATCCGGAAGCTGAGGGAGTGTATCAAGCTCTTTTAGGCAGTTGTATAACTATCTGGCACTATCTGGTTACACAAGCCTTGTGTTTTTTAATATAAAATCACTTTAGAGTCCCAATTTTTCGGCATTCGTTTTTAAATTCTTTTTAAGAATGTTTATACATTTTATTTTATCTTAAGTACCGCCAATAAAAAGTAGTTATAAGCAACCCCATACCATAATAGATTTTCCGCCGTGTTTAACTGCAGTGTTTGTAACGAAGTATTTACTGTTCTCCGCACTAGCTGTTTTCCGTCTGACCATGTCTTTTAATAATAAATTGCATAGTCGCCATTAACCTTTTTGCTTATATATTTTAAAGGTTTTCCATTTTAACGTTCGCTCAAACCAATTTTTCTGTTGCATAGACATTTTCGTTCTTTTTCTACACATAGTGAGTTACTTTTAAACAGATCTACTAAAACTCCACTAAATGTTTTCACAAAACCCGCAGTTTAAATGCTCCAATTCGTCAAATTAAACCGCAACTACTGCATTTTTAACAGGACATTTTCAGTACCATGGAATTTTACGTACATGAGTATGAGATAGATTTCTGAGTAATTGTACTTGTACTCACGAATAAATTGTATAGAATAAGGTCATAAGGTAAAAAAAGCTTACTTTAAAGATAGGTTGAAGTGGCTGCCGATCAGGGTTGCCAGGTCTTCTGGTTTAAATTACCGTACAAATGTTCAAAAATTACCTGATTTTCACGTTTTTACCGTACGCCATTACTTTGTATTTGTGTAAACCTTAATACCTAAATACTTTCGATAGAACATTCATTTTCTCCATGAATATGATTCTTTTATTCAAGAAGGAAACAAAATGCGGCTACAAAAATAGTTTAACTTTTTGGTTGAAATACAAAAACAAAATAATGATTGAGAGAGAAAAGGTGGGCTTTCAGTCAAAAACTATAATTTATTCGAGGAACTATTTCATAACTAACAAAATTTATTAACATGTTTTGTGAAAAAATACGAGAAATATAAATTGATTGCGCACCATGCAAATACAATAAGGTTGTTAAAGTTAAAGATATAGATCCAAGTAATATCTAAAACCAAACAAAAATGTTCGTGTAATACCCTGACGGAATGTTTTCGTTACAGTTGTTAGCAGAGTTAGGCACAGATCGTGACAAATCCTAAAATGCTAAGAGTGCAACCACTCGAAGTATACGAAATTGCAAGTGCGTAACATTTTCGAAACAAATTTATTGGGTTGCTTGGAATATTATTTGGTGGAATTTTCAAGAAGATCAGGTGACAGAAGTTGGCATAAGCATACATAAAATCAGCCATTTATAGAAAATGCCAAAATTACCGTGCGGTAATAGTTTATTACCGTTAACCGTACGGTGCTTGAAATTACTGTACAAATACGGTAATTACCGTACACCTGGCAACCCTGCTGCCGATCTACAGAGGACTGTCGACTGACACACGTATGCACAAAAAACGCCCGGTGAGATGCACTTTAAAGATAAGATTTCTACGATTTTCGTAAAATATTATGCAATTAAGAATACGAGAGTGAGGTACTGTACGTCATGTACTGCTCAAATTTAAGCTTAACTGAAGCTTAACTAACAATACACAAGATGAATTGAGGCAAGTAACATCTTTACTAAAAATTAACAAACAAGAAGAGGTTAACATACATCTTTGGCGAACTTCAGATGTAAAATGAAAGAGAGCTGGGATAATTCGTGTGCTGTTACATTTATGTTTTTCAGTGGATTCGCCATTACTGACTAACCCACAGGAAATTAAATCCACATCAATTATGGAATATAACTATTTAGTATTAAAGGTTATGCTGCATTTTCTGAAAAGCAAATTAAAAGCATTTGAAGTGATTTTACACCATGACTATTTTTTGTATTGCAGCGGCGAATTTGCTAAAGCAATTAATTTTAGATAATAGTGATTTTCGCAGTAGGACTCTGTTTGTTCAAAGTAAGTCAATATTCTTGTAACGCCCCTCAACTATTACTCATGAATTTAAGTATTTATTAGCAAGTGTCCTTGTTCATGTGGCACACTAAGAAGAATTTACTCAAATAAATTGAAAAATATTTTGTATGTGAGGAGTTGCATTACTTCAATTTGGGCTTAATAAAAAAAAGGCTCGGCCGTTCAGGACAACTAATACCTTTTATCGAAGAATTTAAAATATTGTAGTACCTAACATTAACTGTTCGAATCAAATGAAAATTCAATTCTCAATTTATTTCTAATTTTAGTTTGCAAGCTTGTAGGCGCATCACATTTTATGTTACTTTGAACAACAAACTCAGTTGAAAAATCAACAGTGAGTGAATATTATACTTTTGTTCTGAACTTTCAATAAATTGTTGGCTGGGAAATTAGGCCAGTATGTCTTCTACGACTCGCAAACAGGTAAGCAGATAGTAACATAATGAAAGAATTTGAATGGATCGTCATAATATGGACCGTCTCTTTTGGGGAAGTCAATAGCTCCGCTCCCTCAGGCACTAATCCGTGGTAGCAACATGTCACATCATATCTTTGCGGGCGACTGAGTATGAGACTCATTAAATGCAATTTAATTGCTTTGAGTCGGATCATAAAAATCGGTTTCTCCTATGTGTATGTCCCTAGACCCATAACTAAGCAGCCAGCTTCTAAGGTTTATCATAAAATGAAGAAGTAATTGCATTGGTAGGTGCATTGTTTTAGTTCAAATATTCGATCTACGAATGTCTAAATAAATGTCATGTGCTAGGTGTCTGGGCACAATTCTCGTGATCTTAGACCATGAGCTCATATGATTCGATAATGAAAAGTGATGCCCTCTTAATTTCCTTTGCACATCGTGGTGTGGTTAAAATGATGAACCAAAATATTGAGCGATAAAAATGAGGAAATAGGTAGTTACAGCAGTTTGAAGCAGTCTGAAGATCGAAGCTCGCTCTTCATTTTATGTGGGGACTTTTAAACCCATACTGGTGTTTGGATTTGATGAAAAAAAACATGTAACTTAAGATAGTAGAAAATCCACAACATCGCTTCAAACTCTCCTTCATTTGCCATCATTATAAATAGTATCAATTGGTAAGGATAGTATGCTTCTTTTATAATATGCTTCAAATTTCACGTCTTCTTCTAAACTTCTTAAAGATATATAATTTGTCAAATGATTCAACTGTTGTATAGGGGTTTTTTTTAAATAAATTTATATTAGCAGGAATTAAATTTAATTAATGAAATTTTATTGAAAAAATACACTTTGAAGAGCATCCTGCAGGTACTCTTTCGAACATTTAGAGCTGTATCTGATCAATAAAGATTATTAGTTTCCACCGGCTGAATAGTTTACGGTTGATTAATATACAACAAAGACTTGACGTAGAACCATAAGAAGTCAACGAGTTGCTTCAAACCACACGATTTTGATGACCGATTAACTGGTCCATTTCCTGATATACTATTTGCGTTGAATCGAGTCCTCAATATGTCAATGGCTTCCTGGTCTGCATGGGACGTTTCCTCCTATTACTGATTATTGTCTAGTAGTGTCGATCATTAACACGGACGCTGGTCTGATTTTTGAAAAAATAAGACAAGGTGACTTTAGTGAATGTAACTGTCCTCTATGATCGTCCTGTAGATTTGCTTCGTTCGGGCAACCAGTTTCACCAAACTGACTTTCGCTTGACTTAACCTCCTCTCATAGAAAATCTTTATCAAAATCAAGAACCCCAAATTCGTGCCATCGTTTATTGGGAATCAAAAGCTCCAGAATACGAATAAACCAGTATGAAATTTCTTATAACAGGTGCAGATAATGGGTTTCTAACAGGTATGTCAATATTTTTTCCAAAAAGAAACGCAGCCTGATCACATTTGAGAGATTTACTTAATCTAACTTACATGCCTGGAAATTTAATTAAATAATAGTTATCGTTTCTGATGCTTGTAGTTTGGATTTAATAATAAAAAAAAATAAAAATCCGTAGTTTCTCCTACTACAAAATTGTTTATTTGCGTAGATACGTATTTCGGGAGCTATTTACTCCCTTCTTCAGTACTTTAACTAAAGTACTGAAGAAGGGAGTAAATAGCTCCCGAAATACGTATCTACGCAAATAAACAATTTTGTAGTAGGAGAAACTACGGATTTTTATTTTTTTTATTATTAAATTAAATAAATATGTTCTAGATAACTGATTTAATTAAATGGCATTACAGTTAATCTACCCCCGAACCAATACCATTATCAATTAGCCTCTATCATTGACAAACACGAACCTTTTTCGTTAACAAGATACTTATTATCGAAAAAAAACTATAACGACATTTCGTTTTTACGTATTACAAAAATAAAACCTGTGTGTTGCGACGATATGGGAGAAGGAAAGTGTGTTGAGCCGAAAGCTTCTACAACAAAAATTTTTCTTTGTATCAAACTGAATTGCCCATGCTGAAAAGTAGCACCGAGCAAGGGACAATGTGGAGAATAAAAATAGAATTGAAAGTATTTATAAATATTCTGTATGTGTCTAAAATTAAATATCGTAGGCTATTTGTCTAATTAATGATAAAAATCCTTTAACTTATTTGTAACTCATATTCCACAAAATTGAATTTAGTATATACGATTTCGTGTTCATTTAGTAATACAATTTCATAATCAAAACATTCTTGTTGATAGTTGCTTTGCTATAGCTCTAAGATAATTGTTATTTACGGAATAATATATCCATTCTTTGATATCGACAATCCGTTACATCCCAACTTCTATAATCAAAATTCATTTTCAGCGCGTTATGGGTGGGAATTATCGAAATCGATTTAAGCACACTTAAAATGAAGCTTATTCATACCTATGTATCTGTATAGAAGGTATTTTATGAAAAATTGGAATTCACCCCTACATAGACTATCTTTCTTTCAAAAAAACCAATAAGCTCATAGTAGTGATGAATATCGATTGAGTTGCTTCTGTCGTCAGAAAATAATTTGGAAAATTAGTTCAGACACTTCCGTCAACTGTTAGGAATAATTAAGCCCAGTTTTCACAAAATTAAATTCTTATGTTGGCTTTAAAGCAAAATATACATCATCATTCATGACAGTCTCATCAGGGAATGTAAAAAGATGTTTAAAGCCCCAGCTGTGTACAAAAAGTATTGTCCGCTTCTACAACGATGTTACTGAGTTGATTATATTACATCAGGAATATGTTCTAAAAATGCAAGAGTCTATTAATAACCTTCGTACTCCATTCCATTGGCTGTATATGTATCTGCCTGGTGACCGTAACTTCACCTTTTAACCAAACAAAAGCATGCAAGTGTGGGTGGAAATGTCACATTATTCCATTATTGCACGAAGACACTTTGTGCCAGTTTTCAGTTAATCGAGAAGTCACTAAAACGGATGTGTCCTTCTATCGATAGCTATGTCCTTGGCGATTACTATCCGATTCATAAGTATTATCGATGAACGGTTCATTGTCAGCAATGCTTCAACAAATGAGTTACTTCATTCCCCATTCCATCAAGAATGGCGCTTTTGGGGTTGTTTATGGTTGATTTTTTTCATGCAATAAAATGAGAGGTTTGAACAGTTACAGTCATGGAAAGTTTGGATACCAGAGGAGTAAGTTACATATTGTTCTTGGTAAATGATAGATATGAACTTAAGGTCAGAAAAGCTAATTTAATTTTAACCAACCATTTTTAACCTTCGGCATATAACGTGAAAATAATGTATAGTTTTTTAATTAAACAAATACAAAAAAAAATTGCGCAGCTTTCAGCACTGTCAATTGACGACCCATATCCCAATATTCAATCGCTAGCTACTGTGAAATTCAACTTATTTGGTTGTGCTATACATAATATTTGATGCATTTTGAAAGTTATAGGGTTAAAATAACCCCATATGTTGTATGTCGAATGTTAATAAAAATAAAAAATAAAAATTTATTCAAATTATTCTTCATCTGAAACTACAACCTTCATTCATCTATTAGACATTTTACAGATTCTCTTTCTTTTAAAGTATAAACACATTAACTAGCCCCAGAGTATATTCGATGAGCTGCTACCCAAGGATAAATCGGAACCTATTCGAGACTATGATTGCAATGCGATCGTCAGTATAAGCGGGCTTCGCTCGATATCTGCAAAACTTGCTTGTGTTATAACCCGTATGATATCCATTGATATCTTCGCGGATGAAACAAAACGAGCACGTCATGGATCGGAGTCGCAATTAAACAAGAAGACCGAATAGTTTCTTTCTCTCAGTGGAAGCTGCGCTGTGATTCAATCTTAGTACAATCTTATTGATCCTTCAGGCTGCAGGATCTTAGTGATCCTTCAGACTTGCCTTGTGATACCCCTCATAAATTGGTAGAAAACAAGATATGGTGAGTATTTCCGTCTTCTGGAGAATGGCACGCAAAGGTCTAGGGATTTGAAAGTGTCTAGGATTTGAATAGTCTCTGCCTGGCGACAACTTCATCTGCTCCTCCTGCATCATGAAAGCCAGGCACCTGTCCAAAAGTGTAATCATTCAAACAGCCCAGAAATTGAATATTTAAGGGGACCTTCAACGTTTTCGAACTGTTGCTTGTCCATTCCACACCTGGCTTGCATATTAGAATTGACGTTACAGGTTGTTTAGCAAAATTCTGCTGCACAGCTCCTTCCAAGAGCTCCATCTGATTTTCCATGTTTTTGATTTTTAGAGCCTTAGGACATTGTTGTATTCGCCCCAGCAATTCCTGCAACCAATTTCTTTGGCTAGTTTGAACAGTTCCCACACTTTTATTCAATTACGACCCATATCCCTGTTCCAACAGGCGGGCTTGGGATTGTGTTTAGGACAGTCTCTGGGACGAGAGCGTTCAAAAGTTTTCCGTGAGTATGTTTACAAATACCTCCAGGTTTGACTATGGCGTAAATGCTATGGTTCGACTATGGCTTCACACCATTAACATCTTGCCGTTAGAAGTTTTCTGAATTTGTGCTTCTGTGGCTACGAAACGGGTCAGATTTTATTTATTTATTTATTATATATTTACTTATTACTTATTCATTTATTATTTATAATTTATTTAGTTTTTATTTATTTATTATTGTCTACATCAATAGATACATATCCAATTAAAAATTAGGCAAGAAATAAACTAAAAATTACGAAAAGAATAAAAATAAAATAATGTACCAGACTTCAAATCAACAATTTCAAAAATCAAGCAATTCAAAAATTTATTTCATTTATTACGTAAGATAAAACATTTGCTCTTAAATTATTTTAAAAAAATACGTAACGAAGGTGGAAGAGGACCAATATTTAAACAGTTATGTTGCCTAAGCTAGCGTAAAAGTGGAGAATAAAAATATGTCTGAGTACGAGCAAACGGTACGTTTAAGGTATATGTAGACCTGGTAAAACGTTCTGAGTCACGAACGGAAAACAACACACTGGGGATATAAGTCAAACAACTGTTAATAATTATGTAAAGGAAATATTCGTCTAAATACAATCTACGTGGCAGGTGTAGGATTCCTAAGATGGAGAGATGCATGCTATACTCACAGTACGGAATTCAGAATATGAGGAATAGCGAGCGAGTAAATCCGCGTTGTATAGACTCATCAACATCAATTAAGAAACGATATTGAGGACGCTAAAGTGGACAACAATACTCGAGGACACTACGCACGAAGGAGTGTACGCTTGTATATCTCACGAGGAAATATTAGCAAAAGGTCTGGAAGCTCTAAGAATGAAGACGCATCAATGCGAAGCTTTGAATGTCATACACAAAATGTACATATCCAATTTTAGCTTAGCATCAAATAAAACGCCAAGGTTGTCAAAATTATCAACAGGACTGAGGAAAGAAACAAATATAGAATAGGAAAATGTGATGCAGAATAACTTGCACGTAAAGGAAATCTGGAAGCATTTAGCAACAGTAATGTTAATACAATTCAATTGACAGAGCAACAGTTGCCCAATGCAGCCAAACCATCCTGCAGCTGGAAGCAGTCATCCATTAGCTCAAACAACCTAAATACATTCAGATCGTCAGCGTACAAAAGACACGGGGAAGTAAAGAGGGAAGACAGATCATTTTCAAGAGGGAAGAAAGATCAACTGGAGGAAAACATAAGATGAAGAACTAAGCCTTGTGCAACATCAGAAGTAGGATAGAAGAAAAACAAGAGTTAACCGTTACGAAACAAGCACGATCACTAAGGTATGTATAAGGAAAATAAGCAGCTGAGTTGGCCCGAGATATTGAACCCATCGAGCTTTGAGAGGAGGATGCCATGGTTTGAATAGGCAAAAGCCTTGGCAAATGCTGTGTATAATACATCCACTTGCCTTTTCTGACCGATGGCGGAACCGACAGTATTAGCGAACGAAAGTAAGTTGACTTATCGTTGACGAAACCATATTCCTCAGAAGCGAGAAAAGGTTTAACTATCGGGTATATTCTATTGTAAACAACCCGTTCGAGAAGCTTACTGAAGCAAAATAGAAGAGATGTGGGGCGATAATTAGAGACCTTGCACGCATCTCCGGCTTTAAAGATGGGGAAAATATTTGCAGATTTTCAGAAAGAAGGAAATGGACAGAATGATATACTAAGTTTAAAGAAGACAAATAAAAGAACACAAAAGGATGATGACAGTGACTTTGCAAGCATATTCAGTGAGCCATCAGCGCTACCGTCTAGGTTAGCAAGTAATCATTCGACCTCTAAGGGATTCGACGGAAACAAGGAAAAACTATTAATATCAGAAGAGAAAATATTATCCGACAAAGAACTAAGCTGAGAAGAAATACAAGAAAATAAATGCGGAAACAGTTCACATAGTTCTTGTGGCGAGGAAGCAGATAAATCATTTAGATACATTACAAAAGAAATACAAGCAGATTTTTTAAAGGAATGGATGTATGACGAAAAGGGTTTCCAATGACAGGATGATATAGAGGATTCAATATGAATATGGTATGCACTCATCGTGTCTTTAGTAATCTTTTACGCACACGAGCGTAGATTTTTGTCACTAAGAAGATCTACTTCTGAGTCGGAGCTTTTAAATCTACGAATCACTGCTAGGGAATCCAATCCCGGGGTCCGAATCCCGGTATCCCGAACAATCCCGGGATTATAAACTATCAATCCCAGGATTATAAACCATCAATCCCGGGATTTTCGGGACTAAAAATTGTTCGGATACTCACTGCATCTTTAATTTGTAGGTTGAGCTGAACTCCAGAGTGAAACTAATGAATCCATAATCAGAGAATGATGTTTCTTCACGGACCCTCCAGTTCTTTATCAATTGTTCATTAGACCCATTGTGCAGAGTGATGTCTAGCACGGTTTTGCTATGAAGTTCCCTATTGGTTGGGACATTTCTTCGTTTTCTGCACCAATCAGTGTGATGCAAGCTGGTGTCCCGTCCGATGAGCGGTAATTTATTTTTCCTGAGCGATTTTTTTCGATTTTTGTCATTTCTTCCGGCCGAGCGCCTTTGTCGTGTACCAGGTAGGCTAATGCTTGGAGTATATGCTTCTCTATGCTTTCTGGACATGTCACTAGGACTAGATCATCCATGCTGAAATTACTTTTTTGAAGAGTCAACTGCAGTTCAATCGAGGCCAAGCTACTGCAGTGCATATTAATCTAGAAGAATTTAAACGTTGACTGCGACATTCTCTTTAGCCTGCGACGAAACCTTCTGGTGAATGGAAGTTATTTCCTCTGGGTCCACTTTGGTTAGATCTCTCTCAATCTCGCTAGGCTGAAATGGTCTCTTTGTTCAATATATCTAACTCAGCTCCTTTTAATATTCCAGATAACTCCTAAACTGACAGTTAATAATCTTAACACTCCTGAACCAGCTCGCCCCGTCGAACGAGGGCATGGTCAATCCGGGATATTTTTCCATAGCAATCTTCAAATGTCTCAATTAATCTGAACATCTTAAAGTCATAAGGCTACAAAAAGCAGGGAGAACGTACACAGGATGGTATGCCATTAATAAACAACAGGAACAACACATAACCAAGAATTGATCCTAGGGGAATTCCTAAAGTAGGATCAAATGGAATCGACAGTTCCAATACAAGTACGATCAGCAATATAGAAAGTGAACCCGGAGTGTAGACAATTAGGAGTACTATGATTCCCAAGCTTCCAAGGAAGAAGATCTTGATTGACAGACTTAAAAGCTTTAGAAAAATCTGGGGATATTACATCTACCTGCTTTTATTATTCCAAGGCAGATGCACTATCATTAGTAAAAAAAAAGCAAGTTATTCAATGTAGATTTGACTTTTATGAACCCCTGCTGTTGTGGAGATAAAAAGATTAGACGTAAGGGTAGACTATATTGTAAACCACTCTTTCAAACAGTTTATTAAAAAAAACGAAGCAAATAGGACGATAATTTGAGATATAAACAGAATCACCAGCTTTAACAAGAAAAACCTTTGCCTTTTTCCATTGGGAAGGAACTGTACCCAAGGTAAGGCTCACGTTGAAGATTATTGAAAGAGGAACACCCAAGGAAGAAGATAAAATCTTTGTTAAGATATTCGGAACACCATCGAGATGAGGCAATCAAAATAGTTTTTGTATTTATAGTGTGACATGGTAGTATAGTATAGATGAAGCAAGAATATACTGATGATGTTCAAGATGTATTATGGAAGATGCCGGTTGAGAATGTAGTTTAACAAGATTCTGCTGCAAAGAGCCAGTGGTCGAAGCATTTGAATTATCAAGCTCAGTACACAAGGAAGGATGTTGGATCTCTTGTCGACCTTTATTGTTTTTGGGCCCCTTGATATCTGGCTCCTCACTCTCTGCGGACATCTGCCTTTTTTCTGTAAGCTTCCTCGCCAATCTTTACTCTACCTTGCTATAGAAGGCAAAATCCTTCAGCGTGAGCTTATCCTTAAGAGATAAGTAATACTTCGACAGTAAGAGCCAAGCGAGCCGCCTTGGCTGGTGGGCCGAAGATATTATTCGGCAAAGCGAAGGCTAATCTTTTAAGAACTTCGCAATCTCTAGTAGAAATTAAGGGTTACTAACAACGGATTAGGTTAAACGTTAGTGCTACTAGTCATATAAATCCAAAAAACAGTAATTGTGGATCTACAAAGTCACTAAAATCACTGCAAAAGACGCTTCCTATCTTACACCTACACTTCAAATGCAATGTTCAATTTACCTTTCCGTTTTTCACGTTAAATCGTTTTCAACTCTTTTTCTCAATACTTTGATACTTTGATACATTGTATGGTATGTTCATTTGTTTTCGATGTTTTTAAATCCCTTTAAAATGACTTTCTTCTACCAACAGCTTACTTGTGAATATAGCCATAATAAAGTAGGTCAAAAACAGAGAAAAAACACTGTTAACAGAATAGAAAAGATAGAATTTCCATAGCTATAAAATCTGTTCGTATAACAGCTTCCTAGTGTTTTCTCAACTAACTACAATCACTTCGATCATATATATCGTTCGTACCTTTTGCAATTTCGCAAGTACCGTACATCGAAACCGAAATCACATTGAGTGTCTAAATTCGACTCGACACCACTGTAGAGAATCGCACATGTTGCGGGTGGTGGTGGTTGGTGTCAGCCTGTCGACTCTAACGAGACAGAATGTACCGAAGCATGGAAAGGAATCCTGGGGGATGTTTCGGTGGCGCCACATTTCACGTCCTTATTTTTCTTGACGAAGACAGAGGCCGTGGAACTCTATTCCGAGAAAATAGAAAACAGAAAACAGACTGGCATCCTCCGATAAACAGTTGAGTTTCGGCGTCTATTGAAGACACTTTTGTGCGAATTGTGGCGCGAAGCGACACGGTGGTCAAAGCGAACGGAACGTGCAAATAAATTCAAAGCGCTTTTGTTATCCTTAAAAAAATGCAATAGTCAAGTGAATTTCGGTAAAGCGATTCAAACTAACAAAACTAGCAAATATTCATGTCACAAAGACTGGACATTTTGTTTGTCTCGTATTAAACGTGCTCGTAATACACAATAAAATGCGATGATGTAGTGCGGATTTCGTCATGATAATCCTTGTCTTTTTGCGAATGCCTGTGAATGTAGTTGGCGTTCGTTGATTGCGGTTCATATTAATGGTGTCATGAGTGTAGAGTGCGACTTCGTTTATGCCTCCCTAGTGAAATTTGTTCGGTTGCGCCAACTTAATTTTAGGATTTTTTTTTCATACAATAGCAATTTAATGTTTCTCCGAGGATGTTCCTTTCGAGTATTTAGAGCGATGATCACAGAGTCCTGGATTTGTTTGGACACGAAATTTTGTCAATGTTTATTTTTTTGTTACCATGCGGTAATTTGAGGGTTTTAGATGGAAGCTTTAGTAGGTTGATTGCTCGTGGCCTCGCAGCTTCTTTCGTAGATGACCTAGTTCACTTAAATTGGAAGATTATTTTTCAACAGTAGTTTGAGATTTGTATCTGTTTTGCTTGAGATTTTCAAAATTTCACTAGGAGATGTATTTAAGCAGAACAAGATCACTTTTCACGTAGCTGAGTGAAAATGAAAGTATTATTGAGGACTTGCAGGACTTCCGAAATAAATCATGATAAAATATTGCTTTGGGGGAAGGATGTCATAAAAATGAATGACAGCACATAAATTCGTAGCTTTATCATGGGGTTGTCTCTGCATATTTCATGTTTTCAGTGAATCTTTTATTACATTACTTCCTAGGATTCTAATCTCGATTATATGATGAAGTTTATAGTTACTTTATTATCCGTCTGTCCTTATTTGCGGTGATCTGAATACGAATCAGATGATTACAATTTTAGTGTAAGAGATACGTACTCCAGAAAGTAATTTATTTAGAATAAAAATGAAATCTAAAATGTTTGCACTAACTCAGAATTAGGTTATGGTGCCACCGTGGATAACAGTTCCGAGTGCTAATCGTATTGTATCCAACAGGATTTGCTAAATGACTATAGCTTCAAAAATAGTGCTACGTTTCAAGCTGATTGAATCCAAATAAATCGAGGAAGATTTCATGAATTGTACTGAGCACTTTTATAGTAAATTATGTATTTTATTGGCCAATTGGTTTTTTTATTTTCCCGTCAAGCTTCTGTGTTTAATTCAGTGTTTTAATAACAAACGACACAACTTTTTTCTTCTTTAATAGTGCCAATCATCATATGAATTATTCAAGTGCCTTTCAAATAAAAAAAAAATAATCAAATTATCTTTCGATTATACATTCAAAAATTAAATTACATTTTGTGCCAGAAAATATTGTTAAAGTGCCTTCTGAAATTCATCTCAGTTACTCGAAGAGTATATTATTGGTACAAAATGTCCAATAATACGAAATGTCGCCAAACGTTAGAATTAAAAAATATGAGTCGTCAAAATTCGTGGACCCGGCGCCCAACACGTTCTGCCTCCAGTACTGATCAACTAGATTTTTTGGATTTTCCTATAACAAGATCATTTGACGCATCCCCACAATCACCCAATTGCAAATATTCGTTAACATTGTCATCAAAAGAGCACAGACGAGAGTCAAAAATATCTAATGTTTCCAAGCATAGCATTGTGAGTACTAGAAGTAGCAAAAGTGGTAAAAGTAGCACTTCCATTGTTAGTAAGAAAAACTTGAGGTACACAGCGTCATTTTTTCGACGAAAACGTGCTGAATATGAAGGTAAGCAAAATTTTTGGATAGCTATTGTTCAAGTTTAAGGCCTTGTTGCAACAATAATTTTACTGTCTAAGTAAGCTATTAAAAGCAAGTGAATAGCACATTTTCAGTACAAATATTGTTTAATTAAAAAGTAGTTTTAAAGTGACTATTTATATACAAAGCTATTGTCTTCAAGAATTGTTGTATTAGGGTCCTATGCCCACGTTGGGCGGCAAAATGCGGAGTGTTAATTATACAAATTAAGATGCATTAACGTATCTGAAATCTCAAATATTGATGTTAGTTTTACCTTAGCGTAGTATTTGAAAGCTTCAATTAAAAATATTCGGTATATTGTCCTGTTTTCAACAAAAAATTGCGTACTTGTTTAGTTAAGAACAAGACAATTATTTTTTTCAGAGACTTCGACAGGGAATGCGTATCTGATGCTAAGAATATGGCAGCTAATTTTTACAATTTTCACTAAAGCTTTTGTGCAGATTTTTATGGTGAACAAAATCGAAGAGCCCTCGTAAAAAAATTCTCGCCAATTAGTAGAGAAAAGAAGGAAGTAGCAGATTTATTATTGGAATATTGAACATTTTCACATTCTTGTGCAATTTGCTAAGCTTAATATATTATTCGAAAAATAAGAAGATCTATGGAGGATTGGGAAAATTCCAGAATTCCGAATAAAGATGAATCTTTTTTTTCCTTGGTACATCTAGTACAACGTCGTCTATCTGAGTTCAAGATTACTTTATTTCGTTATGTTGGTCATCTAATTCTCCGCTAGAACATAATGCTAAGTGGAATTAACTAAAAAATTCGAAAACCTACACTTTACACACTTCTACATTACACTTTTTTTTTCAAAAACTCCTACCTCAAACGGTATCACGCCCTAAAATCATTTATATACACTCAGAAAATGTGATACCATTGAAAACAAAAGGATAAAATTTCTCATGGATTCCTAAGAAATTGGGTGGAATTAATAGTATTTTGATCGTAAATGTAATAGGATCAAAACTATCAACCGATTTCTTATTATTAATAGCATACATGGCGTATTTAATGGGATGATTCTATGATGTCAATAGTTCTACTATTAACAACACGGAGGCTTTAACAAATAGTAGACAGTATTGATAGTATAAATTATGGGAGCATGTTATACGAAATTGTGTGTACTATAGTGCACTAAATGGTAAACGAATGGTATAAACTATAGAAATGATTCTATACTAAAAATACTAGATACTAAAAATAATCAAATATATTTCACAGCAATTTCTATTACCACTGTATCACTTCCAGTTGCATCAATTGAATATTAGCGTATCAATTTAATATTAGTTGGCATAAAATACACCCAAGGAGTGTAATATATGCGGGGTTTGCATCCCTTGTTTGCATAAAATGACCCTCCTTAAAAACTTTTGTTTCCTAGGAAAAAATAAAAAATTTGATAATTTTCATGCTTTGTTTACACAATTAAATTCAAACTTTTAAAATTCCTTTTTGCACAAGAAAGGTAACCTTTCCCCAAATTACCTCCGTTTTCAGCACCCGAAATATGTATTCGTGAGAACTCAATATCCAATAATTAGATCCGATTGAAAATCACGGAATGTGTTGGCATTGAGTAGCACTAGGTCTGATAGAAATGTTTCGGAAATGTGAGCAACCCTGTGGCGATGGTACCATTTTAAAAAATCTCTAAGAAAAATAACTGGTTTTCCCCTAGAACTTCCGATGCAGCTATCAGGTTTTAACAAATTCCGACCTTATTGTAAATCAAGTTTGGGTTGAATATTTATCATAGAGGTGCCAGCTGTGGTAATTTGTTTCACTTTTTTTTACTAAGAGATGCCAGTATTACATTTTCAATTAATAATGATCTTTTAGACAATAATATTGAGTTTTTAGTGAAAATAAAGAATCGATATTGTTATTACGAAAATTTGGAAATTTTCGCGGACGGTAACCCTAAAATGCTTTCCTCCCTCATTACTTCCATCGCAATTATCGGCTTAAAACGCAATTTACAGAGCGGCTTGTCCCCGATGTGAAGCAGATTTGGAATAATTTTTGCTGTAGTGTTAGCAAACCGCAGCCAGCACTATGCATTGCGTAATAGCAGATGCATATGCTATTTGCGTAATTGTAGATGCTTCTGCCGGATTTTCATATGAAAAACAACTTAAATTTTGTTTAATTTGGTGTTTTAACTTAGTTTGGTGTTTTAACTTAGTTTGGTGTTTTAGCTTAGTTTCGTGACGTCTTTGCATTAATATTGTCTAAAAAATCACCATCAAGCAATGATATGAATAAACATGCTCACCTCTTTAATATAATTTGTATATCCTTGAATAACAGAATCATAGACGTCCTGATTATTTATTATATTTTCTTTAAGCTATCAAGATGTATTCGTATGCGCAGTATTAGTGCTGGTGGCTATAATTTAATTTGCTCAATAGCTAAACTATCTAAATGAAATTAAAGCTAAATTAAATTGTAAAAACAAAAAAAAAACATTTAATAATAATGTAAACATATATTTTCTTTTTTCTGCACCTTTTATAGTTTCAGCAGTTATCATGCAAAAAATTCTTTATCTTTATATTATAAATATTCTCAAGAATTTGTTAGATTTAGTCATCACAGCAATCTAGCTTCTGTGCGAAAGTTGTTTCGCACAAATTTTTATTGTTTTGAAGTTAAGGGGTTAGTCCACTGTTAAACTGCTCCAAATGAATTTTTTTTCAACAGCTATCAAAAAAAAACTATTCAAGATATCGATTTGAAATTTTATATACATCTTTATTAAGGTTAAAAGTTAACATTTTCATTGGAAAAAATTATCAGAAAACAAAATGGCGACCGCCCCATTGGATCGCTGCAGCATCGCCGAAAAAATAGAGCAAATTGCGCCTCGTGAATTCCTGGACAAAATAAGCATCTGTGAACAAATTACCAAAAATATTTCATTAGTTTTGAGTATAATGGACTGCACGGGCTTAAATTTAGAACAAAAAAAAAATGTTTTGACGATTTGGGAAACATTTTTTGATTGAAAAAACGCGAAAAACTGGATAACCAATGTTCAAAAGTATAAAATTTTTTTTTTTTAATCGCTTTGGAGCTCTAAATTTATGTCCACACTGCACGGACATAAATTTAGAGCTCCATACTCAAAAATAATTAAATATTTTGAATAGTTTTTTTTGGTAGCTGTTTAAAAAAAATCATTTTGACCAGTTTACCAGTGGACTAACCCTTTAAGTGAAACAAGATTATTTTTGAATCAGTTGCTTAATTTATTGCTGACTTGATCGCAGCTGTAAATATTATTATGTCCTTTGAATTCCAATGATAAATATTGTGCTTTCTAGAACAAAAAAATTGAAAAAAGTTCGAAATGTGGTGATCGCATTCCCTTTTTTACTTAATTATTAAATTTTCGCTTAGCATTGTTAATAGTAATATATATTTCAGAAGTAATTTTGATCTTCTTATCTTTTTAAAAATAAGATTTTGACAAGTTGTTAAAGAAATTCTTTTCTTATTATGTAAAAATTACCCACATTGGGGGCCGTTTGATCAATCAAAATGTTTCACGATTTGTCATCTGGAAAAATAAATTGAATAATTTCATTTAACATGCCTAAGTTTGTTTGCATCCTTAGAAGCTATAGAAACTTTTTCGTTTGTTTTACTTCAGGCCGATCGAAATTAATCTCTTACAAAAATATTTAAAACAATGTCCTCAGTTTTAAAACTTCACTAGAGTAGCTTCTAAAGCCAATAAATTTCAGTCAGTCAATGCTCAATTTAAGACCCAGCTTTTTTCATAAAGCATGGATATGCCTCGCCAAAATTATACCATTTGATGAGGACTATACGTTTTCGTTAGTTCGTTTGCTTGTTTGTTTTTGGTAGCTTCGTATAAGTGAAGTAATAAAGTAAACCATTAATAATCGAAAAATTTACTTAGTTGGCTTTTAAAAATATCCTTCTGAAAGTAAGAAAAGCCGTTTCTTCAAGTAAGAGCTATCAAAGTATATCCATCAAAGAATACTATTTTAAAATTTTAAACATACAAAATTGCAAATCCCAATATATTAGGATTTCCTTCTTCTAGTTTCGTGATTTTCGCATCAGGTCGGTGGTATGATCTATCTCGTGGATCATATGCACCTAAACAGCAAAAACCAACGTGAGGAAAAAGTTTAAAGATAAATCCCAGCACATCTCTTGAAATATCTTCTTTTCTCAGTAAATAAACAATGCTCTTCAATTATACTTAAAGACCCGCCGGCAAGCTTTCATCAACCATCCCTGATTATAGTGAGAATTCTTAACATACTTCACATCTCTTTCACTAGAGCTACAGACATGGTGCAATAAGAAAATACTTTGGAGAACGAATACTGGCGACGGTCTGACACAAGCAAATTTAGATGAGAAAATAATTAACCCGCACACATGACGTTTTGTGGTGTTCCTCGTCTGAGGTTTTTGTTGATTAGACATTATATCGTGCTGTTGAAAGGCTATAGAATTGTACCACCCAGAATAAAATAATGCATTTCACAACCCAAGAAACTGATACTACAAAGGTCAATTTTCATTTGCGTCAAATCTTGTCGCTCCTAGTGCCCATGCTGGTTAATTGACCAAACAACGCTAAAACGTTAGAGCCACACATAATTGATTACAACTGAATAAACCATTAAGGCACTTTATGCTACGCAACCACTCAAAGACAGACTTTGCATGCTGTGTACGAATGGATACACAAATAACAATAAATATTGATTCATTGAAAATTCAGTTTCGTCGGAAATACAATAATAAAGTCCATCAAAGTTTAACTAATTGACGCCTCCGCAAATTGCCATTTCTCCTTCAATACTTTATTGAGAGTAGACATTCTTTTTAATTAACCGAATTCATCGGAATCATATCGAAGGTCAGTTTTAATGATACCACTGTACGTTTGCCGGTGCTCTACCGGAAAAAACAAAAACTTGACATAATTCCGTATTGATTTGAGACGAGCGAAGCCTTTCATTCTATTTCGATTGTCCTGAATCGTTCTTCGTTCAAGGGCTGAACTTTATGAATTACTTATCTGCCGACAGGATCAAAAACACAAATCGAACGTGGTTCTATTATGGATTTCATACAAGTTGTAGCTATCCTTGATAACTTGGCGCTATTATCATTCGATGGGAATTTCCGATGGATTCGACATAGTCATTGGAAAGTGTGTTTGCACGCAAAGAAGTAAACTTTATGTTATGTTAAACCATGTGCTCGTGACGCAATTGAATATTGATTGAACTTCCAATTGAAAACAAGTTGAAAATTTACTCCTTTTGCTCTATCTAGAATAACCGTAACCTTTGGCGTTCCTTAAAGTATAAATATTAGGTTGTACGGTTTGATTTTAATTATAAAGCAGTTCACTTGAGTTTAAGATAATTGTAGTTGTGGAAAAATAATGCCGTTTAGTGTAGTAATTATTGAGAAACTCTACAGATCAAATATTTAGAGTGATAGTGTCACGTGTTAGCATCGCTATCTGCATAATTAGACTACCATGTATATACTTATGTAGGTTGCTCGAAAAGTAAATTTATGTATGTTTAATGATTAAAGTGAATAATTAAAATTGTATAATCGTTTGAAAGTAAAGAATTTAAGGTTAGATGTGAAACAGAACATCTGACGGTATTATCTTTTCGGTTTTCCATTGTGTTTGGATAGTTTTCCTTACACATTCTCAAAATTGTCAAAAATTCGGGTAATTCGAATCATATAAATAAATTTTCAGATTAAATTAAAAATGATTGGATGCGCTACCTAAACATTCGTCTACAATATGTGTCAAAATTATTGAAAATCGACCAAACAGCATCAGTAATCTGCTTCGAATACTATGGATTATTAATTTCATTTTCCTGCAATTTGAAAATTGCAAATACAATAAAATAGTTTACACAAATAATATAAATAAATTTAAAAAAACACTGAATTTATAAATCGTATCTACATACTTATAAATGTATTTTGGCTTCGAATGAAAAAAAACTGTAAATGCCAATAATGAAAATCAGTGCTGTCTAACAAATCAATTGACTTCGCTAAATCTGAAGATGCTTTAATAATTACATGTTGCTAAAAACAAAAACTTTACGGAAAATGTAATTGTCCCGCTTTGTTCTTTGAAATCCATAAATATGAATTTAATTTGCCAATTTGTAAACTACTATAAATTTGTTTCGTTACCAATCGTTTATAATGGAATGTTTTTTTATTTTCGTTCCAGGTAAGCAAACAATTTTTTATGGCCGTATAAATGTATTTAATAAAATCGTAAGTAATTTCTCTGGCTTCTGGGCTCAAAAAACTTCGAAGTTCTTCCTATGGTAGTTTTATGTACGTACTTCGCTAGTTAAATATTAAACAATTAAATATTTTGAGTGCAAGAATGTAAGTTTTATAGTTTCTATAAAAACTAAGGAGATCTAAATTATGAAAAAGACTAGCCTATAGGTACCTCCAGAAAGGCTGATTTTCGAAGAAAAGTAGAGGAGTTCTATAGATTTTGAATGTAATTTATACCAAACGTGCTTCTTATTACAACCAACCTGTACAGAAGGTTATGTACCACGAATTGAATTGAATATAAACCTAGCGTACTCAATGGCTTACATAACATTTTAAATTTACTGGCTATAATATTTTGGGCTGCAGGCTTGTTTTTGTTAATTTTAAAAAAATGTTATTACTCAGCTTGTACTATATCTGGAATCTACTTGGCAATATTTTATCTTAAAACTACTTTAAAACTATGATTAAATCTAATTTATACCTGATTAATAGCTAAATAATCTAGGTTACCTAAAACTAGCTCCTCTTAATCATGTAGAGGGCCTACATGCTAGAAAAACGCGCTCACGACCTGTCGTTAACCTACTGCTATAGCAATTCGCATATATGGCTCACTTGGACTTGTTGAGTGCCCCAAAGATCTAATCAATTTGTTTTCATGTCCGTCTGTCCTTCCGTAGAATTTTCTAGTCAATTTCACAACCCGGTCCTTAAGTTGCTTGCTCCGGATCGCTCTCCCGATAAAGGAGAGAGTTCCTTGGCCACTTTTTAGTCACCTTAAAACCTGCCAGAATGGCAGGATTCTCCGCCTTTGCAATGACAATTTTGAAACAGGTAATCAAGGATGGTAAATACTTTTCTCTTTGTTGGCCAGGCCCATTTTCTTGGCGAGAAGATATATTATGCGGTCAGATGAGAATTTGGCAACTTTGATTTAATGTCGAACGTAGGAATTTAACTTAAGTAATTCGTGATAATCTAAACAAAGGTACCCCAATGTAGTGTCAGAAGTTACCGTAGAGTTTTCGAACGATGCAGCGAGATTTTTGATCCTGTTGCGAATAGATTGGGATCTTCGATACTCAGATGGATTGCGAAATACACAAAGTTATGTCTTGGAACTGTATGGTTTGATGCCCCATTTGTCAAAATAAAGTTTCGACTCGAGGTTCTTCGCTACTTTGAGCGGGCGTGGGCTCGATACGAATATCTGCATATTGAAGTGCTTCAACTTGAGGCTGGTCCATTAGAATCGGGAGGCCAGCGGTAAAGATCTGTTAAAAAAACAGGTTCAGTGATGTCAAATATCCTTTAATTAAATTAGCTCCATCAACGTTGACATAGAATTCTCAGGAAGCTCGCAGCGAGTCGTATAACCTCCTTGGGAAACCCAAACTTGATCAGCTTGAACACTATGCCACTTTCCAGGCATTGGGAAAGTATTCGCTGTTCAAGGCATTATCGAAAATAATGCAAAGTAATCTAAGGTTAAACAATTAAGTTAGACACTCCATCATGTCCCGAAGATTTTTTGGTTTTCATACAGCTTATTAAATGCACCAAGTGAAAGTGGTCAGCAGGAATTGGCGGATCATCCGGGGGATTCTCTTCCGAAAATGTTACCGGGGATCTTTGTGGCTATTAGGATAATTTCCAACTTCATTTTTACTATTTGGCTATTAAGAGCTGAGGCATTAGGCGGATCAGTATTAAACTGCGATTGAAATGTTTCTCTAAACATTTCGGCCTGACGTTCAGGACTGCGGACAGTGACATTGTCAATCGTGATAACCATCTCCCGAATGTAGATTAATTTCCTTGTACATGTTGAGTCTGGTGTTATAACTGCCAACCGTTGTGCAAGACACCCACTGCGGGACTTAACGAAAATTTCAGCAATTTTATGAAGGTAGTTGATATTTGATAAGAGTGACGTGTACAACGGATCATCCCCCTCCCATGCACATAGAAAATCTGGTTTAACATAAAGCGCTAGATGTACGAATTTAATCTGATGACTGTACGACTTTAACCTATTGGAAGCCATTGGATAGAAAGGTTTCTAGTGCTACCACTCTCACGAGGTTAAACAGCTTCAAAAACTGCTCTGAGGTGGCATCCATCGCGCCGACAACTTTCTCATGGCCAAAATTTCATGCAAGATATGACCTACGTAGTTTTTTGAGATGTCTACTGTCTCAGCTATCTCGCGCACCTTCAATCGGCGGTCTGCCAATACGAAATCGTGGATTTTTGTCACCTCATCCTCCGTGGTGGCCGTTTTCGGGGCACCTGGGCGTGGCTCATCAAAAACAGACGTGCACCCACGTTGATACTCGTTAAACCAATTTTTGACGGTCGCCATCGAAGAAAAAGTCACCGTACACAGCATCCAAGCGCTCTTTGATTTCGCTGCGCGATTTCCCTTCCAAAAATAAGAATCGCTCTTCCCATTTTTCTATTGCTCTTTTTCCATTTTTCTACAACCCTCGGACACGCCCGCTTCCGCACGTGGTCAAAACAAAACGATGAGTCCAATTCGGCTGAACTTTTGACAGTAGCCGTCTACGAGAATGTATTACAGGGTTGTAAACTTTCATGCGATAGTGGCGCCATCGGGCGGTGAGGCTAAGTACTTATCGGATGCCCATCCGGACTCTTACATAATTAAATAGTGCATCCATAAGCTGGAGCGCATAAATGGCTCATCATATGCCCAATAGACCGAATTAATTTGTTCTCATGTCCATCTGTTTCTTCGTAGAATCTTGTCGTTAATTCCACAACCTGGGCCAAATGTGGCTTCAATCATGATCCCCAATATAAGAGAAGGTTGTTCGACTATGTCTCATTTACCGGGATATAAATCCTGTCAGTGCAGAAGTGTATTATTCTTCTTTCAAAAAACTTCGCTTCTGCCATTCGATGATGTCTCGGAGATAGTTACGTGCTTTTGCAGAAAATTTCTTATAGAAATTTCTCCAACCTTTTTTAACCTTAAGAGATAATATCATACATTACATATATACATTCTCTTAGTGAAATATTAGCTATATGGAGGATTGAAGGGTCGCATGTTATTATTCTAACTTCGGAAAAATTGAGGACTTCTGCTGCTAGTACCTGCACAGTAAATTTGATCCGTTCTACCGGTTTCAATATAAAAAATTGTTTATAATGCATGCTGTTGATGCGATAAAACAAATTCATGTACAACTTGAGGAAAATGGGTCACAACCTCGAATATGGTCGTTAATTCATGGAAAAATCCGAATTGTCTCCTTCCACAAAAAGATACTTTTCCGTCATTCAAATAGTGACCTTCTTTCTAACCATACCGAACTCATTCTTATTCTAAAACATGTTGCATTTACCTCAATGTTTATCGGATAAACCTGTTTACGCTTTTAATAATAAATGAACAAATCGAAAGCGCATGCAATCAACTAGCTTTATACATTGTGTCGAAGTTCAATTCACGATTCTCAGCCGTAGGTGGTAACTTGCTAGCATGTATGCGGCTAGAAGTCCTAATCGAGCCGGTTCATCAAAGCAGTTTTCCGTTCAGGAGCATGATAGTGAACTTTTTGTCGTGATTTCACCGAAATATTAAATATATTGGGAATTAAGATGAAGTAGTATGCGTGTAATGCGCCATATGTAAAGGAGGTCCCGCGCACGAAAACTCATAAAACGACTCTAGTTCGAATCTATCATAGTTGCGAGCTAGTTGTAGCGTTCTCGCAGTTCGTGTTTTGTTTCTGTAAAGTCTACCGCTATGGTCTAGCGCTAAATAGATTTTTATAACGTGTAAGTGCTTTCATGCGAATGGAAGCTTCCACTACAGATAAATTTTGTTTTTTATTCGTTCGCGAATGTTTGTGAGGGTCGCTATTTTTTCCAGTAAAGTTTGCATGAACGTGTCAATCATTCGTTCTTTGGTTTTAAGTAACAAGCTCTATCATTAATTACGGCGATGTGCTAACAGTGCGAAAGCCGTGTCATATTACATTCTAACGTATAAGAGAAATCAAGGTGTGTGATGTGATAGTGTGGCTAGTGAATACATCGCGTCCCATGACTTTTCTAAAATGTTGAACTGTGAAATTTAGTGCTCAATCTGTGATAGTCTTAACTGGTTTTTGTAGCATTCAGTGCAAGCAATACATATGCACCGTCTTAAGATATCCGATAGAGCACTTGTAAGATTTCTTGCAGCAGTTTCCCCGCATCGCACCGGTAGCTGTTTATAAACAAACCAGCAAAGTGAATAAAGTGCAAATCGCTAGGTGTACACCTATGAAATGATGGCAACGTCTGGAGATATTTCCACTCTATTATTATTTCTACATTATTTACGCTCGAATATTTGACGATAATTGAACAACACGTTTTTATATATTTTTCGAAGAATCATTTTACAATACGATACTAATGATCAACCTAACAGGAAAATTCACAGCATTCAGCATTGTAGCTCAATTTTTTGCGGAACATATGAATATAATTTTGTTAATGTTCTGATATGTTCGATTTAATGGTTAATTTGATGTGTTCTTCAGTGCTTTGTGTTATTGTTGTTTTTGTGGTGCGGCACATATCCGGAAAATTAAAATTAATCATTTCCGGGAAAGTATCTCTTAACTTAACTGTTTTTTGAAAAAAAACTTCAGAATTTTACTTCATAAGTTCGAAAAATCTTAAAGATTTTAAGATATTACACGAACACATTCATTGAGATACGAGCATTTGGTTGAAACCTACATAGGTACATATCATATACAATAACACCAGCTTGGAATTTTAATAATGTTGAATAAATTTGCTACGGCTTCAGTTTTGTATTATGAAATAGTGACAGAATCATTCTTGTGGCAGAACATCTAGAAAGACACAGAAAACGTCCTTGCTTATTTTCATTTGTCAGCAGCTCAACAGTATGGCCTGGGGTTTGTTGTATTCAGCCTATTCACATGAAAATTATTGGTTATAATTAAAGTCAGTTAATTTACTATCTTGTCACGTTCTTTCACATCTCCAAAAGAACTACTGAAACTTGACCAGAGGGTAAAAGGGCCCTAAAATCAACCTGACAAAAGCAATGCAAACCATGATGCAAACAAGAAAGAGAACCCCCAATAGGCAAAATATAGGTTTTGACGATTATAATTGTGGATGGATTTAGATGTATATTTAGGTGTATTTATATAATAAAGACAAGGCCCGAGAGGGGATGTAGTATAGGTTACGACGACAACCCATGACTACCTACAGCGAATTCATTCATATACATTAATATTCCAGCATCTAATATAGGCTTATGACAATAGCATGACAATATTATTAAAACAACCAGCGATAATATAATTCGCGACCCGAAATTTTTTTATGATTTTGTAAATGTGAAGCGAAAAACTACTGGTTATCCACCGTCGATGTTCTTTAATGATATCACTTCTTCCTCTCCTAATGAGATTTGCGATTTATTCGCAGTTAGTTTCCAGAATATTTTGAATGCATCAGACCCATCAAATTCACACCTCTCTTTCTCTCATTCTACTCCTACAGCTTTTTCCGGCCAGTTAGAAATTACATGTGACGAAACACGTAAAGCTATTTCGGAACTCGACTGCAACAAAGGTCCTGGGCCCGATCTGCTTCCTCCAACTTTCTTGCGCAAGTGTGTAGAGCATCTTATAACTCCCGTTCATATTTTTTGCATCAGATCACTTTCGTCTGGAGTTTTCCCAACTTGCTGGAAACTTTCATATGCCACACCCATCTTCAAAAATGGTGATAGACGCTGTACCGGAAATTATAGGGGCATTGCCATCTTATCTTCAATTCCGAAACTTTTTGAAAAGATTGTCTACGATAAACTTTCTCCACTTGTTGACTCCCGTCGGAACGAGCAACAACATGGTTTTAGAAAAGGTCGCTCAACTACCACAAATTAGACAGTCCTAATCTCAGACGTTTTGTGTAAAATGGAGAAAGGATACCAAATTGACGCAGTCTATACAGACTTTAGTAAAGCTTTTGACAGAGCTGACCATCCTACCTTAATTCTAAAGCTTCAGAAATTCCAAAGAAAGAATCCAAGAAGAGGAGATGTCGGCTTATCGTCAAAACCACGGCAATAGCATCTCAGGTGCAAATGAATATGCCACGACAGATGATAGATGGTCTTTTGGAACTTCAAGAAGCTATCGAAGCGATTGATGTCTGAACTGGAAAAAGGCCGAGCTAGAAAAGAGCAGAAAAGAAGATTTACCCAAAGAGCGTGAAAACAAAGAGCCAGCTGAAACTCCACGTGCCATGAAGGCTAAGGGACGAAAATGGGCAAGGACTCCTGAATCTGGCCCGAATGGCGAAAACACGACTACTCCACGATCCGAGACAAGAGCCACTGATCAGTGCCGTTAAAACTGCTGTCCAAATTCGGTAAGTGCAGACGAAAGAGATCGCAATCATCTAGGGCTAAGAAGGAAGCAATGATGATATTGCCCGCTCCAGTGAAAACGTGGAGGTCCTTCAACAGATGTGCGGAGGCGTGAGCCCAAGAAAAGTAAACGCATAGGTACGTCATATAAGAAAGACGGCGGACGGTGGAGTCTCGTTACACTCACAAAACGCGAATATATCGTAAGATTTAGTGAGGCCATTCAAACGATAATAGGGGGCCTCGGGGAGATTAAGAAACTTGTTTCCAAGGCCAAAATCGAGATCATTGACCTCGATAGTCTTACAGCCGCGGAAGAAGTAGTGGCTGCGATTCGGGAAAGAGAAATCGAAAATGCTAAAATTACGTTACTGTCCCCAAATGCAAGGGAACAACAGAAAGCCGTAGTAGGATTGGAGGACGCAAAAGCTATGAAGCTAATTAAGGATGGGCGAATAAGAATTCGCTGGGCGAATGCCAGTTTAAGGAGGCGACCCGAGATGGTGCGCTGCTAGAAATGCATGGGCTACCATTACACGATAAAGGATTACATAGAAGTGTCGTACGGCGGAAGATTTATTCTCGCAGCTGGTGTATGAATCCAGAGCCCAAATTGGCATGATTAGTGAACCATATTGAAGGAGAAATCCAGAGACTTGGTATACAGATGCTTCAGTCTATGCAGCTCTATGGATCCGAGTGGATCAACAGGGTTCGGTTGATGGATATGTTTCGATCCGAAACCCAGGTATCAATTTTGCCACCTGCTGTTTCTCGCTAAACGACCCATTTAGGGGATTTCGAAGGAAAATGGAAGTACTGGAAGATACTTTACGAGATCGGGCGGGTGCGTTGGTGGTGGCTGGTGACTTCAACGCGAGATCTTTGGAGTGGGGAATGCAAACCCAGAACACACGAGCATAATTAATTAGCTAGATTAAACATGGCTGTACTAAATAGGGGCTCACAACCTACGTACCGCAGACCGTGGTTCGGAGAGTCTATACCTGACAAAACTCTCGTCTCGGAAGCGTTGACGAGGGACTGGAGGGTGATGGAAGAGTACTCTGGAAGCGATCATAACTACATTAGCTTCTGGCTATCAGAGGAAAACCAAAACTCGCAAAGCTCCAGTCGAAAAATACTTGGTTGGCATATTTTCGAGTTAGATAGGAGAAAGCTCTTGGAGTCACTCGGCAATAGCTTTGAAACCATTCTATGAAACACCTTCATAGAATGGGAAAAGTCAGAACAGAATACTGCAAATACTGCGTTAAAAAAATTGATGATGCATTGCATACTTTCTTCAAGTACATGCGCTTCAGAAGACTATGAGCAGCGCTTTGGTTTGCAATCGGCCCTTGCGGCGCTGGCGATGATTGTGGAGGCGATGCTCCATTAAGAAGACCCTTGGGTACGTATCTCAGCATATGTAGAGATGGTATTGCGGCTGAAAAAAGAAAAGGGTTGCCTTACAGACTCTTTCTGATAGAACGAAAGTAGTCGTGGGGGCACTTGATAGGTGCAGACGAGTCGCAGTAATGCGAATGCGGTTCCGGCTCGGATTCCTGTGGTCAGCGAGTAATGTATTTTAGGGAGTAAGAATCTCACATAATCCTCCATCTTTCGCAGGATACTTATGAAGATTTTTCGACACTCGTTAAAAAAAGTATCAAAAGGTATAATGTCATACTTTTCGTACTGCTAATGCTATCTACCCCAGTCGTGTCATTATTGGGAGATGATCAGATTACTGCTTGGCCCGAAATTTCTAAACAAATATCCTGAAATCCATTACTAAGGCAACCCAGTTCCTCCGAGTAGGCACATGTCAATGGGCATCTCAGCGTGCCGTTAACTAGTCGGAGTCCGAATGAGCCAATTAAGTCCCAACAGCTGCCTTCCGGACACATAAATGACCTAATCTCATTTTTTTGCATGTTTATTTTATGTATATGACTGCATCGATGTTGTAACTAGCAATTCCTGCTCCCTAGCTAATTTCCATGCAATATCTGGAGTGTTGCAAGGGTCCATTCTGTACCCTTTACTGTTTTTACTCTTTTAAATCACCTTCCTTCTTCGTTAAATTCATATTGTCTGTTGTATATTGATTATTTGAAGATACTTCGAGTGATTGATTCGTAGAAGAATTGCCAACAACTAGAAAACGACTTAAGCAACAGACAGACAGTAGGTGGTTCAATTCAAAACAAATTTATTCTTGTTCAATTCAGTTATTTTCTATTTAACTGAAATACATATATATATATATATATATATATATATATATATATATATATATATATATATATATATATATATATATATATATATATATATTTTCCTAGTCATAATTTCTCGTCATTCATATCTAATATTTTTTATATTTTCTATTCGAAAATTGAAAACAGATTTGTTGCATTAAATTTCTTAAGGGGTTACCCCCACTTGTAGCGCAATAAAATAGGTCATTTTCATGAATTTTTTTTGACAAAACTACGAAATGTTTTTAAACGACTGTTATATTTTCTTAAAGTACATACTTTGAACACCTTTCAGTAATTTTTTTATTGAAAAATATTACATGATTTAATTATAAATGGCTGTCAAAACAATGGAATTTTAATTTTCACCTTTTGCGGTGACCAAAATTGTGTCGAACTGGATCATCTGAAACAAAAAATAGCGATGGACTTAGTTAAATAACAGTATAAACTAGTGTTTGATCGAAGGATTTAAAACAATATCCATTTTTCACAAAATGGCGGACAGTCAAAGTTAATATTTCGATTTTCACTTAAAAAAATGGTCGTCTTTTGGCTATAAAACAGCCATTTTTTATTTAAAAAAAAAATCGAACGATCAAACACTACATTTTTATGTATTAAATAAGCCTGCTAAGTTTCAAAAAGATCGGTTCAGTAGTTTTCGAGTAATTTTGGTCACCGACTTCAAAGATGTCATTTCGAGAAAAACGCGTTTATAAGTATAAGTAACGGTTGTATACGCAACAGTTTCTTCTCTTTCAACGCTCATATCTCGGTTAATTATGTTTGGATCGACTTGAAATTTGAAGGACGTATTCTCAGATAGTTATACTTTAAAAAAATGCAACAAAAAAAAAACGAAAAACTTAAAAGTTACAAGTGGGGGTAACCCCTTAAGATAAATTAAATCACTTCAAACGATATTTATGTGTTAGGGATCCAAAAGTTCATGGAATTTCCAAAATCACTTAAAGCTAAGGTATATATCACAAACAATTCCGTTAAATTTCCCGTTAAACCAAATATTTAAAACTGATGTAGAATTTCAAATTTATTTAAAAATTCAAATTTGCTGATGCTCGATTAATTTTCAACGAAAAATCTTCAACTGCAGCCTATTGTTTGTTATTCTAAGTTTTCCATTGGAATTTGAAAAAGTTAGCCGCTTTGTAAGAAAAATTTAATTCGATCTTTTTTTTTTACTAATTCTATCACGACATAAAAATACTATTCCGAATATCTGTAATTTACGGTTCTAGATCATATTCCGATTTCCACCCATTACGATTAAGCCTCTACGACCTGGCATTGGCCTAGCTGTCATTCATTTAAATGTAGAACGGCGCCCGGTCGAAAAATATCCATAAATCTTTTTTGACTAATACACCGACTTTCATTAATCTTCTACTATCATTTAAGTGATAAGATTATGTCAGCAGACCGATTGTCATCAATCTATAAATATATCATAGCCAGAAAATTCCATTATGTTCACATAAATTCAACAATTTTGTTTTGAATCAACTCCGTTAGTTCTTAATTCAACATGTATCATCACTAAATAGCATTCGATACACTAGTATTTGTTCAGATGTGGAACTTGGATGTAAATCAATCAGTGTTTATTCCCCTTGTAAATAAATACACTGCTTAATTTTCTCTGTCGGAGAACAATCTTTCACAAAGTCGGAACTCAATACATTTCTAATTTTATTTTGCAGTAGAATAGCTGTGAGGAAAGTTATTTAAAGTTTTGTATAGTGGCAATATATTGTTTTTAAAGTTTTCCAAGTAATTTGAAAAATTGCAGTGGTATTTGAATCCATAAGGTTTTTTTCTTGAATAACTGTTTGAAATATTTTTCCATGTAAATGACTGTAAATGAAAGTTTTACAGCATTCCTGTGCAACTTTTTTTTTACTGCCACTGCTTTCGCATACAAGCGTGTACATACAAGTCCGTCTCAATTTTCCGAAAGTACTTGACTTTTTTTTTGTGTTTCGAAATTTTCATTAGCAGAATGAAAATAAACGTTTCCTAATTTCTTCGTATGTACGTCAGTAGCACGTGTGAAAAATTGATTTTCCGGTTGAACGAAGACACCTGTAAGCTAGAATGTTGATAGAATGTTAAAAATAGAACAACTCATTTCATGAGTTTTTAATGTGCCAATGGATAATGTAAGATTGTGTTTCGCAGCGAGAAATTTTTTTTTATAAAAAAACGCTTTGAAGCCATATCAAACTGTGTGTGAAATTTATTTAATTAGAAGCTGGCGGGAGTTGATTTACGGGAGTTACTCTGCTCTTTTCGTGACAATATTTATTGTTGTTACGAGCTATAGAGTGATTCAAAATTATATACTAAAACGAGTATGTGCGTGCGACATGTTAAATTTCCATGAGTATAGAATACGCAAGTACGTTCCACGATTATCCTGACAGGCATTTATTTTCAGATTGTGACATGCGGCTTTTTGAATGCTCTTTGTATGCGATGCATGACTAGTTAAGATACATTGATATTTTATATGCCTGAATTTTGATTAACCAGGGGATTCCGCTGTATCGGTAATAGAACCCCTGTTAGGTAGTATTGGATATTTTTTTCGTTAGGTAATTATTATCACGGAACCCTAATTTTTCCTAATAAATATACCAATAATGTAGAAAGAAACTCAATTTAAGTAAAAACCTAGAAAACCGCAACATAAGTTACTCATTTTTCGTGGAAGAAAGAATCATCATTTAAATTTGTATGATAAATGAGGCTTTTTCGATCAACCGAACAATTCTATTGACTTTGTTGCAGCTCTTAGTATTATCTATTTTTTATGGTCGGCTCTGCCAAACAGTAGTCTAAAAATTGCAAAAGCTAATAAAAAATATTTTCGAAAATAATTTGCTTTCGATAATAATTTTTTGTGATGATAGTATCAAACAAATATTTGTTGATTGGACGTGTTTTTTCTCGGAAAAAATATTAAAATTTTTATTAGAAATCAAGATCTATTCAACCTCAAATTCGACTTAACTTTGTGTATGCTGATTCAATTTAAGCCCATTTTTTCGTATTTGGTCTTTTTAGTTAGCTTTAAAATGGATGTGGGCCATCGGTCGCTGATCAAGCTCATCTTATAAATTTTCTATAGAATTTGAATATCACGATTGAGACAGCGTCTCAAATACTTTCGGACAGTTATGCAACCACCAGAGGTGGGCAAGCAGTGAGTAATGAGTATCTCAGGAGTGAATCAATCAAAAATGAGCCACTCGCTCACTTCAGCCAGCAATTTCATTTAACCAAAACCATTCACTACTCAGTGCTTAGCCATTATCAAAAAATACTACCCACCGCACATTACACATACATACATATATCGCTAGCAAGCTCATCTAATCGGTGCTTCTATTCCTGCCTGCCTGAATTTCTTGTTCCAAACTAACTTTTGCGCTGTCAGAATACGTATACGAAGTGTGTAAATAAAGTAATGAGACTGATATTTTCAAATATTTCTATTTGAATATAATTACGGTTGAACGTTGTCCCCCTCAAAATAATTCCATTGGGAAGCCACACAGCGTTGGTAACGGTTTTTCTACTCCTCATAGCAGTGCTGGAACTCGGATACTGGAATAGTCTTCAGCTGGTCGGTTAGGCTAGGTTAGGTTTAAGTGGCTGGCACAGGGCCATACATAAACCCATTTGATTCGTAGCGATACCAGATAAGGAAAGGTCAGTCCAAATGTCCATCGAAGGCCCCGGACTTTTTTGCGAACTGAAGTATGTCCTTCAGCCTCTGCTTCACTACATGTGAGAGATCCACCAGTCAGGGTTCACCGATGCAGCGCTGCCTGGTTTTCCCCAGTGCCGGGCAGTGACACAGAAGGTGTTGTATTGTTTCTGTGACTCCCGGATCTTGACACTTCCTACAGGTGCCGCTGGTTAGGAGTCCCATTTTCATGGCATCTACTGCTACAAGACAGTCGCCCGTAATGATGCCGAATAGGCACTTGCAGCACTTCATCTGCTATGTCGGTGAGTAAACATTGAATAACTTTGAAAAAAAAAACAACCGATTTCTGTATGTGAGGTATTTTATTCAATTTGGTACTTTGGAATTTATTTCGACTGGTTTTTGAATACAACATCAATTAAATGGCCGTCTTTATTGGCCGAAGCAAAATGTGACCTTTGCGAGCATATCGTGCGGTATACCGATGATTTCGGCACGAATGTTTGCCTTGAGCTCGTCAATGGTCTGAGGCTTCCTGGCGTACATGTTGCTTTTCAAATTTCACAAAAAGAAGTCCGGAGGGGTCAAATGTGGAGATCTGGGTGGCCAGTCAACGACGCCTCTTTTTGACATCAGACGTCCAGCGAATTTTCGTTGCAGAAACAGAATTGTTTTGTTTTCAGTGTGGTATGGCGCACCATCTTGTTAGAACCAGTAACCGTTAAGACCTTTTTTTACGAATTTTCGGGCAGATATAATGAGCCAACATCCACCGATATCGATTTCCATCGACCGTTTCGTTTGCTCTGAAAAAATATGGCCCAATGATGGTTTTGGCACGAACGCCAGCCCAAACAGTCACTTTTTGGTCATGCAATGGTGTTTTTGTGGATTCTCCGTTCCCCAAATGTGACAATTTCGCTTATAAACGCCGCCAAAGAGTGTGAAATGGGCTTCGTCGGCCATCAAAATTTGATTCCAAACATCAGGTTCAGTGTTAACCATTTCAGCGACTGCAATGCCGACGACAGCAATGCCAAAATGAAAGCAAATTTATTGTATTTTTCTAAGTTTTCGCCTCGACGAATTTAATCCACTTTCTAAGAAGGAACGAGTTTGAAAAATACCGACAAAGCTGAAGCCAAAGTCAGCCAAAAGAGAAATCAATATGGTATTATTCAGCTAAAGCCCAAATTTTAAAACTAAAAGATACTTCAGCATCATCGGGGCACTACAGCCCGAATCGAGCCTTAGCCTCCTTAATACTTCGCCTCCATTCGTCTCGGTTCAGTGACCGCGTCCTCCAGTTCGGTGCTCCCAAAAGTGACCTGCTGTCAGCATCTATAGAATCCTCCCAGCGCTTGCGTGGCTTACCGACTGGCCTGGCTCCGCTCGCTCGCTCGTTCCTGGAGAGATCGTTTGGGGATTTGATTGTCGCTCATTCGTTCGACGTGGCCAGCCCATTGTAGTTTTTGGAGTCGTATGACGGTAGAGACTTCCGGCTCGTCATATATGGTATACAACTCGTTGTTGTATCTGATTCGCCATCCATCTTCTTCCCGTATTGGACCGAGGATCCTTCGCAATACCCTTCTCTCGAACGTATTCAATGCTTTTTCAGACGCCTGGATCAGTGTCCAGGTTTCGCTTCCGTAGCATAGCACAGGTCTAATAATTGTTTTGTAGATGCGAAGCTTCGTATTCCTGTGTACGCATCGAGATTTTAAAGTGGGAAGCACCGTCGTTTGATTTCGTCAAGCTCATTCTCATCCTTCGAGAGGTTCGTCCCTAGGTACACGAAGTTGTCTACGTTTTCAAGGTTATAGTCCCCTATCGTTATGTTTTGTCTTATTGGCGTCCTTTTCCTTGATTGAGTCATAACTTTAGTTTTTTGTTCGTTAATTTGAAAACCAACTTCCTTGGCGGTTCCGTCTAGAGCTACAAATACTTCCTTGGCGTCGTTGAACGAACGTGACATAATGTTGATGTCATCAGCGTAAGCTACTAGCTGTGTCGACTTAAATAATAGAGTTCCTCTCGTGTTTTGACGTTTTTCTGATGACGTACTCAAGCGCTAAGTTAAAGAGTACCGGAGCTAATCCATCCCCTTGTTTTAGCCCTGTATTCGTCGAAAACGAGTCGGTCATATTATTCTGAATCAGCACTTGTGACGTGGAGTCGGTCATGGTCATTTTCACCAGTCGTACCAACTTTGCTGGGATTCCGAACTGCAGCATGATGCTATATAATGCAGTTCGGTTGATGCTGTCGTACGCTTGTTTGAAGTCGACGAATATTTGATGGACATCAATGTTGAATTCCCAGCATTTTTCCAAAATTTGTTTGACCGTAAATATTTGGTCAGTTGTCGATCTTCCACGTCTGAAACCACCTTGATTTTCACCAAGAATTTTCCCAGCGTGATGGGAAATCCTTAACTCTAAAATTTTTGTCAAGAGCTTGTACGACGTACAAAGTAGTGATATGCCCCTGTAGTTTTCGCATAGCAGTTTGTCTCCTTTCTTGTGAATGGGACATATAACGCTTTTTCGCCACTCATCCGGCATCGTTTCTTGTTGCCAGATGCCTGTCACCAATCCATGGATTGCCCTTAAAACGGAAATCCCGCCTGTCTTCAGGAGCTCCGCGGGGATACCATCGATGCCCGGTGCTTTGTTGGATTTCAAGCGGTCCATGGCCTGTCGGACTTCATCTAGTGTAGGAAGGTGAGATGAGGCACTGTCAGGGTATGTGCCAATTTATGATGGCGATTCGTTGGGTGCGGGGACATTTCCGTTCAATAACACTGAGAAAACACATGGCGCCAGACGCCATAATTTATAGAGTTCTGGCGCCATGTACATAGTCGATTTAGGGATTGTGATAAAATATGGCGCCACACGCCATAATACATGGCGAAACTTACATAGGCCTCCACGCCATGTACATGGCGTGGCAGACTATATTACTTGGCGTGGAGGACTATACTGTATGGCGTGGAGGACTACACTGTATGGCGTGGAGGACTATACTGTATGGCGTGGAGGACTATACTGTATGGCGTGGAGGACTATACTGTATGGCGTGGAGGACTATACTGTATGGCGTGGAGGACTATACTGTATGGCGTGGAGGACTATACTGTATGGCGTGGAGGACTATAGTACATGGCGTGGAGGACTATAGTACATGGCGTAGAGGACTATAGTACATGGCGTGGAGGGCTATAAGCATAGCGTCTGCTCCTATGCACTATGGCGTGTGGAACTATGTGAAATCGATTATGTACATGGCGCCAGAAGTCAATAAATTATGACTTCTGGCGCTATGTGTTTTTTCAGTGCATCTGAAGATGATCCAGTTCACATCCAACAAAACGCCACGAGTCTTCTCAGTTCGATGCTCCGAACTGAAAATTCCCGAGGGATAAATAACTTCAAGAAGCTTGCTGACATTTATACATCTCCTCACACAGCATGGCTGCGAGTTATAATTGTAGTGCCATGAGCCATATTACATGGTTCATGGCACCATGTAATATGGCGTGTGGGGCCATAATTTCTGCGCCATGTAATTATGGCGCTGGGAGCTATACTGCATGGCTCAGGGTACTATGTACATGGCGTGTGGCACCATAAATGCTGCGCCATGTAACATGGCATCACGCGCTATGTAGATTCTGACATTATGGCGCTGGGAGCCATATTGCATGGCTCAGAGTACTATGTACATGGCGTATGGGGCCATAAATAATGCGCTATGTTACATGGCTCTGGGCGCTATGTGGATTTTTTTCAGTGAATTGCTGGAAATAGGACGCCCATCTTTCCTTCACCTGTTCTGAGCCACTTATGATGCTTCCATCGGCAGCCCTACATAGGCTAGTTCGTGGTTTAAAGCCTTGTTTTAAGTGCCTCACTACTTTGTACGCTTGTCGAGTGTTGTTAGCCATAAAGTTGTCATTCATGTTATTCAGCATGCTGTCAAAATGCTTTCGTTTCTTACGTCTAATTATTCTATTAGCTACTCTCCGAAGATCGTCATATTTTTCGTTCTTGGCTCTAGTCGGTCGTTCAATGTGGATTTTGTAGGCCGCATTCTTTTCATCCAACGCGGCTTGACATTCCTCGTCGAACCATTCATTTCTGCGTTGCCCGGCTGTATATCCCACTACTTTTTCGGCTGCTGCGTTCATTGCGCTTTTGATAGTAGTCCAGACATCGTTGATAGACGTGGTGTTAGGCGTGGAAGCTAGTTCCATTTCCAGAGCAGATCTATATTCGGCTTGGATCGTCTTGTTTCGAAGCTTGTCGACATCGAACTTGCGTCTTGAACTTGCTCTGGCTTCATATGACAGTGATATTCGACATCGATATCGAGTCTTCACTAAGTAGTGGTCGGAGTCGCAGTTGGCTCCACGGAAGGTTCGCACATCTAAAATACTGGAGGCCCACCTTTTTTGAATCAGAATATGATCAATCTGATTAAAGGTGTGGCCGTCGGGGATGCCCATGTCCTTTTATGGATGTCACGATGCGGGAAACACGTGGAGCTTACGACGAGATTTCTGCTACTCGCAAAGTCGACCAGTCGTTGTCCATTATCGTTGCATAGGTCGTGAAGACTAAATTGGCCGGTGGTTCCGCGGTGTGTTTCCTCCTTTCCAACCTTTGCGTTGAAGTCGCCCAGCAGGATTTTCACATCATTTGATGGCAGAGAATCATATAGCCTTTCCAGAAGGTTAGAAAAATTATCTTTCACTGCCTCATCCTTATCTTCAGTAGGGGCATGAACGTTAATGAACCAAACGTTAAAAAACTTTGCACGAATGCGGATCGCACACAATCTTTCGTTGACAGGCTTGAAGTCGATTATTAGCGGTTTCATTTTTTTGTCCACGATGAAGGCCACTCCAAATTCGTGACTTCCCGATGACTTCCCGCTTTTGAAGATTGTGTACGACCTCATGTCCATAATCTCGGCACCAAACAGTTTCGTTTCCTGGACAGCGAGAATGTTGATTTTGTAGTGAGTGACCTGTTCCAGGAGGGCTTTGACGGCCCTCCGGTCTGTACATTGCCCAACCCCCAACCTGGAGGGCCAGTCTGGTTAATGTTCCCGATTTAAGGCGCGGGAAACTTGCCCTCACCCTCCTTCGTTGGCAACATTCATGATCTGAAATGTCATGAAGGCTCCCGGCAGCCACCCGATGTGAAATTGTAAAATCACATCTTCGGGGAGGTCGAAGGTAGGATTCAGTAGCAGAGCTGTAGATGTTGTTTCCAGCAGGCATTTCTCGGGATTTCAATTGCTTCTTCGGTAACCAGCATCCGATGACGCCCCCGTGGCCTATGCTACCATTTGACTGATTGAAGATACTTAGCTCATCGCTTTCATCAATCTTTTTGATTATGACTTTTTAGTTTTTAGTTTAAAACTATTTACGATCCACACATAAAATTTTACGTTGCATGCACAATTTGAAAAAAATCAACTTAAATCAAAAAAATAAAAGAGAACAGATAAGTGTCCATATCTTGTGCAGATTATTCTTTATAATTTTGATTTGTGGCAAGACTGTTCAAAATGATTTAAAATATCAATAACAAAAATGGAAGATATTTGTTGACACGTGTGCACTTTCATTTTTTTCAATTTCCGCATGTCATATACATTAAGCACCAAAAAACTTCTACATATCATGATGCGCCACATTAAATTGAAAAAGTGATAATCGTTATCGCAGTGATATAATTAAAGATGACGAATAATAATTTTCATATCTGCTGTTAGTTTGATCATCTGAGCGTCAAAAATTCCAACGTTTCGGTCCCCACTTTTCGTTGATTTTCCAAACATCCAAATCATTCACCGTGAAATTCGTTCTTATTTACAGTGTTACATCACCATGTGAAAACGAATAGCAATTACTGTTCGGCTCGAATCTGAAACGTTAGTCAACAATCAATTCTAAAACGAATCGAAATCACATTTACGAAGAAAAAAACAAGTGAACATAAAAATAAAAGTGTTTTTAACAGTGTTTACCGGTGCGTCGATAAAAAAAACGCGTTAAGAAAATTCTTTATAAGAAAACGTTCATGATTGATTGTGACGCGATTCCATATGGAGTTAAATGACCACAGGATACATGAACCAAACCTGGTAGCAACGAGCAGACATCACATGCAACAAGTTCATACACGAATCACTGCATTGTGGAATCGTTTTCGAAAATTCTCGTTGCTTTCGTACCGAAGACTACGTCGGATTGCCCACCTGGGGCAAAAGGAATGCATCGATGAGGATTCTTTGGAGCGATCCAGATTCAAATCAAGTGCAAGGCCGCCAACTACCTCGCGAGGACTAAACAGTGAGCATGCGCTTTGAAAATTATTGTTACATTGTTTCTTTGCTTCAGTTTCGTTTCATTTTTTCGTTTATGATGTGTTTTAATGAAAATTTAACATATAATGGTTTACCGGAAGCAATTTCCTCTGTCATTAGACACGATGTAAGGGATATTAACAGGGTGTGTGCAGGTGCGAAAATAAAATCACGCACGAAAGTGTATTTGAAAGTTTCTGGTAACTTCACGATGTTTTTTTTATCTATTTCTGACTTCTGGCCTACTATTGCCATATAAAAAGTAGGATTTTTGCAGTTTTTCAAATGATGTATCATAAATACAATAGGTTGGATTGTGTTCTCATTTGATCAGAGCCCATTAAAAGGCGTTTCAGAAAACTACCAGCAACAGATCCATCGTATTGTAAAATACCATCGCACATACACACATACTAATATCCGCGCCCAGTGTGGGTGAATAATGTAAAAAATGATATTTGCTCCCAACGGCAGCAAAGGAGACAAAAAAAATTTTGATTTTTCGATAGATTAATACAATTTTTACAGTAGATCTAACAATTGCGCTAGATTTAATATTTTCCAAAAGTTTACTGGGATATTTTTTGTGGATTTTGTTTGTACATGAAATGAAAATTGCATTTTTGCGGGCTCACTTCCACTATTAAGAAACAAACATCACTTCCAGCATCAAGACTGTTTGGATGTCTCTTATCTAATAAGGTCTGCCATTTTCGTTTTTACTTATTTTCGACAAAATATATGAACATTTCCGATCAACAAAATAGGAAAGCAGAAAGCTTTTTTTTACCACCAACGTGAGATCTAAAATATTTTGTCTGTTACCTGATGCGCTTATTACATACAGCTAAATTGCTAAGCATAAATTACTTCGAACTTGGTCCCCATCTCCGGAGAAGGAGGCTGAGGTAAATATCGCCTCTACTATGTCTCCTTCAATGGAGACCTTACTTGGACCACCACTGTAGTCAGGGATTAGAAGAAAGTTAATGTTTGTGCTAATTACTATTGTTTTCTTTTCCTGCTTTATTTATCTAGGGCTCTTGTATTAGTCCCAGGCTATAGCTGCGTGAAGCAAACCTGCTGCTTACTTCCGCCGAGGCTGCTTTAGCATAATTGCAGGTTCGCCTCTAGACATTCAATCTATGTCTTTTGTCGGTGTGGAATCGCTGGGACCTGGTGTTACCTCCATATGATTTCCATACTGGTGGCTGGAGGGACTGCCAGCCCTGGTATATTTCCGCTCGCTTTTTTTAAAAATCAACTTGACTTGCCCCAACCGGAAGAAAACGTTGACGTCTCTTTCAATTATTTTAGAGGTTGAAGCTCGGCCTGCTGGTATGACTAGCACGGCTTACTTGCCTCTATTCTCCACGAACAAAGTTCTCCAAGACTTGATGTTGGGGTCATTTTGGCATTCCACGAACACCAGGATAATGTATGTTACCAGGTCCACTGGTTTGTAGAAGTAGGCGACGATGAGTTCGAATTCTTCGTGGTCCATAGATTGGCTTCTTTCTACGTCTCTATCCCTAGAGCCTCCGCTCTTATCTATTTAGTTTTTGATCTATCCTTGAAATAAAGGGCACGTAGCCTACTTTGTAGCTGATTCTAAAAAGCGAGGGGCAACGCCTCCCTCTGTCTTTGCCAGTAGTCTTTCCACGAGGGCCCTCTATACCTAAAAATGTAGAAATAAAATTGACTGTATTGAATAGAGATTGCTCTAAAATTCGCTTTCATTCTACATTTTGTGCACATATATACATATATACTAGTATTTCGCTTAATTGTCCAAATTAAATCCACTGAAAGTTAACAAAGACGTGCTATACTGAGTAGGTAGCCTTTATAAACAGAAACAGTACGGACTGGAAGTTGTTCCAATCACTGGTCCGATCCTCACTGGAAACTCCTCCGAGCAGCATAGGCTGCTACCATGAATTGGATCAGTCACATGCATCCTTACTAGTGCTCAGCGTATAGCCCACCCACAGCCAGGGGGAAATATGCAAATCACAACCTGCCGAGAGAGTGAAGGAAGGAGCTCAACAGTTCGAAAAGGTCTAATAAATGGTCGCTGTATAAAACAAAGCTGAAAGCTTTTAAGCATGCCGTTCGCAAAGCAAAGAGGTGGTCATGGAAATCTTTGTGTAGAAACATGGAGAGTCTGAGTGGGGCAAACCCCTCTTGGAAAGATTTTAGGCACGACACTGAAGGCCATGGGGTGTATCATGAACCCTGATGGCATTTAGACTAGTTCGAGCGAAGACACTCTAAACGTTCTCATAAAAACTCATTTTCAGGACAATTATTGTCTACTTCTAGAAGCGGCACACCTAGCGGAGCAGGTCACCAGCTGAATGTAGTCTCTTAGGATATCCTATATTCTCAATTAATGTGGTAGACCATTAACTTATTTGAGCCGTTTCAATCTGATGGCAGTCCACGGAAGTTACGTAATCATGGCTGAGGGAGATATAAAACGCTTGCTTGCGCTTCTCGTATGTTTGCATTTGGTGGCGGGATACTAGAATGGTGTTTATCCCTAAAGCAGCAAGGTTTTCGCATATTAAGCCAAAGGATTGTCGTCTAATATATCTTAGGCTTTGTCCTGCTTAAGCCTCTTAAAAGGATCATCGGCTATCATATTAAAAAGTCAATCGATCTTTTGTTGATCTCGCAATAATAGCGTGCTTATACCAAAGAAAAGTCTGTTGAAACTGCTCTTCATATCCTTGAGTAAATTGAGAAATCTCTTACTCTTAAGGAATGTGCGCTTGCTGCCTTCTTAGACATTGAGGGTCTTTAACAACGTAAAGTTTGACGCGATTGTTGTTGCATTGTCGGTGCTGCGTGTTGATATGCGGCTGATAGCTATCATCGTGCAGCTTCTTAAGAATATAGTTGTAATATCTTCCTTGTTGAAAGCTCACGTACAACTAAGGCGTCAACAAGTGTCCAACTCAAGGTAGAGTCCTGTCTCCTCTGTTGTGGAAAATCACGGTAAATACTCTCTTAATGAAGCTAGGCCGTGCGACTGCAAAATGGTTCCTTATGCAGTCGACATAGCCATAGCAGTCTCGGAGAAGCATGTATTTATCTACGCTTTCGGAGAGGCTTAATCACTCTCTTGACATATTTTCACGTTGGAGCCGTGAGAGCGGCTTGAATCGGAATCCAAGCAAACCAGGGCAAGAATCAAAACTGACGATAGACGATATCGACTGCCGAAATTTTCATTGTTTGGAACTATGAAAACTATCGAAATCACTTCATGACTATTAATGTATCGTCGACTTGTGGCAATGAAAGCTGTCGAAATAGTTATTTTGTGTACATATAGTAGGCTATGGTATTCGATAGATGAAAAACTGTCAAAGTGTCAAAATGTTGCAACCATGGAATTTTATTTTAATAAGAAAATTTTGATACATCATAACGTTCAAGTTGTGATGCCAACACTCTAAATGCGACTGTCGTTATCGTTTTTAATTGACGATAGGCGATATCGACTGTCGAAATCTCGTGATTCATGCCCTGAGGTAGTACTGTTTACAAGCAAAGTTCCTCGATTTGACTTACCGAAATTAAACGGAGTTTCTGTTGTTCTGAATCAGAGGGTCAAATATTTAGGGCTGATCCTCAATTCGAAGTTACTAGAGAGCAATAATATAGCCGAAAGAGCGCGGAATGCTTTTAGTTCTCTTTATCGCTGCAAAAAAGCCATTTGAGCAAATTTGAGTTTGTAGCTTCCCACTGTTGCTTGGCTTGTTACCGAAAAGGTTTTGGGTGGCGTCTATTGTTTTGGGTGGCGTTCTGGTCGCAGGCTGCCTACCAACGCTTGCTTGAAAAAGTACGAAGGTTAGCTGCACTCCTGATGACTGAAGCACTCCTGATCATCCCTTTTAAGACACTTTTCGCATTGTTTCATTGCTTGCCAATTAATCTACTAATCCTATAGCAAGCAAATCCTGCTGCTATGAGGCTGCATTGTATTTCAGCATGAAATAAAGCAGAGTTCGGCCATGCTAGAATCTTGTCTGAGGGAGTTTCCGCTCCAACAGGCGTTGACTACATAGCTCCGGACGTTCTATTAAATTCGGAGTTTACAACTCGTATTCCTGGTAGGGATGAATGGGCTTATCCGTGGGTACACAGATGGCTCAAAGCTAAACAATAAAGTCGGGAGTATAGTCGAACGAGCTGAATCCAAAGCTGTCCCTCAGTATATCACACCATTGTAGTGTCTTTCGGCTTGCTTCTGTGTAATCGAATATTCAGAGTCAATATTGGCATTTTCACAGTTAGCCAAGTGACTTTTAAGTTCCTTGTTGGTCTTTGCACAGTTTTCATGATTGTCGCTGAATGCCGTGCACCTCTTAGAGAGATGTCGAGACATTCGGCAATATAATTAATATGGGTACCTGGGCGTCTGTGCGGCCAATGAACTGATGAGACTTGGTATTTTGCTACTGAAGGCCTCATGCCCTTTCTCCGGAGGAATACCGATATCATCAGCCAAATCAGCCATCAGATAAAAATACCTCGAGGACGCTATGAAGTGCTGGGCTGACCAATCATCCTGTACTGTTACAAAACAGTTCTGGATCTCCTTGGGCACGCATTGCTATTAGGCTTAACCCGTAGTGCTCCGCGTTGTGCTGTGGGCATTATTACGGGCCACTGTCTCAGAGAACGGCATGCGCAGCGGTTGGGGTCAGGGCTCAGGGTCAACGATTTTTGTCGGAGCTGTGTCGGAACTCAGAGGACGAAGTGGAGTCTGTGCTGCATCTCATGTGCCAGTGCCCAACTTTGACGAGGCGCGAATAGAGGCGCGGTGCAATCTTCTTCCCAAATCTGTATGATCTATCCCTGCTTGTTCTAAAAGGAATAGTGCGGTTTGTCAAAGGAAGTAGATGGTTGCCTGTTTTTAGTCAATAGGGAAGTGAAAGTTACTGTGACATCATAACGGGAGTCTTTTGTGCCTATGTGCGTTTGGCAATAGTCCTCTGTCGATTGACAGCTCCTTCAACCTGCCTAACTACCTATGACAGATTGTTTATTTTTTGGAATGGTGTAAATCATTGAAAACCACCCTAAGCCATATGAGAACTTATTATGTTAATGTATCTGAATTCGTCTAATTTTTTGGGGCATTCTATTGTCACCAATTTTTAATTTTCGCAGCTCAAGATTATAGTGTCACTCTTTTCATATAGAAATATTCGAATTTGTACTTCTCTTTTTAAGTTGGCTTAGAAAAAAAACAATACTTTTCTTCCAGCCCGAAACTTCTTCTTTACATCTTTCGAAACAACAAAAAGCAATCCAATATACAAATTTCTCGCAAATCTTACCTCAAAATTCAATCATGAAAATCTTCACGCGAAAATAAACAATGTTTCAACCGCAAACCAGCTGGGATCACACTTAGTTACTACATATAGTAAACACCTAAAGCGAGGCCACACATCCAACATATCTCACCCCATATAAAAGCTAAATTCTCGCCATGCAAGCAACAGGTTATTGAAAAGATATCCCTACGTTCCAGCTATGCTAAAATTCACCTCGCCAATTCCCCGCCGTATGAACTTCAGTCATTCCCCATGCTGTAATCCTGCAGCACCGAGCATGACAGAGGTGTAAAGCAATTACTTGAGCACAAGTGAATATTGGGTGATGGTAGTAGACTTCTCCCTGCCTGAATACTAAGTTCAACGCGAAAAATCAGTATTATATTATTGAAGAAAAATAGTTTTAGATTATCCTGAAACGCAATTCACCCTTGAAACTAGTGCACGCTAACGCAGTGTAGTTTGTGTCTTAGGATTCATCATTCGGTAGCTTCCAGAAATTCCTGAATAAATTGTACAGCATTTTTGTTTTTGTTTCGAGCACTTTGTGCCGTTTTGTCGCATTAGTGAAGTTTTTCTTGCCAAACACAATGTTGGATAATCCATACGGTACGAAAATTTCGGTTGCGAAAAGTGTTGTTTGAAAAAGCGATAACTACGTCACAACAGATAAAGTGTATTCTCATTAGCTAGCTGTTGTTTGTGCTCCGAAAGTGCGGAAAAAGTATCGAGGTCAGTGCTGTGGTCGATTCCTGCATGTATAATTAATCATGTACAACTTATGCCAACTCAGCATCTGAACGTCAGAGCGAAACTGAAAGGAGTATCAAGCAGGAGCGCACACGTGCAGAGTCAGTGTCAATGGATATGGCATTCAGAAGCGTTTACAAGGGTCTTCGGTTGCGTCTAAGCCGTAAGCATACTTTTCTGGAAATATTCAAACTAGCTTTTTTTCTCCTTATCATTTTTATTTTTACTTTGTTAGCGTATGCACGTTGGATTTCTAGATTTACGAGTGTTTTCTTTGTGCCTCAGTTCGTAGTCAGAGTGCACTCGAAACAATTTCAAACGTATGAAAGTTTACCGTCAGTTTCAAGGAAGTGTGCTCGCATGCATTCCTGCCGATTTTACGACCTTGAAAATATATGTTGAGAATGCGAACCTTGACATTTTGCGACTTCAAACGTATGGGGCACTTTTGAGACAGGAACCCTTACGAGACGGATTCTAACCATATCAGATCTTAGGTAAAAAAGTCAAATCACCATATTGTTGAATAAATGAGTACCAAATAAGCACGTGATAACGATGAATTTAATGTTCCTAAATAGATCGAAAAGTGCGAGGGAGTATTCAAGGGTGGTTTCTGTCTAGTAAAAAACATAAGTAAAGGGGTAATTTGGGATGGTTATAATTTAAAGAGTTATAATTTAACTCCACTGCAAATTCCCTTCGCAAACTAGTCTTTACAAAAAATAAATTGATTTTGAAATCTAAGTTCTCCTGAAAATATGTACGCTTATTTCTCCTCCTTAAGAGATCTTTCATGTCTCTTGGTTAGTTCGTAAGGGTTCGTCTGCTTTATCGGAGTTTGAATCATAATGTCTCGTCAAGAGTGCTGGCATGTGGTTGGATGGAAGTCAATCGAGGAGAGTCAGTCACAGATGATGATGGAAGTTTTGCGATAGCCCTATGTTTAGTATATGACAAGGAATTGTGCCAAATGTGTGGACTCGTCTGGGAGATGCAGGCTTGTACAGTTTTCTATGATGCATATTTGTACCTCAATTTCAGCTTGATTGCCTCTCCTGTATCCACAATAACGGTGTTAAGCGTTTAGATCTCCTGCGAGAAATACAGAACCTTCGTGTTTAAATAGTTTGTTTAGCTCCGGACCGAAGTTGAATTTTCTAGGGGGATGTACGCAGATATCGGCACGATCTAAAAAGAATCCGATAACGGTCGTTTCGACGTGTTGTTGGATGTGTGTTTAGATGTGGATATGATTGATGCTTCTTCCTACCAGGATTGCAGCGCCTCCATCTCTACCTGTCAATCGCTAAAGTATTGATTACACTTAGAGATGTGGAGGCGATCAACTGGTTTTAAGTATGTTTCCTGGGTGAGCATCGTATAGACACATTCCATCATCTCTGGTTTTGGTGATTATAGAATTTGCACTTCAACTGAGAATTGACATATGATCGGGAATGAACATTAATTAATGTTTGTTATTTTTATTATTTGAAGCTGGAAATGTTTCTTAGGATACTTAAATGTTTCTTAGGATGCATCATGCTCTGGAACTCTTCTTGCATATTGCAGAACAGCTAAGCCATGGTAGCCGGATGTGAGATGGTGGGCAAGTTTCATGGTGATTTAGGCCTATTGTTAGTTTCGTCGTGATGGGTTGTGGTTTGGTGTGTAGGAGTTGGGGATAGTGTAGGTGGGTTCACTTTCGCTACTTGTGAAAACGTCTTCCTCAAGCTCTTGGGCTTTTTTTGGGCATCGCCCATAACTGGCCGGATGGTTACCGCCACAGTTGACACTTTGTTCGCGTAATTTAGTGCACTTTGAGAAATGGTTCTATCCTTCGCACTATTCCCATGCCAAATGGTTGAAGGTTATGGTGCTACGATTGCCCTCCTCCAGGTCACTGGGCTTCAACTTTGCAGATCAGATGACAGACTGCTTTAATGTTGTAGATTTCTAGCTCGCTTCTCTGAAGGAGAACTTTAGCAAACTTCCAAGCAAATTATTAGTTTCAGAAAAAAGATTTCTGGCTCCCTGAGCCTGGAGATTCTTTTTTATTTTCTACAGATCATACGGCCTTTGAATCATCACATTTAAACTCTTCTCCTCCGGGGAAAAATATGAATGGTATTGTACATAGTTTTTCGTTACGCTATGTATTTGCCATATAAACCATACATAGTCTAGCTCGATATCAGTATCAGCATTTATGTAGACGGCCCTATAAATTAATTGTACATTAACTGCTATTAGACATGGGCGAATGATCTCCTTGTTAGTATTTGTTTACAATATTGGAGTGAGGTGGTATTTGAAATAGTGTTTTTTCACAAATTCAGCCGTTTGGAATCAATTTGTTTTGAGTACTACTCGGAAGTTTTGTTTCCTGTGAAAACTATTCGTTAGTACAAGGTGAGTTCCATTCAGTCCTTTCAATCAAACAATATTCACAAATAAATCGTTTTCATTCTAATAAGATTCAAATCTAGTTCACAAAGCGAAAATCATTCAAGCTCAAAATCAACGTTTCGAACTTCATATCGTTAGACTATTGGCCAGCTAAAAGCCCAAAACTCAAATTCACTGGATTACAAGCTTTTGAGTTGCACCATCTGTCGAAATATTAAGCCATTAAAGCGAGTTCTTGTCTGAGTAATGAACAATTTTCATATACATTTTCCGTTTAATTAATGTTAAGGTAAATTAAATTGTCATTAATTACCTTTACAGTATCATAATCATCTTGAAAGCCCCATATACCTTTTTTTTTACTAACTACGACATAGAAAAAAACAACGCAAGTTTCATCGAACTCTCTCATTTTCCGAATATCAGCAATCAACAAATACCTTTTTTCACAGTTTAATATTTCACGAAAAACATAATGAAAAGATATGAGAGCTATTACCTTGAAAAACAATCGAAAGCAATATCGATTTTTACTTGACGGCCAAAGCGTTTCCTGGCACGTTCAAGGATACGCTTGAAATTCCATGCTCATTTTAAATGAAATATGTATCGGAAAACGTTTAACCCTGTTCGTGTAGCTAATCATAAAATAAAATGAAAATGGTCAAACACTTGGATATGCATTCATATAATTTAATATTCCTCTAGTTTCCAGGATTCTAAACATGAAGTATATGAATGTATGTAGGCACATATTTTGCTTGAATGAAATTTGCAGAAAAACATATTGATGGATACATCATATTGATAGATATTATGGCAGTAAATCATATTGATGGATATTTAGTACGATATGTATTCGTATTAAGTGAATTATATCTTGAATTTTGACGTATGCCACAGATTCATGTATTAAACAATTGACGTTATAGCCTGACGTCTCGTCAGATATGCTAGCACTAATCTTGTGCGTCAGCCACTGTATTCTCTTCTTGTAAAAAATACCAATAAACAGTTTCTTTTATTTTTGCACAAAAATAATGTTTCTCCATTTACTATTTTTTCTATGATAATGCCAAAGCTCAGGGGATTGCCCTTTGAAGCGAATGTTTAACGATGGCGGTAGGGAGACACATATGTTAGAAGCCGATATCAATTATTCCATTATTCTTGTAACCGCCACATTTATTGCTTATTTTCTAAAGCGCTAGTGTTATGACTAGTCGCTACTGAAGCTTTAATGTGGCACTTAATTAATGGAGCGCTGGTATTATGCACAGTCGCCGACTGTTAAGCAAACACAAGACGAACAAATACAGCCATGCGCACGGCGGGATTCGAACCCGCGGGGAGTAGATCGCTGCTTCGGACTGACGCGTTAGCGAGATAAGCTACCGACCCCCCTAACCGCTACCGACTACTAATCTTTTGAAGTGATAACATTTTCTAATTTTCCGCAATGAGGAGATCTACTATCGTATTATACGAGGGTGAATCAAATATAAAGAGAATTTTTGTTCCTGAGAAACTAAGGTTGCTAGGACACGGCTTGCGTGTCTAATCTGATTGAGTGGTGTCATACGTTTCTTACTTTCAACCAATTCGTCTCTAGCGCTCACGATGCCGAAGCAACATATATACCCCTCTATTGCGCAACTCATAATTATACAATTGCTAGTGAAGGAGTCAAACTGACCGAAATGTTTCGCAGAATGGACATTTGGGGACCAAACACTGTCAAGGACTCGTGTATTTGGTTCCCAAATGAGATTTGTCGGATTCTTATAGCAAGGTTATCTGAAGAAGGTGACGCATTTTTGAGTCGAATTGACGCAACGGGGATCCATCATTAAACTCTCGAGTCGAAAAGAGCCAGTAAAAAAGAGAGGCAGCCAAGACTCGACTCTCAACTGGCAAGGTGCTTGTGCTTATTCGATCATCGAGGCATTTTACTCATTAATTTTTTACACGAGCAACGTAAAATCAATGCTGCTTACAACTCGAGCATTTGGCTAAAGAAAAGAACCAACCACAGCACAGGCCCAATCGATTCGAGATACATTACTTATTTACTTTTATTAATGCTTTCGATAAGTTCCTAAATAATAACAGTTTTCGTTAGGAAATATCTTTTTTTCGGTTTCTATAACATATTGATTTTGAACTTTCTTCTGTCCAAAATAAAATATGCGCATATTCTGTGTCTTTTTCCTTTGTTTTTGCTGTTATCGGTTCTGTTACTTCTCACTAAAACAAGTAGCTTACATTTCTCAATTTTGATTTACAACAATCTACTTTCGCCAACTAACATCGAACACCTTCTTACTTTATTAGACGTCCTTTTTTTTACAAGATGACCGAAAAAATTGAGCAGCGTTACTGCATTAAATTTAGTTTAAAGCTTGGAGATTCACAAGTAGAAACAATACGTAAGATCAAATAAGTGTTTGGAAATGAAGCAATGAATAGTGGAGTGGTAAAGGAGTGTAGTAAAGGCGTGGGACAACCGCTTCAAAGCTGGCCGGTCTTCAGTGGAGAGTGAAGCACGTTCTGGGAGGCCCTCAACATCTAGAAATGATGCTGTCATCGATCAAACAAGGACCCTGATGATGCAGAACCGTCGAATCACAATCAGAGAACTTGGAGAAGCGGTGAGCGTTAGTATTGGATCCATCCATTCCATTTTGACTGACGATTTGTCTCTCAAAAGAGTGTCAGCAAAGTTCGTGCCAAAACTGCTAACAATTGAGCAAAAAAAAACATCGTCTAGAGATCGCACAGGACATGCTGGAGACTATAAACCAAACTTTGTGAACGCTGTAGTTCCGGGTGATGAGTCCTGGGTTTATGGGTATGACCCAGAAAGTAAGTTCCAGTCAGCACAATGGAAGCATTCGTCATTACCGAGGCTCAAAAAAGCTAGACAGGTTCGCAGCAATGTCAAGATCATGCTGACCGTTTTTACTAATGTTCAAAGTTGAGCCGTGCACTTCTGAGCGCCACAGCATGAGCCCGCCACACATCAATAAACATTCTTGTTTCGTTCGTCGATAATATTATTCGCGGTTTCTTAATATGCTCCATAGTTAACAAAGTTAGTTTCGTAATTGTTTACACTAACTGAAATGACATTTCTTCCACTGGAATACTTAGTTATGGGTAGTGCCACAGACTGGAAAGTGGCGCTGTTGGCATGTTATACTAGCTAAAATTATCGAATTTTGTGACGTCAAAACTATGAAGAAACTATATAATTTATCTGGTAAGATGATAGTTTTAGGTGATACACTGCTAAATTGAACAATACTATGGTATTTCAACCAGCAGTGTATCTAGGGCTTAAGCCGTGTTCGGTAGAAATTTGGTTGAAAAATTCGGTTGGTGCTGCCAAAGCTTTTTGCCCTATAACATCCAGTGCAGTCATAAAATCAAAACGAATTTCATATGATAAATGGAACTTATTATAGGCATTATTCAGAAAGAATCTGGTTAAAAAGCCATGATAGGGCTGCCAGCTATTGTTGGTTTTTTATTCATTTGCAATATCTTTACTAAGCGATTTTATCGTAAAATTTTTAAACGGTAATGATCTTGTAGTGACAATTAACAACAAATATTAAGTTTTCGAAAATTTGAAAACCTTTGCAGGGGGTAACCCTAAATTTCTTTGTACCCCTATAACTTCCAATGCAGTCATCGGATCAAAACGAAATTCGCAGGATAGGCCGATTTCAATGTGAGGCAGGTATGGTATATTTTTGACTTTGATGCTAGTGAAGGGTTGCCAGCGCGAGGCGTTTTTTGATATTTTCGTATCAATAAATGCTTACATAAAGTATTCATATCGCGAACATTTACAATGAATATAAGCATTCCATGTTTAAATTTTCTAAGTTCTAGAAATTTTTTGGTCCCAAACATCTTTCGTTTTTCGATTTCAAATATCTTTCTATCCCTGTAACTTTCAACGAAATCATCAGATAAAATTGAGATCGATAAAGCTATTTAATTTTGACGTGAGACAATTGTGGGAGACCTTTAGTTGCAGTGCTGGTTAAGTGTTACAAGCACTGAGCACTTTCTTTGTTTAAGTTATGTTATGCTACTTTCAAAGTTTTGCAGTGTTTGGCGTTCCTAAATCTTGAAATTCATGCAAGTGGTAGTCCTGAAATCCTTTCCACCCTATGAGTTTAAATGCATTGTTAAGATCAAAGTGGTTTTGCACTCGAAACAGGTTGGAGCACTTGTTCTAGAATATGCACTCAAAATTTGCCCGATTCTTCTATCGTTCATAGAACTTTCAGGTGCGCTAGAGTTTTTTTTTTATTCTAGTGGGGTGGTACATCACGAATATGCACCAAATGGCACTATAATCACCAAGGAGTACTATCAAGAGATTTTACGCCGCCTTCGTGACGCAGTGAGGCGCAAAAAACCACAGCAACCATCACGATAACGTAACACACCAATAGTTCGTCAACCTCCCTACTCTTCTGACATGGCTCCCTGTGACTTCTGGCTTTTCCCCGAGCTGAAAATACCTATGAAAAGGACCAGATTTCTGACCAGAAAGGATATCAAGGAGAATGCGATGAACCAATGGCGCACCATACCAAAGGAGGAGTATCAACGATGTTTCCAACATTGGCAGAAGCGTTGGGAGAAGTATGTGGCAGCCCAAGGGGACTACTTTGAAGGGGATTAGTATTAAAATATTATATCTCAAAGAAGGTTGATTTGATGTATAAAAGTCCGATACTTTTTGAACAGACCTCGTACATGCCTTCAATCTTTAGTTAATATAATAAGTGCCTGAATGGATGAATTTGCACTGTTAATTCAAAAAAGTAAATATAGTTTTGTTGTTGGGTGACTCGTAGACGCGTGAAATAGTTCTGTACATACGTCTCGCTAGAACGCGCTGATTTTAATGAAATGTATTACTAATCTACACAATTTAGGAAGCCAGTTTAATCCAAAGCAATTTCATTGGGGTATAATGTTTGACACGGTGAACTGAACATCAAACATTCGTGCCTTTTCCAGTGTTTCGTAAGCATCGACCAGTATACCTACTTTCCTTCTCGTATCTTTGCCCTGCATGAACGCCTAATTGCAGTCATCAATATCGATGTATGGCTTTCATCCAGTGACTTTCGTCAAAAAATCGCATTTTCTATTTTCCGTGATAATAATAATGATTAAAATAATCGGTATCAATCTGCTTCAATATCGATTTTACTTCGATGTACGGTGCGGCTTCTAGAGCTTTTTACTGGTATTTGTATCTTTAGATACCAAGACGAATGGTGGCAGTAAAATAATTTCAATATAAAATATGGTAAGATTTTTGGGTATGAAGCTATGATGATCCGTACATATATGAAATGTTGATACGTTTCGTTTATAACAACAAACGGAAACGTTTTTATTTTCGTTCATTTGCTCATGAACGACTCAAGCCTTATGTTTATTGTATATAGTACATGCCTGCAGAAGCGAAATTTATCTCCGTATCTTTTTATAATATTTATTATTTACATAATGCATGCTTCTTCTTCAGAACTTTGTATTGCATTTTAATAAAAAATGAATTAGAATAGTTCTATTTAATTTGATTTTTTCAAAACAAACAAGTATTACATTTCAACTTTCGTCATTGAATTCGGCCGACTTTTTTCACGATTCAAACAATATCGCGTATTGTATATCCACACATTAATTCTATGAAAATATGTGTCGATACACCATTCACAACAGACTAGTATTCCAGCCAATGTCTGCTTCTTATCTTTGCATAAAACCCACTTTTTGGTGTGTAATTTTCTTAGAATTTCCTTTTCTATAGTTCTTTCTATAATAATAGTTTATTCAAACACGTTTATTTGCAGTTGAGCGAATAGCAAATACACAAATGAATTTGTTTTCATCGACTTAAGTTGACTCAGTTGCTAACAAGAACTATTGTTGTCTGATAGAGTGACACATCTTTTTTCTGTCATAGGTATTCAGGTGTACCAATCCGAATAAATACTTTAGATGCTACGTAAACCTGGGTTACTAATTACTCAAATGCTAGGCTAATGGTGTTACAGAAAAACATAAGCGTAAAGTCAACAGTACATAAAAATGAACTTTACACGCGTAAAAATAAATAGCTTTTAGTAATTTGTTGTTCTTGATTATCAACACTAATTGGTCAGATATCGGGAAAAATATAAATATATACTAAAGAAGTGAAGCGGCACTCAACAGTGTACGAAGGAAAATGCAGCATATTAACAAAATCAAAAACGTTTATTTAAAAAAAAAAGCTGATCGGAAGCTATGATCCCACACACCTCATTAGTAATCGCTCTAATAATACAAAGTAGATAAATACATGTATCTTCATAAGTACATCCGCCTACGAATTTCCCCAAGGCATTCTAATCGAGAAATAATTGTTCTTGTATAAATTAACCTGTACAAATAATTCATGAAGTGTTGTAATTCGATTCGGTGTTGGTTACGTCGCTCTCACGTGTACAACTAATCGTCATTTAATTGTATTTGTTAGTTGCCTTGCCCTGTTATTATAGTTATTTGGATATTGTATTCACATATAGGTAAAAATATTCCGTTAATTCAAACTATTTGCGTTATCGCTAACAAAATGAAGTTATGGCTTGTAGTTCTGACATGTTTATTTAAACGTCGTATTAGAATCGGACGTACTGAAAAAAAATATTCCAATTATTTTTGTGAATACGGCTTTATTTCGTAGTTCTCATACGCTTTTTTTTGTTTTGTAAATGCATGTATGAATAGTATTGAGATATAGTCCTTGTCGCCATAGTGACGTTTGCAAATGTCGTGGTTAATACTTTTCTTATCCAGCACAATATAAATATTGAAGAATTTACTCTGCTTTGTTTTTTCGCTAAATCTCTAAATCAACTTCTTTGACAATTAAAACCTTAGAATACATTGACATTCGTTCTATGAAAAATTTGCTGCAGTATCAAAGAATATCTCTTCGAATTTTGTTTCATCACAGTAAATTCCACATTACAATATTTAAAAACTTAAAACTCAAATTTTTCGCCCTAAGTTCCACATTGGGTTTGACCTATTGAAAACTATAAAAATTAAATTGTATTGAAAAGGAATCAATGGCTTACGTAGTTTAATTTCAGTGCTATATTGTGCTATTAAAATCTCGACGAGTGTTCCTTGATGGGTGCTTGCTTTTCAGGCTCCTCCACTGTCCTATGCTATATGACCTAGACTCCAAGCTTATATTAGGCGCGTTTTTTTGCTCCTCTATCCAGCGGAGAGTAGAGTAGACGCATGGAAAACAACAACACTCCTACACCAGTGAATTCACTAGTACAGAAATTCTATGCCTCATTTGTAGTTCACGTGTTGAAGTGTAGAATGTGCTGACAGAAAAAAGAAAAGCTCATGAGAAGTTGTATTTTTTTCTGTGAGGTGGCTTTCGGGTTTTCAGGGTTATGTTGAATGTTTTGGTAGTTAGGAAATTAGAAAAAGCCCTCATAATGTGTAGAAAGTTAAAAGAATGAATTTTCTGTTAGTTTTTTTTCTATTTTCTATCGATTGTGGTAGTGTATACTCGTTATTTTCTCCCTTTTTTTCAGCTGTTTTCTGCTACCACAGCGAATACCGCAACCTATGTCAGTCTTAGCGAAAGCACTGCTGTTTTATACTAGATCGTTGTTTGTTGCGGCATAGTTGTACTCTGCACTGCATCGGAGCAAAAAAACGCACCTATTATGTGAGGTTAATCGTTCGGATAGATCTTCGTCAGTTTTTTTTTCGATATCTTTTGCATGAGCATATATTTATTTTCACTCACCCTTATTGCGTATCCCCAGGAGACACAATGAATTACAGCTCGGTTCTTTACCACTAACATTCTTTCGATTTAGACATGAAATCTCGAAGTTTCACATCATTTTTGATTTGCTATTGTTTTTCGTTAAGTTTCTATATATTATTGTTTATCATTTCGTGTTCTGTTTAGTTATTTTTGCATTTTTATGATTATTTTTTACTGTATTATACATTATTATTATTGTATTAACTATCTTATCTAATTTACTTTTTTATTTTTAAGTATCTAAATTTTGAATTCTCTATTTCTCTACCTCATTCTGTTTTTTGCAATTGCAATCTACAAAATGAAAATAAATACATTCTAGACACTGTTTTGCGGTTAACGTTAAACTAAATATTTATATATTTATTAGTATTTCAAAGCAATACTTCTAAAATAACAGTCTCTTTACCATTAATTGATAGCATGGAGTGGCTTCAGAATACCCCTAGCTCAGCAATTTCCTAAGTCTATTGTGCCTCCCCTGCTTTATGTCCTATAGGATGTCAAGGCCTCTTATTAACCTAGATATGTTCCTTGACGAGATATTTGCTATGTCCCCAGTGGAACAAAGAGAGAGCAAAACCAACGGGCTCTAATCTTCGTCTCGCTAGTGCTGAACAATATGTGAGAAGATGTTCTACACAATCTGCTGTTTTTACACAATATATGCAGCAGCCGTCCCGCTTCCTATCTTCTGTGGAGGTACTTTTTTCAAAGAAGGTGATTTGCCAATGCTCCACATAGGACTCTTGACACTTTTGCAGAGAGCTACTGCTTCTTTTGCTCTTTTGTTAGCGAAAGCAAGATGTTTTTTTGAGTGATTCAAACCCTAAACAATAAGCCAGTAACTTGCAATCTTTTTCTTGCTAAATGTTTTCATTCCTTTGACCATATCTGCCTTTGTAAAGCTCCAGTACGGAGGACCTATGAAGGGCATTCTCGCTCCTCCTTTGGCTTTAGCATCAGCTTCCTCGTTTCATTGGTGCCCTTCATGGCCGAGAATTCATATCAACTCGAGGCAGTTTTGTGCACTTTTAGAGGCGAAATGGGCCATAAATGAAATTTAGGGCCCCTAGCTGAATTTTTGTGACCACAATTGGTATCCTTGAAAACCTCTTGACTATCCGATAGCATCTTAATTTTGACCCTTTTAGTACTTCTTATCTTTATTATATGTGTAACTCTAAGTATGGCAGTTAGTTTTGCTTGATAGATCATGGCTTCCTTCGGGAGAAGAGAAATGCATTTTGCACTTGGAACCTATGATCCCTGCTCCTACTCCACAATTCATTTTTGAGCCATGATTACACCACATTTGCGCCCCTTTGTATAATCGGGGTGGTCCATCCTCACATTTGTTCCTTGATTTAATTGAGACCTTGAACCTCTTGCCGAAGGCTGCTTTGGTCTTTATTTGATCGCTGAACTTCAACATTTTCATTATAGGCCTGACGTCATGCCGGATTTTGAAGTGCCCTTTTAGGTCTCCTGACTTGCATATATAGGCCTGTTGTAGGCTTATAGTCTGTTTTGCCGGTTCCTCCTGAATTTTGGGGTGTAAAAGTTTTAGGTTTAGAAGGTGATCCATTCCTTCCACTGCACTGCAGCTCCATGTAGGACGTTAGGTCTAATCATTTGTTTATATGCCCATAGTCCCCAATCACGTCCAAGCATTTGTTTTGCCGCCCAGAGTACCTTAGTGGCATTGAGTGTTGGTTTGGTTAGGTAATTGCCCCAGATGAGTTTCCTATCTGGGTGGATTTCTAGACATTTTAAATCTTCCTGCAGAAATACGACGGTGCTCCTAATATTAAGGGCTGCTATTTCGATGTTTCTCTTTCTGGTGAATGGTAATATGCTAGTTTTCTGAGGGTTTATGGATAAACCTTTTTTCGCACCATTAGATAACTTCGTTTAAAACTTTTTGCATTCTCTATCTCAAGATATCCATGTGCTAGTCCTTATTACTATCGTGATATCGTCCATGTAACCGAGAGCAGTTGGGCTCTTACTATTGAGGGTCACGAAAAGCTAATCAACTAGTAGGAACCATAGCAGCGGAATAATATCCCTCCCTGTTTCTTAGTTTCGGTCCTTAGCCTCACCACCCCATGCTCCGCAAACACACCTCGATACCATTTTGTTATTTCTAGCTCTGACGATAAACATTAGAAAATTAATAATTTGAAATTGGGTAATTGGCCCCATACATGACGCCAATATGATTGTGCAAAATGTGATTACGCCTGCAGATTAATCGTGTATGAGTATAAACCGTGATTGTCCAAAGTCAAATGGAGTTTGATATTTTGGTGATTGCACAAGCATGATTGTGTCATGTGCGGCGAAATTAGCTGTTTTGTCATTTGAAATTGTGTAAATTGGAAAAACTAAGGCGTGAACAAGTCCCGCGGACTTGGTAGCTCCCAAACAAACAAAAAGTACCCCCAAAAACAAACACAACCACAAAAACACAAACATACCAGCCAGACATCTATCAGTAAAATCGTGTCAGGACTATGGGGAACACGTAGTCGAGTTTAGCCTTATGACTATTCTCAGTGCCCAATTTTCACTCAGCTGAAGAAAAAAGAGATTGTGCGGACTGCTGATTTTTCCTTGAATTTTCCTTAAATATGGTCAAAAAATGTAATTACACTAGTCTACATGGTAATGCTGAAAATGATCTACATTGTAATGCCATCGTTGTGGGCGCTACCACATAGTTCAGTGCATTCGAATTGTTTGACGCCGGTGTCAGATTTCCGCGTTCCATGTATTTTAGTCAAATTTTAAGCTGAAGTGGGAAATATCTGACTCGTAGTCACATACTCAACTTATGGCTCAGTATTCCGAAAAATAGCCAAAACAATGTCCCTCCTAAATAATAAAATGCAAAATAATATTCAAAGCTTATATTATAAATCTTTCTTTACAATGTAACTAGTGTTTCGTGTTCAAAAGGTAACGGTGAGTGGCTTTTTCAAGTTCCAGAAGATTGCAACATAACACATACCCATGTTCGACTCGAGACCACTGCTTGTCTTTATTAAGACCTTTTAGCCAACTGATGTTCTCACAGTTGCTCTGGCATATAGACTTCTCTTCTATTTGACGTTCACTAAGACTCGGATCGTTGAACACCACAAAACCATAACCAGTTTTATCACTTTCACGCTTAACAGCAACCCATATCATTTCTGGAACTGGGAACCTGTGGTCTTTCAAGTAGATTGGAAGGCGCTCACCACTACTAGACGTCCAGGTGGACACACCGAAGCTTCCTGTACCAATATCAACAACACCTTCTAGATCCTTTATGTCATCTTTCAAAAGATCGTAATTGGATAAAGTGTCATGGACGACCACGTAGTTCCAGGCAAGTTTCTTCGTACTGTACAGCTGTCGATTAAGAAGAAATCGATCGTCAATGAAATGTGCCATCGTGAACGACGGAATCAAGCTGCTGTTCAAATAGGATCTCAGACGCTCGTTGACCTCATCCAGTCGGAACGATTTCATGAAATCAAGTTTGTAACGAGACATAGGTGGACGTCCTTTGAACACGTCCTTCTCATGAACGTCTAATGCAGCTGAAATCAAATCTCCTTTGCGGACATGTGCGAAAATCGTTTTGCCCACTTCTTCCGAGTAACATGCTTCACCAGTGATATAAGCCTTCTGGTTGATCGGATGGACAAGTCCGAATATGACACCAGTGTCAGTACTTGCACATCCGACGACAGGACTTAATATATCCTGTACTGATCGCAAGTCGCACGCTAAGTCCTTGGCAGATTTCAACTCAAGATCATCAGCTATCTGGAATTTTCCATCACTTTGACATTTTGCAGTTACGACCTCTTTCGGAGCCCGCTTTTTTAAATAATTGGGACCGCACGATATCAGCACCGATTCACCATTTTCAATTACAGTCTCGCCGTCGTCACTTGTGTCCAAGAGTTTTCCTTCTTCATTGAACACCACCGGCCAGAAGGTATCCCAGTAACGTTTAGAACCGAACGGTATGACGCAGTCTTGTGCCGTCAATTGAAGACTTTGTGCGCAAGCAAGTACCACAAAAATTAAAGTTAGTTTAGCGAAAGACATTCTGAAAATAAACTTAATTAAGCTTAATCTTGTCTGTTTATATACTGAAGAATTTCATTGTGAATTCGCAAGAAAGACTTATCAGTGTTAAGCTTATCAAAAAGGTCAAGCTTAAGCCGCTTTGCAATGTGTTTATGAACAGCTGAGCTGATACTGAGAAAATTGGAAGCAAATTGTCTCTTTCACTGCGAGTTAAATTAAATATTTACAAATAATCAGAAAAAAATATCGATATAAGCAAAATTATTCTTCGAATTGTTTTTGATTGCTTTGTACTGATTTATAGTAATTTAAATACTAAGAATGTATCAAATTTTGAATTTCTAAGAAAAAAGTTCGATTGAATGACGTTGGACGGTTCTTGCAAGTGTATAAAACTATGACGTATAAGTTTTATCTAGTCATAGACACTGGTACAAGGAAAAATTGATACCAGCCGGTCACGACTAAATAATTTTTATTTTTATATTACATATTAAGATACTCATTAAAAAGAAAATTAAATTATTAATTTTCTAACGTTCATATTGACGTCTCTGTAGAGCGTAGTACAGCAAGTCGTGTTTTGAATTATCAAAGATTCCTTTAAAGGCTCCCTAAGACGCATAGTGCGAGTTCCTTGCCATCCGATGCCTTTTCTATTATTTGTACCAACTTTTGTGTAGCTGATATAGCTAATTTGCCCTTTTGGTAGGTAAATTGAAATTTGTTAAGGGGGCAGTACCGGTTAGAATGCTAAAAAAACAGCCTAATTTTCAATATTTTTTTTCACCTCCTATATTTTGTATAAATTTCAAAATTTGCATGGGTAAAACACACATTTTGAAGATTACAAAAAACATATTTTTAATTTTTTTAATTTTTCTACTTATTTATAGAGGGCGCCGAAGTTGACGTCTCGAAAAATGCCTCGTCATACTGCGGACAGATAATCTCAGAACTGAAGAATCTGAAACAAAAAACCAAACCGCATTTTAAAGAGGAATGTTTCTTACGTGGTAATCTACCACAATATTTAAAAAAAATGATCAAAAAAGAAATGGCGGTTGTTTGAAAATATTTTTCGAAAAATCGTTATTTTTTTCACTTTGTTTCGCCTGCCAAATTTTTTTGGGTTAACTTTTGGCCTATATTGTGGTAGATTACCACACAAGATACTTGAATAAAGTAGTGCATGAAATTTGACTTAAATCGGTTCGGCCAGTTCGGAGAATAAGTGTCCGCAGTTTGAAAAAACGTCATTTCGAGAAAAACGCGTTTAAAGTCTTTTTTCCCATATATTTATTGAATGTTATTTAAAAAATATGTTTTTATCACCTACAATTGCTCAGTCTGCAATCCCTGGACCATACATAAGTATTCTTGAGTCCACATAAGCCAGTTGCTCTTGCAATTGGGCAGTTTTTTTTTGCCAAACGCGCTTCCTTTGCCACTTTTTCTGCCTGACTTATGCGCTCTACGTCTTTTTTTTCGCAGTAAGTAAAAGCAGCGGTCTGCCGTAAACTGCCGTAAGTTTTTATTTTTGGGAATATCTTAATAAAATATTGAGACGTGATTTCTGAAGGTACAATAAATTGAAAATCGCAAAAAAAACTGATTTTTTCAAAATTATAACCGGTACTACCCCCTTAAGTTTCATATTTACCAAAAGATCACACCTTATGTATAAGTCAATCAGTTTCTCCCTGGTCTTCAATATGAAAGATGTAAGGCTAATTGACCTCTATGATTTTGGGGATGAGCACAACCCGCGCGAGTCTTGACAATTTTGGTATGTAGCTGAGTTCCAAGATCACTCTAAATATATGTACCACATTGGTTTTTAAGTTCGCCGTGGCTCTTTGTAGCAGAGCGGGGTAGATTCGTCTGATCGTGATGATTTAAAGGATTTAAAGGAGTTTATTGCCCATTCAACCTTTTCATACGTGATGATTTCTTTAATCAGAGATGAATGAAGTATCCGATCAGGGTCTTCCTTTTCATTCTCAGCCTCAGTGTTGCCCTTAATTTTGCACCCTGAAAAATGTTCACTAAGCAACACTTCCAGTGTGTTCGTCATCCCTCCCATCTGGAGCTGTAAGTAGTTCTATATGCCCTTGTTGGCCTTTGGACAGAGCTTTCTATATCCTGGCAGTCTCTGTGATGCTATTAAGACAATCGCAAAAAACGCTCCAACCCTTTCTTTTGGATTTTCTTAGCTCCGTGTTGTATTCTTAGAGATTCTTTTTATAACCTCCCAGTTTGATGTAGTTTTGGCCCGGTTGAACTCCATTTTCGCGGCTACCATTAAAATAGAATAGTTATGTCTTACGTACTTACTAAATAGTATTGGCAAAATTGATTCTGCATAGTGTACTTTTCCTGCTGGGTGAGTTCGCCGAAAATTTTGCAAGGCTAATTAATTGACATTTAAACTATTATTGAGCTTATGGTCGCCAAAACAGGAAAATTGAATGTTTGTATTTTAAATCAAAACATTAAATGATACGAGCCAATCATGTTCTCCTAACATATTTTAAGTGTCGCTTGGAACTTGGTTGCATAATGTCGTCTAGCTATCTGTGTTAGATTCTCATGCAATCCAAAACTAGTCTTTTAATACGTTAGTTTGATGATAATATATTGATAAATTGATGAATATGCATAAACATATAAAAATAATATCAAATGTCGCACACCCAATCTGCATTAAATATTAAGTAACAGGACGTAGGTATAGCATTTCACTTTCGCTTAATGAAGACATGAAACCCAGATTGGATCTGTTATATATCTACATAGTTATCTGACAGCATTCCAGTGGTTTATCACCTGCTTCACTCTAGACACATATTCCGTAATATTTTCCATTCACACAATGCACCACAACCCAAGCTCTCATATTAATATCTATTAACCCTTTCAACTCATTTGTTAACGAGTGCGAAGCGAAGATACTATCAAAGTGGTTCCAAAGACTCCCAATCTTCGGGCGACATGAACTGAGAAACTATGTACGACGGCTTCTGACTCATCCCCATTGTTTGAATTCAGATATGTTTCTTTACGTTTGTTGTTCGTCATTTCAGATAACAAGTTATTCGCTCTCGATTGTCATACTTAATTGCTAGAGAGTATCTTGCGGCAATAATTAGCATTTCATAGTGTGGTGATGATGTGTGTTTAGTTGTGTCTCAATACGAATAAGAATAAGTGTTGTATGCCAGTTACAGTCGGCATCTAGCATAAGTCGCTAATTTGTGATGATCCAGAAGTTCCTGTAGTAGGAAAATCAAGTGGCATAATGGTGCGTTCTTATCAGACGTTTCGGTCGGAAGGTATGTCTGATCATCATCTATTGAGCTGTTAATGCGGAAAACTAATAGAACTGCTGATAACTATGATACTATTATTGTATAGGTGTTTATTCCCATTTGAATATCCGCGGAGAATATGTTTGCTGATATCATTTGTGTCAACTATCATATAACACAGTATGAATGCCAGTCATTGACTGTTTTGTGGAATTCAGTTACGTCTGAAATATAATGAGTGTACAACGATGTGGTTTGAAAAGGTGTCACTGTTAGTAATTTTCGGTTGATCACAGTGTCTACCTGAAATTAATTATGCGCCGCTTCTATCAGTTTGGTTAATTAAACGTTCTATTAGTTTTGCGGTATCCTTGTCGATCGTGGCTCTTAGTTTTGTTAATCAATCGTTCGTTTTGTTAATTGATCGCCATATAGAGAGAGTAACTACGAAAAAATTATTGTTGCTAGTCTTGTAACCATGTGTGGTGAGTGATAATTTACTGAGTTGGCAGGTGACTTTGATGATGCATAATTTTCATCGTGATACATTTCAAAATTGTTTTAATCGATAAAAGTTCTAGTAAACCCATTGACGAGGACAGGGTTTTCCCTGAGCAGATTTCATTATGAATAACCAAGTGAATAATCTGCGGTTGTAAATTCAGAACAACTGCACTTGAAATTACAGATTTAGATTGGTAGATAAGATAAGTACTTTCAAAAAAAGTGGTTATTTACAATGCTTCCATAAAAGAGGAGACGTGAAATATATACTACTATTCTAACCAAAGCTTTTAAAACCTGATTAAAATTACTTTAAATGTAGTATTTTTACAGAAAGTTTTCTGCGCAATTTTGAATCCGTCTAACTTTCAACAAAAAACATAATCGGCTGCGAAATCAGAAATAGATAAGCTTTATCAACTCAGTTCATTAAGCGATTATTTTATGTAATCAACTAAATAAGTCGGGGAGATGCATGAGGAAGTTACACAGAGCTCAAAAATGGAACATAATAAAATTGACTATTATAAACGTCTCTTTTCTTATTTCCACCGCGTGATAAAGACCGCTAAAATAATCAAAGGTTTTTTTCTACGTATGCAAGGCAAAATGATGCTTTGAAACACATGTTTCGAAAGAAACAGAACCCTATTGTTATACACAGTCAAACCTGACCCGTCCGATTATAGCCTTCACCATTCTGCAATTACGGTTGATCCTTCCCACTTTAGATTTAAAAATCTTTAAATCCAATAATACGACTGACTATATTTTACATAATACTATTTATGATAGTATTGAATATTTCCTTGATAATGTCTATTAGGCAAGGGACAATAAAATATAAACGAAGCTTTTGTTATGGAAGTCCAGATAATGAGAGGTATGAGCCAATAACGGGAGTTGGCAGTGGAAACATACCCTGTCAAGACCACGAGTGTCTGATTGTTCTAAACAATTCACTGATGGCCGCGAAAAAGTTGGAATTAAACCTCAACCAATGCAATGAATACACTTGGATCATCCTCTTTAGGGCCCTAATTCATCGCCCTGTTACTTTTACTTGTTTGGTCCATTGGGAGAAGTACTTGGAGATCATTATTCTCAAGATGATCTCTAGAATAAGAAATTGGGCAACTGTCAACACGTTTACATAATGGGATTGAAAACTTACCTAAATGTTGCGAAAAAACAAAGCAGAGAAATAAAGATACAAATTTATTAAACATTAAGTCTACTACAGCCATCGTTTTAAAGAAAAAAACCATGTAGTCTTTGTAACTGCGAAATTTCACAATTGCTAAAGTGGTGATATGCTATGCTTTCAAAGCAACTATAGCATGCATTTTGAACACACCCCAGATATCACTAAAGCCAGTGCAGAGAAACGAAGATACTCCACATAAACATATAAAAATCACTAACAATTTAGTAGTCCTAACTCTCTATTTAAAGGTATTTTGGATCTTGATAGTAACAAAGGCCCTGGATATGATCTTTCTCCCAACTTTCTAAATAAGTGTGTTGAGCCTAACCTCCTCTTCACATCATATTTTATGCATCTGGCGTTTCTGGGTTCTTTCGATCGTAATGGAAACCATCTTACATCACACTAATATTTAAAATTTCAAATCATTTCAAAATTATCGAGGCATCGCCATTTCCATCTTTAATTTCTAAGAAAGAAATCATAAGTGACAAACTTTTTCCTAGGGATACGAGATTACGAAAGGTAGTTCTATCACTACTAAACTGGTGGTATTTTTTATTATATGCAAAATGCTATCAAATTCAAGCAATCTTTATATACAGGCTAGCGAAGCCTTGGACCGAGTTGATCACTTAATTTTGATTATGCAAATTGCTGTGTTTCAGGAATTATTTCTAAAACAAAAGTTCATGACAAATCTGGTGTACCTCAAGGTAGTCAGTAATCTTGGCCTCATTCTCTTCAAAATTTTTACATGAGATCTATCGGAGGTTCTGTCTGATTTATGCGAATGAGCTCAAAATTTATCATACATTCAGACCAAGTTTCGGAAATAATCAAATAAAACACAAAATATCAATTTTTCATCTAAATTTATTGAGTATCCTTCGAAATGGGCTACACTTCCTCTAAAAAAAATAAATCAAAATACATTTTTTGCAGTCATATTCGGGGATTCCTTTGAGTTCCTTCAGAGAATTCGTCTTTATGTCTTTAATGGAGTCAAAACAGGTTCTTCGAAGCAGTCGAACATGAACATGAGCTTCGAACATGAACAAATTACCTGGAGCCAAATCTTGTGAATATGGTGGCTGTTCGATGATATTCGTGGCTTTTTTATTCAGTTTGAGCTCAAAGCTATCAGAATTTCTTGGTCCTACGGTTTCCTTTGTACATGTTTCCTCTCTACATCCCAACAAATTCAGACTCTTAAAGATTACAATAAGATGGCTATGCTGGGAGATTTCAATAGAATTGAAAATATAATTCACGATCCCGAATTTTTTTTTGAAATAGTGAACACCAGCAAGAAACTTCTGTACAAAAACGTCGCAGTTTCTTCTGAAAGTACTCCTTTAAGTTATTCGAATTGTACTCTCCTCAAATTTACACAAGTTCATCCAAGGCAAAAAGTTAATCATTTATTTAATCCAAATTATATATTCCTGCTGCACTCATGCAGCCCCAAACCATTATTTTACGTCCTCCATGCTTAATCGTGGTTTATTTCATTTATTTCACAACACACATTCTGTTTTCCATCGAATCCAAACAATTATAATTTATTCATATCTGAATAATAATGTGCTTTAGTTCCCGCACGTTGAACGAAAGTTTCACCAGAAACTTCCCGAAGCTATTTTTGAGCGCAAAGCCCTAAAACATTTCTAGTGTCTGACGAACGTCTTTAATGTTATTACGAGTGAAGGAGTTGCATTTCCGATAACTTCTCTTTAATTGTCTGCACTCAGCCTTGGTGTCAGTTTATGATAAAGAATGAAATAAATATCTGCTTCGCAATCTTTTGTGTAGAGTTAGGATGCTAACATTTTACAGTATCCTATTCTAAATTATGAAAATCGACGAAATTCGAAACGATTGGAAAATCATAGAAGTCATCATAGCGCTGTCAAAAGAGAACTTGTTTTCAACTAGTTAAGCCTCATGGAATCAGAGCTAAGTCTAATCTAATCCGTGTACCCAATTTTATATACATCTGAAATGATATAAATTATGGTTTATAGTCTGATAGATAAGCCGCAAATAAATTTGTTACTGTATGTATGTATTTGTTACTTTCAGTATCGTCGTAAAAAGTAATGCTAAGACTTTACTAATTCACCTTTTAACATCAGGCCTCTGTCCCAAATTTGATTTTTTCAAGTGCAAGGTCTATGTATTACTTAGCAATCATTAATACTAAGGTTGCTTGTAGACATTTTAAGCTAAATATATTCGGCTATAAGGACTAAATTAAGTTCCGAACGCAAACAAATATTTGAAGGAGGTGATCAGTTCACTACCTAACCGGAGCAAATTTAGAGTTCTTCTCAAATTTGTTTAAGCTTGAACGAGCCTAACCCTAAAAGTGATAGTAAGTTTTTTTTAACTCCAGTCCCGGTGTTTCGAACTTAAGGAATGCTATTCATATCTAGCAACCAAGCAAAAAATATTCCTTAGAAGAGAACATCAGGGCGCACTTATTACTTCTAAGACTTTGCAAAGGTTACCTCTACTTGATCTTTCACTTAATGGCCCAAATCAGAACAGCAAAGTGACAAAAAGAAAAATTAACATAAATTGATGCCATATCTTTTAGAAGCCATTGATATATGTATACACTGAGGTCCAACATGTATCTAGAAACATGAATTCCCACCTTTATTAGAAACAAGTCTGGTCGAAAAGACGAAGTTGCTACTTTCTCATCATGTTCATATGCTTAGTTATGTAATTGCTCAACCTAAATCGTAATGACATTATTAAAGAAAAAACCATTAAACAAGTAAAAATTCAACAACAACAAAATCGGACCCGCTCTAATTGTCGAGGTATCCTAGATTCATCTTCGGCGCTCACCCTATTCCGAAACAAAAACTAAAATCATGTAAATAGTTTTCCAAATCCTCTCCCATGGTCGGATGCTCGCACTTAAGGTCCAAAAGAGAACTGGATATTTATATTTTTAACGTTACTTGGCTTAGACTTCAATTATTTCCCTAAACAATATGATCTATGAAGTGTTGATTTCAGTATTTTAAACGAAAGACATCAATTTTGCATCAAATTCCAACATTATGTTCCATATATGTGTTTAAATATACAATACTGGTCTTTTAGAACCGTTATATCTTCAAATGATATACGAAATGATATATAAAATATGATAATAATCGATCCATTTGAATTTAAACTTAATTTATGTTGGAAAATCCTCTGAAATTCTATGAACATAAAAATATAAAATATTAAAATTGTATAACTGTATGAATAATAAAAAATTTCCATTCGTCTTTGACTCACAACCAATTAGCGTCTTCTCAATTAGCCCTCATGGAAACTTTGACTGATAAAGCGTATCAAAAGTACTTTATTCATATTTTATGCCAGCAAGCTATTCAGCATCTATATACGAATATATAATTTACAAGTAGGCAATCGAAACCGTCATAGCTTCGGCTATCTGCCGCACATTACTTTTGTGGCTTAGTGATAAGATTAACTTATCAGTATGCATCAAATAGGAAAGCAGAACTTTATTAAATACAACGATCCCCAAATACCGATTATTATAATGCATTATAAGCAGCAAGCAGACAAAATTTGTGACCGGCTCTAGTCACCTGTCTTTAAAAAAATGAAAATAAAGCAGAGTTAGTTGTTGTTTTTTACTTGCACGCCTTCTACGTGAATTTACTTGTGATTAAAACATCGCATTGATAATAATTCTATTTATTTTGATTTCAGATGATGATGATGCAACGACATCTGGGGTAACACTCGATGATACAGAAAAACGGACGATCCTTTTGAATAGGCCACAATTGCAAAAATATTGCAATAATCACATATCAACAGCGAAATATAGGTAAGTTAACCATAAAATTGCGAGAACAATCATATATTCAACAAGTATTTATTTTGAAAGCAATTTTATAATTGTTGTGTGACAATATTTGTTTTAAAGTCGGCTTAAAAATAAAAAGAAATCCGATACTTAAAGTGTGATACTCTGCTTCAGTTTCAATTTTATTTTCTGTGGAATCAAAATAATAATAGCAACAACCAGTTTTTGTAGAAACAATTAACATAATCCGTGTCAATTAATTTATTCTATTATTCTCATTTCAGTATAATAAGCTTTCTACCATCATTTCTTTTCGAACAATTTCGACGATATTCCAACTGTTTTTTCTTATTAATTGCTTTACTACAACAAATCCCTGATGTATCTCCAACTGGACGTTACACAACATTAGTACCATTAATTTTTATATTATCTGTAAGCGCAATTAAGGAAGTAGTTGAAGATTTTGTAAGTAGATTTTGAATTTTCAATAATATTTTAATTTTATTGTAAATTCTAAACATTTTTATAGAAACGACATCGTGCTGATGATGAGATTAATCATAGAGAAGTGGAAATTATGCGAGAGGGCGTATGGACATCAGTCAAGTGGCAAAACTTGAGCGTTGGTGATATTGTAAAAATACAAAATAATACATTTTTTCCGGCTGACCTTGTTTTGCTTTCATCCAGGTATGCAATCAGATATTTTATTGAGATTTTTTCGTGAAATTGAGGTCGAAGACACTCAAACATTCTTAAATTTGTTTTAAGTTGAAGTGTCATGAAATATTACCATTAAATTTATTAGATTCTCACGAAATATTAATGTCAGTAACATAAAAAATTGAGAATATCAAGTTGTTTCAATGTTTACGAATTGATAATTTCGTATGCAGAAAAACTGTAATCTATTAATAAGTCTTTCAATTTCCGCTTCTGTAGCTTTTACCGCTTATTTGCATCATATTCAAGATCACTTCTGGTAGAATGATCTATTATTATATATATACTCTATTGAATTCTTATTCAAAATCGAAATTGAATTGTATCTGCATTTCTCTAAAAAATTACTTAAGCTCTATCAATATTAACTATGTAGTTTTAAATTTCCCCCATTGGAGCGTAAAGTAAAGTATGTACAATGCATGCAGGCTAATTTATGACTGATATTACTATAATAACTCTAATAGCAATTGCTGCGGCGCTTAATTTTAATAACTTTTGATAATGAAATGGTGTTCGAAAACGTACCGACCGACTCCAACATGCCTAGATAACGAAGGCTTATTCAATTATCGAACCCGTGATATTCGAACTAAAAAAGTCATGATTGTAAGAAATCCCCTTGCGAAAAGCAATTTTTGTTATCAGAGTTTTTTTTTAGATATATGGTAATTACTCTTATCTTGGGAATTTCTACAAAACAATGTTTACAAAAGTGTAGATACCGAAAAATATAAAATTAAATTTTTCCATGTAGTCAAAACGCCGGAAATTATCAACGAACAATACCATGTTGGATCATTTACATTTAGTGGTTTATTTTTGGTAAGCTGCAACAAAAATAATGCAGCAGTAGTGAACATGAAAATCAATAGTAGCAAACCCAAATAATCGAAATGTTCTTTCATTCAAACGTTACGATACCTAAAATGTTGAAATTCAAAATTTTGAACATTATCCTCTGTGTCTTCGAAGAATGCTTTTCGAATGCTTATTTGCACAGTTATACTTAAAACATGAATTCAAATTGAAATGGATATTCTCCTGCGTTTCAGAAAGAACGATTTTTTAAACATTGCGAAGATCTGCAAGTTTCGAAAATTTGTTATATTAGACATATATATTTTTGATTCAATTCGAATTGGATAAGCTTTCATTTTGAAAATCCGCATCAGTACGAACGACTTAATTTATTGTGCATAGATTAAAATATTCAATTTAAATATTAGATTGTTTTAAACATTTCCTTTTATTTTTTACATTAATTGTAAGAACTATATTATCCCGCCTGTACAGTAAAAAATTCCACCAAAGGTGAGAAATCTCAATTCCTTGCCTATGGGGAAGATTCCAAGAATAGACAAAAGATTCGAAGAATAGACAAAAATATTTCGTTGTCTCATGGATGGTCTCCGTGGTGCACATCTCCGTTTGGAATTTGACTTCTAACTGGTTCTAACATATCTCGTTCTTAATTTTGAGCTTCACCTGAAAAATTGCCGCGAAAATTGCAACACAACAGAGACAAACGCAGACGCAAGAGAACACAAACGCCTGGAGCTAAGAAGGAAGCAGTGATGATAAAGCTCGCCTCAGAAAAAAGCTTACGCGAAGGTTCTTCAGCAGATCCGGAGGCGGAAACCTAAGCAAAGTAAGGGCACAGGTACGTCAAATTATAAATACAACAGACAGTAAAGTGCTAACAATGCTCGCAAAATGCGAGAATATTGAGAGATTCGGGGATGTGATTCAAACGATGTTCGGGGTTTCGGGGAGGTTAAGAAACTTATCTCCGAAGCCAAAATCGAGATCCTTTACCTCAACAACCTTACAACCGATGAAGAAGTAGATGCAGGATGGGCTACAACCACACGAAATAGGACTGCAAAGGATCAAATCGGAGCAGAAACTGTTGCAAATGCGGTTAAAGTAGTCATCTTATAAAAGCATTCGCCGCTGTTGTGTTGTTGTGCAATGACAAGGCAAAATCAAGAGAAGCTAATCACATTCTGGGGTCAGGAACGTGTACAACTTAAAGATGACCTTTACTAGAAGAAGCTTCGCAGATGAGTGTCCTACAACGGAATGCGCAGAGGTGGCGTACTGCGGTAGATTTGTTCATGCAGCTGGTGTGTGCATCCAGAGCACAAACCACAATGATTAGCGAACCATATCGAAGGAGAAATTCAGAGAGATGCTATACAGACTTCGGACTATGCAGCTCTATGGGTTGCAGACGCCCAAAGAGTTCAAGCTGATCGGCGGGATTCGGGCGATAAATATATTTGGATTTGAAACCGAGGCATTATTTTTGTCAACTGTCATTTCTGACCAAACGATCTAATTAGGGATTTTTTCAAGTTTTTTTCTAATTAACTAAACCAAAACCTTTAAACGAAAGGCAAAAAAAACTTCATCGTATATTCGATAACGTCTATATGAAATTTCTATTCACTGAAAAAGATTCATCTACAGAACACGAAGGTCCATGTCGGAATCTGTTTTCGCATTGCTTCGACTTGGTCGTGATTGCTCACTGATCGGGGTCCACTGACTTCAAGAGCTACACAGTTTGTGGGTCCATAAGGCAACCCTCCTTCCGCTTTGTACGCAATACAATTTCTAAACGTATATTGAGGCTATACACCAGTTATCCTCCTTCTTATGTAGCATCGTGTCCATGATCGAATCCAGCAATGCAAGGCCGATCGTGGACTCGAGGGAACTTCTCAAACTTGCTAACCGGTTGAACACAAAGAATGATCGGTGAGCATCATATTCAATCATGCAATACCGGTAGAACGGTGTACCCTTCTTCTGTGTTTGTCTTCTGGGTAGATATATCCTGAAGTAACAGTTTTTCTCAGGAACTGACACGAGTAGAAACCTACCTCTCCTATAAAATTATGAGTCCAGCCGCTCAGCGACAATTGCTACTTTCAATCCCTTCATTGGGTTCTTCGTGACCAATTAATTAAATTTCTTAAGGATATAAGCAACAAATTAGAGGTAAGTCAATATTGCAGTCGAAACTAATATATATGTTCCCATCGGCAATCTATATTTTTATAAACCACTTCTTATTCACACTTATTCTAAAATGGTGTTCAAATAAAAATTCTGAAATACTGCAATCCTCATATATTGTATTTCTATTAATCTTTCTTTCTTTTAGTGAGCCACAGGGTATGTCATTTATCGAGACTGCTAATTTAGATGGAGAAACAAACTTGAAAATCCGCCAAGGTGTACCATCTACAGCCAAATTATTAGAGACAAAGGACGTGAGCTTATTGTGTGGCGTCGTTGAGTGCGAACTGCCCAATCGTCACCTGTACGAATTTAATGGGGTCCTTAAAGAAGAAGGCAAATCGTAAGTTCCGCTCATTGCACAATAATTGCTTTCTCGCAATTCAAACTTAATCTTTATATTTGCATCTGTAGTGCCGTTGCCCTTGGACCCGATCAACTGCTTCTTCGTGGTGCGATCCTACGAAACACTTCGTGGATATTCGGTATCGTCGTCTACACCGGTCACGATACGAAACTTATGAGAAACTCTACCTCAGCGCCATTGAAGCGTTCAACTGTTGACAGACTGACCAATACGCAAATTTTGATGTTATTTTTAATACTTATTGTTTTATGTCTCGTCAGTGCCGTTTTCAATGAGTTTTGGATACAATCGCATTTCAAAAGTGATTGGTATTTGGGTATTGATGATGTGCTAAGCAAGAATTTCGGATACAATCTTTTGACATTCATCATTCTGTACAATAATTTGATTCCGATTTCATTGCAAGTTACATTGGAATTGGTGCGATTCTTGCAGGTAAGTCGAATGAATAATTTTAAAATAGTATTTCCGCTCTTACATGTTATATATTGCTTATATAGCACCGATATGCCATAGCGAATTCATTAAAATTACTTTATTTCAAGCAGTAAAGATATGATAATGACAAACAATAAAGATAAAGATCCAATACCCCTCATATTGCTAGAATTAAAGTTGACATTCATAAACAAAGAAAATGATAATGCAAATCTGATTTTTCGTATTGAATATTGAGAAATGAAATGAAACTGTGTACATATTCAAACTCTATACAAGCACACTATTAGCGGAGATAATAAATTTTCAATGTTTTTTTTTTCATTGTTTTCAGGCAATATTTATAAACTTCGATGTTGAAATGTATCATGCGGAGTCTGATACACCAGCTATGGCTCGGACATCAAATCTAAATGAAGAGCTAGGTATGGTAAAATACATATTTACGGATAAAACAGGGACTTTGACGAGAAACATTATGGAGTTCAAGAAGTGTTCGATTGCTAGAATAACGTATTGTTCGGAAGATACACCTGAACAATCATTGCTTGTACAGGTAAATTATACACTTTATTTTAAAACCATAATTTCCTAGTCATGCTGTATCTAATATTAAACTTCAATAATAAATTACAAATTAGAGTTTGCTAAACAATATGTTTCCAATGCGCAAAACTTTGCATGACGTTAATCTTCATTTTTGGAATGTAAATTTCGTTAGAACTGAATAAAGTCACTAAAGGCATTCAAATTTAAAAATTGTTTATAGAACATCCTCAACAACCACCAGACTGCTCCAGTCATCGTAGAATTCCTGACATTATTAGCAGTTTGTCATACAGTGATCCCAGAGAAATTAGACGATGGTACGATTGCTTATCACGCCGCGAGCCCCGACGAACGAGCTCTTGTTGATGGAGCGAAAAAATTCGGATATGTTTTTGATACAAGGACGCCGTCCTATGTTGAAATCGATGCTCTCGGCAAGCGTGAACGATACGAAATTCTGAACGTCTTAGAATTCACTTCTGCTCGAAAGCGAATGTCAGTTATCGTGCGGACACCAAGCGGTGAAATCAAATTGTACTGCAAAGGAGCAGACACAGTAATCTATGAAAGACTGGCTCCTGATGGTCAAGCGTATCGCGAAGCTACTCTGCGACAATTAGAAGAGTTTGCCACCGAAGGATTGCGGACGTTATGTTTAGCTGTCGCAACTATACCAAAAGATGTATACAGTGAATGGAAAGAGACGTACCATAAAGCGTCCACGGCTATGCAGTATCGAGAACGCAAAGTTGAAGATGCAGCTAATCTGATAGAAAACAATCTTATGCTACTTGGCGCCACTGCAATCGAAGATAAGTTACAAGAAGGTGTACCTGACACAATAGCTGCCTTACTCAAAGCCGATATTAATATTTGGGTATTGACTGGCGACAAACAAGAGACTGCTATAAATATTGGCTATTCATGTAAGCTGATCAATAATACGATGGACTTACTTATATTAAATGAGGATAGTTTAGACGTAAGTTAACGTAGGTATTCATATTGGTGTGCAATAATATTGATTATGTCGCAGAACACGCGAGAATGTATCCATAAACATTGCGGTGATATTCGGGACCAGTATGCGAAAGAAAGCAATGTTGCTCTAGTGATAGATGGAAAGACGCTAAAGTATGCTTTAAGTTGCGATCTCCGAAGAGATTTTCTGGAACTGTGCATTGGATGTCGAGTTGTAGTGTGCTGCCGAGTTTCTCCTATACAGAAAGCAGAGGTAATTTTTCGAATGACCGGATCAGGATCATAATGCCTTTATTTGATATGTTTCTCGAAAGGTTGTAGACTTAGTTACGGTTAATACTAAGTCGGTCACATTAGCGATCGGTGACGGAGCCAACGACGTGGCTATGATTCAAAAGGCGCATGTCGGTGTGGGAATATCTGGAGCTGAAGGTCTTCAAGCGGCATGTGCATCGGATTATTCAATAGCGCAATTCCGGTTTTTATTGCGGCTGCTACTTGTTCACGGAGCTTGGAACTACAGTCGAATGTGCAAACTAATTCTATATAGCTTCTATAAAAATGTGTGTCTCTATGTGATAGAATTGTGGTTTGCGATTTATTCGGGATGGTAAGTATTGTTATGTTACATGTTGATTATAATTTACTCTTCATGCTATTAGTACTTTTTGAAAATTATGGAAACATATTTCCGTGGTTCACTCGATTTCCACCAGAACTGATTTCTATTCTCAATTTACTCATCTAACAGGTCCGGTCAAATTTTATTCGAGCGATGGACGATCGGTTTGTACAATGTTGTATTTACGGCATTGCCACCATTCGCTATGGGTCTATTTGACAAAGTTTGTTCAGCCGAAACAATGATTAAATATCCCGCTCTCTATAAGCCATCACAAAGTGCAAAACTTTTCAATGTTAAAGTGTTTTGGGTATGGATTATAAATGCTCTTATTCATTCGGTGCTGCTATTCTGGCTGCCAATGTTGGCTTATAAAAATGAAATAATCTGGGGCAATGGAAGAACGGGAGGATACTTAGTTTTAGGAAATATTGTTTACACGGTAAGTGTTCTTCATATTCATTGTTTTACACATGCAAGCTAAACCAACGATTTAAATCTTTTGGATTATTTCAGTATGTAGTTATTACTGTATGTTTGAAAGCTGGTCTGGTTACCAACTCATGGACATGGTTAACACACTGCTCCATTTGGGGCTCAATAGCTTTATGGTTCCTATTCATTGCTCTGTACAGTAATGTATGGCCAGTGCTACCAATCGGCGCCATATTCACGGGCATGGATAAATTGATGTACTCATCACCATTGTTTTGGCTCGGGCTCGTTATTATTCCCGTAGCAACATTGCTGTTGGATATGCTAGTTAAAATGTAAGTATTCCTCGGATATCTAGTATTTCTAGCAATTTACCTAAATAGTAATAAAAAAGAGATAAATTAGTCCCAAGCCTTTTACAATTAGCTGGAGAAATTAGATTCAAATTGTTGCAATAAAATAAAAAGAAGATTGTTTTGCATTTTACGTTAAAATTATAATTGATTCTTGTTGACATACCTTCGTGTAATATTGTAAAACTTTACAATGAATTTAATCGTTTTTATATTCAGAAAAAAACCGAAGATCCTTAAGTATACAATTTGAATAAACGTACTTTTGAATATCATTGTAAAGTTGTAAAATTGAACAAAAAATCATTTGGTCACGTTCGAAGTTTAAAACCGTATAATGAGGTCTCAGCTTTTCTCCTCTTCGTAGATTCCTCCATCTAAATTAAAAGGTGGTGGTTATTTCTTAAATTGCGAAGTTGGAAACTTCTTTTCTTAGAAGAAAAATCGAGAAAGCGGGCATTGTACTCGCCTTTAGGTAGCTCAACCACCATGTGAGTAGTCAGCACGGGCACCATCAGTGCTTGCTTTGTCCCCTTTACTTTAGAGTTTAACAGTTAATGGACTTTTAAGGAAATTTTATCATACTGGACGCAAAGTGGTAGTATATGCAGATGCATTCGCTATCGCCATATCAGGGAAATTTATTTCAACCCTGTCGGAGATATTGAATCATTCTTAACATGTTCTCCCGATTTGATGTCAGGAGTGTGGCCTTAGCGCTAACTCTAACAAAACGGAAGTATTGCACTTCATGAGAAAATATAAGGTTCCATGTATCAACCTACCAAGCAGGTCATTGAACGCCCTACGTCTCTTAACGAGATGTCGAGACGTTCAATGATGTAGGACATAAGGACATTAAAGGGGACTGTGAAGAGGACCAACTTGCAAAGACTGGCACGCGGAAGTCCTCTGCAGTCTCCCGATTGGCATTCCGATCGCTTCTGGTAAACTAACCATCAAGCAAGGCCATTGTCTGTTCTTTACAACGATTTAGGCCGGAGTTTTAGATGCAATGAATGTCCCTCGCTCAAAGAAAGATGAAGTCCCTTAGCTCATACTTCTTAGCTTGCTTAACAGAAGTAACTCCGGGGGACCTGAAGGGAATCACCCAGTTCATCAAGGGCTCAGGGTATCATACTGGGTTTTTATGGGTCTAAGTGTGCCTTCTCTGGAGTCTTCTGCGAAACTAACCTAACCTTCCATAGAAACAAAATGTGGGGAAAGCCTCTCAGGAGTCTTCTGCGAAAACCTACCTTACTTTACTTAGAAACATAATGTAGGGAAAGTTGTATCGCTACTAATTTACTCAGTTTACAAAACATGATATTATCTTATCAATTTTTGTTATTTTAAATAAGAATAAATTTAAATGAGATATACATGAAATAATATATCAAATACCCGCAATATATGATAATAATATAATAACACATACATATTTTTTTTCAGAGTGGAAAATACAGTGTTCAAATCGTTAACAGAAGCTGTAAGAGAAACTGAAGTGAGAAAACAAGATCCTGATCAAGTAATGAGAGAATCACGATCATCGTAAGTATATCTAATTCTCTTTCCTCTGTCAGTTTACAATTTTCTCAAAATCGTTGATACAATTATTGTTCTTGTTTATTTAAATTGTTATGTTATTGTGTTTTAGTATGAATTCGTTTTGTCCCTTCAAATTAGCCGACAATTTCATTATATTTTTGTAGCACTCCATAATAGAAATTCAGTACACCTTATACACATAACTATCAAACTATAATTTGTAATTTACATCATACCGATAAAGAGAAAACTAATTATAATTTGTTTATGAACATATTTATAGTATTATTTATAATGTTTGTACGGTCATTATTTCGTATGCCAAAAAGATTTTTCCAAAACAATCGTTTGTTTTCATAGTGTTGGTTTCTTTAGTTTGAATGAATATTTATTTTAAGCGAACAGTATTACAATATTTTAATTGACACAAAAACTATTTTCAATGAGAAAAGGGAAACATATTTAAAATCGTTTAATAGAAGTTATTGTTGAACTTATGATATCAATTAACACATTAATTGGTTTGATATTAACACTTCCACCATAATTACACGTAAAAACTGTATTTTTTGCCGTCAAGTATCTTAAAACTATTTATGTATTGTATATTTAGACTTGCTTTTAAAAGTAATTGCTTGCTTTGTGCATGGTTTTTAGTTTGGTAGAAGTTTGGTTTACACTTAGAGTGCGCAGAATAACAAGTTTGGTAATTCGTCTATACAGAGAAATTAATAAAAATAAGAAAAAAATATATTATATAAGAAAAGAAAAATTGTAACAATCAAAATGTAAAAAAAACACGAAAAACATTCACAATGTTAAATTAGATAGCAGTAGTTTTACAAATAAATTTATAACTGTGTTTAGAATATATTTGAACAAATGTGTATGCTAAAAATCAAGTTTAATCAATTGATAGTATAAGTACATTGTGTTCATATTACACTTCACACTGTCATCCAACCAGCCTGAATGTCATACATGAGGAAGAATGTAACCAACACTAACACACATTTAAGCCGAACATTTACCCAACGAAACGAATAACTCAGCCGTTACTAAGTAGTATAATGCTTTTGCTATGTGAATTTGGTCTTCGATTCCAGACTTGAAGCAACTTCTAATGCTTGTTCATTGAACACGTTCGAAAAAGCTTCTATTTAACTGTTTGTAATATTTGGGTCTTAATTTTTGGCGTGATGCTAGTTGAATTGTAAATGTGACCGTTTCAGGCCATGCGTATACACATCTTACCATTGCAGAGTATCAGTGAGACGACGACAGTCAATTAAAATCCGAACAAAAAGGAGTGTATAGTTGTTTTTCAAAAAGAGATCTTACTTCAAAGTATAAAAGAAAACTATGAAAACCATAAGGTGATTTGCCTTATTATACTTGTTTTAATAAATACATTTTTCCATCCTACTACACCAAGCAACCAAAGTGTCGATATTTAAGATAAAAAAATTCGCATTTGTTCAAATACTTACATTAAGAATTAAGTCGTAAATTTGATTTTCTAATAGAATGATTCCTGTAGTTGATGATAGTAATAAAAAAAATTTTGTATTTAAAAATAATGTAAATGAAGCATTAGAAAATGCTTGGTATTCTGAGTGAAGCATTATATCACCAATATGCAGCTTTATTACCACCATCGAAGGTATCGAAACTTCGAAGAATGGCGTGCATACAAGTGTGTGTTTTTATAGAAAGTTTCACAAACACACCAATTATCACCAGTTTGATGCGAGAGTGCTACTTCAATATAAAAAAAACGAAATAGTGATCATGGTTATTTGAGCGTGGCAAAACGAGTTTAGAATGATGGTATTGTCTTTGACAGTTGATGAATCGATTTATTTCAAGCGCCAAGAGTGAAGAGCGTGGCTGCAATTTTTTATTTATTTAATTTAGTTGTGCCTGTAGAGCAGTGTAGTAGCTGCTAAACAAGTAAATATTTGGATGACATAAAAAATGAAGCTGTTTTATAATATTTTATCACGTTCAAATTTAAGGTGCGGACATCGAGAAACGTCCATTCTATAAAATTTAATATTCGAAACGAAAGAGCCTACAATCACACATACATTTATGTGAAATAGGTGAGCGCTGGTGGTGTACCGTTATCTTCCGTTAGCGTTGGTTGGATACACTGACAATTTTTACCTTCTATTAGCACCATAAAATAGGGAATGTTGCAATTTTGTCGCGATTCTGAATGTTTCTAAAACAAAGTTAAAATACATTTCACTGTAAAGTTTATTTGATGGTTTGTTGTCTAGTTAAACCTTATTAATTTGTGACATAAAGGATAGAGGGAAAGCACTAATTCTTAGCGATATCGATACTTTGAAAAAAGATTATCACAGTATCCGAAAATTAGCCGAAAAAATTGGTAGAAATAAGTCAGTGGTTCATTATTATTTAAAAGATAATAATGGAAAAAATGAGAGGATGAATTACAGGAGTACTATCGCCACAGGATAAGCGACAATACTTCAATAAGCCTCTAGTTCTGCACAGTAGCTGACTTAAAGCAAGGGTAAGGTTGGAGTCAATGCTAGTTGATCGACCAAAAAGATAATTATCAAGTATCACATGCTACTAAAGATTAAATAAACCACCATTAAATGCTGAAAACTTGTAATTTGCACATTAGCACATGACATGGAAAAAGAGTGGTATCAACTCGTTTTCTCCTATGAAAAAAAATGTAATATGGTTGGTCGTGACGGCTACAGTTACTAGTTCCATGATCTGTGCAAAGAAGAAAAATTCGACAATACAACTACAGGGAGCTATTTCCCACTAAGATGTAATGCAGCTAATTTTGCAAAGCACTAAAATGACAGTCATTAGAAACAGCTTTTCCGCAATGCTAAGTAATTTTTGGTCTCCTGAGATGGACGTTAAGTCAAGGTAGTGCTCCCATACATACAGGACGAATCATTAAAATCTAGATTAGAGGTTGATATGTTGACTTAAGGTCATGGCCTCTCACTAGATTTAAACATCATGGAAAACATATGGGCTCAATCAGGGGTCAGTCTACGAAAACATCGAATCGGCGGCAGCGGTATCGTCGGAAAATTAGAATGCACAGCACCGGCAAGGCGCCAGCGGCAATTCAGTATAAACTTGCGCGTCGGTGATATCGCTGTCGTCGTTCGCCGCAGCTGTTGTTTTAGAGTAAAGGAGAAAAACCTTCACTTTGATGTCGCTCAGGATAGCTTCGAAATGTTTCCTAATGATGGAAATGTCAAACACCAAAAAACACCAAATTCTAAAACTTCTCCAGCTTCTGTAAAGTTCCGACGTGGAAACGGATGCGAAGAGTGCACTAAAGGCTATTCCAAACACGGACTTCCATAACTGCTTAAGGATATAGAAGCACCAATGGAAGCGTGTTGTTCAGTCAAACAGGAATTACTTCCAAGGATATCCTGAAATTGAACGCAGGTGGGATACTTTTAAGATACTCCTCGTAAAAATAAAAACATGCAAAATATTTATCTAATACTTTTAGTGATGTTCCATTTCGTTTCAATATTTAGAGCTTATACAATTAGCAGTGAAAAAATCAGATAAAAGTAAATTATTCCCTTACTTTGGATCCTATAGCCAACGATAAATGAATCATTTTTTAAAATTCGAAATGAAATTATTGTTGGCCTTTCACTTGTATTGAAAGATTGAATCTATAATAAGTAAGACAAGTCTTGTATAAGCACACAACTCCTACGAAGGTTCACACTTTCAGGCCGAATTAGAGGGTATATCACTTAACCATTGTTATTATAAAAAAGGTTTGGATTTATCTTACACGTAAATATTAAGTTATCTTCTATCACGATTGTCCTTCGCGTTATGTTAATTATACAAGACAAAAGTCAAAGAAATAACTTTCAACTAAAAACACTTATTGTTGATCCTAGATTAGATTAGGTATTACTGGCTAACGCGAGGCCAGACATAGGCCTATTGGTCCATAGTGATATCAGATAAGACGACCTGAAGCTAAAAAGGCTTAATCCAAGTGGCCATCGAAGGCCCCAGACCTCTTCGCGAACTGGAAGATGGCTTTCAGCCTCTGATCTGTCAGCTGCGTAATGTCTGCCAGCCAAGGCTCGCTGAAGGAGCTCTGTCTAGTTTTTCCCAGTGTCGGGCAGTGACACAGGAGGTGCTGGATTGTTTCTGAGACTTTTGGTCCTTGACACTTCCTACAAATCGCAGTTTCATGGCATGTGCTGCTATAAAACAGTGGTTAGTAATGATACTGACCAGCTGATACAGTTAGTCTGTGTTAACTTAGTAGCTGCGAAATTGTACGTCCCCAACATGAGTTTGCTTATTCAGCACGTCTGAGTTGCTCGCCATCTGCACATCGCAACTTGGATTATATTGGAGTCAATCAAGTACTTAACCCCTTGAATATAAACTGGGATCTTCGCATATCCACATAAAGGAGGACTTGCCCCAGGCTTTGCCAATGCATCCACTCTTTCATCCCCAGCAAAGCCCTTATGAATGGGAAGCTAGAAGATTCTGACTCTTCTGTTGCTACTTAGCCTGTTCAGAGCCTGAATACCGTCGTGTTTTCATGCGTGTTTTAAATTCTTTGCAAGCTTAAATTCACTAAATTTATGTGAACATAGAATGTTTTTTTTACTGACATAAAAACTGTACACCTAGAGTGGCTATTCAAGCACAGGTTCCTTACCTAAAAAAGTCTACAATGGAATTTGTTATTGCATCTTAACTACTAGTTCAAAAAAAATTCTATTTTCTTTCATTTCAAAAATATTCTAAAAAATAGAAACGAAATAGAGACAAAATAGAGATCTAATCAAGGCCTAAATTCTTTTCCATTATTTGTTTTTATTTTATTTTCAATTGCAATCACACTCGAACTCTTTGAAATAATCGATTCGGATATAAAAAAAAATAAGCAAACACTGTTAGCTTGAAAACAAACGCGATATTATCGATCACTATACATACTTTCAATTTCATTTGCTCATCTCTTCAGAAGAGGCGAACCGATTGGAATATCCTGGCGTGGCGTGAACACCATTGCACCAGCACCGGCTTGGACCACACCACCGTCGCTGACTACCACAACACTTCACATGTAAGTTCGCCGATTTATGCACGTGAATATCCGTAAATTCCTTGAGTATTTACTTAATATTGCCTAAAGACTATAGACTGGAACTCTATAGTATCGAACTGTCAATAATAATTAACCAGTGTGGCCGACTAAACGTCGAAAGTATGCTTGGAACAATTTCGAAAAAAAATTGTCGAACAAAACAATATATCGTCAATTACCGATCAAATCTTCAAAAATCAATAATGTAGATGGACAATCTGAGAAAAAATGTAGATGAAAATGTATGCACAAATTTGTGTAACGGCTGTGAATCAAAACTCTACATTCCATTAACATTTAGATTAATATATTTCAATATATAAAAGCTTTTAATCAAAAGTGAAATATTTCTATATTAAAGGTTGAGAAAAAATATGATGTTCATAGTTTGCACATATTTTTAATATTTTATTTCCGAATAAGTCTTCTTATATAGAGCGCTCAAATCAAACATAAATACCTCTCTATGAATTTCTATCGTTCTTCTCAGCCAATTTAATGAATATCAACATTTTTTTGAATTTATAATGAGGACAATCTTTTGTATTTGCTACATTGTTGTAAAATGAATTGTATTTTAAAATATTACTAATATTAGATTATTTATGAAATAAATATGTTATCATATATCGAATTTATATGTAAGTTTTGCACTATGTCAATTGATACTGCAAACGGTGAAGGACTATCAATAACATAATTGCTGAAAACCATTTTGCATTCTTGTTATGGAAATTAGAATTAGTTATAGTTAACAATTGTATTGTATTACAATTTGAATTCATATACAAAACGAATATTGTTCGGATTTTGCAAAATATTCGCCACGCTCCATTACGAAGTAGGTATTTTATTAGTTAAAGATTGTATTGTAAGCGCATTTAGTACAATTAAATATTGCGATTAGATATTTGAAGCATCTAATGATCTCTTTGTATTAGCAATTGTAGTTATGTGCAATTTAGAGGCAGCTATTTGCAATGAAACAGCTTCCATTTCAATATTAGCTTCCATTCTATACATAGCAAATTAAAAAAAGCAGATTTTATTTGTTACCTAAGCAAGAAAAAAAAACTGTTTTTTTAATTAAATCAAAAATCATTCTGAAATTAAACCAGCAGGTGCTTGTAGTTATAATATACACATATTATTAAGCTCAGCCTATGGTTTTTCGTTATTCAGGCTCAATATTTTAATAACAAAGTGCATTGAACTTAAACATAAATCGCTGTTAGCTTCCTGAGAGTATGTTGATAAGATTTTCGCTATTTTCGAAGCGCGTTCGCATACTGCTATGGAATGGTAGTGGAAAGTACGCGTGTGGATCTTTGCACTATGTTATTCAGAACAAACGTATAGCATGAAAATAATTTAGATTTTTGAAAAGTATTTTTAGTAGTACTCCGAACTCGAAATAGAAACACGTCCGTTCAGATCTAGCGATAATCCTTTATATTTTGGAAGAAGTTTGCGAAGTTTGTCGGTTTCAGTAATTCTATTTCAATCATAACCTAGTCTCTCATTATACACTTTCACGGCGCGATATTTAGGATCATAGGCAGTCTTATTTCTCTAATGCGTTTCTTAATTTATTTTAACTGCGTAATCATTTTCAAATCTAGGTGATTCCTACCAAATTCTTCTATAAATTCCATCAAAATCGTCAATGAATTAAATCCCTTTGGTTAACGCCGAAAAAAAGTCGCTCGATCTGGCTGTTTGATTTGGGACTCGCTATCACATTCAGGCGTTGTTTTGGTGCGTTTTGATATTCATGATAAAGTTTGCTTAATTTACGTCTTGAATTAAAGTTAATGTTTGTATTTTCCACTTCTGAGTTTTGGGCTTCTGATTCAAAAATTTTTTTCCGTTAAGATCAATTTGCAAATCTTCTCGCTGGATGAATGGGCTTCCGAAAATGGCATCATAGGTCATTGTACTGGTGTGTGAAGTTTTCGGCATGCTGAACATATCGTCTCCAAATCTTCCTTCCAGCTTCGACTAAACGTCCAGCGAATTTTTTCCAGCAACTCCTTTTTTTATTGCACTGGTGTAGACAATGGTAACGTTGAAAAATCGATCATCACTCATGCCCTATGTATTTTTCAACGCTGGCTCATCAACATCACCTTTCGCGGCGAGTGAGGGTATCGTGTAAAAGAATGTTTCTCCGCTTCGACCCTTTTTCTTCGACTTTACCGCAGCTCGTAGTGGATGCCTCTGTTTCCGTATTTGACTGGGAAGTTCAACCGATCGTTATTCTGTAAGTTCAGTATTCCATATTTTGATCACAGTATTTGGCTCTCTATTCTGCAAATCCCTTCCCTGGAGTCATGAAGTGGGTTCTTCGACATGAGCCTCCTATTTAAACTTCATAACGGCTGTACGAGTATATTACTAGAACCAGCACTCACTTTTCTGGCAGAGATAATCTTAACTCGATAATCTTAACTTTCATTGAGAATCACATAATCACTATCACATAATCCGAATATTTCGTAATTAATTTCATTTGTATTAGTTTCTTTTTACGTTCAGCTTTCGGTTTTTTTGTATTGTGATTTTCCTTTCTGAATAAGTTGTCTATTTACTTATGTTTTTTTACTGTTGTCTAGTCTATAATTGGATTTTTTTTTATTTAATAATTATTTTGCTTATGAATTTTAATATTTTATAATTATTTTGCTTATGAAAACTCTGTTTTTTTCTAAAATTTGGCCTATTTCGTCGCAAAATTTATTGCTGCTTGAGAAACATCTGATCTATATCGTCGAATTTCACAATACAATGCGAGGCATAATTGCATAGCAACTTTTCTCCTAAAAATTTTTGCCACTCTTCTTCGTCTTTATAGCTCTTTTCAAGTAAAGTAAAGTAACGCTCGGACCGTCTTGAACACACTTTTCAAATTTTCATCCAACGTGAAACCGGTTTATACTTTTTTCATATATTTTACATTAGTATGTACTATTGAAATTTTTTATAATTCTTTCGTCAGTAGCAGTGCTCTTATTTGTATTTGCTTTTTTTTTTTTAGCAATAATTCGAATATGCGTAGTAATCCATTTGTTTATCATCTTTAATGCTTCGAACACACGTTGGTTTCATTTCCAGCTCAGTCCGATCCAGGCCAAATTGGACTGCAGCTTGTCAGCTTCAGATGTTGATTGTTGTCTCAGTTGCCTGTTTTAAAATCAATAAGAGATCCCCAAATGTATTTTAGTTTTTTATTATGCTTGCCATCATGAGATATTCATTTCAAAACGCCATGGATACTAAACATGCAATAACTAAAAACATAATGCAACCCCCGTCGTTAGATGTTCACCCTCCAGCAGTCAAACGCTGACTTTGCCTGTAGTGGAAGACGTTCAGTAGGAGGTGAACAATTTCCTTTCACTGGTGCCCCAAAAACCGACTCAGGTCGAAAGTTGGGCTAACAGCAACTAGTCGTATTCATTCTCACACCGTTGGGGTGTACACTTGTTGGCCATAGTCTTCACTAGTCTTCGTTGAGCCAACGTATATTTTCTAGATAACACTTTTCTCTCTAATTGGAACACCAATTTTTTTGTTTTCTAAACCCTCATCTATTCGCGTTTTTTACTACACGGATCACATTCCATATCATAGTTTTGAATTTGCGCGCGTTAGAGTTATATTTTCGGTAAAAATTCGCAAGATTCGATTCCGCACATCAAGCCTCGGCAACGCCTTGCTAACTGATGGTATATAGTCAGACCAAAAAGATGCGAAATTTAGCGGAACCTGACACTACATAGAAGTCTATAAAAACTTCAACACTGCTTCGTTAGAAGAAAATGCGTTCTCCGTTTACTTTAATTTTTTGTTGATCACGATTCTTTTCGTAATGAATTCTTACTGCCAGTAGGATTTGTTAAATTTAACTTCCACAAATCAACAAAGCTTTATATCTGGGTTTTATCGAACATTTAAATAAATGTTCTTCTTTGGTCGTTATTCTTGATCATGAAGATCCCTAAATATTTTTCTATTTAAGTTTGCTGTTAAGTAGATTACAACTAAATAATAATAGATTACAAAAAATAGTATTATAGATGTTCAAAATATTTGGAATTACAGTGAATTTAAATGAATCAAGCATAATTGTCTTCACGATATACATACTCGTGAAGACAATTATGTTTCATATGATAAAACTAAATGTCTCAAATAAGTACGCATTTGTTGAATAACTTAGGTGACAATGTTTGCCTAGACATTTATCAGTGACAATCTGTAGCTTTAATTCTTGCGTGTGATAACAATAAGCATTCGACTTTTGTGTTAAAGTGAACTGTAAATAAACAATTAAATCTCGAAAATGTTTATTTTCTGACATTTTTTGCATGTCTAACAAACTAATATGAACGTATTCATAAAATATATATATATTAATGTGCTAACAAAATTTATTTTTTGCAACTATTTCTCTTGCATATGTGTAATACTAGAACACTAATTTCTTAAAATAATAATAATTTATAATGATCACGTGCACTTAGCTCGCTTACATAATCAGAATAGTTTTAATTATTTACGTTTATCTGTCAATACTTGTCTATGAAATTCTTGCACTCTTTGTTCTTTTTCTATGATAATATCATATACTATGATAAACAAATTCTTCTTTTTTCTATTTCATTTTGCATGATGAATAAAAGTGCCTACGTTAACTTACTAAACTATCATACGGCCTTATTTTCTATAGAGTATTCTACTCGCAATCAGTAGCTCAATAATTTTTAAGTTTGTTTTTGATAACTGCCAAACAAACAAAAATCAGACCAAACCAAAATAATAATTTAAAAAAATGACCAATTCGAATACCAAAGTGCATTTGTTTTGTGATTTAAATACACATCATTAACGTAAACCAAGTAGAATTGTATAATAAAAAACATTATAATAATAGTGACATTATGTTTGTTAACTTGAAGAGAATATAAATGAATATTTTAAACCAATTTTCCTTAGTACGATGCATGCGCTGGGAGCCCTAATTATGTGTAAGTAAAACAAGTAATTTGTATTTAAGAAAAGGCAGCTTTCGCGCAATCGCACTTTTAACACTACAAGCGCATTTTACCTATTTCTGAAAGGTATCACAGACACCATATTGTAGTTTCAAACAACACGATCAATTTTTTTTTCATCAGTTCATCAGTAGATTTGGCTCAAAAACTTCAATGATCTATATGTTAATTGCAATGAAAACCAATAATTAAAAGTATTGAAATATAGTTCTGCTCTTCAAGTTCTGTTGAAAAGGATATACATTATATCATAATTCTAACTGGTTTGCTTCCAAATATAACTTCATACTATATTAGTTTCTTTAAAGAAATTTCTAGGACTTAAAGAAATTCATATATGCAGTGTCAAAATTTTGAGCTTCTATTTGTGTTGAATACGAATAAGTGACGCAAAAAGTCTTCTGTACTGATTTCTAGCATTGACTGTTATTCATTCTGCTTATATACTTGCAAAAGGATAAATTTGAGCCTAATATTGTTTCAATAGCTCTGTAAGCCTAAGATTATTGCATAATATTGAACAAAGCATAGTACTTCATAGCAAATGTTGAATTTGAAAAAAAAAAGAAATAATCTAATCTAATTTTATAGCAGGCTTATTTTCATCAAAAAAGCATGGGCATTTCAATGATAAACAAATACAAGACGATTCAAAATTGCACATAAAATAGCTAAAATTAGGATTCTAAACAAATCATTATCGAGTCTCGCCATCCCTTTCCTTTGTGTGTAGATAGTAAAGTTTCTGTATATCTATTGCAACCTTCATTCGAGCTTTTTATGTACTTAGTACTGCCAAAAATTATGCTACAGCAGTTTTGCAGCCTTATTAATTGCCAGAGACTTAAAAATAGTTGTTCTTCATCTCTCAAACTTGATATTTCACGTGCTAGTTAAAACCAAATCGCTTCTATGACTTAAAATCAGGGATAACCCAATAGAAATCTTAAAATTACTAAGGCTACTTAACTTTTGCAAAACAAATTATATACCGTGTTATTAAACGTTTCGAAGAAACTTACGTACGTCAGGTTTTGTGAAAGCAATAGGAGTGTGAATTAAAAGATAATGCCAAAAGAAGTAAGCAATGCAGCCAGATCTCGATCAAGAGTTGTTCGAGATTATCTTCATAAGAAGGCCTATTGCTGCTCTTTAAGCCATCATAAATCTCCAAGGCTTAAACAAATATAAATCGAAATGCAATTAAGTTTTTTTCTTCGAAAATGATGTTAAATCTAGAGTGTACTAATAGAAAGTTTGTAGGATGTTGTGAAACTTCTCAATAGGACTTTCTTAAGAATTCAACATTGAGTGCTTCAGCACGATCCTACAGCAATCCAGGATTGGCAGCGAAATATCTTCTGTTTATTTCCGAAGAAGTAGTCTGAACCTTTATGAACTGCCAATTGTGGATCGATCTGGAGACTGAAATCCACAAAACATCCTCTAGAAGCTTTTGGAGTCTGGATGATGCTTTAGTGAATCTGCTGGCATTTCAATAAAATTTGGTGTAGTTTTCACATGCAATGAGAAATAAAGCATCGGGTCTGGCTGTGTGTATGTGTGTGTGGTTTAATAGAGAAGCGACTGGCTCCTCTCCATTATTTCCATTTTACTCATAATACCAGCCTACCATAGTTTCGAAGATTTCTTCATTAAGTCCAGGATCAATAATAGTGTAAAAGAGGCTATCTTCTGCATACGCTAGGCACTCGCTGGGCACTCGCTGGGGAAGTGCTCTGCGGAGTCAGCATCTTCTAGGCAGGGTGGACGAAGGTCATCTTGTGCAACACTTATTCAGTAAATATGTCCTCCTAGGTGGTTGTGTCCAGTCAGTATTCCTGGCAGATGCACTTTATTGACTCTGCCGAAATAGTTCAATTGTGTCCTTCACTCTTGGGTACTTTTTGAAGTAATCAGGGGTCTACGTAGCGCCAGCAGTTTGACTTTGACTGCAAATAGCGAAACGTTTCTCCCTCTACTTTTCTTCACAGAACAGAAACAGAGTTATAGAGACTTCATTCATGACTGTGGAATATATTAAATAATGTTGCTAATTTTGGCAACATTAAAATTTGCTCAAATAAAAAAATCGAAATCAAATGTTATCATTTAATTTAGTGGCATAAATATTTTGCAAGCTTGTAAGACAAATTATGACGTGACTAAATAATATCCTTCTTTTGTCATCATCATTCTATCATCATTTTCAATTAAATCGATACTAGGCGGTTGTGAATACAATCTTCTGCCTTATATTGAGGACAGAAACCATATTTACTTTCATTAGGTGACAAAATAGTTTCTTATTTTCTTATACTATTCGCCAGCGTAAAAGCAGTTTTTCGATTTCCTTTTTTAAAAAAAGTCTCGGTTATTCATTGAAAAATGTTTCCAAGTGCGGTTTCACTTCTGCAATATGATTAATTTATTTACCTTTTAGTGTATGCTCTAACGATCTGAAAAGGTTTTAATCTGACGGCATGAGATCCAGTGAATCTAGTGGATGAGTTAAAAGTTCCAATCCAAGTTTGCTTATTTTTTTCTGTGCTATTTTTGCAGCTTGATGCCTCTTGTTATCGTGTTGAGGAATCCTTTTTTTACTAACCAAAACAAATCGTTTATTTATGAGATCTTGTTTCATTCGCTCGAATTGTTCATTCGCTGTAACATTCTGATCAGGTTCCAGTGTAGTGTATGGTTCAAGAAAAACCCCATCACACACAAACAAAGACCATCTTTGATATTATAGCCCGTCCAGACTACGGATACTTAAGTATCCTGATACATAAGTATTGTCCACACTGCAGCGACATCTGCAGATACATTTTACCCTTGCCATGAAAATCAATGAAAAGTGTGGACGATACTTATGTATGCGGATACTTAAGTATCCGTAGTCTGGACGGGCTATTAGGGATGGTTGAGGGGCCGGAACAGGTACTTCCCTGAAAGAAAGCCATATTTTTTTCGTACAGGGTTATTGTGTTGCAGCCACTTCCAGCTTTTGTAGCGTCTTATAACATCTCCAGTTACAAGTCGCTGCAAAAAAAAGGATCGGCTTCATACCGAGACAGAAGAGACACGCAGATGGTGCGCCATTGATCGAGCGCCGTCTCCGTCAATTTATGAGGAACCTAAATTTCTTGCCCGTATAATTTTCCTATGTGATGAAGATGACCCTAAACTGTAGAAAATGGATAACCGGTCTTCAATCATGATTCCTCAGTTATTAGACGAGCCCCTGAATCCACCATCGCCTTCAGGATATCAGCATCTAATTTTCGGGGACGTCCTTTTCATGCGACATTTTCGAGGTTCCTATTTCCATTTTTAACTTTTTAAACCATCGATGTCACTTGTTTAGTTTCAGAATATCCTCGTAAGCAGTGATCATTTGTTACTGCTTCGTTTGCCTTCATTCCTTGATCAAAGAAAAATAACATACAAAGACAAGTATGCTTGTTCATTGTTGCCATTAAAAGATGATTTTGCCATGTTAAAAAATGTTAATCTAAAAATAAAATTTACAACCAAAGCTTTTACTTAACATACGTGTTCGCGAAACCGTGTCTCAACACAAACTAACTGTGAATGACCTCATCGAAGAAATTTTGATTACTTTTCGATCCCTCTAATCATGCACTTATATATAGAATTAATGGCGTTATCTTCGCACTAGTCACTTAAAAAGAGAAGAATAAAAAAATGCTGCAAGCTGGAAAAATGTTGAGAAAGTCCTACGGCAAAGACGAATAATTTGGAGGCGCAGCTAACTGCGTCACAAACAGTGGGTTGAAAGCATAAGCTTGCTATCGATTGTGGCATTTTATTTGAGGCAATCAAATGCCCGCATGAACTGACAATAGAATCATAAAAGTAGCGATTAAGTTTCTTGGAGTCAGAAGAAAGTAGAACTAGAGCCAATCTATTCTCATCAATATGGTACTGATGAAAATATTTTGAAATAATTTAGCCGAATATCGTGAAAGTTTTTCTTTAGAGAATCTTGTGACATATTTAACTAATAATCTCCAAAGTAGAAAATATCAAAATGAAAATATCATTAATTTGGAAAAAAAACTGAACTGTCTGTCCTAAGTAAACTTTACTTTCAGCAAGTACAACAACTTTATCATGGCTGGGTGGTCCTATAAAACAGAGAATCCAGGCTCTCGGCCTAAAATATTTTATGCATTTATTTTCATCCATTTGATTTGATTTCTTGATAGTTTTGAAAATTCTAAGCATGTAAATATTAAACAATTCTCATATTTTTATTTTGCATGATAACGTAGACAACGACTGCTAAGTGCTATGTACACATAAATTTGCCTGTTCATATTCGTATGCAAAACTATGCTGAATAGACCCTGTAACATACATAACCTGTGTTGAAACCGACTGCTAACAAAGTGTGTTTCAATTAAAATATTGTTTACAACAGCAAACAATCGCTACGAAATATGATATAATCATGTGTAATAACGCGGAAATGGTATATTGGCGTTATGTTCTTTGATATAATTTTTTTACTTGATTATCTGACAAATTTCATTTTTATTTTCGTTATTTATTCCTTGTTTCATGTAAACAAAAATCAAAAAATAAATAAATATTAACTATAAATTATGTATGCTTGTAATAATATGTGTACACTAAATCAAAAAGTGATTGAAATGGTCAATCAAAACAATAGAAATGTATTTTTTTATGTATAATTCACAAAATGTGCTATAGAACACAAAAACAAAATCGCTTTGCAAATCCAAATTACAGATTAACTGAAACTGCGAGACTTCTGAGAAATGTCCGTAGTGTATTTAGTCGACGAGCAAACACCAGAATAGATACGGAGCTTGAATTGTCGCGTGAGTATTTGATTTTTGTTAAAAAAAATTTGTTTTCTTTCTTAATAAACAGGTTGGTTTATTTATATACATTTCGCAATTTATGTTTTTAATCTGAAATAATGCGTGTTTTGGTGATTAACGTTTCGTATGATGATAAAAAGGTTTAAAATGGAATTTGGGAAGTAGTTCTCATAGAATAGATGTATCTGCGAATTAATCTTAATTCACACTACCTTCTGCTTCAATTAATCAAAATTTTAAAATTCAGTAGTGTTCTTAAAAATGACACCTAAGTGAGATTTAAAAAAAAACAACAAACGACGTGTGGAAAATAATCAGCATTTGTCTTTAAAAAATGTATCGAAGCTAAAAAAATGCTTCTAATAATTTAATGATAAAATACTCTTTGCCTATAAAATACACTGCTCATACGGCTTTCTCTTAAACGCAATGCACAAACAGCGGCCCAAAACAATCTGAAACTACATTAATTTGATACTTCGTATTTTTAAAAGCAATTAAAGCTCATTACGTCTATGAAAAATCTGTCAAAAGAACGGTTTTCGCTACTTGTTGTTATTTTCGTTTGGGGCCAAATTGAAATATTTTATTATTTCAACCAAAACAACCCCAACAGTTTGTGTAGAGCCAGGTCCAGGAAACCAATGCTGGACCCTCGAAGTAAAGAAAATACCGAATAGAATTCATACTTTCGGCGATTTCCTTTTTTTTGAAGATTATCTTAAGGCTTTTGATGTGTTACTGTTTTAAAACGTAGTTCCTTTATTCTGCCTCCATATAAGCCCCTGTTTCCTATACTAGTCAAGTAACAATTATTTGTGGTAGCATTTTTATCTTGATTTTAAGTAATTTTTTCTAACATTCTATTTCTTAAATTTACATTAATCTGAACGTATGTTTGTGCTATTTCTCGTTTTAATTCAATTTTGAAGTTGAGTAACACCTGGAGTTTCCAACATGAGATTGAAATATGTTTGTAAATTTTCATTATATAGTCATTTCCTTCGAAGCAGCATATCTTGGACCTTGACTTCCTGCAGATGACGCCTCCAATTGTTTTGGTCGAATGACTGCGTACTGTAATTATAAAATCCAAGCAGTAATATGGAGACTTTGTCGACAGCGTTTCCTGCGATTTCCCACATACCTTTGACCCTCATCTTTTCCTCCGAATACCTCCGAGTACCTACTTGCTGCTCGTTTAGTGGTTGCGCCTGAACAGCACATTGCAGCTTTGGCAGTATGGTGATTGTGGAGACCCAGAGGTCAAATATTTCAAATATTTCGTGCAGCTGATAGTTATATCTAATTCACCATTGATCGCTCTACCATTTTTTTTCCAATTATTTGCTTAAAAGCTTGTTTTCCGAAAGCGTTAAATATGTTTATGGATGCTTATCTGAGGATCTATTTTTGTGTCTATAACATATCATATGTCTTTTTATTGGTTTATAGACTTAGAGCTGTGCTTTTGAACTGGTCTTAATCAAGACCGAATAGAAAAGAGGTATGAATTAAGGCGGATCTCCATTCTCCGCCTTATTTTACTCGTTCTCCGTTTGATTTTATCCGTTTCCCGTTTGATTTTGTCTGTTTCAATGTACTTCGTTGTCAATTTTGCACCTAAGTACATAAAATCAACCATATTTTTTAAATTATAATCGTGAAGAGTTATACTTTGTCTATGAGGGGTCCTCTTTTTGCTTGCGTCATGATTTTTGTTTTTGCCTCGTTAATTTTTAGGCCTACTTCTTTTGCTTCTTGGCCAAATTTAAGCAGAAGCTCCCTTCGTAGATGATATTAATTTCGTCCGAGTAGGTTACTGTTTGGCTGAATTTTTATGGTAACGTGCCTCTAAGGTCGACGGGCAACTTCCTCATCATTTATTCCAGTGCATAAATACCTTTGAATATATATGATGCCGTAGTTTCATGTACTTTCAAAATACTTCACTGAAAGTCAAGGGAAATGTATGCCGAATTTAGTTGTTTTCCTCCTCTATTTTAAAGTTCACCTGTGATAGATAATAGGGCATCTCCTAAGCCTTGGCAATATTATCGAAAAACACTTAAGGACCACTTAATATTCACTTTAAAAACACAGTATTTTCTACTTGTTGCTGCTTTAAAAATCAACAGAATTTCTGAGATTAATTCTTTTGTGCGCCGTCTACATCATCCAAAAGGTTTACAAGGACAAGAGAGTTGACCTGAGAGAGCACATCGTATTTTTGTCATTTTCCTTACAGCACGAAATCCGGCTAATACATCTTTTGTGTTTTATCAAAAATATAATTAGTTTCGAGTTCCATTCAGCCGCATTGGTCATATCATTTTATTGTTCGTTATCACAAACATTCATTTTTTGAAGATACGGCCAAAGTTTTTATTACGCTTGATCGTTCATCACGATTAATGAGAAACGGTAATTGATATTTGATTGAAAAATCAATATCTCTATGAACAAATTGATGTGCTTTACAGTTTTGGAATAACCATTTTATTTGGCTTCTCGGTATTCGGTTGTCAATGTTAGTTGTCTTGTTGAAACTTAAAAGTTGGTAACTTGACTATTACTTGGCTAAGACGATTGACATATTCATTTATATAAAATTAACAAAGGCTATTTTCTTCTAAGATAACACTTAATCTTTTAAAGTCGATATTTTATCTTCAAAAATGAGGCGATCATCAGGAAATCTGTTCCACGCTTAGGAGCTCAACCGTTGTAAGAAAGTTCGTTTCCACAATGCCTCTTTGCCATAGATATATTACATAAATTCTATTTTCAAACTAGTCCAAATTTCACTCAAGTCAAGTTAATTTCCAACTATGGCAGAAGCAAAGTGAGAAATAATTCAAAAATTTCACTATATATTCTGCAACAAACTTGAAAAGTTAATCAGTTCAGAAATGGTTTCATTTCCATTAGTTTAAGTCCCAGTACAGTGAGCGCACAACGTGGTATGGCAGACAAATCGGCACATACCGGCAGATAAGCGTTATGGACCTATTACAGTAATTTTCAATAGCTCACTCAAAAATTCTGGAGAGATTTCGTACAAGCAATATCATTATCTCTGTACGCAATGGCCAGCGACCACCAATCCTCATGACTTCCAGCATTTCGTTTAATGGGAGCTTCTTTTGTCTTCTACAAATGATGGTCCATCGTATACTAAGCGAATTTGTTATATTTCAAACCATTTTGGTTGTAAAGATTTCAAACTGACAGGTCCATTATTTTGGCGAGTTTCAACCTAGACCGTGATTACAACTGATTTCAATTAAGTACCTATTCCCAGGTAACTGAATGGAGAGATCTATACTGCCTTATCTAGCATAAACACCCTATCTACATTTTAGTAACTTTGGAGATATTCAATGATTTGTGTTTTTCTGCAGCATGCAGATACATGGAAAGGGCATTTTTCACTATTGATTTTAACATACTTCCACAAAAGATAGGTTTTTCTTGTTTTATAGAATGATGTAATATAGTATGTAGTTTTCAAATCCGGTGTTAACTCAAAAGAAAAAATGTCAGTTAGGGCGTTTCTGATTCTGATTTAATAGCCAGTCTAGGATTATACAGTGACTAGCAACTACTTTTTCCACATAGTCAAACGTAGATGTATGATAAAACTGACTTTTCGCAAGAAGACTAGCAATATCATATATTTTCGTTATCTCACATATCTAAAGAAATTCTTCTTTTTCTGTCTTGAATGTTTCTTTATTCGTTCAAGAGAGCAATTAAAATTCATAAATGCCCATCGAAATTGTGCAATATAAAATATAGAGAAATAGTACTAAACGTTTTCACCTATCTTTACTCCACAATTGGTACGTGAGTTTCATAAATGTGGACTTTATTTTCTAGGCAAAAGGTGAAGTAGATGAACTATTTTCATTTCGATTTAGTTTCGATTAAACTTTAGCTCATTGTCTCCTCAACGCTGGTAACTTCTAGCTCGATACTGTAGATCTTAAGCATGATATATTTTTTAAAGGTATATTATTTTCTTTAAAAATTAGATATATTTCTATTTCATGAAATATATCAATATTTCTAGACTAGTCTACCAGTCTAAATCGTTCGTAATCCCAACCTATTTTTTATACTCGTCTAAAATGTAATTACCCTTTGAAATCTTTAGAAGCCAATTAACTGTTCAGTGACATCCTAGTTTTACCAAATCTAGTTTGATTACTATCAATAAAGTACACTGCTCAAATCATGCGAAACAATGGCAATACACTGGCCCCGATCGGCGTTTAACATTCAATGGGGTTTCCCAATTGCTTAAGTTATCGGATACATACAGCTTTCGTGGCTGCTGTACTGCTTTGATGACTTCCACGTTGTCCCACGTTAAGCAGCTCCATTTGATCTTTTGAAAGTTGAACCGTAGACTTGTTGATCACATATTCGAGGATATTCTCTTCTGTATCCTTTTTTCCGATGGTCTTTCTTTTTACTAACTCCTCCTGTTTCGTTATGAAAATCTTCCTCTCTCTGACTTTCCAAGACCTTGCTCACTTTTCCTAAAATATTTCAAATACCCCCTTTTTATCATAAGTATCGTTCTATTTTTAAAGGAAATAGACTTTATACGGAATAAATTTGAAACGTCTTCAATTTGCTGTATAGCGTGTTTTGATGAGATTCCTTTCAACCAACGCTTTATGTTTCCTAACTCCTATCAAATGGGACCTATATTTAGTCATAAAAAATACTAGCTACTGATTTTTTTAAAACTGAATGATCTTGAACCTGAATTATTTTAAGATTCAAAGAAATATACAAATTAAATTAAAAATGTCGATTTTTAATACCAGTAGCATAGTTTAAATGATTAGCTGTAGACTTTAGCAGCATAATTTGTCAGTAATCATACATAAGCATTAAAAACACAAGCTTCAACTTCTCACACGCTTTAAAAGCTTTAAGCATCAAATTTCATCTCACCAGACACACAAGCACGCCTTAACTAATCACACAAGTTACCAACCCCTTCAAGAATAAAACATGTATGATTTATTAATTATTTATTCTCTAATTTCATAAAATCTGCGACAAAAAACAGATGGGTACGCATTTTCCCAGGAGGAGGGCGGAGCAGTACCACAATCGGTCGTCATACGAGCATACGATACAAATTTACGAAAACCCGAAGGCAACTAAAAGGTCATCAATACTTTAGGAAGCTTATAATCAACTTATTAAGACTACACACCTATAAGACATTCAGATAGCATTAAGTTTCCAAAGATGCATGTAAAAGTGTAACTATACGATTCACCAAACGTTCATCACGTTTATTACACATCACACCACTCTTAGTGGGTGAAGTGAACCCGCTTCAAATGGAGATCATTGTGATTATTGAGGCAGTCGAAAGGATCCGGAAGGTGTTCATTAGAAATTAAATTGATTGACATCTTCTGTTTGTTTAAGATTAGGAAGCATTTTTCAAACTCGATATTAAACGAAAAAAGGACTTAAACCTATGTAAATCGAGTTGTTACATAGTGAATTTCAAAAATAAAAAATTTTCATTCAGGCACGTTTTCAAATGAAACTTTGAAATAGATGAATTTAAACATAACTTTTAGCCTACTCAACTCACACTACTACCGTTACTTTCTTTTATTTTTCTAATTTTCTCAAAAAAATGCGGTAGATTTAATATTTATTGAAAATTGTGATTGAAAGTTGAATGATTCGGCTGTTTCTCTGTAAAGTAATTTTATAATCTACGTTTCAATATTGCATTTCACTAACCCTATAGTTTGTTATTTGGTGAAATAATCCTTTTTTGTGTGAAAACTTTTGAATTCTCCTTTAAGAATTCGATGAAGAAAATATTCTATACTCAAAGCTGTTATGTACTGGAATATTTTCTAAATGGAATATTTAAATGTTGATTAATTTGGCACATAAGTAAATCTAACGAAGAAGCAGCAAGCATTTAATTTTTTTCTTATTTTAAGTAAATCATTTTTAACATGTTTTCCAATAATAACGTTTTGCTGTTACTTTGTTTGGAAAGTTTTATTTAATTTTACTGAAAAACTACTAAAGAACTCCAATTTCACTCGCGATATTTATATATTGACAAACAAATATAAACAAACATAAAAAAAGAAAGACAAAGTATTGTAAATAATGAAAATTGACGTGACCGGAAGAAAATTAAAAAACTCATATTGTTACTTAACTTTGGAATGAATAAATTCCATGAAGCTTTCTACTCTTCAACAATTGTCTATTTTGTACATTACTCTTCAATAAATGATCATTACTACAATTATTATTGATATTGTCATCATAGTTTCGAATTAAGTTTCAAAGTCTATTGTTCAATAAGTGTCTCGAAAAATGTATTTACAATAATGCTATATTTGTTATGTGTCAATATTTATTAAATAAATCAGAAAAGTACAAGTATTTCGAGATATGTGATCATCTGGGGTTATACGAGTATATGAGTAGAAAACCATGTTTTAGAAAAGTTGTTCTAGTGTTGTTTGTTCTATTTTCTTCCGTTAGGAAACCGATAATGGAACAAATTTTAGACTTGATCATCATAATGTTGTCCTACAACATTTTTAATGAACACAGCCGATTCGTTTTGCACCGGAGATACGTTACTGCAAAACTCGACGCAATGTGGCAGGGCGTGAAGAAGTTCTAGCTTAAAAGGCAATTAGATAACATATGAACCAATTAAGGCAAGGAACCCCATAAACAAAAAACTATGAAGAACTTACAAATAAGATTTATAAGTCAAAAGAGTATAAAAAACCAAGCAGAAGCTACAAGCAAGCCAGTTAACTCCAGAAAACTCCTAGGAACTGTTTTGAAAATCAATGTTGGACCAATTTTCAAACCTCCACAAAAATCTCAAAAATTTCACAAAATTATAAGCACCACAATAAGCCATATCCTGAAAGAGGCTCCAGCGCTACGAATATTTAAAGAAACATACTATTTCATGACCATCGAATTTTTTTTATCTCGCGCATAATCCGCTGGGAAATCCATCAGCTTTTACTAATACTTTTTTTCCTTCCACATCCTAGACAACTTACGTTTCTGATTCACAATTTTCATTTGCAAGAAATCTATTTGGCTCGATGAATAATATCTAACCTCAGAGTACTAATATAGTACTCTGGATATCTGACCATAAAGAATGGACTCCCGTAAGGTGGTACCAGAGCCCCACTATTCAATATTTACACGCACTCTTTTCATAATATTTCAAGCAAACTACTGCTATTGCACACAATATGCAGACGATTTTTTTTTAATTTTTGCAACAGCAAAATATTACATGAAGTATTTACAGTCACTACAGCCCTCGTTAAATGTCTCTCACACATCTGTAATAGACTCAAATTTGAAGTAAGCCCACTCAAATACAAACTCAGTTGCACTAAATTATATATCGATCCTAGGGTATTCCTCGAAATAAATTTTAGGCAAACAATAACACCCGCAAAAACCTCGAAAAATCACTAAGAATTTTTGTTACATCCTCCTGCAGGGCCAAAGAATCCTCAAACTAAAAAAAAATCTCACCTCTACTTTTCCAAGAGTTCCTTACCACCTCAAATTACAGTCTGGTCGTTTCTCGTCTTAGAAATTTTATTGATTTATACAATCTTCTGCTCACCCTCAAAAATTACTGCTATTATAACAGTAAATAGGCACGGCTCTTTTGAGCGATTATCCCAATAGCTGATGATGACTACGTTTCACCTCTATTCTTCCGTTCCTTCCATCACCCAATCAAAAGGCATACTACATACAGCTTTATTGCCGACGTTTTTCTGAGGCAATTTGTGCATGTGTGCTAGAAAAACTATTTCTTTAAATCAAAATAATTATTTTACAATAAATTAAAATTCCTTTTAACCAAATCTAATAAAATAAAACTATTTTTTTCGGATAAAAGCCTACTTTTGCATTTTTTCCGACTCTGAAAAGAGTCACTAACAAAAAAAAACGCAACACAAAAAATGTAAACAAATTTATCAAAACGACAAAAAGATATATTTCGTATTTTAAATTATTTTCATTATTTGTTAATTGAAAACCTTAAGTTTTAATACACGAATCAAAAGGCGACTGCGACTTTTTTTACGCGCAACACCAAATGCTACAGCACCTTAACATCTCCCCTCTACTTCTTACTCGTTTTCTCATCCTTTCCTTTATCTGTTTTCTCGTCCTTCTTCGCATCTTTATCATCCTTTTTCGCGTCCTTATCCTTAATGTCCTTGTTATCTTTATCTTTCTTGTCTTTGCTCTCCTCCTTCTTACCCTCTTCAGCGTCACGATTTGTCAGTTTGTTGTTGATAAGATTGTGCAAAGCGATAATAGATCTGACCATCGATGCCAAATAGACGACTAGCATTTGATCGTTTGTCTTCACGTACATTGTGTCCGTGAAGTTCTCATCCGTTATATCAGGAAGCAAGTTGAAAATATCTTGGAGCTGATACACAATTTGATGGTTCAATGGCAGTTGTCCATTCCCAACCTTCTGCAGATAGTTCTTTATATCTTTAAGTTGCGCTTTCAGCCCCTTGAGACCTTGCAACTGATTTGTGATTTTTTGAGACAGGCTACCAACGGTGGTGTCTTTGATATCACGCAGCAGGTGCTCCACACCGACTTCTTCTGCTTCTTCAGCTCCGATTTCGCTAGGCACATGCTCGAAGGTTTTTGACGTGGGTGTGCCATCATCATGGACTTCTTCTACGGCGATATATGCCTCAGTTGGAAGGCCAAGATCCTTAGGTTTCGCATCGATTATGACTAGTACGGAGTTCGGACAGTACCGACGAATGAGCTCATTGATGGCTATATCGTTCTGATGTAATTTGGGCCCCGTGTGGTACCATCCGACGACACGCTCCCTAGCGTTCACCTTTTTGAACATACCATACATATTCTCTAAATAGTCATGATCTAAGAACCACACCGACTTCTCTTTGTCATCCTCATCAAACGGAACTGAAAGATTCATAGTTTCAACTCCAATTCAAGGGATATTTTAGTCACGTCTTACCAGCAAAACTGTTCGAAACGTCCAATACTCCTTTGGATCGCCAACAACCCAACAGAACCCCGACAACTCGTTTCTGATTGCCAATCTTCCCCATTCGATTAAAGTGATCAACAACGCTCAAGAGAACGAGCGGGTGTACGATAACTTTGTTAACAGTGACCTCTCCTGTAGGCATTTTGTTGTGAATTTTTAAGACTACTTTCGCAGGGAAAACTATTCAAAATTTACAAGCAATCAAATGCCGATCTACCGCACTATGAAAATGACAGGACACAAATTGATGATGACGGGAGGTTTGTGTAATGTGGTTGGTAGCAGTGGGTAACATCACTGCCAGCTTAGTTTTATACGGGCAATTATGAAAGTTTTAAACAACAATTGAAAGAAGAAAATGATGAGCTGTGAACTATTTTATGAATCAGCATTGGGCTCAGATTGTGAAAAATGAATTTTCTAATGCATTCGCCCAGCTCCTAGCTGAAAGGGTCGTTAAAAAATATTTGAACAGATTTCACTCCAAAACGGAAATGCAGCAAACTTCAGATGAAAGTTGATAGCATTCTAATTTTAGACATCTGTCAGCGAATGTATCATCACTTTCGAAACGCTGTGAATCTATTGTTGCGGTGCAGTTCAGGACGAATTTTTGTGAAAATTCTAAATGGCTAGTGATGTAAGAGCTTTGGAATTTAGAAAATTAAACACTACTTCACGTAATGGTTCCTATAATTTCATTTTCATAGGGTTCGAATTTGGATGAGCGCCGAATATGGATAGGAAACTTGGATACCAGATTGACTGAGTAAGTAAGCAATTATTGATTTTCATCAAGCATTTAACTATGAGGGAGTTTGCTACTTCCAATTGGTCTATGTCCTACACAACACTACTTTAAACGCTAATTAATTTATTTTGCATTTCTCTTTATCGGTTTCAACTACTGAAAATTGTGCAAAAATGCGGTAATATCGAGAAGTTCGACATGCTGTTTCATAAAAGCGGCGCACAGGCAGGACAGCCGCGCGGATATGCATTTGTTACATATAAAAGTGTAAGTATGCATACCTTTCATATTAGTGTGCACATTAAACCTATTAATAGGAAATTATAAAAATGGTAATGTGTTTATTCATTAATTTTGCTGAGAACTTTCACTTAAAAAGCATTTAAAAACTGGAACATATTTATATAGTTTTTCCTAAACAACAAAATAAACTATTTCTTTTATCATATTTTCAGACAAAAGAATCAAACTTAGCGTTAGACAAATTGAACGGGAAATTACTTGGCAGTAAGCACATTGTTGTTCGATTAGCAAAGAATATCAACTATGTAAGTATTTATACTCAATGCCGTTCATCTTCTGTATCAACATCAAACTTTTCTAGGACGAACTTGATCGCCCGAAACCGAAAATCGAAATTCCCGTCCTTGCAGCCGGTGCATCAAAAGATCAAAAAGTCAGTAAAGAAGTGGCCATTCAAGCGATCGAAGCTAAACTTAAAATGCTCCAGAACAAGAAAGATGATTTCGAAATTAATAAAACATCAGCAACTGAAGTTCCGCTCATACAAAAATATCAGTTCAATAAACTAGCACCCGGAAATAGCAGTACTGATTCGTCCAGCAGGTACAACACAAGTTCAAGATATTACTCAAGAACAAGATCATCGAGTCGACCGTACAATAAAAACCAAAGGCACAGTAGACGTTGATTGAACAACTTGCTGGTCTGTGGACATTTTAAAGTGTAATTCTTAGATAATTCTACAATAAGATCAAAGTTTTGGACAAAATGCTAGAAAAGAAGATGTGTGAAGAACTGAATTTTAAACTCGTACTTTATTTGTAAAACGTGATGAAATTAGAAATTTTACAAAACCTAGGAAGACTTAAATCTCTTAATTTATACTGGTTATTTTAATGTAAGTTATTTCAGTTGTATTGATAGTTTACTTGTATTTGTATATTGTAGTGTAAATTAAGTTGAAAATATAATGAATGTAAGGTATTAAGAAATGTGTTTCAATATATGTACATAATACCTTAAAATAAGAAATTGTTAGAAGTAATTTTAACGAATTCTGACGGCGAAATTTTTCATAAAGAAGATTAAGCGTGCATTAATCTTGACTCGCGAGCCACTATAGAATAGATCGAAATATTTTCGGGAAGTAAAAGCAGAACGAAAAGAAACCTAGCACAGCAAAAAATTAAATTGTTCGTTCTGATTAAGTACAGATACAGGATGCCACAGTTTTTGGTGTGAATGATATCATACACGCATTTTATTAAAACTCCGTTCCATTGACCGTCAGAATATGTGGGATATCTGAATTCTTTTGTGGACCGCTGTGGAAGTAGACATTGTGGTTAATTGCACGACATAAGGATAGAAAGAAAATTATCACTGTTATATATAAAAGAAGCTAACGGCATGATGTTTTATGAAGCTAGCGACAAGTTGTAGTCTATCAGCACTGTTGTAGTACTAAAATAAGTTTTAATCCGATACTTTCACTTCAGACACCGAAATTTTGGAATCGTCGAAATTGCTTACTGCAGTTCATTGGAGTTTTGATTAGTTCATTATGAATTATTGCGCAGCGACTTACCAATAGTACTCGAAGTACTTTTTATAATCATTAAATATCCTGGATTATCGACAGTCTCAACCTTCTATGCGAAACTAAAATGGCGTTCATTAAATGTTATGTTCGATTCATCAAACGAAAATTCCAAGCGATGTATTACCAATGAACTTTGAAACACTTGTACATTTTTTTGTCTTGTCTAGACGCCAATTCGTTCCATCAAAGTGAATTGATGTAGATGGATTTGAGTTTATGTTATCATATGATTCAAGAACAGATACATAATTTGATTGATTGCTAGTAATAAAAAAAAATGAAAAGGACATCCTGAAAATTCAAATCTTGACTTGCGAAAATTTATTCTGATGGCATTTCGCTCCTACTGATAAAAGGCTGTACCTTATCTTTGGCTGGACTTCTACGTAAATTATTTTACTCACCCTATTTAACGGGAATATGCACCTCTGCCTAGAAACTAGTTCATATTCACCCAATTCCTGAAACAGGGCGACACTAGCGGTCCATCCAAATATGGACATATTTCTCTGACTTTTACGACATCTAAACCTTTTGAAATTTCACTAAGGTCATATTTGATGAAATATACTAGGTCATTGTTCTCGTTATTTAAAAGGCTTGCGGCAAAGCCTTGGTATGACCCCAAACTTCAAAAATGTATTCTCTTCGTGTATTCTCTTCAATGTCCGAAAATCAATATCAGAGTATTGCAATATTTTTTCCATTTCCATACACTTTTTCTTCTTTTTATCAATGATATTTTATCAGTTACTTTGAATCCTATACACAGTTTCGCTGACGATAGTATCATTGACCTTGGGTGCTCGTTTAAGGTTGTTAGCAAATCCCGTGGATCGAAAGCCTTTAGGCTTATTAACGATAAGCTCATTAGTTCTCGATTAGAGCCTCTAGAGAATCGGAGGAACGTCAAAACACACAAGTAACTCAAACCCCCCACTACCTCAAAATAAGCTTCGGTCGCACCGTTAATATTGTGGTTCCTTTTTAACCTATTAAAAAATTTTTTGGGGGACTGGGGAAGTGTAATTTTGTGGCGGCGATTCGTTACACCAAGACAGTGCATGCAAACATGTGATGAGCTGATGTGTTATTCGTGCGCACCTTAGCTATGATTATATTGCTAAAACTATCCTGGCATAATGAAAAATTTCGTCATACTCATTTAACAGGTTTAGTAGAATAGTTTGGATGTTTCCTTCCGGTATAATACATACCGGCATTTCCTCTTCACTCCTTAATCCCCCTTTCCTTTATCCTAACATTCTTTTCTTGCCAAAACTGTGGTGGATTACGGGGCATTAGTGCTTGAAATTATTTATTTTCTTCTATTTGTGTAAGTTTTGATCTTAGAGTATTAAAAATGCTGATAGAAATGTTTAAAAAATTTATGTTTCTATGTACTCTTCCTTTATTTCAATGCTGTTATTACATTTTTCATAAAAAGCTTTTAACCCAGTGAAAAAAATATTCGACCTCTGTAACTTCGAAATGCTCGTCTACTGCCACCTTCATTTCTACAAGTCACTGGCAAATCTTCGTCCTCTGAAGTTTTTTTTTCAAATTGAAAAACAGGAAGTAATCGCTACTGGCTGGGTCTAGATTGTATGGGGGGTGGTTCATTTCTGCAAAGTCTGTTTGGCCAAGGACACACCTTGCAACTCGCGCAGTGGGCACGGGCACATTGTATTGCAAAAAAGAGGCTCTTTTCGCCAGTTTGTCTCTCCTTCTCTCGACAACCACTTGATGCACTTTTGTTAACAATGCCTCAGAAATGTTTCCGCTCATTGTAGTTTTTTAGGAAGGTAGTCAATGAACAGAATCCTCTCACAATCTAAAAAAAACAGTAGTCATGAACTTGGATACCGATCTTTCTACTCTGAATTCCCGCAGTGGATTTTCTTCCTTTTCTATTTACTGCATTGACTCCTGTTTTAACCCTGGTTGGTACTTCCGAAACCATGTTTCATCACAGGTGACAATGCGAGGAAAAACGTCGCCAAGATTATCGCCACACATGTTCAAACACTCCTGCGAAGCTGTGAGTCGATTCTGCATGTCCAGCGAAGTGCACATCTTGCATGCCTTTTTCATGATTATGCACAATGTCGCCAATTCATTCCCTGCTAATGCATATGGCTTCAGCTAGATGCCATAACTTGATTCGTGATCCTCTAAAAACAAGTATTTTTTCATTTTTCAATATTTTCTTCGGTAACGGCAGTGTTTGGGAGACCTAATCAGAGATCATTTTCCACCAACTCGCTGTCGTCCTTGAAGTCTCAGCCCCAACACTTTACCGTGGTAAATTAAGGTCTCGACTCCCCATAAACTATAGGCATCACTTCAAATATTTTCGTCGGCGTTTGGCAGCTCTGTACACCTCTGTACTGACATGATGATGTTTACGGTTGAACCACTAAAACGTAATACTGCTAATGATATGAAACTCGGAATTTATACTACTGAAGGTATTCGCAATTGGTGACCTGCACCGTGTGACATTAGTGACACTTAAAAGTACTTAGACTCAAATCTTTTCAGTCGCTGCTCGTATTATCTGATTTCAAGATTTCAATAATTTGATACTTTTCAATAATTTTGATCCTTTTCATGGACTTAAAAATTAGTTGTGTTTGAAAAAAAGCATTTAATTTCGAGAACTCCTACATGCAAGAAAACCAGTACGTATTGCAGTTTTTTACTTCTCTCACCTATTACATGCTCCGTGTAACATACTTCATTCAATGTAAGGAAAATAATTTTTTTGCTGAGCATCACTTATTAACGGAAACTAGTAACTATCCATATTGATTAATAGTTAAAAGCCATCTACTAGTATCTTAAGTCCACATACTCACTCTTTGACATTACAGCTTCTATCCCACGAAGTTTTCGTTACATTATCGGTATTAATATTTCCTGATTAAATTGCCGAAGAATCAATCCATTTGGATTGATAATAATTAGGCTCATGGTGATTTCATGAATCCGCAGTCGTGCTTTTGTGTACAAATCGGCAAACAAAGTTAAATACTGTCAAGATCGATATCCAAAGATATTCTAGTAACTAAACCAAACATAGCGCATTTCGTTACATAATGATCATTTTATTGTAATTACTTTCCTTTTTGATTGTAATTTGTTACGACAATAAGTTTACTATACTGTTCATTTCATCTTTTTCAATTTATTTGAACATTATTTTTTTTTTTTAATAATCTCTTAATATTAATACATTAAATTTATATTTAATACATAATTACTTTTTTTTAATAGCTGCGTGTTTTTCTTTCATCCGAGGGAAAACACATTCTAGATCTGAAAAAATGTAGACAATTTCCTACATGATAAGTTAAATTAACAAATAGATAATATGTATGGTATTTTGGTCTCATTTTTATTACGACTATAATGTGAATTCCCGTGTCGATATATTTTTTTGATATTTAGTTTTAGTTTTAATTTTAAATTAATTTTATCATAGATGTGACATATTAATTTAAATATATATTTTGTAATATTTTTTGTTTATTTTTTCTTAGAAAAAATTAATGCTTTTGTTAAAAAAAGATTCACTTAATGTTTCTGGTTACTTTCCTCAGTATGGATAATAATTATATACATGGAGATGTGTATTGTTTGTAAATGTGGTGGTTAGAAACTTTGTACATTTCGTAAAATCGTTTAACCTAAATAACAAATAATGTTGCTGAATAAGTCGTCCGGGTATTTCTTATGAAACTTAAAAACAATTTAAAAGCTACAAGAAAGTTCATTCTATTGATTCAGAATCAAACATTATTGAGACAGAATCAAACGAACGAAATTATTATTTTGTTTAACTTCAAGGCATACTTTCGAAACAAGTGTGGCACTAGACACAAGTACAAATAGAAAAACAACAAATCAGCATTGGAAAAAAGTGGTATTGACTTTCCATGAGCCCTAAGGAAAATCAATCAGGGTTTTTTCCATAATCGTATAATCCCAATTTTTACAAACTGATCTCCACGTCTACATTTATATGTTCCTTCATCTTTCGAATTCTTGCTACTTGAAATTTATTTGAATAAAAAAAACGTCCCCAAAAAATGTTGGATTTTTATACACATTTAATTTATCCTTCAATCTGCATTATTCGCATCAGGAAACTTTCGTTTATAGTTGGGATATTAAAAATACTTTACTTTTATAAATCCTTCCATTGTTTTATGCCAGATGTTATTGATTCGAAGGCATTCTGATCGTAATGTTAATTAAGTATATTCTAAATACTATAGAAGAAAGCCTTCGCAAGTGGAATTCTGATTACAGTGAAGATACAGCGAAGGATGATTACGGTTGTTCGAACTACTTTTGGTTGAAGAATTCGTTTAGAAGTTCAGGTTTTTTTTTCTTCAAATTTGTATTAATTGGTTAGAATTCTATTGATTGTAAGTTTACATTATGATAGCATCTTGTTTGCCTTCTTCGAGTTCGATTTACAGGTAGCGTATTGCAATTATTATTCATGGTGTTTTCGGGGAGATAAGAAAAGTAATGAGATATTTTATTCAAACAGAAGTTATTACACTTTTGAAATATATAGCATTTTAAATATATGTTTCATTGGTTGCACATCGACAAATATAACTATAGCGATGAGTTGAGACTGGCTTAATATTAAAAGTCATATTTTAACATTGCCTTAGCTCTCATTATAAATATGAACAATCAAAAAATATTGGATTTTATATGCACATTGAAAGAATTTTTACAAATATATTTCTTCCCAATCTTAAAATAAATTAAAAAAATTGTACGTTTGTTTCGTGGGAAATTGTGCTGGTTCCTTTTAGAGAATTTCATAAACGTATTCAAGGATAATTTGTGCAAATTATTTACTGTATGCATGTTTCACTTGTTTTCTTGTAACATTTTACTGAATTTCTTTTTATTCAATTTATTCGAAAAATAAAATTCGACAAAAGCTTTTAATGAATTATGAACTCTTTTACAATTTAAAGCGTATTTCATTGGTTTTACCTTTGTTATATCTCTCTTTTTGGATTTATTGTTGTTTCATTTGTTTTTATATATGAATTTATTTTATTTGCCTTGATCAATTATGTTGACTTTTCTTGCCGAATTTCTTGCTTGACGAGAAATGGTTGAGGTAAATGGTCTGTAATTATTTTTAAAAAAAAGTATGTTAGCTACACAAACAAGTGAAATCATTCACTTAACTTGAGTTATGATGAATAAAATTATGATTGATGATGTAAATATGATGTAAAATAGAAGAGAATTTCAAGGTTAATAAGTCTCACACATATGAACTATATTTGGAGCTTAATTATAAAGTTGAGCACTAAAGACCAAATTTCATTTCACCAGGATTCATTAAAAGGCCGTGCCTCGAGCACCAACTGTCAATTAAATCCAATGTGTATTGCTCATTATGACATGCCACATTCAGATCCTTACTGATTGCTAATGTGGCCACGTCATCAGCATAAGCCTGCGCATACAACCTTTTTTGTTGCAGTTCCTTTATCAGGGAGCCAACTAACATATTCCATAGGAGCAGCGATAGGACACTTCTTTGAGGACATCTATTTGTTCTCAAGTATCATTTGGCTTCAGCTTCCGAAAGCAACATTCTCTGCGTCAGCATGGCATGGATCCATTTAACTGGGACTTTGTCTACGTTATGAGGTATCACATAACTCAGCTTCAAAGCTTCACATAACTCTCTAAATGCCGTGCAGTGAAAGGCCCTTCAATGACTATAGCTGTTGACTCTGGAATCCAGAAAATGAAGGGTCGAGTCGCATGATTATCCTCGCTACTAAGCATGTTGATTTTCAGGCAAGGGGTTGAACTTAAGCGCTTTACTGCGTATGGGTCGTTGAACAAGCCTCTCCAAATATTTCAACGTAAAAGAAGTTAGGTTAATCCGCCTAAAGTTCGTTAGATCCGATTAGTCATCTCTGCCTAGTTTAGGCATGAAGACTACCTTAACCTGTCGCCAAGATGACGCAACCTACCCCAGGGCTGGGCATGCGCAAAATACTTTTTTAGGTCTGCCTTCAGGTGATCAACTCCCTCCCCCTGCATAGGCTTAATGCTGATATCCTTGCCAGGCTATTTGAAGCTTTCAAAACCAGGAGACCTTAAAGGCCATCTTAGTATCCTGGAGGACATCAGACCCACAGCAATTAAATAAACAGGATAACCTTTGAACAAAAGTTGAGAGACACAATACCATCAAGGAACAAATAGGAAAACATCCTCGCATAAAGAAGCGCAAACATCGTATACAGATGGCTCGAAAATTAATTGTGGAGTAGAAGCAGGGATTGACTCCCTTCCTCTGCTTAGGCTTAATTCTGATATCCTGGCCAGGAAATTTGAAACTTTCAAAGGACATGATTGCATCTGCAACCTTTTTGCTGGTAACCTCAGATCTGACTGTGTAGCAGAAATTCCTACTGCTACGAAGAGCAAGAGGTTTGGTCAGAGATTTTTGCGCCTCTATGGAGTTCTGGTTAGAGTAAATAGCATTCAAAACAACAGTCCTGCCCCAGTTGTTATTTTTTTCAATGCTTCTTATTCTAAATACCTCTCAATGCAGGTGCAAAAAAGCAGTTAACACAACCCTCTCTGATAGAAGAGCTAATCTCGTCCATCAAAGAAATTTTGTAATGCTGTTTCTAATTACTCGCGCGGTCGGTGAGTTGTCGTCCTCCCATGATGTAATTATTGTCCGGAAACGATGAAAATCTGATAACGACAGGTCGGGAGAATATGGTGGATGAGGTAAAGTTTCCCAGAAAATTTCAGTTAGGGTGTACCTGGTGAGTGCTGCTGTATGTGGTCGTGCGTTGTCCTGGAGGAACATGAATTCCGAGACGAAAGCTATTGTCCCCGATGCTCATTCGGGCAAACCATCGTAGAGCACGAACAGCGCGTTTGTAGACGAGATTCTGACACAACATGGTCTAAAAATGTGATACATATCCTGCGTAGGGGGGAGCAAACCTTACTTTCACAGTATCCATGACCATATTTACACTCCAATATTTTCCACAAGACTGATCACATTTAAAAAATACTCAAGATTTCAATGACTTCAGATATCTCCTTTCAGAAAAGTATACCGATTCCGAGGAAATACGCTGACGTTCTGGGATAAAGAGGCATACAGATGAGTCATCCCTAAACCGATACTCTTAATACAATCACCTATAGCTAATCGTTTCCAGATAACTTAAAATAAACTAAAGATGCCATAAAATAACAGATTGAGTAGCCCAGTGGATAGAGCAGTGGTTTTTAGCGTGTGTGGTTCATGGCTCAAATCCATCCATCATTACCTACCGTGATCGGAGTAAGCCTAACACTGAATAGGTGGCTGAAATAAATCAGGGATAAAGTGAGTCATGGAACTTATCACTCCATATTCGCACACATTAATTGTGAATGAAGTACCTACTAACTTGAAACCCCAGACACAAGTAGTGCTATAGTGGAACTACATTACTGATATCAACATATTTAAATAGTTTATCAAACATTAGACTTACCTTGAAAATTAATCGAAAGTTCGACTCGTTATCAAAAAACGATTTTATCAAAATCTTTGAAGTTTTGCGGTTCCGCTAATTGTCAAACCTGTGGTTTATGTTTTCCACCACAGATACCACACGAGACACCAACTAAATGACATGCTCGAAGTGGTGGATAACACCATAAGCACGGAACGACAAAAGATAGTAATGCCAAACCAATCCATCTGAAAGAAATAAAATTATATGAGTAAATTTACATGTTTGTTGCTGAACAATGAAATTGCCAAATTTCTATTACTTATAGGGCTAAAATGATTAAAATTCCTCATCAGTTAATACCTTTTTGTGCAGCCACCTTCGCTGGTACATTCACATGGATGTGACGGAGTTTCACCCTCAGCATCACTCATGCAATGATAAAGCATACATCGCGCACATCCCATTCCCGATATACATTCCAAGCCGTTCTTAAAGTAGTCGGGTGCAAATTCGCATGCTCCCCGCTTGTTCCACTCCTCTGTGTAAAATTCATGACAGAATCGACAACGAATGCGATTCTTCATCAGACCAGGATGATCTTTTAGTAAGCCACCGGGCACATCAATCGCGGTACGTTTCTTTAAGCTGCACGCCGAGTCGCGTCGCGTACTCGTTATTACTGTACTTACTGGTTCGTCAACTACTGGATAGTTGTAATCATGTACCTGAAATAAAAAGGTAAAAACATTAACAGTCATATATTTCGGTAATTTCAAATTATTACTGCTGTTAGTTGAACATAAGAGTAATTGTCTCCGGGTGCTATTGTTGTTTGTTCTGAAGCTGTAGTGGCAGGAGGCGGAGGTGGTTTATCGCAAGATATGTAGTGAATACTTGACTTATCTCCACTTTCTGAAAAACGATACAGATCGATATGGGTTAGTAAAAGTAAAAGAAATATTTGATCAGTGCCTACTTTGGCTTCCACTTCCTTCAGGACTAGATTTATGTTCATCTGATAAATCAGAGCGAGGGAGATCAAGCGTCTGCAAATTGAGAAGACATATTTTATTGATTGGTATAATCAAGCATATGCGATTACCAAAGTTTGACAAAACCTTATAATATGTACTCACCATAAATACATCATCTTCACCGACCGAATCATATTTTTTGACTGGACGTGGCCAAATATTGTTTTCAGTCATACCTAAAACAAAAAGAGAAACTATTATCGAGCAAAGCTAAAACATCGATGCAACAAGATTCCACTTTCAATCGTTTTCGTTCTTTTTGAATTAAAACTTTTATTGAAGAAAGTAAAGGAAAACTCAAGAAGAGAATCATGTTTATATTTGATATTATTTCATTTTAATAAATTTAGAAGATTTTATTCTTTTCATTTGAAATATATTCGAATTGCATATACGGCAATGCGCTCAACTTAAACACCATGTACACCATGATTAAACTTACCAAAATTTATTATTAAAGATGTCCAATTTTATATGAGGCAAAACAAAGAAGAGCATATGATTTAGATTTGGAAAATCAATTTATAGATTAAGGTAACAAATTGAGCAATATAAATAAAGTAATGTTCAGAATTGAAATCATGTACAAAGAAGCAATGAATGAGCCTATTGTTTAAATGTCGAAGTAAAGTTACAAATCATACAGATATTTTACTTGATAACGAATCTGATTTATGCGTTAAAAATGAAAGTATGTTAATAGCAAAGACAACAGAAAATTATAAATGTTTAGATAATATTATATGCAACAATATTTTGCATATGAAAAGGATAAAATGTGATTATGAAGATAATTATGAGTACGTGCCTCCCATAGCCGTTGGACAATTTTACCGATTGATGTTTTTGTGGTTGTTTGTTTTTAGGGGTGTTTTTTGTTTGTTTGTTTGTTTGTCTTCGGTGTGTAGTCTTCTCGTGTATTTTTTGAACGTCTTTGTTAGTTATTCTTCAATTTTTGATCCCTGCTCGGCCTTTGGGCGTCCAGGGGCAAAAACTGGAAGAAGAATTTTCAAAAACATACAGAAACTAGACGAGAAGACAACACGATGATGATAAACAAGCAAACAAACAAAAAAGACTCTCAAAACAAACATAAAACCACAAAAACACAAACATCTCAGCCGAACATCTATCCGTAAAATTGCCCAACGGCTATGGGGGCACGTAGTCGAGTTTACCCAACTAATGTCCTGCAGTTCTGAAATATTTAAGGTATAATTATAATAGTAACGCAGCAGTTCGTTATGACTTTAGCTCTAACCTTGCGATGTTTCTTCTTATTTTGTAAGCAATTATTATAATTTAATTCATTTCATTTAATTTTGAACAAATAACTTAACAGTCTACAACCCAAATTAAAAATGAATACAAAAATAAAATCAAAAATAAAATTAAAATATAATACAATTGGAAGAAGTAGGAATATTTTTATATAGGCAAGAAAGTATATTACGAAGTTGATTGTTGAAAACACCAATACGCGATAGAAGAGAGCCAAGTTGAAAATTATTATGTATCTTTAGTGAACGCACAACGAGTGAATGAAAGCTACATTAAACAGTACAGTTGACCAAATAAGGTTTTCATAATAGCGCTCAACAAAAAAATGGCGACAATGGAGATGAGAAATAGCTACGACAAACTTTGAAAAGGAAACATTCGTTCCGATATGTGGATAGATGTTAAACACTAGTTATATGTATTTCACCGTTAGGTCAATATAAAAGGTTATGCATAAATCTAGATAATTGAACCGAACACACCGCACCAAGGAGTAATACATAAGGATAGAGCGAACAGTGAAAAGAATGATGTGGACACAAGTGGATATGTCAAAGGAAATTGGATAAATACGTGTAACAAAAATAGCGATGTGAGGAGTCTCTCTAGCAATGATATGAATGTGAATATCAAATTTAAGCTTCCGATCGAGATCAGCAAATGGTTTAATGGTTTAGAATAATGTCACAAATTGAAAAAGTGACGTTGAAAGCATTAAGTTTTAATTTAAAAGACAAATATATTATCAATTGATCAGTTAATACTTTAGAGTATTGTGTATCGGAAACCTTAAGATATTATCATGCAAATATAGATGAGCGTTTAAAATTATTTTTTGAGCATACAAATTTTATAAGTAATTTTTTTTCGAATTTAAAACAAATTTGTTTTTGCAGTTTGCTAAAAAGTTTCTGCTTCCCGATTGCACCTTTCAAAAATAAGGCAATATAGTCAACAAATGTTACTATTTTGTTACGTTGTGAAATTGATTGCAGACGTTATTCACATAAATTTTGAACATGGCTGGCTCTACGACCTTAAACTGTGGTGATGTTTCAATATTCTTTCATCACTAATTTGACTATTGACCTTCATATCATCCTCTGCTTCCGGTAAGATAAATAGAAATAGGTAAAGAGAGAAGTTATTTCTCTATTACACCTATATTCCAATCAATTGGTAGGCAATGAGAGTGGTATTCATCGTTAAAACAGGGAAAGCATCGCAAGCTAGGCCAAAGGATTGTAGGTCGATTTGTTTAAGCTCCTTTCTGCTGAAGATCTTAGAGAGAGTTGTAGAGTACTAGAAAATCAGTGCCTAAGCTTTACTCTGATCTCGAAATCACATGTATATACGAGGGCAAATCTGTCGAAATAGCGATACATATCCCTAGTTGGCCATGATAAAAAACCAATTGCTTAAAAGGAGACATGAACTTACAGACATCGAGGGTTGTTCAATAATGTGAGTCCTCAGTCGATTGTAAATGCTCTCCAAAACCTAGAAGTCAATTCGCAGTTAGTCGAACTTGTAAATCAGTTATTAAGAAATTGAGTATTGCATTCGACTTTTCATCAAGCGAGTAGGCAGTATGGGCATCCCCAGGGCAGTTTATATCTCCCTTACTTTGGAATTTAACAGTTAACGGGCTTCTAAGGAAACTTGGTTAAACTGGATGCAAAGTAATAGCGTATCTAAATGCCATAGCTATTGTCATATCAGGGAAATTTAACTCGACCCTATCGGAGAGATTAAATCATTCCTCACATATTCTATCGCAATGGTGTCAGGAGTTTGGCCTTAGAACTAACTCTAGCAAAACGAAACTATTGCTCTCCACGAGGAGCCATAGGATTTCATCTTTCGACCTACCGAAGCTCAATGGAACTTCTTTATGTCTCAGAAACAAAATAAGGTCTCTTGGACTTATTCTGGACTCCCTGTTTCTATGGAAGGAAAATATAGCAGAAAGGGCTCGCAAGGCATTATGAGCTCTTTACAGTTATAAGAGGACTATAGGAGTGAATTGAGGGCTGCAAGCTGTATCGTCTCCTGAATGTACGCTAGTATAGTAGAAACAATTCTGCTGTAGAGGGCAGTAGTTTGCATGTTCCAGCGGACATGGAATTTACTGCTGCCTAACCTTCTCTGTCTCATGGGTTTGAAACCCAATTCCCAAGTAGAGAGGAATTGGCGCGATGGTTATCCCTAGGAATAGATGCTGGAAAAATAATATACCGACGGCTCCAAATTGAACGACAGAGTGGGGGGTGACATATTTTTCACTGACCTTAGCTTGAAGCTTCCTTCCCGCCTGCCGGACCACTGCAGTGTTTGCGAGGAGGTGTTGGCAATTCTTGAAGTGGCCAATTGGCTCTTATGTAATCAGCTATTTTATGAAACAGTTATTCACCTACTGTGTGAATGCCCGGCCATTGCTGGAAAAAAGATGAAGTTTCTTGGCTTATACTTCTTTGCTGGCCTAATCGAACTGGCTTCGGTTGACTTGAAGAGGATCTCAAAGAGCATCAAGGACTCCGGGTGGATCTCCATTTAATAAGGGTTGTGCACTACGCAATGCAGTACCACAATGGGCCCTTGTGTGCCTAAGTGCTTCATATAGTGTAATACTAGTATTAAAGGATTTTCATTTTCTTTAATACTGGTTTATAGTTAAAGAGTCATGTGCTTCAAATACAATAAATAAGCAATTTATTTATTTTTAATCATGTTAACTTGTCTCATCCACTATTTGCGAAGCTTCTGTAATATATTTGACAGATGTTTTATTAGTTCGACTTGCTTTAAGGTTCAGCTTCTTCATGTAAATTGTAATTTCCTCTTTGTGTACTTCATCAAAATGACATTGTAGTACGCTTGGAGGCATATCAACGTCTATTCTAATTGTATCATTCATTTTCGCAAAGACTATTTCTTTTTAAAACTTCCTAAATTTGCAAAAACTTTTGGAGCAACTCTTTAATGTATTTGAATGATATAGTCCCTTTACCTTTCTAACCAGAAATATAGTATAATTTATAAAGTTTTTATAATGAGTTAATAATTTCTTATCTATAGAATGCTTCCTAGCCACATTGATATTAGAAATAATTTCGTTTTGGTACGTTTTTAGGTTTAATATTTTACAATTTTCATTGGCATCTTAGAAAGAGTAACAAATATTCATGCTCGCGGTGATTAAATCAAAAACTACAAGTGTTATTGCGTGTGAAGTATGTTTAGTGACATGAATGAATTTTTCATTTTTAAACGATTGACTGTGGAAACTACATAAGGCTCCTTTTAACAGGGCTGCAGAGTTGGAGTCGAATGCAAAGCCGATATTTATCATAGCCATGCTTTTCAATAAATAGATTTTAATAATGAATGAATGAATTTAAATATGAATTATTAAGCAAATAATTGTATAAATATATGCGTTGAAGTAAATCATTAAGAATTGTAAAAAAATGAAAGAACGAAATCTATCAAAGGCTCAGTTGAGTGTTTCAGTACGCTTAAGATAGTTCGTATTGAAAATGATTTGCTGTTGTAATAATAAAAAATATGGATAAGAAAAAAATAAGAATAACCATTTCATATATATTTGCATTTAAATCTTAGGATATATCTACAAATCAAATGCAAACATTATCTATTCTAATTACCGTCAATGAGTTCATTGTACGCCTTCACAACACCCTTGTCAAAAGCTCGTGCATCGGCAGCAGTTTGAAACGTAAGACCGTTGCGTTGTTTTCCAGCATGCCAATGGTGAAATGTCGGCATCACTTTATAATACTTTAAGTCGCTATTTATCACACAACTTAAAATGACCTAAAAAAAAATTAATGAATGATTTTTTTTCAAGGAGACTATAATTTGAGAGTAGTAAAAATTGAAAATCAGCATACTTACGTTTTGATCCGATATCCTTTGGCCGTAGATGATGTATTCATGTTCGCCATTGCCAGTGGGTAACCTAGCACGTCTACGTATGGAAACATTTGCTAGACCGCCCCCAGCCAGTGGGAGCCAGCCTTCGGTACTTTCGTCTCTTGTCATAACCTGTGCACGTACTCTTACTAGAAAGTCACTGCAATTGAAAGAAAAATGTTAATAGTTTTGATTTGAAATGAAAATTATAGAATTAAATTAATTCAATGATATAGATTAACGATATTTCTTGCAGTCGTGTTGTTTATTCGACCATGGTATCAGAGAACAACGCTTGATTGAAAAATTTTAATGGGGTTTATTTGTGTAATGCAATAAAACATAGATTTATTCCATGCATTATATAAAGGTGCATCTTCTATTTTAAGTAGGAACTCTACGTTTTATTGATTAAGGAAACGTTACTTGAGGAAGGTTTCGTTGCTTAGAAAACAGAGGATGCCGAAAGAATACTGAACACTTAGTTTGAGGGTATTTTTGATGCTATCTTCTGGGGTGCACATTTGATCTCTTTTTACTGAAAATCTGGTCATTTACTTATTTTTGATCCTTAGAATCTGGTCGACAAATAAAAATCAATGCTCCCACTACGCAAGCATATTGTAAACGAGGCTTGAAACAAACTATATATTTGCTTGGCATTGAACAAAGTCACAAACATTAAATCATAGATGTATTTCCGTTTTCATTCAGCTTTTTCTGTTCTTTTTACAGCTCGGGCTACATAGTCCACTTGTGGATATCCAACTTTCTATAGTCGGCTTGACTTCGATTGCCTGTCTTTCCGCTATGACTCATGTTGCTTGATTACCACGACTCGAACCAAATTCTCTGTTTTTCATCAAGTCCATCAACATCGTCGTCACGAATGTCGTATTTCAGAGACAAGCTGCCTGCCGTTTCTTGCCAAATAATATTGATACAGGCGACTAGCTACAGTATTCAGTCAAGAATCGAGAATAATCACAGGCTATACATACATATAATACACATGAATGGAAGTTTCGGAATAAAAAATCTTTGATTGTGAAACTATTCCATTTCGCTATTTCAATTTAAACTGGCATTGGGTCGGAAATTCTGAATGGGATATTTGCCAGTTGTTTCTCCCCACTCGTTGTTTTGTAACTTTTCGTTCAAAGAGCAAAGTTAACGGCTACGGCGAAAACTTTGTGAACGACAAACAAGAAAGGGAAACACGTGGAACAAATATGTTGCCAATTCCTTTGTAGCGCTTATTTTAAAAATACATTTTATGAACACTTTTGACATTCTGTATCCTCTTGTGAGGAAACAAATTAAATAACGTTTACGTTAATGCGAAATGGTCGTGAATTTAGACATGTATTTCATTGATTTTTGTATATTTATCTGCTTACGTCACTTCCTGATTCATTGATCTCTAAAATCATCGCATATAGGAGCCAAGCTTTTTATAATCTCAATTAATAGCTGATTCATCCCTAATGCCAAGTTTTATTAATAGAAATAAGAAGCAATATTACACAAATAGAGCCATGTATGTGTTTATGTTTTGTCTGGTCAAGTAAGTCATAATTATTTGTAGTGCTTGTTTGTTTTGAAAAGTTAAGAGACAGTGGTTGGTGCGTGACTTCATGGTGTGAATGCTGCATGTGAAAGACGTAGTTGAAAGGAAGCTGCAAATTTGAGTTTTTATCTCATTTGGGAAAGTTTTTAATTTTAATGCAGCAAATTATGCGGGTGAAATATATTGGAAGTGAAATTGGAATATTTTTCCTTGAGTCGAGGATATTAGGCAGCAATACAATTTTTCAAAGAGAGACAAAATGTCTACGAAAATAATTAGTTCTTTGCAGAAGATTATTGGCATACGTATTAATTAGATCACATCTGTTGACATCTGTGATAATAAGTATTTTTAGATACTCAGATTTTTTGGATACATCAATTGCTTTTTTATAGCCAGTTTAGTTCTTTCTGGAATAAAGTCTAGTGGCTTTCATCCGTTGATTTAGATTCTATTAAAATAAAAATGAAAAATTCCATATAAATTAAATAAAATCAAAATGGCATTGGGTAGATAAAGCTCCTACCATACGCCAACTGGTTTATTTTTGATGCATAAGGACCCTTTTTTATCGCTTCAACCTTAACATCTTCTCAATTTATAATGAAACGATCGAAGGGAAGCATATCTATCTGGAGAATAATGAATTGAATTTGAATAATGAATTTCCATGTTTCCTATTCATTTGAGATTATTATTAAAGTAATCATGACCTGTTGAAAGATGGCAAAAATAGAAGTTGTCTTCACCCTTCCCAATGATAACAATGGATATTCGGTCATGATTCTAAAAGTCACCCACTTAATATATTGTTCCCGTAGGAGTGTTGAAATTTCGGCACATAGGCACCAGGGGATCTATAGGGATCACCACGGCTACAACTGTCGCATTGTTTTCCTAGATCGTATACCAACTGTTTTTACTTAGCATATACTCGTACTATATCTTTGTAGTGGGGCTGTAACTATTAACAACCTTCAGCGGGCCTCGTTAAAAATGTCGATGGGTTAGATGTTCCCATTGGATCAGACAAAGATTAGTGGAGAGACAACGATATAAGCTTATTGGAAAAATACGTAGCAATATATTTGGAAAAAATTAAGAAAGATTAAGTTACACCAACGTTACACAATTTTAGGTCGTAGACGTAGATATAGGCGTTAGATGTAAACATAAATCAAAGGTCAAAGACTGGACTGCAGAGAGTCGAGTATGGAATCTTACGGAATCCCGGAGGAAGTATAAAAACGATGGATGGGAAAGTAACGATTAACGACAACTTTATAAGTACGATGAAAGATATAGGATGCTAACCAAGAGAAAAGAATTCCGAATATGCTAAAATAGCTGGGCTTTTCAGCAGCATATAAAGATTAGCCATGTTAAATGCTCCCCAAAAATCTAAATTGCGTTAGCTTGACACTCATCGTCAAGCCACAAATTCAACTAGATTGTTGATAAGTGGAGCGTCCTTTAATGAAACCGTGCTGTTACTGACGTAAATATTGACGATTCTTAAAAAATTGCAGGAAAACAAGAAAACAGAGATGTCGGTCTATAGCTCGAAACTTTCTTAACATCTTCTGATTTTAATAACGGAAGAACATTAGCTTTTTCCATTACGAAGCAAAAATAAAGAAAAAATGGAAAAAGATTGACAAGGGAATACTTAACGAGGAAGAAAGACATTTTACGAAAATATTCGAAATACTATTCGGACCGCTACTGCCATAATAATTTGGAAGGAACTGTTATTTTTCCACTTCAAGAGGGTTATTAGGAGGTCAACAGTCACGGCCAAGGATGCACGTATGGGTTTAAACTATTGGAGATAGTGTAAGTGCCAGAGAAATAGGAAACACAGAAGTCAGCAAACATATTACACATTCCTTGAAGACTATGAAACGCATTATCTTCAAACATGACGATATCAGGATGTTTTAATGCTGTTTTTATAGAAGAAATGCAGAGCCAAAATGATTTGAGAGATTAGATGAGTATATTTTCAGGAAATAGTTACGTTTGGCGGCAGAAATTATATTTATTACCACAGAATTTAAGTAGACTGGAAATTAAAAAAAAAATATTCTATTTCTGCTTAGATTTTTAGGAGTGGCCATATCGAACTGGCCATATCGCAAAAGCATGCACCGCTGTCTCATTCTGTTTGTTTTCTAATGAGCAGGCAAAACCAAGAAAAGCTAATCACATTCTAAGCTCAGGAGCGTGTAAAGCTTTCAGAGAAGCGCTTGAAGCGCAGAAGAAGAAGCTTCGTAGATGAGGATTCTGCAAGGGAACACACAGAGGTGTCGTACGGCGGAAGATTTGTTCACGCAGTTGGTGTACGAATCCAGAGTCCATATTGGAATGATTAGTGAACCATATCGAAGGAGAAATCCAGAGACTTGGTATACAGACGCTTCAGGCTATGCAGGTCTATGGGTTGCAGACGTTCGAGTGGATTAGCAGGGTTCGGGTGGTGGATATGTTTGGATTCAAAAACCAGGTATCAATTTCGTCAGCTGCTATTTCTTGCCAAACGACCCAATTAGGGAATTTCGTAGGAAAATAGAAGCAATGGAAGATACTTTACGAGATCTGCCGGGTGCATTGGTGGTGGCTGGCGATTTTGACACGAGAGCTTTGGAGTGGGGAATGCCAACCCAGAGCACACGAGGAAAATTAATTATGGAGATGGTGGCTAGATTAAACATGGCTGTACTAAATAGGGGCTCAACACCTACGTATCGCAGACCGGGGTACGAAGAGTCTATATCCGATTTAACTCTCGTTTCGGAAGTATTGTCAGCGCTGACGAAGGACTGGAGGGTTATGGAAGGGTACTCTGGCAGCGTTCATAAAAACATCAGCTTCTGGCTATCAAAAGGAAAACCAAAACTCGCAAAGCTCCAGTTGGAAAATACTTGGCTGGAATATTTCCAAGTTAGATAGGAGAAAGCTCTTGGAGTCGTTTAACGATATCTTTTCTGGCGACAGAAAGAAGAAGGAAGAGCTCATGGGAGGCCAATTAAAGCCACGACTATAGGCAGCAATACGAAGGGCCGGTGGCGTTTCGAAAAATCAGCATGGGTTCCGTAGTGACCACTTAACAATAAGTGCCATCTACGAAGTAATCGGCGCAGTAGAGCCCGCCGAGGCTCTACTGAGCTTTTTAGATATTTTAGAGGTTCTTGAGAGGAATTTTCAGGTACAGAACTACCTGTTAGCCATAGTTCGAGACTATCTGAAGAACCGTCGCCTTATATGTATATGAGACGAAGCAGGGAAATAGCCGGACAAATATTACTGCCGGAGCAATACAAGGATCTATTCTCGGGCCAGATCCTGGGAATGCTGCGTACAACGGGTTCCTGCGCCTTGAAATGCCAGAAGATGTGCTCTTGGTAGGTTACGTTGATGATGTAGCAGCTGTCATTACCTCCAGAAACCCCCACCTTGCTCAGCTCAAATTAAATCAAGTAATGAGAAGAGTTGAAGGCTGGATAGAAAACTATAGTCTCCAGCTGGCGATTTCATGCTTACGAAAAGAAGGATACCAACCGTCATACCCATCACAGTCGGCTCTGAAGTAGTCGAAACCAAAAAATCTGCGAAATATCCCGGAGTGGCTCTTGACTCCAAGCTGACTTATGGCGAACACATCCAGAAAGCATGCGATAGGGCGTTTGGGACTGTCATCTCGCTGAGTCCTAGCGCGAGTCAACGCAAACTGCTTATGACGGTGGCTCATTCAACGCTGCTATATGGTGCGGATATAAGCCATCGCCTTAAAATTTGCAAAATATCGATCTAGGATGACAAACGTTCAAAGCAGAGGGGCGCTACGAGGCGCCAGCACATACCGTACGGTATCAGGTAACACCGTGTTGGTCATATCAGGGGTAATCCCAGTCGATTTATTGGTGAATAAGCGTAAAGAGATCTTTCTGAATAGCTCGGAAGTGGAAAGAGCGCGAACTCTTAAGCTTTGGGAGGAATGCTGGGCTACGAGCACAACGGGGGCATGGACGACTACGACTAGGTTGATTCGTGCCATAAAACCTTGGCTTAGTCGTGACCACGGTTAAATATATTTCTGTTTGTGCCAATTTCTATTAGGCCATGGCTACTTTAGGAAATACCTTCATAGAATGGGAAAAGTCAGAACGGAATGCTGCAAATACTGCATTAAAGAAATTGATGATGCACTGCATACTTTCTACAAGTGCCTGCGCTTCAGAAGAGAACGCGAAGCGCTCTGGTCTGCAATCGGCCCTGCGACGCCAGAGACGATTGTCGAAGCGATGCTCCGTTCAGAAGACGCTTGGGTACGTGTCTCAGTATATTTAGAGACGGTATTACGACTGAAAATAGAAGATGATTGCCTAAAGGACTCCTCCTGACAGAAAAAAAGTAGTCGTGTTGGCACCTGATAGGTGTTAGTGGCACAGCCGAGTCGAAGTAACGCGAAAGCGGTTCCGACTCGGATTCCTGTGGTCAGTGTGTGATGTTTTTTAGTGAGTTGAATATCACATAATCCTGCATCTTTCGCAGGATACCTATGGACGTTTTTCGACATCCGTTAAAAAAAAAATAATTGTTACATAGGAGCTCAGATTATGTCCATAGCAGAAAAGCCTATATGTAGACATTTGGCCTTCCAGCTATATTTTATAGCTCAGTGTAAAATGTACATAGCGCATGCGACCATAAATGCTGCGTGATATTAAATAAGACTAGGCACTATGTAGATTTTTTTCAGTGGAGCAGAGATTTTTCAAATACATTTGAAATTGATTGTGTTAGATACTTTTCTGTTATACGACAGTGATATAACTGCTTCTTGCGATATCGCTTAATGTAGGTCGCTAATTGTTCAAGCATTAGATTTTGTCATATCTGCGAGTGTTTTTTTACCAGATAATAATAACAAAAGCACCCATTGCTCTGAAAGTACTAATCTGAGTGGAACCTCTCTTAAGATATGTGAGACGAAACAAACGTAACAGTTTGGGTATCGAATTGGCGGGAACCTCCATAGTAAATTGAAATGGTGATCGCAGCAATCGAAGATTGGCACGAATGTGCAAAACAGTTAAAAAATTGTATGTAAATTTATTAAGACAACTTTTCAGAGCTCTTAAAGTTATAATGAAATAATCTGAATGAAATATGTACAGTAACAGTTGGAAAAAACTATTGCAATCAGCAACCAAGCGACAATATGTCTATAGTACAAACGGAAAACAGGCGCCAGCTCGAAGTTGGATTTATCGTGGGATCAACTGGCTCCAACCACTTCTGCAATGTATCGAGTTCTGTCACAAGTGCTAGCATATTTGTGCGTTACAGCATTGCGAAGGCGTTAGTGTTGAATTCAGGATGATATCCGGTCATTCCATCACTTAAGGCTTTCGGCACTGTGCCAGTTACACTCGTCGTTTAACCTTCAAGGAAAGCTCTCTGCACCCAAACGAGCATTTCATTTCATGTCATGTTGGCAATGTAATATGCCACTTGCGCCCGGTTAGTTGGAGGCCATGCAAGGAATGAATGGAGACAGTTCATTGATTAAAACCAAGCAATAATGGGGAGCGCAAACACGCACACTTGCACTGCTTCACTTCGGTCGATTCGGTCGGTGTGATAATGTGCGGATTTGTGAGATTCTGATTCATGCTATCCATTTGTAGTGAGGCTAGGACATTATTTTCGTTTGTGTTCGTGTTTGTTGTGTAGGACATGGCTACCTCTCACAGTCCTGCGCAAATCTATGCGGGACTCATCAGCGTTCGTCCCTGCTGAGTTGGATAAATGTGTATTGGCGCCCATTATTGCATGAGCATAAGCCATAAGTGAATGAATTAATGAATCTTACCTTGATGGTGTTCTGGTCAGGACTTGTCGATTTGAATATTCAGAGCTATCAGATTCGTGAGCAAACGACTTGGATAGAAAAATCTATAGACAATTTGATTTGAGCAAAAGCGTTAATTTCAAAAGTTTCAACTATTCTTCAAACACGATTGCATTTCGTTACGTACTCAACTTGGGCACTTTAATCCTGGTAAAAAAATCACCACTATCTAATTTGCATTCAAGATAATCTCACTACCAAATGTAAGAGACGTGATTGACACTGCATTAATCACTCAAAGCAGCTATTTCCAATTCGAGCAATTCATCTGATTATTATCCTGACCTGTCCATACACACGAGCACAATCGACTATAAATAAGGGCGCATAGCACTTCTCCATGGATAATAAAAAAAACGATCCCATGCTTGTGTATTACATCGTATCTGGGATGGTCGCTTGCAAGGACATCATTCTGCTGATTCCCTCACACATTTGTGTACATAAATCCATAAATTGGGGCACTATAAGCGTTCTAAAGACTAGAAAAGCGAATGTATGCACTGCATGACATGCTAGGGTGGGAAGAAGCCATGCAGGTTTGGTTCGTTCATAGTTGTTGAAATAAAATAACGGTTCTCAAACATTCTCTATTCTCAAGGATAGTTTGATGAAAAATATATTTTTATATCGATGTCATGAGTAAAAGGGACACTGCCGTCGTTTAAGCTATTTTCTCCTATTTCACTATTTCAGGTCTCTCGTTCCTGCGTCGCTTCGACAAACTATTAATTTCATTCATAAGAGGAGTATGAATGATGTCGGTAAAATATTGTAGCTGGATGAAACGTCATCGACTATTGGAGGTCGACGGTGTCCATATAGGATCGAGCTGGCAAGTGGTGAGTTGATTCAGTGGCGCTTGCAAGCTCCGGAACGAGGCTTATGAGTGTAATATGGGTGGAAATTAGGTCATGGAAAACAAGCATTCATTGCGTTACTATTCAGATTTAGGGTTGACTAACTATAGCGCATGGATTGAGGTGGATAACTGATGGCAGCTACGCTAGGACTGTTCGAGTGGGGACCGTGAAGGTTATCGGACATAGTTCTATTTTCGGTACCATTATAATTTTGGCAGGTAATTCACATGATATATTTCGGGACATAGGTCGCGTTTATACGAGCACGAGCAGTTGGACAAGTGAAGGTTGCTTGGGCGATGTCCTTGTTGTCTATGTAATTAGTCATATGAATGACCTCCATTGTATGATGGTATTTCTTTTTTGAACCGTTTTCGTTGTATCTATTTGTTTCTATTTGATTATGTAAATCTGGCGTACACTCGATTGGAATTCATTTAGGATTGAGAAAGGCAAAATATACCGTCCCACGCATGGGCCAAGCAATTCAAAAATATTATCCTCAACGGTTTACTAATTATGAATGAAAAACGAATTTCAAAGAGAATTTCGAAAACAAAGTATTTCTAAAACAGCAAAACATTTTCGTAAAATTATATAACAGCATCTGATTTCAATTTGAATTAAAAATGCGATAACCGTTTCTGGAATGAGTTACGGATTGTATGAATGAATTTTCAATCGAAGTATTTTAAGTACGCATAGATTGTTGACAAGGCGGGAAACACAAATTTGTGTGACGGAATGAATGAACGAATTTCGCGGCGCCAAATTCTGATTAGGCAATCAAAACATTTATTGATAAATCTTTTAGATAACTACAAGCTTTATCGAAAATTGTAATTTCGTTTTCATGAATCAATCGCGACGAAATGTAAAGGAATATGTTTAGCCGTAAGGTGTATTTGTCCTGGACGGAATTGTAATCCAACTTATTCAATATATTATGCAAAAATCTGAATGTGATTATTGTTCGGATTTTGTTCTGGGCGCTCAAAGCATATCCAATGTCTTGGTAATCAAAAATAGGTATGTTATTGCGACTTGAAAGGAATGTATGTGGGAGTCGGTAGTGTCGACTGCAGAAAAATCAACTGTAATATTATGCCGAAAATTAAGTAATCGGTTGATGCCAAACCCACGATATTTTGTGATATTGATGTAGTGTATATTGTGAGCTTTTGAAACGGAGGGTTCAGAATATCCTGTATGCGGTCTACTTCGTACCATTTTATAGTTTGTACTTCTATGTTTTATCAGTCAAGATACGATGTGAAATCCCAATAAAACAAATGATGTGGAAGTGGATATTTATGTTTTTTATTTGGAAGGAGAAGGCTAAATATTAATCATAAAATGTTATTTTATTGAGATGACCCTGACTACTATAATGTGTATATAGTACATTCTTCCGAGAGTCCCCTAAAACGTGCTTTATCATTCATTCAAATGTATCATCCAATCGTATCCAATCGTAGGAATAATATTACCCATACATTAAAAAGGAGATGTAACAATATACAGCAACTATAGGAGTACAGCATTTTTGAGCGTTTCCTATAAGCTGCTCTCTTCTATTCTGCAAGAGCGGATAGCCCTATACGATAAAAACATCGGACAAAACCAATGTGGTTGCTTCCCAGAGTTTGCATGGGTTTGGAAAAGGTAGATCTTCCCCTCTAACCCTTGAACTTCAACTAAGTTGGTCGCTGCCGTCTTAGACCAACAGAAGCAAGTTGATATGGTTTAAACTGATTTTGCTAAGGCTTTCGACTCTGTTGATCACAGGCTCCTTCTTTTATAACTTCAAGGCTAAAAACTGATCTTCTCTTGTCCTGGTTCTCATCCGATGTTTCTGATCGTAGCTGCGTTATATCTGTGAATTCACGTTCTTCCTCCCCTTAGTGCCCTCTTTCTGGGGTTTCTCAAGGCTTAATACTGATTCCTCTGTTATTCCTGGTATTTATCAAGGATCTCCCATCCGTTATCCGTTCTCTCTGTTTTCTATTTGCTGATGACTTTAAAATGTTCAGAGTGATTGATTCGCTTGATGATTGTCACCAGTTGCAGCAGTTGTGTCTTCTCAAGTGAGTGGTGCTCAAGAAACTTTCTTACTCTGAATATATCTAAATGCCACCTAATGTTTTACGCTTGTAAAATGTCTCGTCTAATGTTTTCCTACTTTTTATCCGGATCGTCACTTGGGGCTGTCGACAATTTTAAGGACCTTGGTGTGCTCTTCGACTATAAACTTAAATTTGATAAACACATTACACAAATAGCTACCAAGGTCTCTTGTTTGTCCAGCTTCGTCTTCAGGTCTTCCTCTCGTTTTACTACCATCACTACTTCCATCCATCTGTTTTTATCACTTTTGCGTAGCATCCCCGAATGCTGTTATCAGCTATGGTCTCCCCCCACCTTGTCTATTTAAATGATGACATAGAGCGCGTCCAGCGTAGATTTACACGCTCATTATTAAGGTAAAATTAAAAAAGCATTCAAAACATGTTGGAGCGCCTACAACTCTTACCCAAGCAGAAGAGCAGACTCTTGTTAAATGGATTCTTGAAGTCGCGAATCTAGGTTTTCCTATAACAAAAACGCAATTAATTCATAGTGTATCAAAATTGACGAAAGAAGTAAATAGAGACAACAAATTTAAAAACGGTGTCACCGGTGTAAATTGGTACAAAGGATTTTTAAAACGAAATCCGGAGATTTCTTTGAGAATGTCTCAAAATTTAACAACTGGGAGGTCCAGGATTACGGAAGAATCTATTAGAAATTGGTTTGCTAAAATTTCAACCTATTTCGACAGTTTTCCTGAGCTAAAGGAAATTTTAAATGAACCGAATCGAATTTTCAACTGCGATGAAACAGCATTCATTTTGTGTCCCAAAGACAAGAGAGTCCTAGTTCGCAAAGGTTCAGTCCATACTTATAATCGCACGGCCAACGACGAAAAAGAATGTATTACAGTGTTGGTAGGCGCCTTAGCCAGTGGAAAGCTTATGCCTCCTCTTACTCTGCTGCCATATATAAGGATCCCTAAAAATGTAATAATGAAAATGCCTGCTGATTGGGGAATAGGAAGATCTGATTCGGGCTGGATGACTTGCGAGCCTTTTTTTGAATTCATAACAAACTGTTTTTATCCGTACTAGCAGAAAAATAATATAGATCTACCCGTGGTTTTGTTTATCGATGGCCACTCTTCACACATTTCGTTGCCTTTGACAAACTTTTGCAGAGAAAAGGGTATAATTCTTATAGCACTTCTGCCAAATGCAACGCATCTCCTGCAACCAATGGACGTTGCAGTTTTTCATCCGGTTAAACAGGTTTGGAAGCAAAAGGTTAGTGATTGGCGACTGCAGAATAATGGCGAAAAGCTTAAACGGGAAGAATTTACATGTCTGGTAGACTCATGCCTAAAGGAAGCAGCAAAGTCAGACACGATTAAAAGTGGTTTCAGGAAATGTGGCTTGTATCCATTCAATCCTAACGCTGTTGCATACGAAAAACTCCTCACGAACAAAAACATCACTGTTTTGCCTGAAGCGAATAAAGAAATTATTTGTAACGAGGTTTTTACTGACGACCTCGCTGATAGACGTGTTGGCGATTACAACTCATTTTTATCCACCCTTGAAAAAGAAATAGGAAATGCGAAGGTTGAAATTTTTAGAGCGAATTCAGAGTACGCGTGGCTGGGATGCGAAAAAGATGAAACACTGAAAGAAAAACTCTTGGTTGGTTCAACTATTTTTAATAGTATTGCAACGATTCATTCAAAATCGTTAAACGAACTACGGAAAATAGTTATTTTTATTATGTTAATATAGTTAATTTAACGATATAAAAGTAGTTGGTTCTGGTTGTACAAAAATATCGCAACGTTCATGAAATCAACTGTTTTAATTGTTTCATAACCACGAAAATTAGTTGATAAATAGAAAAATTTTCATCAATTCACTCAAAACTTCAACGTTTCGAATTATCAACTGTTTTTATGGTACTTAAACTACTTCGCAATAGTTGATTTCAACAAACGTAATTCAGTGAGCAACGTCTTTGGAATTACTCTACGCAAAGTAGAATGGTTTCAACATTTGGATGTTTTTCATGCTCCGAATGAAATTGTTTATCAACCACGCGTCATGGTGCATAAAAGTAATCAACAATTTTCTTATGGTTGTTTTAACTATAGCCCTAGTTGATGCAAAAACAACTAAGGAAAACTGTTGATTTTCCATACTCCTCATACTCATACTCCTATTCTATCATAGAAGTTTCATATGCTACATGGCAAAATTGTGTTCGGTTTGCTGTTCGATATAATTCATATTCATGTTGTGCTGTGAAGCCTTTATATTACGTTGTACGACGCTATTTTGTTCACAATACAGCGTTTTCCGCTGTGGCATAGCATTGGGCTGCGGCAAAGCGCAGTCAAAAAATTAGAATGCACTGTTTTGTATGGTAACGCGCACAATAGCTGCGGCCGAATTTGCGGCAGCGGCAGAATTTGCCAAATATCTAATTTTGCCGCACCGCTAGCAGTGATACCTACCATAGGTTGGCATCACCTTTAGGTTGAATTAAATCTGTTTGAATTAGGTTGAATGATCTGGTGGAATAGACAAGCGATGGCTGATGTGTATTGTGATAAGCCAACCTAATTCTCGCACAACAGCATTTAGCAATACAAAAGAAAAAAAAATGAATTTGGTTGGTGCCTTGGTTGCATTGACAGCGACATTGTCGGTGCATTGTGATTCACCAAATTCAACTGCGGCATTCACGCCTCCCCTGCCTATATTTCGTACTATGTATGGAAAAAAAGTAAGCAACCACAAACAATGGTTGGAATACCATTGTTTGTGGTTGCTTACTTTTTTTGCACCACGGACGTTGTTTATCAACCACGCGTCATGGTGCATAAAAGTAATCAACTATTTTTTTATGGTTGTTTTAACTATAGCCCGTAGTTGACGCAAAAACAACTAAGGAAAATTGTTGGTTTTACCAAGATTTTTCTTTCAGTGAAGTCTTTTCTATTTGTGGAAATCTGTCAACGAAAAAATTTCCTGTGAAAATGAAACCCATTTAGACGTGTTCGATAACATAACGCATCATGAACAAACCCTAGATGCAAACATAGACGAAGCGGTGTGGAACAATTCAGATATTTTGGAATTCGACGTACAACTCGATGGTTCATTAATCGCGTCCACACCAAAAGGTAATGTACACCCTAAAAGCCAAATTTTAGCAGGTAAAATATCAGCAGACCAAAGAGAAAAAACCCCAGAATTTAATATGGAAGAAACATATGACATATTCCAAAAATCTAAAATAAAAGAGGCATCCACAGTTGTCCATTCTCAGTGTTATCCCACCCCTTTTAAAAAAGCTCTATTTTGGCCTGAAGTAAAAGCCACGGAAGCCAGAAGAGTTAAACGGAAAATTACTCCAAGCGTTGCTACTGCTGAAGAGTTTTTAAATTATCAGCTTAAAGCAGACAAAGAGAAAAAAGAAAAGGAAACCAAAAGACTAAGAAAAAGCAAGGGTAAAGAAAACAAAAAAGAATGCGAAGTAAATAAAGGTGATTTTGTTGCCGTTATTTATGAGGGTGAACGTTTTCCGGGAATGGTGTTAGACAAAAATAACTCGGATTACACGGTAAAAACAATGACGATGAGTGGTTCAAACTGGCGATGGCCTGAAAAAGATGACATCCTAACGTATGAAGAAAAAGATGTATTAAAAAAAATTAATACTCCATTGCTTTTGAATCGTCGAGGAATCTACGCTATATCAGATTTATATTAGTTTAAGAAAATTTAATTTGTGTTAGTTAAAATAAGATAATTTAAGTATAGATACCTTATTTATTTATTTTCTAAAGAACCTAATTTAATTTTGTTATTGGGATTTTGTTGCTTATTAACTAAGAATTTGGTTTAATATTAGTGCATAACCTATTTTGACTGCATCGCAGTTCAGATTTTGTGACGTAAATTATTTGTTAATTCGAATTTTTAAGTATTTTTGTTTCTAAAGAATGTATTTGTTTCTGTATTACATATATTCATGTATATTAAACGATTTTTTATTTGTTGAATTATTTATTCGAACATATCATCAAAATCTTACTCTCATATAGAATTTGAACATCGCTATCCTTTAGTGGCCGAAGTTAGATACATGACATGACGAAGTTAAAAAATATGGATAATTGCCCTGACGAAATTCGGTACAAAAATAAGTTTGACATTAATTTAAAAAAAACTTTGATAATGAACAAATCAAGTCCTTTGAATATGAGATTTACAAAAACAACGCTTCGTTCAATTAATTTATGTACCCGCCACTTGAATTTATTAAAAACAAATATCATTTCACTCTGAGCTAAGTGAAATTTTTCTTAACATGACGAAATTATGGTGTTTTACCTTATTTAGGTTTCATGTACCAAATTTTGTGAGTATAGTGATATCGTTTGTCCTTATTTAAATTCCCTCTTTAAAGTCTCGTCGAGTGTTCCTTGATGAGTGTCTGCTTTTCAGACTCCTCTACTGTCCTATGCTATCTGACCTTGGGTCGAAGTTTTGTTCCGGGTGACTAATCGCTCAGATAGATCGGTGTTCTTAATCCCGTTTACTCGAATCGACGTTCTTTTCCATTCGCCATTATTGCGTATCCCCAGGAGACCCAATGAACTACAGGTTGGTCCTTTTCCACCAGCCTTCTCTAGTTTTAGACGTCATATCAAAGCCTTAATTCTTGAAAATTCTTATAATTTTTGATTTTCTTTTATAACTTTTTATTAAGCTTTTTACATTATTGTCTTTCACTACTTCTTCTGTCTTTGTTTCATTTTTTGTTACCTTAATTATATTATACTTTGTTTTGTATTGTATTGGTATTGTAATTCACCTTTTTCGAAATTGATCTTTTTTAATGTAATTTAAATGAGTTATTTAATGGATTATTTCTTGTTTTTCTCCTTCTTTTTTTGTAATTAGGCTTGCTCCTGTTAGAACGGAAATGAATAAATAAAAAAATATAAAAAACAATTGATTAGATTTTCGCTCTAACGCAGGCGATGAAAAAATATTTGTTATGTTTCTGGTGGGAGTCAAAGAGCAGAGTCAAGTACCTATAATCTTCATCTTGCTAATGTCGGACAGAATATGTTCTACACATTCGGACGTTTCTCCACAGTATCTGCAGCAGTCTTCACGCTCCGTAACCATCCAGTGGAGGTACTTTTTACGAGAAAGGTAACCTGTCAACGCTCCACATATGGCTCCTGTGCCACTTTTGCAGAGAGCCATTGCTTCTTTTGCTCTTTTGTTATCCAAGCCAAGTTATTTTTCTGTGTGTTTCAAACCATTAAGATTAGCCCAGAAGCTTTCGATCTTTTTCTTGTTCCATGTTTTGATTTTCTTGCCCGTGTCTGCTTTGATAAAGCCTCAGTACGAAGTAGGACCTTAGAAGGGCATTCTTGCTCCTAATTTGGCCTTGGTATCAGCTTTCTTGTTTCCTTAGTGCCCCTCATGACCCGGGATTCATATTAACTCGAGGCTGTTCTGTTCCCCTAATTCATTTAGAGCCTCTAAGAGTATAGCTGAATTTATGTGATCGCGATTGATATCATTGAGAGCCGTTTGGCTATCCGATAGGATCTTAATTGTAACCCTTTTAGTGTTCCTTATCAATATTATATGTGTGGTTCTAAGTATAGCAGATAGTTCTGCTTGATTGATGGTGGCCTCCTTTGGAAGAGAGAGCTGCATTTTCCACTTGGGGCCTATGACCCTGGCTCACAGGCCAGAATCCACCTTTGAGCCATGCGTATACCACATTTAGACATCTTTGTACGAGAGAGGTGGGCTATCCTCCTATTTGTTCCTTGGTGGAATTGTGACCTTGAACCTATTCCCGAAGGCTGCTTTGGTATTTATTTGACCGCTGAAGTTCAATATTTCCATTATGGATCCGATGCCTATTAGCATTTTAAGGTGGCCTTTTAGGTCTCCCGTACCTGGAGGCCTGTTGTAAGCTAATGGCCAGTTTTGCTGCTTCCTCCTGAATTTTGAACTGTAGCGGTTCCAGGTTTAGAAGGACCTGCATTTTTGCCGTTGGAGTGGAGCTCATTACTCCTGTAATCATCAGGTAGAACATCCTTTGAAGCCTGTGTAGTCTATTAACAGCAGCTTTTTTGTGGTTTTCTTCCATCAAACTGCAGCTCCATGTTGGATAATAGGTCTCATCATTTGTTTGTATGCCTAGAGTGCCTGCTTTGGAGATAGTCCCCAATTGCAACCAAGCATTGGCCTTATCGCCCAGAGTGCGTTAGTGGTCTTCAGTATCGTTTTGTTTAGATGATTGTCCCAGGTGAGTTTTTTATCTAGGTGGATTCCTAGATATTTAGCTCTTTTTGCAGGCATACGACTGTGCCCTGAATTATTAGGGCTCCTGATTTTTCTTTTTCTGGGGAATGGATGAATGAAATCCTCTTCCTCGCAACATTGGATTATTTCATTTAAGGCTTTTTGAATTCTGGATCTCAAGGTATCCAAGTGTAAGCTTTTTATTATTACCGTGATGTCGTCCGCATATCCGAGAGCAGTTGGGCCTTTACTATTGAGGGTCACGAGAGGGTCATCAATTAGTAGAGGCTATAGCAGGGAGATAATACCCTTCCCTGTGAACCTCCCCTCCTTGTGTCTGCCCTTAGCTTCGAGCTCCTCAGCTCCACAAACAAACCTCCATACCTTAGTATTTTACCCGCCCATTTTGCTACTTCTTGAGAGTCATCCATTCTCTGAAGAGCGTGGTACAGCGAGTCGGGTCTTGCATTGTCAAAAGCTTCTTCTGTGCACATTAAGGCACATTGTGCGATTTCATTGCCATCGAATGCTTCTATTATTTGTAAGGGTTTATGTGTAGCTGATATAGTTGATATGCCCTTTTGGTAGGCAATTTGTGAAATCGTATTTTTTACAGAAGATCACTCCTTATGCGCCAGCCAATCAGCTTCTCCGTGATCTTCAATATGTAGGATGTGAGGCTAATTGGCTGATTTTGGTAGGTCAGCCGGTTTGTTGCCACTCTTGGAAATGAACACTACTCGTACCGGTCTCCACGATTTTGGTACATAGCTGAGTTCCAGGCACGCTCTAAATATGTGTACTAGAATGGTTTTCAATTCCACTGTGGCTCTTTGTAGCAGATCTGGGTATATCCCGTCTGGTCCTGGTGATTTAAAGGGTTCGAAGTTGTTTATCGCCCATTCAACCTTATTATACCTAATGATTTGTTTAATCAGAAGGACTATGAAACGTTTTCACAAAATTTAGCTCCTTGTGACTTACTCATAAAATCAATGAAAAATAAGTCGTGGGAGCAGCAGAAGGCCACGTAGCAAAGCCTCTATAGCATTTTTTTTGTAGATTGCAAAAACCGCTGGCATAGGTCTGGTGTCATTAGAGGCCTATTTTTAATTGAAAATTGCGTGCTTACTTAAGGGTTCTCGGTACTTTATTGACAAAATTTATATGAAAAATTACAAATAAGAATATCAAGTCATACTATATTGGTGCAAAAGCGCCTTAAGAGTGAGTTGGGGTTTGCATCCTCGTATTATTGCATGGCTTTATGCTGTACTATTACATTTTGGTGACAGACTGCTTTTAAGATTGCCCACCAAATGATCTGGCCACACTTTTGTTGACAGAAGGTTTAAGCACGACTTCAACTAGGGAACTTTTGTACCGCTTACCAACTAGTCTATTAATTCTACAGCAAAGTAAGCTTGCTGCTTTGTTGTGAGTACATTGTATTTCGGCATGAACAGCGTTTGACCATGCTAGAATTTTTTCTGAAGCAGTTGGCGTTCCAGTGGACGTTGACTACATAGCTCCGGACTCTCTATTGGATGGGGATATTTTCACCTCGCATTGCTGGTAGGGACGAATGGTGTCATTCTCAAGAGTGGACTTATTTGTGTTTATACCGAGCTAAAAACTGTGCAATAAAGTTAACAGCGGTATATACTCGGATGAGTTTAATTTAAGGATGAATTTTTATCTCCTAGACCATTGTAGCGTACCCCAGGTAGAGCTGTTGGCTATTTTTTAAGGGATCTGTATAATCCAATATTCAGAGCTACTTAGTACCTATTTGAATTTTCACAGATAGTTAAACGGCTATAAATTGTTTAGCCGGTCCTTTTATAACGTCCAAAAGTTTTGCAGAGTGCCGTGCTTTATGGAGAAATGTCGAAGCAGTTGGCAGTGCTGTTGATTTGGGTACCAGGACATAGGGGTATATTCGGAGTAACTGATTGACCGACAAACTGGCAAGGCCTCGAACCTTGCAGTTGGAGGACACATTTCTCTACCTCAAGAGTCCACCGATTTCATCGGCCAGGAAGTTCTGGACTGAAGAATAATCCTGTGCGATTGTAAGGCAGTATTGTGTGTTTATGGACTTACGTCGCATAAAGTAGTTTTTAAGTTAAACCCCCAGTGCTCTTCGCTTTGTTCTCGCGGTTCACTGTTACTTCATAGAGTTCTAGCGGAGCTTTGGTTCAGAGAATGAAGATGAAACTACTCTCTATCTTATGTGTCAGTATGCGGCTCTGGCGAGGAAAATACTGGCCTCACTACTGACCCTTTTATTTAAGTCTGACTGATCAATTCTTCATTGATTTAAAGGATATTGTACATTTCATTAAAGGAACTAGATCGTTTCCAGAGTATAGATGCTAAGGGGAGTACATCCGTGGCATCACAAAGGACCTTTACGTTGTCTATGTGAGGTAACCTAACCACACATGTATCGAACGATTTCTCCGGATCAAGTGCAATTGAACTGAATCGTTTTATGCTGATGAAGCTGTTAAGTACATGCTTAACTAATAGCCGAACATTGGACCGACAGCCAAAGTGGAAATCAGGAATAAGGAATGATTTAGAGATTTTTTCCAAGTTCAGGCATTTCAAGATCGTATAGAGGCAATTCAAGTAGCTAAGAGATCTTCTTATTATGCTCATTCAACTTTCTTCAGTTTGTTTTCTATGAACTTAACGAATGAGAAGGAAAGATTTTGATTTTGAGTGCATTACTTTACAGTTTGATGGCATTGCTTCCGAAGCACGAATCACGTTTCATACAGAGGTTTGAATGACTATAAAATTTATTTATTTATTTACCAAAGAAGGCATCATAAACAAAAGGAAAAAAACATTAAAAATGCATATAGCTAAATAAACAAATCGCTCCATTCTGGACACTCATCATTAAAAAAACAAAATTCATCACATATTTTTTAGCAGTTATTTTAATTTATTATATTTTAATTTTAATTTATGCTAATTTTGATGGGAATTAAGTGGGATTAGGATGTTGATAAGATCTTGGATTAGTTATTAGAGATTTTTTGTTTTTATTTTATTTTTTAGAGATCCCCGAACAGTAGTGGCGGTTTATAGAATTGAATATCCTCCACCTATTTATGGGCTCATTATATGCATAAGTAGTGTAGTCATTGTACTCCTTGAGCAGAGTTGCATACTAGTGCACCTTGGTCGGGCATTAACAGTAATTTCGTTAGAGAGATCTTCAACATTGTCTGCGAAGCCTTATTGAAGTCCGTATAGACCGTGTCAATTGGGCTTCCTTTTTCCATTTCACAGAGCACCTCAGAAACTAGGACCCATGATTATTGCACCACTTTGAAAGTGTTGATTGAAGTAGTCTTAGAAGTGGATCTGGCTCCAGGTAGTAAACAGGCAGATCTGATAGATAGGATCAAAGATTTTGGTTGAATACCCAAAAACCTCTTTATTACAGGTGTTTCTAGAGCTGTAAACAGAACTGGTTAGTTTCGGGACACAGCCACATAAATCCAGAATTAGTCAGTAAGTTTTCTAGCGTCTTCTAAGGGGGTTTTATATTATCCGTGAAGAGTTTTAACGGAAAGAATGACGCATAGCTTTAAGCAGAGCAGCCAAGCTGGTTTCACACTTCCACTGCTGGGCAATTCTGTAAATTTGTAACTAAGCTAACCTGAGATGGCTGGAACTAAGTAGGTCATTCAGTGGTTTTATGGTAATTTGAAATCAAAAGACCTATACATGCTATGAAGATGAAGATGATGCTGTAAGATGAGGGCAGATAAGTAAACTGAATTTGTCTTTCGAATCACACGTATAATAGTTTTGTTATCTTGCAATATGATTTGACCATATTACGATCACTGTTAAACGAGAGGATATGACATTATTTATCATTAAGAATGATAAATCAGAAATCCCAAAATCTAATTTTGATAATTTCTTTTTTCAAAGAACATAATACATATTTATGATATTCAATTCAGAAATGCCTCGAATAATTACCAGCTTGGACAATATTCCCTTTTTAACTATTTTAATAATAAAACTTTTTTTTTTGCAAAACGTCTAGCGCAAATTAGCTCATCATATTAAATACTACAAATTACGAAAATTCATTCACGACATGTTAAAAGCGATTTCGTGGTCTATGTTTCCATTCGATTCCTGACGCATGTCTCGAGAGCATCAAAACACAACATCCACCACGAACACATCAGACCGCTTCTTGCTCTTGTGAACTTTTCCCGAGTTTTCGTCCATGAATCGAAATAATCTTATGAATCTGGCTACGTTTTCTTTCTTTGCTGCTCGAGGTGCGAATGTGTTAGCATCCAATATAATATATTTTCATCTCCGTACGTACATCTCGCCCTATCGTCATCATCATCGACGTCGTCGTCGTTGTGGTGTGTTTGTCGTCGAGATGCTGAAGGCGCAACATCCGCTCTGTATCCATATACACAAGCTGGCTCACACAAAGCAACTCCCTACATGTGAAAATTGGAAAAGTAGAAAACGCGGATACTAGAGGCCAGGAATTGAAAAAGACGTGGATCGGACGAGCAGCAACAAATATGCCTCGAATATTGACACACTTTTCAAAGGCTCTTCAAGTGTTAGCATCCACAAACAAAGCCCTTGGGAGTGTGTTTGGAGTGGGTAGATGTTGGATAATGATGATTTTGTTGCTGCTCTCCATCGGATCGCAGGAGCCCCAGGAGATACGGGCATGAACGGGGAGCCCCGGAATAGGCCGTTTCCGATCAGAAGAGGACGAACGTCGCGCATACTGATTGCAAAAACGCTTCTTCTGCCCTTGTATATGTTTTCCCAGCAGCAGCTCGTCGACATTGACTACGTTGGATACTCAATTCAAGTGACGATTTGGCGAAATTGCTCCAAACAACGCCTAGTATCCGCTACAACAATCGTTTGACGCCTTCAGCATCAAGCCAATAACATCTGTCGTATCATTTTTGAGATGGAACTAGAGGCAAATGTGAAGTCGAACCCAAGATGAATCTTTTCAGGACAGGTTGGCCAAAGACACCTCGCAGACGTTGTTTTCTGAATGAAAACTTGTCGACGAGCGTGATGTTGTTATAGACCCATAGTGTGCGCAGATGACTTTGTGGGGGTGTATAGTCTGGAGATCATACTGAACGTGCACCTGTCACTTTCGCAGCATTTTCCGCTCGAAGATACCATTCAACCTCGCAATTATTGTGCACCCTCATGAGAACCTAGCTCACTACTCCTTCACACCGAAGGATGTGAAGCTGCTCAGAAGCCTTACAAGAATTTCGAGTTCGAAACCTTCCCATCTTAGTCAAATTACTACAAATGACCACATTGCGAGTAGACAGGAAGCGGAGCATAGGCCCCGTAGCCACCGATGAATTTTGACCCTGTGAAACACGATCGAATATCACTCACCTTTCATGTCCCTCTGTCATGATTTGTAATCACATAAATCCTAATTTTGTAGCGCTGGACGACCGATTTCACCATTTTTAAAGCATAAAGACATCAGCTAGCTAATTTCCTGTTGTTTGGCTCGTCGTCTCCGTTTTGCGGTTCGCTCTATGGTGCGCCTTGCCTGCGTTTTTGGGTAGGACGCGTTGCGTTTTCCCGTTTTTAGAGTGGTTTCTGGCTGACTGGCTGGTAATAATCTGAACTCACAATATCGTCGCGGCGGAACACCAGTGCTTCGCTGGACGAGAGGACGCAGTGGTAACGAATCGCCCGATTTTTACGGCAGATTGACACTTGCCAAGATATTGGAAATTACGTGATTTCCGCCCTGGCACTTTGGGGCAACGAAAACCGAGAAAATGCAAAGCAAAGTGCTGGTGGCACACGAAAACCTAGCTCTGTTCCGCCCGTAGTCGTGCCAACAGACAATCGTATCCACTGTACACACAACCGACACACAACTTTTACTTTTCAAGCGATTTTCACTACTTTTGCCTCACACAATACCCGACTCGATTCTGATGTCGCGTCGCTTTTCACTTTTTGCAAAACTTTTCACGCTGGCGGTCACGTTGGGGTCTAATCAAATCACAGTTTTTACACCGCGGCCGACCTACGATTTTCCTCATCATTTTTCCAGCAGCGACAACATTTCCACCGCGACGTTTTTCACCATTTTCGATTCGCCTATTACCCTGTACCGTCGCCGCGCACTTAACCGAGGTCGAGATGGGCCTCGACGCTGGCGCTGCCTTGTTCCTTTCAACCTTTTCTGGTCTTTTCCCGTTTTCCCGATTCTGCGATTCAGTACGTGTTGCCTGGCGGAGTCCGATTTTTCCGATTCGGTTTTCGTATCGTGAAATTTCTGCGCGGAAACGGAGAACTTGGCTGGCTCGGACTTATAGAAAAAGGAGAGCGTTTCGGGGAGACGGCGCGCACACTCCCTTGCGAATATGCATGGGTCTTTTCTTCAATGAATTTCGTTCGGAAGGCCGTCGTTGACGGAGATTCGCGTTTCATTCGGATGACAAAAAGCGAAATTGAATTGCCAGAGCTACCGGGAGCTTTATGGGCCTTGAATGGGCTTTAGATTTCGACATTGAATTGGAACAGAGCATGAATGTGTGGATTTATGAATGAGTGTAAACTTCGCCTTGAGATTTATGAATGAATTTCGATATAGAATGAACTCAAATTTACGGTACAGTAAAATCATGTTTTTATGACTTGTCATATTTATTTGCATCAAATAGAAGACAATCTCGTGGTGCATTGAAATATTTGAGAATTTTGGCTATAATTCTCTGTTTGAATGGAGCTGCCAACTGCAGCAAACACAGCCCACATCACACGAAAATTTTGACAGCTAGCCAGGGCATGCAATCACAGATCATTTGCAACTGGGCGAATCGACTATTGTGAATTCTTTCCGGTGCGGGGTGCGTGTTCTTGATGTCATTTGCGAAGTGACTGTGTGAATTTCGCGAATAAAATCTGGCATAATGGCGAAAAAGAAAAGTGAAGAATATAGCGGCGATTGTGACGGTGAAAGCGAATATGGCGATGAACCGAATTTTGAAGATCCCGATGGTTTTGTCGATGATGTAACGGACGAAGGTGAGCGCAGATAGTTGACTGGAGCGGCTGGCTCCGGTCGCCTATGCCAGCATGGCTTATGAACGAGAGCCACGAACATAACCTCCTCATTGGTGGACTCCTTTCAATCATTTCAATGCGAATCATGAATTTTGATAAATCCTATATGATGTTACTTTGCAGAATTGCTCGGCGATCTTCTGAAGCAAAAACCCTGCGAAACTGATGGCGTAGAGAATGTTGTTGTGGTCGACAACATTCCCAAAGTCGGGCCATCACGTCAAGAGAAATTGAAATCTGTCATCGATAAATTGTTTTCTAACTTTGGCGATATTGTGAGTTTCTACTACCCAGTAGACGAAGAAGAGACGACCAAAGGATATGCATTTTTGGAATATAAAAACTCGTCGCAGGCTGAAGAGGCGGTGAAGGCATTGAACAATCATCGATTGGACAAGTCGCACACGTTTGCCGTGAATTTGTTTACAGACTTTCAGAAGTAAGTTAATTTTTCAAATTTTGCGCCTGCTTTGCGTGGATTACCGTTTGGCAGAAGTGTTATGAAGTCTAGCAAATATGTGAATAATCTTATTAAGAGCATCTTTTTTGGCAAATTACATGCAGTAATATTTGGAAATGTATGTAAAAGGAGACTTTTGTAAGGATGTTTGGATATAGAGAAGTAAGGATGTAGAAACCAGCGAGTATATAGCCTACACGTGATTAATAGGGTAAAAGCGCCGAACTAGTTAGTAGACTGTATACATTAACGATTTATTGGTAAAGTAATTCCTTGAAAACCATTTTTGGGTCTTGTGTCTGAAGCTGATGCAGAGCTTCATTCACAAATTTGCAGTGTATGTAAACGAATGTGGGTGTTGGCTTTGCGAAGACTATTACGGAAAGGAAAATTATATCATAGTTTTAAAAAAATATTGAAAGCTATTAGCTTAATTTGAAAGGCTTGTGAAAAGCAAAAGACTACCTTAGCTTCGATACAATAAGCAGTGGCTCTCGGTAAAAGTGGCATAAGGACCCTATATGGAGCATTAACATGACATCTTCCTTACAAAAAGTACTTCCACAGGATAGGCAAGGAGCGAGACGACTGCTGCTGATACTGCGGAGAAGTTACAGAGAGTGTCACAATAGCGCGACGAAGATTAGAACTGCTTGGCATTCCTTTTCCCTCCATCTAGAATATTAGAAAAGTCCTGTACGAATTAGTTCATGAGTCTGGATATCCTATAGGACACAGTGCTGCGGAGGCATCTGTTACCTATTCAGAGCTAAGTGAAATCAAAGCTTTTCTGAACCTAGATTACAACCAGGAAGACACGCGCACTAGGAGCTAGTGATCTACTCACTATTCAAACATTTCTGTAAAAATACCTTATTTAGTATAACTAGCATTGCATTACTGTAAAAAAATTGTGTTCCAAGGCTGATTTAAGCGTTTATGGTTTCTATATTGGTCATTAAGTCGGATATGGAAGCTTTGACAATCTCGTTTTCACTAACTAATCCTCTCAGATCGCACAAGCATATTGGTGCTGATTCAAACTGTATATATTGATGCCTATTGAAGCCTAATTGTATTATTATTTCAGATATGAAAACATACCCGAGAAGTGGGAACCTCCAACTCCACAGCCGTATAAAGTACAAGAGGACTTGTATAATTTCTTAACTGAGCCGGACGCATACGATCAGTATTGTGTGGCGGCTGAAAATGGCCCGAACTCAGTTCAGGTGCAATTCTGGCAAAATACTATACCTGAACCTGTCGATTTGGAAACGAGAGAGGTATGAATAGTTTTCACATCATATTTATGCATGAAAATTGCTCTATAATGTACAAAATAAAATAAACCAATTCCATCTATCACAGCGTTTCACAGATACGTTCGTCAAATGGTCTCCGCTTGGTACCTACATTGTCACCTTCCATAAGCCAGGTGTTGCCATCTGGGGCGGAACTAGTTTCAATAAAATCAACAAATTCCCGCATCCTGGCACGCAATTCGTAGACTTTTCGCCGTGCGAAAATTATCTGGTCACATACGGGCCGACTCAAACTGGACAAAAGATCATCATTTGGGATATTCGTAGTGGACAGGAGAAGCGAAGTTTCGTCTCCGACAACATGCCGAGTATGTCGATGTTCCGCTGGTCGCACGATGATAAATTTGTCGCAAGAATGTGCGAAAATTCGATTCAAGTTTACGAAACACCCAGTTTCTATTTACTGGACTTGAAATCGATAAAGGTGACTGGAATTCGAGGTTTCAGCTGGTCTCCCACAGATAATATCATTGCCTATTGGGTTGCCGAAGAGACCGATGTTCCTGCGAAGGTGACGCTCATGGAGATTCCGAAAAAGCGAGAAATCCGAAACAAAAATTTGTTTAACGTTGCCGATTGTAAGATACACTGGCAGAAATCAGGAGACTATTTGTGTGTGAAAGTCGATCGATTCTCAAAGTCAAAGAAGGATAAGAAGGATGCCGATGTGAAATTCTTAGGAATGTTTTACAATTTCGAAATCTTCCACATGCGCGAAAAGGACATTCCAGTGGACTCGGTTGAAATAAAGGATTTGATTTTGGCTTTCGCATGGGAGCCGGTCGGCACAAAGTTCGGTATCATACACGGCGAGCCCAACAATGCTAACGTGAGTTTCTACGAAGTGAAGAAAGGACAGAAACCCTGTCTGGTGAAGAAGTTGGAGAAGAAAGTATGTACTCATTTGTTCTGGTCACCGCGTGGACAATTCATTGTCTTAGGCAATTTGACAATGGGAACGTTTGAATTCGTCGACACTAACAACGACTTTGTGGTAATGAGCACGGCCGATCATTTCCGGGCCTCGGAAGTCGAGTGGGATCCGACCGGTCGATATGTCGTAACGGGCGTTTCATTGTGGAAGGTCAAGGAGGATAACGGCTACAATATGTACTCGTTCCAAGGTCGTCTCCTGCGCCGAACAATGCTGAAAAACTTCGTTCAATATCTGTGGCGACCAAGACCGGTCACCCTACTCTCCGAAACGCAACAGAAAGATATCAAGAAGAATTTGAAGAAATACTATCCACAGTTCGAAAGTAAAGATCGTATGCGAATGACACGAGCATCGAAGGAATTACTCGAGAAACGAGCACAACTTCGTGCGCAATTCATGGAGTACCGCAATAAGAGAATAGCTGAATGGACTGAGCAGAAGAGCAGGCGCTTGCAATTAAGAAATCGTAAGTTATATTTGCACTTCTTTCCATTTTAAATATATCTGACTTTTACTTTTTTCACAGACATCGATACCGATAACCTAGACACTGAAGATGTTGATGAAGAAGTTGTTGAATTTTTGGTTAAAGAAGAAGTAACGGTAATCGAGTAGTCAACTTAGAAAACTGGCTTGCTTTTATATTTTGTGCGATTTTCTTGGATGTTTTTTAATTATTCTGCATATTGAGGACAATATAAATTCTATCGGAGAAGATCGTCATTGTCAACAGTCTTACAAAAGCGTTCTTGTATCCGGATAAATAATAGTATGGTTTTCTCAATAATTAATGGTAATAAATATTTTATCTTTTCGTGTATTAAAAATAGAACATTTGTAAGACATTTAGTTGTTGCATTTGAACTCGAAATTTAGTAGATATTTAATTACTTTATGCTATGTGGAAAATTGGGGATGTTTGGTGACTATTATTTTACGAAGGGGGTTGTAATTATCTCTTTTTAAGAGGATGTGAATAATTATCCTGTTTTAAAGCGGAATGTGCACGACCATTGATCCAAGGAGTGTGTGGTAGAGTGATGGGCGCGAACATTGATCATTAGCCATCTCCTCTACATATGGAGTAGTCGATCAGGGGTGAATTCGAGGAATCTAATTTTGCTGAAAGTTGATTGAAAATTTCGATTGTTGAAACCAACCAAGGAGGAGCAAAGTTTTACGAGTATGAGAATGCCCCACTTTTTCATTTTTGCTTTAGGTATGTCAAATGTCCTAACTTATCAGTGGATTGCATGCGAGTTGAAAAACTACTGTTAATTATTTTTGATTTGAGATTGAAAATTCCGACTCATATTTCGATGTTTGTAGTTATACCTAGGGCATGATTTCTCGGGCTTTTAATTTAAAACCAATTCGGGAGTGAAAATTATTCCTATCCTTTTCTTGTTTTTTATTTCGTGATGATATCGGTTTTGGTTTTTCGAAATACATATAGAGGACTTCGAATCAAATGTTAAGTTGAAAAAAAAATTCGCAAAGTGTCAATAATAATATTTGGTTATAAATAATGTGGTTTCTTCCAAACGCATGGGACGGAAAACGTTCTATAACAGCAGATGTATTGTTATTATTTCTGGTGCAAGATTCAGTTAGGGCAACAATGCAACGGAAAGTGCAAGAAATATTTGTATTCTGCATGGATGAAACCTAATAAGCGTAAGCTAGTATAAATAACTCGTTTTCTACGAATATAAGGATAAAACGGGGAGATAGGTTAGTTCCTGTATTTAGTTTAGAGGTTTTAGCGAATCTGCACGGACACTAGGGGAACTCGATTTTTCAGAAGGAAAGTATTTGTAACTTTATAAAAAATTGCCAAAGAAGTTGGCCTTCAAACTAACGAGCAAAAAAGAATAATTCTGACCCATTCAAGGAAAAGACACCAGTAACTTATTTATTTATTGTTCAAATCAACAGAAATCAAATTATAGACTAGACAAAAATATAAAAAAAACGTAAGAAAATGGGCGACTTATTCAGTTGCAAAATAACAATACAAAAAAGAACTCAAAGCTAATACGTAACAAATACAATGAAGTAAATAAGGACATATTCAAAGTGTATGAAAGAACATTATTTTTGCAAGTAGTTTTGAAACAGATAACATTTGGAGAAGAGGACCAATGTTAATACTATCGTGCTGATTAATTAATCAGCGTTGGATGAATTCAACCTCTTCGATCAGGTCTCTATAATGGCGGCACCAAAGTTAGCAACAGTATTCTAGAACACTACGGACGAAGGAGAAAAACAGATAAAAAGAAGTGGAAGTATTAACGAAAGTTTTGGAGGATCTAATAATTAAGCCTGAAAAACTAGAGGCTCTGACAGTGATGTGTAATATATGCTGGTTGAATTTAGAGCCCAAGATCACGCCAAGGTCCTTGAAATTATCAACAGCATTGAGAGGGGAGACAAGAACGGAATTGCGGAAAAGCAGAGGGAATGTTTCGCAGATGAAAGACATTTGACAACACTTCGAAGTATTCAGAGTAAGGGAATTTGCAGGGCACCAGTTGGTTAAAACATCTAAATTATTTTGCATCATGAAAAAGTCACTAGCAAATTCAATCACTCTGAAAATTTTGGAGTAGGAAGATCGATAATAGCCAAAAAGAACAATAAGGAGCCAAGAATGGATCCTTGCCGATAACCTTCGGGACGTAGGGACAAATCTTTCGAATCAGACGAAGAAATCAACTAACCAATAAGAAGTTCTTGCTGGTTCTTTCGCTCTGAAATTTCAAAGCTTCCACCGAAAAACGAAGCTCTGCATATACAAAACAATCATTAAACATGTATCATACTATGGAAGCGAAAACTGACTTAAGTGTCTGACAAGCGCTAAATACGTTTGAAAGGAGAGTATTGCGCAGAATCCTCGGCCCAGTGCAGGAAGAAGATATGTAGATGATAAATCCGATATAACAAGTTCTATAATCTATATCACAAGTAGGAAGTCTTCAGCGTAATAAAATGAGGTGGTCAGGACGAAAGAACTGGTGAAAATCGAACCCCTAAACTGGCTCTGACGTGCACTCTGAACAATTCCAGCCGGTCCGATTCGCCAATGATGCTAATCGTTTTTAATACAGAGTGTCTTAGATGTGGTTTGACTAAAGTATTTTAACATTTTAGACTCAAATTCACGAATTGCCTTTAGACAAAGATGAATATACTAAATTGCCTTTAGACAATGATGAATATACTAAATTGCCGACCCTAAAAAATAAGTAGTGCAAAAGTAGTTTTATTCTTTTAATTGTCTCGTCGGGAGTTTTTATTGAGTCAAAAATTTAAACAATATATGGAGCTAATAGATATGAAATCGAATTACATGCAGAAACTAACATCAATAGTACATACACAAACATAATTTTATGCCACTCTAGAAAATTATAATCGTAGAGTATTGATTTACATAATACTATTTAAAAAAACTTAAATGGATATATTTTTTTGCGATTGATTACTCCAAAAGAGAGTAACTAGTTCACATGATTAATACCAAAATGTAACATATATTTTTACAAATAGGTTTTTAATCCAGAAAATATAAAACGATTAAAATTTGAAACTATTCACGTGAATAGAGCTCAATTGGCGGCAGTCTTTCTAGTCGCTGCCTTCGAAGGTGCTGCATCTAATTGCCTATAAATAAAAACAAATTAAAATTCAATAAAACTACTGAAATATAACCAGTTCTTACACTCTTCTTAATGCATGAGTGCTAGCAGGCCACCACGAGGGCTTCTTCAACTCACACGGAACACCATCAATCATAAGTCTTAATGCATCGAGAGCCTCCTCCACACGCAGCAATGCTAGTCCATGCCTACCTTTGCGACCAATGAGCTTACCAATATGCTTCCCGTTCGGCAAGTGCACATTCAAGTTCGAAAAATCAATACGTCCGTTAATAATCAAGGGCATCAATCGCTTCCTGATATTCACATGATACGATTGCGATGATGTGTCGTGGCCGATGAATCCAGTTTTCTTGAAACAGAATCCATTCAAAAAATCACAATTCGTCTCTATTGGCAATATTTTTCCGGGCATGTGGTCATCTACTCCTTCGCCAACACCCAGTCTGTATCGTAGCCGTTTGTAGTCTGTCTTGCTGTCCGGCGAATCGAGTACACAATTTGGGAACAACCTGCAAATATCTTTCATTCCGAAGTCTTGCGGTACAATGATCCGTGTTCCGAGTCCTTTAACTCTGGGATCTCGACAGAGGAGAATTTCTTCATTTATTTCGTCAGATCTGACGGGAGTGTTATCGGAATTGATCTTCAACCCGATCGATCCACCGTTCTTGTAGTAAGCGAAGGACAGTGGATCAACTGAAGAGTTAATCACATCACTCACATCATTAAAGACCGCCCACACGGAAAAATCGCCATTCAGCGATTCCACATCGACTTCCATGTCGCGGTCTTTGAACATCCGCGCTCTTCTCTTCAGCTCGCTTCTCAACGAGCGATCACATTCAAGCAAAAATGTATTTTTGTCTGCTGTTTGATAGATAATGGCGTCAGCGTGAACTTTTCCATTCTTATTCAGAAACATAGCGTAGATCGATTGGAAGCCCTTGCGTAACTTGTTCACGTCGTTCGTGACGAGACCTTGCAGAACAGGCAATACATCCTTCCCATGTATCCGTAAAAGACTACGATTATGCAGGTTTTCGGCGAATAGTCGAGGTTTCCTCGGAGCTGACGAAGTTGTCGTCGACAATGTCGATAAGGAAGCAGGATTTATAGCGGTGACATTTCGCAGGCACGATATACTTGAGATTTTATTCATTATGTTCGATGATCGATTGGTAGGACTCAAACATTGATAGTAAATTACGCGGATGAGAAAATATCGACAATTTAGGGACGGATCAAAAACTAGTTTGCATTAACTAACAAACCCGTTGAGAAAGGAATAAATTTGAAAATTCACATACGCAAATATCGAGCACTTGTAATTTGCATCGTATGACAAATGTGAATTGAAAATGACTGAAAATAAGTTGCCGTCTATGTTTCAATGAGATGCGGAATAATATTAGAGCTATGAAATAATTCGTGCAAATTGAAATTAATGATCCGTTTATCTAAGTGGGAATACAATCATCAGCGTATTTTTTATAATATTAACCGACCTATTTTTCTTAAAATCAAAGTCACGACGGTTGCCATTGGCCCACAACCCTATTCCAAATCAAATCAAAAATAAATTGCCAGAATATATTGTGCTAGTCTCCTCATCAACCAATTTGATTTCTACTATACTACTATACTCTAAGATGCCCAGATATTGATTTGACTAGGTCCAGAAAGAAGTCTTTACAGACTTGCCGGGTGCTCTAATGATTGAAACGCAAAGGGCATCTGTGCCTCTGACCAAACCTCCTCTTCGCAGTACGAAATTCTCGTATGAAGTTAGATCTATGTTTGTCAGCGAAAGGGTCAGGAGTCCTTTGAAAACTTCAAATCGCTTCAAACTTCATCACTCTGCTTACGCAAAGAGAGAATTGCCCACCTGGAGACAGACATAAAGAAAATCTTTTGGAAATGCCTAGCCCTGGGATATGTTCTGTTACCTTGGCGACAGGTTAGGGTAGTCTTCATACCTAAACTGGGGAGAGATGGCTATTCGGATCGAAGAAACTTTAGCCCAACCAGCCGAACTTCGTTTACGCTGAAATGTCTGGAGAGGCTTGTAGGACGCCACATACACACTAGGGTACTTAAGTCTAATCCCTTGAATAATGAGCAATATACGAAGAAAATTATGCGAGTTGGTCCTTCATTTTCCGATTTTTTGAGTTAAGGGAGCGATCTCAAATGGTGCATCTGTGTGAACATTTAAAGACCTATGTCAGGCGTAGACGATGTCCTAGTTAAAAGGATGCATGCGATGTTGATACACTGATTGTTGCTGTTGGAAGCTGAAGCCGGCTGCTACTCGAGAACAGAGGCGGCAAATGGATGTCCTCAAGGGGATGTCTTACCGTACTCTTATGCAGTGTAGTAGTTCACTCCCTAATAGACAAACTGCAACATGAACGGCTGCACGTACAGGTTTATACTGATTACGTGAGCACACTAGTAAGGACCTGAACGTGGTATGTAGTAATACACTACGCGCATTGTATTTAATTGACGGTGTTCGAGGAACGGCCTAACTAAACTTGGCCTATGGGTAGGAAACTAAGAGATAGGGCTTTGTTCTATTAGAGGTTCGATGCGTGAGTTATCTCCGATTCTCGTGTTGCGATCGGACGCTCTTGTGTCCGTTACTCGAAGTAATCAATCAGTAATTACGAAGTAATCTTCTTGAAAGGAAGTGATCAGGAGCGCCCAGATTTCTGCACGGGAGGACAGTCCGAGAACTTCTTCACGGGCAGCTCGAAGCCATATGTTTTCGGCTAGTAGTCGAGGTTTCCTCGGAGCCGACGAAGTTGTCCTATAGATCTAGAGCTGGCAGGTCTTCTCTCAGCGAGCACGTTTTATTTTTTCATTTAATATTTGTTTAAGATTAATTAGTAACAAAGATTTGAACGAAATTCAATTATTATTTTTTGGTATTGCTTCTATTTATATTAAATTGGTAAATTTCATTCGTTTTGCTTTAAAAAAAAACTTGGATTTCGATTTTAAATTGGATTTGGGTTCAATATTGCAACAATCGATACAAAACCAGTGGAATTTGAATCCCAAGACAAAAAACAAATGCGATACTAATCAATGATGGCGGAGAGTTATATTTATAAATTAACAATCCAGTTTTGCTCGAAGATATGTTTGCCTTAAATGCAAGATGATCATTTAATTTAAAATGCAGGGAGTTAGCATTCAATATGCAGCTTTACACAGAGTGAAAATGATAGTCCGGCTCCGTGTATGTGATGTCTTTCTCCAGAAAAAATCCACTGCTCTATCGCGGATACCTTGGAAATATTCGAAATTTATAATAGAAAAGAATTTAAATTCTGGAACCAAGTGAAAAACAAAAACGCAAAAGACCTGAATAAGTAGGAAAAAGCAAACCGCCAGATCAACAATATTCACAGAACAAAAAGTTACAAGAATATGCCTTTTTTTCAATAGCTGTTTCTCATCAAAAGGAAAACAAATATTCATAGAGTGCGGAAGGAAAATAAACAGTAAATGATGAAGATACATTCTGAATGAGAACTACTGTAGATATTAAGTATTATCATTAATAAATGCAAACACATTAAACCTTTCGTGCACGCCAATAGTTCGAAATGAGTCCAACTATTACATCTATTCGCATGTTTGGGTTCATTAGTTAGTTTTCTCAACGAAGTGTACCTAAAGAAAGAATTATGGCAGCTCATTTGAATATTGCTTCCCAATATTTTCTTTTCAAAAGACTAGTCTGTTAGATTCGTATAAACGAAACTGAAGATTAAATTTAAAATATATCAAGCTTCTAAAGAAAAAAATTGGGCCTAAAATGGAAATGTTTGGAATTATCTCCACTTAAAAGTTGCAGGTTTAAGTTTTAATCTTCTAATTGTTATTGTGAGAAATCAGACAGAAGTTCGCTAAAGTGATATGCATTTGGTTGGTTTTCATACTGCAGTAATCCCAACGGCACATAAAGGTACTTATCTCTGAAGGATTAAAGTAGAGCAAACGTTTCACTAGATTGCTACAAATATATGTAATAACTCCTAAAATCCAATGAAAAACAAAATAAACGAATTTAATCAAAAACACTCCTTAGGAGTTTTTATTTCGCTTTGTTTTTTTTCAAGGTTTCATTTGTAAAGATTTGCCTCTTTAAGCGGCGATGGTAACTTCAACCTCTACACCAGGCTCGATATTGATGGATGTGATTTTCTTCACAATCTCAGAGGGCGAGTGCAAATCGATGATACGTTTATGGATGCGCATCTGCAAAGAAAGATGCCTGTTAATAGTATTCTTAACTTCAAACAAAAAAGATCACATCTACACAATTTTAAAATGAAAATGTGAAACCCCACTGAGACCTTTTGACTAAAACAGATGCAAAAGGTACTATGACAAGAGGTGCGTTTGATCTTGGCAAAACCGTGCTAGTAATAAATCTCGGCGATTTAAAACAAATCAAATGCACAAATGCCAATAAATCGTACAATAAGAATGAAATATACTACTTCTTACCTGGAAGCGATCCCAGGTCTTTGAACCTTCACCACAAGGTGTTTTACGAGTGGTGATGCGAAGTGTTTTTGTTGGCATGCGAACTGGCCCCTGAAAACGAAGGAATTACTAATTAACTTACGAAAAAGTGCCAACCAAAAATATTGAAATAATGGTCAATAATGTAGACCATAGCTTTAATTTGCATTCTCATTGAAGCGGAGAAGCAAATAGGCAATCTTAGGTCAGTTACTCTAGCATTTATTGAAACTAGGAAAGAGACCAAGCGAGTCCTAATCCTCCAGGTAAATGCGTTACATTAGTCCCCAATATGTGACTACCTTACCTTAACCTGCAACTTTTGGTTTTTGGCACCTTGGATTAAGTCGCGGCACACATTTTCCAACGATCGAACGTTTCTAGATGTCAACGTGATACGAATTCGATGTGTGGTGGATGAATCCACTTGGGGTTTTTCGATGTCTTTTCCGACAGCAGCCTGAAATCAACAAATTCGTATAGGTTAGATATGTCCACGTGGGTAAATAATTCAACAGCTAGCATGAGCCCCACGAGTTAATAACTAAACATTCCCGTAGAGGTTTATTGAAATAGTCTTTAGGACACTTACCATATTATTTAGCAGAATTCCTGGTCGAGTTAATCAACTTATTTTATGCGGATTGATCAGCGCTGAACCAGACTTCTTGCAGTCAAAAATTGAAATGGCCGATTGAAGGGAAATTTTAGACTTTTGTCATTTTGGCGTGGAATCTGAAATTTCCTATATTGGTCAGGGTAACTAAATACATGTGTACCCTGTTTCGATGCTAGAGTACTGCAGCGCACAGTTTAGCAGTACCGGCAAATTTGAATGTTTCCTCAATTTTCAATGCAAAATATATGTGCGATTATTGTGTTGTATTAAAATATTCATGCTGGTTTTTTACATCACAAAACCGCTTTTTGATCATACTCTTTGCAAATATATACTTTGAAAATACTGCAATGCAGAAACTATAAAATAAAAAAAACGAGAGAAGTAAACATTTGATTGCGAAGTGTCACCGGCGCTTTGCTGTCAGTGTACAATTTGACGTTTATTTTCGGTTGATAAACGGTTCGTGAATTTGTCGTGTATTTTATGGATGTTGAACAATGGGTATTCTAACTGATGCATCTTTAAATAAACGAAATAGTTTCGGCCGTAATTTTATAAAGCACAATCGAAAGCTTTGTGCTGTTTTCTATTTGGCTGGTTTGATTTGGTTTTTCTGCCTCGGACATTCAAAGTTCAATCATGCAACTTATCTGTCGGAAAACGCCCTATCTCCAGGTAATTAATAGCTGAAATAAACCAAAACATTTTTAACATTTCATTTGATTCTATCTATAAGGACTTGTTTATTCGGAAATACAAGTGGAATCGGCACGCATAGCGCAAAACTATCTGCATGAATTAAACAGAGAACGGGAAGTTTATCGTACTGGTATTCCTTACAATTGGATTATAGCAAAGATGCAGCAAATTGGACTCGAAGTGTACACACATAACTTTACTTTGAATTATCCTTTGGGTGCTGGACGAGTTTTTCATGGGAAGAATGTGTACGGGATTCTCAGGGCGCCTAGAATTGGTTCGACAGAAGGAATTGTTTTTTCAGCACCTTATCGTCCTCCAGATTCAGCTCATACCGATATCACGGCTAGTATTCCTCTGTTGCTTGCATTTGCGGAATTCACAAGAAGTATTACTATTTAATATTAAATAAGACGAACGATTGAATGTTGAGTTTTACAGAAAAGAATTACTGGGCAAAAGACCTGATATTTTTGATAACAGATCGGGAACAACTTGGAATGCACGCGTGGCTGGAGGCTTATTACAAGGGTGGTTTAGAAGAAAATTCTGTACTAAACGCTGGAAATCTGAAAGGACGAGCGGGTGCATTACAAGCAGCACTTAATTTAGAAATACAGGATTTCGATGCAGGTAATGTGTTTTGAGTGTGACTAAATTGCTAACAATTAACTGATTATTTTTATAACTAAAGCATATAACTGATTCTGTTTTCGCACCTTAAAAAATGTTGCTTTGAAAATTTATTTACTTGGCGGTATAGGTCAACAGAGAAAATTCAAATCTAATATTTGATCTAACCCTATCGTTGCCAAAACACATATTGCCCAACGTTGCCAACGCTGTTGAAAGTTAACTCCCCGCTCCTTGGTGTATAAGAAGAAACACATCCTCCAGGGGCGGCTCGTCGTTGCACGGAAAGAAAGCATTGCTCCCTTTGCTAAATATTCCTTACATACGAAACAACAATGTATATTGATGTTCGAAACAAATCAATTGATTTTATGCGCTCTACAAAACACAAAATACTATTCATCTCATACACAAGATAGTTATATTTTTTAACAGCCAAAGTGCTTTACAAGAGCAACCTACATTTTCTACATTGCTCGCTTAACCAGGTTGCTCGGTTAAGCAGTTAGGTTTTATACTCATTTCTCCTAAATAATTCTTCCATATAAATTAAACAGTCAGCTGCCAGTTTTCTCGAAAACATCTTCAAATCATACTATAAACTTAGAATCTCATTTTTTTCAATTATCTTTTCTGTATACAGGTTTTATTAATATCACATTTATTGATTGCATCCCATTGTTCTTTCTAGAATACTTAAATGTGAAAATCGAAGGTCTCAACGGGCAGCTTCCTAATCTCGATATGTTTAATCTAATACAACGTATAGCTGCTCGCGAACTACCAGTACGTGAGCCATGTGGTTATAAACAAAGCAGCCCCCGAAAACGTTCGAAAAATAAAAATGCAATTCTTGAAAACGCCAAAGCAATGTTTTCCATGTTGGCTACACAAGCAAATGGTGTTCCAACCGGTAATCATGGTCTGTTTCATCGATATCGTGTTGAGGCTTTGACAATCGAAGCGGTAAAAAAATCGAAGCCTGATCGTTTTAACAATGGTGATGTACTACCCCTACTAAAAGTCATCGAAGGAGTTTCGCGCAGTCTCAATAATTTATTGGAACGCTTCCATCAAAGCTACTTTTTTTACATTCTGGTATCGAATGATCGGTTTGTGTCGATTGGTGACTTTATACCTTGTTTGCTTTTAATGGCGGGCCCGTTATTTATAAAAGCGTTTTTCCTATGGCTGGGAATAGACAGCGAAGAACAAGGGTCCGAAAAATCAGAAAATAAAGACAACGCGGAAGAGAAAATAGTTGAGAGTAGTAAGGAATCCAAGGAAGGACCGAAAAAAGAAATCGACCTCCAATATTCGAAAGTGTTGAGGATAGTTTTACTAACACATCTGATTGGATTTCTTATATCTGTTTTGCCCCAAAGTCGAGGATTAAACGAAATGTCAGTTTCATTTGGATTAAGTACAACACAATTTGTTGGCAGTTTGCTTGTGGTAGTTTCCATTGTGGCATTGATTGCTCCACATTTTGTCAAATTAAGTGCTGATGGTACTGAGGTAAGAAGTCCAACCTAAAATTACATTGAACTTTAATAAAATTTCGTCAAATTTCAGTTGCTGCATGTTGTGATGTTACTGGAACTCGCAAGCATTCTAGTGGTCGTTGGGCTCTTGAATTTCGCATTTGGGTTTATGCTGTCGATTATTTCCGCTCCAGCAGCTATCTTTGTCGATCGAAATCATAAGTCGACATTGAAAAGGTAAGTAATAGTGCCATGATAAAAATGGATTTGATTTAATACATCGCTGATCAGAAATAATATAAATTATCATTTCCTCCTTAGCATAAACAGGTTCTATGTTCTGTTGCTTCATCCATTGATTGTGTCCTATGCCGTTGTGTTCGTTCTCACATTGTCTGAATTTCGAGACATAGGAGTCATGGATGTGGCTAAGCGAGCAGTAGGAGTTACAGCAGATGCACTAACTTATTCTATTGTTGATTCTCTTGTAAGAAAGTTTGAAAATTGGTGCCATTCCGATGATGTAAAATTATGAATTTACAGATTTATGGAAACTGGGTATACAATGCTGTTACACTTGGTTTTTTGCCAGTTTGGATGTTGCTCTGGAGGGTCGTTGGCTATCAGAAAAAAGACTCTCCTGCAAAATTGAAGACCAGCTAATGTAAACATTCCAGTCTAGGCCATGTAATTTAATTTTTTTATTAATTTGTTCTTAGTATTGTGATAACAATATATGTTGTTTTTTTTTGAAAAAAAAACTCTCAAACTGCTAATTTAATTCCTAGTAGACAAGGTACATGTAAGGATAAACAAATTCCAATAGGACGAGAGAAGTCCAGAATAGCCTAGAAGCATGCAATCGACAATTCTAGAAGCTCCCGAAGGAGTGTAAATATCCCTGGTGTGAAACTTGACAGTCAGTTTTTTTATCGTATTTTTTCCCGGCGAAGTGATTTTAAAGCGAGTGATAGTGATATTAGTGCGACAGTTAAAGTAAATTAATCAGTGTGAAGTGATGTAATTTTTTTTAGAATTATTATTTTGAATGAAAGTGTGTTTAGTGCGGCATACAAACTGCTGTATTTTCTAAACGCTGAGAATCACGAATCCACGAAATGTGGTTTCAACAGAAAACACAACAATACATACAGTTTTTCATCGGTGAGTTTTTTGTTTGTATTATTTTTGGATAGAAGCTATTTTGATCACCATCGTGGCACTACAGCCTGAATCGAGCCTTAGCCTCCTTAATGCTCCGCCTCCATTCGTCCCGGTTCAGTGACCGCGTCCGCCAGTTCGGTCCTCCCAAAAGCCACCTGCTGCTAGCATCTATCGAATCCTCCCAACGCTTGCGTGGCTTACCAACTGGACTTGCTCCGCGCGCTCGCCCCTTGAGAGATCGCTTGGGGATACGATTGTCGCTCATTCGTTCCACGTGGCCAGCCCATTGCAGTTTTTGTAATCGTATGACGGTAGAGACTTTCGGCTCGCCATCCATCTTCTTCTCGTATTGGACTGAGGATCCTTCGCTATACCCTTCTTTCGTATTCAAGGTATTCAAGGACGTATTCAAGGCTTTTTCAGACGCTTGGGTCAGTGTCCAGGTTTCGCTTCCATAGCATAGCATAGCACAGGTCTGATAATTGTTTTATAGATGCGAAGCTTCATATTCCTGTGTACGCATCGATATTTCAAAGTGGGAAGTACCGAAAAGAATGTCTTATTGGCTAATTGAATCCGTCGTCTGATTTCGTCATGCTAATTCCCATCCTTCGAGAGGTTCGTCCCTAGGTATTTGAAGACCAACTTCTTTGGCTATTTGGTCTAGAGTTACAAATACTTCCTTGGCGTCGTTGAACGAATGTGATAATCAGCGTAAGCTACTAGCTGTGTCGACTTAAAGAGTTTCTCTCATATGAACGGGGATTTTTCTGATGACATACTCAAGTGCTAAGTTAAAAAGTATAGCAGCTAATCCATCCCCTTGTGTTAGCCCTGTATTCGTAGAAAACGAATTGGTCATATTATTCTGAATCAGCACTTGTGATATAGAGGCGGTCATGGTCATTTTCACCAATCGTACCAGCTTTGCTGGGATTCCGAACTGCAGCATGATGTTATATAATGTAGTTCGGGAGATGATGTCGTACGCTTGTTTAAAGCCGACGAATATTTGATAGACATCAATGTTGAATTCCCAGCATTTTGACCGTAAATATTTGGTCAGTTATCGATCTTCCACGTCTGAAACCGGCTTGATATTCAACAAGAATTTTCTCAGCGTGATGAAAATTCCTAAACTTGAAAATCTTTGTCAAAAGCTTGTACGACGTACAAAGTAATGATATGCCCCTGTAGTTTTCGTACAGTAATTTGTCTCCTTTCTTGTGAATGGGACGTATAAAATTTTTTCGCCACTCGTCCGGCATCGTTGCTTGTTGCCAGATATCTGCCACCAATCCATGGATTGCCCTTAAAACTGAAAATTCCGCCTGTCTTCAGGAGCTCCCCGGGGAACCCATCGATGCTCGGTGCTTTGTTGGATTTCAAGCGGTCCATGGCCTGTCGGACTTCATCTAATGTAGGAGGGTGAGATAAGGCACTGTCAAGGTATGTGCCCATTAGTGATGGTGATTCGTTGGGTGCGGGGATATTTCCGTTCAGTAATTGCTGGAAATAGGACGTCCATCTCTCCTTCACCTGTTCTGAGCCGCTTATGGTGCTTCTATCGGCAGCCCTAGATAGGCTAGTGCGTGGTTTAAAGCCTTGTTCTAAGTGCCTCACTACTTTGTACGCTTGTCGAGTGTTGTTAGCCATAAAGTTGTCATTCATATTATTCAGCATGTTGTTAAAATACTTTAGTTTCTTGCGTCTAATTATTCTCTTAGCTACTCTCCAAAGATCGTCATATTTTTCTTTCTTGGCTCTTGTCGGTCGTTCAATGTGGATTTTGTAGGCCACATTCTTTTCGTTCAACGCGGCTTGACGCTCCCTGTCGAACCATTCATTTCTGTGTTGCCGGGCTGTATATCCCACTACTTTTTTGGCTGCTGCATTCACTGCGCTTTTGATGGTAGTCCTGATTTCGTTGAGGGATGTAGTGTTAGGCTTGGAAGCTACTTCAATTTCCAGAGCAGATCTATACTCGGATTCCATCGTCTTGTTTCAAAACCTTGTCGACATCGAACTTGCGTCTTGAGCTTGCTCTGGCATCATACGACAGTGTAATTCGACATCGATATCGAGTCTTGACTAAGTATCGGAGTCGCAGTTGGCCCCACGGAAGGTTCGCAACATCTAAAATACTGGAGGCCCACCTTTTCTGAATCTGAATATGATCAATCTGATTAAAGGTGCGGCCGTCCGGGGATGCCATGTCTTTTTATGAATGTCGCGATGCGGGAAACACGTGAAACCTACGATGAGGTTTCTACTGCTCGCAAAGTCGACAAGTCGTTGTCCATTGTCGTTGCAGAGATCGTGAAGACTGAATTGGCCGGTGGTTCCGTGATGTAATTCCTCCTTTCCAACATTTGCGTTGAAGTCGCCCAGCAGGATTTTCACATCATTTGATGACAGAGAATCATATAACCTTTCGAGAATGTTATAGAATTTAAAAAACTTTGCTCGAATGCGGATCACACACAATATTTCGTTGACAGGTTTAAAATCGATTATTTGCGGTCTCTTTTTTTTTTGTCCACGATCAAGGCCACTCCAAATTTGTGACTTCCAGATAACTTTCCGCTTTTGAAGAATATGTACGACCTCATGAGCAGCACCAAAGAATTTCGTTTCCTGGCTAGCGAGAATGTTTATTTTGTAGTGAGTGACCTGTTCTAGGAGGGTTTTGAAGAATTTCGTTTCCTGGCCAGCGAGAATGTTTATTTTGTACTGAGTGACCTGTTCTAGGAGGGTTTTGATGGCCCCCGGTGTGTATAGGGTTCGCAAGTTCTAGGTTCCAATAGATTAGTCCAGATTTCGTTTGCGTGGTCCGATCCAAGTATCTGAGGTGAAGTATCAGGTTCTTGAATGAGTAAAATGAATGAGTAAAATTTTACGGGAACGGCAACCCCCCTCAACCTGAAGGGCCAGTTTTTGTAGCAAGCGCGGAAAACTCGCCCTCACCCTCCTTCGTTGGGAATATTCACGATCTGAAATGTCATGAAGGTTCCCTGGAGTCACCCGATGTCAAAATGTGAAATCACATCTTTGGGGAGGTCGAAGGTAGGATTCAGTAGCAGGGCTGTAGATTTTGTTTCCAGCAGGCATTTCTCGGAATTTCAATTGCTTCTTCGGTAACCAGCACCCGATGACACCCCCATAGCATATGCTACCATTTGACTGCCAAGAAGTTGTTTTAGTCTGGCCCACCCTGACGAGCCGCCACTGAGCTAAAGTAAAGTAGATATTTCTTTTTGGTATCCGCGTATACCTTATAATAGTGTTTTTGTGTCGAGCGGGCCCAGTGGCGGCTTGTCAGGGTGGGTCGGGCGGGCCGGGCGGGCCGGGCCCACCCTGACGAGCCGCCACTGGTGGTTAGCCCAATGTAAATTTGTCAACCATTTCAGTAAACAGTTTGCTGAGACAGTTGCTATTCGAAAGAAGTGTCTGTAGAGCAAGCAGCTGATGCCTCCCATGTCTATGGAAAATGCGCTTCAACTTGCAACGTCAAATATACATCATCTTCATGTACTCAACAATATCCGGCGGTAGTGGGTAATCCCGACATTTATCAAGTTTAATCAAGCTGGAATTTTGGTGTACAGGAGAGCCTATGATATAATTGACGCAATCTAACAAGTTATTGACTTGACGGCTTGATAAATCGGTGTTTTTGAAATGCCTTACTGTCTTTGAGGGTCTTTCCGTGAGGCTAAAATAGGAGCGGAACTAAATTTTGATTCTCACGCTGAAATGATCAGACATATCAGGTTGAGTCCAGGAGTGTGGGACATCAATACTGCTGAGCAGATCATCTAACAGGAAGAAAAACTTATGTTTTTGAGCTGCTACTTGGTCTGGTCGGGGAGCTTAGAATAGGAGAGATACTTTGATATACCTAATCGAGCAACACTCTACCATTTCTGTTTATAACGAAATCTCTCCACTGAAAGTGTCTTGAGTTCATGTGACGCCCATAAAGAAAGGTGGAAAGTAAAAAAGATGGTGACTGGTGTTCGTTTTCTAGCTAACAGCCAATTTCCCATGGCTATTATTAGTCACTCTGAAATTGAACATCGCTCAGCTTTCACATCACTGAGCTGATAAAACTGCAAAAAGTAAATTAAGTAATAAAAACGTTGCAGCTAGCTGCTGCAACATGATAACATTCAGGCATACAATTAAGACTTCTTAATATGAGCAGTCCATCAAAAATAGGTATATGTGAAGAATTCGCTGGAGAAATCTTCACAAGGAAACCCACTGATCATAGGTTTATGGGTGCAAGGACAACTTACAACTATTTTGCTTTTTAAATTGCGTGTCAGTCAAGATCGCCTTTAAATTTAAAAAATAAAACAAAAGAGGTTTACAGGATTGAGTACGTATAAATATTATTTTAAGCTACATTCCATTCAAAATGTCTAAAAGTATCATGCCGAAAGCAAACTACCAAAACTAGAATCGCGAAAACGCCATAAACAATAAACCATTAAAATAGAACAATAATCAAGACTGTTGTACCTGCTATAATTGCTCATTTCTTCCCAGTCTTATTAGTGTCCGAGCAAAACTTAAATACCCATTGAGAATAAATGAACGACGGGAGGCTGCTTTCAGTCCTAATGCGTTTTTGAAATGAAGTTGTTGTGCTTTCCCGAACGCTATTATTCTATTTGGTCCTTGTCTTGAAAACACAGAGCCCTATTCATTTCGTAATGTCTTTGTATGTTTTTGCAGGATAAAAAATTGTTTGCCACTGGTTGTTCTGGGGTTATTTACTGGCTCCTTAAATTCGTTTCTTCTCCCGGCACGAGTGAGAGCCAAATAAAACGATAACAACAATAGTAACGGGACTTTCTCATACAATCGCTTGTAATAGCAGCAATCGCAGGACGAGAAATAACAGCCACTATTGCTGCGAAGTCGAAAGGAGCTTGTCTTAGCCCTTCTTCCAACTAAAACACAGCGACGACTTAAGAAGGATTCTGTAAACGGATAAGTCCTAAGACTGTTGTACTATAGTGATTTTTCTTTACTTTCTCTCTTTTGTTATTGTTCCTTGATATGTTCGCTCGCGATATTCAGTTCGCGTGTATATGTGTGTACTTACGCCTGCTATATACTTAGAGATGGATGCGACCGGGAGTATAGAATCACTGGTGGTGCTTGAACGAGGGCAAATGGTAAATGTGATTAAGGACTTCAAAGGAACGAACTTTTCGTGGAAGTAATTTCGAGCCGTTAATGGAGTGTTCTTGGTAGTTATTTAGATATTATTTAGAGCATCCATCAGTTATCCGAGCAGAGAAGAATGAGATGCTGTCAGTTTGTTCATGTATCGATAGGCAGAGAAGCGTCTGCAGAGCACACTTGAAACTAAGGGAATTGGTCACATTAAAATGATTTCTCTCGTCGTTTGGAAGGACGATCAATGATAGCAATGGAAATAACTTATCAATCATCGCCAACCTCACAGTCGACTGACTATGGCGTTTGTTCCTGGGAAAACTGTAGGATATTAGTAAGCTAATTCGACGGCAAAACTTTAGATCGATGAGAGTCCGTCTCCAACCGCAATGACTACGAAGCAAATGCATAGGCTTGAAATCTATTTTCAGCACTTGCCTTCACGCTAGTTTCTCAAATACATACTTAAAATCCTTCAGTTGAATTATATCCAAGTATAACATCCTTGGTGACTTGTGTATATTTTCTCTTGGTATTTCAATCCATTCGATTCCTTTTGATTGGAGAGTTGATACGGCGCTTAATAATTCTGCCTCCGGTTTGCGATAAGTGAATTAGAAGCGACCATTGTTGTACACAATTACTGGGCTATTATGATGACCAAAGGTCACGGCTCGACTGGTAGATGCTCATTTCCGAATAATTAAATTACACTGCTCGTGTTCTAATCAAAACTAATTAAATTAAATTGAGCGTGTATGATGGCGGGTGATTTTGATTTCATGAGCTATTAATTTGAATCATAACGGAAGTGGCCGGTTGATATGTGCTGATTATAATATTTCTAGGGAAGGTTATTTGAAATGGAAATCACCTTTAGGGAGCTACGGTATGATTATAGTTGTCTCAATCGATATATATATATATATATATATATATATATATATATATATATATATATATATATATATATATATATATATATATATATATATATATAGTTTTTGGATATTAGACATTCCTTTGAACACTTCCCCGAAATATTACTAGACATTACGGCTCACATATCTTGCTATGTAATAGTGACGATTTGAATATCGTTTTTGAGTCTTAAAGTCTTAGTCTTCTTCGACGAATCAATTGGCTCTTTGGCAGATTATTATAAAAAGAGATGCGATTTTTTGAAGATAATAGGCGAAACTTATATGGATTCAAAACACAGTTTATTTTTCACTAGCACGGTTTATTTCTCTCGCACTTTAAAAAAGAAATTTGAAACAGAGTAAGACCAGGTAATATATGTAATTTTATTTGGTGACACTTTATGACATTCAGAGTAAGTGCGTTAGCAATGCACCAGTTATTTAACGCAGAGAGATCATTTTGTAACTGATTCATCTTGAAGCTATCAACATGCAAAAGATAAGAAGAAAGTATACAGGATGGATGGCAAGTCATTAAAAAACAGCAGGAACAACAGAAGGTCAAGAATTGAACCTTGCGGAACTCCTGAGGTAGGAAAAAATAGAACAGAGGTGCAGGAATTGGCAGATACGACGCAAGTACGATCAATAACATAGGAAGTGAACCAGGAGAGTAGAGGACCAGTGATACCATGATTTTCAAGCTTCAGAAGAAGAAGACCATGATTCACAGAGTTCAAAGCTTTAGGAAAATTTGTACAGATTATATCTACCTGCTTGTGCTGATATAAGGCAGATGCAACGACATTGGTGAAAGAAAGCAAGTTGGTCAATGTCGATTTGCCTTTTATGAATCTATGCTGCTCTGAAACAAGAAAAGATTCTACGGAAGAGTAGATTATATTGTAAACCACTCTTTCAGCCAGTTTACTGAAGCAGGAAAGGGGGGAAATGAGGTGATAATTAGAGATACAAACAGGGTCACCAGCTTTATGTACGGGAAAAACGTTTGCGGTTTTCCAAACAGATGGGACTGTACTTGAAGTAATGCTTAGATTGAAGATCATTGAAAGAGGAAGGATGCTCAAGAAAGCAGAGAAAGACTTCGCTAGGATGTTTGGAATACCGCCAGGACCACAGTCAAGGCTTTTATCAAGAGAACATATTAAGGATACTACTTCAGTAGGATTTGTACGAAAAGAAGATAATGTTGGAGAGCATTAGCGAAGAGAAGTAGCGGAAGAAGAAAGAATTTGCTGCGAAAAGAAGGAACAAAAGTAGCGAGCAAAAAGCTCGCAACATCTTGTGTTACATCGTTGTACTTCTGTTACATCGTTGTACTTCTTACAGTTGGGAATATCAGAGGGAATGTCCGACTAAAAGGATTTGGGCTGATCAGATTGGATAGGTGCTTCAATGTGATTGACTTAAGACTGCATAGCGAGCTTTGCACATTTTTTTGCTTGGGAATGGGAGCCTCTTGTAATCATTAAGGTCATTTTCAGAACCTGTAGTGTTGCATTTACTACGAGCAGCGTCTTTTGTCTCAAGAGTGGCAGCAGTGCCAGCGTTAAACCAGGCAGAATCATTTCTTTTAGACGAGCGGTAGATTGGGGTCAGATTAGAAAGAAATGGCAAAATTTTTTGTAAAGCATCATCAATATCTATACTACACTGAAAAAACACATAGCACCAGAGACCATAATTTATAGACTTCTGGCGCCATGTTTATAGTCAATTTCGGGATTGTGATAAAATATAGCGCCACACGCCATAGTACATGGCGAAAAGTACATCGAAGCAGACGCTATGCTTATAGCCCTCCACGCCATGCACTATAGTCCTCCAGGCCATGTACTATAGTCCTCCACGTCATGTGCTATAGCCCTCATCACCATCTATTATAGTCCTTCACGCCATGCAATATAGTCCGCCACGCCATGTGGTATAGTCTTCCACGCAAGTTTTCACAAGTTTTGTCGGAGAGTGTATATAATAATTTTGACACTTCACTACCGCAAACAAAACGTACATGAAGAGGGTCAACTCAGGCGGTGATCACATGCTAATGTACCGAAACTAGGTATATATGTATGACTTTTGTGTTGATGTAATTTCAAAAGTATACACTTCCACCACGAAAATTTTATATTTGAAACTATTACCTTCGAATCCGAATGATTCAATTACGAAATCATGCGTGCAAACATTTAGGGCTATTATTCCGCTGTTATAGTTCGCTGAGATACTTATTGACGGATTTCATTTGAAATGATTCGAACAAGCACTCACACTTCGTGCAAAATATAGCACCACAATAACACCCTGAAATACTTGCACGCATGCTAAATACCACATATGTAACAACAATATCAAAATTCGCTCACCTATAAATTTGTCGATGAGCTGCTAAAACTTCACTTCTCCAAACAGTCTTTCACCTTCTTGAACGTCCCTAAATTATAACAACTTCTACTTGTAGCGTTCGATTTCAAATGGCGCTTAATTTCGTCTTACAAATCACTAGCGCAGGATACCGCCTAAATCCTAGTACACGCCATCAGAACGGTTTTATACCCACACCATTTGAAGGGTTTTATAACACACAAAAACCCAGTTGCAGAATATTGAAATTTCCGTAAAAAAAAGGAATTCCCAAATAATAAACGTATTTATCATTTGTAAATTACATCCTTACGGAGAAACGAAATGTTCTGCAGCTAGAACATGTGGCCACGGTTTTTCATTTACAGATCTATTATGATTTTTACATTTCACTACCGCAAACAAAACGTACATGAAGAGGTTCAAACAATATGACAACTGAAGCCATATTACATGGCTCATGGTACTATGTAACATAGCGTGTGGGGCCATAATTTCTGCGCCATCTAATTATGACGCTGGGAGCCATACTGCATGGCTCAGGGTAATCGAAGATTTTAACATAAAAAAGGTATGCGCCATGCTGGCCCCCTAAAGTGTTGAATAATGATCAAAAGGACATGAGAGTACTCCAGTGTGAAGAACTATTGAGAATGTCTATTTTTTAAACTGTTATTACCGGTGATTAGTCGTGGATTTTTGAATATAGCCCGGAAACAAAAAGGCAGAGCCCAGAGCCTCGCGCCAAGAATTTATACACTCGTATGTTATAGGTATTTTGCTCTACATTTTTCTCATTTTTGAGTTACTACCGGATTCGAAAACTACTTACTTTATTACATCATTCTACAAAATTTGAAAAACCAATCTTTTGTGCAAGTATGTAAAATCAAAATGAAAACTGCACTCTCCATATATATTCAGTACAAATCAAAACACAAATCATTGAATGTCTCGGAAGTACTAAAATGTAGATAGAACGTTCATGCTAACTACAGCTTCTTCGTTGTCAATAATTTCTTGGCCAGGCCTGTCATTGGTTTGCCATTTCTCTACAGTCCTCACCCGGCTCCACTAGACTACTTTTTTTCCCTCAATCGAAAAGAGTCCTGAAAGCGAAGCATTGGGTCACGATGGAAAACATACAGACTCATGTTATACGGTCTCTAAGGTACATCGCAAAGAAAGTCTTCTAGATTGCGTTCCAGGTTTAGAAACACCGCCTCCAGGAATCTATCGACACAGGGGGTGCTATTTTGAAAATTTTTAATTAATTTTACGAGTATGTTCAATATATGATTTTTCACTAATTTGGTCATATTACTTATGGAACACACCTGTAGATCAGCTCTACTAGATTAGTCACAACGGCTCTGGCTCTGATCATTTTCTTGTTTTCTATGGCTTAAAAGCTATAGTTTTTCAATCAATTAACGTGTTTTAATACATGATGAAACATTTTATTCTATTTACAAATGAACATTTTTGCATACTTTGAAACCAGTAAGTATCTTTACCGATTAGTACATTTACATTAGATAATAGGAAAATAACTCTAATTAAGGTATGTAATTAAGAGGAATAAATAATGTTCTTGTGGTTTATTTTATGAAATAAAGTCAATTTCAATGACTTTTTAAGAACATACTAACAAACTATTTGAACTATGTAAGTTTCTTTCAAATACTTCTCAAAATTACTTTTATTTTGATAATCAATCTTCATCATTTACCACATTGGGCGCTTGAACAAATACGAGTATATATCGGTCCTGTACGCTATCATGTTTCATTAATCTTTGACTTGGTTTTAAGTAGGTACTTGAGTGCCGTTTGCATAACAACAGGTTAACGTTACTTACGAAAATTCCTTTGCCAAACCATAATATACTATGACAAAGTTCACTAATAGTTTTACTTCGACAACGTCGCAGATGTATGAGAAAGTCATTGTCAACGTCAGAAACCATACAAGATGGCTTACAAGTTTTACTTGCATGAAAAGCTTTTGCCAGGGAGACATATGTATGGTAAAGTGAAGTTAAGATATTTGATGGTAAGGACTAAAGACTATGGTGGATGGAGAAGTGGTAGAGCACGTCAATGGTAAAACGGGTAATTGTTTTGTAGATAATAACGACGAAATCGTGTTATTGTTGTCAGGTGTTTGTGGCAAACGGTTTAAACTTTAATGGTGCCGATGGCGTTGCTAAACGTTCCAGACAACTCCATTCTCAATCGTTCAATCATAATTAAATTATTAGTTGGATGAAGCTGTAAAAATGAATGTGAAACGATTCCAATTTACGTTAAATAAGTCATTTAGGGGTGTTTTCGACGCTAGGTAATACAAGAGGTAAATTTTAGTTTTCAAAGAGTTTCAAAGGGTTTCAAATGAGGGACCAGACAATATCGAAAGTCTCGATAGAGAAGGTATAACTGATGGTAGTTCATGCGGAGGTTTGGCGTTGGTTGGGCGTTTAGTAACGTAAAGCGCACCCATACAAGGAGGCTAATACAAGAAAGAGTTAGAAGCAGAAGAGGTCAACTGTAAGTCGACCATAAGTACATTCAAATCTTTAAAAGCTACAAGTGTAGACTATATATTGCCTCCAAAGAGCAGGTAGGACCATCATCTCTATACTGCAGCGTATTTTCACGACGTGCCTCCACCTCGGGGTAGTATTCGAGAGATATATATAAACGCTAGAGTGTTTTTGATTCCAAAATATGGTAGGCTGTATCACCATAATGTGAAGGATTTTAGACCAATTAGCTTAATATTTTTTCTGCTCAAAGCATTAGAGAGGCTGGTAGATTTGATCTTCAAAGGCTCGATTGATAATAATCAGTAGAAACAGCATTGCACAAAATGGTTAGCACAATAGAAAAATCTTTACAGAAAAAGCAATTCACCCATATTATGAGTGTCGAGTCGATGTCGATTATATCGACATCGACTGCATATCGACAGATATGCTATTGTGAGTGTCGAGTCGATGTCGATTATATCGACAGTTTTGTCGATTGCATTTTGCTTCGCGACGTTACATCGACAGGTAGTTGGATATATGCAAAATGTAAGTTATTTTTTTGGAATATTCAGTCGCTTATAAAATAATTATTAAAGGGTGAAAATAACAAACGCCAAACAATTTGAACGCTTAGTATCTCTACTTAAGAATAACGAAGAGCTCGCAAGAAGATTCGTTAAAGCTGATGGGTAAAATGGCGAAGTGAAGGATCTATGGAATAGTTTTACAGAAGAGCTAAATAGCATGGGTCTACCAGTAAGAGATATAAGTGGCTATCAGGAGGTTTGTTATTAAGATATCAAAATTCTTAAATTTAAACTGGACAAAACTGGTGGTGGACCGAGCAAACAGGTTTATTTCTCTCGTTTTGAAGAGTGTGTGGTTAATTTACTGAATTTAAATGTTTCGCTTAATCCCACTGGCTGTGTATTCGGAATACCGCGCGATACGAGTGTGAAGCCTGCATCGTCGATTTTACCTTGGTCCACAAGTAATCAGGCAACCTCAGTTGTAAGCGCTGTACCACCAGCTGCCATAGATGCAACTTCTTCAATGGAAAGAACACCTCGAGAAAGTAGATCTTCCAACGCCGACCAACAGAAAAGTAGACTCCGACTACTCGAAAAGCAAACTGAGCCACAGGAAAACATAAATAAAAATGTCGCAGAAACTCTGCATTTAACCAACTTGAGCGTTTATTAAATGGATCTGAGCCTTATGATGGTATAGTCTGTCGCATTGGGTTACCATTTTTCAGTGTGAAATATAAGCTAGGCGTATGACAGTTGTTTACAGTAGCAAAACATCAACAAAACCAACGATGTTTTGCGTTGGCAGCATGGCAGCCGTTCTGGCTTTGGGGGCTTAAAGCATGCTTTGGGGGCTTCAACCATGAACGCAGGCAGTGTGGTTATCGGCGAAGAGCGAAGACATACTCCTATCCAGATTATGTAGACATCGGGGCATAGTGGTGTCATAAGCAACGAAAGTGGTGTCATAGGAAACGAGCTGGCAAGGAGAGGTCCAGGAGCTAGGGGTAGCGCCTGCATAATTTGACCAAGGTCACTTGCTGACATCACAAGCAAACTAGATGTGGCCAAATGGGCTAGATCAAAGTTCGAATAGGATTATACGACGGACTGTAAGGTAGCCAGGACATTATGGCCGTCATCCAGTTCAATCAAGAGCGGGGAAGTCTTCTAAATCGGTAAAAACTGCTTGAAAGCTATGGCTGGCCTACCCACAGAGCATTGCTTTACTCCATTTCGTGCAAATAAAATAGGACTGAAATCCAGCAATTCATGCAGAAGATGGCAAATTGGAAGAGGACATCATCGAGCACGCATTTTGCGTAGCACAGGAATTAAAAGTCAAATTCTAGTGCAACCCTCGATCACCCTCTTTGAAATTTTGAAGCTAGCACAAATTTGAATTTGTTAGAGTGTCTCTTGTGATTGAATAGTCATAGTAACAGCTGTCTCAAATCACAAACTAAGCTCAAAATTTACTATATTTTTCCTATTACTCAGTGAATTTCACAAAACATCCAGAGAGGTCAGTAGCTCTGTTCACTAGAGCGCCAGCTTGAAGCAACGATCTACTGCTCGCGGGTTCAAGTCCCGCCGTTTGCTCATAGTTGTATTTGTTCGTGTTGTGTTCCTAAAGAGTCAGCGATACGGCTTAATACCAGCGCTCTCTTAATTTTCACATAATAGCTTTAGAGTTGGCTGTGTATAAGATCAGCGCTCCCGGAAAAAGAGTACCAATTAAGTGCTTAGAATGGAAGAATTGAAACAGGTTTCTCTCACATGTATCTCCTTGGTGCTAATTGTTGACTTCCAACCTTCGCAATCAAACAAAATTGGTAAAATTTCTAGGACTTTTGTCGAATAATATTTCTGCAACCTCTGGTGTAGCACAAAGTAGCCGCCTTTGCCCACTTCTTTTTAATATGTTTATATCCGACCTATCTGACGTCCCAGCAATTATACCTAATCTACTTTATGCAGAATATCTCAAAGTTTATCATATCATTAAATCTAAATCCGATGCACTCTTTCTCCAATCTAAACTCGATTCACTTGATTGTCGGTGCAATGAAAATAAGCTCTCTCAACATTGCTCCGCTGGAACAGGTTATAAGTTTTTCCCGAAAATGTACATAACACGTACTTTCTCGGAAATAATTTGTTAGCTCGAGTTGGAAACGTGGTTGACCTTGGTGTTATTGTGGATGCTAGACTCCGGTTCACCTTGCTTTATGATAAAATACTTTCCCGTGCAAACAAATAGAAACAAATCAAAATACGTGAAGAGGAATTTCGTAGCCTGAGAACAATAAGATCCTTATACACTTCACTTGTACGCCCTAGACTTGAATATGCTTCCATTTGCTGGAATCCCACTGTTGAAACCCACAGTAACAGACTCGAATCTATACAAAAGCAATGCATACTGTTCGCTTTGAGAGAACTACACAACCCTTACGATTTTAATACCCTTCATCCTTATGAATTTCGACTGTGTCATTTAAACTTATTGACACATGCATCCAGAAGAATGATGATGTCGGCCTGCTTCACATTTGACGTCATTAGATGCGTTATCAGACTTGAGTTCTTGAATAGTAAAATGGTGATAAATATCCCTGTAAGGAACACCAGGTCCACTCGCTTACTAAAGGAATAGCAACATTCTACTACTTGCGCAGCTAATGAGCCGGTGAATAGATGATGCAAGATTTTCAACAGCATAAGTAATCTGTGCTCTCCAACGATATCCAAATTATCCTTCAAATCCTTCTTAAGCTATATGTCAAGGTTTTATTTATTTGTTATTTATTATTTATTTGTTATTTATTTAATTTACTTAATTATTACATTATATTATTATATTTAGATACATATATACATAAGTTTTCGATTTTGTTTGCACTGTATATGTATAATTGTACCTTGTTTAGCTAAATAAATAAAATAAAACAATTCTCTGAGCCTTGGCATTATCCTAGAAAAAAAGCTAGGTAATATGAACTTTCTTAAAGCCTTTGACATCTCGCGATCCAAATCTTAAAACATATATTCAACTTGCGTAATTTATTAAAATAAAAGAATGGTACTGCAAACAATAAAAATCTATGTCCATCAATCAAAAAATCTGTGAAACGAACTGATGATCCAAATATGTATAGTTAATTTGGTCCTGAAAATCGAATCATTGAAATTTCTGAAGGATTCACTTCGTTTCTCTACCCATTTCTATCGCGTCTATCGTAGCTTGTCCTTGCCTTCCTGCATATTTTCGGCAAAGCCATCTCTACATACAATAATTCCTCGAACTTGTTCAAGAACGCTTGTCCTAACAATAGAGCAATGTATTTACTGCATACCATTATACTCGTATATCTACATGTTGAACTATAGGTCAGAGATACTGTCATCGACATTTCTTCGAAACTTTATTTCCAGATTTTCAAGTATCACCATTACTGTCTAGTTGTCGTAACATCATCGCACAAAGATATTTCTCACATTTTCGACAACGAATTGATTTTTATGATGTGAATGTCGAAGTGAACTGGTTCGTTTAAAATAGATTTTCTTCGACTGTCGAAATTTTTCAGTTTCGTTAATTCGATTTATGTTCTCGCCTTGGCTAGGACGAGGCAACGAAATGTCTTGAAATATCTCTACTAGTCATTGTGCACGGTATGTGATGTTGTGAGCCTTGCTAGTTATATTGCTTGCTGACTGTCATCGACAGTGTCGCCACGTTTTGCTATTCGCTTTTCTTCTTCTTCTGCAGTTACTTTGATCCTTACATTGATGAATAGATACTTTTACAGTGTATGTGTCTAGAAATGATGCAGAATGAAGCATATGTGGCACATTGAAATACAATTTCTCTGAAATATTCGATCAATTTCTTGAGTCGATTTAAAGATCCAAATCATTGAATTTGCTAGTACTACGAGACTTGAAGCCACCTCTAAGGAGGGTTGTTCCCATGAATTGCACGTGAGCCATTGCCTTTTGGAGAATTCTTTCAAAACTAATTGGACGATTAAACATTGAATTTTAAATAAATACACAGTAAATTCATATAAAATTTCACTCCGAGAATATATTGCACATACATCTATGATACCGTTTTTCTTATAAATAAAAGCTTATTTAATTGTTTTAAATGTGTACCAATTTTTTCCTAGCTTGTAAAAAAATATTTTAATAGAAAAACCGATTTTTCCTTTCGAAGCTAGATATATTTATTTTTGTGAAAAATATCGATATTTCGAGGGTAATCTGCTCTATTCTTCAGTTTCTATGTGCAACGAAATAAAATTTTTTTCAAAACATTCACCATCAAAGCGTACAACCTTCAACCATTATTTAGGTCATTTACGGATTCCGCTTTATAGAAGTCTGGCTCTTTGGATGCGATCCAGTTATTTAGCCAAATTTGTATGCTTTCGAAAAAGCGTTCCGTTGCTCAGAAAGGGCAAATTGATGGTGCGATTGCATTTGAAGCAGGCCACTGCATGATCATGGTTAGATTCGAGCTACAGATTAATTTCGAGGTACAGATTAATTTCGAACTACAGATTTCAGATTAAAACAAGTCAGTAGCAATTGAAAATGAAGCAAGTTTTGACTAGCGCCCAGCGTGGGCTTCTTCAGTACATTTTCATTTCATGTGGTACCTGATTTTCTTATTTCCCATTTTTTTCAAAATTTAATGCAGCAGCCAATTTCAATTGTGTTTTGCGGTGAATTTTCATCGAACAATGCTTCTAATTTAGAATCTTGGATTTGTTTTTGATTTATTTCCATACACTTTGTCTTATGTGTCAAAATGTTTGGTTCGAAAGACATTGAATCTTTCTTTTAAAGTTGTATTTGATGAATTTGTGATACTTTTCCCTGATACTTTTCGTTGGATGAAAATAACTCCCCTCCAACGTTCTTCTAATATAATAAAATTCACGATCTTCAACCGAGTAAAAGAAACACTTGTTGACATCTAGAATAAACTTTGTATCCTAAAAATGAAAGCTTGCTTGTCAAATATAAATTTCGCCAGATGTCACATAAAGCAACAATAGTGACATCTATTAAACTAATCATATTCGAAACTTTTTTAAATCAAAACAAACTGAGATGTTTAAAATAATCTAAATATTGTTAGAACAATGATAGAGCTTCTTAAACAAAAGTGAGGCAGATGAACATTCAATTTGATAGATTTGCTACTTACATAAAAGCTGAAACCAGAGACGATCTAGACGCTTGTCTTATTCGTAGGCCACCAACGCAATCTTATCTCATTGTTCAACGGCATGTGCTCTCTCACACATTTACCAGCATGATTTGCATCTTAGAAGTCTTCTTTCATTGAACCTCCATTTTCTCAAGTATTTCCTGCGAAATATCTCGTACTGTAAACACTCTATGCATGCACATCGTCGAAACGCTGAAAATTTCAGTGATTTTGATTCTCTTTCGCAACTTGCACAACGAAAATTTATCTTTTCAGACCAATGACTTTATCATCACATTTCACCAAATTTTTGATGAAGTACGATGTTAAAGACGATCACAGTAAGTCGAAGGAAACTCAGCACAGCACAAAACGTCACAAACATTCTCGAATATACATATACTTCGGTAAGAGCAAGCATTCTTCGTCTGCAAGACTCATAGCTGTGCTTAGCGCCACCATACATTGATACATATCACGATTATACTCGTGCGAAAAATTGATAAAAACTCTAGTGAGGCAAAACACCTCAGAAATCAGACAACCGCATCGCTATAACGGTTGAATCATTCCCGGTTCAGTCGATTCGTCTCCTCTATTCTGCAATATTCAGTAAGTGGATAAAAACAATTTACAGTTGGGAACATGGTTTTTTTCGTCCTGTTCCGGGAAAACAAACAACTATTGGGACGAAGATGACAAGCAGATTTCCAGATTTTTAGTTGCGGATCAATACATTGTCCTTGTCATCGTCTTCTTCGATAGGTTCCGTGGCGTTAAGGAAAGCATATTGTGATGATGACAATACAATTGCAATATCACCTTTTTTGGGAGCCCGTAAGCATCGATTCAGTTTAAAGACGATGGATGATTTGAACTGAATTGAGAATTTGATGGAAATAATGAAGTGGTGATGGACAGGTCAATTTTATTTTCATTTCTTCATTTGTTTCGTTGGATATCGATTGATTTGAAGTGATGTAAAGTGTGATTTTGTTGAAGGAATGATTCGGGCGTTATCAAATAAGTGCTTTTGAAAAAATAGCTGCCAGCTTGTTAATTCTATTTGATTGATATTAATTGCGAATTTTATCAAACAGTTCTTCACCTTCTGTGTGAATGCCAGGCCCTCACTGGAAGAAGGATGAAGTCCTTTAGGTCATATATCTCTACTTGCTTAACCAAACTTGCTTCGGTGGACTTTAAGGGTGGCCCTCCGTCTATCTAACACCCAGCTCATCAAGGGCTCAGGGTGGCTCCCCACCTAATAATGACTGTGCACTACACAATACGGTAACACAATGGTCTCTTGTGTGCCTAAGCGTTTCTTCGACGGAGTCTGCCTGAAGCAGCCAGCCGTGCAACCTAACCTAACCAATCGCGAAATTTTTTTTTTACCAAAAATGTAAATTTATTTCATTTAAAGTTTTATATGTTAATGTTTTTAATAACTTAAAACTTCATTTCATTTGCTTTCGATTATGTGTTCACCAAACAAAATATTCATGAATTCTAAGAAATCTATCTCTGCGATTCGCAGTCGGACTGAGTCTGGAAATCCACCCATCCTGCGCTTGCTCAGTATGACGCGAGCTCAGATTCTGCAGGCCCCAACCTCATATATGACTGCAATGGAGAACCCTGGAAGTTCACAGGCTACCATCGTAAAAAGTTCCAGGGCCAGCGTATTGCATGTCCTGTGGTTACATATTCCGGAAAGGCAAATACAGCGCCAGTTAATAATCTGACTGCAGCTGTACTGAAGGAAATGTCTTCTCCAAAACCCTCCTAAAAGAGGAGAAGTGAAGCTCTGAAACAGACAACTCGTCCTAAGAATTTGGAAATCAAGAAGGAAACAGTCCTTTGTGTTTTGGACCTTGCAGGTGAAGCAAGAAGTTGCGAAAAAAGGAAAAGCTGTCGGTCAGAAAGACAGGTAAATCAATGTAGCAAAAACTACAAGAGTTTCACCGGAAGCTCGATGCCAGGCAATGGTACCTCAAAGCCTACATGGAGGAGCGAGAAGAAATTCGGTCGGTGATGCCAATGCTGTCAGTTCAGGTCAAAAACGCCTCGAAGATAAGGTTTTCAGCCATAAGCAGAAGAGAGTACTGCATACAAATTTGGTGGTTCTCATTATGAATCGGGATTGAAAGATGACGCAGAAAAGGAGGGAGGATCCACTTACACTCGAAAACAATCTGCTGGCCAGCATAGATTCCCAATCATTCAGCAAACAAGCTCGTAAGAAAGACAAGGTAGAAGCAAAAGCTAAAAATCATCGTCACTAAGCGCAGAATGCTGAAAAGTACCACAATTACGAAGAGAGATCTTGCTGAGGCTGGTGTTTTAGGCGCAAATACATCATCCGTGAAAGTAGGGAGGAAACAAACAAAGCTTTGTCCCTCATCATTGAGATAGGTGTGTCCAACAACGATGACAAACATGCCAAAGATCAGTGTGCTGTTCTGTCGAACGAGCTGTGGAGGGAAATAGTGTAGTTGGGCTAGTTTACAACTTCACGCAAGCGATGTTTGTTGACTTTTTCCTGTAAGTCTGAAGCAGAAGAGACACAAGAACATAGAAGAATACCAATGTCCTTGCGTCAAAATATCAATGTATTTTTTATTTGTCAAAATATCAGTGTGTTTGGATTTTGGTGGACGTGTTATTAATATTTATATTTTCTGCCGTTTGCTTTTTCAACACAAGAATTGATACTGAAATATCAAATTTCTAAACTTTATTTGCCAAACGATCTATTCACCAGCTCGTGTAGTTTCGCCAATAAGCGTACGCCAAAGCAGCTTTTAAAGTGCATTTATTCTTCAAATGAAGCGCCTTCTGAATTTTATCATCTCGTAATGCCTGGATGGAAGTACATTTAGATATCTCATTTCGATGTGCTTGGTCTTATGTAGGCTAAAACAGAAATGCGAATAATTCGATTTCCTAATCCAGCTGTTGCAAGGTTCCTCCTGACTTCTAGGCGCGCATTCTTATTAGTGAACGATAAACCTCATTCAAGTAATCTAAATCATGTAAAGAGTTTTGATGAGACTAGAAACGCTAGGCCATTCTTCGTTGGCACTGTTTGCAGGGATTCCGCTGAGAGGCATCTTAGTGTCATTATTACTGAGGTTGCACATTTCCAATCGTTTTTAATTATACTCTACAGTTGCTTCGAACTGCTAATTATAGATGGTCAAAAAAAACGTTCCATCAAAAAACGGCACTTTGATTTGTTAACTAATAGTTGGTTTAGTCCGAACAGAGCACTTGGTTTTGACGCGCTCGAGATCTGATTTAAGCAGATTGATTTCTTAGTCGAGCATCAACAGGTTCTGTCTTTGTTTCGTCAAGTGCTCTGTCACTTATGCTGGTCAGGTATCTAGCTGCTATTTTACTTCTGCATCTTGAGTATCTAATCGCTGTTGCTCGATACTTTTCTACTGTTGCTCACCTTTCCATGCCCAACTGCTTTTTAATGTCCAGGGCTTGTTGATCAAATTTTTTGTTCTTTTTGAGCCGATTTCAGATCCTATTGCTCTTTAATGCCTGCAGCTTGTACACTCAGTCTGTACACTAGAAATGCCCGCCTTTTGTTAACTATGTTCACAAATTCTCAGTTCGAAAATTCGTTGAAAGGCTCTTATTGAAATAAAGAAGCAAAAGAATCTCACTTCTGACACCAATTGCTATGTTTTTCTTGAAAGATACACATGGTAGAATCACGATTCTCTGCGTTCTTTAAATTAAGTGCTTTGTTTTCGAAACCAAACACGATTTTTAGTTAAACCGAAAAAAAAACTTTACATTCAAAATTAAATTAAATTCAAAATTAATATTCAAAATTAATATTCAAATTTAATATTCAAAATTATTCAACATCCACCGAAAAGCAATTTATAGATGCTCGTAAAATTTCCGGAGCAATACTAAAATCTCACTTGTACAAGTTTTTAAGATTCCGGGTTTTTAATTGCTTCAAAAAGCACAATAAATATTTAGTAGATTTTTTTGTTGAAAGTTTACTTTATTTCACGATACCAAGTTGCAAAATAATACAATTTCTCGTCTAAACAGCTTGAGATCTTAATCAACTATGAAGAGAAAACTTACAAACTATGGTACAATAACAATTATCTCCCCGTGCAAACAAACTTTAATCAACCACAAGATTCTCTACCACTTGAATTGATTCACAATAACTAACAGCCTTATCTCCCCTGTAATATTCCATAGAAGCACTTCAATGTCCCGATACAATCAAAAAAACTCGAAAGCAATCATCCAGCAAATGTCACGTTCAAAGGTATTGGTCACGTAATATCGATCAATATTTATCTATTAACTGTGGCTTTTGTTATCTCTAACGAGATATTTGATTTTCTAGGAGTACTGAAGGATTTCTTCACGGTTCTTGTCCTCGTTCTCGTCCTGCTGATGCTGTTACTGGGTTCTGTTTATTGTTGAAACGTACCTGTTCGTTCCAATATCGGTAACTAGTAGTTATCCTGTTGATCTGATAGATAAATCTTAGTGTAATTATAATTGTTGATTGTGGGACATGTGTTTCTAGTCGCATGTAGCCATTAAAGAAAATTGTGTACAATGTGATAGTGATGTAATTGAAATTGTATAATTGGCTGCCATAGCACGTGGAAAAGTACTTTGTGAACAACGAAGATATAAGTTTGGGTAAACAATTAATAAGGTCGATTTACTTTCAAGAAAACTAAACTGTTTTCCTTGAATAAATCTGAAGAAAGTTCTTAGTTTACACATTTTAACGAAGTCTATCTTTTTCAACTGCAATCATTTATGGAAATATTATTTTGCTTTAAAAATCATTCAGCTGCAAAGATTTATGAGAAAAGAACAACAAGCTGAATTAATAAGCATCCTCTGTTCTAGCTTCTGTTTCTGACTGATTTTTCAATCATTTTTCAATGTTTTCATCTTCACAATTTCCTGCTAATTACCGGTGATTTTCTCAGAGTATGTCTAAGTCATCGCAGGCAAATGGGAAAATGTAGGCTTGGGTTGATATTGTAGAAAAATGTTAATATCCTGTTCGTCAGAATTTTTCGGACCGGCTCTTTAAGCTCCTTTTTTTGCACTGTTAAGTTGATGAGATTGAAGATATTCTTTTGTTATTTTTTTTTGGAGCAATGATTGGGAATTTTTTTTAGCTGAGATTTTGAAACAAAATTTAGGCTCATTAAGTTTTGCGAAAACTCACTGTCAGATTGTCATTGACTTCACCTTTGTGCTTATTATTGATGATTTTTGACGTAAATAAGTTAAAAACCACTTTTCAACATGAAAATGTCATTTATTTGTATGATCGTTGACTATTTTTGCTTGTATTTTCGGCCTGATTAAATATGTTCCTCGGGTTTGGAAAACAATTTATGTGCGGGGGCAGTTTGATAAGTCAGTGACTTTTTGAATTTCCCGAGTAGTGGCTTTAAATACAATACAACTGCCATCAGTTAATAGACTACTGTAAAATTTTGAGCGAGCTGCATCATTTAGTTTGTGTTTGACAGCCATTGAGAGCAGACAACCTCATGAACTCTAACGAAAATGGAAGAGTGAAATTCATGTGCTGATTAAGCCTTACTTATTGCGTAAAAAAACCATCGCCGAAGCCAAAAAAGGCTAGATAAATACTATGGGGACTCTGCATCATCAATTTTAATGGTTAAGAAGTGTTTTACTGAGTTAAAATCTATGGAATGATATTTTCCGTATATTGATCGGAAATTAGAGGTGCGTGAAGAGGCTGAGGCTGTAGGCATTTCAACTAAGCGGGTTTATCACATTTTACATGAATATTTCGACATGAAAAACTATCCGCGCGATTGTTCTCACTTGACCATTAGCGAAACCGTCAGACCACTTCAAAGGAATGCTTGGTAATGTTTGGCCGCAATCAGAACGAGATTTTGAACCGTTTATTCATCGTAGACATAACATGAATGCATCACACCATACCAAAATCCAAGAACAATCAAAACAGTGGGTTACTTCGGATGAACGTGCCACCACGTCCTCCCCTTATCCATAACAGAACAATGCAGACGCATTGGAAACAACAACAACTCCTGTTATGGGAAGGGGGAGTTCTTGTTGTTCCCAATGCGTTTGCATTGTTCTGTTATAGATAGGGGGAACAAAAACAGATAGCGCGGTAAGTAGGCAAAAATTGTTCCTGATTGCCATTTTTGCTACAAAAGAGCTCACGGCACTGTTGATATCCTAAAGACCAACATAAAAATACCTCCATCCGTTTTTGAATTTACCACGGCCTGCCTCATTGAGTTCAAGAAGGTTGGACTCAGTTTGGGTCAAAGAATTCATAGGTTAGCTCGCAATTCGAACCAGGAACCACCCATGATAGCTGCCCGTACTCTACCCACTTGGCTTCACACATTAGCCCAACCCAATATTTTCAAATATGAATCAATTTCAGAAAGAAGTAAGCCAATAAAGACCGCAAATAAAGTACATTTGCGCCCAGCGTGGGCATGTTTACAATTTTGATTTTTTTTTTTAATTTTAGTTAAAGTGGCCACGACAGGGTTCAATATCCAACTTAATTGATAAGACTGACAAAGCCAGATTAAGTCAGCTCGATCCATTAATGTCAATAACTATCTTCCACAAAGAGACGTCCTCTTCAACTTGGTGTTGATAAAAGTGATTTAAGATCCTCAAATGATGATAAAAAGCATCCTAATCCTTAAGTCTACTCATAATGAAAAAGTAGGTGAATACGACATAGAAAAAACTAGATCGTTGAATGAATATCTAGCGAAAATTTTAGTCAACAAAGCCATTTTAAGTCTATCAAAAATTCGAGACATTCAACGCTTAGGAATATTCTCTCAGCTTATAAAAGTTATAGTTTTGGCGTTTGAATAAAATAAAAGCGTGTAGTATCGAAGACAAATGATTAAATTAAAAAAAACACAGGGCAGTCCACGGACTGCGTTTCAGGAAAAACATAAAATAAATTTACATCACTGAAGAACTTCGAAAACTCTTTAAAATTTATTCTTATTGAAATTCTTAGACAGCTAAATGATCGGTACATTTAACTGTATACTAATTTCAAAATTGACGTCATTTCTTGCCAATCTAAAATTTTGAAAAGTTAGTTTTTATTTTATTCCTTCCATCCTTTCCTTTTTTGCCTAAAGTTCATCCGTCACGTCTTGTCTATCGATTCTGATGACTCTTTTCAGAGTCTACAATATCAGCCTGATTAATGGTTTAATGTAGTTGCTGCTGTCTATAGTTAGGTCGAAGAAAATCAGATTAATTCTACAGTTGCTGTTGTCATAACGCTCACCTATTGCATTCAAGAAAACAAATGTCATGAAATTCCGCCAGGTAGATAGTTACAAAGTGTTATAAAGTAATTTCGACCATTGTCAGCAAACACCCATTCAACAAGCATTCACAATTTAATATTATTTTCTCCACTCCCATTTCTATTGCTTGCGGAGAAACACCAGACTCATATTTTCCTTTTAACTCGGTGCTACTACGTTTACCCAGGAAGTTTCACCTATTCGTAGTTTATTTCTTTCGATTCGGTTGGTTCGAAATGTGTGTGACTTTTTCTTAGGATCTTCTGCAGACACCATTTGTCATTTTATCCAAGCTCACATATATATTTTTGCGTTCATTTTTCAAAGCAATCATGTTGAACACAAGAAAACCACTGTGGAAACGTTTTCGTGTCTTCACGGACTACTGCCGAGTGGAAGCTGCAGCTGACTGAATTCAAATTGAGCTCTACGGTGAAACAATAGGCAGCCCAATATATAGCAAGGAGATAAGTAACACCAGGCAAAAGTTGAATTATAGGCAAAATAGTTCGGCTTAGTGAACACAAAACAGATTCGAGATTTCGTTCCTGTAGGTGGTTTTTGAAAAAGACCAGGGTTTCACATAATAATGTTGATGATGTTTTTCGCTAGATCTTACCAGTGGTCATGAAGTGTAAGCTTTAAGGTCAGTCACACATACGGTAATATTTCATTTCACTCTGAATGCATTTTCTTGACTTATAATTTGAGCAAGTCAGATGACGTAGCATTGCTTATTTTGCTAACAGAAATATAAGTGAGAAATATTCACGGGCATATTTTAATTGCTGGCTCATTTCACATTCATAAGATTTAAAATACTTGTATATTGCAACATGTAGGCATCATGCTAGCTCAGCTCCGAAAATTCAATGAGTATTCCATTAACCAACCTGTAACTAGCCACCACTACCACGACATTGACCTGACTGTCCCTACTCTCATGCTGACTTGGTTTTTCATCACCAACGACGAGCATTTCGCCGAGGTGAACTCCCAAAAGCTGTGGCAGATTGGAGACACACATAAATGCTTCAAAGAACTAGGAACAATTTCATTTTATTGTGCAATTACAGTGTCATAATATCCTTGTGGAAATTTATACGGGCAAACAGATAAAACGTTGTTTACTGTAAATTTGTGTCCTTAATTTTAATTTACGAAATGGAATTGCTTTTGAGAGTTGTTTAAATGCGAAGAACAAAAGCCATAGAAATGGAACTGAAAGTCAAATACTCTCGCGTACATACCTAGACGTTAAGAAAGTGAATTGGGATATTGTGGGAAACAATGAATGAAGTCAACGAGGACTGAAGTCGTTGTACGATTGGACTCGAGCAGACCTTTGCCTGCAATTGCTTATAGACAAGTAGTATAATATTTAAGTTGAATGTTAAGAAAGTTCGTGGTTGTTTTGATGAACATGGACATGCTAAAGAAAGTTGTATGTGACGGTGGAAGAAAGTGCAGGGTATTTTGGCAATTTTTTTTGCATATAAACTCTATGTATAATATGGAATAGTTTTATAAGCTAGCTGATTATTAACGGAACTAATATGGTAAATAAATAGAGTTTTTTTTTGCGATTTTGCATCTACTTTTACAATTATGCAAAAGTCCGCACTAGAATCTGTTTCAAGCTTTAAAAATTGGAAAGTAAGAGCTGGTTTTCTTGAATTATAAACATATCGCTGACTCCCAATCATCGCCAGATTGGTTGATGAAAAAGAGATTTCAACGGTTTTTAGTGTTTCCATTTCCAAGCCCAAAATCTGTTGAAGATTGGCTCAGAAAGAGAGCTTAAATGACCACCATGACAAAAACAAATTTTACAAGTAAGGGGCAAGTGTAAAAAGTAGTGAAAATTCTCAGAAAATACTTCTGGGCATAGATAGCCCTCTGTAAAGACAAAGATGGATGGATAATTGAAGATGAAAAACATATAAAGAAGTAAAAGTTAAGCTAGTTCTCCAGAGTAAGAAAAAATGCCTTGGGCATTGGTGAAATACTAGCGAAACTCATCTATTTCGACAGCAGAAGCACCAGAAATACCGCCCAGAAAGTACTTCAAGCAATAAGGCACCAATATGGGATTGCAGGAGTCGCGACAAAAAGTGGCGTGTGCAGAGGGCGATAGCAATAGCCCCGTCTATTACATATTTCCTGTTGCACATTTTTTGTACTCGAAATTCCAAAAATTTATAATATTTATAAAATTTATGATGATAGACTAGGACAGATGATATACTAAGACGACTCGATTTAGGAATGGGGAACCGTGAAACGAGATTTGATTAAAAAATGCCATGAAAAAGCCTCATTGGAGAATAATCTACGTGCTTCCAAAAATGATATCTGAAGGATGGAAAGATGAGAGGAAAGAATGCCGAATTTAAAACACAGTGAGTGATTGAGCCCATACTGAACTAATCCAATGGTTTTATATAAACGTACCTACTAAGGTAACAAATAAATGAATGGAGGTGAAAACATATATGAAGAACGCAAAACAAAGTCAGCAAGAGACCTTTCTCGTGATATTAATGACATGAACGTAAAATTTAAATTCGAAACGAAACAGCACACCAAGTTTTCTAAAATTCTGAACAACTGACAGGGAAATACCAGACAAAGAATAATAAAATACCTGTGGAAAATTTTTATATGAGAAGAACACCTGCTCACACTTCACGCCGTTTAGTGGTAGGAAGATGTTTTGCAATTGTATAATCATTCGCAAACCAGACTGCCCTGTATAATCTTAAGTCATCCGCAAATAGTAGAGGAACATAACTGACGAACAAGATGAAAAGTAAGGAACCTACGAAAGATCCTTGAGGAACTCCGGCTTTGAAGATAAATGACTATGAAGAGATGAGGAAAATCAGGAGAGAAAGGGACCAAAAATACCGAACGTATCAAGTTCATTGAGTAATAGGTTATGGTTCACAGAATCAAAAGCCTTCGAAAAGTTCGTACAAATTACATCAACGGCGTTGAGTATCGAAAGCAGAGGCGACAAAATTAGTGAACACCATTAGGTAGGCCGTTGTAAAGCATCGCTTGGTTGCAGCGAAGGAGAAATATGAGACGATAGTTGGAGAAGTCGGATGGATCACCAGATTTCAAAATTGGGAAGATATGGGCGGCTTTCCATAATGAAGGAAATACATCGGATGCAAGGCTTATGTAGAAAATAAATAGATGAATTAACACAGAGATAGAGGATAAGAGTGATTTTGCTAAATGGTTGGAAATATCGTCAGGTACCAAACAAGAATAAGGCAGTTGAGAAACGGGGAAAATCAGAAGATACCGAAATGGTTAGTGAATTTCTAAAGGAAGAGGAGAAAAAGTTAGCAAGTAAATCACAAATAGCCTGGAGCTTAGAAGCAATAACGTCATCAAGATGAATAGAGTTAGGAACTGAGGAATTGTAAGGGAAAGAACGTTGAATCAAAAGTATTTTGGTTGATTAGAACACATTGAAGCCTCGATACTCAAGAAATAATATAAATAAATATAAATAAATAATTAATATGCATATAAAAATATATATAAATAAATAAATGTGTAAAGATTAGCCAGCTTTTTATTTAGCTTTTAGAGCATCAGAGACTCTCAAAGTGAGCCAAGGAACATCACTTGGTTCAAAAAGACATATGATAGGATTAAAGAGAAAGATAAGATAAAAATTGAAAGAGTAAAATTTTGACAATGCACAATCAACATCCAACGCCTTGAAACTGATTGCAGTCAAAATTTTCAGAAAGTCAGTTTTATGGAAGCTATAACCAGTTACATTTCCATTTTAGATTCTTTTCCTTATTAAAATTCGATAGTACTTTTCTTGGCATAAAAATGAAGAAAAAAAGTCTCTTGCTGGCACTATTCCGTCAGCACGCGAGGCAGACGAGGGAAAAGATTGAAAAAGCAGCGCTCGTGTTAAATTTGACTATTCCACTGAGATAGAGCCTGAAGATTTTCAGCGGAGTGGATGATTGAAACGATTTTTTCATGTCTTTGCTGTACCTTCAGGTTTTCCTGAACATTAGAAAAAATTACATGAAGCTATATCTTATACATGAGTAGCTGCTTATGCTTGAGAAGCTTAGTGGGTAGAGCACGGGCTTCTTTTGTGTGGGGTTCTTGGCTTGGCTTTCTGGGCCGCGCACTGTGCCTTGGGTTCACCTAGCTCTGAATAGGTACCTGAGCTATACTTGTATTCATATTGATTGTAAATTTGTGATGAAACTCTCTACCAGCTTCAACACCTAGATCCAACAAAGGTTGTCGTGGCACATCTTTTTTATATTTTATGCAGAACAATGTGTTCTGTAAATTTCGTTGTGATCTGAGTATGCTGTCAAAAGATATTGCCATTTGAAATTTTAAAAATTCACTTTGCCTACTTTTAGGCGCTTTATGCACTTGTAGGGTTAAACATATCCAAAATTTAAACACAACCCAGTTGAAAACATATTCAAGCTGTATTTTGAGCAATTTAGTTTTTTGAATCATAGAAATATAAGGGCATCTTTAAAAAATATATAAAATGCCAAAGGTTAGATGTAATTTGATTTCGGTGAACCAGGAGCTAAAGCAAAAAATTTATTCTTCAAAATTTTTGCTCAATTGGATGATGCAACCGGGAAATATAATTACTCAATGAGCAAATATGTTTATAAATTTATATTGTCGAACATAAATTTTTGGGGCAAAATGATTTATAACTTACTTTGGCTTTCACAGTAAAAAAACAATAGCTACAACTATTTAATTGGCATCTTTAAATTTACATTGCCACCAAGCAAACAACTACCAGCTCTGAATTTCCGATTTAATCACCTATTGTGTTTGACCCTCAGACAGGATGCGAAGAAGAATGTTGCTGACCATTATTAGCCAACTATCCATTTGTGTCGGCAGCAATTTCTAGTTAACCGACTAAGCGCTTCCGAAACACCCTATTTGTTTTATCCGCCCCTAAAATAAGGATGTACCGACCAACTACAAGTTCTTAGATGAAGTTCGTTAAAGTAAATCCACGGAGACTCTTCATTTGTCGACAACGGCAATATTATTGTCTCGTTCATAATGACGATAGCGGCAAAGCTCGCGTGAATGGATCGAACAGCAGGACTAAAGCCATACACTGCCATACGATAGCGTCAGCCAGGTACACTATGATGACACAACAGCTAGTAGTAACAGTAGCAGCCACAGTGCCAACGATACAAACGCCAGTAACAGCAGCTATGAGGTAAAATGGCAACCATTAACTTTTATGAATGCCATGGTAAAGTGAGATTTTATGACACAGCATCCTGCGGTAGGTACAAAAGATCAACTAGTCGTCTCATATTACCGTCCATGCTCCAGGACCTGGTCGACTTTATTGCGGTTACCGAAATCCATTCGTATTAGGTCGAAACGAATTGTAAGTCGTGTACCGAACTAATTGCCATCTTTTACGGCAAGTTATGATAGTAATTTTTTCGGTAGTATTTATGCTAAACCACCGTCGCCGTGAGCGAGCGGTAGTCAAGTGAATGACGAAATTAAGGGTAATTGAGTTGAATTCGTTATATTAATTTTAAAATAGCAGAACGTGAATGCTGGTTGAGGTGGAAAAGTCAATGAGATGTGGAAAATATGCTGTCGAGTATCGCTTTCGATTTATGTAGATATTTTCCGACCCGGAGTTTAGTGGTAAGATTAATAAAAGTTGTTATTTGCTTCGGGAACATAATTGAAATTTAACTGCTCCTAAAAGTGTGGAATGTCAAGCTAAGAAGCAAATGGTATGCAAATTAATTCAGGTATTATTGACATGCTCTTGTAATTTAATAAGTATTTTTCAATCGCTGCTCGATAGTTTTTCACGACCTGATCATTGTAGAGGTGGCCAAACAACAAGATCAAGACAGTAATGATGATGTAGGATAACATATATCAATCATCTTTATTATGTTTATACTATATGTAGAAATATATTTTTTTCCGCTGAAATTGAAGTAAGCGATTTTATAAAAATATAGGAAAATGTACCGAAAAAGCCCACACTGGGCGCTATTCGATAAGTACTTAATGTGCCGTTATTTTGAGCCTGAATTTAAATGTATTGGATGAAAACTATGCTTCGGGCTTGTGTAGCAGAGTGGGACTCTGATTTAAGACCGAGAACATACAAAAAAGAGTGAAATAAGGGATTAAGTGAATCGTAGAACTTATCTTTCCACATTCATATATACTGATTGTGAAAAAAGTCTTTACGAAATGCAACTTTCAGGTTGTAGTGAAATTAGTTTACTTCACAAAAGAAACTTATTTAAATGAGAGACTTTTGAGCCGTGTTTTGAAGAATGCATGTCCCTGTAAAAGTATAGAAGTAACATCAAGAGTGTTGTTATAGTAATGTTAATGTGTTATAGGTAATCGAAGAGTAAAAGCTGAATGACCATTAGTTTATCTTCAGAGTGCATTTAACAGCTGCGATGTGTACGATTAGAACCGATTTAATGGAAATAACAATCCTTATGTACTGAATCACTTTAACCTCAACGAAAACTTATACAACTAGCATGATCTTAATTGCAAATGAAAACTGCAGAAGGTGCTGAACCAGTAGTTGCTGAACGAGTAGTGCATTTTAAAGCCGCTTGCTCAGTGTTTCTGAAAATCTGGTGAAGTAGTTTAAGCTAGCTCACAATTGCAGTGGACTCTGTATTGTAATTATTTGACCGCTTGCAGTATAAATTCATATTGAAATGCAGGATCTATTTAATCCCATTTGTCTTAGGCTACACTAGCATGTCCCACTTGCAACCTTTGTTAAGACCAACACCGACCATAATAAAATGGAAAATTGTGGATATATCTAATTTTGCAATTATATCAACAATCTGCTAAATTTTGGCAAGCCACGAGGCTATCGAAAAACGTTACACTTTTTAAAGACGCTGACTTTCATAAACTTAATTAATTTACATTTTTCTTGAATACTCGATGCAAGAAATAGACAAGTGAAAGATGCGAAAAACGCAATACCATTTCCTAAACCATAATTCTTCCAATACTCATATATACATGAGCTTTTCCAATGGTAAATAATTATATTAATTAAATCTTTTTTCATGCAAGCAGGAAGGAAATCTGTCAAACATTTTTTGTTCTTTCAACATAAAGCCACCACTCTAACTCTTCTGCACCATCAGTCAATGTACCGGCTAACTGATTCGTAGGTCTTTGAAAGAGGAAATTGATTGAGTTGGGTGACCAATCAACCGAAGCGTTGAATTCACAGACATGGGAAATAGACTGGGAACCAAAAGTACTGCCATTCAATTTCACATAGTTCGCTTTATCGAAGGATATTTCTATCCTCTCTTCTCTCTGTTCATCCGGCACTTACCACAGCTTCTCTTTTTGGAACAAAGCACCGGAAAGACATCAGAGCGTCAACTATGAGGTCGTCAGCTGGTGGTCTATGGTTCGATGCTTGTAATGAATAAATATGGGACGATAATACTCACATGAATACATGTAAGCGGAATAAATAGTACCTGTGTACATTCAACTAATTTGACAAGGTATTCTTGCTGAAAGAAAGAAGTTCCTGTGGTGAATGGAATGTTGGAATTGCGAGCACTCACTATGAAGCCCCATTCTGTTGGTCCGGATGGAAATCCAGCGCCCATTCTCGAACTATTGGGATAAAATTTCATTTAAATGCATAACTCGTTCAAAAGTGCAGGGAACTCGATTTGGGAATTTACAAATTCAATTAAGGGATGCAAGCTCTGCATATGTGGTCGTGCAGATGTTGCCCGGTGGCCACTGGACACTAGCTAGTAAGCCCGGCTACGTACACCATCGGAGCGTCAGCTGTTCGTGGTCTGTCTGTCTGGTCGGCGATGCATAGTTCTCTCGAAATATTGGTCGAGAACCAATGGAAAATCTCTCTGCTGTCGAGTTGACGTCGATTGCAAAAGGATTCTTGTCGTTTCAGACAGACAGGGTGGCGATGTGTAGTTCCGGGCAACAGATTCGACTAGACCAACATCCCCTAGAAATATAAACATTCGGCTATGGTTTTAAAGCACACGAATTATAATCCACCGAACCCCAACACCTCCGGTCCCAACAACGTAGCCCAGCATCTTCCCTCGACCGGATGAAAAATGAATAAGGAACAGTCTGAACTGGTTGGCGATATAAACGCTATACGAGCTAGGTCTCATGTGTGCCGCAAACATTTGTAGACACCGTGCTTACACATACATATACATATGCAAGGACATCACTTAAGATTTCAGCTGGCTTGGCTGTAATTTATCAAAATGCCTTCTTGGCTGATGTAAATTGTGTTGAGAATATGGAATCGCACGCTCATGTGCGGTGGTTTATATGCAAGGAAAATTATTTTAGACTTTTGTTGAGGGACTTTCCTCTAAATGGGATCGTGCACAATAGCTAAGGTGGTTATAAATAAACGGGGAGACTATTACACTGGTGTCCTTTTTGTGCTAAGCATCAGGTTTTGATGTAAATAAGCATACATGTGTCAGAATAAATAATGTTTCGGAAAAGTTATAGCCATTTATGATTAGGATGCTATTAAATATGTTATTAAGGATATGCGCGAAATAAAACGTTTGTAATTATTGTTCTCGAATATATTTTCAGTCATATTGGTTTGAAATAAAAATATGGAATATTTCAGTTTGATGTGAAATACTAATAGATTAATCAAACGTAGTTAAATGGAGAGATTCTGAAAAAAAAATCATTGTGCAAAATTTTCAACTCAGTTTGAGCGAAAAATTGAATTAATTTGACGAAGCTCGAAGCAAATTGGGGAAATATTTGGCTACTGCAATTTTTTCGTTACAAAATCAAATCGGTAGCTATCACCATCCTATTTCTGCCATGGCTGAAACATTAGGATTCAATTTCGAAAATTAAATTAAAGTAAGTGTGCCAATAACTGTTCTTTTACAAGTAGAATATTTCTCGAAGCTGCTCATTCGAATAAAAAGAGAAATTTAAAGGCAGGTTGCGTTCGATTTTTTGTTTGCCTAATAAAAATTTTGAAGCATTATGTATAGAAGTATATATTGCAATAGTGAAAATAATCGATTACACTTCCTTGGATTAACAAAAGCTTTTTTTCAATAATATGTGTGATTTTTTGTAAACATCGAGGGACATAAACTTTTAAGTTCATATATTTGTGCAACCTTTTGCACTTAAGGCTTCTGATGAAGTAACGAGGATTTTTTTTTATGAAATGGAAAATCTGTAGCGAAAAAAGTAAGCTATTATAGCATAAAAACAGTGGCCTCTTTTGCATAGTACCATAAAGAAAGTGGTTCACAGAAACATACATAAAATTACTTTTTAAGTAAATATTAAAATACAAATGATGTTTCTATTCATAACTTATTTCACTACTGCTCATTTTATTTGCAAACTTATTTATTATTTATAAAATAAATGGTTTTTATTTAAATTTGTTTACTTCAAACATCAATCAACTCGTTTTTTACTTTAATTACTAAATCGTTTAATATAAGATGTTTACTAAGATCCAGTAAAGGAGAGTCAACGGATCCAAAAATTGGGAGATGCAGAAAAGAATTGGAGAATAATTGGAAGGATAATAGAATCAATTTGAAATACTGATTTTCGAAAAAATTTAAAGAAATGTGTAGATTTCGCTTCATACATTTGCCAAAGATGTGAAGAAGAGGGCCACGTAGCCAAAAATTGAACTAAGGACCCGAATTGTGTCTTCTGCAGGGAAACCGAAGGTTGCGATAAAAAACACATAGTAGGTAACAGAAGGTGCCCAGTTTTCGAGTAGTCCTTAAACTTCAGATGAAAAAAAGGATCATATTACTGAATCTCGACCACTGTCGAGCAGTGCAGGATTTGGTTTCATAGTCGGAGCTGATGTCGCCATAATTTGCGAGCAAAATTGAAACCTTCATAGTGGCGTCTGGGTGACGGATGTAAGCGATAAGGCGGTAGTATGGGCACATGTAATGCAACAACCGAGGAACGGGTACGTGTGGGGTAAAAGCAATGGCATCTATGTATACAGCTGGTACGCAGCATCGAGTCTTTCATTATCGGAGTATGAGCAAATGGTGAACAGCATAGAAATGGAGGCAAAATAGAACAATCGACGCCTGCGATGAGGAGTGTGGAAGTAAAAAAAACAACGCTGCACTGAAAGAAAAATCTTGGTATAATCAACCATTTTCCTTAGTTGTTTTTGCGTCAACTACGGGCTATCGTTAAAACAACCATAAAAAAATAGTTGATTACTTTTATGCGCCATGACGCGTGGTTGATAAACAACGTCCGTGGTGCAAAAAAGTACTGGTTCAGGCGGTAACGATGTATTGGTATAATTTTCTCTATATGCTTGCATCATTAGAGGAGCATTGATAAGCCATAAACCATAGCAACATAATCCATCCAAGCCTTAAATAGAAACAGGACGTGAGACGTGAAATTGAGTTCATATGCATAGCTGCAAGCTGCAGCATCTATAAAAACAATTGAAACTGCTAAACAATTTCAGGCATTGGGACAATCGTATTCGTTTTCAGGACTCCCTGTTTTATAACAGGGATCTGCAAACAGAAGACTTATATTTTGTGAATAGAAGAAGGGAAATATAAAGGCTTCACAGCATAACATGAATATGAATTATATCGAACAGCAAACCGAACACAATTTTGCCATGTAGCATATGAAACTTCTATGATAGAATAGGAGTATGAGTATGAGGAGTATGAAAAATCAACAGTTTGCCTTAGTTGTTTTTGCATCAACTAGGGCTATAGTTAAAACAACCATAAGAAAATAGTTGATTACTTTTATGCACCATGACGCGTGGTTGATAAACAATTTAATTCGTAGCATGAAAAACATCCAAATGTTGAAATCATTCTACTTTGCGTAGAGTAATTCCAAAGACGTTGCTCACTGAATTACGTTTGTTGAAATCAACTATTGCGAAGTAGTTTAAGTACTATAAAAACAGTTGATAATTCGAAACGTTGAAGTTTTGAGTGAATTGATGAAAATTTTTCTATTTATCAACTAATTTTCGTGGTTATGAAACAATTAAAACAGTTGATTTCATGAACGTTGCGATATTTTTTGTACAACCAGAACCAACTACTTTTATATCGTTAAAGTAACTATATTAACATAATAAAAATAACTATTTTCCGTAGTTCGTTTAACGATTTTGAATGAATCGTTGCAATACTATTAAAAATAGTTGAACCAACCAAGAGTTTTTCTTTCAGTGTATGAGACGAGTGTTATTGGAGGCTTTTTCGCGGTTAAATATGGTCCTCGCAAACAATGGGAATGCCAATAACTTCAGTAGGCGAGATCTGAGCTCCATTGTAGACCTCACTTTTGTGAGCGACGATTCGATTAAGGACTTGCAGTCGTTGGTAAGCAAGCACTACACCCACAGTGACGATCAGGCTATAATAGTCACGGTGAACTGCGTACGTACCAAAAACACAATGCGTACGAGTTCCCAGGGTAAAAGCATGGTTGGCGGGTCATCAAAAAGGCTAGACGAAGAAACGTTCCGAGAGATGCTACCTCCTGATATGGAACTGGACGGAACTGCTTTGACGTAGGCCGCGCGAATTATCAGCGAGACTCAGCGGGCGTGTGATGCTTCGATGTCACGAAATTCTCTCCACAAGACCAGGCAGGCAAATTTTTGTTGAATGCGGAAATCCAGGCGATGTAGCCTGCGCCACAGGGATTCCCCAGATTACAAGGACTTGCAGAACCAGTATAAATACGTTCGGAAGAATCTTCAACTTGCGATCGCTAAGAGCAAAAAGAAGCACTTTAGAAAGTTGTGTAACGTGGCCGATTTCAATCCAATCTATAATAAAGCGAAAGAATTGTCCGCAAATAAAGTGTCCGAAGATGCTCCATAAAATATTCACAATGCTATTCCCACAGAATCAGGACAAAAGTCTACCGATAATACTGGTAGATCCTCAAAATGTGCCGGCGGTAAGCAGAAAAGTAGTATTGGCAGCCACAGGAAAAAACGAGGAACAAAAAGCGTCCGGATTGAATGCGATACCGAAAAAAGCACTTAATCTGGCGGCAAAGGGGATAACAAGAGACTTTCCAGATTTATTTATAACCTGACTACGCGGAGGAATTTTTCCTAAGCAGTAGAAACAACGAAAACTGGTTCTCCTGCCCAAGCAGGATAAAACTATTGGGGAAGCATTATCTTATTGGCCAATATGCTTGCTAAATACGATGGGAAAAATTTGCGAGCGGGTCATATACGTATGACTGCTGTTGGAAATCGAACGCAAAAATGGACTATCTGACCGAAAATTTGGTTTTCCGGAAGGTCGATCAGCTATGGACACTGTCAGAATGGTGTCGGACATAGTAATGAACGCAAGAGGTAAAGGGGCTGCTCTGCTGTGGTCACGTCAGACGTAAAGAACGCTGGTAACTCCGCGAGGTGGAGCCGCTTTGTAGGCGTGCTGGTCGATAATGGAGTGTCACGCTATTTAGCATGTATATTCGTCGACTGCTTCAGGGAAAGAACCCTATGCTACGACTCAGGCAAAGGACCAAAACTTGATCTGCTTTGGAACATAATGTACGATGGGATACAAAGGCTACGAGTATTCAGAAATGTGGTGGTGGTAGGTTTCGCCGACGATATTGGTATCGTGATTTCAGCCCGTCATCTCGAAGAAGTCGAAATTTATGCAAGCAAAGCAATCTGGATGATTGCGCTGGGCTTAAAATTAGCCGATCATAAGAGGGAAATGGTACTAAGCAAGAAGCGGCGGAAACTACGAGTAGTACGGATAAAGGTTGGTGACTGCATAATCACTAGAGATGAAGCGTATATACTGGAACAGGTATATGGAACATTTATTTTTTTGGAATAGCCAGTACTTAGTGCAAAATTCAAAAATACTAAGTACGAGTATTTTTGTGAACTATACATGTAATCAAGAATTTACCCAAAAAAAATCCTCCATTTGATCCATTTCAATCAAATAGCGACATAATAGTATCCTAATATTAATATGTACTCGTATTTCATACTTGCAAGTGCTGTCATACTCGTATTTCATACTTTCAGACTCACGAGTGTTTCGTACTTGCAAGTATTTTCATACCGAGCATTTCCGTACTTGAAAGTATTTTCGTATCGAGTATTTTCGTATTTGCAAGTATTTTCGTACTTGCTAGTATTACGTACGTCCGAGCATTTAATACTAGCGTACTTGTGAGTATTTGATATTTGAGACTAAGTAACACCTGCTGATATGATATTGTACTTGAAAAAAAGTTGTATTTGAGTACTCGTACTTAGACTGATTTGCTTCGGGACTGATTTGGTATTTGTTTCGGGTGTTTTGGGAAAAAATTGAAAATTTATGTAATTTTTGATTTTCGGCATTGATGCCACAACCGACTGTTTTAGATTAGCCAAGAAAAGTTTGGTATCAGAAATCTGACGACGAAAAGTCATGTAGTTCGCAACAGGATTGGTTACTCGATTAGTTGGTAATTTAAACGAATACAGGAGGTGTTATGCGCATATAAACCAAAATCAAATTAAATTGATTGTATTTGATTGTTTTCCCTTAAGGCTGGTACTGTGTTAATCGTGAAGCTATATCATATCGTTTCATTACATCACTGCAAATGGTATGTATTGTATGTATATAAGTACATACTTCAAAAAATACTTGGTAGTATGTTTGGGAACAGGTATTTGGAACACGTATTTTTTTGTACTCGTACTAGTTATACTTAGAATGTGAAAATCTTAGTACAAACCAACTCTAATAATCACCCCCGAGCTTGCTATAAAATACCTAACCGTAACTATCGGCAATAAACTGAGCTTCAAACCTCATCTGGAGAAAGCAGGCAAAAAGGCATACGCTATCGGTTCAACACTCGCTAGAATGCTACGCAATATCGGCGGCTCGAAACAAAGCCGAAGGCTACTGATCTCAAGAAGGGTGAGCTCTATTTTAATGTACGCAGTATCAGTGTGGGCGCCAGCGCTGCAAATAAAATTGAATCGACGAAAAATCTAAGCAACATATCGCCTGATTGCACTTCAAACCTGCTGCGCCTTTCGTACAACGTCTTATGAAGCAACGGAATATATGCTGGAATCCCAAGCAGCGTGGAATGCCATCAAAACAGCATGGGACAGGTAGGAAGAAGAAACAAGGATATCTAGAAGCAACGAAGGGCTGATCCACCCCCCGAAAAGAGATGCTGTATAAGTAGTCCCGTGTGGAGTGTGGAAGAAGAAGGAGGTAGTTTTGGTCGGGTAAAATCCGGCATGTTCCCGGACAGGAGCTACGAATAATCTTTTTTAAGATTTCCACCTTCCAACGAGGAACAAAAATCATAAATTGAATAATCTTTATTGAACATAGTCAAAAAAACATTCGTTTGTTTTACAACATTAGTAGTAGCATCAAGAAAAGACAATAAGCAAAGCACACAAGGACACATTTCTTACATACACAGAGATCGAAGCATTGATGATTTATGCATACAAGCCATGCGACAGGCACACTCGCGAAATTTTGGGTATTTTTCCTCACTTCCCAGCTTCTCATTTCACGTCTAGTCACGAGGCAGTTTGAGGCTATTCAATGTATCCTGCTATTCGGAATGTGCCCCATGTGGCTCATTGTATGAAATTTATTAAAGGGTGGCTTTGAAACGCCCATCGTTATAATTTAGAATTCCAATAGGCAGTTTTTATCGGTTTGAATTATCACAGCTATATGTAGTAGATAGCTTGACGTAAATAAACTATTAAACTTCATAAACTATCCTTGCAATTATTGGAAGGAGAACCAGGAAAGCTTAACAGTTCAAAAGGATCATATTAATGCCATAAGCATACACAACATTATCGTTCAAATAATAATTCCACTCCAATTAGTAACGGAAACATCAAATGCGTATGTACATACTTCTAGATGTACCTGACTCGCACCCTATTTCACAACACATTCATTATTCACTAGCTTCTTTCCTACCTCATCACACCTTAATCTCTTTCATTAAATTCAATCATTCTCTTGTTTAGCATAATCCTTCTAAAATTGAGCTATATGTTTCAATTCACTTCGTTAACAGTTTCATATAACTTTATTACACAACATTACACAAATCCAATGCGCCTCATATTTTAATATTTTCTTCCTGTTGGTCTTATTATCACCTGATGCTTCTCCGACACCACTCGACATATTTCCACGGCGACAGCCTCTTCGACTTCTTCCTTTCCCATCAATGCCGTCTATGTAGATATAATTGTGTATTATTTGCACGCGGTGGCATGACAGTTTTGCTTCTTTGGGTTTCTTCCGGTGCTCCAACCCATTCCGAAATTTTATTTCTTGTACCTGTTTCGCATTGTTGCTTGTTTCCTATGCATGCTTTCACTTACCTACTCCTGGCTCCCGCGCATCAGTAAAAATGTTCACAAAGAAAATTTTCAAATCTGGTGAAAATTTATTTTGGTAACTTTCCTCTCGAAACTTCTTGTAGGCGAAGCGTTGCGGTGTGCGAGCTTCATGTGACGTGAGCCGAAACTGCGGGATGTATAATGAAGGTGACTTTCAAGGAGCGTGACGATGATATTTCGGGAATGATACTAAATAAATGTTGAAATAGAACGAAATGGATAGGTGAGTTGTTCGGGAGAATGAGCAGCGATTGAAGAAGCAGTAAAACAGGCGTTCTAAAATAGACTGTAATGAAATGTAAGAAATTTAAACTAGCGGAAATTTGATTAGAAGTTAAGGAGAAAAGTTGCTCAGTATTTTTTTTCGAGATGGATTCAAAAAAACTTACAGAAAGTATATTTTAAAGCATCACATATGAAAATTTCGAAACCGAATATTAATTATAATGTCGACAGAATCAGTTTCAACTAATTTCGTTTACCTAGATTCAAGTAGTGGGAAAGAACATATTTTGTTCGATTTATATCGCACGCATAACCTACATTTTTAGTCATAAATAAGTCTTTACGAATACACAGAATAGCTAGGGCTCGTGTATTCGTTAGATAAGTTGTTGTTTACATACTTTCTCCGATAAAAATTACTCCTACGACGAAATTCCAAAATAAAGTGATTCAAGCTGATATATTGCGAATTTGAATATAATTTCTTTTGGAAGGACAATTCTTTGTAAAATATGTTTCATATCATTCAAGCTGTCCGAAAACATTTTCAAATTATCAAAACTCGATGTAGAAATGAAAAACAATCACCAAGGCCAATTCCAGGTAAATGTCCTGTTGTTTATAAAAAATCATCTGAAAGGAGCTCATGATTCCGTGGAAAACCTTGTGTACAAACAAATTGAAGCTAGGGTCAAATAACGAAAAAAAATTTACTGTTCGATAAGTATTTTAATTTCATATAAAAACATTGATTATGGAATAATAACAAAAGGAAATAATAACAAAAAAATATACTACGTTAGGTGGTTAGGTGGAAGTTGGATGCATGTATAAAATTTTTGGTCTATTTATTGGTCAATTTCAAAGTGAGACGCCTCTGGTTTTCAGAGTTTTTCAGTTCCTTTCTCTAACAAACGCGCTTTGTCGCGTCACGACTGAGCTTGGCTTGGAGCCTCATGCCTAAGAGCCTTCGGCTCTTTATGAACAAAGATTTTTCCCCTTGAGGCTTGATTTATATTACAGCTATAAAGTGTTTGATTCATGACGGATGGATAACACTTACTTTCCTTTTTGTCTTGGATCGAATCCATCTAATTTTTCCAGCGATCTCCCCAGCCACATAGAGCTAGCAAAGGAGCAAACTAGTAACCTTGTGGTGTGAATCAAAGGGTGCTGCGGTAATGCAGGCCACATTGATGAAGGGCTGAACAATATTTGTATTGCCTCGGTGATAATTTCCTACAGCGGCGGCTCGTGACATTTAGAAACAGGGTGCCAGTGAATTCAAGAATTATTAGAGCAAAGTCAAGTAATATTAAATAACTTATGCGGTAATATTGAATGCATATTTTGGGGCTTTGGGGGAAATGAAATATGATGCAAACTTGGCTGTGGGAAAATTTTATTTGTAAGTAAAATCAATTTTTCTCTCTTTTGGCAAAATGTTAAGCGACATTGTCTTACAGGTGCTTCAATTCTCCAATTTATTGAAAAAATGTTTTTCAATCGGTACTAATCAGTGATAACTTAGAAAATCGTGGAAGCCCATGATTTTAAGAGAACTAGTTTTAATTATTTTCAACGCGAAAAATGGCATCTAAATAATGACTGAAGTAGCCAGAATAGTTAAATTTAACTTTATTATGGTTAACTTATTTACTATAGCAACTTTGCCAGATTCTTTTATCGAAGTACAGGACAAAGAGCTTACTTTTAAGTTTTTTTTTCGTTTGAGAAATAAACAAATGGACATCTAGGCATTTTATCTAGCTGACTTTTAATCGACTTTTTTTTATCTAGCCATATACATGAAAGACCTCTGCTTCATTTTGACCTCTGAATGGCAAGTCCAGACGCGATTAAAGTAATATTAAGTCAATAAACCATTTCTGAGTTTCGGGTTTTATTTTTCTGTTTGGCGATCATATCTTTCATTTACCTCGAATTCGATTCATTGAGAGAGCTTAATTACATTTGAGAGGGTGCCATATAGGTTTTCTAAATTATTGAAACGTTGTTTTGGCCACACATTGTTACTGGAGCTAGTATCAATTCTTACAATAATACTTATCGGTCAAGCTACCAGAAATTTTGTATATCGCTCTATATTAAATGAACGGTTAACATTCCTTTCGGTTCGAATGATTTTCAATTCTGGGGCTGACATTCTATTTTCTTTAATATTTAATGTCGCGGAAAAGTTTGTTAATTTAATGAGCTAGCTCGTAAGTCATTGTAAGACTCGTTTTGAGTATTTATCACAGCTATAATTGATTTAGATAAAAATAGTTGAAATCAATAATAACTATGATGGGAAAGCACAAACTATAACGTTTTCATTGATAAAAATGCAATAGAGGAGGTAGATTCATATCTGCCTCATTTTCATTTTTCTTAATTCACCTTCGTTGTGCTCGAAAGGGATGTGCTATATGGTGGGTAGAATTAATGGTTTCTTTTTACTATTTTTTACACTGAGTCATTGCTTTGGTCTGGGTATAGAATTGATTTCACGCAATTTTTTTTGCAGCTTTCATTGAGGCACTGCTCTTTAAAAAAATTCAATAATGGAGACTTGAGAACAAAATGCGTTTTGTTATGCCGGGTTTCCACCAAAGAGACAAAACAAGAAACACGGACAAAAAAGGTGTTTTGTTTACTAAAACAGTTTTCAGAGACAAAAATGCTCGCGAAACTGTTCAGTTTTTACAAAACATTCGTGTTTTTGTTCAGAAAAACATGTTTTGTCCGTGTTTTTTGTTTTGTCTCTTTGGTGGAAACCCGGCATTAGGAATGTAAATATTATCTATTTATTAATTCAGCCTACGTATTTTATAAATTTTATCGAGGAGGCACTGCCGCCTTTGCCTCCTCTGAGGCGCCGTCACTGGTTTCCTATTACATTGTTGGTAGGCTTTTTGCTGAACTAAGTCCCCTTGCTTAATACGCTTCAATTTTGAATTGACCTCATTCGATGGTGGAGGTGCTGGACTAACAGAACCGACTCTGACAAAGACTTGAGAACAGGGGACAAGTTGTCTGAAGATTAATATCTTTGTGTGGTATGTTGCGTCTTTTAACTGGAATTTCGCCATATTGTCCAAAAGTTTGCAAGCAAAAAAAATAGCAGATATTTCTAGGATTTTCTAGGAAATCGCGATGAAAATAAGCTAGCTCTCTTTTTAATTGACTTTTCCGATTAGATACTCGTTTAAGGGAAACTAAACATTCTAACAAAAGCTATCTAGTTAAGAAAATTCGCGCCAAATTACCTTCAAAACTGGATTCTGCTTCCTTTATTTCCTTATTCTGCTAATAACGGACGGCTTGGAATTGTCTTCGAGGCTAAAAATCAGATAACCGAGTAGCATGCGAAGTTATTTTTCCTGTGCAAAAGTAAATAATAGCGGCTTCAGGTATTCATCCCCACAAAATATTCCTCATGTTAAAAACACTTGAATGGAACTAACAGTAGCTTACGAGTACATTAGATAGGAATAGCTTTCAGCTTTTGCAGGATCTTCACTATGAGCACTAGCAGTAAGAAGAATTGACCAATCGTAAGATTAAAATTGTATTACTCTTAATCAAAAGCCCAATTTTGAAATTGTTTTCAACTGGAGGTCTCAATATTTAGCCTCTGTGAAAACTCTTCCTAAATAATGAAAACGTTCAGTGCTGGCAACACTTTTCTAACGCTGCAACAATGAGTCTATCATAGCAGGCTCATGATAATAAGAACCTATCCTTTGAATTTCGTTTTCATTCAGGGATATCATCGAAAGTTTCAGCGATTAAACTATGTTTGGGGCTGCCATCCGGAAAATTTCGAAAAATTCGAAAAATTTTAACATTGGCTGCTTACTTTATTGTTAATGCTTTGCTTGCGAATACAAAATGGAAGCATCTGTTGGTATAATATTTATGAAAATGTCTGGTGCAGCCAATCCTGTGCTAGCGCCTCAGCAAAAAATGTAGCAAATCTGCTTCAAGTTAAGTTAAATCCACTCTGTGGATTTCGTTTCGATTGGAGGACTACGCTAAAAGTTAAAGCGGTGAAAAGAATTTTACGGTTTCCACCTTCCAAACTTTTCAAATTGCCAAAAAGTAAATATTTGTTGTTAATTGTTATTGATTTGAAAATTCAATGACAACATAGCTTAGTAAAGAAATGCCAAAAACTTACCATAGCTGGCAGCCCTTTCATGGTTTTTCTAGGAAATTCCTACGACAGCTGGTTTACAAGAAGGTCTATTTCATACATGAATTTTGTTTTTAATTTCGTGACTGGATCGGAAGTTATGGGAAAAAAGCTTTATTTTCTGAGCAAATTTTCAAGATTTTGGAGACAAAAATCACAAATTCCAAACGAGAGGTCCAATTTTCGACTACTCTAACCAATAATTGGGGCCGTATCCCGCCAATAACGCGGCGAATGCTGTCTTCCAAATGGTCAAGCGTCTAGAGCTTTTCGGCATAGACGAGTGATTTCAAGTATTTTTACAAGAAATAGTCCAGCGGTGTTAAATCACAAGATCTTGCAGGCCCGTTCATTGGTCCAAAACGAGAAATTATGCGCTCATCAAATGCTTCTTTCAATAAGTCGATAGGAGCATGAGCTGTATGGCATGGCGCGCCATCTTGTTGAAACCAGAGGTCCCCTGCATTACGGCGAGTCCATTCCGGAACGAGAAAGTCATTGATCATGGCTCTATAGCGGTCATCACTGACTGTAATGTTATTCCCAGCAGCTTTTTTTATATCCATCGAAATAATTTACTCATAAAGGTTATTGATATGTGATCATTGTTCCCTGTATCAATATTCTCTGCTTTGATAAGCTTTAGAGACGATATACGTTGTCTTTGCTGATTTATAGACAAGAAGAGAACAATGATCACAAATCAATAGCTAATATGTAGTTTAAAGTTCGAAATTATCTGATGACCATGTCGGCAGTAATCACAAAAAAAGTCTTCACCTGCTTTCAGGCACTCAACGCCCATATGGGGTTAACATTTTCCCAAAATTTATCACCGCTGGCATAAAAACAAGTTCAAATATTACTTCGCATGGCTGTTTTGTTCGAATATTAGGGATGCATCGATAAATAAGGGTGCCATAACAATCACTAAGATGTTCGTCACCAAAAGATTCAAAATAACTAAATTTTGGCATTGTGAAATTTCAGCTCAATTAAGAGAGATATTCAGTTACTGATTTTTTTTTTGAGTATATATATTACATTAATATAAGTAAATATGAATTTATGGTTAAAGTGGGTCTAAAACTAATTTACTTCGAAATCAGTAGAAAGTTTCGATCTGAATTACTAATTACTATTGCAATAAAAGCATTATTCCTTACTAAACTTGAATCATTTCAGAAATTTCAAGATCCTTTAAACCGAATAATATAGCTTGTAAATTTCAAAATTGTTTCGTGTCAAGCATTTCCCAGCAGAACGCAATAAATCCCTATCCATCGTTCACTCCTTCGAACTGCCACGTACATACTTACCACCGTTTGCAGAGTCTTGCCATTCTGAAGACCCACATAACTGCCATATCGTCCGCATTAGATTTAGTGGTAATTTAGCTCGCGGAGGGCGATGAAAACCATCGAAATTTCATCGGAAACTTTTTCATGTGCTTCTAGATGCGATGAAGTGGTAATGAAATTTATTATATAGCCGCCATTATACTTGACGTATGTCGGCTCCATTTCATAACGGCACGGCATGGTATAAAATAACAATTTCACACTGTCTGCATGTGCCACGTGTATATGCAAAAACTGACTAGCCTGGCAAGTATCATGGAAGGGCACGCTTGAAAGTGACGTGTTTGATAGCACTGCCAACAGTCAGCAGACGTGCCTCCGATTAAAGCTGGGCCCTGATGGCCTGAATATTCGCTCGCTAATGGGAGATATTGTAGGTCATGAAAACTTTCCGCCATTTTAATTGCGAACGCGACCGCTCCGCCAGAGATGCTTCGATGCGGAACGATTCAACGGCTTGATGTTAGTGAAACCACAATGTTCTACACAAAGAAATTTCCGTCAGCCTCTATCTAAATAAACGTCAAAATAAGGACGAAAGCAATTCATTTTCTCCTGCGGTTTTATATTTGTTTTTCCTGTTGTCGTTGTCGCCATGACAAAGTGACAAAGAAATTTTGTTTTTACGGTTGTTTTCTGCAGTTTTATGATGTTTCGTTTCCGGTTTACTCTACTGAGATCAACTGCTGGAATATTAAAGGAGATCTCTGGCAATGGTTGACTGTGGAAAACGTGATAAATTTTTTTTATGATGCCGAAGGGACTTAAGTTTGAAGTCATGGGTGAACCATCTGCTGGTACTTTTCACTGCTACTTTGTTTGGTGATGAATTGAATGCATTGTATTTGCACATTGGGAGCAAAAGACAGATCGATATCTGAAAGCGTAGGAATTTGAAGGGTGTCAGTTAGTAGAAAATTTAAGTTTTTTGAACGTTAAGTTGTGGTTTCATTCAAATGAAAAAAGATCCTTGAATGATTCCTGAAGAATTTAGACGCGAAGTTTTGAGAGGGGATGTAGTGTTATGACCACTTTAAGTTTAAGAGTGCGAGTTCCACTTGGCTCACCTTTAGAAAAATAATTTTCAATTTTTGTTCAAAAAATTCGATAACCTTCAATAGTTCTATAGTCTTGAATTTAGTCATAGTTGAAAATAGTTTTATCTTTTGCGCATCAATCTAGAGCAGACTAATAACAGCACCTGCTCCAGTAATATATCCGGGGTAGCTATTCTGCTTTTGACAAATATTCAAGTAAAGGGTATTATATAGACAAAGTTCGACACTTAAATTGAATTTTATTTAAGTGTAAATTTTGTTAAATAAAAAACCTTAATTTTTTATTAATTTAATCTTTCTACTGAATATAGTGTCGCAATGGCTCTACAAATAATTTTCTGGACGTACGTAAAGAGGATATATTCGTGCATAGGGTTTATGGAAATAGTTTTTGAGATAATGGCTTTCGTGGGGACCTTTCTTGTTTTTATTTGGATGAAAAAAAAAATGATCTGTGGTAAGTATTGAAGTCGTGAAGATTTAAAATAGTAAATACAGTAAGCTTCAGTAGCCTATTTGGTAGAGCACTGGCATCTTGCGTGTGGGGTTCCTGGTTCGAATCCGGGTTCGGACGAGGGTCCGCACACCAAGCTTTGAGTTCGCCTAGTTTTGAGTAGGTTGCTGATTTAAATCAGGGGTAAAGTGAGTCGTGAAACTAATCCCTCCACACTCGTATTCACATTGATTGAAAAATATTGTAATGAATCTCTCTACCAGTTTCAACTCCTAGACCCATACGAGGGTTGTCGTGGGATTACTTTACTTTAAATACAGTAAAAACAATTTAACTCTTAGGACTCAGATTCAATACACGTACTTATTTGTTTATGTATTACTTATGCAATGCATGAGTTCTTGTTAAAAAATTTTAGCACAAGGTTTGTTTGACTTTATGTCTTTATGCCTCTATAATCTAAAAATACTGTAAGCATCAAGCTCAATAAGCTGTGAAATGCCATATGATGCGACGGGTGTCGTATGTGAGATGCAATTTCGGATCAGATAGTGCAAAATCTGTACGAAATTGGATGGTTTGAAACTCTCTACTACGGCAGACTGCCATTGGTGGTGTCGATAATGAAGGTGTTACTTTAATCTAATAAGTTTCTTAAATTTGGTTAAGTTTAACTATATTTCAATACAATTTAACAATGTCAATACAATTTAACAATGTCAATACAATTTAATGTTTATGAATTGATTAATCACCTATATTTCTTTTTCAGTTAAATTTCTTTAAAATTTGGATGATTTTGCAACCTTTTAAGCTTTCAATAATTATAATATCTACCCGTATCCATGATCAATTATTGTTAAACTAATTTAAGACCGAACTATGCTATTTATCACTAGCTTTTCAAAGATGCAGCTGTTCGTTAATAGGGTGGAGCAGTTATTCAAGCTAATTTACTAGAATAATCAATTACAAACTAACGCAATCTAAAATTTATTATTTCGAGCGAAAATGATTTATTTGCTGAACAAATTATCCTTTCGTGTGCCCCTATCTGAAGAAAAATGCATACATATAGTATATTACTGAATCCCGTTACAAAACATTATTTTGATCTCGATGTGGTTTTTTTAAAATGCTTTCAGCTCCTTTGTTTACTTTTTTTTCGATCAGAAAATGATTTGTGAACTTTAAAATTGTTTTTGGCAATCATAAGATGCATCAAAACGCAATAAAAAATCATATACAGAATGGCGCCCAGTGTGGGAACGACGAAGTATAATTCCTTTCATATACCTACAAAACACGTCAAATTTTGAAAACTATAAATTCGGTGTGCCAAATATTACATGGCTTAAGTACAAACAATGGAATTAGTATTGATCTGCAGTAACTGAAGAGTACTTTTCATATTCGGATTAAATCGAGTGACAGAAGAAGTGAGTCGAATTGCACCTGAATTGAATTTTTAGTTTGAAGCAAATGAAAAAATGTGGCGTAATTGGACACAAAGTGGAGTAATTTATCACAAAGTCAGAACGCATTGAAATCGAGTGAAATTTTAATGTAAATGATCCAAACGGTTAATTAAATGATTAGAAACGAAGAAAATGGTTCACACATATCGGGCTCACACATAGCCCAAATAAAAAAACTGCAAGTCATATTCGCACATTTAAGATGCACTTCACGTTTGCATTTCATTCATGCGAATGTATTAAACTTTGTGCATTTTTGGGCATTGGTTGCAAACAGATGATGCAGAAGTCCTCCTCTGATTCAGATGATGTTGAAGACGGTTGTTTTTGCTTTAGGGAATAATACCAGCTTTTTTTGGCCAGTGTTGATGTTTTGATTGGTATTTTGGCGAGTATGAAAGAGCGTTGCCGTTTCTTCTCTCCTAAATTGCTGAGCTCTTTTCTCTTTTCTGTCGAGGTTGAAATGACACTTTTTATAGGGATATGCCACGTCGAATCGAACCAATCTGCTCAAGAGAACGTTCTAATGAAACACCAGAAGTAGAAGCTTCCTCTGGAATTGAAGTGGTGACTTCTTCAATTGCAGTGGGGGGATCAGTCCAAGTTCAAATATGCCATTGAAAATCTTAATTGCCGGTGTATCAGCAATGACCGAAACATTTTCACCCGAAATCGATGCCAATTGAAAATCTTCCTCGGTGAAAATATGAGGATTTGTAGGGAAAATTCCAGTTGCTCGAAAACCGGATTTGATATTCCTTGCAGTCAATACCAAACCAAACATTTGTTGACCATTTCCGGAATATGTTGAATATCTTGCAGTGTGTCAGCATGATTCATCGTCAAAGCACCACATTGAGCCTTGTAAAAGGATTTCAGGGGACCAAAAACGCCAACATCCTACGGCTGCATTCTGTGGCTACAAAGTGGCGGAAGAGAGAGCATGACAATTCCATTGTCAACGGTCAAGTCGATAGCCTCGATACATAGGTCAGAAGTGTGGTTTCAAGAATTAATAGAGTTGGATCATTTTGGTAGCCGAACTATATTGGATGAAGTGTTGTGTGAATTTTATGAAATCATCATGGGTCATTCAACCGCTTCCGTTTGCATAGCCAACAGCATTCGGTGTAGTCATGAAGTCGAATCTTATGTTTTCCGGGGAAAAATATAGAATGGTGGAATGTAATGGCCCGCAGTATTTATTCCGATTGCCATAGTGACGTTTATGGCTCTTTCTTGAGGTGCAAATTTCGCAACCAACTTCAAGCTAGTTGGAGCCACAGCTTTTCTTCGTTTCGGTGGAGAGAGCCCTGTTTCATCAACGTTTCAAATTCGATTCGGAACACATGATTTTGGTGGTATGGCAACTTTGAGTTGGTCAAAAAAACTATCGACAGCATTCTTATTAAACGGTTTTACTCCATTCGCACTTATATGCTGTGAAACTTTTAAAGAAAGATGATAACGTCTGGCAAATGCATCAAACCAATCAAAGCCAGTGATTTTATGTTCAATCCATGACTGTGGAACAGATGCATTTACTTTTTTGGCAAACTCGAAAGCCGAACGTCTGAGTTCATTTCGGCTCGAACCATAACAAAAAAAATTTGCTTTCGTTAAATATCTCAATAAATTCGCAAAAAAAAGTTGAAAAAATCCCACCAGCCGAAACCGGCCTCAAAAATTTAGTCAAATTGCCTATCAATCCTCTCAAGATGACGATATAATGTCTTTGCATACATTCTATACTGACTGGCTACAACATGCACCGATTTGCGATCGCTTTTAATCAATTTGATAGCTTCAACCAAATTCGAAACATCATTTGATGTTGCTGTGGTTTTTCGTATGTAATTCCATGGCATGATGACTAAAAACTAACAAAATTCAAGAAAAAACACTTACACAAATAAAAAAAAACAGCTCTGTGTCTTTATAAAAAAGAGCGCATACAAAAACTAATAAATCCATACAAACGGCACTTCTGTAGCTGCGATTTTGACATAGTTACGCCATTTGTGTCATATTACCCCGTATGTCAAATTACTCTACATTTATAAAAAATTTGACTTACTGACTCAAGGCTATTTATATTCAATGAGCTTTTTAAAATTCTAGTACATACCTGATCAACACCTTAGCACTTCTTTTAGCACCTCCTTGAGTAACGGCTTAGCACCTTTTTTAGTAACTCCTTCGGCAACTTTTTTCAGCACCTGAAACAATAGAAAATATATTTTATTTACATAATTTTAATATAAGCATATTTTTGGTTGTCTATTGGTTTATTTTTTCTAAAGAGATCCATAAGCAGATGAAAAATCGATTATAAACTTTCGACTTTAAGATTCACTCAAAACTAGAAAACATGCATGCGTACTTTTAATCTATTCTTCAATCCAATCTCACTCATAGATACTTGTACACGACTTGAACTAGGCACGGTTTTCGTATTTGTAGAACTCTATGATGGCTATCGAATATAAATGAATTTTCGCTTCAGGTATATACACGTAAAATGAAGGAAAAGCCTGAAAAAGGAAAATACCGGCAAACTTTTCAAATAAGATGTTTGGTCGAGAATAAGAGACGTATTTGTTCTAAAGCTTTTGTTTTTTTTATCATAGGAACATATGGTCGTGACGTGTGCGTGCACGAGCGGAAGATCTTTGATCCGGTTTTTTTGTGCTCTTAAATCTTGTGTTTATTTACTTTGAGAAATTGTTGACTTGAATAGAATTTAACGAAACCGTTTAACTGTTTTTTTTTGGGGTGATAGCTATACGCACTTAGTGAAATATATGTAATGGCTCGAGAACATAGTTTCTGATCAACGAGTGCAGGCGAAGCAAAACCAAAATTTCAAGGGATGAAATTTCGAAACTTGGTTGTGTCTTCATTTTTATGTTCGTTAACCTACCGCTAATCAAACTCATGCCTTATCATTTAGCTCATTATAAATCTAATTCGCAAAATATTAGAGTATAAAAGAGTACCTATACTCAAAAAGGGATAATAAGGATAAATATTTGGGCCCTTGTTATTGAAAGTACACCATCGAGAATTGAAATTTATCATGAATATAACTTAGATAATAATATTTTATGACAAATTTCATATCGTTGTATTAATTTCGTAGAAACTATATTCAATCAAAATTAGAAAATACTATGCAAAATTCCATGTATTCATTATCCCTTTTCGGCGAACGGTATATAACGGCATAATGAGCAACCCAATTTAATTTCAAGTTCATAGTATTTGTTGCTATGTTGGTGAATTGAGTATGGGACTTGAATCCATTTAATTTTTCAAACTAATACGGTCATCTAATAAAATGAATTAAACTAGCAGCCATCTGAGCATTGGATATTATTAAGTACTGGAGTTAAATAAACTAAGCTGATAAGCTAATATCTACAAATTAGTAAGCTTCTAAGATTATGTTTGGAATATACTCGAAACGTCTTTGGATTCAAAATTGTATTTGGAAAAATAGAGAAGAGCATATTTGGTTCACTTTTACTAAACAATTGAAATCACATCTTTTATTTATTACTTCTAAACAACTTGAAGTGCTTCACAAGTAAAGTTTCAACTTCTACCTTGACTTTTAGCCAATAAATACAATTTCGTGGACAACTGGTCACCTAAACGATAGCATTAAGGACTATTTCTGCAGCCATCACTTGAAATAATTGTATGTAGATACAAAGAACGTAGCATTGAAAACCCATTTCGGAGTGTACTTTGATTCAATTCATTCTCGATCTATTCGCCATTGTGTTCAACAAGACACATAGAGCTGGTTGGCATTCGAGCGATTGAAATGCCATGCCATATATTGAAAAATGTCAAGTTGAATCGTTTTCGAAATTGCAAGACAGTTAGACGACAGTCGTCACTCTTCTGCCTTACTAATCGTGACATCTTACGGCAATTGCCTTTTCTCTGCTGACAGGCTCCTTTAGAAATATTTTTATTCGACCAAAGTAGAAGTGAAAATTGGAAAATCTTAAAGTCTTCTCTCTGATACTACGTACAATGCTGTGAAAATAGAAGAAAAATGTGCCATTGGTATTTTAGATTTTCATGAGATGAAAAAAAACTAGGACATGATCAATTGAATAATATAATAATAAAGAAAAAAATACAGGAATAAAGTATTTAATTTTATGCTCAAAATAAACGAAAATTGAATAAGGGTTTATAGAGTGACAAATGATATTGATTGAAAATTTAGATGAAAAGTGAAATATATTTTCATGAACCCTTTATTTTCAAATATTTAAAAAATAAATAAACAAAGCTGCAGCTTAGGGGGTGACCTTTCAAAACTGATTGCTTGGCTATGCTAGTAGGAAGATACACATGCGACGATACGGTTAAATTATTCTATTCAAAGTGATTAAGTGATATTTGCTTTTAGAGAGCTTGCCTTACATTACGCTAGCTCCTAAAATAGCACATATATGAACAAAACATAAACTGAATGTAAATAGCTTAATGAAATCCCAAGCAAGGTTTTTTCCGGAATTTTCAGATTCATATTTGTTTGTCGAACTAATTAGTGTGCCGGCATTGTACTCAATATACAATTTATGAAACCAGAAAAATTGAATTTTTGTTTTTTTTTTGTCAAGAGTCAATAATTCATAAATATTTCTAAAACATGCAAACCAGAATATTTATGATAAATATACCAGAACAACGCTTCAACACTCTTTAAATGAAATCTATATTTCAAGAGAATCTTTGCAAAACAAGCGGTTTCTTCGAGCTCTCCCTCAAGTTTTCGATTGTTTCTAAAGTGAGATTCACAAAAAATAGACATATCATATATCCGGCAGAACGATGATTTTTCTTGGCAAAATGATTTCAGCCAGACGAAAACTTCAAAAAATCATGGGTTTTCGATAGTCGCTAGAAAGCGTGGAGTCAAATTGCTTGAAAATTCATTCATATAGCGTGGACAAAAAATATATCTCAACAGATTTTTTGCTATTGCGAGCATAGTTTGGAAAAATAAATTTATTAAGAATGTGAACAGATTTAAATTCTTACTCCAATAGCTATCTAGGTTACCACCTCTACACTTTAAAATATGTTTTCAAAAACTATCATGAAATTCGTTAGTAGCTCCTCAATGTAGCTGCTCCGTCCTTGCTGTACTCTTCCAATTAGTTGTTGCCTACTATTTGACATTAGATGTCTAAACACACTGTTTTCAGGACAATCAAATGTGGCCTAGAATCAGGAGAGTTTTCACGCCAATCTTCCCTAACAGTTAAAAACATCAATTTAGCCTGTCGTGAACTAAAATAGGGATTTTTTTTTAGGTGGAAACTGTTTTCTTCCATCTTGGCGTTCTCAGTAAACAGGTGAAATGTTGTTCCACTAAAAGGATTCATCATCGGCTATGCTTTTTCTACAACTTAAAGTCCCGACTTTACATGCGAGCTGAATCCTCCTAGAAGGATTAGCTTGAGGTTGAATTTCGGTATAATAGTGCTTGTTGTAACCCTCATGATTTTTTATTTGACGTTGGATGCAGAGCCAATAGGAATTTGTCTACAAAAAGTATATTATAACTCTTAAGTCTCTCAAGGAGATAATCATCGCAAAATATTTCACTCGAATTAAGTTTAATTTACATCTGACTTTTTTGCAGTTAATGTGCCATGGAATCGTTTATTGAAATGTTATCTTCCGCCATGTTTGGTAATTTTCAGACTGATATATTTTTTTAATCGCTATCCTTCCAATTTCATCTTGTTTCCCATAGTCTTCCTTAATTTTAGTTTTTATTGCCGAAACTAAGAAACGGTCTACTGGAGCGCATATTTTCCAGTAAACCATCTTTCTCATTTTCCACCATAATCGTACCTGACCACACCAAGCGTCTTTGATTTTTGCTTGGAAACTACTTTCTATTAAAAATTTTAAATATGCAGTTAAAAAACTTCAAAATAAAATAACAATGATTGTATATTATTTGTAGTATCAAATATATGCCTCCGAAAATATTCAAAGGAGGCAAGTGTGATGCTTATTGTCAAAGACTTGGTTTCTAAAAACCACGAATACGATTAGTACGTAATTTCAAATGCGGTCATGATACTCTCAAAGTTATCATATATTTTTACAGGTTTTTTTGAAGCAAAACTGGTATGAATTGGAGTAAATAATCTGCGCCCAATTTGGGCTTAGTATACCTATGGCTAATATTTAGGAGCCCACTAGTACATGGCATATCAATACAAAGGAATGTGACATACTAATACAAGCTTATAATTCAAATATTTATGCTTATTATACTCATTGATTTACACAAATATACTTGGGGAATTTAAATTGATAGTGGTATCAAAAAAAAAACGAGCCTATCGTGTATCATATGAGCTAGAAAACGTGTATGTAAGCAAACGACCACTTTTGAAACTGCCAGATATTGGTGTGCATCGAAAACATTTGACTTAATCAAAAAACAAATGTAATATATTGATTCAATTTTAAATGAAGGAATTCATTTATTCATTTATTAATTTACGAAGCATTTTATGAACAATAATACCATTGATGTATGCCCAGATAAGTAAATCAAACATTTAAATTAAATATTTAAAACACCAAAAATATACTAAAAACTGTACCATCGTTGCACCTGAAAGTAAATACTAACAATTTGAGACAATCAATCTACTTACTAACCATTAAAAATAAACAAACTTGGTTTTGTTAATGAACGATATGAAAAAATGTATATTCGATTTTTATTGCTAGTAGATTTAGAAAGATTCAAGAAATATCTTTGAATATATTTTATGTATTTATGTTAAAAACATCCTTGAAAACTCAGCCAGATGTAATATTTAACGATGCAATGTCAGATGGATTAGGGTTTTTACATTATAAACAGTCCCATGCACAGTGTTTTATATTGTTACATGCATGCACATATCGAAGTGTCATTTCGTAAATTTTAATAATAAGAATAATTTATCCGAACAAACAATCTGCAAGAACATTCTAGCAAGCGAGAGTCTTGATGAATGTGTTCGATTATTGTTTGGATTATTTGAGAAATTCGACGGGTGCCTATAAATTATCCCTCTATGAATTGAGGCACTCAGCCTATGTAAACACATCTTATAGACATAAATACACAGCAAACTATTACGAATCACTTTTTAATACGGTATATTTTCGAGGTTTCAGTATAATAAAAGCGTGTTAAGTTTGGAAAACAAACTGTTTAATTACAATACCGCAGAAAATCACGAGTCCACGAAGTGTGTTTCAAGGAAAACAACACAATCATATCGTTAAACGCAATCCAGCAAATTATATTTATTTATCTACTTATTGAAGAAAAAATACATAACTGAGAATGTGGAGGAATATGAAGTATGTTTTTGCTTACACACCCACATTAGTGAAACTCTTATTTAGGGGTCGCAGGCATTACTATATGAATCAGTCATACAATTTTAGTTAATATAAGATTAATGCATCAATATAAGAATCAACGATTGCGAGAATAAAGGACAAGATAAGCCTTACTAGAAAACACTGATTTTTGAAGAAAAGTAAAGGAATCGTGAAAATTTTCAATCCATACTCTACCACACGTGCTCTTGATCACGGTTAGCCTGCTTTGAAGGTCGTGCACCACTTTGATCGGAAGACTGCATCAAAACTCATTGAGTTTTCAGGGTGACCATTTACATGAATTTCCAAATTAATGAAAGTGAGAAACTTAGTACTTATATTCATTACCGGATGCTTATCTTAAAAAACTTTGAAAGTAACATCTCCTTTGACATAAATGATGAAATTCCTCAGTGTTTGCAATACTTTGCCAGCACTGCAACATAAAGTCTACATATCCTGCGAACTTCGCTTTCATTGGATGCCTTCATTGAAAATTAAAGGGATAGAACGTTGTCTGGGGCTGTCATCAGAATAATTTCCAATACTTGGAAAACATAGACATTGGCTTCTTATTTTGATTGTAGTAAATTGAACTGTTTTTGCGGGATGATTAAAATTGAAAAATTTGTTTTATTTACCTTGAAAATTTTGTTTGACAAAGTGGTTTCGAAAGCATGCACTGATTCTCATCAGACACCAGCACACAGTGCATACTTGACTGGTGTGACCACTTGCAGTTGGAAATCATTAATTTCTATTTACGCTGGTTGTGACAAATTTTAACATCTCCGACTCCATGATCACAAACCAATAACCTTTATGAGTAAATTATTTCGATGGATATAAGTCGGAGATGTTAAAATTTGTCACAACCAGCGTAAATAGAAATTAATGATTTCCAACTGCAAGTGGTCACACCAGTCAAGTATGCACTGTGTGCTGGTGTCTGATGAAAATCAGTGCATGCTTTCGAAGCCACTTTGTCAAATAAAATTTTCAAGGTAAATAAAAAAAAATTTCAATTTTAATCATCCCGCAAAAACAATTCAATTTGATTCTGCTTTCGGAGGCTTGTTCCGCAAAACGATCGAGTTTCCCGTATCAATTATTCTCCGCTTTGATAAGCTTTAGAGACGACATACGTTGCCTATGCTGATTTATAGACAAGAAGGGAACCATTATCACAAACCAATAACCTTTATGATTGTAGTAGTTTGCCATATGAATATTTAATGGTAGCATCTGCTAATATGGAAATAACTAAATTGCCTGGTGCTAGTGACCGTTGCCTAGTACTAAAGCCAAAAGTATACCAAATCTGCCCCACATTAAGGCTGACCTACTCTGCTAATTTTGATTTGATCCGATGACTACATTGGAAATTATCGGGGTGAAAAAATGTTTGGGTTACCACCTGCAAAACTTTTCAAAATTTCAAAATCCGATTATCTGCTTTTTACTGTCACTGCAAGATCATTTCCATTTGAAAATTCAATGATAATATTGCATAGTACAGAAAAAATACAAAAATTTACAGTATCTGGCAGCAGTAACATGATTTTTCAACCGAATTCTTACCAAACTTGACTTACCATAAAATCTATTTGCTATAGGTATTTCGTTTTGATTTCACAACTTCACCGGAATTTATTTTGCTGAGCAAATTTCAAGATTCAAGAGACGAAAACTACCAAACCTTGCAGTTCTATACCAATTTTTCAACCAAATTTTTATCGAACTTGGCTTAAAATAAGTTCTAACTACTGCGTGTATTTCGTTTAAATCTGGTCACTAGAATGGAATTCATAGGACAAAAACCATTTTTTTCCTTGGCTGATGACGCCATAGGGTCACCCACATTTCAAAATCCTTCCTATCAGACCTGGTCCTATTTAAGACTAATAAATGCTGTAAATTTTTTGATTTGATTATCAAATTTTAGGTTCCCGTGATTGATGCTAAGAATTGAGGTAGTTAGATGAAGGGTTACTGGTCTTATGCAAAGAGAAATTTCGAAAATTTTAACTTGGCCATGCAGAAAAAGCATAAAAAATTTGCATTTTTTGCTAAAAAAAACCGTTTTTCAAAAGGATTCAAATTGATTTAAAAGTTGTCTTTTTACGTACCTGCTGTTGCTGAAAAATCCTAAACTGTCGGATCTTTTTTCTTTGTCCAGATTTAGGCATGTAGTGCCCGCATCAGGTGGGACATTTTCAAAACATTATTAAAAATATGCTGAAAGCATAATTAGTTTACCTTTCCCATGCTTATTTTAATTATTTTCCACAGATATGTAGGGGCTCCTATAAATTCACTTAAATGCCCGCAGTTACCAAATGATTACAATTTTTATCGTGATTCAAAAATAAGTATATGTATGTATTTGTTTCAATTGTACGAAATTGTGGACGTGAACAGTATGGAAAACTAAAGATAGCAACCAATATTATAATGCAATAAATCAAGATACTGGACCTCAATTTCATATACATTTTTCCTTACTTCAGCTCAAATCTGTTAGGATCTGCTTCTGTCTGCTGTGAAATTAGTCGTTTGTTGTATGTACATATAGCCTGATTGATGACAAATAAAGGGTTACATCACTTGAGAGAATGACCGGTCTTACAAGTGTTATGCATTCCAGTGTTTATAATTTATATGTGCATTTGTCAATCGAGTCATTATTGCTTTGATTTATTGCTTTTAATGAGTTACTAGCTATTATTTGATTTACAATGACGTATTAGTATGATTGCTGGTCAAGCTGTAACGAAAATCAATAATTATAACAAACTTGTAAAAGTATTGCATTTCTCTTATGAACTGCATTGCACCGGCCCTGCTAATACATAACTGAACTCTATATAATAAGCAAGAACGCAAACATTTTGGGTTGTTTTATTATTTCATCTTGTTCCATTCGGAAAACTTGTTTATATTTAGGATTTATACAAAAACGAAATCAGATAATTTTATTCTACGATGGTGAATAACATACTCGTTAGGGCATGCAATCCCGAGATTTCGGGATCGCAGGATCCAGATACATTTTGGACGTTTTCGGGATCCCGAATTTTTTATCGGGACTCCCGAGATTTCGGGATGGACAAAATTCAAAAGAATTTTGCGAATTAGAAAGCAGAACATAATACTAAAAGAAATATTGTTTTATGGAAACGGAAGCGGAAGGGCTCATTATTACAACTGGCGTATGATTACAAGCTTAATATCCTACCAAATAGTGTACCCGAAATATCTTTTTCAGCAGCTGGATATATGTATGTGCAGCAAAGTCAGGTCTAGTTTAAATTTTGAATCTCTTGACGAATTATGTTTAGTAAGAGCATACATACTTTCAAAACGAATCAGCAGTTTGAACCAATCGATATTATAACTTATCACTTGTTTCATTGAAAAACAATATTATTTTGTAATTGATATGTAAACAACTAAAAATAATAATGTATTTTTATTATATTATCGTAAAATCCGTTATGCTGATTAAATTTCAATTCGTTTTTGACTAATTTTATAATTAACTATCATGGCCAAATAAGGAAAAATTATTGGACAAGAAGATAAGAAGAAATTAGATCAAAAGATTAATTTAGATGCAATTATACATTAACGTCTTACTTGCTAGCACCCATGTACATAATTTTATTTACAAATACATACATACAAAATTTAACATTATAACGAACTTAGCTTCCGGTTTTATGTATATATATTTGAAACAAGGTTTTAATTGAGTACGAATAAGCCAATATATCTGTTTAAATTCCCCTAACATAGTTTTTTTTTATAAAATCCCGAAATCTCGGGACTATCTCGGGATTAATGCCCTAATACTCGTACACTGAACTTCCACACAATCATTTATAGCCTGTGATCGTATCATCATCATGCTATTAAATTCACAAAAAACATTCTCCTCCGAAAATTATTTGCCTCTACGGATAAATAAATATTAGAAGAATAATGCAAAATACTTTTGAATGTTTTTACAAAGAATTCGTATACCCTGGATCAGAGAAGTTTTCGCACCAAGCCGAAATCACTTAAGCAGCGAAGATAATCACGTTCTTAATGTTGTAGATATTCGACGAACAAGAAATAAGAGCTCAGTGCTCAAATAAGTTTGAAGCTACGTTTGGGAAATTAATCGGAAATGAAACTGCAGTTTCTTTGCGATAGACATTTCAATAATTCGCTCCCTGATGTGCAATAATGTGCATAATATGCAATTAATTAGTCTTAATTAAATAGTTCGAATTGTTTACGTTTTAGTTGATTGAAAACACTCAAACTGTATCTTGTAAACTTGCAAATAATTTGGAAGGGAATGGAAATGTAGAAATTAAATTAAATTAAAATTCAAATTGATTTAGTTTTATGAAAATCTATTATGCGAAAAGTGTGATTATCAAGATAAAATCTTTAATTTTGTAAGCTAGAAAATTTGAACCAGATGAATTTTGTTAAAACTGACTAAAACTGATTTCATCAAACTTATAGATAGCCAATGTTTCAAGTTTCAAGGTTTCTAAAATTATGATTAAAAATGATTGTGACACCGAAATTTTCCTTGTTATAACTTGCTAGGAGGGAAACAGGAAGAGTTATCTGAAAAGAATCTGTTGAGAAAATCCATGAATAAGCTACACCGGAGATTTGGGAAAATCACGTTCCACATTTTTCCTTCCATTTGAAACTAGGGACTGATACTTCTGGATGAAAAGATGAACAGATATTTCAGAAATTTTATAAAAAGTGCCTAGGATAGAGCCTTCAAATTTGAGAAAGGCACAAAGAGGAAGACTGAAAGAGCTGGTGAAAGAAAAAGACAAAAAATGACGTTGAAACTATCTTCCAGCATGTGGTTAACAAGACCACGGTCTAATTTAAAGGAGAGTAAATGGTGCTACTTATCCAGCTGTCAGGAAAATAGCATTCCCAGTTGAGGAATTTTACGGTTCACAGAAAGAAAAACTGTTGATTAGATAACTTTTATTTCAAAGTAATTTAAAATTAACAAAATTAATCTTATTGACTGCTATATTTGAGTGCTTGATAAGAACTGAACTGTAATTTAAGCATGATAGAATAAGCATGAGAGCGGAACTTACTAATATAATGAATATAGAGTTTTTACATAGAATTAATGAGAACACAGACATACTTCAACAAGGAAAGTGGCAAAACACCTTGCCAAAGAGAAGAAAGCATAAATTATAGGCAACGTGACTATATTTATCTGAAAGGAAGGCACTGAGGGAATAAGTGCAGATAAGGTTCAAACGATAATCAAAAATATTCAATGTACTATTGGCTTGGAAATCATTAAAAAAGAGCGATATGAGCTAATTGTGCTATTTGATATCAATTCTCTGTTCTTCTAAGAAAATCTTCAAAATGAGTCATAAATAGTAGTAGTAAATTTGTTTCATATCAGATTTGATGCTTGTGAATAAGAAACTTAAGATATATTGCATTACACCATATTTAATTTAAAGAAAATTAAAGCCACTAAAAGTATATTTTTCGAAGAAAGCAGAAGAAATTTGGAAATTTCGCCTCACATTGAATATGATGACATTTTCACTAAGTCAAATTCTCGTACTCACGATTGGATAATTGCACCATGTATATGGCATATAAAAATTGAATTTAGTTTTAGGAGCAAGAAGACATTGAGAGTTATCGCCCGCAAAAAAAAATCATATTGTCAGAAATCAAACAGTTGCTGCTTGTTTCTATTATGGTGTTCAATAAATGAAAATTGATTTTATTTCATTTAATTTTTATTTTTATTTAATTTTATTTTCAACCAAACAGGGCGTACAAAACACTTTTTATTTTATTTCATTTTATTTTTATTTTTATTTAATTTTATTTTCAACCAAATAGGGCGTACAAAACACTTACAACTAATATTTAACAATTCATATAAATTTGTACAACAAACAATAGGCGCGTTTTTTTGCTCCCCTTATCCATAACAGAACAATGCAGACCCATTGGAAACAACAATTCCTGTTATGGAAAGGGGGACTGCTTGTTGTTCCCAATGCGTCTGCATTGTTCTGTTATAGATAGGGGGAGTAAAAAAACACGCTTAATGAAGAAATATACAATGCAAGAATTTTAAAAACCTAACCATCTTTGGTCTCATGGATTCGGAATCAGGGATTCATGACGTGAGCACCTTAGTCAGAGCAGTTTTAAACCTAGATCTGGAAATGGTTGGGGAATAGTACTTTGAGAAGGTATTGAATATTTTGGGGCTCATTGTTGGCGTAAACTATGTAGTGTCGGTATTGATTGGCTCATTGCTATTGATTGGCTCATTGTTGGCGTAAACTATGTAGTGTCGGTATTCATTCAGTAAACGTGTTTGCCTCGTCTGCCTTACTGATTTGTTGAAGGTGATCTTATTGGACAGGGACACAACATTGATCAATAACATCAAAAGTAAAGCAGGAGCATATGACTCTCCTCCGCGAAGATAGACTTGATAGATTTAAGAGATTTAGCCTGTATCTCTATGAAGGTAGATTATCAAATTTGTAAGGATTATTCAGATCTCTCAACGCAAATAGTAAGAACCGATTTGAGCCTATCGCTATGGACATCAAAGTTAGGGTGCCAGACAATACATGCATATTCAAGCAATGGCCGAACTAGAGCTAGGTATAAAGACTTCGTGACCCATAGATTTTTGAATTCTTTCGCACGTCTTTTGATGAATCCAAGCTGCTTATTAGCCTTGCTTAATAGCCCGTCCAGACTACAGATACTTAAGTATCCGCATACATAAGTATTGTCCACACTGCAACGACATCTGCAGATACATTTTACCCTTGCCATGAAAATCAATGAAAAGTATGCGCTAATTGTACATAGTCGCTGCAGTGTGGACAATACTTATGTATGCGGATACTTAAGTATCTGTAGTCTGGACGGGCTATAAGACTTTGTCATAGTGTAAATTAAAACGCAGCTTTTTATCCAAAGTAACACCGAGGTCGATGACATTGTCAACATTACTGATTGTAACATTATTGAGACGGTAATCAAAACTTATATTATTGGGTTTGTGGGAAAAACTAATAACTTGACATTTACTGACATTAATGTCAAGATTATTTTGTGTGCACCACTGCTCAATAGAAAACAGTTTCGATTGAAGGAAAACTGAGTCTGATTTCGATTTAATTGTGTGGTACATTTTCAGATCATCTGCATAAAAAGGTGAGAAATATCTGATAAAAGTTCAGAAAGATCCGATACGAAAATATTGAATAAATGTGACTACCCAAGTGACTACCTTGTGGTACACCTGATAAAAATTTGATTTTTTTTTTGGATAGGATACCCTGAAACTTAACGTACTGCGTCCTATTTCGTAGATAAGTAAAAATGTACAATGTGAATTTCGTTATAATTTGATGACGGCATTGGAAGTAGTGTTTTCAAAATGGTACCACTTCTTGTAACTACTTAAAATTAAAGCCTCCTGTGAATTTCATATTGATCTGATGATCTGATCGTGAATTCTCGCGAGAGTAAATTTTGGGTGGGTGAAAAAATAGGTATTTAGTGAAAGGTTATTGTTCTTGCGGGCTGCAGGGTTTGGAAAATTTTTAACTGACTGCCGACAAAGCATGAAATTCATCAATCCTTCAAAAGGAATATTTTTCAGAGAACACTATGATTTGAAGGATTATTTCTAAGAATCTGCCATACCTACAAAGTTCCCCGGAGATACATAATCACACAGATTTACTTTTTGCAAGCAGCAATACGTACTGTGAATTTCGCAATGATCTGATATTTTTAGCAGAAGTTATTTAAACTTGAAATTTGACAAATTTTCTTTGTTAATTTTTCAGGCTTTCGGCGTCCGCCTTTGATAAAAATTGGTAAAGTCTTATTATAGCCAAGCGTAAAGCTTTATCCGTTTCGTACTTGTTTTTTTTTGTTCTAAAATTCATCTTTCCAAAAGAAATATAGAAAATATATAAATAAAATTTGTTAAAATGCCCACCGCTGTCAAAAGGTTAAATATATCCTTATTTTAATTTGACACAAACCTATTTCTCGTATGCATCAACATATCTTGACAGTTTTAGTTTGTTTGGAACACGCACTCTGGAGATAGTGCCACTCGAAAAATTCGACTCAAACACAAGTTCCAAAGTCAAGTTCAAAACCATAGAGATCAAAATCAAAATCGTAGCAAGTGGAACGATAGCGAACAAAACCATAACGGCACATCTCGCTATTATCAAAATCACAGCGATCGAAAGCACAGTTTTCGTACCTAATCTTTGACTTCACACATTTTCATTTCGTTGGCTCTGTGACTTTGTTGGCTGCGAGTTCTATCGCTGTGACTTTTTTTTGCTGTGATTGTGTTGTTTGTGATTTCTTTCGTGGAGATTTTTTTCATTATGGTTTTGGATACGCTGTAACTGCTGCTATCAGTGATTTTTCATTAACTGTGAAAAATATCAGTGATTGATACATCAGGCTCAACACTAGAATTAACCAGGTGAGTGAATACTTTAAAGTTACCTAAACACGCAAGACTGAAAACTATTTCACTTTTAGAGATAAATACTTATATTGAAGCTATTAAGGGTTTTGCCATCGGGAATCCTTTAACAACAAGAACAAACCGATAAGTTTGTATAACTTAGTTTTTTTGCATACGTTACTCAACTCTTTAATTTTATTTCATATGGTATTTAGTCTTCACATCGCTTCAAATCAAAAACAAAATATGCATACATTTGCTGACACAATCCAAGTAATAGCCATTAGCACATTCCTCTTACGAGCACAAGATGATGCAGTTAACTGTAGATCCTGTCAGCTGGCGGTAAATAGATTTCCTAAAATACCCGGAGCGAATCGATAACCTCAATACCTCAGCGTTGACTTGACTATCGCTTACCTCCTGAAAGAGTTACCGGAAAAAAAACGAATTATTCGAGATGCATTGGAAAAGCGAAAGATAAAAGAGCCTTCTTGGTTTCGTAGCATTGGTTACTAGGGTATTAACAGCACCGCAACCGCACCAAGGGAACGGATTAAAGCTATTTCGTCCTGTAAACTAGTGTCCAGGTAAAAGTACAGCGAATTTGTGACAACGAAATATCGTGACGAAATCAGGCAGGACGAATGGTAAAATCAGGATACATTCAAAGAATCTTTACATATTGAAGCTAAACACTTTTAAAAAATTATCTTTGCAATTTTTGAATTAAATATACAGATCCATTGTGAGCTTCAGCTTGAACTTGTGTTCTTAAGAGCTAGACAGATTTGTTCTTAGAAGCTTGTCAGTTTTGGTTTGAACTGAATACGCAAATAACTACTATTCGAAGGAAAGCCATCCAAACAGACGAAGCCGAAAAACTATCACTCACTGTATCCTATATTCAACCCGCTCCAATACTACGTTACGATGGCATTTAACATGCAAGGATAGACGGCATCACACTGGCGACATTTTTTCTCTCCAAACGCAACCCGGTCCGTATTCATGGCAGTCGTCGATTCCGTTAATTTGATTTTTCTTCTCACCGAAGCATTTCTGTTGCCTTCTCGACATCGAAACGAATGAATGAATGATTGAAGGACGGTGCAGAGTTGAGTAGATGACATTTCCCACAGGTATCCATCAACTCAATACTCGTAATTGGTTCCCGTTACGGAATCGATGATGTCATCACAACGGCTCTAGGTTAACGCTCATCCCCTATCCTGACGATATTTTTAGAGCTATATCCGAGTTGGATTTGCTGCCAGTACGTTTATCTTTGAAATTTTTTTTCTGTTGGTTCGGTTTTCGGACCAAGTTCGGATACGGTTCATCGGTTTTCCTGTCAATGCCGAGCATGAAGTAGATTTATTTCAGTGTAGTCTTCATGAAAACTAATTTCAGTTAATCTGAACTATTTTTTGGCAAGGTACCCAAATGATAGTGTTTTTCAGATTGAAGTGATTATTCAGTCATATTTCTTAACTAAATTCGTAAAATTTTGTGTATGTTTTTGGCATAGCTTGAATTCGAATATTCATAGATGATAGAATGCAAACAATGGCAATGAACAATAATGTAGTAAAATTAAATTTTCCCACGTTTCATCTACACTTGATTTTGGTTGCATGAAGCAAAATTGGGTTAAGCTGATCGTGGGATTTTCTGCATTACTAATCTTTCCAGAGAATGGAACACAACATAAATAACTCTATTTTGATTTCCAAGCTGCAGCGATTCGGAATTTCCGGATTTCTACTGAGATGGCTTAGCTCGTACCTCCACAACCGCTCACAACATGTGAAATTCCAAGGGCTTATCTCTAAAAAAAATGCATATCAGTTCAGGTGTACCTCAAGGATGCCATCTTGGCCCTTTGCTTTTTAAAAATTTTATTTCAGACTTGTACCTTATCTACTCTATGCGGACGACCTGAAAATTTATTATGCGATGAAGTCGCCTTCAGATGCCAACTTTTTTCAATTAAAACTAAATTCCCTCGAACGTTGTTGCAGCGTGAACAAACTGCGTCTCAACATCGCAAAATGTTATGTGATTAGCTTTTCTCGAAAAATACGCGTGTACATTATACGTACCTTTTAAGCAATACGGCACTTAGTAGGGCCGACAATATTTTAGACTTCGGTGTGGTGGTGAATGGAATGCTCTGCTTTTAATTTTATTACGGCAATATGATTTCTCAAGCAAGTAAACGACTTGGCTCCATTAAGCGACGCGCCAGGGAGTTTCACACCCTTGGGGTTACAAAATCACTATACACCGCGCTCGTTTGTCCTCTTCTTGAGTATGCTTGCATTGTCTTCAACCCAGTTTTCGAAATTCACAGCCAGAGACTTACTATTGGCTCTTAGAGGACTTTAGCATCATTGTGATTTTAGTAGTTTACCGTCATATGAATCTCGCCTTAGACTTGTTAGCTTATCACCTCTTTCATCCAGAAGGTTAATGTTATCTGCCTGCTTCAGTTCCGATGTCATTAGATACGCTGTTAATGTCGACTATATTCGCGAACGATTTGTTCTTAATCAGCCCATGAGAGTCACTAGATCCCGACGAATGCTAGTTGAAACAAGCATAGCACCGCATATGCTGATAATGAGCCAATAAACAGATGCTGCAAAATATTCGAAACTATGAGCCAACATTTTTCCCCCACGATATCCAAAGCGTCCTTTAAAAACAAAGTTAGCAAGGCTCTCTTATTTTACCCTCTACAGTCTCTTGGACTTGTTAATTATATAATTGATTAATTTTTATAATTAATAAATTAATAATTTAATTTCGTTTTACGTGCTTAATATTGTGACCTACATGTGATTTTGCTTTTATGTATTTATTTATTGAATGTTAATTTATTTATTTGTATTGTATTTATTTGAATTGTATACCTTTTTAAAATCTGTTTTTATGTCTGTTTTTAAACTTGTTCAGTTTTTTTTTATTCTTATATTTATTTCATTTATATGTAATATTATTATACCTTGTTTGGTGAAAATAAATAAATAAATTATACAATCTTAATTTGAAAAGAGTTTTGAAATTAGGCTGATTCTATCATTATCACATAGTGTGTTTCAATAAAAAAAATTTAAGCACAGTAAATCTACAAATGTTTTTATCTGTCTTAGCTTCAAAGTAGTTTTACCTTCAAAAAAATCTGCGTAGAAAATATTCACTCCTCAATACTTGAAGGCAAAATAACAGTGATTGTTATTTTACTGTGATTGAGTTTCGGATTTTCGAATGTATTCACCTAAAAATACATGGATCGAAAAATTTCAATATGTAATCATGATTCTTTCACTGTTTTCATAATATATTTTGACTGATGTTAGCTAAGGAATATTAGCAGCAGATCCGGAACGATCGTGAACTGAAGTGAATAATCTGCGCCCCATGTGGGGTGTATGACAAAATATTTCGGCATACCCAATTAACAGGTTAATATCTCTGTCTAGTATATTTTAGAAAAACAAATGGAAGAAAAAGTCAGAAGCTTCAAGGACAGATTTCAGTAAAACCTCTAAAGAAAATAAAGTGAATAACTGCTGCGACATCAGCCTATTTGAAACTTCCGACCGGCATGAACAATTCGAACGCAATGTCAGCAACGAAACATCCTTCTACACTTTATTCCTTGCTCTTTGTTATTAAGTTTGCCTTTAATATAGCTCGTAGTTTTGTTGGATTATTAGATTCGCTGGATTGTTAAGATATGTTCGGAATTCGACATGACGTTACTCTTTCAACAAGAATAAGAAGAAGACGAAATAGCATGTAGACAAGTCTCCGTGTATGTGCAAATATTGTGCAGTTAGCGAAATCTTGGGTTAGAAAATCATGCTGCTAATTTCTTAAGACATGCACCTATCAAGTACAGGAGGAATAAGGCAACGGAGTTGAGAATGCTTTCGAGCGGCTCCACATTGGTATGAATTCATGCTAGTGGTTTTCACATATGTTACCTCGAATGCCATGCATTCCAGGTTGGAGTAAGAGCGGTTCTTCAGAATAATATTGTTTGAATACGGAACCGTGAAATGTGCACTTGCAAGGCGTTTTCATCGATTCAAAGCGAGCAGAGGTTAGAGCAGTTGTTCTGTTTGAGATCCAAACAGAAATTAAAATTTAATATGCAAATGCATTTCAATAAGAGATGCGAGTGTGTTTGCATTTGAGATGACATTGTTAATGCTAAATTGTTATTTGATTATGATGGCTTTACTGGTTGAATTTGCGGTTGTTGGAGATTAATTAATTTATTTGCTTGCCTGGCTTTTTTTAAAACTAAATTAAAAATAAATTATAGAGATTATATAAATAATAAATTATAGAGAAGAAGCTAGAAAAAAAAGATTTATATTTGAGAAATAATGCTGCAACTACAAAAAATTATAAATGTTTGTGTCATTGTAAAGTTGGTACATGCATTTAAAATCTTCTTTCTTATTTTTGCCATTACAATTGTCTTAAAGATAATGAATAAAGCCCAAAGACTTTCAGTTTAATGATATTGCAGCCTACAAAAATTATCTTTTCATGGGCTTAATTCGATTCTTTTGATTTTTACTTACCAGAGGAACTAAGAAGTACAAGAAAGCGTATATGATGACAAAAGGAATGATTTTAACAAACGAAATTCTGTATGCAGATGGTCTTTTATGATGTGTGTGGAGTAAAACGTCCATTCAATTTTTTTTTCTTTACAGTATTTTTAAATTTAATTTAATTTGATAATATACGGAATATTATCAAATCAAATCAACTATCAAATGAGGAAACTTAGCAAACGGATCGCTTTGGCCTAATATGTAGTCAAGCCAGCGCGAACAAATGAAATTTAAATTTTACAGTTTGTTCCCGTCATTTGAGATTCAATCCACACCGTAAAGTGATTGCGTGATCTCTACGTGGTGTAGCACGAAGGGGATCATCCTTTTAAACAACCGTGCGAGACTGAGTTCGTTGGCTGTGAAAGGGGGTATGTTCTTAGGATGGTACCTACAGTAATTAATCCTGCACTGGCAATAGCTCGGCAAAGTTGAAACGGTTGCAATAGGACTCTATCGCATCATTTAAGTAATTAAGGTGGAGAGATTAGACTTGCCAGCAATGATCAAGGATACCATGGAAAAGTAAAAAATAAATGAAAAGAAGTCAACAGATTAAAAAAACAACGAACGGAAGAAGGTGAAACCAGATAAATTTCGCTTTGAATCGAAAATCAGACCAAGGTCTTTAACATTGCTCACAACCGTAAGAGGATTATCCATCCAAAGAATAGAAAAACATGAGGACACCTTTTATGTGATATTTAGCAATATTCTATGTGAATTAGACATTTGATGACATTTAGGTATATATAGAGCAAGAAAACTAATTGAGCAAAAGTCACTCAGAGCATAAAGATCATTTTGGAACTGGAGTGTGAATATTACAATTGAATTCTGCAATCATTTATTCCTCTGTAATTCAGTGATACAATTACTCTGAATAAGTATTAAGAAAGCATTGATTAAAACCAAGAATAACAATTGGCCAAGTATCGAACCCTGAGAAACTCCAGGATGGGGTGGAATCCAAAAAAAAGGTGGAGAAATTTATAGTAACATCTCACGTGTGACTAGAATTGTAGGCTGAGAGCCAAGATAAATGTAGACCAAAAACTCTATAGTCTTCCAGCTTTATAAGAAGAAGTTTGTGGTTAACAGAATCAAAAACTTTTGATAAATTTGTGAATACCACATAAACTTACCACATAAACACAAGCAAGCAAGTGTAGGTTATGAGTTTTGAGGTGGCAGATTTTTCTTTTCTGAAGCAATGTTGCTCAGTTACAAGAAAGTGATGGGTGATAGGAAGCAGGCTATTGTAAACAAATCTTTGGTGTGTTTTGTCATACTAAGGAAGAAATGAAATAGGACAATAGTTGGCAATATAACCTGGGTTATTCTAGTTGTGTGTAGAAAATATAGACAGACTTCCACACTTAACAGACTACGAGGAGAAGCTTAAGTTAAAAATAGTTGACAAAGAGGCACACATGGGTGACAAAAGCAACCTAGCTAAAATATTTGTGATGCCACCAGGCCGCCAACCAAGGCACTTGAGCAAAGGCTTAGTTTTTAGGGAAATTGTATGAATGAATGAAGGAAAGAACGTAAAAATATGCAGAAATACACAAGACGTGATAGAAATATACCGGGAAAAGAGACCAAACAGCTCTTATACCCAAGTGGCTCTTGGCATGTGAGGTGACGCAGACCTAAAATCAAAATTGCTTGTGGTGGTTTAAGCAGGCATGAAATATGCTATTCAATGACAATTTCAGCAGGAAGCAGTAGCGCGGGTATTTTTAAAAAGTCATCAAAAGAAGCTGACGGTCTATACTCACCACCAGATGCATTGATGGTGAACGCTGTATCACACCGAAATCAGGGAGTGCCACCGGAGATCAACTTAGAAAAATAGATATTAGATTAGATATGACTGGAGATCAGCTTAGAAAGTAAACATGATTTTTTTTCGCAAGTTCATGAACAGTTAGTTGCCGGGCCAGTTAACTGAGTTGATTGCATTCGTTGTCCTGGCCATGTTTGTAGTAATTATGGCCTCAAGATTGAAATATAGCTCTTTTTTGGATGAAAAATCTTCAATGAAATAGGAATCCCTGATCAAAATATTCAGTAATTGCATTCAGATATAAGGTATAGAGTTAGCTCGAACAGAGGGAATTTCCGAAAGGACAAAATCAAGTAATTTATTGTTAATGTAAGCAACAAAATATAATTTAGAAAATGTGCGAAATAAATGAAAGGACGTGGTAAATAAGGAAAAAGAGAGTCAGAATAACGGAACGGCGGGCTACCATGGCGCGGAAAGTAATACATTCGGTGGGAAAAGAAGGATAAAAGCTACTACAGCGTATTTTTTGAAGAGACTTGTGGGCAGTGATAAAAACGCCATTACCATTACTTAAAGTTTGTATTTTGTGAAAAGGGCGAAAGACAGTGTGAAGGAGAAACCTCATTATTTGAAATATCATGTCTATCCCCAGTTTGCTTGACCAAAACATGAGCTAAGTAAACAAACGTGTCTAGCTTCGCCCTCAGATTAAATAATTTATGTAGATTACTTGTGTTAGAATAAAGCAAGAGTAATTTGAAACCAGGCGGTGGTTTTGATAACGTGTAAACACTACACGAAATTGAGAGAAGTGCTCTGAACTCACTTATATCAACCATTTTCATATCAAATCTTTTCACTTTAATTACCATTTTCATTTTCGATTGAAATTTCTCAAGCAAAATTCAAAATATCCCAGTAGATGCTGGTGCATTCTCTTGTATAAAAGTACTTATCTCAAATTGAAATATGGCTTGAAATTGTAATAAATGCATGAAAGTCGGAATACGGCTGGCCTTTTGAATAGGGACAGCCGATTGTACCTAATTTCTTCTGTTTGTACGTTTTTTTGTGCGAGCAAAGAACTACGCATCCGAAATAAAAGAGTCTACGATTATGCATTGATGGCACCTATTTATTGTCATTTGTCTTCAAATTGTCTGGGGTCTGGGTAGACTTTTCGGATTAAACAACCCCAAACGTATTCCATCCCAACGGGAAAAGTAATGCGTCGGTATATATTCGGTAAGATTTTCGCATAATGCATGGAACCATTACCGATCCATAGTATGTTAATTTATTTTTAACATTGCATGTTCTAGACTGGTAAGGCAGCTTTATAGCTTTATAAAAATAACTTTGTACCTTTGCATGACCCGGAATGTGTGAATATTGGATGCTGAGTGCTTGTGATGCTCATTGGCAATTCCAATAACGTATTCTTCGAGCTACTAGAGGGAATTCTGCCCTACTAACCATAAAGGTTCTATCTGAATTTTAGTAGTTTCGAGATATTCAATGATTTTTGTCTTGATTTGTACTGGAGATATATGGAGAGTACATTTTTTAATATCGATTTTAACATACTTTCACGGAAGATAAGTTTTTCAAAATTTGTAGAATGATACAATAAAATCGGTAATTTTCAAATCCGGTGTTAACTCAAAAATCAGAATGTAGATATAACCTTTATGGTTAGTAGGGTAGAATTGGTGCTCATGTATTAAACATTTTACTTACCTGTGGTGATTTGAAATGCTCCGAGATTTTTATCTTTCCATTTAATATAGTCTTTTCCCCTTATTTAGTTATTTTTTCCTTAACCCCCTCATCCCGTTGGGATGATTAAATTAATTTTAATAATTCGTACTGCATGGACGGGAGCGTTAACCTGTTGATACAACCATCTCGCGTTATCTCGGTACAAGCGTTTCAACTTGCGTTCCTCATCTTTTGTAATGAAAGAGGTTTGGCACTTTTCACTGTCGATAAACTATCATTAATTCCAAACTTATCCTTGATTTAAGGCTTGTACTAATCATGAAGCTAAAGTCTCTATTATCATTCTTTGGAGTGAAATTATTAACAGTGGAAAAAAGTGGAAACTCTGCTGACTTCTGACAGATAAAATGTCAAGAATTTCAATTTTCGATTGATTTTGTTGTTGAAAAAACATATGCACAATTCAATTTTCAAATTCAAACACCAAAAGTCACTTTTTAGCTCGAAACAATGCACACACTAAATTGGCGTGAAATGAGCGGAGACATGTGTCAAGAAATGAGTACAGCTCTTGCTTATTTTCAAGCTAAATTTTCGCTGAAACAAATTTCACATGAAACTTTATATGAAAATTTCTCGTAAAATTGAAGATGGTACTAAGCTTTAGCCATCTATTGTGCACAATCAGATTCTGTTCAAAACAGTGCTCGCTTATCTTATGGCGATAGTACTCCTGGAATTCGTCCTTTGATATTTGTTCAATAGCTATCAATATATTTTAGATAATTTCGAATAACTGATTTACTTCTACCAATTTTTCCGAATACTGTATCTACTTTGAAAACATCAATTTTTCCTTTTTCGTTACGATTTAGTGTTTTTTTCTACCTATTTTTTCACAAAATTTAAAAAAATATAGATGAACTAAACATAAACGTTTAAATAAATTTTAAGTGAAAAATATCTTGATTCCGTTCTCGAAGAATTCAGAATCGTGACTAAATTTCAATTGTCAGTGCATCAAAAATGACCGAAAATAACGGCACATCACCAGCATTTACCTATTTTACATGAATGTATGCATAATCGTAAACTTATTTTATTTCGGATATTAATGTTTATGTTGTGAAGGCGAAAACAACAGAAATTAGATAAAATATTTTCTGTATTGAGTTACCTATTCAAATCACCAGCAGTGTAGATGTCATGTTTTCAAAAAGAGTATGCTCTAAGATTAAACTCAACAATGCTTCCATCTTTAAAGTTAGTGAATTCAAATGCTGCAGAATTATCTTATCTACATCAACCTAGAGATGACAAAAAAAAACCACCAGATTGAGAAGAGGGTGCCACTCTATTTATTAATTTCAAAACAGATCTACCAGATCCTAATAAGTTTAGTTTACTTAGTTTAGTTTTAAGACTTGATAATTATTTGGCGCATATGGTGCATAAAATGCATAAAATTAGGAAAGATATCATCAAATTTTTGAAAAAATGATCTTACTAATTCGAAAAGATTGTGACACAACCACAAATCCTTATCCTTTTGTTTATAAAAAGTCAATATTTGGCCTGTTAATTCCAAAACTGTTATTTTTTTGCATTCGCTTAATTTTGATCCTTATTTTAAACATCCCCTATTATGAGGGAAATTTTCAATTCATATATATGTTTTAAAGTGCTACGTAAGCTATGTAAGCTTTGCTTAAATTTCTTCAATATATATTTTCTTGATAATCGAAACTTATAGTCCTTCTTCTAACGCGGATTCATCCACCTCCACAAGCTTATTAAATGCAATTTTCATTTTAACGACAACATATTTACCTTCTTCTTGCCAATATTAATTCCAGTAAATACATACATTATAAAATATAACCTAACGCTAAAAAAATTTCTAGAATTCTCCCGTTCTGCGTTCAACGAGATTAGTACCAGAATGTCTGAAAAAAAAACGTTGATTTTTTTGCAATGAACATGCAGATTTTGAGTAAACTTTATCGTTTGACTGCAGGCAGAAGAAGTTGCATTTAACTATATAAGCTTTCCCGGTTTACCTACGACTTCGCATCGTAGGTGTTTAATGCATGCATTCCATTCAATCATTCTGCTCTGGTGTGCCCAGTGCTAGTTTATGTTGGGCAAACAAATGGCATCCTATCCTGTAGCTTAGCAAAACTTAAGCAATGTATACGAAGCAAAATTTGCATGGAGCCAGAATGCATTAGATTTCACACATTTGCACCGCACATTCATTCGTTTGCCGTTGCTGACTTTAACGAACTTTGCGTGGAAGTTTCCAATGAACTTGCCAGCAACTGAAAACAATTAAGTTCGCTCCCGAGCTGAACTTGGTGTATTGTTGGAATTAGTTGGCTTGGTGAACTGGTTTTTGACCTCACTGTTACGAGTCAAGTGCATATGGTTTATATGAAACAATCTTAAATATTATGAGAAAGTTCAAAGAAACTTATCTTGAGTAGTATGTGACCGATAGTTTTAAAGTTACTTTTAAATATTCTAAGTGAACTTTTCATTCTTCAGAATGGTTCAAGCTCTGCTTCGGCCCTCAGTGACCCCTGGATCTTGTCTTTTACTGACATATGACAATCAGGTCCTCCATTCTATTTTAAGTACCGTATGCTCATACTGACACTTTCTTCTACTCTCCCGTTTTGCGACTCTTACGCACTCACAATAGTCTTCAACTTGGTCCTCTTCCACAATCTACTGCCATCTTCAAAAATATGGTTTGTAGCAATATTTTTGATTGTAATTAATTAATTTTATTTTCTATTCTTGTTTATAATGGATTTTTTCTTTTGTTTTTTGCTTTACTTAATTTTACTTTATTATTTAATATCTTAAGAATTTTTGTATTTTTTTATTTTTATATATACTTATATATTCTTACTCTTCAACTTCTAATTTGATTTTGGTGTTTTCTTGTTTTTTGTTTGTTTGTAATTAATTTTATTTTTTTTACTAATGTTCGAAGAAGAACATTAGTATTAAAATCACTTTGGCAAAAAATTCATATTTCTATATATATATATATATATATATATATATATATATATATATCATCAAAAAATTTCAGTGAAAAAATCTCAGGAACGCGCCATCCGATTGAGCTGAAATTTTCAGGACACATTGGTGTATATGCAGAATAGTGCCAGGTCTCAGAAAAAGTTAAAAATTGTTAACTCTTTGGCGCCGGCGGCCATTTTAGTGATATTTTTAATATACCTATTATTCCGTACACAAATAAGTTTTGCAAAAATAAAGTTAACAAAATAAATTTCGAACGTGTTTTACATGTGAATCGGAATTTTTTAACCCCATGTGTGCGCTGGGTGCCTAAAAAGAGAACGGAAAAAATTGAAAATTTTTAAATTGCGATAACTTTTGACAAAGCTTTTTAATCATTACCAAGCTTTCAGGACGTATTGGTATTATTTAGTTGTAAATTTGTGTAGCTTTTGATGAGCGTGCTGGCAACCCTGAAGCTAGGGCAGGCACTGAAAGTAAAAACCTCCAAATTATCGTTTCTCTTGAAAAAATGCCGCTTCTTCAAAAAAAGGCCACTCATATGTAAATTTCGTGCTTTTTTTACATAGACCGAAAAAAAAATTTGATATGGTATAACGGGCACGCCTGGTAACCCTTGCCCAATTTACCTATATTTTTAGCATCAAAAACTTCTGTTCACGGAAACTCACGATCCAATGAGCAAAATTAACTGAAATTTGCAGACTGTATTGGTCTTAAATAGGACCAGGTCTGATAGAAGTAATTTTGAAATGCGGGTGATTCTGTGCCAGTGGTGCCATCTTGAAAAATCACTAAAAAAGATAACTGCTTTTAGCCTTATAAATTCTGATTGAATTGTTCGATTTTGACGAAATTCACACAGTAGCTGGACCTTATCTTAAACCACGTTTGGTAGAAATTTGGTCGAAAAATTTGGTTGGAGCTGCCAGCTATGATAATTTTGGTGTCTTAAATTTGATAAAATAAAAATTTGGAAGTGAAAACATTCAAATCATCGAATATCCTAAAAATGTCCGTTTCTTACAATAAAACCAATCTGTATACAAATCTTATGCTTTATCTACACGTTCAAAGTAAAACTTTGGAAATTTCATGTCGGACAAGAACGGTAACCCTCTCCCAGTTAACCTATATTTTTAGCATCAAAAACTTCTGTTCACAGAAACTCACGAACCAATAATCAGATACAGCTCAAATTTACAGAATGCATTGGACTTAAGTAAGACCAGATTTGATAGAAGCGATTTTGAATTGTGGGCAAGTCTGTGCCAGTGGTGCCATCTTGAAAAATTACAAAGAAAAAAAAACTGCTTTTTGCCCTATGAAATGTGAATTAGTAACCAGATTTTCATGAAATTGACACAGTAGCTGCACCTTACTCTAAACTCTGTTTGATAGAAATTTGGTTGAAAAATTCGATTGGTGCTGCCAGCTATGGTAATTTTTGTGTCTTTGGTTTTGAAAATTCTCTCAGAAAAATAAAACGTTTTGCCCTATAACTTCCAGTGCAGTCATGAAATCAATACGAATTTCATACAATTAATGGAACCTATTCTAAGCATTATTTAGGCCAAATTTGGTTGAAAAGCCTCGATAGGGTTGCCAGCTATTGTTAGTTTTGTGTTTATTTGCAATATATTTATTAAGCGGTTTTATCGTAGAATTTTCAATTGGTAATGATATTGTAGTAACAATAAACAGCAAATATTAAGCTTTCGATTATTTGAAAAAACTCGCTGCAGGTAACCCTAAATTTCTTTATACTCCTATAACTTCGAATATAATATAACAACGTGAAGCAGATGTGATATATTCTTGGCTTTGATACTGGCGAAAGGTTGCCAGCACGAGTCGGTTGTGCTACTTTTGTATCAATAAATGCTTACAGTTAGTATTCATACCGGAAACATTTACAATGAAAATAAATAACCAATGTTTCAATTCCTTAAGTTCTGCAAATTTTTCGGATCGCAGCCCCAAACACTACTTCAGTTACAGTGCTGCAGGCACTGAGCATTTTCTTCATTGATGTGATATGAGATGCTGCTTTCAAAGTTTGGTGAAATAAGCAACTGATAACGAATATAATTAACAAGTGGTTTTCTTTCATGAACTTTGAAACCCATGCCAGTGGTAATATGTGAAACCTTCTACCATATGAGTTATAATGCATTCTTGAGACCAAAGTAAAACGTTGCATTTGAAACAGTTTGGCCGTAATAAGCAGCTCATGTGGTAGAATATGCACTCAAAACCTGCACGATTCTTCTACTGTTCTTCGAACATTAGTGTTTCTAGCGGTTCAGGTGCGCTTGAGTTTTTTTTATTATTGTATTATTATTGTAATTAATCGATTTTTTCTTTTTTTGTTCGATTTAATTTTACTTTATTTAATTTACCACTTTAATAATTTTTTTTTTATTTACTTACATTTAATCATTTACTTCTTGCTATTTTTTCATTGTATTCTATCTATTATTGGGCTGATTTCTTGTTGAATTGATTATTCGTGTTTGTAATGGATTTTTTTTCTTTTTGCTTTAGTTAATTTTACTCTATTTTATTCTAATTTTAATTATTTTATATACTTATATTTATATATTCTTATTTAGTTCTTGTTATTTTATTTTTTCGATTGTATCTAATCTGTAATTGGGCAGTTTGCCTGTTATATTGAATACGCACCAAATAAATAAAAAAATAAATAAATATGTCGTTCTTTCATTAACTTCTTTCAATCACAATACCTCCGATTATTCCATGGCAGGACACATAAATCTAAAAATATCAAGGTCGCGTCAAATCTGTACCATCCCAAAATCTTTGCTACTTGGCGACTATTTTCAGGCAATATGATCCTCTTAAACAGTCCTAATGTTCAATCCATAACGTTCCCCATTATTCACGTAAGGATGACCTTTTCCTTTAAGGACAAATCAACGGCTTGAATACAAAAGCGATGCGAATTGATTCGAATCGGACCCAGATCAGATTAAGTATCCCAAAGTGTACTATGTCCAATTCATTTTTGACTTCAATTTTTCAAACCCGATCACCTCCATTCTATCTGCTAGTGTGAACGACGAAGCATATCACTTGCCCCGACCGCTTTTCAAACTACTCTCTTGGTGAACCATCATATGTCAAAGTAGAAAGAGAATCAGATCCTTTTTCGTGTGCCCAAGCTTTGAACGAGCGTTTGAAGCTCGGCCATCTAAGATACGAGCACCTCTGTTCGACTCGTGGATAAAGCATCCGGGAATACAGTGAACGTATAGTCACACATTGTTTGTTTTCTTGGGCTTTTCCAGCGTATCCTTAACATATAATCCCTAATCCCATTACGTTATTGTCCAATTTTCACATATCTCTTTCCCAATTCATCTCATTTATTCTCCGTTAGTTCCTTATGTCCAGTCATGGTTATTGCCCCTTGGCTAGGCTCAGCTTGACTCGTATCAACTGCCTTAAAAGTCAATTCTGTCAAAATTAAATTCCAATCGAGTCCCAGATTTCGGTTTCGTCTCTGTCATAGGCGATATGTCATAATGGTTTGTAGACATGTAAAAATTTGGTAGACACGAGTTAAAGTGAATTAGATATTTAACACTAGTAATTTTTTAAGAACTTTTAAGCAGCTGGTGCTCCAGTTTTTTTTCGATACTAGGCTGTAGAATGAAGCATCGAATCATTGAAAAATGTAGTTTTCTTGTACATGTCAGATAGTTACTTTTTCAAATAAGTCTTTCGTGTATAGTGTTCCTCACATATCGCAAGAATCGAGATAGTGAGACAAGCCTAAAGCAAACCCGGAAGTGAAAGGTGATGTCCTCTATTTTGCTTATTTTCAAACTAACCCTTTTCTTCCTGCCAACTATGTCTATTCCGGGGACATGATTCGTTGCCAGGACAGTAGTCAGCAGGAAGTAACTTTTCAAATGTCGTATGTATCCAGGAATATGTGCGGAATCAGTCTTGCATAGACCACCCAATAAAGCCCATTGTGTCGAACAACAAATGATAGCCGAAAAATGTGACAGTCACAACCCTTTCATTCGGCCAAATCGCTCGTTTCCGGTTTATTTCAATTATTTTGTCAAATAAATCTCATAAAGCTATCCCCCCTCACTAGTTCCACCCACTTTATTTCTCGTCTAATATGAATCTCTACTCTGATGTGACACCGGAGTGGCGTAACCGTTTGCCAAGCATGTTTTTCTTTTGCATCTACCAGCAGGATTGCTTACAGGATTTTCTATCAGTTTCTCATTCGCATGTTGTTTCGATCAATTTACCGGGTTCGACGGAGAGACATATGTAGTTGTCATACTAAAAGGTCCCTGCGGAACATCGACTCAACGTCTCCGGGGACGACTCGTCATAAATCAAATGCCGATGGGTCATATTAGTCGTCGAAGAAGGATTATGAAGATGAGTATGTGTGTGATGTGCGGAGAAAGGAACTAGGAATCTGTCTGCTTTGTATAATTCGATTGACTTTGAATTATGGGCTACCTTTTCCAAATTTTTAGGGCAGTTGCCTTGAAAATTGGTTCGTATGCCGTTTATCACATTCAGGTCGAAAATATGAAGATATATCCGAATCAGTTGAATCGAAAATATGAAAATCATTTGTGCTTGACTTTGCGATTGAATGGCATTTACGCTGATTCATTTGCACGTGTTCGAATTATATTTTGTATGAGGAGGTTTGGGTAATATCAAACTGTTTTCAGAGGATGAGGTTTGACTTTATGTTGTCAACAATATTGATAAAGTTTTGGAACTGATGCATTTTCATTCGATATTTAATTTTAATGATAATGTTGGACTATAACGGAATAAATTTAGAAGATCGGATTTTTGAAAAATACAGTAAAGCTCTAGGGCGGTTATTTTTTTGTTATTCTGCAAGGAGTGGTGCACCTGAAAGCAAACATAAAAACAAACAAATGGAAATTTGAAACAATAATTTTTTCATATAATGGGCATGGAAGTGTCTTAATCAGCATAAGAAGGTGGCTCAATCAAAGAGTTTCAGTTTTTGCCTCTCGTCGAATGTGTTGGTGTCCAAATCTCCTTAAATTCCTCCATTTTTTTGATTACTGTCACCGGATTTTGCTGTAACGGCCTGTTTTGAAGTATGAATGTTTCTTTTCTGAACTCTCTCTCTTCACTCACCTGGACGGCTACATTCCAACCGCTTTATTTTTTGAATGTGGGGACTGCAATATGTTAAACATGTAATGAGATTCTAACTTTTTGTCAATAATATGAAAAATAGAATTTCGTGAGCTTTATCGTCCTTTTTCTCTTCTCAATATAACATTGTGCCCGATTCGAGCAATAAAATATTGAACCCGGTTAGATTCAACCTCTCATCACCTCCAGTTTTTGAAATTTTTTTACATTTTCCTCTTTGATTTAATTCTAATAAATCCCGTGTATCAGCTTGTAACTTGCTGTTGCTCTGTCGGCAAAAGATTCAGCTCGCATGATGTACAAGCAAAAGGGCTCTGAAGTTCACATAATTGCATTCAAGAGATTGCGGGTCTAAAGATAAAAGGGCAGCCAATAGGGCTATGCGCAGCTATGTCCTGGTTCATAATGCATTCCAGTACATATGAATCTTAAAGATATTTCAGCTTCTAATTTTTTTTTCTTTGTAGACGGCCAAACAAATCTTCAAAAGATATCCCGGTTATCAAGTAAAGGGCTATGCTATATTTTTACTCACTAAAAAAATTGCATCTACAAGCCACGAAGGACTGGGTCGGAATCCGCTTTCGCATTACTTCTACCTGGTCGTGCTTGCTCGCCTATAGGTGCCTATTTACTTGAAAATTTCCCACAGTTTGTGGTTCGGTAAGGCAACCCTCTTCTCGCTTTAGGCGCAGTATTTTCTCAACATATGATGAGACTGTGGGTTAGTTATCTTTGTTACGCAGCATCGTTTCCACAACCGAATTTGGCGTGACCATACCAATTGTGGACTCGAGGCTGCTCCTCAAATTTGCAAACCAACTGAACGCAAAGAATGTCTGGTAGGCATTATCGTGCTCATTCGTACAGTACTGATAGTACGGTGTACGTACCTTGCCCATTGCTGCTTGTACCTTACCTATTGCTGCTTGCACTCCAACGATGTTGCCAAAGTTGGAGTGTTCGTGAACGTGCGTGCGCTGGAGCCTATATTATATCCGGCTTTTTTGTGCAAGCATATCTATCGGGATTACTCCTGCTACCACCAGCACAGAATCCTCCGACACCGTACGGTAGCTACTGGTGATATGCATTGCACCTCTACGATGGACGCCTGCAATACGTGCTGCAAACTGCTTCGTTTGGAGTGCGTTCACCCAAATTTCCACACCATAGAGCAAGATGAAGTTGGTTGTCGCCATCGCCATTTCGCCGGGTCAAGGATGTGGTCCCAGTAACACAGTTTAGTATCTAGTATCACTTCCAAACATCTTCCCGACTTACTGGTCTGGACTACTGCAGAGGCCACTATCATCAAGATGACAGTTGGTTATTCCGTTTTGTCAGCATGACATTCTCTAGTTCAGCGCAGTTTAGCGATTTCATCTGTCTACTAGTAAGCCTGCCTGCTTCCACGGAAGAGTTTTGTTAGGGCATTGAAGTATAGCATTCGCTGTGAATCAGAATCACAGTGCTAGAGACAGTAGCTTGGACTGCTTCGCGCATCACTGGGGCCCTAATGGATGGAGCTTCTTCCTCTACGCTCAGGTTGATCGACGTTATCATATCTGTTTAGTCTGACTGGGTTCCAACCAAGCGTGTTCCAAAATGAGTGGTGTTGCATGTGTCTGCTCCCAGCAATGAAGAAGGTGATGTAGTTATGGTTACTACCTGTGTAGTCCTCCATATCCCTCCAATTACTCACGAGGGTGGCCAGTCCGTCCGATGCCATGGTGATATCGAAAATGGATTCGTCAGCGCCGGGCCTTCGATATATTGGCGTAGAGCACGTGTTTAGCACCAACAAGTTCAACCTCGACACCAATTTTACTATACGCCACCTTTGAATGTTTTCGGTGAGCATACCCCACTCGAAAGCACCAGCATTGAAATCGCCCCCGACTATGAAATGACCGTTGATGATACGGAGAGCGTCCTTCAGTGAGCTGAGCTTATCTCTGAAATTTGAAGAGCTCCGTTTTTAGCACCCTCGGTGTTTGTAACTTTTATCAATTTCTTCTGTACCCAGTCCCCCATACTAACTTCGTGCAATATTTCCTTTTTGTTTCCTTGTATATCGTCTTAACTTGACAATGATACTCTAAAAGTTGATTCATTGTCTTGATAAAAATACTGGTTGGCTTGATAAATGATAAAAACACTATTTGGCTACGATGGTATTCCCCATGCATTGTCGGAAAGACTCTCCACTTTCTCTGGTGCTCCTCTATCCAGACTTTTTAATTGTAATCTAGCCACTGGGAAATTTAAGTCGCATTGAAAAACTGCGAAAATCTGACTGCGGTGGCATCTCGTTTCCGTTCTTCCGTGGTTCAGCGAAATTCTCAGGCGCACATAATAAGCTGTACCTCTTTATGCAGCACATCCTAGCACAAGAGCAACATGGTTAAAGAAATTTTTCATAAATACTGTTAGATTTATTTTGGATCAACAGCAGCAAGTTGGTGTTCTATGTACTGACTTTCATCAAAGTATTTAATTCCACTGACCATACGCTACTGCTTTTCCAACTGGAAAACTACGGTTTCTTAGATTCGCTTCGTTCTTGATTTTTCTCTTATAAACATGGACTTATATGTGTAATGACTACCAATTCATGTTTTTCAATTTTCTTCAGTCCCAGAGCTGGAGTTTTGCAAGGATCCAATCTTGGCCCCTTGCTGTTTTTGTCTTTTATAAATGGCCTTTCTTTTGTCGATAAACTCATCCTGTCTTTTATATGAGGATGACCTCAAGGTGTTTATAGTGATTCATTCTCATTAAGATTGCAAATATCTTTCAATTGACCTTTGCACGCTTTGCAGCTGGTGCTCTGCCAACTTTTCCCACTTTGAATAAATCGAAATCCCGTAAAAGGTCTTACACTCTCAAGAAGGAACCTTAAGAATTTTTTTGTTTTCTTTCTGACTCCTATCTTGATGCGGTTAATAGCTTAAAAGGTGTTCGTGTTGCCTTTGACTCCAAACTTTAATTTTACCAGCAGATCATGCAAATAATTCCCTCTTCATTTCTATTTACTGTTTTTAAGCTAACATGTTCAAAACTTTTTGCGAATATTTTAATCTTTAAGTAGCCATTTCTATCGTTTGTTTGAAATGTCATTGAATACTGTTGTGAAGTGTGGTGTCTTCATTTAAGCTTCCTTGTACCTCTTGTCTACTATTGATCCAACCTTTATATTGTCTATATAATCCTTAATGGAATTTACAAAGCTTGACTTTATCATATACATCAAACACACATTTACATTTTCTTTCTTCTTTATTTTAATCATATCCACACACTTTCGCCAATTCAATTACTTTGTCCCTATTCCAAACCCTGCGCAATCAAGAATTTCGTACCAGAGCAATTTATCACTTACAATCGAATTCACACGACCGTCCGCGCCCATGCGATGCTCTTTGAATACATTTTACGTAAAAATTAACTAGCTACCTACCTCTCGAATGTTTGTTTGCCCCGTAGCAGCAACCCCCTTCTACAGCTACCAGTAACGGTCTGCGCAGATAATTAAAAAGGTCGTCCTTCTGCATTTGATTGAACTAATTGCTATCAATAAATAATTGCTCCGATAATTTCCTAATTTTCCACCCTATACTTCAATTATTCGTTCCTTCGATTTAATTGTCTTTCCGGAAGGACGCCCGTTAATCTTATTTCGAGCATCAAGGCGACAACGGTGGACGTAGTGCGATACGAGGATAGTCTGAAATGGAATGTGCCTCTGTAGCGTACTTTTTCCCTGCTATTTTACGCTTTTCCGATATGAATGTGTATTGCCGTTACGAGAGGTAACCGTTCGCAAAGGTGAACCATTAATTAGGATAGTACCACTGAATTAAATGAGCGCACATATCATTTGTGTGCCTGTCGCTTTCAGGACAGCTACAGTAAGTAGAGTGGAAGGGTTTCATCAAGAGCTTTTCAAGTGGGACAAGGGGCTTGCAGTTTCTGGGAAAGTGTTCATGATAGGGTGCAACAAGTTAGTTACATAAGTCGAAGATTGAAAGCGTCTTTGACTGACACCGAAAGCAAACGTCAGTAACCTGGCCTGACCTCGGGCAAACCTACATCGTTTCTGTAATTATGTATATGTATGTTTTGCAGACAAAGAGCGTTCGTGCTGCTGGAAACGACGACAAGAGCACAGGGAATCACTTTGGTAAAATACTCTTGGAGCTGACTTCGATGGGAAAATCAACATCATCACTATGCTTGTCAGGTTTGGTCGTGTCAGCCGAATTTGCAAGAATACGTCTGGAAATGGAATGACGCTGCCCGTAGACGCGATGGAGGCTACAACAATAGCGTTCGTGGTGATGGAGATAAGAACACTTCCTTATTTTTTTCTCTCATTCTTTACGCTTGAAACTTAAAGAACATCATACACATGAAAAAAGATGCAGCAACGATGTGGAAAATATTTGACATTTATCAAGTGTCCTTTATAAGCTAGTTAATTTTTCGCTGATATATAAGCTTTGCTGTTAAATTATCTCGAATATTTTTTTCTTGAATTTTTGTTTTGGGGAACTTTACAGATGCTTAATAAACAACGTTTTATAGGATGGGTTACAAGTGCAGAATGTTTGTTGCTCTCTGAAAGAATCCAGGCACGAAGGCCATTTCTTTAGTATGCTCGACGGCGATGACAAAGAACAGCTGAAATTAGTCCGACAAGAAAATTAGCCTTTGGATAGATATTTTGAGACGTATTATGTTTATGTAGGGAGCCAACCGGGAGCAGCACCTACAGCAGACAAGCTGAACACACTCAGCATTAGCAGTCCTATGCCTTGTTTCGAGATTCCTCTGTATTTACTTCCATCTCATTCCGAGAACTCATCCCTTTTATGAACGTCGGAAATTTTGTGGAATGAGACAGGTTAGTGATTGCTGCTGGGGGTCTAATTTAACGGCACATGCCATGCGAATTGTCCTTTGTGGTGTCAACAAACACAATATTCGACTGGTGTGCATGTAGAAGCGAAGCCAGGCAGCGAAGGAGCGAGTTGAAGTGATAAAGGTCGAAAGGATAAACAAGGTCGCTCCAAAACATGGCACAGCCTCGTAGGCACATTAATGAATTTAATCTGATATGGTGAGACGTCTCTGTTAATTTAAGATGAGCTGTCAGGATTCTGTAATTATTTCTCTCTGATATGAATATGTGCCATTTGCTTCGGGCATGCTGCCTGTCATTGAACATGGTACACAAAACTGGTCAAATTGATCGAGTTAGATGCATACTGAAGTTTGATTTCAGGTTATCAATTTTGTTGTGCTGTATGCTGATGCGTTTTTGAGATGAATACAGTATATTTAGTACCATAAATTATGAAAGGTAATAATATTAACTAAAAGAGACGAATGATTCAAGAATTTTTCAATTATTTAACTTGAATTAGAAGATAGCAGCATATGAATACTCCGTCCCGTTGAATAATTTCATATTTTTATTATTTACTATATTTCTGTATTTTTTGGTCAAGATACATGAAGCAATTAATTTTATTTGTAGTTTATTTTTTTATAATTTGGTTAGATTTGGACCAAGAACCATTAACGGTGCCATGGCCGTACCAGATTTGTATATATGTGATTCAATAATTTAAAAAAATACTTGCGCCCAATGTGGGTGTTTCATTTGAGTTTAAGTAAAATGTAGACATTTTAGAAATTTCAAAATGATCTGAACTCCGATTTTTACTTTATTATTTAATGCTCACTGAAAGCATCAATTGACAGATTACGGAAAGTTTGAAAGAGGAATTTGCCTTGAAAAATACGGAGAAACAAGCTAAAGAAGAGCAAAACAATCCCATAAATCTTTCCTCTGTAGATTCAAGTGATTATGATGATGTTTGATAAAACCCAAACAAATCGAAAGAGCGTGTCGCTCAATCAGATATTTCAAGTCAGATATGTACTTACAGGCGAAAGTAAAATAAACGTCTTCCAATAAGTGCAAGAAAGGAGCAGCGTGAAGCAGCGGAATAAAATGTGGGCAAAAATGAGGTTTATGAGAAAAATGCAATTAGAGGTACTTGCGTGTATTAAAAGGATGCCTGTTCACTCCAATACAGCTTTGAAAAACTATAGTGTCGCATCAAAGGCTGATATAGTTCTCCGTGGTCACATCATCAGAAAGTTAATGATTATTTGCAAAAACTAAGCATCTACAGGAAAGTAAAAATGTAATGTGAAAATTGCAAAAGACATCAGGTAAAACCTTGTAGAAAAGTTGGGATACACAGCTACATATAATAGCGACTAAAAAAAAACTGTGGAATGGGTAGAAGTCGGTTCAAAAAGGCTAAAAAAGGGCCCATATAAAGAGTTTAATATTTTAGAATGGAATTCTAGCTTTAAATATTTTAGAATGGAGTTCTAGGGGAAGTATTGCTGTACTTTTACTATGATATGCTTGTACGTATTGATGATATAATCATGTTGTGTGGTCATGTGTCAGTTGAGGAACTTGGGAAAATGTGGAAAGAACTGAGTGAATATCAATTGCTGAGACACACCCTTTGATTCAGAAATCAAATGACTGCTACCAAGTGGAGAGAGGTCAGTTTTCGGAGAAATCTTAGTGCTTGAAGTTAAATAGAGGCCTATCAATTGAAGTGCTTATCATTTGTTAAAATATTTTTCACTGTCCGCCAAAGTGTACCCTACATGAGCGTTTTAATTTGCCTACCATCACTTGACTAGCCGAATGAGTATAAGCTGATAGTGTATGTGGTCTATGGTTGAAAACCAGCCTTGACTAAGCATTGGCTCTTGAGTTGAAGTAGCTCCGATTAGGCAGAGTGATTGCTCCAAAAGTCAGTCACCTTGTTTCAACAGACAGCTTATTTCAACGCTTTTTTATCAATCATTTTTGTTTTGCAACACGGATCAAATACGCTGAAACGATTTATAAAGTAGGTACATTGGCTACAGTTGCAAGTATAGTACTTTAATTTTTTTTCTCACGTACATATTTGAAGACAAAAAAGTTTTGGCCGCATAATTTTGGAGCATTCACCCTACCAGACATAAATTAGGGAAAATGTGAGTCATTTAAACTCACACCCAACACAGGTTTTAAGGGGACTACGTTATTTACCTACGAAAGATAAAATGGTTGAAGGAATAAAAAAATAAAAAAAAAAGAGAGACCCGTCAAGTTCTCCGAGATTGATCAGTGAAAAAAGATGAATAAGATGGAAAGTAAACCGAGAAAAAATACTGATGAACAAGACTTTTATTAGAAAGTGAGATTTCGCAAAACTAAATATATTCAAATAAACACTAGTGTAAATAATGTTTATTTAAAGAGGAGAACATATAAATATATTCAAGAATACTTATGAGAAAGTTAGTTAATTCATAGGCAGGACAGTGACGTATATAATGAGAAGGGGCGTATAACACCGTATTAGGCAGACGCAATAATACAAAAAACGTGTGTTCTCAAGACAGGCTCCTTCAAAGCCATACCCAAAAAAAAAAATACAATAGATCAGAAGCAAAATTTCAAGTTCGATAAAATAATTTAGTGGTCCAGTGCCAGGTCAACAGTTTTGATAGTGTCAACCAAAACTACTTTGCGTCAATCAATTTTAACTGATATAAAACTTGAGATAATTGCTCAAGATTTTTCAGTATATTTCAGTAAAATCTATGGATAAAAGTCAAATCAATGGGCAAACGATTTACAATGTGGATGAATCACGATCCGTGTAAAGTAAGCTTGTGAAGCAAGATACATGTGCAAGTACAAGCGGATACATGTACAAGTTCAGTAGCTGCGACTTTCTATTTAAATTGTCAAACTATTGCTTTCAATACTAAAAACGCTGCTCGCCTGAAGTATTTGCATTCGGGGTCTCAAAGGGATTATGCCGTTTACTCTCGTTTGCGATCTGCTGCTAAAAAAGAAACTAAAATTGCAATGCGCAACTACTTTTCTGATATTGAATCGTCACTTAGATCAGATGGTCCAAAGAGGTTTTGGTCATATGTGCGAAGTTTAAAATCTTCTTCCTCTATACCTGATTTTGTTTCTTTTAATAATTCTAGTGCTTCTACTCCGCAAGGAATATGTAATCTATTTGCCGACTTTTTTTCCTCTGTATACTCTAATTTGTCTTCTCATATCTCCAGCGTTCCTCCTTTTCACTTTCCCACTTGCCTATCGGTACTTGAGACCAATCCTCTTGAAGTCCAATCTGTTATATCTACGTTTGACTCCAGCTCTTCTCTTGGCCCTGATGGAATTCCAAACTTTTTCGTTAAAAAACTTGCTTCTTCTCTTTGTGTTCCCTTGTCCATTATTTTTAACATTAGTCTGGGTAATGGTATTTTCCCAGCTTCTTGGAAAGTGTCAAGCATTTTTCCTATCCACAAGTCTGGTGATCTAAACCTTGTCACTAACTATCGCCCGATCTCTATCATTCCTTGTTTTTCTAAAATCTGTGAGCGTTTAGTTTTTAATCGTGTCTATGATTCTCTTCGTCATGTTTTTCCTCCTCAACAGTATGGTTTCGTGAAAGGCCGAAGTACTACCACTAACCTTGTAGAGTTTTCTCATTTTGTTGCTTCTGCTTTAGATAATCACCACCAAGTAGATGTCATGTACACTGACTTCTCTAAGGCCTTTGACTCAGTCAACCATGAGCTCCTTTTTCTAAAATTAGAGCATTATGGTATATCGGAGCCCCTTCTCTCGTGGCTCTCATCATTTGTATTTGATCGTATTTGTTACGTCTCTCTCCGTGGCTCCTTGTCCTCTCCTTTTTTTTCTACCTCCGGTGTACCTCAGGGATCTATTCTTGGGCCTTTAATATTTAACATCTTCGTCAATGATCTTCCTTATGTGTTTGAATCTCCTTGTCTAATGTACGCTGATGACCTGAAAGTTTTTCGTGTTATCAATGCTCCTTCCGATCATGTTGCTCTTCAAAACGATTTGAATCGTCTTGCTTCCTGGTGTGACCGTAATTACTTGTCCTTGAATATCTCCAAATGTTACTCAATGTCTTTTGCATTGATTCCTTGTCTTTTTGAGTTTATTTACTCTATCTGTGACATCACCCTTTTAGTTGTGGATCATTTTACTGATCTCGGTGTTACCTTCGATCGGAAGCTAAAGTTCGATATTCATATTCGTACCATCACTCGTAAGGCGACCCGGATCGCTGGTTTTGTTATACGTGTATGCCACAATTCCTTCAACATTTCCACTTGTGTGCGTCTTTTTCTTTCCCTTGTTCGTTCAATCCTTGAGTATTGCTCTGTAGTGTGGGGTCCTCGTTTCTGTTATTTGTCTGAGGCGGTTGAATCTGTCCAGCGAAGGTTTACTCGCTGCCTTATTTTCAAGTACAACCTACCATATCGTCCTTACAGTGAACGTTTATCAGGCCTTAATATTCCTCGACTTGACCAGCGCAGAATATACCTCAATGAATGTTTTCTTTTCAAAGTTTATTGCGGCTATTTATCTTCATCTTTGACGTGTTTTTTTACGCCACGCCATCAAGACAGACCTAGCAGGGTAACCTCAATGTTCAATGTGCCTTTTGCACGTACTGACGTTTTTTTTCATTTGCCTGTTTTGCGTTTACTGAGGACGCATAATAATCTTCAGCTTGGTTCTCTCCCTCAGTCAATTACAATTTTCAAAAGTTTAGTTCGTAGTGCACTTTTTTCGCCTACTTAATCATTTTATTTACACATCCTTTTTTTCCTTATTTTTACTTACTTTATTTTTACTTTTCAAATTTTTTACTTCTATTCTTATCCTGTATTTTTGTAATTTGCTGTTTTATTATTATATCCTAGTCCTTTTTTTCTCTATTTTTACTTTACTTTTACTTTTTGGTGTTTTATTTTATTTTTATTTTAATTTACATATTAATTCTTTATAATATTTTTATTATTATTCATTTTGTAACTAGGCATCTTGCCTGTGAAATGAATCATTTTGAATAAATTACAACCCGGTTTCAGGATAAGCAAGAGGTACACATGACGCATCTTCGGCAAGCAAGCCTGATACATGAAGGAGCTTTGTCCAGACACCTTTCGTTGACCAGGGCGGATAACACAGTTTTACTCCATTTGATAACAGATGCAATTCATAAGTCATAAATATGTTACAGCAATTCATGAGTATATTATAGCTGTAAGTCGTATTCTAGAAGCTTCTTCAAATACTGCCGTAGACTGAAATTGCTTTTTGCCAAAAGAGAAGCTCTTATAATATAGAGCACTAAATTCCCGTGCAAATGGGGCTATCTAGAATATTGAAACTATGGGAACACCTCATAGATCATTTTATTGTTGCATTCGATGGTGTCACTTTGTTTGCGTATGGTCCAGTCGGGTGGAATTTCGTTGTTTAATGTGATAGAACACCTCCACATCTGTTGAGTTTGACAGATAACTGATAGGCTTTTAATGAAGCACTATTTTTTCTCGTTGTTTACCTTTCTTTCAAATATCCAGTGCTTTCAGATGGTAAGAGATCAGATTTATCCCCTTGTCTTCTAACTTGTCGTACTTCCATCTTTGTCTCCTTGTTAAATCTTGATTAGTTGTTGGTGACCTCTGCATAGTTTGCTTCTGCCTCACAAATCAGTCTTTGTTTAATTTGCTTCTCCACTTGTTCGCAGATAGGTATCCGCAGTTTTTGGAAATGCTTCATTATTTGGTCCGTACTATTTTTACGTTTGTGAATAAAATAAAATAATTCTATTCAAAAGATAATTTTTACTCTAAACGCTAGATTTATTTCAATTTCTTCCGTATTCGTCAGTTAGATAAGAGAAAATGATACTTGAATTAGCGATATTTTTGAAAAATTTGAAAAAATCTAAACTTTTAAAGGGGGGAAAAAATATAGCGTAGAATAATATAATATATGAAAACCAGCATAAATTAAATCAGTTTAATTTGAAAGCAAAAGGAAGACGGCGTCATATGTGTTATGCATCTAGAATGATATAACCAGTGAATCTACGCCAAAACTCTTAGTCATTATTAGCCATTTTATCAACAGGCACAGGTTTTTTTTTAACAACTCTACAGTAGAAGTTAGGATTTAAATATGGGAATATTGAGTAGGAATGTGCCAAAAAGTAGAAAATCTATTATTTACTCATTGCTGTATGTAATGCTTACATCTAAATGGAAATAAAAAAAAACAACACTCATATATGCATCAGTGTTTGCTTAACGTCATACAGCATTTCCACTACAATCAAGAACAAAGTGAAAAAGCAATCTGTTAATAAATAACATGACACTGAACAGCAGAAAACTAATAGAACTTCACACTTCGCAAAGAAACAAGCGAAATGAAATTATTATCAAACGTTGAACAGGATTGAATGTGAGACATACGCCAATCCTTCGAGTCCTTCAGACTTCAGCAATGAATTCTCCACTATAAAAGATGTGTGTAATAATACCAGATGGTCTGCAGACAGATTGTTTATGTGAGAAGGTTTGCGATCCATCAGTTGTCTTGAATCATCATTAGTCTTTGGCTCTGGCCATTCTGCAGCTCGCTCCAGGAACGTTTCTTCTGCGATTCACTTTCGTTATATGTCCTTACGCCAGTACATATGTATGTTCATATATCTGTATGTATGCAGCAAAAAGATTTGCCCGTGAAATATGTATGTCCGTGAAAAGCGGAAAAGTGGTCCATCATTTTTCTGCCATATCGTTTGCTACATTGCATTCTTCAATGTTTTGTCCTCCGGCACTATAGACGACACTAAATACTACTTATAACATTTCATCTCGACCGTGGCCACTACTCTTCCGACGAAGAAATGTCCTTATCGCGACGTAGAAATCCCACGAAAATGAATGATGAAAGAGATTGCACCTTGAAAAGATGCCATCCTTGAAATCTCCGAAACGGATTTATGTTACGGATGAAACAAAAATAAAGCTAAAAGCGAGAAACGGGCTGATGAATAATTGAAAGGAATTCAGGAGGATGGAAGTATAATGCTTACATAGCTACGTACTAGCCAGGTGTATTTCAGAAAAAATATTAAGACGACCAGGCGGCATAGTTAGCAGGTGAATGAAATTCGTGTATATAAGCCCACTGAAAATAAACAAAGCAACAAAGAAAATCACATCACTCCACTAGTTGGCAGAGACTCTTTAAGCTACGGATACTACAAAAGAGGTGAAATTAAAGGAAAAACATCAACATGGTATGACCTCTTAGTGTTTGTTTTGTATTTAAATTTCTTCTGATGCCGCCAGCGAGAGTCGTTTTATTTGTTTTGATATTCATGTGCTGAAAAATAACGGTATCTTTTGAAAAATAAACTGAAGCAGCGAACTGAAGAGCGAACAAAAGCGAAGCAATGTAGTCTTTTTAGTACAAGTGTACATCGAGAACAAGCAAACATTTGATGTCTTTTTGAACACGGGTATGTATTTTGAATTGCCAGGTAGGTACTTGAATTTTTGTTTGTTTAGAGCTGTGTATCGATCACTGGGTAGATAACTGTTTATGAGTACTCCAATTGAAGTTTAGGATCAAGTTTAAGTCTGGTGGACATAACGAAGCAAACGAGCCAATGAAAACTCGAAATAGCTGTATATTGATTTCGAAAAAAACACAGTGATCGAATAAAGATAGAAGCCTTCATTAACGCATGTCCTGCTATTTTGTAATAGACAATTTCAAATGATTTTTATTTAATTATTTATTTGCTTCAAACTTATTTTGTTATGACCCAGGCTGTATAAAAAACATAATTTAAAAAAAATTTCTTACATCAAAGCAAAATTCGATAAGTGAATGTCGCCAGACTTTTGTTTAGCTGTCAACTTCAATAGAAATTCTGAAGGAAAGAAAAATAGGTTTTTTCAAGAACTTAAAGCTTTGGAAAAACCACTTTTGAAACTAAAAATAAAAAAAATGGGGGATAGTTATTGGAAAAAATTGTAAAATATTTTACAGCGGCTTTCTGTGCATGGACCATGTGATGCTGATGCGCATTGTGGATATGTGTGCGTTCATGGATTGTGGAAGATTATTTTATTGCAAAGATTTTCAACGCTAGGCAATTTTAGCCAATTTTTATACTTGATTGTATCTTGGTTGTAAAAACCGGTCATCATCTTCGGGTGTCATCGTTTAAAGTCAGCATCCCACATGATACTCCACAGTCCAGTTTCTGGCCAACAAACTCAACCGTCCGTAAATTTATACCAAGGAATCGCAGCATGGCTGATAAGTCTCTACCAAAAATCGAAGACATGTTCATCCTCTACGCCCACATGAGTGGCATGCGATCTAAAGCTAACAATTTTTTTACCTACAATCTTTCTGCAGACTTCAATGTCGTAGCTATCACTGATAATTGGCTTTATTCGAAGATATTAAATACATAAATATTTTCTTCTCAGCTTTCTGTTTTTTGTACAGATGGTCATGAAGGTTTACTCGACACCCGGGTAGGTGGGGTGTTTTGCTTGCCGTGCGCAGCTGAGATCGCGTATCAGAAGTAATCATAACGAACACCGATAGCTTGGAATTTGTCTGTACTCGCGTGGATCTGGGAATGTCGCAGCTCTACTTAGCAGTTTTATATAGCCCACCTAACGTCAATGATACACATGGCAGTTCAATCGAAGCGTTTAACGAGTTGATTTTTCTCGAGAGTGACACACATCAGTTTTCAGAAGCGTTAAGTTTGTCCTAACTCATCAACGGTTTGTTACTTCAACCTACTCCGGATTACTTGGAACTTATCTGACGATGGCTTGAATTTAGCCTCAACAGTCTCTTCTGAAAATCGCCCGTGTACCGAAGAGTTTATAAACGCAATGCTTGTGTGCGGCCTATGACAAGTGAACAACATCGTAAACAATCACGAAAAGTTATTGGATCTAGTATTTACTTCCAACGACCACTCATTGAAGTCAAGCACTGTGCGTCATTCAGCACATCATGTACTGTGCGATTCAACACATCATTTACCAATTGTTATCATTTTCAAAATGGATACATCTCTTGATATCCCTTTACATAGCACACCATGTAAATTTAAATCAAGAAAATCGACCAAGATGAACTAAATGGTCTCATTACGAGGTGCGGTTGGTCCCCTGTGATGTCAGAAAGAGATATCAATAAGGTTTTGTACAATTTTCACTGAATTCTCTTCGGATGTCTTGCTCACTGTGTGCCAGTCTTTTTCTCAAACGATTGCAAAAAAGATCCATGGAAATCGAAGCCAATATGCCACTTGAAAATTGTTAAATCAAAAGCACGGAAGAGATATTGCTCGTCTCGTACTGATGGTGACTTTTTGATTTTTGTAGAGATGAGGAATATGTACCAGTCTGAGATCGAAAATTCTTACCAAAGTCACCGTAGCAATCTTGTTTCCACTTTTCAACAGCAGCCAAGAAGGTTTTGGAATTTTAGTAATTCCAAGAGATACCACGACGAGTATCCCACCACTTTTAACTCTGATGATTCCGAGCCTTTTACTATTAGCAATATATTTGCCAATCATTTCCGTACCACATAGAATACGGAGCCTTCTACTAACACTAGTAATTATACCGGCAACTCAAAAATGTCCACAACATCTTGTTTTGGAATGAAAGATTTGTATGTGTTTGGCGTTTTTTAGGAAGCTGGACAATAATTTGACACCAGGCCCTGACGGCATTCCTAATCCTTCCTGTCTGCTATTCTTGTCTACTTATTTAATCTTTCTCTGTCTCTCGGTATTTTCCTAGTTTTCGAAAATATGCAATCGGGACACGTATTCGTAAAACAGATGATGGTATGCGCTACTAAACAATTTGAAGCGGTAATCAGTAATGTTGTGGTGTTGTGGTGTAACTATCAACCTGCTAGAGTTTTTGAACCCCGTTATTCCATCAATGGAGGCAATACTTCAGGCAGATTGTATTTATACTGACCTCACGAAGGCTTTTTACGAGCTGGATCATTCAATATTGTTGTGTAAATTGTCTTCTTTTAACTTTCAACAGTTACTTATTTTCTGGATGACTTCTTATTTGGAATGCCGTATCCAACGTGTATCCTTCTGTGACGCCCTTTCATTAGAAATTGATGTCACATCTGGTGTTCCTCATTTCTTTTATATATAAGTGACCTCCCATCTGTTCTGAACCATTCTTCAAGGGTTACAAGAATGAGACATGTCAATATTTTATCTGTCCCTTCATATCGGACCAGCTACGCCTTCAATGAGCCCGTTTCGTCCATAACAAGAAATTTTAATAGTGCTTACCATAAATTCGACTTAAACATATGTATGTTTACCATCTTTGAAAAAGAGCTGTACTAAAAATAGTTCACTTTGACCGATTTGGTTTTTATATTTCTTTTCATCATTTTTAATGTACTTACATAAATTTAATTAGTCAGTATTAGACAAACTTATTAAATAAATGTATAAAATAAGTCAAATAAGTAAAAATAAACCTCTAATAGCATGAAAAAGCATTAGCATAATACTGCACTTTTTACAAAGAAGTATCGCCAGACTTAGAATATAACTATAAGATGGTAAACTTTCCGAATCCTGTGTATTATACTCTCAAGGCAAGAAGCTTGAATTGTTTTTAGACACATCCCAGCCTATCTCACTGAATATCGATACTGATAAATATACTGCTATATATAATATGTGCAGAGATTTGGAACCCACAGGCTCTTGAATTCGTTTACACGTCTTTTCAATTTATTTTATCCAGAACAACACGACGATCTACGACGGTATTAACATTTTTTAAAATCAAAAACTAATCACCAGTAGCCTGAAATGGTATAGGAACTAGAATTTAAAAAAAATTGTTACAAAAAATAAAAAATAAATTCAAGATAGTAAAAAATTGAAAACTACCATAAAAAAACCTTTCTGAAATTCCTAATTCTTAAAATGTTTCATTGCCCGCTTGCTTAAAGTCATGGTTGCTTAAAGAATTTAATAATTGCACCATTTTAAGAATACCGCTACCACAAAAGTGTAAGAATAACACTTCGTCACATTTCTACGTGGAAATTATTCAGTTTGTAGCATTCAACCGAAAAAATATGAATTTCTACTATAAACTTTCAGAGTTCTGACTGTTACCAGTTTCATGGCGTTTAGTGGTGCAGCGAGTGGTGAACGCAATGTTGGATGGAGGCGTGGAAACGTAAAGCCAATAAATCTGATTTGAATGGCGAAGAATTCAAATTAAACTGAATGCCGAATTCTCTGTGCAAACGGTGAGAATTTGCATGAAACGCGTTGTTGTGGAATGTAACTTTTCCGAATTGTTAATTGTTTTATCTGTAGCCCGGAAAAGTTGGTCGTCAGCAATGCTTCCGTCTGCAGTTTCTTGTCCAGAGCAACTCTACTGGTAAAGTAATGCAAAGTTAGGAAAAACTGAAATACTGAGTTGAAGCAACAGTACTAGAATGACAAAAACTTGCAAACGCAACTCAGTACTGAGAACCGGAAGTAAGGAAAATATGTTTGCAAAAAGAAGAAGAAAGATTTGAGGACTCGTAAAAGCTCTGTATTTTTTGCAACAAAAAAAAACGAAAGGAAGAGGATAAAAGTTAGAATCTCATCCGTTTTCGGTGTTTTGTGCTCTAGTTATCGTGAATACTTTAGAATATGCTAAAATTTGTTTTGACATTTTCTTCAGATGCACAAAATAAGGACTGCTCTGTTTATTTAAGCAATCGATAGTTCACTTTTTGAGAGTTATATTGTCATCATGTTATTCTTTTAGAGCTCACTTATAGAAGTTACATATGTCATGTGCTATTGTATTAATAATAGTAGAATAGATAAATTGAAAATATTCGTGATGTGAATAGTGTTGACAGATGTAGATAAGGAGATTTGATGTGATTTGATGTTTCCGTTCTGAGATAACAATTGGAGAATAATTTTTTTATTGTTTTTTAAATTAAACTGAACGCTCAGGTCACATCACTCGCACTTGATCGTTTGATTGAAAATATACTACTTTTTATGCTAAATTTGAAAGCATATTATATAGCTGCTTCAACATTTTCAATTAAATGCAAAGACTCTGAATTTTGAAGTTTTTCAGGAGCTACACCAGCATATAACATTTTTATTTTACTTTTGTTTTCAATCAACCATTCTTAATGTCATGAAAACTAAATGAAATATATTATTATGATATATTTTCAAAAATTTATATTCTTCCCAAAAGTTTAATTCTTTTTTTAATTCCAATAATGCCAAGAATATTGTAAAAACCGCCAGTACAAACTCAAAGCAATTTCGTCTCGAAACGTTTTTTGCCAGCACTGACTCCTAAAAAACTTTCGGCTATAAGGGTCGTAAGGAAAATTCCATTCGCTCATAAAATACGGAAATCCATCATTTAAATGGCTCTATACTGCTTGCTTGATTTCCGAATCCACCAGCGAAAGAATACGCTAATTGTATCAATTCGTTTGCATTATAAGTCAGTCCATTTCACCGTTCAAATGAGTCTCAACTGTGGAAGGACTTTATGGCGACAAAAATTTTAACCAGTTAAATGATTTTGAAAAGTGACAAAATTATGAAGTTTCATTTGAATAATGATAATGAAGTTTAGGTTGATGTAAATTTCAATTTGCAGTGGTAATCGACTTTGATGAATTGATAGCTATTTGTTCTTGAATGCGAATACTTTTCAAAGGAAAAAAAATGTAGTTTCGGAAATTGTGTGTCCTTTGCATAAATGCATATACAAACGGTAATGTACTAAAATATAAAGATATGAGGTTTAAAATATATTGCCAGATGCACTAGTGTAGGATACCTCCTTTCATGCCCATCTTGGAATATTTGACAGTGAATACCCCATTCTGCTCAAAATTCCTACACACCAACTTATTTGAGAATCAGATTTCTACATAATTTGATTTTTATATAGGTTGGCTGATTAACATTGCTACAAGAATGGGTCATAAATATATGCGGAATAAGTTGGTAGGTCATTAATGAGGGTAGTTTAATGAGACGTGATGAGTCCCGAGACTCATTATATCGTCGCTGTAAAATCAAACCGGCATATCTGCAAAAAGCATATTTTTCACCAGAGCGCTTTAAAGTTTTCACGTGTGGGGTGTTTCCTCACAAATGCATACCGGGAAAACACCACTAGACGGCTTTGTATTCAACTATACGATATGCCGGTGCGACATAAAAATAGACGGGAAAAAGAGGAATTTTTTGATACCAAAAAGTCAAAAACTCAATTTTTGCAGATATGCCGGTTTGATTTAACAGCGACGATATATTTAAATCCAGCCATTCATTTTCGAGCTATTGTCGTCCAAGCAACTCAATTTTGAAAGCAAGTGTAAAATATGCAAAAAACCGAGTGTTGCGCTGCTATAAAGTACGTCACAAAACAAAAGAGGTCAGCTCAAAGTATAATGGAAGATACTGCATCCGTTTACGTGGACTCTTGTCCAGGTGAAACCATGACTTAAAAGTGGCAAAGTATTTTTAAACCAAGAAGGAGTTCACTTGAAGATGACTCAGACAAGGACAGTCAATCAAAGTGATCAGAATGGCCAATCAAAGTGATCAGAACGACCAACCGAAATGATTGCTTCAGCAATCGTTCAAAAAGTCGAAAAAGTAATATTGGAAGATGCTAGACTAAAGAAAAAAAACAGCTCGCAGAAATGGTTGGAATATCAGATACAACCATTTGAAATATTCTTCCACAATCATCTCAATACGACTAACGTCAACGCAAGGTGAGTACCGAGCATGCTCACGCCACCTCAAAAACAACAGGGCGTGGAATGTTGTCGCACTTTTTTGGACGTGCACGTTTCTGGACAAAGATCAGGATGGAGTATTGAGTCGAATCTTTACTGGATACTAGACTTGGATTCATCATTATGAGGCTGAGTCCAAACAAGACTCATACAGTGGCACGAAAAAGACAAATCACCACCCATAAAGTTCAAGTTGTCATAGTCTGCTGGAAAAGTCCTGTCAACCGTTTTTGGGACTCAGAAAGGATCTTGTTGATCGATGTTAAAAGCAAGGGTGTCTTCAAAACCAAAAAATACTACGCTACAATTTTAGAGCTGCCGAAAGAAGCTATCAAAGAAAAAAATAAGAGGAAAAGTCATCAATAGTGTCCTTTTTTTGTCGTTTTGTATTTGGGTTCGATATTTTAGATCAGCCCCCTTGCACCCCTGAACTACCACCCAGCAATTATTAGCTTTTCCCAAAATTGAAAAAAAACTTCGTACGAAGAAGTTTTCATACGATGAAGAAATGAAAAACGTAGTTTTGGGTTACATTTCCGATAAAGTTAAAACATTTTTTTAGAAGGTATACATAAACTAATTGATAAATCCGAAAAATGTATGAGAGTAGCAGCAGGCGAATATATTGAAAAAGAAAAATAAATTGTATTTGTTTTTGCACTTCTTACCCGCCGTAACGCAAACTTATTGGCCCACCCTCGTTTATGAAGAAAATCAAATAACTTTTTGTTGCAATCACATAATTTATATTTTCTTTATTCGTTTGAAAAATAATACATTTCTTTTAAGTTTATTTTTACTGAGCTTCAAAAATAATTGACTTCCAATGGTCCCCACGCTCGGTGACGCATGTGCGACATCTTATCAAAAAGTCATTCATCACTGGCTGGAGAGTTGCAACGGGAATTTCCTCAATTATTGTTCGAAGTGATTGTTGGAAATCATTCAAATTTGTTGGTTTTGTTTTTTAAATTTTCTGCCTACAGTAGCCCGACAAGAAAGAATCAGTTGCAGTTAGATCACAGCCCTGGGGGGCCAACTTAATGTGTAGTTTCTGGAAATCACTTTATTGGGGAATTTTTACTGCAATTTCGTCAGAACAGCCCTGTTTATGTAAGTGTAGGGAGCGTCTCATGGAGTTTCTGTGGGTTGAAGTTACGCTATATTCGACAATTTGGTTTGTTAACATTGTCCGTTAGAACAAAATGGGCCTCGTCGGACATGAAAATGCACTTCAAGATGTTTTCCTTCTCTTGCACCATTTCAATAATCTTTGGGCATATTTCAACGTGAATAGGCAAGTCTGCTGCCTTCAGTTTGCTTGTTAGTTAAATTTTATAAGGAAATAAGTGTAAATCTTTATGCGGAACTGTCTGCAGTGACTGTCTGTTGATACGTATTTGAGTAGAAAGCTGTTTGTCAAAACTCGAAGATTGACATGGCAGTAGCTTCAGCAGTGATGGTTTAGTGCGTCCAAACTGAGCGATCTCGACAATAAAGCCTTTTTTGATTGTTCCACATTCGGAAAAATTGTTTACGAGCTTCATTATAGTCCATCTGCTCGGAGAAGTGCCCTCAAACCTGCATCTGAATTTTCTTTCGATAGCGGCGCACAATCGAAATTCTTGTTTTATTATCCCAAATTCCCATTTCTGTTCAATTCAAAGACCATTCTGTAAAATAAAAAAAAGAAACCGGTTAATTGCATAGAATAAAATATTTTACATTTTTGTTATCAAAAAAATGAAAAGAATATTCAAATTTTCAATTCAATAATTTTCAATTCAGTTCAATTTCACGTAAATCTATCAAAGTTCACACAAAAACTTTAATTTAGTTGCTCTCTGTGCTAATGAGTTAAATTGAGTTCTTCAAAATTTACGTCAGCTGACGTTGAAACAATTTGATGTCCCCATGAAATTCTGCGGAGTCTGTAATATTGGCTGCAATTTGGTGGGTTTTTCCAAAAGCCCCACAACGCTTTGAAATATGCCACTTATTATTTTTGTATTAAATGTCTGAGATTTGCACCTATATTTTAAAATTTCTACCTCAAATGATAAGAAAGATGCAGATACTAATAAAAGCTCAAATATATGGCACAGAGGTCTACCATTTCATGAGCACAATGCATCAAGATTCACCCTTTGGGGTGCCATCAATGAAAAAAATATTTTCTTAATCAGAACGATGTAACGACACAGAAAAAAATCCACGTAGCACGTACTCTTGAGCAACATAGCGCAGCATTTATGGCCACATACAATGTATAGAAAATGCCTATAAAATCTTTCGTAAATTAAAGGCTTCTATAAAATATAACTGTAAAGGCCATATGAAAAATTGGTTTTTGCTACATTGTAAAAATTCCTGTACATTATGAGATTTTCTACTATACACATAGTCTCGATTCCCGTGCACACGGTTTCAACTCTTATGCGCATAGTCTCGACTCCTATGCATAAAGTTTTAGTTAATATTATTATAGTAGGCCATAAAACGTTAGAGTTTCAACAATCTCTTGTAGCCTTGTGGGTAGATCATTGTGGTGGCAGTCGGGGATCTCTGGTTCTAGTCTAGGATTGGAGATTCAAACAATTTTATTTTCATCAGGCTATAATATATGGCTCACAAGCTGTAATACATAGCACCTATTCCTATAAATTTTTCGTTTTGCATTAAGTTGTCAGGTGCTATGATTTATCACAATTCCAAAATCAACTATGTAAATACCGCAAAAATTATACAAATTATGGTCTCCAGCGCTATGTTCGTTCACAAAACATCAACGCTTTTTGCTTTAGACACGATTATGAAAATTACTGATTTTTTTGACCAGTCATTTCCAAGCCTTTCCAGCAAAAATTCTCTTCGTCTAGATGAGCTTAAGGAATGATTTTCATTTCTAACATCAAAATGATCGTATTCAATCGCCTACGTTTAAGCGCTACACAAACATGACTGGTATTGCATCAATCATTGCAAAAGCTTTTGACCTGATTCTAGTCATTTCGTTCTCTAAAAATAAGTTGGTTCGAAAATTCATCACATGTATACACTTGCCATATGCAATCCTATCTAACGCTCACCAATATACTGCTAAAATGTTACGCAATCTGTTTTCCGAACTGAAAACTTTCCATTTGCTGCCTTTCAAATCTTATGATTACATCAAAAACACTGAAAAACTAAGCTGAATTCCAAAAATGTTTCGTCCCTTTCAAGTTCAGAACGGAGATACACAGCATGCTCCGTCTTGCGATGAGTTTCGTTTGATTTCACCATTAAAATCCATCGTTGAGATTTTGTTAACGCAAAAACACGCTCCAAAGACGGGAGAATTGCAAGTGCTAAGGTTAGATATAAAATAAATCCGGGAAAAGTTTACGTCGGCAGCGAAAATTCACTTCAACTTTTCTTGCTTTGATCATTCTTTTGGCTGATTTTCGATTGGAAAGAAGCGAGTGACGTCGATTTTAGCACAAGGGTGTTCAATGCTGGCTAAGCTGCAATTCACTATACGTTTTCGTTCGAGAGCGATAGAGTCCAGGGAGCTATGTTCTTGCCTCCACGCTGCCACTCGCAGCTTTCTTCCAGTACACAACTTATAAATGGATAATAAATTCGTTGCTTTCTCACCCCTACAACACGACGACCTCTTATCCTTCGCAATATGGTAGCGGTCTTCCACGTTGTCATTGTATTCATGTCCTGTTGAAAAATTGCCAATTCGCTGGCGTAAGCATAATGTTCTTGGCAAGTGAATTTATTTCGGTGAACGGATAGTAATAATAATAACAACAACTACGACAACAACAATAACAGCAGCGACAGTGGCAGAGGCAGCATCAGCAGCCATGTCTACAACGAAATCAAGCAAAACAGCATTTTCCGGAAAAAGGCGCATCATTTCGAGCATAGCAATGGAAGAAAGGTTTTTGGACAATGATAATAGTATAACAATGAGGGTCACCAAGAACTTTGAGACGGGTCCGTAGTTCGTACGTACATGAACGGCGTCCATGTTGCCGGAGGTAAAAAAAACGGCAGCTGCATCGGTAGCACTGGTAAAGAATAAGACCGTCAGTTCATCGGGAAGCATATAGGTTATGCCCCATCTGAAATTGTTGCCAATCGAATTGTGAAATTTCAGATTTTTTCGACGTTCGATGTAAAATTCATTTCTCAGGAAGGAAGGATGCAATTGCAATCGAGAGTTTATGAGAAAATTGAAATTATTGATGCACACTCGATTGTTTCGCATCCTGGGATGTTGATCGGTGAAATCAGGCAAAATGGTGCTCTCTAGTGAATATTTACATGAGAGAACAATATGGTTTTAATTTTTTATATTTTACGTCGAAAAACCAACTTTTGATATGCTTTAATTGGATAAACATTGGTAAATCTATTTGTAGTTTATGTAGTTATCTGTAATTTGCAGCACATGTGAAGGGGTTTATCTCGAATGTTTAAGCTTCAAAGATTTTTTTAAGATGAATTTTATGGAACCTGTTATAAAAATACGGAGCGCTTAAACTTCCAGTAAAGTTCAAAGGTTTAAAAAAACACAATAGATAAATCTCCATACTAATCAGAATTGATATCAGGCTTTAATGTTGCAAGTTAAATCGATTAAGTTATTTTACTAGTAAATTATCATTACCACCCACTTTGCACAAAACAAATCATTGGTATTAATTTTCCGCTGCGCAAAGTTTTATTTGAAAAATTATTCATTTCTATTCAAATTGCGACAGCATTTTCAACAACAATCAACATCGCGGTCGCACTGAGGTTATTTTAAATTTCATTCAGCTTTTAAATTACCCGCATATGATTCTTTGGCGAATAACTGCCACGTTATGAAATTTACTCGCAGGAATGTGGCAGACCAATGCCAACACGCTTGCCACTGTCGCGAAATTAAATATATAGGTACTTTGAAATGAAGTTAAATTCTCGGTCGTTTCGTTTATCCTCGTGGCAATGGCGAATAATTAATGGTAGTATGTTTACATTTCACGTTTCATATTTTCATTTAATTTTTCTGAAATCCGTTTAATGCGCTCTCTCGCCTATTTTCGCGTTGCAACGTTTTCGAACTCTTAAAACTTTCCCGTTTCATATTAATTAGGTTGTATTTTCACTTGGTGTTTTATATTTTCATTTAATTTTTCTGATAGTCACCCGAGCATAAGCTTCTCAGGCCGTGTTCTCTGATTCGTGTCTGTAGAGCCCGTTATTTTGGGGCGTGAAAGACTGTTATGACTTTTTCGGGACTTGCTTTTTTTCCTTTCCGGCGAAAAGTGGTCATGTGTGCACCATGGGCGACCAAGTTAGTCTAAATGAGTAGGAATCATTGAGGAAGCCGGCTGGTCTTTGGAACAGTGCTCAGTGTAAAACAGGCACAGTAATAACATAACTGCAGTATTTTAATGGTGTACGTTGCAAATTAGTTTGTGAAAGAATTAAAAAATTATCGCAGTTGTTTCAGCGTATTTGGTTTGATTTTGTGGCAGGAATTTATTAGTTTTTAAATTAAAATGAGTTGTGCTCACCATTTTAAGATTTCACACTTCCATCTGAGCATGATGGAATTCCTTTTTTAAAATTAAGCAATTTCCACTCTTTTCGCTCATAGTTCCCTTGAAACCAACTTGAAGCAGCCAAGATTGTTCTTATTCGTAAAAAGGCCGAAAGTAAATGGCCCAGAAATCTTCGTCTAATTTCTCTGGAACCTAACTTTGGGAAGATTATTGGGATAATTTTGGGGGAGATAATAGATCATATAGACTATTTTAAGAAAAATGTACAACTGCAGATTTTCGAATTTATTAATTTTTTATATATTTTTATTATAATATGATAAAAACCATAATGATCATCAAAGTGTGTATTAAATCAACAAAATGAACTTAAAATTCAAATTTAGGAATATTTTTTTTTGTCTTTGATTCTTCATCTTCGACGTTTTCTGTAGCCTCGAAAATATGTTTGAAATATGGTTTATGATTGGTTGCTTTTGAAGTGACTGTCACATTTGACTGTCGTCGGTTTACATCATCCAGCCATTTTTGTACAGCTGGCCGTGGGTTCCAATTTTCAAGTGGATCCATATTGAAATGAACGTATAAGTAGCAATTTTCAGTTGATATCAAGATATTCATCCTTTTGTGTGTCTTTAAATTATTGTTGGCACTGATTGTGCGTTCACAATCAGCCGAATGTGGTGTTAATGCGACGATTCTTGCAATAACAATAGAAATTTCATCGTATTGCAGGCTCCGATCTTCATTTCTCAAATACAGAAGAAGCTGTTGCGGCTTTTGAGTTTTCACTTCGTTTGGTGAACTACATAAATCGAAGTATTGCAAACTTAAAAATCACTGTCTTTTGCAATCAAATCATGGACTTTGGCTATGTTTGCTTTTTTGTCGAACTTCAAAAAACTTTTGATCGATGCCAATAAATCTGAATTATTGTCTTGCAAACGAACTTTCAAGCTTTCTGCCAATGCTTTTATTATTTCTTTCGAAGATCATCAATTTCGATTGGTGTTCTATTTCTATTTTGTGCGTTTTCCAGCTCGATTCCTTTTAAATACAATTTTTCATCAGCTCTTTTTTCCATTTGTTTGGAGAGCACCTCTTCAAATCCACCAACTAATGGATGTTCTATTAAATCATTCAAAATGTTGATTGTATTTCGAACTATTTGACAAAACATTGGCAAAGTTAGTGAATCGGATTGTAATTGTTTCTGAAATCTTTTAAAAATGAATAAAATATCAGCACAAAACGTCATTTTCTTCAAATTGTACGGATTTGTCAAAAAATTTCGGTATCCTTTGCCTTCGGCATCATCTGATTCATCAAAGTAAAGAATTAACGCGTTCCAGTTAGTCAACACTGCTCTGAACAAACTATACGTATTTTCTGTCCAACGTACATCGAATTCCTTTGGCATCGTCAAATATTTCAATTGATTTTCGTCAGCAATTTGATTCAATCTTGATGTTCGTAAAGCAGATTTATGAAAATAACTCGATAAGCTCGAAAACCTTTTAATCAAATCCAACAGTGCTGTATCATTTTCGCTTACGTCACCAAACGCTAAATCTGACCTATGCGCGACGCACCAAATTTTAATGAATGGTACTTTTGAATTTGCTTCTACGATTGCCGCTTCGAAATAAGCCCAAAGTCCACCTTCTTCCCCTGTATTGACATCGGTGCAGATAGATGAAATTTTTGGCAAAATACACTGATAAAAGAATTCCTTCGAAAACATTTTAAACATCGCATTTAGTATTGTATTGAATAAACCAGCTGCACCTCTTTCTGTTTGTTCATCCATTCCCATGAATTTCAATTCTACTTTTCCATTTGGCGTTACAACTTTGCCCAACACGTAAATTTTATCTTTATGTTGTCGATCTACTGATCCATCAGCACGCAATGAAATGGTTAAACAGTCAGCAATTGTCTTTTGAAACAATTTTTTGTCGGCATTTACGATGCACTGCAACATTTCTAAATGTCAGCGGTCAATTTTGTGGAACAACAGATTTTTGCATTTTATCAAACTCGAATTTGTTGGATGCTTCATTAGCTACATATCGCGCTGGCCAATTCCACGCTGCGGTTGTTAAAATTTTTGCGTCGGTAAATATTTGAATCATGATTTTTCCAACATAATTTGCTTGAGCCAAATTAGCTTTGTTGACTGCAATATCCAATGGAGTGAGATTCTCATCTGATTTAGAAAGACATTTGATTCGATCAACTTTAACACACTCCAAATGGTAATCAGATTTCAAATGATTTTCGACCACGTCAGCTCGATAGCCGGTCCCATTTTTCGTTGCAATGGCTGGAATACGTTGACGATATACGAAACTTTTTACGGTTGCTGGATACTTTATACATAAATCGCAACAAATCATATCTTTTTCATTGGCGCGAAATCTACGTAAACATTTTCGATCGATTGGTTTTGCAGCTTCACGGATTTGGTTCACTAAAATAATTATTTTGATTAGAAAAATGAAAAAATACGGTGTATATTTAAATTTAGTTACGGAATTAAACAAACACACCATCAACACCACTTGCAGCTGCAGCTGAAAGATCACGTGAATCATTTTCAGATGGATTTATTTCAGTTGTGCTATTGCTGGTTTCCTCTGATCTATTCTTGTCAACAAATTCATTGGAGATGTGCTTGGATTCTCTGAAACACTTGATTCGTCGGCTGATTTTGTTTTCTTTTGTACCCATGCATCCAATGAAACCTACACACAATGAATACTCTCGATAATAAAATTCAATTTCAAATCTAATTACACAAATTTCTCTTACTTTTGGACGTTTTTTTTTATCACTTTGATCCGATGACGACATTCTTATAATTTCATTTTGGTTAACTTGATTAGTCAAAAGACAAATGAGTACTGTGCAATTCGTTCGTAAAAATCGATTTGAAACTATCGTTGAAATTATTGCACAGTAAACTCCTTGAAAATATACGACATACAGTCCCACAATTGACAATATTTTCTTCATTTTGAGTATTCAGTTTTTGGTAGACGTAAACCATTTATCTATAAACAATGGAAATGAAGTCAATATTATATTCAGATTCAGACTTCAAGGCGATGATTGAAAAAGGAGCGTCATCAAAAAATATATTTTGACCACAACAATAAACTACACGATAACAATTCTCAGTAGTTCTCAGAAACGAACTCACTCAAAAACCGACTCCAAAATAATGTGTTTGTTAGTTTACATTTGAACTACATAAAAAAAATGAAGTATACAGTTGTTGGTAGATATAAATCATTTAAGCGATACATATATGTAAGCGTCATCAGAAAATAGATTTTGGACACAATGCATTAATGTATGGTTATTTTTTTGAATTTTGCAGAATGAGAATTTGTCAATAAAGAATGTAAAGAATAAATTATTCCGAATAATATCATATAGGTAGAGATTGTGATGCGAGCGAAGCGAGCAAAATTTTTGAAAATGCGTATAAATTTAAATTTTTCTAAAGCATATTTGTCATTTAATGAGTATTTGGAACAAGAAATTTACAACTGCATATTTTGAAATAAATTTACAACTGCGATTTCTGATTTACAACTGAAGAAAAATGTTGCAACTGCAGCTTAAAATAGTCTCTGCAAATTGAAAAAAGACAGAAAGTACCCCGCCAAGCAACGCTGCTACAATCAGATACGTTTCTCATTCCCACTAGGCAATATACATGTGCTTTGACAAAGAGACTATTTTAACGAATGGCCATCATAGTCTATAATTCGTCTGGTACTTACCGGATTAAACTATGTCTATCTTCAATCAACATTCCAACACTGATGTTTACTTTAGATGTCGAGTGGGCTTTGGATTCCGTATGGTACGCTGGCCTTTGGTTCGAGCTGATTAATTACGGATTCCCAAGTAAAGTAATCCCATGACAACCCTCGTATGGGTCAAGTGGTTGAAGCTGGTAGAGAGCTTCATTACAATTTTTCAATAAATATGAGCACGAGTGTGGAGTGATTAGTTCCACGAGTCAGTTTACCCCTGATTTACATCAGGTACCTAATCAGAACTAGTTGACCTCAAAGCTTGGTGCGCGGACCCTCGTCCAAACCTGTATTCGAACCAGGGACCCCACACGTAAGAAGCTAGTGCTCTACCCACTAGGCTACTCAAGCTTATTCCCAAAAGAAGTGATAATACTCTCTACCATCTTTCCCATCAACAAACAGTTTAAATTCTGCAGATTATATTGCAGGATCTGTAACATTACGAGAACCAAAACATTCAATATCTGGACCAAATCTTAATTCCATATTCAACGCTGGCTTTCTCAGTACAGTACATAAGTCTTCCAATATGCCAATGACACGCTTTTATTAGTTATGAGCCCAGATGTGCTTAAGCCAGCGAAGAGTCTGGGGCTCCACTTAGGGGAACTAATTCTTTACTTTGACGAATGAGGTGTCAATATAACTTTGATATATAACTATAACTTTGAGATATAACTTTGTAGGTTTAAACATCCTTCCAAGTATCAGAGATCCTAAGCTATTCGCAACATGGCCACGAAATTTTTTGTTTTATTCGGGAATTCTAAGATTACTCTTTTCGCTTAGGAACCTGGAAATCAATTTCGACAAATTATTGGAGTTCAAGTCGTACGTGCGACAAATTATCAAAAACTTATTTGGTATTTGTCGCACAGGCGGTTTCAGTGAGCTATTTATGCACCTAGGAATTATGTTATGGAAGCTTACCGGTTGAATTGCATTCAGAAGAAGAATACCTCTCCATTTTCAATCGGCTCTGGTTTCTGCGGATTACTAATGCAAACAAAATGTGCCGGTTTGAACGGTAGTGCCGTGATAATCTAGTGGTTTATACTGGTTTGGCGAAGCATGCAATAAATAGCCAATGGCCTCTTTTGTTTGCTCGAATATGGTCTGCTGCTGATACAATCTGCAAACTGAAGTATGTGTTTACTACAATTGCTTGAAAACTGTATCTCACCGATGATGTGTGAGCATATTAAGATCTCATCTTTGGTAAAATTACTGCCAGCTTCTTGTTTTGACACAATTTCTTCTGGTAGTCTTCCGAAAACCTCATCAGTTGCAACTAAAAATTGTCAACAACAATAACGACACCAGCAACAAGCCAGTCGTTTTGAGACAGACAGACCACTGCAACAGTGCAGAAACTAACACCCCGTCATTCAACTTAGCCATAACATTAAAAACCTAATGAGCTACAGCAACAGAGATCATCAAAATTTGCAACAAAGTCAACCTTATTTATATAAGGATTCTCTTTTGCCTAACAGGTTATTCCGGAGCAAAGCAAAATAAATTTCAGTTCCAGCTATAGATCATTTTATGCTCACTGATGCGCCTGTTGTCCAAGCTACATTGGTTCCTCCCGGTTCCTCATCTTTCAAATTTGGCATGCTACTTTTGCCAGTCAACATTGACTTGCTTGCTAAGCTTGCTTATGATTTATTGGGGGACACAAGGACAACACTGAATCACCTTCCTCCATCTCACCATCTCCTTTGAAATGGACAGGGTTCTTTGGAACGACCTGTACTCCCTCTGGCATCTTGATAAAGGAGATCACTCCAAGACCCCGTGGGTATAACCGTAACTTTCGTGTCCAAACATAATAGTGCTCTCAATAAATATAATCAGAGCGTTTGTGGACTCAGGACTAAGGTGAACGCATTTTATCTCTCTTCACCTTTGCTATCAAACTATATCATTTGCATAGCCGAAACTTGGTTTACTGAGGGTATTTATGATCATGAGCCTATTTTTCATGCGGGGATTCGCCGTGACCGCGATTGGTTGAAAACAGTTACAATTCCTTTCAAGGTGGGTTTTGCCATGATTTCTTCCATCCTCTCTAGTTGAATGCAGTAGCAATTCAAGTAGCCCTGGAGATGGTATGTTTGGATTAGACCCAGTTGGCATGAAACTCTGATTGTCTACTTAGTAACTCTTCTACGTAATTCTTCTGCACTCATTATACGTTTTCGCTTTGGCACTCGAATGCGATGATATTAATTTGCCTGCTTTTATTTGGGATTCCATTTTTTTTTCAATCTTTTCAAACAACACCATTTCCTTAGTACCTGGTTCTTTACAATTTGTATATTTCCTTTCTCAGTTGAACTGTATTCCTAATTTGAATAGGAAAATTCTGAATTTCATCTTTTAAATATCCACTTTCACAATATCACTCTACAAACTGCCCCCGCAGCTTCTCTCATCGCATCGCTCTCCTCTTTCGATTATGATTTCTATGGAATTTTCCATCTCTAAATTTCTCATAAGACCCTCAAATTTTACAACGGTTTTTGAAAGCATAGCTACTGCATTCAACTTGTTTAATTGGAAGTCATTTTTCAACGAGTTTTCTCTTGACGAATGTATTTGTAAAGTTTATGACTTCGTTTCCTCTTTTATCTCATGGTTTACTACTACCATCCACCGTTGCAAACGAAATTATACTCCTTGATTTCGGTCCAATAAGGTGTCTGCTAATAATCCTAAAGATGCAGTTCAAGCCAGAAGCATTCAGAAGGTTACAACGAGCGGCCAAACTGATTGCCAGACAAGCCATTTGTAGTTTTTTCACCAAAATTGAGTCCTTTATTTGTTCCAGTCATCAAATCCTCTAGTTTAATATATATTTCCCTTGAATTCCGATTGTTTAATTCAATCAACTTTAAGAATGCCATTGCTTCTTACTCTTAAGGTATTTGAGAACTTTTTGCCTATCTTTCCCTGGCAAAATCCTGTCCTACCCTACATTTCCCTATTTACTATTTCATTACCTTTTTCTTTCATCCAAACCAATCTTTTAGAAATCCGATCAATTTTCCATTAACTTGACAATATTTATAGCAGTCCCATTGGTAGCCCAAATTTGCTAGAGAAAGTACTCCCGTCAACGCTGAGTGTTTCTTTGCCCATTATTTTCAACCTAAGCTTCAACTTGGCTCCTCCCATCCCAATAGAAGTTTACTCATATCTCATCGATTCACATATCTGATGGCTTAAGCTGCATTCCTCACAACCGGCAAATGTCCGTTCTTTCCTGTTTAGACACAGTATTCAAAATAGTCACTTCTATTAAGGCTTTTCCAGTACTTCCTCCTTTTTTGGTTTAGAGCAGCATGAATTCATTAAGGATTTAACACGTCAAAACTTATAATATTCTGCAACTAGCTTGCTCCTACTTTGGTCAATAAAAGTAAATTGAACTTGTCAAAACCGATTTTTCAATTGTTTTTGGTTCTGCTGAAGCTTCTTACCTCGCACTCAAGGGTTTTAGTATATCTGATACCCTCTTATCTTGCTTTTCGTCTTATGTTTCAAATTTGTGCCTTAAATGTCCTTTTCCCTTGATTTTTTTCTTCCATATTATGTTCGCGGTTAAATTTGGGTTCTCTCTGATTGCTTCTTTTTCTCAACGACCTTTCCTTTGTTATTCATCCTTCCCTCTGTTATTCGTCAAGGAATTCAATTGGTCAAGGAGTATTCAAGAAATTCAATTGGTCGGAGCATATCGAAATGTCTTCTAATATCTTAGATAGCCAAAAAAAAACTGGTTTCCAGATCCCCGAGTGACTTATCACCACGGAATATGTGAGGTTTGACTCACTAAAAAAGACCATCTACAAGCCTACGAAGTTCCGAGTCAGGATCCGTTTAAGCACTGCTTCAACCTGGTCGTGCTGACTCACCACCACAGAGACAAGAAACTGAGGTAAGGTACTCTTCTCCTGCTTCATGCGCAGCACTTTCTCAACGTATGTTGAGACTGCGCGCCAGTTCTCTTCGTTTCGCAGCATTGCATCCATGATCTCAAGCGTTGCCAGGCCGATCGCGGACTCAATGGTGCGCCTCAGCAAACTGATCTGAATATTGCCTTCATTATATTTAAGGTTTCTGCATAGTTTGCCTGGTTTTATCCTCAGGTCTTAGCGCACTTTTGCTAATTTGCTTACTTGGGTTCATCAAGAGTATCCTTAAATCCTTCATCAGTCTTTAAGTATGTCTTGATGTGTCAATAACACAATGAATACATTTCAAAAGACAGGAGTTGCTTTATAAGAGGTAGCGGAATTTATCATCTAAGGTTTCTACTTATGTATCTACTTTGTGTATAATCGTCTGCCTGTTTGAACTCTCAACTGTATAATCAGCTTTGTTTCATTTAATACAACAAAATGCACCAAGGAGTTCAAAAAAGTTTCAGAAAGTTTAGAAAATTGCATGCCTAATTTCTATTCAAGCATGATTGGCTCTTACTTCAAACTTGATAGCACCGTAAGATTGTGAGACAAAGAAAAAAGATTACTTGAACCGTAGTTTCAATTTTAGAGTAATCAGGAATATTTTCACCAAAGTACGCGAAAACTTCTTTGAAGTTTGCCTTTCGCGTACGAAACTATGTGCATACACTCTGCCATCGCTCTCTTGTTTATATCCATATGCAGCTCAGTGCTTGTAGTATCACATCTTCTAGTCGAAACTATTTATGTACGTGCCATTAAGTTTATCAAACATTCTGTGCAGAAACGAAACTAATTAAATCCACGCCTTGTTCGTTCGAAATTTGCCCGTGTGAAACTTTGAATCACTCACGACACGCATTTCTTCATATTCCTCGCAACCCTTATCATTCCTTAATGTTTGTCGCCATACCGCCAGCAGATAAATTTCGTGGGGCAATAATAGGCAGATGAGTTTTCAAAGCAGACGAAAACTTGTGTCTAAAGATATACGCTAACAGGAAATTGAATTAGCGTAGAAATTTCCTCACAACTTTAAGCCAATAATCAAACAGAGACAGAGAGTAGAACGACAAAAAAGAGTGACAAGGCCCCGGGTAAGTTTTCGCGGATGTGACACCTGTGCAATTACAAATTTTAAGTAATGGAACAGAATAGAATAACAGGTGAAAAGTATCTGAGTTTTGAATGTTTGCTCCAAACGGATAATGTGGGTTGACGTATGTTTGAAAACGTTTAGTGATTTCGTTGTTAAAGCTGTTGGCTTGAATTAATCCAGACTGTCCCGACTGCATTCACGTGAATTATCACAAGTGCACGGAAAATTTCCCGATCCGGATGAAAAGTTTTAACGTCAATTTGCCGTGCACTATGTTGGACGAGCTTTACTCCGAATAATACGTCTCGTTTTATTTGGCTTAGTCTGGCATTCACTGAAATGTTGAAGCCGATGCACAAAAATGACGGTATAAATGAATCGACGTTAGGATGTAGACTGAAATTTTTTTAACTACAAAGTCACCACTTTAGAAATTTAATTCACCAAACTACTATTTATTTAAATGAACTAAAGTTTGTAGGTTCTAATCTAATCCTTAAATCTAATCCTTTTCACAGATTCAGTAGCATTACTTTGAAAGACAAGTGTTCTGAAAATACTGGTCATATGTTAACATTTTCGACTTTACTAGGAAATCAAGTATCCCAGCATTAAAACTGCCTGACGGTAAATTAGTTTGCCGTTGCATAAATCCGTGAGCGCGGTGACACAAGCATGATAAATTAATATAATCAGGACTGGGATTTTCAATTGATGTTTGCCTTGCGTTGCTTGCGTTCGTTAAATCTTTTCATCGTCATTGCGGCAACATCAACGTCCAACAAATAGTTTATTGGCGTTTTCGACGAATTTCACTATAAATTGACAGAAGCGTTGGGTGGAAATTAATATGCTTTCGTAGCTCTTTTATAAAGCCGGATAACGAATCAAGTCATTCTAAGCTTGGGGAATTATGCACTAGTGCTTTGAGTGCTTTTTGATTCGTTATTTTACGCTATTTAGTTTATCTTTTTTTTATATGAGCCGTTTTTGCAAATACTGTAAGCATACAATTAAGTCGGAATTTAATCAAATAAGTTTACGTTGTAAAGTAACTTCAAATGCGCAACGATATCAGTTTTAGTAAAATAAAGCAAAACCATCGAAAAATATACTACTTAGTAGTGCTCTCTTTAAATAACGGAGAAAGTAAGTAAATTCAAATATCAGGTGAAGATTCTGAAAAATATTCCGATATTAATAAGCTGCTTTTTTTGGTATTTCATTCATTTTTTTTTAAATCAAGGATTTTGCGAGATTTATATTTAGCTGCAAAAAAACGAAATTAACAATAACATGTAAAATTGAAAAAAATCGATACCTTGTAGGTAGCTAGTGTCTCCAATTAAAATTCTCGAAATGATTGAAAATTACTATTTAACTTATTTTGTGTCTTAATTAATTTTTGTAAAAAAATTTAAGGGGTTACACCACAGTAGAAATTTCAGAAAATTGATTTTCTTTTTATTGGCTTAAAAAATCCTTTGAAACCTCTAGAATAAGAGGCAAACGGTCTCATACCTGCTGGAAATCGTTTTCAAAGAAATTTCGAGCACTTTTTCGACTCTTCCCGACTGCTCGAAAATGACTACCTGCGATAGATACGACACCTGCTCATTGGGTACAGCATTATGTCTTATCATACGATTTCCAACTTCTTTAATACACTAATACATTTTCAAGCATGTTGAACACGAAGTTCAGTAGTTAGGGACACGATATCGAAAGAAAGTATCGATACTTTTACTTTAAAGTAGTATCAAAACCAAGTATTGATATAAGTCCCGTACTCATTGCGACAGTACTGATATAAGTAAATATCAAATGATACTTGCTATAGTCAGTCAGTTTAGACTTCCAACGAAGCCAGAGATTTCAATTATAATGATAGGGCCGGGAACTGGTCTGGTGCCGTTCCGCGACTTTGTTCTCGGGATCAAGCACACAAAATTTACGTCACACATTCAGATCTAATTCGGAAGGTTATTTATTAGTGAGAATACATGGGCGGGTACTTTTGCTTCACTTGATTATCCCTTTCCATTACTCATTAATCCCGTTCTCACAGCGACGCCATAAATATGGCAATCGATGTTAGAATTATTCTGCTCAAAGTCAGCATCCAGCAAAGGAAATAAGTCAGAGGCCGAAACACAACGGTTTATCAAGAAAATGGAGGCTCAAAAGCGCAACTCAGCCGACGTGTGGAGCTAATCGCAACTATTCTATCAGATTTCATTTTGTTTGCTCGCTCAAGACGGGAGCAAGCAAACAGCATTCCTTGAGTCGGATTAGAAACATTAAAATAATAAATTTATTAAACTAAATTAAACTAGATAAAAGTTAATTTTGAAGAGGAGATAAGCGATGATAAAAAACAGTGATATGATGAGGCTGCGTACAGAAGACCAGATATTGTTCAGGAGGATTGTTGCACAAATGTGTCTTTTTACACATACATATATCACTTTTGAAACTAATTTAATATCATTATGATTCGTCCAATGAGAGGACATTAGGATATGAAAGTTGATACTAATTACAGTGTACCAATAATGTCCCCGTACAGCAGCTATTTGAAACGCAAGTGATAAAAAACAATAAATTGTTGCAAGAAATTTGAAAAAGTTTTAATGCAGATTTATTCATTAAACATTTTTATATAATTTAGAAACAAAAACAGATCCATTTAAATTATTCATTACAAAGTTATTAACTAAAAATAAAACAAAGTCAACAATATGTCTCCAATAAAGTCTTCGTACACTAACGAAACAGTTTATGAAAAATCTTAAAAACTATAGATACATTTTTTGTTAATATTTAGTTGGGTAGCCTTTATTTTTAATCACGGTTTTAAGACAGTGTGGCATCAATTCTACAAGTGTTTTTTGCATAGCTTGGCTCTATTTTCGTCCATTTCTGCTAAAGAGCCTGTTTCAACTTAGATTTTGAGCTAATATGATGAGTCCTACTCCTTTTTTCCAGCATGTTCCGCATGTGCTCAACGGGATTAAGGCCAGGACTTTGTGGCGGCGTTTTAAGCAAGTGTAGAATTTTGTACGCCAAGATCATTCAAGTGTTATGAGCGTACACTTAGGATCATTATCTTGTTGAAAGTAAAAATCCTTCGATTCATCCAATTTGTCAGCACTTGGCTGCAAATTTCCCTTGAGAATTGCAATATATGCCCGATGATTCATGTTTCCTTCAATTATTTCTAAGTTTCCAACGCCGCTGGCAGCCAAACAGTCCCATACCATAACGCCGCCACCACAGTGCTTTACAGTTGTCATGGTGATTTTTTTTGGGTTTTAAGACACCCCTGGCTATTTCCACACTTTAAAAGGATGTTTTTGGCGTACGAAATTCTACATTTGCTTAAAACATCGCTGCAAAGTTCTGACCTCAATCCCATTGAGCACTTGCGGAACATGCTAGAAAAAAGGATCAGGACTCATCCTATTAGCTCAAAATCTAAGTTGAAACAGGCTCTTTAGCAGAAATGGGTGAAAATAGAGCCAAGCTACGCAAAAATACTTGTAGAATTGATGCCACTCTGCCTTAAAACCGTGATTAAAAATAAAGGCTACCCAACTAAATAATACAAAAAAAAGTATCTATAGTTTTTAAGATTTTCATAAACTGTTTCTAAGTGTATGAAGTCTTTATTGCAGGCAAATTGTCGACTTTGCTTTATTTTTAGTTAATAACTTTGTAATGAATAATTTAAATGGATTAGTTTTTGTTTCTAAATAAAATAAAATCTTTAATGAACAAATCTGTCTTAAAACTTTTTTAAATTTCTTGCAACAATTTATTGTTTTTTATCACTTGAGTTTCAAATAGCTGCTGTACGAAGACATAATTCGTAGCTCAGTTTAGAAAGATGGGTCGATTTCCATATAAAAATTTTTCAGTCACATGTCGATACGATACTACCATTAAAGTATTGATATGAGTAAAATATCGAACAGTTTCGATTCAAGTAAAATTTTACTTGGTATCAAACGAAAGTATCGATACCGTACTAATATCAGTACTTTCATCGTGTCCCTATCAGTAGTACAATGTCCTTTGATGTTGAGAGAAGACGTAAATTTTTCGTGGAAGTTATTCGAATTACGATTTTTTTGCAGTGCTAACTTCTCACACGTTATTTGTAGCTTTTACATTTATGTGAGTTACAATGAGTGAAAAGAAAGTGTATGCAAGTCTTAAAAGCTCAAAAATATCGTATAAGACGCGGCGACGGACCAATGTGACGAAACGACGACCGTTGAACAGATATAAGGCGGAGGAAGATTCGGCCGGTGTCAGCGCTTTGGCAAAAAAATTGAAAGTGGATTCTGACGTTATCGATGTATAAAGTAAATTTGGTTATTGATTGAAGGTAAAAAAAATTAAATGATCAAAATTTTTTATTTTATCATACTTGAAACACGAGTCAAAACTTTAAACGCGTTTTTCTCGAAACACGTTTTTTCAAATCGGCACGCAGCATAACTCAAACAATTTTCTATTTTTTCACTCCATATTAATATCACGTCTTTAAAACAACATTCCGCGTAGAAATACGTAGCCGATTTTTAATAAGTAACTATCTCGACTTTTTAGCTACAAATAAGTGCCGGTTTTTTTGAAGGAAAACACACTTTTTCTTTCAAATGCTCGCCAATTTTACAAAAATAAATATTTTCAAAATCCCTTACGTATTTCTCTAGCTATACTAATGTTCTTTAAGAAAATTTTTTTTATTTTGTTCCAGATTAATTTTTGGTGCACTTCTACTGCGTGCCGCGGAGCCCCTCCAAAAAAAAAAACCGTTCCACAGAAACGGCTGTTGGGCAGCCATTTTGTAATATTTTTTAATTAACCAATTTTTTCAAAAAACTTCAAAACATGCTTAACCAACATCCTTCAAGAGAATTACTTTTTTACTTTTCCTTCCACTTAAAAAAAAATCGCAGAAAAACGTTAAATTTTCGCTCTCTACTGTGGTGTAACCCCTTAAGCGTGAAATCGGAGATATCTTAGTTGGAAATGAACAGACTAAACAAATTGATTTATTTTTATTTTTCGTGTGAATTAACTACTGCTAATAAATCAACGTTTCGATGATTAGTTTATCTAGATGAGAATGCAAGCATCAGTTTATACACACATGTATAGCGAATTTCATTTACAAGTTTTGGGTGATTTATGTAGCTATTTCTATTGTCACCAATTGTTTTCATTAGATTTTAACTTAACTGCAAATCGTAAGTAAGTACAATTATGACCATTGAACTATGCGAAAACAATGTATGCGTACAATATAATGATTGAATAAATAATTTTTAAATAAATAATTGATTTTTAATCAATAAAACAATTTTGGTAGTATTTTGACGTTGTGAAGCTACCCTATAAAGAGAAATTCGTCCCTAAAAAAATTAGCTACAAATCAAACCACAAACATTTCATTTTAGCTAAAAACAGCACTTGAACACTTTCATTGGAACACTTTCTGATATGATTTATAGTTTTTCATGTTATTATTTAAGTTGATATTTTTGTTGAGCTCTGAACTTGAAACTATTGGTGTATAAGTTTGTACACATCAACTGCAAAAAATTATGTAACGCAAAATATCCTGTTCGCTTAAAACCACATGCAATCCAGGAAAAGAAAGAAGTACGTAGCTACACTCAAAAAAATATGTTTTCGAAAATCAAAGAAAATATTTACTTGTTTACGAGATGTGAAATCTTCCACAAATCAAATTAACTTTTATTTGATATCAGTAATTTGTATATATATCATGTTAAAATTTCTTACGTTCAACGGAATACACTTTTTACTTTACCTTGTTTCAAGTAAGTAATTTTCCTCAAATCTTGTAAATTATGTCTATGAATTTAGTAAATTATATCTACAAAGCGAACATGCTTTTATCTACATATTTCAACAACAACCACGCTTCAATATTCGACGAAAAAATTGATAGTTTTTATGACTTCTCTCAACATTTTCTCAACATTTCCTCTCTAAATAAGGGGTGGATAGCTTAGCTCGCTAACGTGTCAGTCCAAAGCAGCAATCTACCGCTCGCGGGTTCGAATTCCGCCGGGTTCATGGCTGACTTTGTTCGTCTTCAGTTGTCCTAACTCCATTGATTAAATGTCACATTGCAGCTTTAAGTGGCGACTAGGCATAAATAATACTAGCGCTTCAGAAAATAAGAAAAAAATGTGGCACTTAAAAAAAGGAAAAATGGAAAAATTAATGCTGACTCTATATTTTTTTTTTACTTATTTTTTATTCTCTCACTCTTTTCAAAGTAAGCCACCCTTATGATATGAAAGAAGGGAGAGTTTTTGCGTGCCAACAACATTTGATGCTTTCAAGCGGTCCCCCATCTAAGTAGCAACCGCACCCAGCACAGCTTAACTTCGGTGATCGTACGCGGTCCGATTTATGCCAGATGCCAGATTTTCTTGAAACTATATCAAATTTTACTCAGGGCAAGTTCAATATCAGTTCTTTGAAATGAAGAAATTTCATTCTTTGGATTGAGAAAAATTTCTTTGGCGCAGAATCATTACCAATTTTCTTTGATAATGCGTTCATTTTTCTTCAAAAAATAGAAGTATTGCTCTGAGTGTAGGTGACTTTAGTGCAACTGCTTGTGCTCAGTATGCTCTGCTCTCTTGTTTACGAGTGCAATTAAAAAAAAAACTCTAGCGCACCTGAACCGCTAGAAACACTAATGTTCGAAGAACAGTAGAAGAATCGTGCAGGTTTTGAGTGCATATTCCACCACATGTGCTTCTTATTACGACCAAACTGTTTCAAATGCCACGTTTTACTTTGGTCTCAAGAATGCATTATAACTCATATGGTGGAAGGTTTCAGATATTACCACTGGCATGAATTTCAACGTTTATGAGAGCAAAACACGGGTTAATTATATTCGTTATCAGTTGCTTATTTCACATAATTTTGAAAGCAGCATCTCATATAACATCAATGAAGAAAATGCTCAGTGCCTGCAGCACTGTAACTGAAGTTGGTGTTTGGGGCTGCGATCCGAAAAATTTGCAGAACTTTGCGAATTGCAACATTGATTATTTATTTTAATTGTAAATGTTTCCGGTATGAATACTAACTGTAAGCGTTTATTGATACAAAAGTAGCACAACCGACTCGTGCTGGCAACCTTCTGCCAGTATCAAAGCCAAGAATATATCAAATCTGCTTCACGTTGTTACATAATATTCGAAGTTAAAGGAGTATATAGAAATTTAGAATTACCTGCAGCGAGTTTTTTCAAATAATCGAAAGCTTAATATTTGCTGTTTATTGTCACTACAATATCACTACCATTTGAAAATTCGTATTGATTTCATTACTGCACTGGAAGTTATAGTGCAAAAAGTTTTATTTTCCTGAGCGTATTTTCAAAACCAAAGACACAAAAATTACCATAGCTGATAGCACCAATCAAATTTTTCAACCAAATTTCCACCAAACAGAGATTAGACTTAGGTTTAGCTACTGTGCCAATTTCATGAAAATCTGGTAACTTATTCACATTTCATAGGGCAAAAAGCAGTTTTTTTTCTTTGTAATTTTTCAAGATGGCACCACTGGCACAGACTTGCCCACAATTCAAAATCGCTTCTATCAAATCTGGTTTTACTCAAGTAAAATGCATTCTGTAAATTTTAGCTGTATCTGATTATTGGTTCTTGAGTTTCCGTGAACAGAAGTTTTTGATGCTAAAAATATAGGTTAACTGGGAGAGGGTTACCGTTCTTGTCCGACATGAAATTTCCAAAGTTTTATCTTGAACGTGTAGATAAAACATAAGATTTATATACAGATTGGTTTTATTGTAAGAAACGGACATTCTTTTGAATATTCGATGGTTTGAATGTTTTCACTTCCAAATTTTTTTTTTCAAAATGAAGACACCAAAATTATCATAGCTGGCAGCTCCAATCGAATTTTTCAACCAAATTTCTACCAAACGTGGCTTAAAGTAAGTTCCAGCAGTTGTGTGAGTTTCGTTAAAATCGAACGATTCAATCAGAATATAGGGCTAAAAACAGTTATCTTTTTAGTGGTTTTTCAAGATGGCACCACTGGCACAGAATCGCCCGCATTTCAAAATTAGTTCTATCAGACCTGGTCCTATTTAAGACCAATACATTCTGCAAATTTCAATTAATTCTGCTCATCGGATCGTGAGTTTCTGTGAACAGAAGTTTTTGATGCTAAAAATATAGGTAAATTGGGCAAGGGTTACCAGGCGTGCCCGTTATACCATATCTTTTTTTTTTTTTGGTTATGTAAACAAAGCACAAGATTTACATATGAGTGGCTTTTTTTTGAAGAAACGGCATTTTTTCAAGAGAGACGATGATGTGGAGGTTTTCACTTTCAGTGCCTGCCCTAGCTACAGGGTTGTCAGCACGCTCATTAAAAGCTACACAAATCTACAACTAAATAATATCAATATGTCCTGAAAATTTCGTAATGATTGAATAGCTCTGTCAAAAGTTATCGCAATTTAAAAATTTTCAAATTTTCCCGTCCTCATTTTAGGCACCCAGCGCACACATAGGGTTAAAAAATTCCAAAGCATTATCCGATTTATATGTAAAATACGTTCGAAATTTATTTCGTTAACTTTATTTTTGCGAAAATTATTTGTGCACGAAATAATAGGTATATTGAAAATATCACTTAAATGGCCGCCGGAGCCAAAAGGTTAGCAATAACTGACATTTAAAGAGACCTGGACCTATTCTGCATATACACCAATGTATCCTGAAAGTTTCAGCTCAATCGGATGGCGCGTTCCCGAGATTATCTCACTGAAATTTTTTGATGATATATATATATATATATATATATATATATATATATATATATATATATATATATATATATATATATATATATATATATATATATATATATATATATATATATATATATATACATATGGAAATATGAATTTTTGGCCGAATCGATTTTAATACTAATGTTCTTCGAACATTAGTAACAACGTGACTATATGACAATAAATTGATCGGATTCTATAAATTACGCGATTGAACTAAAATGCCGTCTAAACACAATGCGTAGAAAACAGATAAAAATCGTTGAATTAGTGTCATTAGTGTATTGAAACTTGTACAACAATCAACAGTTCATCAGTGAGCTAGTCCACGCAAACCCATATTGCTTTATCTCTATTTGGGTGGGCGAACTTTTATGCGCCCAGTGTGGGCATTTCTCAATACCCTTTTTTTTAAATACCAACGGTGCCCCATTTATTTGTGCATAGCTTCTTCATAAGTTAAGCCAAAGTTAGTAAGTGGATTACATGAATTGAAAACTATTTGTGATAGCTTACTCAATTAGTTTGAATTCCTGAAAAGCAAAGTAAAACGCTCAAGGGACTGTACTAGCCCCGATTCTTTTGTTACCTATGTAAATTATATCTTTGCACAACATATAGAAGTAAATAGCAAGAATGATGTAAATGTCCCTAGTCTATAGTCTTTACTTACTGAATGAGTGGCTAGACAATAATTCCCCTCACCTTATATGTACGAAAAACAAAGTACATGGCTATTGACTTTTCTTAGCGAGAACTGGAGGTAATGATTCATTTGATGAATCACAGCTGACAGCTGGCTGTCTTAGTCTTCCTTTGCGAAGCATTGCCCAAACTAAATCTTTGGGCATTATTATTGACCAAGATTTAAAATGGGATCTATATACTGAAAATGTCACCAGCGAATTAAGGAAAATTACCCCTACAATTATCAAGATTCGTTTGTACTTGTGCAAGCAAACAATTCGAATGCTTTACTTCACGTTGCATCACGAAACGCTTTAAGCCCTTTGCAAGTAATAAAGATGCGTATTCTCAAGTTCCTTCTTTATTAGCCCAAACGCTTCAGTAGTGGAAATTTTTACCACTATTTTCTACCATTTTTTTCAACATTTTAACAGTCGAGTAAATCAATGAATTTTGAACCGTGATTCAAATCTTTAAAGAAAAGTCCAAACTAACATAAATCGTAGGAGAGGCAGTATCGATGAATTTCTGTTGCTTTTGAGCCGTACAATGCATATAGGACTGAACCTGTATTCATATGCAGGAATTAAGCTCTTTCATAGCTTGCCAAGGTACCTCAAGAGAGCAAATAATTTCGAAAGGGTCGAAAGAAAGTTAAACGTGCTCTTATTCACACTATTTTTAGTTTTTTTTTATTTCTTATTTTTCCTAATAGCGATCTATTGTGTAGTACCTACCATGACTTAAATAGCCTTGTGTATTTAAGAGGTAGCTTCTTTTTACTAATGTGCGAAGAACATTGTGTACATACAGAATAGGTCCAAGTCTCACCAAATGTCAATTGTCTTAAAGCCTTTGACGCCGACGGCCATTTTAGTGATATTTTCGATATACCTATTATTCTAACAAAAAATGGTTTTCAATAAAACTAAATATGCGAAATGATTTTCGAACGTCTTCTTAAAAAAGATTTGATAAGGTTTCGGAAATGTTTAACCCTTTGTGTGCGCTAGGTGAATAAAATGAAATAGGGAAAATTTGAAATTTTTTGAATTGCGATAGCTTTTGACAGAGCTATTGAATCATTACAAAACTTACAGAACATATTAATGTTACTTAGTTGTACACTTGTGTACGTGCTGGCAACTCTGTAGCTGCGGCAGGTGCTGAAAGTGAAAACCGTCAAACCATCGACTTTACTGAAATATTTTCGCTTTTAAGAAAAAAAGCAACTCATACACAAATCTTATGCTTTGTCTACACAGTCAAAGTAAAACTTTGGAAATCCCATGTCGAACAAGAAGGGCAACCCTTCCCCAATATACCTATATTTTGAACATCAAAAACTTCTGTTCACGGGAACTCACGACCCAATAATCAGATACAGTTGAAATTTACTGAATGTATTGGTCTTAAGTAGGACCAGGTCTGATAGAAGCGATTTTGAAATTTGGGCAATTCCGTGCCAGTGGTGCCATCTTTAAAAATCACTAAGAAAATTAACTGCTTTTGGCCCTATAAATTCTCGTTCAGTCACCCGATTTCGACAAAATTCACACAATTGCTGAATCTTACTTAATTCGGTTGGAGCTGCCAGCTATGATAATTTTGGTGTCTCCAATTTTGAAAATTCGCTCAGAAAAATTAAGCTCTTTGTCCTATAGATTCCAGCGCAGTATTGAAATCATAATGAAATTCATATGGTAAATTAAGCTTTTTGCAGACAATACTCAGCAGAAATTTAATTTGAAAAACAATGATAGCGTTGCCAGATATGGTTGGCATTGTATTTTTTTGGCACATCGTTAGTAAGCGATTTGATCATTAAATTTTCAAATCATAGTGATCTCGTAGTGAAAATAAACAATAAATATTACGATCTAGAAAATTTGAAAACTTTTCCGAATGGTAACCCTAAATTTCTTTGTATCCCTATAACTTCCAATGCACTGATCGGATCAATACGACATTCGCAGAGTAAGTTGACTTCAATAATTGCTTACATTAAGTATTTACATCGCGAACATTTGCAATGAAAACAAGTAAACAATGTGTGAATTTTCTAAGGCCTGGACATTTTTTCGGATGGCAACCCCACACACCTTTCTATCGCTTTAACTTTCGATGAAGGCATCGAAATTAAATTGGCTTGGGATCTATCATTACTTAGGGTGTATTATTTTTAAGTAGGAGAAGTAGTTATTGCTAGTGGCCTTAAGTAGCTAGTGGTAGAATACACACTCAAATTTACACAAATCCTCTACTGTTCTTCGAATATTAGTGTTTCTAGCGGTTCTGATGCGCTAGGGGTTTTTAATTCGTGTAGTAAATTAAGTAAAGTCATCATACTCAAAACCGCTACGGGTTTAAAAGCAGAAACAAGTATTTACTTCAATCAGAATCAGTACGAGTATAGAATGAATACATGGCTGCATTAATGGTGGCTGCATTCCAGACATATTCCACACACGTTTGCTGCTGTTCCGTCCACTACATATAGCAGTTTTTCATTTTCATAGTTTTCGTTATATTTACTTATTGCCTTTATACATAGATTTCTACTTGATATAAATGATTGTTTTGCCTATTTGTCTCTATCAACAGAATAAATCGAAATTATTTTTTTAAATAATAATCCTAATGTGTTGTTAACAACTTAGCAAGAGGTATCCGCCAATCGTCCATGCTTATTCCATTAAATCTGCCTTTTTTAGCTGGGATTCAACATTTTTCATTTTTCATTTTTCATTCATGATTTTTCTATTCAATTTTACTCACCATATTCAACCTTTGCAACATTTCAAGAATAGTCAACTCTGAAAGATTTTAGTTACTTTAATATTTTCTAAGCTCCGTCCATTTACCTATCGTGTCATTTGTTTCTCTCTTTGTTTGAGATACCTAATCTTTGGCTAACCATTATATCGTAGAAAAGTTAGTTCACCTAATTCTAGCTTCCAGCAACTTGTTATCTGTTTACATAAAAGTCTCATCGGTCACGAATGTCATGTTTTCCGTCCAGGTGGATGCATTCTCAGTCGTACGATAGCGTTCTTTCATGCAAAACTACTGCACCCTTCTGCATGTTATTACAGTTTGTCTTGGCGAAGGCATGTCAGGTCTGAATTTTCATTCCTAGCTTTGAGACAGAATTTTTCCGTGATTTTTAGAAAGATTGTCAGATGGATGAGACAACGCGAAAAGGTAAAGTGCTTTCTTTTCATCTTTTTAGCGTTTTATTTTCTTGAAGTGACAGGAAATGCTATGTTACATAGGGAAGCATTCCACTTAAATGAACGACGCAGATCATTGGAAAAAATGTCAATAAAAACAACTCAAACATTTGGTATTTGAGTTCTAAAAGCTACAAGTGAAATTTCACTAGTGCAAATTCAATCGCGAGATATCGTAGTTATTGTAAAATATCAAAAGTAAAAACTCTTCTAGCTGAAAATTTAGGAAATCCTAGTAGGCTGAAGATTGCAGAATTTTTAGAGTGAAAGTTGCTACACGGAACTTCAATGGCTATAAAACTTTGATGTCCGAGAAATTTCCTCATCTATTTTGCTTCACTTTCTCAGCTACTAACCTTGCAATAGGAAGAAAAAAGCGAAATACTGCCAACAACTGTCAACATTTTTTTTTTGATTCAGGTAAATGAGCTGTCATTTGGCTAACGATAAAAATTGGCTGCATATGCTCAAAAGCGTAGCACATATGTTACGAAATATCAAAGGGGTGGTTTGTATTTCGCATTGACTTTGGGAAGACCAGAAAATAAACATTTGTGGTGAAAATTCAGGACAAAACAGATGCCAAATGGTGGTTCAGTTCGATGACTGCAGGCACAGTTGGGCCTTCTTTGGCTACTTTGAAAAATATCTATAACCCTTGATGTCATTACCTTCTCGAGAGAATCGCTGGTTAACGCCTCCAAGGTTTCAACAGATATTACGAGGTAAAGCTATGAGTATTTTTTTTATTAGATGAACGTGGGAAATTTGGGGGCTATTAGTTATGTATGTCAAAAGGAAAAAGTTCGTTATGTTATCTAATGTCTTGCATTTAAAAGCTTAAAAACAGCCTGTTTGAATGATTTCGCAAACGGAAAATTACGATGGTTCATCCAAAAGTAGTGATAATCGGCTATTTCCAGTTCGCTTAAATTTCCAAAAAAAAAATTTTTTATTATATCATATACCCAGAAAAAACATAAAGTGACCACCATTCCAGGGAGGTACATTCATTTGAATACGAACTATCGAAAATAGAACTTCAAAATGGAGAAAAACGAAATTAGAGCTGTCATTAAGTATCTGTGTGTACCAAAGACATACACAGCGACTTGGTGGAAGCATTAGAGAACTCTGCTCCTCCATATTCTACTGTTGCACAATGGGTCAAGGAGTTTAACCTGGGAAGAACATTCACTGAAGATGAACACCGCGAAAGACGTCCACCTACGTCCCTCATTGAAGACAACGTGAAAAAAGTTGAAGATGTCGTGTTGACAGATCGAAGAGTGATTATCAGTCATGTAGCTGAGGTCACATGGATCTCGTATGGCAGTGTTCAAAGAATCGTTGCCAACGAATTACATATGAAGAAGGTCTCTGCGCGTTGGGTGCTGAGAATGTTAACCGACGAGCAAAAGAAGAAACGAGTCGATATTTCAATGGTGATTCTCAAAAAGTTCCAGGCAGATCAGGGAAAGTTTTTGTGACGTTTCGTGACCATGGACAAGACTTGCATCTACCATTTTGATCCAGAAACCGAAGTGCTATCGATGACCTGGAACCGACCCTCTTCGCCGACGCCGAAGAAATTCAAAGTGTCGAGCTCGGCGGGGAAGGTTATGGCATCAGTTTTTAGGGCGCTGGAGGAATTGTTAAGGTGAAATATTTGGAAATCAGAGCCGCTATATCAGGTTTTTACTACGCAGACAAAATAAAAAGATTGGAGTAGGCTATTGGGGGAAAACGTGACAAACTGCAAGCCAAAGTGCTGGCTCATAAGTTGCGATAGCTGCAATTCAAGAAACATGAATCGAACTGCTTGCACAGCTACCCTATTCGCCTGATCTAGCTTCCAGTGACTTTTACTTCTTTCTTCGGCTTATGGAACATCTTCGGGGCAAGAAATTTGAAGATGATAGCGAAGCGATTGCCGTTGTGGAGACGTTTTGGGAGCGCAGAGACAAATCGGTTTTTTCTGAGGGTAACTTGTGTTTGAAAAAAATATGGACTAATTATATTAACTTGTTAGGAGTTTATGTTGAAAAAAAAATATAATCACTTTCATATTGATTATCATTACTTTTGGATCAACCCTTGTATATTTTTCAAATCTATTTTCCCTACGTTGGCTATCATTCACAAAGCAGCAGTAAAATTGATAAACAAAGCATTTTGATGGCTGATTAATAAGAACTATTTGAATAAAGAGATTATCAGTTAGCTTTTTCTCATGATGTCCACCATGTAGTCATTATATCTACTTCGAACTTCACTCTCTCTCAGAACTCATGAAAAAATCGAAAAATTAATTATTTAAAAGCTGCAAGCAGAATCATGTTCTACTCGCTTTCTTTGACTACTTAGCACATACTTATTTCGACAACTGCTCACAAATTGGAGTAGCGTTAATAAAATTGTTATTTGTTGTTAAGTCAAATTTACCTCTTTTTTCAAGTTTTCGTACAGATTGCTTTTCAGATTTGCTGTTACTTGGCGGTTAAGGACTTTCATAGGATACATAAAGTATTTTTCAATCTTGCGAGAATAGGGTAGTAGAATATAGTAATATATTCAAAACAAATCGCCAAAGCAGAGCATAACCAAGCCCTCAATGCAAATATGTTTTACACGAGGCTCTCTAGACTTTTCCGAGATTCTAATAATCTCAATTCACATAAAACTAGGCATTATGAAGCAATTAATGGAAACATTACATAAAGAGGGTATCTGTGTCATATTTTTTTGTAATATATTGAAGTGTTTATACGATGCCATAGCAAAAGAAGGCGTTTTGATTGGCCCTGAATATCGCAATTTAGTGCGAAATGCTGATTTTGAAAATGCTATAAGTGAGATCTTAAAGAAATTTTTTGAAAGAGATCGTAAATATTTATTATTCGTACTGATTATATTTATAAATATTAGTCGCAGAAAAAATCACACCTTGTATACAAATTAATCCTCATGTACTATAAAATACACGCTATTTTGCGTAGACTATACCATAACCCTTTTTTTTGGCTATGCTTTTCTAAACACGTCTTAAAAGACCACAATTATTGAAGGCTAAAATTAAATGTTGAATTCCGCAGGACTATTTTTCCGCATTACGAAAATTCCCATAACTGACAGATCTATTCTAATTTTTCATCTTACAGTAAGGTCCATCTACAGTGTGAATTTTGTTTTAATCTAATGGCTGAATGGGAAGTTATAGGGCATAAAACATTTATTATTTGATTGACTTTTGAAGGCCCAGAGTTGCCCACATTACCAAATTGCTGTGAATTTCAAATTGATTCGATGATCTGGTTGTGAGTTCTTCTTCTTCTCAGTTTCTGGGTCTCAGAAAATATATAATTTGGTGAACGATTGCCGTTCTTTTGCCACGCAAAATTTAACTGTTTCAATTTAACAGGGTGAAAGAGAGAAAAGATTTATAAGCCGTTTGCATTTTTTTAAAAGAGCAAAACATTTTCAGGAAGGCTAATGCTTTGAATGATTTCCCGCTCGTGTCTGCAGTAGCTGCAGACACATTCATCAAAAACCATCTATATCTATTTTTGATGTACAGAAATATGTCATGTAAATTTCCTAATGATTTGATGTTTCTGTTAGAATGTGAAACAAATATTTGTCTACTTTTAGGCACTCAGTGCCTAGTTCTAGTTCTAGTTCTCTCTTCAGGGCTAAAAATTTCCAAAAATAGTATATATTTCCATTGTTTTTATTTGCTTTTTACGAAAATTTTCTTTTCACCGAAATATAAGGCTACCTGAAAGTTAACTAACATAGCCGCCACCGCCAAAGGTTTAAACATATCTTAATTTTGACTTTAGCTCTAATTATTCCTTAAATATGTCCATGTTCTTCAAAAAATTTAACTCAATGGAATAACGCACTCAAGCGATAATCTCAATTAATCTGTGAATAAGTAATGTTGAACAAAGAACGTCTTTACTAAATGAATTTTATATATATGATGGACCCACACTGGACGCCAAAGTCTAATATTGAAAAAGTTACAGAAAAACAGTTATTTGGCATTTTTCCAGGGTTTTAAGTCAAGAATAATATTTCCAGTGGTCTTTAATACTTCATAAGTGAAGCTGATTAGAACACACACCTGCATTCATCATGATTTACATATTCCTTTTCTGTTGCATTCGTAGATAACACATATTAAGTTTTTTTCAGGTTTCCTTGGATGGAATTCGAAAACGCGGTTGTGAAATGCACTTCTTAAAAACGATTTCAGTAAAAGTTGCTTCAAATGGCAATTTTTCGAAGGTTACTCACCCCCAAAATCAATTGGAATATTTGACTTTGACTCAGTATATCTCTCTGTTGCAAGTGTATAACTAGTAAATAAAGTATGATATTTAATAAATGTGTTGTTGTTAAATAACAATTTCTTGCGTATTGATTTTGGTAAATTTTTTTATAAAAATGGAAATTCGCAAAAGGATCCAAGAATGAGAATTAAAATATCAACATATAATTATGCATTTTGTTATCTCTATGCGGTTTGGCAAACAAAACCGTAATTATATGCTATGAATCCTTTCTCATACAGAAGAAATATCAAGAATAGTCTAGAAGAATGCAATCACAATCGACCGAAGTATAAATACCCCGAGTGAGATGTCTTATGCCGCATTTATACATAGGGACGAACGTCTCGTGAAGGCACTCGGCAAAACATTGGACAAGACTCAGCAAGACATAGGGTGAATTGTTTACTTAGGATATTGCACCATGCAACACGCACCATGCACCATGCACCTTTCGACAGTTGTGAGCTGTTTTGTTCAGTTCAGTGAACGATTGCTACTGGGATACAGGTTGTGGCTATTGCAACTGCCTGGTGTGCGTTGAGTTATTTCAATCTGTGCCACGCAAGGATATGTTTGAAGTCCTGGCGAAAAATTCGAAAATGTAAATGAGCATTCGCTACCCTCTCGAATCCCTTTGACTCGGTACATAAAACCGTTTTCGCTTCCAGCGGCTTCGAACTAGGACGAGACGGTCATAAACACTCAGGCACAGCAATAAAAGGATCATTATCCCTTCGTAAAACAAACAAGAGCCGACGAGGAAGCCATTTACACACGCGTGCTTGCCATGAAAAACACAGCCGAGAATAGACCAGGAGACCGTTTACACACTCGCCTTGTCAACATTTGCCATTCCTCGGCGAGAATGTAAACGCGGCATTAGGTAAGTCAGTCTGATACAGTGATTCTTGCAGATCAAATCTGTCGAAAAGCAAATCAAGTGTTTCCTGATGCGTTCATTTAAGAGCGAGTGAATGGGAACGCGACTTATATATTGTTAGAAGGGCGATAAATAAAGTGTGTACGCGATTTAGTGATAGCAGTTGTTGTTTGAATAAAAGTGTAATTATTTATAGAAAACGAACTGTTTTATTTTGTAAACGCGAAGAATGTTGAATCCACGAAACGTGTTTTAGTGGAAAAACACAACAAATTAAAATACAAGAATATAGATTTAGCGTACCGAATGATTCATTTTGAGCTCATATTCTAATTTAGGCATACAAATCATTACTTTTACCGGACAATAAAAGCAACAAGACTATTAGCAAAGATCAAATACTAAAATTACTAAATAAGAACATTGCTTTTAGGTCCCACATTTGTTCCATCATTTGTAATTTTCAATTTTATAATAACAAGATGAAATCAGAAACTCAATGACCTTCATTTTAATTATAATCCTTTAAATTCTAAAATTTACCATCATATTTGAATTAATACAATCAGCAATCTAAATTGCCACATATGACACAAACAAACAATTCGACTCTTATTAGCAATCATCTGGTCATGTAGCCAAATGCACTTCAGAAAAATGCTACATCGATCCATTTCGAGTTATATTTTTTGAGCGTGTGACAATTGGATTTGGGTTTTGAGGGTGGCTTTTGCCGCATGTAAATAAATATGAAAAAGGGTCAGTCGTTTGAACGACTATCAAATTATCCCCAACGGCTGTTCACATCAAGTTTCATGTACATCCCATCTGTTTGTACTGATGGCTTGCAGGCATCAAACATTTACTATCAACCATCGTCGTTGAGTATCTTTCGCACTCTTTTCGATTGCCGCATGTCATCCAGCTCTATAGTGTATTACTGCTATTTGTGTATGAAAAGGTTTCAGCTGAGGGAAATTGTTGAGGTGGTCTTCATAGATTCTAGTTCTCGAGAAAAATATCCATGGGGCTCAATAGCTGCTCCAAGCCAGGGAGAAGAATATGTTTTTTATATCTGGATATATTGAATATGACATATGGTTTTAGCAGCAGTGAGTAAAGAGACAATATTCCTTTTATTTGCATAGTTCCGAGTTAAAGAAATGTCAATTTCAAGGAAAGTTTAAAATTTCAATCGAAACAGTATTTCCTGTTTTGAAAACAAAATTTTTTTATGTAAATGTATGTACCTTATGTTTGGCATTTTCGATCTTTAAAGTTAGAATTATGACCGTCATTCGTGAAATATGTGGCTGATTTAAACATTACTCTTGCATAATTTCGCAATTAATTTATTACTTGCCATATCAAAATTAATTGATAAGGCCGGCAACGTTCTCCTTTCGTGTGTCGTTTTAATTGCGTTCAGCTTATTCAGCCAATTCGAGCTCTATGAGACACAATTTGCCACAAACAGCTCCATTTGTCAAACTCCGAGAGCCAAATCAGCAAAAACAGACACGAAATTGTCGAATTGTTCTCATAATAGATTCGTGACCTGATTTTCGATTCAATAGCAGCCTAGCGATATATCACAACGTGCGATACACATGAATCCTTTCAGAGTTTTGCCAGTTCAGCTAATAGTGACACTTTTGGCCAAACTACTAAAGAAAGGACCAAACCAATAGCTTCAAGCTAAACCAATTCAATATGCTTGAATGCTTCTGCTCGCGATATGCTCTCTGAGTGTGATTGTCCCTCCAAAATGAGGAGTATTTTAGCACATGCCTACTATGATGGACTCTCTATTTTGTGGCCCGGTATCTCCTTTTTCCTCTCTCTCTCTCTTGAATATGCGTGCGCTCTCCTAATCAAATTATCGATTTCCTATCTTATTCAAGACAAATCTCAAGAATTGGGCAACACTGTTCTATTGAGATCGACTGACATTTGAATTTTTCAAGGAGGCTGCCGAATGGCTGGTGGGAGGATAATGGAGCCGAATATGATGATAAAACGAGGTGCAGGCGGTAAGGATTCCTCGCATTTACTTTGACTGTGACAGATGTTAATAAGTGAACTTATCCTCCGGAAAGGACGCATTCCAGCAGCACACATGGCCTGCCTGGAGACTAGAATATATATTTGGACTAAGAGTTTACGGATCGGAAGGAACAGGCAACCGAATCGGGTTTCCGAGGTTATGGCATTTCTCTTTGCCTCGCTGTCGTTTGTACTGTTCATCGAGTGGAGATTATGGGGCGTGTGTGCTTCCTTCCATATTCCATAGGACGTAATCATATTGAATGAGTATGTTCGTTCATAATTCATCACACAACATGTGACGCTCCTGTACGCTCGGTGCGTAATACTTCTATTGTCAGTTTTCCGAAACGGATCTGAATATTATTATTTAACGCTCGAAGGATATTATTTTGAGTAAGATGACGAGACAGAAACGAATGTGATGCTTATATGGATGAAAACAAAGATTTATAAGCATTTTGATAGCGCGTGTTTATGGAAGTGATGATAGTGACTTTTGTGGATATTTCTTTGGCAACGAACAGGGAATAGTTCTACTGAGATGTTTTCTTGGAATTGGGATTTAACAGGGCTTTGAAACCAACAGCACCTAGTACTCGGGCATTATAGTCAAGAATTTAATTTATGAATACAATCCTATGTAGTACAACTTACGTCTTTTTGTACTTTTGCATAATTTTTGACTGTTTTTTTTTATTTTGTATCAAACAGTGTTTACAATGGCTATCAGTATTTCTATTGCTTGTGAGTAGAATTGATTTTGTTTTTGAGCAAGCTATATTTGTACAAAATAATGCAACGAACTTTGTGTTTATGAGCTCATACTTTAGCATTAATGTAATAGTCTGTGCATTGCATCAGCTAACACTAATTTATCCCTTAAAACCTTAAACTAGTTCATACTAACTTGTCGCTCGAGGTTCAGAATTAATATAGCTAGAACTATGAAATAATAATCGTAAACAGAGCAAACGTATACTTGAATTAAAAAATAATTGTAGAGATAATCACAAAAGTTTAACTGTCTATTAATATACTTGTTATTTTTTCTTATGTTTGGTTTTTGGTGTTTGTTCACGGTATTTATCAAAATCAAGTGTGACTAGAACCGTCCATTAGGTCTATAATGTAGCCAAGAAAGCTCTCCAGTCGATTCGCCATTACGAAGCCAAATAAAAAGTAGCCGTGCAGAAAAAATGTCGGTCCTGTCCAGTAACCATTTCCAAATTCTTGCAGACTTGACGGATTAGCTGCGAGCATCGATGTCTTGTAATGTTAGGACTACGTGAAGGTGAGAGTGCCACAAATACTACTATAGGTCTTTTTCCTACTTCAAAGCCTTGTGCGCGCCAATGAACTGCACTCTCGTTACAAACTTTAATTCAACCAGCCGTAGTCATGACGACAATATACGCTATTTGCTTTATTTAAAGAAAGGCACAAAGCTTAAAGAGTTTAAAGACATCTAAAATGGTAAAGACAAGTAAAATTTTTATTCGAACAAAAAGTGTAGCTCCACTTAATCACCAGGGTGCCAAATGTTTGCTTATGGAAGCCTCCATTGCAAATTTAAAAGCGAATAGGAACAGTTAGAACGGCTTGTTTTCGAAGAAAAGCAGGGGAGATGTGTCGACTTTATTTCAGATTTTATATGGTTCAAATGTTTACGAGATCATTTTTTCGTACTGACAAAATTTAATGATAGCATTTTTTTTTAGAACGAATAAAGCTAAATTGCCCAGCCACTGCCACCAAAAGTATACTAGATCTGCTCCTTATTAAACTGCATGAGACCCGTAAATTTCATTTTGATCCCATAACTGTAACAAAAGTCACAGACGTAGCCAGATTTTGAGAGTTACTGCCCGCAGATAGTTACATAATTGTAGAAAAAAGTACACATATCTGGCTTATTTCACTATAGAAAATTTATCTCTGTAGTATCTCTCAGTATCAGAATGGAAAATAGGCCTGGCGCTGGCAACTCCCTTCTGGCACTAATACTAAAAGTTTTTCACACCTGCTTCATTTAAAAAAAGAACAATCTTGTAAATTGTTGGCAAAAGTAATCTGGAGAATCCATCAACATACCTTCCGCTCTGCATACTCGAAACTGAGGAAAAGCTTCTCGAAGGGTTGCTCAAGCCGCGGCTGGTAAAAAAAAACCAATCATTCGGGCCCTTGAGTTATATGATTCGAGACTAGCTCAGGGACCGATGGCTGCTCTGCTACATCGAAGACGGAGTCAGAGGGAAGCCTGTCACCTCAAGTGCGGCTCCGGGGTCGATCTTAGGACGTGATCTCTGGAATATTATGTAGGATAAACTGCTGCGTTTAGAAATACCTGCAGATGTGTTCCTGGTATGTAATCAGCGATAATCACTTCCAGATCTGCTGATTTCGCTTGATTTAGACTTAATTAAGCTATGAAAAGGGTGGATCGGTGGATGATCGAGCCCGGCTTCCAGCTGCCAGTCTCATAGACTGAAATTGTCATGCTGACAAAGCGGAGGATACCAACTGTCATATCCATGATAGTTGGCTCCGTCGAGGTCCATACCAGCAAGTCAGTCAGGTATCTGCACGTGACCCTGGACACCAAGCTGATGTATTGGGATGTGAGCAGGCTCTCGTAGTCATCACTTCGCTGAGTAGACTAATGGCTAAGGTTGGCAGACCCAGTGATACAAGACGGAGGCTGCTGATGGTAATGACCAATTTCATTTTGCTATATGAAGCCCAAATTTGGGAAATGCTCTCCAAACTGAACAGCTCAGCATTGCCAGTGTCCAGCACAGGGATGCTCTGCAAATCGCTTGTAGCTACCGTACGGTCTCATAAGAGGCTGTTTTGATAAAAGCGTCAGTAATTCCGTTCGATGGAAAGTGAAGGCACCTCTCTCGATCAGAGCTTGACAGAACTTAGGCTTTGACGCGTACGCGTATGCTAACCCTCCAACCAATCCAATGTTGGATTGCAAGTGATCATGGCTAAACTAATTGGTCTTATTGAAACCAGGCTTAACCGTATCTACGGTGAGGTGGAATTCTGCCTTTGGCAACTCTTGACAGGGGACATTTAGTTCAGGAAATTCCAGAACAGAATGGGTAAGGTGGTCACATCGTACGCTACTGTGCGCCTAAGTTCGATGATGCTTAGCACACATTCTTTGCCTTTGGTTTGTTTTATCGTGGTAGCCGACAGGTAAGTCAGTACGACTGGGTTGAAGCGGTGCTTTGACAGGTACCAACTTGGAAATTCGTAGGCTTGTAGATTTTCTTTTTTAAAGAGTCGAACCTCACATACCCCGCGGTCTGATAAGTCACCCAGGGATCTGGTAAGCATATTTTGTTGGCAACCTAAATGAGGAAGGAGGTTTACTTGTAAATTTGAATTTGATCCAATTTTTCTAATTTTTTCAAAAATATTTTTAAGGCTGCCATCCCTAATATTTTCATAATTAGCAAATCTGAATACAAAATTATTATTTTTACGTTAAGAAGTTAATGTTGTGAAAATTTACAAGTAGTATATGTTAGTATAAATATGATACAAAATAACCCCGCAGCCAAAATTTACATAGTAAATTTGCTTCACGTGAAATTCGACCTATTCTCAAAATTTTCCATTTGTAAAATGAAAGTAACGGAAGCTATAGGACCAAAAATATTTGAAGAGCTACCGCCTGTGAAAGCTCCAAAAATTTGAAGGTAATATATGATAAGGATTTTTAAAAAAATTTCATGGTAGCATTTTTTAGTATGAAAATGACTAACATTTTCGGTGCTAGCAGCACTCTCCGAATTTTGCCATCAATCAATCTCAACACGAAAATATTTTCATATTGGTCCCTGCATTAGAAGTCTTTGCGTCAAGAGTTATTTCCAAGTAGTAATTATGTTTGATCAATTGTGTTTGAATTTAATCGATCAATTATTATTAAATATAAATAAATTAATTATATAAAAATACGGTAGAATATTAGTATGTACTGATCGAAAAGAGAACAGAATATTAGCATAAAACGAAAATAAAAATTTTCACAATTATAATAATAATATACTCGGCACAAAAAAATTATGAAACTGGAATTAAAAAACATCAGACATCTATGGTATTCCAAAGGAACGAAGAAATTATTTTTTACAACGTATCACCTCAGAGCAGAGAGACATAAGGAAAATTTAGTGAACTAATTAGTAATAAGCAATAATAATAAATCTGTAAATAGAAGAATCGAGAGAACTATTACCTAAAATTTCCGCCTTGGCTTTTCAGCGCCCTAAGTTTTACGAGCTTTTTGGTGTTACTTGTCAAATTTGTTTACAAATGGGCTACTCTGTCAGTGCATTTGGTTGTCATTTTCTGTTCGGGTGGGAGAAGAGTAACAAATTTACCCATAGTCCTATTGTTTTCTTTCACTATTAATAATACTCAGATTCAGGCAAATTTCTTGAATTCTCAGATCTCTCGTCTCTGTGTATTCACTGATCTTCTAATGAATTATTCGATCACTACTCGGTCCACTGAATTTTTCTAAAATATAAATTTAGTTTAAGTAAAATTAAGCCCGCTAAACTTCAAAATACTTGTACACTCTCGTTTGGAGAAAATTAATGATAATAGTTGTTAAGTATCTTTTGTTTTCATTGTTTGAATTTAATTCATTTTTAATGAAGTAACTATGAAACGAAATGGCTAATAATCAGCTCTTTTGCTATTAAATAGCAAATTTTAAATGAGGTGCAATACAATCCACAGCTAGTAAATGTGTCCCTTATATTTCCTGAGCTTCTACAATATTTGATGTACATAGGAAATATTAAGAACCTCATTAATAGTTTAAATGAATAGAAAAATTCTGCAAGCAGATATACTTTGCTGGTCTTATTTTTCTTTGAGTTTAGAGCACAAAGTTGTGAGTGAAGCTGAGAATTTGTATTTACTGTTGAAATATTTAATAAATAGTGAAGTAAGCGTTTTTTCCTAACCACCGCAACGTTATCCATTAGCAAAAATGTTAGTAATATAATGGTTTCAATTTTTACTTTTCTTACGGCATATTTTTGATCAGATGTTGTACAGCCTGTTTTTGGGTTTAGAATTATTTGAACAGTGCGAGCTACCAAAAAATACAGTGCTGTGAATAAGTATAGACCTAACTATATTTTTAGGCCTCTCATAAAAACAGGAAATTATTTCAAATAATTGTTTATTTTCTTGAATAATATGCCTTTAAGAAAATTTAGTAGGAATGAAAGGGTGATCACATTTTTTTTATAACAAAATAAAACAAAGAATTCATAAAAACTCGCTATAAAATCTGTTAAAAATTATAAACTCAGTAAAATGTTTGTTAGGTTTTTTTTATTCAAGACTTAATCCATTTGCCTTTATTTTTTATTACATCTAATAATCGACTCCGAACGCTATTGACAAGACTATTTGATTTGTACCTGATATCTCGTTCAAGGCTACTATTTTTCCCTTCAGTTCTGCAACATTTTCAATGGATGGCTTCTCTTGGTCGTAAACTTTCCTCGCTAAGATTCCCCACAAATTTTCTTTGGGGTTCAGATCGGGACTTAACGCTGGCCATGGTAATAATTGCACTCCATAATCCTGAAACCACTTTTTGGTAGAGACAGCCGTATGGATGGGTGCATTATCTTGCTGGAAAATAGTGTTTTCACCTTCCGCTAGTGTCACAAAAGGCAGTAGATGTTCCTCTAGTAACTCCTGACAACTGACAGCTTTCATTCTACCATTGACGAAGGGTATTTAGCTCCTAGTATTTTTTTGAAAGCTGCCCAAAACATCACAGATCCACCTCCCTGCGCTCATCTTGCCACGATTCTTCTTTCCTTGCGTAAATCGTGCCAGTAGTAACCAAATCCATCTGGCCCATCGAGGTTTAATTTCTTCACGTCGCGCACTGGGCTGAATCCCAATTCTAGCTGGACAAAAGTCAAAAAATCAATTTCGAAATGTAAAGTTTTCATGCATAGGAAATGTTTCTTAAGGCTTCAGTAAACTTAATTCCACAAAAAATTTGTTATTATAGTGAAAAATAGTGTGTAAGAAGTTACTGTGAAAACGGTCGAATGCAAGTAGAGCGGGAGACGCAATCGCGGGTCATTAGTGTGACCTTCCTTTGTATTAACTGCTCGGTGACATGAATGTTTATTTTTGTTTGAGTGTTAATCTTACTTGTTAGGTAAGTACATACCATTAGTATATAAGAGAGTGTGATTTTGCTTCGTGGAAACTGAAAATTATTCGCATTTTAACGCGCATCCTTTTTTTCATTAGATTTCATTGACATTGAAAAAAATCGTGGGATCAGAATTATAAAATGTAAATTTTCAGTTTAAATCCTAAACGGACCCTCATCTTCTAGTTATACTTAAATCTTAAAGTCCTTAAAAGAAACATTTAAAGCTAATTACTTTTTAATGATTCGATAATGACTCGATATTGGGGACTAGTAAGGTTGTTATTTATAAAAAAAAACAAAACAAAAATCACCTCTAGATGAGAAGTAGATGCTGCACAAGAAGAAAAAGAAGCTCTTTCTTTCGAGTTCATAATTAATGGTAATAGAAATTTGCTTAGTTTATTATTTCTCTATACATTTATAGGTAAAAATGTGAAGATTTATTTTAAAATGTTATTGACAATACAAAAATAATAAATGCTCTTACCAAAACCTCGAGTCAATCATGCTATTTGTGTGGATGTAAGCCAACTGAAATGAATGCATTAGAAAATATTGAAAATCGACCGATTGAGACGGAAAACTTGCAATCTGGCCTCAGTAATCTACATACATGGATAAAATTCCTAGAATGCAGTCTGCATATAGCCTATAAACTGGAATTCAGAAAACCAACCATGCGAAGTAGCCCCTCGCATGGAAGGATGAGGTTGACACCATGAAAAAAATATCCAGAAGGCTTTATGGAACTCTAAAGGGATAAGAGTGAACTAAGTGGTTCAAGGAAGTGGGACGTCTAACACCGGGAACCTGTCCCGCTGATTTTTTAAGCAGGCAGATGAAGCCGTTACAGCTGCAGAGATTGATAAACGATTAATATCTAGATTTGGAACTATTCTTCAGGTATTTATAAAACAACTTCCTCCAATTGTTCAATATGGCAATTACTATTTCTTATTCGTTTTTTCTTATTGTTGCAGGTTATTTCAAGCGGAAATACAATCAGGGAAGAATTGTTCAACACATTTGCTTATGATACTGCCAAGCTGTTTGTGGAGCTATATGGCTGGTACAGTATGCTTCCCAGCGTACATAAAATTCTTTTGCATGGCTCTTTAGCTATCAAACATACTCTTGTTCCAATAGGGCAGCTTTCAGAGAAGGTACAGGAGGCAAGGAATAAAGATATGAGGTGATTCAGAGCCCAGCCTACCAGAAAGTCCTCATGGATAAAAACCTGTGAATACTTAGTTCACATGCTCATCGGATCCTGTTATTACAGGCCTTAAAAATTTCCAGAAGGTCCCGATGAAGGAGCTGAGTCTTGATGCAAAAAAGCTGACCACGGATTCTGTGGAAGACCGGATAGGGAATCAGAAAATGATTCTGATTTAGAATTTTTGTAAAAATAATACTTGGTTTTACTAGAAAATAAAAAATTCTGTTCTAAGAACTAAAACACCTACTATTTATCTCGTATATTTTTTTTTTATTTTTTTTAGCAATTCCAATTTTTAAGTCTCTACAAAAACAAATCCTTATTTTGTAAACTACTCACAAATTGGAGTAACGTAAGTAGCATTTTTATTGCCTGCTACCAAAAAAAGTCAAGTATTCCCTTTTTTCAAGTACTCGTATAGGCTGCTTTTCAGATTTGCTGTTACTTGGTGGTTAAGGACTTTCATAGGATACATAAAATATTTTTCAATCTTGCGGAAACAGGGTAGTAGAATATAGTAAAATATTCAAAACAAATCGCCAAAGCAGAGCATAATCAAGCCCTCAATGCAAATATGTTTTACGCGAAGCTCTGGGAGACTTTTCCGAGATTCTAATAATCTTAATTCACATGAAACTAGGCATTATGAAGCAATTAATGGAAACATTACATAAAGAGGGTATCTGTGTCATATTTTTTTTGTGATATATTTAAGTGTTTATACGATGCCATAGCAAAAAAAAGGCGTTTTGATTGGCCTTGATTATCGTAATTTAGTGCAAAATGCTGATTTTGAAAATGTTATAAGTGAGATCTTAAAGAAATTTTTTGAAAGAGGTCGTAAATATTTATTATTTGTACTGATTATATTTATAAATATTACTCGCAGAAAAAATCACACCTTCTATACAAATTAATCCTCATGTACTATAAAATACTGTAGCCTTTTTTTTGGGTTAGCTTTTTTTAATACGTGTTAAAATACCACAATTATTTAAGGCCAAAATTAAAAGTTGAATTCCGCAGGACTATTTTTCCGCATTACGGAAATTCCCATAACTGACAGATCTATTCCAATTTTTCATCTTACAATAAGGTTCATCTATAGTGTGAATTTAGTTTTAATCTGATGGCTGCATGGGAAGTTATAGGTCATAAAACATTTATTTTTTGATTGACTTTTGAAGGCCCAGAGTTACCCACATTACCAAATTGCTGTAAATTTCAAATTGATTCGATGATCTGGTTGTGAGTTCTTCTTCTTCTCAGTTTCTGGATCTCAGAAAAAAATATAATGTGGTGAACGATTACCGTTCTTTTCCAACGCAAAATTTAACTGTTTTAATTTCACAGGGTGAAAGAGAGAAAAGCCGTTTGCATTTTTTTAAAAGAGCGAACAATTTTCAGGAAGGGTAATGCTTGGAATGATTTCCCGCTCGTGTCTGCAGTAGCTGCAGACACATTCATCAAAAATCATCTGTCTATTTTTGATGAACATAAATATGTCTTGTAAATTTCCTAATGATTTGATGTTGCTGTTAGAAGTTATGACAAATCGAAATATGAAAAAAAATGTTTGTCCACTTTTAGGCACTCAGTACTCATCTGGGGCTAAAAATTTCCACATTGCTATCAGAACCAAGCTAAAAAGAACCAAGCTTCTAAGAATTAAAACAGCTACTATTTATCTCATATATTTTTTTTATTTTTTTCAGCAATTCAAATTTTTAAGTCTTTGTTAAGCCCATAAAAAAATTATGTCCAGCTAGAATCGGGATTCATCCCAGTGTGCGCAGCTAAAGATCACATGATCCCAAATGGTTCCTTTTTGTATAAAATTTTCGGCGAATTTAAGTCTAGCATCGATCTGACCTTTTGTCAATTTGGGTTTTTGCAAACATTTGTGGTACTTTAACTTTTTGGAAGATGTAGCCCATTTTCTAACTAAGCTTGGATCACATTGCAAATTCAACTGTCTAATAATTTGCGATTATGAAGTTCCAGTGTTCGATAGTTCTCTTAAAACTGCGCATTTCACACTATGCAAATGTTTTGAAGGACGTCCAGATGACTTCTATTTCCCATGATTTTCGATTCCAAGATTCGAAAAATGTCTTACAACACTCTGCGATCTTTTAATAGCACTCACGATTTTTCTCTGAGTTTTTTCACAGTTCTTTAAATCAATAATTCTCTTTTTTTCAACATCACTTAATTTTTTTGTTTTTGAGAGTTGAAAAATTTTGTTGACGTCTGAAATATCAGACGTCAACAAAATTTTCCAACTCTCAAAAACACATCCACGTCTTCAAAGTATTAGAATTCTATATAAAAATTCAAATCCACACTTGAAACTATCTTGGCAAACTCCGAACAGCAACTGAGTTTATAATTATTCACAGCTGCAAAATGCCTTCTTTGGAATTTTCGCCTACTGAGAGAAAGAGAAAGGCAGATAATTGAAAAGGGTTTCTGAGATTCCAAGAATAACATGTTCAGGCATAAAAATGCATTCCCTAGAAATGCTTTGGAATAAATTTGGAAAATTTGTTTGAGTCTATAATTGTTTAAGTCTATTTTCTGATTTCAAAATATATTTCGAACAGGTTTACAAATCATCTAAACGATTTCCATTGCTGTATTTCTCCATTCAGCACGAAGCTTTGCTGACTGTCAATGTTTCGTAACCGCCAAATACTCACTCAGCGGTGCTTCTATCAAAAAATGTTTACGGGTATTCAATATGATCAAATATTCATGCCATGTTCAGTCTGTAAATTCAATTACTTGATTGAAAATTCAATTAAAAAATACTAAACTCCAATTACGTTAATGCCGTGAAATGAAGCCGAACCATTATGCCATCGTTTAATCGTTTACGCATTAACTTTTACTCTTCGCTGCACTACACCCTCACCTGAATCGTCGCAGCCCTGCCAAACGACCCGCGTACTCCATTAACTGTTTTTTTTTCGTTTTGCCCACTTCAATGTCTATCAACAAGTACTCCATTGTACCGTGTCGTGCCGACCGATAACAAACTTCCAATAGTGTAATAATAAGCTCGAGGCCAAAGTCATTATTATCAAGCACAACGTGTTCAATATCACCACCCATCCCCCAGATACACGTCACGAACCCCGTGTAGAAACGCTAAATAAAAGTACTTGTGAATTGCACCCCCGTATGCATATAATTGAGTTAGACTAGAAAAATAAGGAATCATGGATATTGTTTCTCAATTGCCACCTAAGCATATTTATACGACGTTTGACCTGGAAAATCGCGTGTCGAACATAATTTTGAGGTTTTACACTTTGTAACTAGCACGTCCGTTTTATGTTTGCCAATCTATTGTTCAACTGGGTAGTGCGTGGGTTCGAGAGCTTACAAAGAAATTATGAGCCAAACGAAATCGGAGTAATCGATTTGTTTTTCTTCCTCAGGTTCCGGAAATATTTTATGATTAGCACGTGGTTAATGCGTAGGATTAGTTAAGATGCTTGTGTTGAATAGCCGATAGAATTTAAAAACAACCCCACTCTAAATAAATTGGCGTGTGGAAATTTGTGAAATGAATTTCAATTTGAAATCATTGCATTCAGCAACCTATCATTTGTTACAAAATGTATCCTTTTATAACATTGCCATGCCATTTTTTTGTTCATTTGTTACTTTCGCTTAGCTTCAGATACAGACATATCTTTCGCAATAAATCATCCTTTGTTGTGATGACATTGCCATACCAACGACTCCAAGTCCAAAGGTAAATGACCAATTCTAATGGGGGCTATGTCGACAATTGCTTTGAGTCGAAAGTGAAGAAAAGGATTTCGGGTCGATATCTGACACAATCCTGGATCGTAATGGAATTCCCTCTCGGGGAAAACAACAAAAGGACAAGGATTTGTATTTGCGTGTGGCTTTATGTTTATTGTTCTGCAAATACCGACAGTTAACTTTCTTGAAATTAAATGGTGATAAAGCTCTCCTCAGAGACACCGACCCTGATAAGTCGGACAAACTTAAAAAGCAAGAAGTAACAGTTAGTCCGGCGAAGTAGATTATAATCAGAAGAATCGTAAGCTCAGCAATTTTTGCCAGGTAACAAGCCTGAATAATAAACGAACATTTTGTCTGGGTATTAGTATTCAGTATTCTATCAGTGGCCTCTTATATACAGTTTACAGATAGAGAAATAGAAAATGTATGGAAAATAGCAGAGCTTGCAAATCAAATCAAAGTATGGTATCATACATTACTTTCTCGGCTCTACGCCCGGTGACACTCGTTACCCAAAAACTGAATATTCATCATTGATATGAACTAGACCGCGTTGCTTTTGCATATATCATGATTTCTGCATACAAGCCACATCTGCATCAGTGCTGCCATATTAGGGATTTTAACCCTAGATTTAGGGATATTTTAAAGACTTCAGGGGACAAACAGGGGGAAAAAATATTCAGGGTTTTGTTAAGGGTGTTTTGAAATTTGATAATGCATTTTTCCGGAACGGATGTTTCGATAAATAATAATTTCGCAATACATCATGTCCACCTTTTTCTAATATAAAATATAAAATATCAATCTTCCATCAACCAATAAGCGGATATTGGTGATGCTGTTTCAAAATTGATATTTCTACCTTACCGATTGACGACAGAGGCCGCGATTGCCGTACCCTATATCTCTATCTATTCAGCTGAGTGACCTATTCACTTTTTCGTAGGTACTATTTAAAAAACGCTGTCGTCAAATCCATGATGGGGTCATTTAATCGCTCTCACTTTATCGTTGTTTTATGTGTATTGCACTTAACACGGGGATATCCCAAAATATCGTTTCTCCGAGCTCGCTTATTAATTAATTAACCGATGGAATATGCCCATGGTACTGTCTAACTGTCTCTCTCACGACTCTGTCGATAATAAACCTTTCGGCACTATTTTTTTCTGAGTGAAAACTTAACGCACCCAGGAAAAAATTAATTCCGAAAGATTAGGATGAATGGAGGAAAGTTGCACCTCACCTTAAAAAAGTTGTCTTCATGTGACGGAAGTCTTACACATAATTTATATTTAAATAACCTGGTTTTTGAGATTGCCGAAAAATTTCCCGGAATTGACGTCACTATGGCTACTTAGGGTATTTTCAGGGATAAATAGGAATTGTCTGGGGGTAAGCCGCAGTGCTTATCTGGCAGCACTGATCTGCATACGACCAGATTCCTTGCAACGTTGCGCATCATTCAAAACGAACCGGAACAGTGCAATACCGGGCGTACATTTGGGTCTCGATCATTCCGGGGCGAGTTCCATAATATTCGCAATTGCCTTGATAATGTTATTTGGCTTCGATCCAATATTCTCTCTCTCTCCATTGACCGTTTCGTGATCCGTGCTTCATGCAAAAACTGCAACGTATGCTCCGAATGTCGGAATCGAAAGACTACAGCCATGCAAGCCGACCATTAGCAAACGGATTGTAGCCAGGATGCAGTGGCAGCAGCGAGGACTTATAATCGATCTAAGTAGAGATTTTAGTTCTTGTTTTGCATCAGTATGCATAACTGGCAGTACCTGGAACAGGCAGTTACTCACAATTAACTGCGGTATATATCGAACTCAAGGAGAGAATTTCCCATGCGCCCAAGCTGCACAGTATACGCAATAAATGTTTATGTTTGAATATTTGGAAGTTGGACTTGACGTTTTAATGTGGAGCTACTTTTCGAAGCTAGTCTGTTGTGGTGACGTATTTTACTTTTAGTATTTCGATTTGAGATTCTGTTTTAACTACACTATTAAAGATCATAGAACAGGATGGAAACGGAAATATGATTATTGTGTTATGGGTGCACAAATTCAGTTTCAAGTTTTCGCTTCAATTTACAGTTAAAGATTTTCAGTTTCATTTTGGCCTGCTGAGTTTGAAAATATCGCTCGCAGCGCTAATATCTGTCTCAATTTACCCGGCAATATTGCGAAAAATTGATAGTTAATACGGTAAATTTAGTTTGAAACGAGTATGTACAGGGTGGGCCATCTAGTGGTTTCATTTTAAATCATAGGTTATTTTGACACTGAAAGCTGTTTGCTGGTCGATATCTTGACAGAAAGTCAGTATCATACCTCCGCCGACCAAAATGAGTCACTTTGCGCTTGAACATCGTGTGGAAATATTGAAAACTTATTTCCAATGTGAGTGCTGTGTAGCCCAAACAGTGCGTTTTTTGAAAATTGGTTTTGGCCGAAATGAAGCACCCACCGCGCCTGCTGTACGCAAGTTTGTGCAAAAAGTTCGTGAGACTGGCATGTTAGTGGACAATACTTATGACCCCCATTCTCACAGACGAGAATGTGGCTCCTGTAGCCGAGAGTGTGAGACTCACTTCACGAACATTATCTCGCCGTCGATCTCAACAGCTCAACATTTCATGCACTAGCCTCAGGAGGAGTCTGCACAAAGAACTCGCATTATTCGCTTACAAAGTCCAATTGACTCAGAAATTGAAGCAATTGAACCTTCCGTTCCGTTATCGGTTCACAATTTGGGCCTTAAAGCAGCTTGAATTGGACAACGATTTTGGCGAAAAATCATTTCTTCTGACGAGGCGCATTTTCATCTCTGAGGCTATGATAACAAACAAAATTGCCGCAGCTGGGGCTCGAAAAAATATCTATTTAGGAATAAAGGATTGATGTTTTTAGTTACTTAAAAATGGCTACCCAATTCAACGTTTTCTTCTAAAGCCAAATTGAAAATACATCGGGATTTTATTGTTTTTAGGAAATCTCTTCAAACTCATTTTAATCAATTTTTCACACTATTTATCAGGAGACGAGAGTAGACTTATGAGCCTAAAGTGTTGAGGGCTACTAGGATTCTTATTAGGTTTGGGAAGAGGGAAAATTATATTCTTCGAGGTTGCAGGGAATTATGGTGGCTTCCAATTTTTATTGGTAATAAGTTTTAGTTTTCATTGGTAGCTTCTTCAGCGCTTTGTTCGAAATACCGTGAATGTAAGGACCTTTTTAAGATTGAAAAGGTCTGAAGAATTTCGCAAACTTGAAGTTGGCGGCAACTCTTCAGTTGACTGTGGCAACGTTGGGTTGGCCACCGAGACAAGTTGGCCATAATATTGTGATTCACGGGTACTTTTCACTTACTTGAAAATCGGAAGAGATTAACTTAACATTTCACTTGTCAAATCTCAGGTTGTTAATTTTGGCACAGAGCTGTTAACTGTTTTGTTACGTGAATGCCGCCAATTGAACTCCAAGCAATTTTTAAAAAGAATTAGTTTTGTGATTCCCAGGTTTGTTTTAGCTTGATACAACGCACTGTAATGCCTGCTTTTTTTGCGATAAGATAATATTGAGGAGTCTTTCTCTAATAATAAAATCAAATCAAATCCCAACTACTCTGGATGAGTAAATACATTGCATTGGTTCGAGAGGTGAGTGGACAAGTAAATTCTCAATGAGATCGGCTTAAAGAGTAATAGCTCAATCGAATTTATTTTATTTATTTCTTTATTGCAGCTATTTGTTTTACAAAAAATAAGTAACATATGCTTATTTTATTGCTCGCAACTCGCAAAAGTGGGAACACTTGTGCGCAAGAGCGGGGATCTTTCCATGATTAAAATATTTATTTATTTTTCATGTTTAAAGAAAATGTGAAGAAATAAATAGAAATGAAAAATGAAAGATCTGTAGGAATGAGGTTATATAATAGCAAAGCGAAATAGTAATCTTAAAACACACACAATGAATCAAATTAAATGAATTAATGTAAGATCTATAGGTTTGAGGTTATGTAAAAACAAAGTGGAAGAGTAATCTTAAAACACACACAATGAAACAAAGTAAATGAATTAAGTTTAATTGCCGACACAAAAAAAAGGAAAAAAGACGAACGATTTATGGGTTTAAGACTGAATCCAGAAATTTATTGTTGTTTTGGGCAAAAAGCTTTAAGACTAACCTATAGTTGCGTTCATTTGCGTTCATTCTCTAGTGGAAGGTTACTGTACAATTTCGGCCCTAATATACTTAAATTCCTGCCCGTTTGAGCTTTTCTACAGCGTGTGGTCAAAAAGGGATTCATCATTTGTCGCCTCGTACGATAGCCAGTGATATGGAAATCAAATTCGTGTGAGTTGAGATAATGGTTGAGACACATGAATTTCAAAGCTGCATACAGATACAACTGACGAATGTTCATTAGACGGAACTCATTAAAAGATGCTGTTGTAGATGAATAAATCGATCTTTTTAAACATATCTTAGCTATCTTGTTTTACAGGTTTTGTAACGGTGCAATATATGTCGAAAGAGCGGCACCCCATGTTCCAGTAGCATATTGCATTATGCTTTGAGCGATGGCAAAATAGACCATCCTTATCGTATTTAAATTAACGTTGTGCCTAAGCCTAACGAAAGCATATAGAGTTCGACGTAGCTTCGGTATAAGACCAAGAATGTGACTTTTCCAACTAAGCTTGTCATCCAGAATTACACCAAGGTAGTTAATTTCACTAAGCCGCATTATCTCTTCATTGCTCAGCTTAAGATTCAGCTTAAGCATTATTTCTGAGCTTGTACATCGCCTTTAGATATCCACAAAATAGCGATCTTCTGTAAGTACTTGCTAACATTTTTTCACAAGCAAGCTGCTTCCCATTAGGAAATTTAGATCCAGGAAAGTATGTAAGAAAAATGTGAAATGTGGGTGGCTTCGGTAATTTTGGAAATATTTTCTCGACTATTTAAAAGGCTGCAATATTTGTATGTGTTTGTTTATGTTTTATTCGGCCCAATTAACAGAAAATTCATCAACAAAATTGAAAAGAAAAGAATATGGAAGAATTAAATTCATTTTACATTTTCTTGTTTGGAAAAAAGAGAATTAGAGCAGATTCTAATTGAATACAAAAGTTGACTGAAGTGCTAGTAAGAAGAATTTCTCGATCACCTGTGTAAGGATGAAACTTTGCTTTGAAGATACCAAGTAGCTTGTTGATAAGCAACGTAATTAAAACTGGGCATAAAATGAACACCTGATGTACGATGAAAAGATAATACAAATAGCTATTAAGGAGAATACGACAACCATGATGATAAATTTATGAAGAAAATCATAAACGGGGAAAACCACGAATACCAAGATGTTTCACATTTTTCCACAAAACTGAGTGAATGTAGCATTAACTAGTAGGTAGTTATCCAAGGAACTGGTAAAATAGCTGAGAAGCCCGATAAATTTAATTGTTATTGAACGATCTTTGAGAAGTCAATGCTGAATCCTAGAGAATAAGTAATGAAAAACACTGAAAGTTTTGCTATGAAGGAAGGAAATTGGGATGTAATTGGATTTGTCCAATGTTAACTTACTTCAAAATTAGAAAACGTTAGTCATTTTCCAGCTAGAACCGAAAACACCGACAGGCAAACTCAAACTGACAGGGGGACACATAAAGATGATGGAATATATTTGACGAAAACAATATGAACATCACCCGAGCCATTATTCGCAGTGAAATGATCCAAGAATTTGTCATTACAATAAATAATTAGTCGTATCAATATCAGGGAACAAAGATGGATCAAAGTCTTAACAAGAAGTGTTGGGAGGTGCAAAACAAAACGAAAAAACCAGGAAATATGTTAGAAATATCTAAAGGAATCGGAGAAGTGATTCTTTTTAACATAAAAGAGCAAGCTCAGGTCGAAGAAGCATAATACCAGAAAGACTGGAGACATTAGAAACGAGATCTGAAGCAGCATACATCAGGTACTTACGTTTCGCTTCTTCAATTTCTTTCTTACGGTAAAAAGAGCATAGTTTGGCTGCTACTCTAAAACTTAGACTAAGCTCTCTAAAATGAGGCATCTTGAACAATTTCGAAATTATCAGCGACTTAAACTCAGTCATTCTTCAGAGGGAAATTTCTTTGGGGACATAAATGGCTGTCTTTGCGGTATTTAATTGTGATATTTAGGTTTCTACCCCATAGTAAGTGGCCGCTCCATTTTTCCTAGTTAGGCCAAGCAAAAGAAAACAAAAAAACAGTCGTGTCCTTTCCATGAACTAAAACAAAAAGAATAATATTGTTCTTTGTACCTTGTCATAGTTAGATGATAAAAAAAGAACGGGCCTGACGTTCGTCTGCCTCCGTTAAGTATTTATTTCGTAATTGTAGACCTTACTGCCACCCCTTTTATGTTTGTATGTAATTTCCTTGGTTTGATTTTGAGCGACGATCTTAGCTGGATTTCCATTGAGCTTGCTTAAATCAGTTTCCTTCAAAACGCTCATTTTGGATAAGTTCCGTATAATTTTGGATAATTCCAAGAGCTAATTTATTAGATTATTAATCTGATAGTCTATAATTCTAATTTGGAACTATCTCTTTGAAAAATGGTAAAATAAAAGTCCCTTCAAAAATTAAACTGCACTGTTAGAATAATAAATGTATTTTTTTAATACGAGTTCGACTTGATGCAAATTAAATAAATCGATGACACTCCTACTGAGTCAACTTTACTCAATTATACAATTAAAATCATTTAAACGTGCAAGTTTAATGTTCGTGATAAACTTGCAGACGAACAAGTGAACATTCGTAATTTTCTGGTTCTACAAGCGAACATTCACAGTTGGCAAGTATCCTGCGTGTATTTAGTGTCCGTGGTGCAAAACACGACAGCATTTTCGCGTTCATAGCGCACATAGTATTATTTTCTGCTCGTTTAACATCCTGCAGGGTTCACATGACCGACCACCGAGCGTGCTTCGGAATCCACTGCAAAAGTGTTGCTCCCGAAGCGAACAGAGTGACGCTTCCATTGCTTATTGCAGCGTGTCATCAGATCGTTGACTGCATGCAAGGACCGCGCTGCGAGTTTTGGGCGAACTTTTTAAATTCGATTACACTCCTCGCAGGCTTATCGTTGGGAATTAATTTCGACAACGGCTGATTTTTCGCATCGATATTTCAGGCTCGATATGCCGGCAATTGAATTTCATTTTGCCGGCATTTACTCGACTATACTTCATACAGTGCAAACGGAACGGAACCTGAAGGACTCGAAAACTCAGACTTGTTTAGATAGTTCGTATTTAAGCGCATTGAAATGGTGAACTTCGAACGAAATAGCATTGGGCTAGCAAACAGCCGTGTCTAGTCCCCGGAGGACGCGCTTGAACAACTAGGACCATAGGCTACAATACGATGTAATGCGGTTATTGAATCTATCTGATGCTTACGTGAGTGTGGCGAGACATGTAAATTATTTTTAGTCGAACAGGCTTTTAGCGTCGTTCCGATGAAAAATCCAATTGATCGTGAAATGATTCCGTTTTGGAGGAAAAAGCTTCACGATTGAAAAAATTTAATTCTAACAAGCACAAAATATCTTCAAGATTCTCGACTTATAAATAGCTGATTGACAAGAAATTTAAATCCAGAATCAAGATCTCATTTCCAAGTCTGAAGATATCGATAACATTGCCAAAAAGGCAATAAATTCTCGAGATTTTTTTTTAATTTCACGCATTAAGTGTTTCAAATAGGCAATCTCTTTCATTTCAGTTGTGACCTTTTTGAATCTTAAATGTCTAGTCAAATTTCACGCACATTCTTCAAATGCTCAGCATTCACATACATACATATTTATTCAAATTATAGCACGTGTCCGTAAAAAGACGTCGTATTTGCATTTTCCATTGGTGAACCTTTTCGAAAGAAAACATGTTTGCCAAGTACATATTATCGTGCCAGGGCAACATATCAAATGCGAATTGCAGAGATTTTAAAAATCTTTTACCACACACCACCGAATACCTTTCGATTTTCTTGGTATTTCATGTGCTGTTTTTCTTTTCCTAGCCACAGTAAACATTTGATATTTTGCAAGACATTTACCCTTTGACTCGACAGAAATATTCATATATCGTGCTCTACTGTGATAAGATAAGAGTTAAGTAACAGAAATGATGGGTTTGCTTGGGCAACGTGTCCTTGCTGTTTTTGCTGCGAGCAAGGTCAGAATATCAATATGATGAAGTCAAGATGAATATTCGCAAATAGAATAGAAAACAATTTTTGAAAGGGTTTCAGCTACAATTTTTTTTAACAAGGTCATTTACTCGATGGTTTGATGATTCAGGATGATGCTTCACTTTCTCATTCTTTTTTGCATGTTTCTTTAAGATATATGTACATCGTTTTCTAGCTGACGAAAGTTCGAACAAAAATGTTTGCCTCAGTTGCTCAATTAGATTTGACATTCGAAGAGTAGTGGAACTGCTTATCATACATTTTCTATTTGACGTTTGTGCTATTTTTTTGAGCTGTCTGAGTTTGTGATGTGTTTCCAGCACCTGATAACATTGAATTAGAATGACTTGCTGAAGATTTTTTCACTGGTATTCAAACATATTCAAGGCGATTCTGGAAAGCTTTTGAAACACACGAAAGAAATGCAAATTATCACCTAGTCGTATGCGCAAAGCTCGCATTGATCTCTGTATTCTAGTGAACACACATAAAAGGCGTGCTTTTTATAACTATGCCGCAAAAACAACAATCTAGTATAAAACAGCAGTGCATTTGCTAAGACTGACATAGGTTGCTGTATTTGCTGTGGTAACACACAACAGCTCAAAATAAAGGGAGAAAATAACGAATATACACTACCACAATCGATACAAAATAGAAAATTATAACTTTCTACACATTTTGAGGGCTTTTTCTAATTTCCTAACTACCAAAACATTTAACATAACCATGAAAAACCCAAAACCACCTCACAGAAAAAAAGACAACTTCTCATGAGCTTTTCTTTTTTCTATCAGCACATTCTATAGTTCAGCACGTGGGCTACAAATGAGGAATAGAATTCCTGTACTAGTGAATTCACTGGTACGGGAGTGTTGTTGTTTGCAATGCGTATACTCTATTCTCTGCTGGATAGAGGAGCAAAAAAACACGTCTAATATTCATGTTTCTGATTGGATAATTGCTTTATCACTGAGCCCAAATTTCCAAAGTTGCTATTCTTTCACTAGTTTGTTCAGTTTCTTCCTTTCTTTGAACTGGGATAATCCTGGAGCTGGTGCGGATGTTGCACCCTTGCTCCACTCCTGGTTGTGAGTAGTGATGTTCTCAGACTCGAAAACTGGCGATATAGGGTTATTACGTTATTACTTTAGAGAATGGCGCTTCCGCATTCGCACACTTTGCTTCCGCATTGGCACACCGCATTAGCACACTTTTTCATCTACCGTGGAGTGTGGTAGATAAGTTTGTTTACATGTTTTTTTCATGCGCCCCTTAAACAAAAAAACAAATTCACAAACATTCCAAGTCGTAATCAAAATCGGATAATATCAACATGCCGTTGAGAAAGAGGATGCTGTTAGTAGCAAATGTTTAGATCAATATATCGCAAAAACGGTTATGGTTACAAGAAAAAGTTCTAAAATCTTTTTTGGTGGAAATTTTTTATGCTACAAATTCGGCCTACATTGTTTTTCTGAAGACGTGACCGTTACTGAGATATTTAGGAAAGGTCACTTTTGGTGACCTTTGACCCCGTATAAAAAGTATCGCAGCACTCGGATCGAAAGGGACTTTTGACATTTTGTTCAACACGCCAGTACCAAGGTTCACACCAAAATCCAGCTTTCCCCTAATTTTTCCGCAGTTTCGCCTTTTTTATGTCGGATTTCACTGGGCTATGATGAAATGTGATGAATTAGGCGCTATGATGTCTACGCTCACCGTGACAAACACGAAAGTTCAGTTTTGATAACAAAAACTCAGAATTCACGTTTCCAGTAACTTCGCAGCGAATAGAGCTTTGAAAATTTGACCCCGAGTTTCAAGAGTCTTCATGGTCAATAATTGCAAGTGGCTTTCATAAGGAGGCAAACGAAAAGCATCAGACCAGAGGAAAGAACTAAAAACAAAAATTAAGAATCTCTTTTGGACAGATTCAATGCGATCTATATGCCCCTTGTAATGTGGGGACCACATCAAGCACTCATATTCTAGGATCGCGCGAACTAGACAGCAGAATCGGATTTTTGTCATCCGAAAGACATTGGATTCTTTAGACCGTCTTTTTAAGAAGCCAAGTGCACAGTCGGCATTTAATATTACTGAATCAAAGTGGTCATTAAAAGTAAAAACAGAGTTTGATAGTACACCTAAATCACAAATTTTATTGGAACCGATTAATCGAGTGTTATTTAAAAAGTAGTTGAAATTCATGGAACATGATTTGTAGGAGAAAGAGATAACTGAGAATTTGTCAACATTTAGCGAAAGTTGGTTTAGAGCGCACTAGTTAGAAAACCTTGACACATTGCGTTGCGGGATCGTACAATCGTCAAGTGATGATATTACATTGAAAATTTTTGCGTCATCAGCGTAGAGTAAAATGGAGGATGCAGGAGCAAAGGCGATAAGATCCGTAATATTAATAGCAAAAAGAATCGGACCGAGGTGGCTGCCTTGTGGCACACCTGAAGTGAAGATTAGGTCAGTGGATAGAGTGCCATGAAATCGAACGTTCTGTTTGCAATCTGTGAGATAAGATTAAATCCAGTCAACAAACTTATTTCGGAATTCAAGAAAATGCAATTAACGTATAAGAAAATTATTATCCAGCTTATCGAAAGTCTTCGTGAGGTCAGTGTAGATGCAGTCAGCTTGTTTACCTTCTTCGATCGCAGGGATGACTAGATTTGCAAGTTATAAAAGATAAGTAGTGGTAGATTTGCTTTTAATAGAGCCATGCTGACAAGGCGAGATAAATGCCTTAGAATGGAAAGATAACACCCGGTAACTATAGCTTCAAAGAGCTTGAAAACGCATGGTATTTTGTCGATTGATCTATAATTGTGCACGATATCTCTACTGCCTTTTTTGTGAATTGAAGCTATAGACGAATATTTCCACACGTTTGAAAAAATACCAGAAAGAATTGGATAGATTAAAAAGGTGAGCCAACAGAAGTGATAGAGGATCGGCGCAACGTTTAAGGACTATGGTCGGTAAACCATCAGGACTAGAATGGAAATTATACGCAAGATGAGATATGCTTTAGAATGTTGGCAGTGTCGGTGTATAGGTCTGTCATTCCTAACGTTGTTTCAGGGGAGTCCATGAAGTAATTGAAATTAATTATGTCAAAGTCGCAGAGAGGTATTCCCCACACAGATTGGAAGTTATCTGCAAACAAGTTACGGATAGCTTGCGAGCTATTAATGACCATGCCGTCCGAGATAAAAGAGCAAGGGTATCCGTCATGATACCTTTTTCAATTTACAAAATTCCAATAGCGTTTAGGATGACTTATGAAGGATTGTCTTAGCTCTATCATGAAGTTGGAGTAGGTAGATGAGGTTTCAGATACGAATCTATTTCGTAATTCCTCAAAGACTTAATAATCATCTTCTGGACGCGACGAGTTGTACACTTTTCAAGCATTAATTTTCAAATTCTTCAGCTTGATTAAATCTGGTTTGATCCATGGAAAGCCGTTCAAAGGTACAGAGTGACTCAAAGGTACAGAGCGAGCAAAGCAACCAAGTAAGATGGAATGAAAGTTTATGATAGCAACGTTTATGCCAGATTCATTCACAACCGAAGACCAGTCGCATTATATCAAAGTTGACTTTCTTGAAGTCAAAACTGTAAAGATTGACAAATTTAGACTCAGTGAATATATCGCCATTAATTTAAAAAGTTGTATGATGAGCTGGATGGGAAGTAGATTCAACAAATAGAGGAGATGAGCACTGCTGAATCGAGACATCCGAAGAAATCGTCGAAAAAAGTAGGTCAAAAAGTCATCCACTTGTGTTGCAAATACAGTTTATCTGCTTTAGTCCAGTTGAGAGCACGGAGTCAATGAAATAAGTATCACATCGGTAGTAAGACGAAGGAAGTTAATAATCACTATCGTCGGAGGGTCACCATTCTACATGCAGTAGATTGAAATCTCCCGCAAAAATGAGATCGCCGGTGGGCTCTATTATACGGCAAATATAACCGGTCAGGCTGTACGCCAAATCATATGTATAGAATTGCCACGAAAATACGCATCTGATCAAAGTTTAATATGACACAAACGTCTTCAAGGTCGCTTATATCAGGTATTTCAAGACGGGATACTGGCAGTTCTTTTTTAAAGCGAGTAGAACACCACCGCGGACAGGAGCATAGGAACACCTAAGATGGCGATCACAACGAAAAACAGCAAATTTGCTGTTGAATACCTCTGCATCATTGATGTTTTCACACAGCCAGGTGTTTGCACTAGATAAACATTTTATATCTTGTGTTTTGATAGCTTTAAACTACAAAGATGTACAGTTTTACAAGCTGCATAGTTGCATTTTACCAGCTGTACACGGTTTTTTGCTTTAAACCCACTTTTCTATTTGGCGTAGATCTTTGTTGATGTCATCTGGCTGTGAGTTACCTTTCTTAGATTTTGAACATTCTTCATGTAATGCTTTGCCATACTTATCAGCTCGATTCGGATATTAAGCTCTCTCATTTGAGCGAAAATTTTCACGATTTTTCTGAAAAGTCTTTTAATGGCCAACATGGAGGTAATTCATATGTTTTTTTTCGTTATCTTTTGCTAATAATCTGATATGTTATTAAACTGAAGAAAACTAACTTTCGATTAATTGCGAAACAGTGACATTATCTTTTTTTGCTCCCTCAAGCTCCTTCCTAATCGATGACCACACTCACTCGCAATATTAAACTTGACAAAAAACAAGGAAATCGAAGACGGATCAAACGTAAAAAAACCAAGTAGCGTTCTATTCACTGGTAATTTTCTGATGATGGAAAAAGTTTTCCTTTTGTTCGAAATAATATTCTGCCATAAATGATGACGGTGAGGTAAAAGTTTGCCCTTATTCGGTATCCTCATCGAGTCTTTACTTCGTAGGAGTGAGATTGCTCACGGAGGCCAAACAGAAAACTATTTCGTTCCCATAGACACCACCGTATTACGTTGCAGACAACTTCGAGGGCTCAGTAGAGAGAGCAAACGGAGAAATAGGCAGTCGTTTATTGTAAATTAGTGTACAGATTTCCTTTGTTTGTGTCCATTGAAACTGAGTTTGGGCTTTCATATGAAGAACAATGAAAGGTTTTGATTTTTATGGCCATTTTGTTTCAAAGCGACGAAATACGGCTGCGTTTTGGTAAGGCACGTCCGTCGATTCGGCAACGAAACACAAAACAATGGAACAAGGGGCAGGCTGGCCAATAGAGTAAAGTGGCACGGCAAAACTTAACTTTCCGGAAGAAATATTTAATGACTACTGTAGTCGAAGTTTGGATGACATTAAAAGCGACTATCAACTATAATTGGAAGCATCCAGAATATGGCTTTTGTTGAAAATTTTCACAGAGACACTACAATTGTCGTTTGGACTACAGTTTGCTCCTTTGGCCTAATGAAATATCCTCCCACAAACCAAACGCTTGCAAACTTGCAATAAACGAGCACCATGAACGGGCTGCTGCTCTGTTGTGCCTAACAAAGTTTACGTTAATGCATAACTGATGCAGCAGGGTCGGACATGCGGTCCGGTCTGTATATGGCAGCAGTTAAATTATCTATTGAAGCAATAAAGCGGCAGTTTGTTTTATATAATCGCCTTGTCAATGGGAATTCGCATTCAAGTGGTTGTAGTGATAAGTTGGGTATTCGAAGGCATCCATGAGTTTTTAATTAATTTTCTAAGCATGCTCATATCAGTATATAGTAAGCTGTAACAGGTAATAGTGTTTAAATCATTTTTTTCTGCGGTAAATATAAAGCTGACAAGCAACATTTCGGTGTACGCGTTAAAATTACAGGATCCAAACAGTTACGATGTTAGGAAAAATAAGACCTTTTCACTTTGGTAAATATTTTGATTCGTTGCAGCTGTTTTTTTTTTATCTAACTGTGTTTTCTAACTGTGTTTTAACGAATTATGAAAAATACAGTGCGAAAATAAATTGAAATATAAAAAATTGAACAATTGGTCACGTTAAGCAGATGTTAGACACACTAAATTTGCTATATCGGTGTGAACCAGATGGAAAAAGGAAAAAGTTTGCAAAAATATCAAAATCACCAGTTTACCTATGGCAGATATATCATCTTGGGAAACATGGCCTTTGATCAATAACTTTACATTACATTCCACAAAAAAAAAGAACATCAAACAACGCTCTACGGAAATAATTACAGCAGCGTTTAATTTCCGTTTTGGTTCGCATCAGCTGAATCGCAATGTCCAAGAGCACAGTATGAATCGAAAACGAATGAACAACGTAAAACATAAACTCAACGATATTTTTCCCATTATGACAATAATTTCCTTTTCGGTACTGTCATAAAATAAGTAACTTGAACGTGAGACGGTCTCGTAGCTGTCTGAAAACCCATTAAATTGCCCTGATGTTCCATTAGAGGATTCCGTTGGAAGCAGATAAGAACTTATAGTTGACCAACATTGACTAACAGCTCACGAAAAAGTACAAAAATTTTCCAGACTGTACCTGAATGAAATCAATTACAAGTTGTGTGCTCATTCAGAGCTGTTATTACTGATGTTTACGGTTTGATGCTTTGATCCGAAGGGCTGAATGGTAGACTTGGACTAGCAAAGCATCACTCATTTACTGAAGTGGGAAGTTCTAGCAATAGAAAGAAGTTTATTTTCGACCACAATAAGGTGTCATAAGTCTTCATTCAGTCTCTTTTACTCCGGGTTAAACCTAATACTGCTAAATTAGTTTGTTTATTATCGTGACACATTTTTCTTTGCAACGTTTTTTAGTGTTACGTGTCAGAATTTGAAATGTGTTACTCAACTTTGGTTAGCAAGGAAAATATATTAATTGTGGATTTGAAATTTCCACCTTAAAAGAAGCCAGCTACAGTTTTTATTGCTTAAAAGTATTATTTAATTTTCGCGCCCCACGTGGGTCGATTTCCAAACGATATTTTTAGTGAACATGAATCTGGCAAACTATTTGAAATTAATGCACATAAAATGCATTGAATCAAGCTCATCACTATGCGATTTTTCAGCAGTATTACATAATACAATTTTTGTATTATGTTTATTATGTCCATCTGTAGGGACCATATGTGACTTTATACAATTGTAGAGCACTTTCGAGCTATTAATATGTACAAAAAAACTCATATAAGTTGGTATCGGATTAGCTATATTTTATTAGATAGGCAGGTGAAGCAAAGAAAACATTGCTTATGTATTTTCAACCCCAATTAAGGTCACATTTGTTTGATGTAAACAATATTCAATATTAGAAGCCTGAAATCATGCTCTCTCAATCTAAGATTTCAATTGAATCTATTGTTGCTTGTCTAAATCAAAAGGAACGCTCAATGCAAATTAGCTAACACAATACTTTATTAATAACAAGCTAAAATAATTTGATAGCTTCACAATGGCCAGATTTCCAATGCCCCAGTCTATTATCTGGCGAGTTCGTTGCCGCATTACAAGTACTCTTACCTTGACAAACCCAAAAAGTCAATGGTACAGAAACCGTTATGCCGTTATATGCACAACGACGAAGGAATCGATATGACTACAAATTGCCAGGCTGCTTATGTCAGGATTAACCTGGGTATTAAGGCATCGTGTAAACAATTCTTGTAGGTTGTCTAAAACCTGTTTGTTGCCTGTTAGATTATTGCACTGCGAATCGCTTTGCAAGGGCTAGGTCTTTGCGTTCGGCTGATTGTCGGCGTAATAATATGTAAATTGACTGCAGACAATCAAGGGCAATTGTACGGTGGCATGCATGCGTTACAGTGCGAACGATTTAATATGGTGCTGCAGATAATATGAGGGATTAAGTGGAGATTCCAGGACGTAGCCCGGATTCTCTTGATGGATAAAGTTATAGGCTTAAAACGGTTTTCACATTGAAATGACGGAGCCCGGCTCAGACCGTTTCAAATTAAGAGGAATTTTGATCGGTAAATAACTCATCATGCCGTTTTGAATCTAGAATAGGTAAACGTTCATAAATGCAAATCCTTCAATTATTCCTTTGTTTGTTGAGTAATCTGTGGTTATTTGATATGCATAGAAACGTGTTCTATGATAAGTGTATTTTATCCGAGGTGTTTGCTAGATTTTTGTAATTAATATGAAAAAGAGCGTAAATTTAAATGCGACTTAAACCTATCGTACTGTAGTAATTTAAATTTTCTGTACAACAAACGGTATTTTTTGTTAGATTGTGACGCTTTATTTGAATACAAATTGCATACGATATGCTCTTTGGATATGTACGTGTACTATCTTACGTATGCGTTAAAGAGATTTAAGTTCAAAATTTTTGCAGGGAAAATGCGCAGAAATTTCAATAGCAGTAAAGTTTTTAATTTGCACATTCTGTTCATTAAGACATGTTGTGTTTTGAAATAGTTAAATTTCAATGTTTTGGATGATAAATGATTTTGGATATTCGCATATACTCTTTGGTCATTGACACGCAGTATAACTTATGGGAAAGATCGAAATTATAGTACTTGAAAATACAATCACTATGAACCTCTAATTTTTGCATCTTAAATTGAAATAATGTAACTGATTCCTCTTGAGTTAGCCGCCTACAAAAAAGCGAGAATCGTTCCAGGTTTTTTTTACAATATTTTATAAATTTCTCATTTTATAAAACGCTCTGCATTCCATTTTAAAAACCGGTTATCTTCATTTTGTTTATTTTTACCAAGTTCAGTGCTTTTGATTCTGATAAATAAAGTTCAACATCAAATCAAACTGATTTCTTGAAACTGAAGTATATTGAGATAATTCCAACTCCGGTTTTTTTTTAATCTATTCCAATTCAGGTGTATTTTCATAAAAAACTGTATTGCTCAATCGCTGAGTGCTTTAAATTCAATTCAAATCGAAAGTTCGTGATGCTGTCATTCGCATTTGCTTGTCAGTTCAAATATTCATCGAAAATACATTTATTTTTAAATATCTGCTATACTCACCATGTCCGGTCATTCAGAATGCAATTTAATGAATAGCAGCAGTACTAGAATTCAAATTGGATTTAGCGGGACTTAGTTCATATTGAACTTCTTCTTCCTATTATAAGTGCTGAGGCTAGCAGTAGAAATCAAACCACCATTGAAAAACTCGTAGTCCTTAAAGGCACATAGCACCGTGATAGTTTTGTAAAGATTCATATAACTATAATTGCTACAGTACAAAACGAATTAACATTAACAAAAGTGTTTTACTGACCCGTCTGTTCTAACAGATTAGAAAAGGTCGTTCATTTTCCAAGGGATGTAACTACATATTTTGCGAGCATTTTCTTAGTTAATTTGTAGAATTAATTCTGTAGAATGGTGGATTGTCACATTATGCTTTTCGAGAGATAGTCACATGATGCTTTCTTATTTTGAATAAACACGAGAAGTGTTTATTCAAAATAAGGGCACCCTTAAGTGAAGTTTCACTGTAAACGTAACAATGAAAATAATGCAACTGTAGACACTTGAACAAAAAATAAATTGAAAATAATTATAACATCTTTGAGAGAGACTAAAATAAATTCATAGAATTGCAAACGATTGCTCAATTTGAGACACATCATTGAAGAAATCAGTCAATGCTCTAAATTTCAGAAGATCAATACAGAATGAACAAAATATTAAATGGACTCAAATGCTACCTGCACTCAGAAAAATTTCATCACTTAACATTTTTTTAGAATCACTTTAAATCAAAAGTTGAAACACTTTTAAATCAAAAGGGAATCTTATTTGAATTCCACTTTATTATAAAAATTTTATTTTCATATCAAAATGTTTCATCATTGAATGAAAAATAAAACATTAAAATAAGCAAGACTCACTTTGATACAACGTTGACTCACTTTTATACAGCGTTATTGAAATGAAGTGAGATTATTTGCATTAAAAAGAAACGTATATGGCGCCAAATCATATTTGACAATTTTTGAATCAAATCATCGACCTTCCTGAAAAATTTGTGATTTTTGAAAATAAATTCGAATTATTGATAAATTTTGACTTTTGTCCACCAAGTCAAATAAAATATTTCAAAATTCCGCGGTAAACAAGAACGGCAACCCGTGATGAAATTACCTCTATTTTCAGCACTCAAAACTTCTGTTCACGAGAACTGACGATCGGATAATGCGATCAATATGAAATTTACAGGACATGTTGGAATTTGCTAGGACCAAGTCTGATAGAAGTGATTTTGAAAAACGAGCAACACTGTGGCAGTGGTGCCATTTGGAAAAATCGCTGAGAAAAAAAAATTGTTTTTGGCCTATGGCTTCCGATTTAGCCACCAGATTTTAACGAAATTCACGCAATACGCTAAGATAGATTTCATAGAAATTTGGTTGAAAATTAGTATAGGGACGCCAGCTATGGCAATTTTTGTCTCCTAAATATTGTAAATTTGCTCAGGAAAATAAAGATTTTTTCCCTATAACTTCCGATGCAGTGACGAAATCAAAACGAAATTCATGTGAAAAGCATATCTTGTTGCGATTGTAATTCTGTAGGAATTTTGTTGAAAAACCGTGAAAGGGTTGCCAGCTATGATGAATTTCGTAAATTATTTACATTGCTTTATCGAGCGATGTTGTCATAAAATTTCCAAATGGGAATGATCCTGCAATAACAATTAACAACAAATATTTACGTTTCAAAAATTTAAAAAGTTTGGACGATGGTAACCCTAAAATTTAATTCACTCCTATAACTTACAGCGCAGCCATTCAATCGAAACGAAATTCATAGGCTGGGTTTAACACAACGTGAAGCAGCTATGGTGCTAGCACATGATTGCCAGCACCGGACAATTTCGTAAATATCGCACCAACAGATGCTTCCATTTTCTATTCATAAGCAAACCATTTACAATAAAATAAGCAACCGATATTTAAATGTTCCGAGTTTTGGAAATTTTATTGTTTGTTACTTGAATCTATAACCAAGTTTAATAGCTTATTGATCTGCATCATCCCCCTTCTATGGTAAGCATAATTTATGACAAACGACTTCGATTATATAAAAGCACTAAAAGATTATATAAAAGCAAAGCATCTAAGTTGTATATCTATATGCTTTTAGAATCGTCAAAAATTGGTGCAACTGCACCAAATTGTTTATATAATGTTATTTTATTTGAATAAAGCTCTTTGCCCTATAGCCTTCAGTACAGTCATGGTATCATAACGAAATTTATATGGCAAATTGAAATTATTGTAGACAATATTCAGTAGAAATCTAGTTTGAAAAACAATGATAGGGTTGCCAGCTATGATTGTTTTTGTATTTTTTGACATAGCTTTAGTAAGCGATTTTATCATAAAGTTGGTCTTGTAGTGAAAATAAAATAAAAAATAAAAATAATGCAGTAATCGGATCAATACGAAATTCGCAGAGCAGGTTGACTTCAACTTGAGGCAGATATGACTTATTTTTGGCTTCAGTGCTAGCAAAGGACTGCTAGTACGAGGTGTTTTTGTTAATTTTCGTACCAATAAATGCTTGCATTAAGTATTCACATCGCGAATATACAATATATAACAATATATATGACAATACATGCAATATATAATATATAAGACAATAACAACAATATAACAACAATATACAACAATACACTCAAAATCTGCACAAATCTTCTACTGTTCTTCGAACATTAGAATTTCTAGCGGTTCTGATGCCCTAGGGTTTTGAAAATACGCAAGTCCAATTAGTAAAACAAATCTTATTGTAATAACTTGCACGTTGATAAAAAATTTGAATTTGTGAGGGTCGTATATTTTATACAACTAAAGAGAGCCGTTGGGAGGCGGAACATTAATTTTATTTGACCAACCAAAGTCAATCGGCCAATTAAAGCCGTGATATAATAAGAGTTTCTGGAAAAATGAAATATTCCGGTTCAATTTAATGTTGCTCTGCATATAATTCACTAGAAGCCTGCTAAAAAATATCGTTCAGTAGAGTAAGTTTTTAAATGTCTTGTTTTTCAGATAAGTCATAGTACTTTATTCTGTAGCTGCATTTATTTTCAAATTCCTTCGTTTTTCAGCTTGATTTAATTTTATTCAATCGGGGGTTTGGAATTCAGTAGAGTGTTGATTTATTAGTTAAATTTAATTTGGTTGTTTTTAAACCGTCATTACAGGAAATTTCTAGGAAATTTCATATTTTGCATATAATTACCATGCAAAATAGTAATAATGGTCAGGATAAATCAACATTAAATAATTTCGTGAGAAGCCCACGTTGGGCGCGACCTATAAAAGTCTCTAAATATATTCAAAACAACGGAAACAGAAAAAGGTTAAGCGTGTATCGAAAGGGAACAATTTTTAAAGCAAACTATCATCACAATAGGCTCTTGAATACACCATCAATAATAAGCTGTTTCTGATCTAGGAAATAATAAGTGTCATTTTCGAACACCACAACTACTACCGCAGTAATTTTAGGGGTGCAAATTGCACTTGATTCTATTGCTAAATAACAATAGAGACGGGGTGTGAAAGAATATTGTGGAGCATTTGTTCCCATGCCTCTGATACCAAAACCCGATTTTCATAGATTTCAGCCAAATATATTCAAAGACAAAACGCTTTTAACGCTAAGGTACATTGTAAATACAATAATGAGCTATTTCGTGCAAAAGAAGGTGATCTAAGAGTGTTAATGGAGCGGAAAGTAATAAAGAAACAAAATGTACATGATTTTCCTTCATAATTTTATTGGTTAGACTCTGGCAGCAATATTTAAAAAAACTTTTTTTAAAAAAAAGTATGTACTTGTGTTTATTCTCGGGAAATTTCCTATAATGTATCCAGCGAAGCTTACTGTTTTAAAATGAGGAATTCCAATTTACAGTTGAAATAATTAATTGCCTCCCCCTACCCTAAGCAAATGTTCATTTCTGCATTTCACTAGGACTTTCTAAATTCGATGCAACTTACATGGATGCAAATACATATGTCAAAACGAACACATTTAGCCTTGAATCAACAAATCGGATTCGCTTACAAAAGGCATTAAGCATAATTAATGATGTCTAGCTCTCTGTTTAGAAAGTACCGAGTCAAGGTCAATACCTCTTTCAATCGCAGTCAGACACGCGAATTCCAAACTACCAGCTTTCAACCACTGAAATTCCAACCGGTGAATAGAGTATGCAAAGTTAATGAAACATCGTTCGAATGATGAACGGTTGGTTGAATACATTTGCTAATACATTAAGTTAATACATTAAGTTCTCGGAACGGAAGAAGCTGATTGAATGTTTCTGTGCAGGCAAGGGTTGAAATATGTAAGTTGACGCCACAAAATTTACCTAAACTGATTTGCGAGGTATCGAAATGAAAATGTGTTGAAATATACATACATACATGTGGATGTGTAGTGCTGAAGTAAAATTTGTGAAGCCCTTCAAAACTATAATTTTTGAATAAATTTCAAACAACAATAATAGTCTCTCTCATATTTTTAAAATCAATTTTGTCAGTGTGAGCAATAAGCAAAAACAGTATTTTTAATCGGATATGCATATGTATGATACACTCAGCATAATGCAGCATTAATATTGTATGTATGTATGTACTTATGTGATATACCCTCTATTGTAAGTACACTCTTATATATATGTATAGGTATGTGATACGCTCGAAATTAATTTATCTCAGCAATAACGTTTTACCGTACGCTACGAAATATACATATACCTTCCTTCCTACATCCTTCTAGGATATTATGCATTTACCGCTTAACCAGCTTTGAACTTTTTCCGAACATTTACCCGCTGGAAAACATTAGCATATTAAAAAGTTCCCCGAAAGACCTGAAATGAAGTCCGCAGTTCATCATATTCTTCTCCATTTGGGATTAGCTCAAGGCTTGTACATCATTTAAGTAGTAGAGGAGAGATGGAAAAGCATTTGATTGAGAATTTAAAATTATTCAGCCCATCATTGAATTTCAGTAAAACAAAATTTTTCGGGGAGAGATTTCGCTAAGGTTTTGTCTTAAATTTTCTAAGACTGAAAAACTTGAAAACAAAGCGAAAAGATTTAAATTTGTTTATTATTTTTACATAGTATACATTTTAATGTTTCAATTAAGTTTTCAAAACTTTTCCAAATAAATCCCAAAAAACCTTCAAATAACATTTTCCCCTGCAATTCTTATATCAGCTCCGCGAATTAAATTTTTCGCGATGTCGTCGTAAACATGTTTGGCGTTCACGATGAAAGCATACGACTATGGGGTTTAGCAATTTTCTAATGAGAATAGGGATGAAAACGGAATTTTTCCCTGCTGAATATCCATATACTTGTCTATCGTGTTGTTGAAAATGTGACAACAAAAATACTGAATCATATTACTGAGCTCATGTGAATGTTTAGAGTTAATTTGCAATGATGGCTTTGGATCCTTCGAATTGAAGTTTGCAGGAACTATGTATGTTGTATCGACAGTGAGCTTTGTAGAGATGAGTGATGTGTTTTAAAAACTAAGTAGTGTCTTTATTTGTTGTATGTTAATTAGCGAAGCATTAAGGATTATATCTTTTCGTTTTCAAGGTACTTGTTCAAACAAAAATTCATGCGTTGTTCAAAAAAGTGTTGCTATGACGGACTAAACATTGCCAAACTATCGACAGTGCAGCATAACTTAACTAAGGTGGCATAGTAAGATCCTGTTCAACGTGCCTTTTTCCAACCGATTTACTGAATTCAACGTAGTTGTTTGGACGAATAGCAACCTTCAAACTAAGACACGCTAACAACACTGCTATTAAACGCAATATATAAGTGAAAGGAAAAGATAAATTCTAAATTATAATAAAGGATTATTGCCTATGTTAAGACATATTGTTGTATGCATATGGACACCGGGGCTTCACATATCCGAAAATCAACCAGAAAATCTAACGACAGAGAACTAGAAAATACTAGTGTGTTGATTTGCTGTCTAGAATCGATGAGACCTCCAAACAAGTCTTTAAATAGTCTCGTGACAAATAAAGACAGCCAGTCAGTTCGAGCCTAGCACTCGAACAGAGAAGACGTAGAGCGACTTGAGCGATTTGATCATTAGCGAGCGACAGCGAATAGCAGAGACGAAGAGCGAGTCGAGCGATTGCGACGTTGTCGAGCAGGCAAGTGATTAAGACGACTCGAGCAGCCGAAAGATTTGGACGAAGAGCGAACGAATTACACAAGTGACCGGCAGGCGATGAGGAGCTATCCCAAAGGGCAAGTTCAATTTAACCGAGCAGGTAGCAGTGTGGCAGCAGAGGTCGAAAAAGAATAATAAGCAGAGAATCAGCGGACATTAAAGCGAGCAGATAAGAAAAAGGTTAGTAATTTCAACGTTATGGTGGTTAAACGTTTAAAAAAAAAAAAAAAATTTAGATATATATATATATATATAAATATATATTAAAACAATTTATCAATCTTCCTCTTATTAAATTATCCTTCCTGTGCTGAATTTGATATGACTAATTACGAGAGGTCGGAGACACACTCCGACCTTAATCCTCCTGAAATAATAGACAAAGACAGTATTATTTTAAGCCTTCGAGCAGATCTAGCTCAACAGGCCCAGCTTATTGAGGGCATCAAGTTCGAACTTGAACAGCAAAGATCTCAAAATGCAGATCTGAAGAAACTGCTGAAATCCCTTCAAAACTCCCTGGTAGGCCCCAAAAGAGTAAAAAAAGTTAAGAAGGCCAATAAAAACAAGGTGGTTATCGGTACCCCAACCAAGAGGAAGAGGACCGAAAATAGTAGTGACTCTAAAACTGTAGATTCATCCGATGATGAAAGTAACCTCTCAGAAACTCCTGACGTTAACAACGTCGAAATGGAAGAATTCCCGCCACTTCCTTCACCAAAACCAGTAGAAAAAATTACACTCAATTCAAAAAATACAGTGTCCAAGCCACAAAATCCTTCAACCGGTGGAAAGACTGTACCAATCATTCTCCGCCAGCCTGAGAAATGGTTACAAGTAGAAAGAGAGTTTCGTAGACTGAACTTCAAATTCACGTCTGCAAAAAAGATCTATCTAGGAGTCCAGATAAGTCCCGAATCAATCAAAGACCACCGAAACATGACCAAATTCCTAACCGAGAGGAAGATACAATACCATACCTATCTCCTCCCTGAGGAGAAAAACCTGAACATCATTATCAGGGGCCTACACGGCATGCCTTCTGAAGAAGTAGTAGAAGATTTGGAAGCACAGGGCTTTCATCCAATTGAGTGTTTCTTCCTGAAAACAAAAACAGGAACGTCCAAATTATTGAAAGTATTGTTGCCCAAAAATGAAACGGGTATTTACAATATTTGTGCTATTTGCCACCTACTAGTTCAGGTAGAAACCCAAAAACCTAGAAAAGGTCAAGCACAATGCCATAATTGCCAGCAGTTTGGACACTCGTCAAACAACTGCCACGCGCAACCAAGATGCGTGAAATGTGACGGTCTTCATCACTTCAAGTGCTGTCCCAAAAAACCCGAAGAAAAAGGAAAATGCGTGAATTGTGGAGGAGACCACCCACCAAGCTACAGAGGTTGCCCTCGTAATCCCCAAAACCTCAAAAAAACCTTCGCTGAAATCGCGAAAAATCAACCCCTCCAACAACAACCACAAAACCAACCAACCCCCAAGCTCAGATAGGGAAAACAAGTGCGATCCACAGCACAGGGCAAATGGATCAGCTGTTCGCTGGTATACAACAGCAATTCCAGCATATGATGCAAGACATGATGGCCAAAATGGTCCAAAGCATATTCAATGCACAATCATCCCTCCCAACGTCAAGCGTCGCCTCACATTATGCTAGGAAATAATCAGAGACCAATCTCCATCATTTCTTGGAATGCCAACTCTCTTATCAACAAAAGGGGAGAGCTAACACAATTCCTGCTTGATCACAGAGTTGACATCATGCTAATCCAAGAAACTTTCCTGAAACCCTGTCATCAATTCCGCATTCCCAACTACACTCTCTATCGCAATGATAGATTAAATGGAAGGGGAGGCGGTACAGCAGTCCTCATTAAAAATATAATTAATCATCATAGTACCCAAATTCCCATACTACAAGAACTCGAAGCAACAGCAATCAAAGTGCTAGGGAACGCTCTCGAATTCGAGATTATTTCAGCGTATAAACCACCAAGCTCAAAAAACTTCATACCTGATCTTGAAAAACTATTTGACCATCAACGGCCACTCTTCTTAGCAGGGGATCTCAATGCACTACACAGTGACTGGGGTGCGAGAAGAAATAGCAGAGCTGGGACCATGCTATGCAAGTTTGTTGCAGACAATCACCTGGCCTTACATACCCCTAGTGAACCAACACGCTTTGGGCCGCATTCAAGGGGAACAGTACTGGACTTAGCAATATCAAAAGATATGCATTACCACGTATCCATAACAGTGCTCGATGAGCTACCTTCAGACCACAAGCCAGTTCTCTTCACCATTCAAGAGATTCACATCGACAACCCCTTAAGACTCCGAAAATCCATAAATTGGGAAAGCTTCCATAACACACTGGCTAACATATCCTGTCCACTAGGTGTAGAAAACACTAACATAGACGCCATGAACAGCACATTAACTGGAAAAATACAGCAGGTCCTTGAAGAAAATACCTCAACCACAACGGTAACAGGAAACAGTCCATATGAGCTTCCAGGGTATATAAAAAATCTAATTCGAAAAAGAAATAGAATTCGAAGGAGATCTAGAAGTTCAGGAGATCCAAACCTCAGAAGAGAGTCCAATCGAATCACGAACCTCATCCGGCTGAAAATATATGAATTCCAAAACGAGCAATGGGGCAACTTCCTAGAAAGTCTTGAGCCAGGGGACAATAATTTCTGGAGGCTAACGAAATATTTCCGAAAAAACTCTAAAGTAGCGAAGGTACCTATTCACGGTACACAGGGACTCCAGTACTACAAGGAAGGAAAAGCGGAAGCCTTTGCAGACACACTAGAGCTACAGTTCCGTGAAAACATCTTTTCAGACGAAGATTCAGAAGAGGAATTATTCGAGAGGAGAGTACTTAGGGTCAGTAATCGTATTCTAAATTCGACAGCCCCCCCCCAACTACATCATTTCAGAAACTAGTACTCAGGAGGTCAAGGACACAATAAATGGGCTCAAACGCCGCAAAGCTCCCGGCCGAGATGGCATTAATAATGACTGCCTAAAACGCCTACCCGATAATATTATTCAAGCCATTGCTGATCTCATAAATACAATGTTCGAAAAACATGAGTACCCCACAGCCTGGAAAATGGCAACAATTACAGTCATCCCCAAACCTGGGAAAGACCTTACTTTCCCACAAAACTGGCGACTTATTAGTCTACTCAGCTCTATAGCAAAAATTGCGGAGAGAATCCTTCTCTCGCGCCTGTGTCAGGAAATCTCCAACAGGAATATAATCCCTGCCGAACAGTATGGTTTCAGACCGAATCATTCCTGTGAGCTCCAACTTGGAAGAGTAGCGCAAGGCATTATAACTGGATTCAACCAGACAAAATCAACGGGGCTTATTATGTTCGATGTATCCAAGGCATTTGATAAAGTCTGGCATGCAGGACTTATCTTCAAAATGCATGAACTCCAAATCCCTCTCCCACTTATTAAGACCATTGCGTCTTTTCTCACAGGCAGAAAATTTCAAGTTCGAGTTGACGATCACCTCTCGAACGAGCGGCTAATTGAAGCAGGCGTCCCACAAGGATCTCCTCTCTCACCCATATTATACACATTGTATACAGCAGATATACCCACCCAACCAAACAGGAATACTAAACTAGCCCTATTCGCAGACGATACGTGTATATTTCATACATCCCGATCAGCACAGATCATCTCGTCGAGTCTACAAAACTCAACTAATCTACTCTTAAACTATTTTCGAAAATGGAAAATTAGAATCAACCCCGACAAAACACAAGCAATATTTATCACAAGACGAAGAAGACGGCAACCAACAACTATACAGGTAGACGGACAAGAAATAAGTTGGTCAACAACAGCAAAATACTTGGGACTCACATTCGACAGAAGCCTTAATTGGAAAGAACACATTAGAAAAAAGAGAGCTGAATGCACTTACAAAATCAATTCCCTGCTTCCCATGCTTAAAAACAAAAGGCTCAATGGAAAAAACAGACTGCTCATCTACAAACAAATTATAAGACCCACTCTACTATACGGTAGCTCAATAATTCAACAAACATGTAGAACCCAGAAACACCAGCTCCAAATCTGACATTTCCCTTCGTAGGATCTTTCAATTTCCATGGTACGTAAGAAATAAAGACATTCACAAAGACTTAAGAATTGATACAATAGACAAATACATACGAGATAAAGCACTGAAACTTTTTGACACAATAGACCGACACTCAAACCCCACCATGAATCATCTTCAGCTCAGGAATGATACAAACAAAACTTACCCCGATCTAAGGGATCTTATTTAATTACAATGTTAAACGTTTAACCAAATTTTGTTGAGATGCTAGCCGAGTGAATAAAACACTCGCCCAGAAAAGGGAGCAAAGGTGCTTAGCACCAGCTCCAGGAAAACAAAGTTCTCAGTAAAGACAGCCAGTTATTCACCACAGTTTGAGCCTATCTCTCGAACAAAGAAGACCGACAGTCAAGCAGCAGAGCGACTTTGTCACCAAACGAGCGATAAATATCAACCAGGTAGCGTCGAGCAATAATAACGTGCCAGGTGGCAGTCCTCATAATTAGCCAAGTCTTCGGTGGCGGGCATTGGCTTCAATTTTGAGCGATTCAAATGGATTTCTCCATTAAGGACTTCCTATAAAATCAGCAGTTTAAATCAAAGGTTTGTTTTCAGCTCTCTTGATTAGATTTACTGTGTGTGAGTAAAAATTGTTCTACATACGGTTAAATTTAAACATAATTTTTACGTACGTAAAACCCACTTTGCAGTTGGCTTGTATAAGTTTGCGGCGTAAGGTTCAGATGATTTTGAAACTTGAGGCACAATGAGTGACTCGAAAGAGAGTAACTCTTAAGGAAAAGGTGCTCTGCACGGCCAGGAGTCGCTAAATTCACACTTAACTAAAGGAATTAACAAAAAACTCAGCAAACTGTTAGAACAGCTTCAAAAAAACTACGAAGAACTGACCGAGCAACGCCATCTGAATCAAGAACTGGCCAAAAGAAATGAAGATCTGCTGAAAAAACTCTGCAAATTTTTTTTCCAATATAAAAACAACACTACACCAATACGTCTATATGAGCTCAGCCCCGCTCAAATCAAAATTGATTTGGAAAGACAAGGCTTCCACCCTATTGAGGTCTTTTATTGGAAACCCAAAAAAGATCCTTCCAAACTCATCAAAGTATTCCTTCCAAGCGAAGAGAAAAATATCTACAACGTTCAGGCTATTTGTCACTTAATGTACCAAATTGAACCTTAAAAACCTCGAGCAGGTCAAGTGCAATGCTACAACTACCAGCAGTATGATCATTTAACCAAGAACTGTCACGCCCAGTCCTGGTGTGTCAAATTTGATGGGCTTCACAGCCACAAATTCTGCACTAAGCAGCCTGAAAAAAGCCGAAATGTGCCAATTGTGGCGGAGAACACCCCGCGAGCCATGGAGGTTGCGCCAAATACCCGATAAAGATTCGAAAATCTTTTGCTCATGTAGCCAGTTTCATCACCTCCCCCAAAAAATATTAGCAATCTAGGAAACAAAGAAATACCTATAAGTGATAAATCAGCGACTCCCGTCAACTGCCCGGACCAAATTGGGCACTTTCTCCCCATCATGCAAGAACAACTCCATGCAATGATATGGTGGCAAAAATGATCCAGGGTTTGTTCCCCACCCAACCGTCAACAACACGTACTCCCTTTACTCAAGCGAAATGAATCGAGCAAATCGAGTATTCATCCTTTCGTGGAATGCGAATTCCATGCTGTCAAAAAAGGTGAACTAATTCAATTGTATTCAATATTGTTCTGATATAAGAAACCTTTTTGATACCAAGACATCAACTACAAATCCCGAACTATCACATTTACAGAAATGAATAATTAACTAGTAGGGGAGGAAGCACAGCAGTGCTCATGAGAATACATATTATCCATAATGTTATTCAGATCCCGACCCTCAGTAGAATGGATGCAACGGCCCTTGAAATTGATTCAAGTTTCCTCAAATTTTCGAAGACCTTCGTGCACTATTCGATATCGGAGGCTCTATCTTCTTAGCAGGAGATTTCAATGCTTTCAATCGCGCATGGGGATCAGTAAAAAATAACCAAGCGGGGAAAGAACTTTATCGCTTTGCTGCAGGTAGTGTTTCGTGTTTGCATATTCCCGATGAGCCCACTCTCTTCGGCCTTATCTAGAGTCATGTCTTAGACATTGGCTTATCCAAAAATATAAATCAGAGTGTGCTTATAAATGTATTAGATGAGCTCTTCTCGAATCACAAGCCAGTGCTTTTTCAAATTGAAGATATTTTCATTGACTCCCCAATGAAGTGGAAAATAACTACAGATTGGCAAGCCTTCCGGACTTCGCTGTCTAATGAATGCATCCAAGTGCCTGAAACGCTGTACGTCGAAAATTGGATTATTTCTCAGCTGCGATTTCTAATCCATTCTCTCTTGTTTCTTTGGTCTTGTAGTAATTTTCGAGTCCGAGAAATATATAAGAAGTGCGTGTGACAAAGATCGAACATCGCCAGAGAATCAATGACAGGAGAAGCCCCAAAATGTGAGGAGTGCAGGGGAAATGGATATTTTAGGTGTAATTGGTGTAAGAAATGGAAGGATGGAGGAGAAATGGAATGGAAGTGGAATATACCTAAAAAATTTACACAGCTACAACCATCATCCGAAAAATTGTTAACATCGGAATTCTGAAATAAAAGAACACCCCTAACGTGAAAGCTCCAAGATGTATGAGCCCAATTACTGTCAAAGTCAATTTGAAAATCACTCCATTCTTTGTAAGTATTTCAGAATAAAAAAAAACAAGGAAGAAAGTAAAATTTAATCAGTTAAAATAATACAATTGAAAAAGATGTGATAAATTATGTGGGCAATGTTAAGGCTCAAACCAAGCTAGAATTGGTCTATACCAATCAAAATTTGAAAATGGTGGATGATCGACCATTGAAAGAACATCAAAGTTGTTACGTTGAAACAATATGGGCCAATGAATGTCCCCGCCTGGTTCGTAGAAACGTATGGAAAAGAAATACAGTCTTCCCCGGGGAGAACTGAACAATCGCGACCGTTCCGCCACTTTACTCAGTAGGTAACATGTACCTACCACTCATAGGTTGATTGCGATCGTAACATCAATTCCTGCTTCTGAAGATCATTTGGTTAAGGTAATTTCTATCAAGGCGACAGATGGTTCGTGTGAGCCTGAAAGTGCTGACGGTGCAGCTGTTGCAAAACTACAGAACAATCATAGTGATTGTCCTGATAACAGAGCAAGAAATACCTGACCAAATAATTCTCCTATCCGCAAATTCAGATACTAAGCTGAATGTTGCGATCGTCTATGTTTCCCGCATCGAACCAAATCGGACGAGACGATCGGCAGCCAACTATGTAACGAGAAAGCTACAAGATAATGAAGACCAGGTCGATTTGAAATTACAGCCAACTTACAAGCTGATCGACGATGCGTTCATTTTGATACGACGATACAAGAACTTGTCGCAATTCATCGAAAACTCCCACAAATGGGCAGCGGACTATGAAAAGTGTTCTTACCATAATGAAAATTCTGTCCTCGACCTTTGTGGCAAGACCATTCGTGGCAGCTTCCATTATAATAACCTATCAGATTGCGTAACATATCCGCTACCGGCGAAAATTCATAATCCTCCAATCGCAGAAGCCAAGATGGAACATTAATTTGGAAAGAAGCAAATTCCTCACAAAGCAACGGATTTCGGGTAACAAATATAGACACTTATCTGATAGCCACAACTTCCACCGCAATATAAATTCCTGATTTCCTACAGCACGTACGTGGAAAACCCTTATCTGGAACGTCAGACATACATCCTAGTGCCTTCCCAAAGTATTCTTTCGCCGAAACAATTAGTGGCCAGGCCACTAGAAGGGTTAAGGATGAACGAAAAAGTAATTTAGTACCCCAGCTAAATATACCAATTTGAAAACGTCAACAAAGCCCAAAAGGTTAACACCGCATATGTTAATTCAACAAAGTGGGCTTCAAATCGTACCGCATGTGTTGAGCAAAGTGTATCGCATGCTGGTGAGATGCGGGAAAAGTACCGGAGGGCAAATGAAAAAACAGCGGGACATGATCTCAAAAGCTGATCATTCAATGCCCGACCGAGGAAAGTTACAGTTGAAAATTCCAAAACAGGTCACCAGTGGAATTAGATACTTCGTCAGAACGAGGTGACCAGTGGAAATTAGATACTTTGTCCGAACGAGGTGACCAGTGGAAATCAGATACTTGGTCCGAACCGGTGAACAGTAGAAACCAGATTTTTTGTCCGAACGAGGAAAGGAGTCCCTCTACGCACGTGTTGAGATACTGGTGAATAATTCCAGCGTGTTTTTGGACTGCAAACGGACTGCGACCATTCGAATAAGGACCGTTATCATAGATACCATCTAATTCGTGCGTCTGCAACTGACAAAAAACATCCTGCTCTGACGAGGATTCGAACCTACGTTCCAGCGTGGCTCACCAGCGAAACGACCGAAACCGCCAATTTGGGTCAAGTCAGCAAACATCTCAACGGCTCCGTAGTGCAGAGGTTAGTGCGTCCGACCGGGGACCGGACGGTTCGTGGTTCAGAATCCCACCCGAGCTGATGAGATTTGGACAGTGAATTCTTTGTACGAACGAGGAAAGACAGTCGACGAATCTGTCCGTGACGAGACTAGCCATGTCTGAACTGGAACACGGTCGGAATCGAAGTCTATCTTTTATCTGTTTCTTTTGGTCGACGGAAATGATGAAGATTAGTGCCACAAATTATTAAGAGGGACATTTGTTTGGAGTAGACTTAAGTAGAAATTTTACACTTTATTTTCTTTTCTTATTTTTCTTTCTTTTGATTTGGATGTAGTATCTTTAGCATGCTTTTACATATATTTAGCTTGATTTTACATACATTTAGCTTGATTTAGTTTATTATAAGAAATCTGGATGGGTAGAGTGGTTGTATATCGCGCTAGAACTGAAGGTTAACTAAAAGTTTATTACGTCTATAAGCGTTTATCCGGATTGTAGCTAAATTTGGTGAATAAATCAAAACAAAAACACAGAAAGGATCGATATTCGTGATTTAATCAGCTCCTTCAGGGGCTAGTGGTCGCGCGACTTAAGGACGCGGACGGGGCTCCGTACAGTGCCCCACTGACGCTGACGAGCCGTAACCTCACTCGACGGCTCTATTTGGGTGAGTTGGGTGAGTGAGTAGCGCGCGCCCCATCTCCATTGAGCATCCCGGGACCCAAACGGACCTAGCTGGATGTCAATACCACCCGAATAGGCGGGGTGGGTAACAAAGTTAGATATATAATTGAATAACATTGCAAATAATTACAGATGAACTGTATTGCCAACAATTAGATAGATCATATTCTGAATTGTTGGTAAAATGGTCAGCTTTGATCAATAGAAAAGAAATCTTATTGACTTGATAATCCTTCTTAACATGATACCGCAAGATTAACTGAAGAAAAAAATTGGTAGGTGGGTTGGTAAGATCTGCGTCATCCTCCCTGTTCTTTTGACATAGCGCTTTTCGACTATTTGTTTCGATCCATGGAAAATTCTTTAAAGGATTAAAGTTGTAGAAACATCGATGATGTGCGAGCTTATCTAGAATAATAGAATAATGTTTTTCATCAAAGTCGACTGAATTTTGTAAAGAGGAAATTGAGTTTCTTTCAGCAAGACGACAAAATGTTATAGATAACGACGCAGATTATCTTACAGACTAATTGTACAACAAAACACAATAAAATTCATTTGCCTAGTTGCCGTAGAAACAATTATTATATATAAAAATTATATAGGAGTTTATATATACATATATTAAACTTAGAATTTTGCTCTTTTGCCCTTTTTTGATCACTTTTCTGCTTTTCTGCATTTAATTGAATTGGCTAAGACTAGTAAGCGTATTCATAATATCACGCATTTGAAAATGCAAATTCACACATATTCAAAGCATCCTTTTCAATCGTCCCGACAGTATTGTGCAATATCCTGAATACTTGTCTAACATTAATATTCTGATTTTTCGAACATACCCAACATTTTCCTTTCACGAGCCTATTTACAAAACAGACCGATATCTAGGACGCGACGACGTGCACAAGTAACTTTAGTTTATTTACTGCGATCTCTTGAGCACTTTCTACCATCTTCATAGGAATTTTCGAAATATTTCAGACAAAGGCTTGGCTCACTCGACGCATCGAAATGCTCCGCATATTCGGGTGTAGAAACTGATTTTTTTTTTAATATGTAGCAGAAGTTCCAACACGATTAGACAGCCCTTCGACAAGAATTATGCAGAATATTTCGGTTGAAAGTACGACGAGCTCAACAGGGTGTAAATTGTTTGGATTTTGTATTAGGAGCTTGTTTGAAATGAACTTAAGTGTAGTTAAAAGAAAAAATTATGTTAAAATTGTAGTACACAGCTCAGTATGCAGTTCGGGTAAAATGCTGTTTTTCACATAAATTTTACTAGAGATAAAATAGGAAACAAAAATTTAGCTAATGATTCCACCAAATCAATATGGAGTTTCGAGAAAAAAACTGAAAAGTAATAATAAATGCCACTATATAAATTTAATTATTTTACCAGATTTTTTAATGTCCGATGCGTTGAAATGGGAGTAAAAGTTTGACATCTGTCTAGAGCGAAGCTGTCATCATCAATTTGTATGTAAACTTCATAGTTTTAAACACTATCTTTTTTTGTATCGTGGAAATATTTTACATTAATTTCACTTTTGTGACAAAAAAAAAACACATTTGACAATATATTTGTTGACTGCCGTTTCATTAGCTCATAAATTCACCATTGTGGAGAACACAATGCAATTTCTTTGGGTTTATGATTTTGCTGCATTTTTCCTACCAAATCCCCATACTTGGCTTAATATTCTAAAATTACTTTGTTATGCAACTAAGGCCATTCAGTAATCAATTTTCAGGCCACGTGGAATATCCAAGGTCTGATTAATTATGCATGTATCTGCATACTGTCGTTTCGTATTCTCATCCTCCTATTTTTCATAAACAACTGACTGTTGCTGAGCCCATATAGCTTTGTTTATTTTGAAAAATTCACACATCATATACCTATAGTATGTATGTATGTAAATCGAATAAACGTTTTCTGAACAGAAAATGAAATCAACTGTCCAAATTGCTCCGTTCTTTTAGTTTCGTTGATGTTACGCTAGCGTTATCGTCTGGCCTAAGCGCTAATACTATTGCTCGACATTGTTCTCATCTTGTTTTAATTGCATTTAATCCGACGTTTAGGTCCTTACCGTTCCTTTCCGGGTTCATCCGGAACGGCAAAACTATAACAATGCTTCTTATGTAGATCCCATGTTCAGTTTGCCGGGATAGTAAAAGAATGGCGTAAAAATGACAACAGCAACATGGAAAAGTTTTCCAGTCAAACCTCATTTTCTAATGGCATTCGACTAACTACAATCCGACCACCTAAACGGTCTAGTCGACCGAAGTTGAAAGGACCTTCCCGGAACCGAGCAGTCAACCGACTGTGCTCTGTGGAAAATTAGGAACATAAAAAAGCTAAAAAGCCGTCCGAAAGGAAAACTTTAACGTGTAATTATGTTAACTACTTCACTAATTAGACTCATTAGGATACCGGCGCCGTGAAGTGAATAAAAAAGTGAAACTTTGTCCATTACCGGTGCAGGACACATTTCCGAAACGAAAAATTCCGTAACGGAAACACAAAAAGACTACCTTTCGCCATCTATGTTTAGACAGGACATTAACGTAATGTACATACTCCGTCTGCCCGCCTATACCTTTCGGTGCTAAGCCTGAAAATGCCCAGGTACTCTGAAGGGCCAAGAAGTAGGCCGGCATCTGCTGCTGCCTAATCAGCCTATTAACCAAACGTTTCCCAGATACACGTAGGTGGATTACAGAGGATAGAAGCAGCAATAATAGTAGCAACAAAGCAAATTCAGCAAGTCTTTCAGGGCTGATAGAGGAAGGATATTTGAGATTGTTATCAGTGATAAATAGTGTGGATGGCACTAGGAGATGCTAATTCCGTATACGGTCACAAGATACTTGCTGAAGTGGCCGACCCAGTTGCAGCGTATGGAAAAGTTTATCATCAGCATTCAATTATGCGCAACTGCTTGTTGTCTTGGAACGGAAACTCATGCCCCAGCATAAAGTTTAGCGGAAGCAAAGAATTGATGTATTCTCATTGCTTTGCATGATTGGAAGTTGTTTTGTTTTTTAATCGAATATGCTGGATATAATTAAATCGGACACCAACAAGTATAATGAATAGAAGTTTGACGTCAGTATGAGATGGTGTTAGTTTAGAAGGAATTATTATTTATGATGATTGACATGTAGCCAAAATTGAAGAGGTATTTGTTTAAAATAAAATACAATGCATAGAATAACCATTCACACGGGAATAAAGTACAAATAAATATGTTTGTGATATTTGAATATTATTTGTGCAGCCTTAATTTCTTTTAATTTTTTTCCCAAAAACCAGAATGGTTATGTATTTAATGCAATGAAATGCAAATTAGAATTACGTGAATCCAATAACGCCCTTATTGCACTTAGTGCTTCCTACACCTTGTTTGCACTTAGGGCTTCGAGAAGCAAGCCAATCTTAGCTGATTTTATAGGTTTTGTGAGAATGGCCTTGAGGGCAGGCACTTAGGAGAAGAAATTATATTTGATACAATTGTCCGTAATAATAACCTTGTAGCTAATGAGAGTCTAGAAAATATTTAAAGAGAAGAGTTCATAAAATAAACTGAAAGAAAAACTTTTCCCATCTGATTAAACTTGCCTGCAGATTGGAAATTTCTAATTCTCTTCGTGAGAACCTGCAGGACACCAATGAAATAGTTTTTTTTCCAAGTCAAACTGACTTTCACCTAATACCTCAGCTAATGTTTCGTCGGGGGATGCTTTCCTTTCTAAAAACATTTATAAGCCAGCAAGTGAACAAATAGACCAGTCGTTGGTGACGTTTATGCTGCCAGTTGTTTCGAGACTTGAAATGACTTTCGCTTATTTCTATTCTCCTTAAATGGAACCAATATCCAAACATCCTGTAAGAAAATAAAAACATAGAACAAGATCGACTTTTCGTTAAATTTTTTTTGACAAAGTCAGGGAAATAATTTTCACATACTGTCTTGGGTCCTAGACCAATTGAAAGGTCTAATAGATCTACCAACTTTGAAAAGCTTGTATTGCTACTTAGGCTTATAAATATTTTATAAAATAATTTCAATATGAAGGCTCCATTCCTACAGTGGTAAACTTTAATCATTCTAGTATTTAATGAAAACTAAGGCCTGCAGGCTACAGTATGGATACTTCTCTTAAGGCTCTTTTAACTTTTTTTGGTTGAACCTTTTGAACCGGCATGTACGCATCAAATACTGGGCAACCAACCGAATTCAATGGAGCCAATTTTTTTTTATAAGGGGGAGACTGAAAAAAGTCCAGTACTACCTGACCTTAGAGAGAAGGTTTTTGATGGGTCAAGAGTATTTGTTTTCAGACTTTTTATTAATATATTTTTTTATTTATTTATTATCCATTGCGCCACAGATATTTTTCAATTACAGTGTCAAGAATGGAAATAAAACATGATAAAAAAAGAAATATAAAAAATAATTAAATAATTTAAAACAAAAAACTAAAACTAAAACTAGGGTTAAATTGCAATTCAAGATAGCATTTTCAATACATTTTTCCAAGAGGACCAAGCTTAAAAGTATTGTGCATTCTAGGGAGACAAAAAAAGGCGAATGAAAAAAGACCAGAATACTAAAGAGACAAATAATTGATTACAAGTGGAAATGTCGGTTAATATATACGAACAATGAAAGACAAAGTTAGTAATCCTAGAAGGTGTGGCTGTGATAGTCATGACGTGAACATCAAATTACAATTTAGAATCAAACACCACGCCAAGGTCTTTAAAATGCTGAACAACTGAAAAACAAACACCAGACAAGAAATAAGAGAACACATGTGGAGTATTTTTATATGCGAAAGACATCTGGTGGCACTTCAAAATATTTAGTGGTAAGAAAATGTGTTGTCATCATAGACTAAGGGCAAACCAATCACCTTGCGATTGGTGATAATCATCCGCAGACTTGATTGTCATGTATAATTGTAAGCCATCTGCATATAAAAGACAAGATTAGTTGATATCAGAAGGAAGGCCATTGATAAATAAAATAAAAAGTAAGGGCCCTAGGATAGACTCTTGAGGAACTCCGGATGCGGAATATATAGGAGAAGAAATTGAACCGTTTAAAGTGACTTTGCAGGGACGACTATGAAAATAGGAGGAAAACCAGGAGAGGAGGGGACCAGAAATACCAAACCCATTAAGTTTATTGAGCAGCAGATTATGGTTCAGAGAATCAAAAGCCTTCGAAAAGTCCGTATAAACTACATTAAATTGACGTTGATAATCGAGGGCAGAAGCGATAAAACTAGTGAACACCCTGAGATTGGTCGTGGTAGAGTGGCCCCAGACAAAACCATGCTGCTCAGGAGCAAGTAAAGGTAGTAGAGGCGGATAAACTCTATTATAGACACAACATTCAAGGAGTTTATGAAAACAGCAGAGTAACAATACAGGACGATAATTGGATACGTCAGATGGGTCACCAGATTTGAAGATTGGGAAAATATCGGCGGATTTCTATAAAGTAGGAATTAAACCAGATACAAGGCTAACATTGAAAATGATAGCTTAAGGAACATGGAGAGAAGATGAGAGGGATATGACAAGCATATTGAGAATACCGTGAGGACTGGAACTAACATTAGAATCTAAGGTGTGCATATAGGTTTTAACCTCCAAAGGATTGGTATTAAACATGGAAAAGAAAGGACAGGAACGGGAGAAAACAGAAGTTATAGAGGTATTTGGTGGGTTTTTTTAAAAGAATAGGAAACAAAGGCAGCAAATAAATTGTAAATAGCCTGAAGATTGCAAGCAATAATATTATCAACATACAAAGAATCGGGAACTGAGGAATTGGACTTTAGGGGACGGATATAGTACCGAAAGGATTTTGGTTGGCTAGAACTAAACAAAAAGCACTCTTTCCTGAAGAGTTCCTGAAGATGAACCCGTCTTCTCCAGCTTTTCACGCGCTTTTTCCTTGCATTTCAGAGCACAAGAGATTTTCAATGAAAACCAAGGAACATCATCAGGTATGCAAGGACGTTTGAGTTTGAGTAAAGCGACAGATAAGATTGCTACAGAAAGAGTAGAACTTGGACAATGCACAATCAACATCCAATACTGTGAAAAATGAAAGCCAATTGATACGATTGTTTTCAGTGGACATTTTCTGAACGTCAGATTTTTAGAAGTTATAACGCTGAATAGAAGGGCATTTATTCCTTGCCTGGAAGCTAAAGTTAACATCAACCAAGAAAGGGGGGTGATGAGGATCAAGTGGTACTTGTGGGAAAGGAGCAAAATCGAGGAAAGGAATCGAAAGGAGTGGTAGAAAGGAAGAAAGAAAGAAGAAAGGAAGAAGTCGCAATAGAGAGGTGGTTGTAGGATAGTAAATTGTAGTTATTAGAGTTAGGTTGAAAAGGTACTACGAATATACTGTTTTAGACTTTGTTTTTGAAGGCATTTTCGATAACTTAGTGCTCAAATAGAGCCGGAAACTTGGTTCTCACAATCAAATGTTGATGAAATAATGATACATACTTTATTTAATTGACTGAAAATGGTTTTCTGGGTTATGAATTGGTAGCCGTCATAAATGGTTGTGTCGAACTGAAAAAATTGTGACTGAGAAATGTCCTTTGAAAGGAAATCAAGTTTTTTTATGAGTCTGTCGTGTTTTTGTATTTGTCCAGGCTGTGCTTTCAAAGGATGACAAATGTAAATGATTTAGAATTTTTTCTTAGGATATTTTTAGGTATAACGGTCAATTTTGTGAATCTTGTTTTGGATAACTGACTCTCAAAGAGGTGCTTTTGAACAGGAGTTTATTTTGAAGCTTTGAAAAATGTGGTATTATGAATATGTTTTTTGATTATATCGTACTTTTAAAACCTGCTCTTGATTTTTTTTTTAAATAGAAGAACGCTTCAGTTCCAAAAATATAGCAGCAATTAATTTTTCTGTCGACTTCTCTACCGTGATCTCTTTAGGGCTAATGAAGCTTTTTCTCACTAAAATTTTGATTTGAGTCAAAGTGAAAAAGAAAAAGAGTCATGGTAATAGACTCAGATTTCATCTCCCATCGTACGTCTTAGAATTATGTCTCGTGGTTTATCAGGATAGCACAGCACAGTTACATTAAAGAAATTTCGATCTCCACCTTGAACTGATTTTTGACATGTTTAAATGCTCGTGTAGAATCCAAGGCACTGTAGTTTCCAAAACTCCAACACTTTGCGATCTTCTTTTTCTTTATCCTACAACTTGCAGCATTTCTTCCAGATTGCGATTGTAAAAAGTTTAATCACTGTACAGTATTCAATCTTCTCCAAAACTATTTATACACTGATTTCAACTAACACAGCTCTCCAAAAAACTAAACCAAATCTGGCAGATTAAATAAATTTTGGGTATGAGTTTTCAAGTGATGAGTAATATGATTTTCGATAGTAATTTGACTCAGGTAGCCTATGTAGGTGGTTAGAGCTCACGCCTTATGGGCCTCCCCTCGTACTAACCGCAAAATTATTTAAGCAAAGAATCAATCTCTTCAGTTTTTGGGTCTGGACCAAAATCGGTAGATATTTTATTCTTAATCCGCGTACACGGGTGTGGATTAATAAGCTATAGCAGTATTAAAAAAAATACATAGACACAATCATCTATATACAAATGAAAAGTTAGTGAAAATGTTCATACTTAAAATGTTAATAAAGATAAAAGCAGCAGAGATTAATTAAAATTATTATTTTGTGTCCCCTCTATTCGCTTTGCACCGTCGTAAAACAAAGCTCGAGTAATCGAAAATTACAGTTGCATATTGTTCAGTGAAAGTTCACATAAGCTGTGTGGCTGAGTTAGTTCGTGAAATTTGGTCCAATTACTTAAACTTGTAATGTGGTCGGAAGCTTATGAATCTTACATATTTATCTTCTTTTTGAGTTCAAAAGCATTGTTAAGTTTCAATTTTCTACAGGTTGTGTCGGACTAACTAAGTCACATGTATGTATTACTTTTCTCTACAGGCAATATAGATTTTTCGTTTATTAAATTTCTTTCCTCATCCGTCCCTTTGCAAAATAAAACTAATAAATGTATTTTTGGCTCATATCTGTATCATCATGTGAGTAAGGTTGTATAGATATCATTCTTTGGCTTGCTAATGTAAAATATCTATGATTTTATGAATAAAACTTATTAAATTAAAAAAAAACACTGCTTCGATCATTCTTTCATTTTCTCGGTAGTCATATATATAAATCATTTGCAACATCAAAGATAAACATAAATTGATTCGCGCCCAATGTGGGCTTGTGTATATGTGTTATGCCAACAGTGGTCGGAAAAAAGTTATTTTATGCAGCATTTTCTGGTGGCTATAGTGTACGGACTTGGTTTACTTTCAACAAACAAAATATTTTTAGCTGGAATCGCAACGCGGAGCAAGCTATTGGTATTGTGCGTTGAAAAATATAAAAAAAATTAATTCAATTAAATATGAAAAAGTGAGTCTAGTTCTAGATTTTGATTTTTTCTGTTTTTCATCAATATTTTTGTACGATAATATTAGTGTATATTTTTTCAAATGATATTGTTTTTCTCTTATGCATTTCGTTTTTCAGAAATTAAAAAAATTCCTGGACTGAAGCATCGAATAACCTGTGAACAAAAGTAAAAAAACATTAATTGGAGAGTATTGGGTGAAATTTGTAGAAAAAAAGCAAATAGAAATAAAACGAATAATAGAAATAAAACGAATTGTTTTATTCATTTAAGTGCGTACCCGTATTGTCTATAAACTTTTCCCATTTAAGGAGCTGGCTGTTAAGGTCGGTGGTGTAAAACCCTGGCGGATGAGAGTTAACAAATTCCTGAATTGCCAGTTTTACAGCATTGTCGGAATAAAATTGTTTTCCTATTAAAAAGTTGTCTGAACTGCTGAAAAAATGGTAGTCAGTTTCAAATAAGTCTGGTTAGTATGGAGGATGATGAAAAAGTTCCAGGTGTAATACCTGTAGTTTTTTTCGCAGTCATTTGCGCATTGCGTGGTCTAGCGTTACCATGCAATAAAGTAAGTGTCGATCTGAAATAGGAGTCTTGCATTCGTATTTCTGCAGTGATTTTTGAGCCAGGCAAAAATTGCTTTCAAATTTTTTTAGATACAGACAAAACAGACAAAATTTGTACTTTTTCTTCGAAAAAAAAAAAACGGTGAAATATTACGCCAATGTCAACGAATAAGTTGTGAAAGATGCCAATATTATTAACACCCGAAGCTTACCAGCTCTGTTTTTGAAATCAAGAATTGAAATGTTATCAGCGATCCAATCATATTGTTATTCTAATAGCACATGTTGACGAGTTGAAGACAACACGGTGGCTTAACTATTTTCCTTCGTTTAAATATTTCCGTGGAGTCAAATCTATTCGAAGATGTTAATAGAATATAATACCATAAATTAATGGAAACTTTGGTTTGATCAACAGCTTTGTTAAATTGAGTGCCAAATTAGGTTATTTCCCGAGTTGTTTTATTGTTATTGATCAGCTATTTTTTATAGATAGAAGAAACAAATTTAAAAAATTTGCAAACACTCCTGGAATAGTTTTCAGCGGTCTTTGGCTAGATACGAATAAAACAGTTTTATTATAGAAAAAAGTAGGTCTGAATAAAGTAATTTAAATAACGCAGGAATATACATCGTTCCTGATTATCTTAATTTAGTTAACTTATTTAGCGTTCTCAAAATATTGTCTATTGGAAAGAAATATTTCAGAAATTTGTAGCAATGTTTGAGAAAACCAAGCGCAGTTAACTGGTAGAGGATTTTGCAAGCGCAAGAGAGTTACGAAAAAACTGTAAGTTTTTTATTCAAAACAAGTTTAATCCGAGCGCTTTAAGTTTGAAAGATGCCTTTTGTTCAGAAATATGTGACGGAGCTGCATTCAACTTAGATTGGTATTCGTTTACAAATAGCTTGAATCGACGACTAGTGATATAAACATTGGAGGTGTCAAATCCAACTACTGTTTCAGTTTGTAAAAGTCGTTACGAAATTGAAATTTACTTATATATATCTAAAAAATACCAGAAATTTTATGACGTAACGCTTACCAACTACATTTACACAAAATTTTTATTCACATCTCGAAGTCCCTTATGCTAACTTCAGCTACAATAACTTTTTCATCCGATAGCCATTACAGAAACTCAATGCAATTCTTTCCGTGTGCTTGCCCTACAGAGCAGAAGATGCATGCAACCTTGAACGATTGGCTACCAATAAGCGCATATGTATATTACGAGCCACCTGAGTGCACTCTCTCTCGAAGATATGTAAAGAGCTTCCACCAGGAAAACGGATAGAAGTGGATGACGAAACCCGGATATAATCATCTACCGACAGGTCGCAAAGTTTAAACCTGCAGTTCCATCATGTACTATTAAGTCATCCGGCGAACAGTATTAAATTGGATACGGGAAGGTGTAGAAACACATATCTTTGTAATACAGGAACAAGAATGCATAAGGTATGTGTACAGAGCTAGTGCTTTCGAACACGTTACACGCTGAAGATTTTCACAGTTCAGTAAGCACATTGTCAGTGCTATCGATATCAGCCGAACTGAAACGTTGTAATTTTAGATAAGAACCACTTCGGCATTTCTGCTAGCTACAAACAAGATTCTCGAGTACTCAATAAGTTTGATATCGAATACCACAAGTTATTTCACTTCCTTTCTTACGGACAGTTTCAAGGACACTCGAACGTCAGACGATATTTTAAAGGAATATGTGCTCGTTGGAACTGTTAAAGTGGATCGCATGTAATGCTATTCAAACAGCAGGTGGCCACCGTTAATTATTTGAGTCCTTGATATTGAATTGTGCTAGTAGCTATTGAAATTGTATAATTTTGTATCAAATATAATTAGCACCTTGTGATAATTTGATGCATATAGATTGAATCTATAAGTAATTCATGCATATCTCTATATATTTAAGGCGCTATAAACTTTAGTGAGCTAGAAATATAAATTTATGACATATTTTTGATTTACTTTTGTATGTCTGCCGCTTTATTTTTCTTTCTTATGCAAACGTTTAGAAACCATCTAAAAAAAGTTTGACATAAGTAAAGAAGTCCTTATTGTTTGTATTATCGTGCTGATTACTTTAAAAAGAATCCGACCTAGTGTTGAAGTGTAAACCCAGCTGTCATGCTACTACGTTGCGTAAACGATCATGAGATTTGAGTAAGCATGGCCGATGATCATCTCTTCTCTTAGTCGTCGATGAAGTAAGACGTGCTTTACTCAACCAGCAATATCGTTTTATTCACTCGACTTTATTTCACATTATGAGCCATCTCTCAACATAGAAATGAACTGCATATTTCAAATCGTTCGGCCACATTAATGAACGTTAGAGCAGGAATCCTTTTTTCCTTCTCAGGCACTCACTGGCCTGTTACTCTACTAGGGTGGGTCTTAGGCTCCTTTTGAGTCTTAGTCATAAGGTGGTGTCGGCCCCTACAACATCTAAGGCCAGAGACTGTCGGACTCCAAACAGGTCTGTCTTTTGAATGGAGGCATTTTTACTGATTTTGGAAGAACATTTAGTATTGAACTTGTTTCGCTGAAAATTCATATTTTTTTTATATATACACAGTCTGTTCAAAAAGTTCCGAGATTGGTTTCGATCTCATTGTGTTAGTGACGCTATCCCTCGGAAAATTACGGAACTACGTAGACTACACTTCCGTCAATTTCTGATATTTTTTCCGCAGCGAGTTTTGACTTGTTTAGGATCAGATTGTGTTGAATCCTTTTGGAGTGTCGTCAGTATTTCAGAGAGAGAGAGAGAGAGAGAGAGAGAGAGAGAGAGAAACAAGAACAAAGAATTTTGTTGGAGCAGCCGATATGATTGCAGACTTTTTATCGAACATCATTACGGGCGATGAAACATGGTGCTTTCAGTATGATCCAACTACTAAATGACAATCGTCAGAGTGGCGGGCTCCTGAAGAGGATCGTCCGACAAAAGTGCGCGCATGGAAATCAGAAGTGAAGACAATGCTCATCACATTCTTCGATGCGGAATTCATTCACCGAGAATTTGTTCCCGCAGGTCAGACTATAACAGGAGCATTCTATCCTGAAGTTTCGAAAAGCCTGCTCGCGAGAATTCGTGGTGTCCGAAGAGAAATTTACATAGCAGGTAACTGGTATCTTCTAGACGATAATGAGCCAGCCCATTCATGAGATCTTGTACGTCAGTTTTTAGCGAAGCTTGGGGTCACAGACCTCGAAAATCTCCCTTTTTGGCCAAACTTAGTTCCGGTTCTGGCCATTTCTAAAATTTAAAGCCGTCATCAAAGGTGAGTTTTTTAAGATGTGGAGACAATTTAGCAAAATCTGACCAGGGTCCTTAACAGCATTTCGGTAAAGGAATTTCTAAAAGCCTTTCAGGCACTGTACGACCATTTCCGTGAGTGTTTGAAAAGCGGAAGGATGTAGAAAATTAAATCGTCAATAAAATTATTGAAGCACCTTAAGCGCTTTATTTCACAGTAGTCCCGGAACTTAATGAATAGACTATCAGCAAAATGATTAAGGGTGATAATCTCTGGAGTGGCCGATACGATTAAGCTAAAATGTTCGGAGGACATAAATGTATATAGTGGGTAGGTCTATGACTTGCTAGAATTAAAATATCTTCAACCTTTTGCTGGCGGCGGCCATTTTAGTGAATTTCCAGGCACTCCTATATTTTCATGCAGTGTAAGTTTTTGTTGAAAACAAAGTATTGGGAATGAAAACTTAGTATGTTTTAAGCTTGCCTATGATAAAGAATTGGAAATTTTGAGCCTTGTGTGTGTGCTGAGTGCCTAAAAGAAGGCAAGGATTTTTTTCAAATGTTGATTTGTCATAACTTCTGACAGAAACATTGGATCATTCTGACATTTGCAGAGCGTATTGATGTTGGCTAAGACTTAATACAAATGGATTTTCAAAATTCTGCGGGCAACCCTGTAGCTTTTTTTTTTTTATTTTTGTCCACCATGTGAATTTAAAATTTTCAAAATTCCGATTTGCATGAGAACGGCAACCCATCACCAAATTACCTCTATTTTCAGCACTCGAAACTTCTGTTCACGAGAACTGCCGACTGGATACTCCGATCATAATGAAATTTACAGGACGTATCGGTAGTAACAAGGACCAAGTCTGATAGAAGCGATTTTGAAATGCGGACAACCCTGTGGAAGTGGTGCCATCTTGGAGAATCACTGAGAAAGAAAACTGCTTTTCGGCCTTTAACTTCCGATTCAGCCGTCACATTTTAACAAAATTCACCCAATATTTGGATCTTACTTAAAAAACACATTTGCCGAAAGTTTGGTTGAAAAATTATAAAAGAGTTGCCAGCTATGGTGACTTTTCTCTCCTAAATCTTGTAAATTTATGCAGCAAAATAAAGTTTTTCCCCCCATAACTTCCGATTCAGTCATGGAATCAAAACGAAGTTCATGCAGTAAAAAGTCCTTATTGTAAGCCAAACGTCGTAGGAATTTCGTGAAAAAATCATGAAAGAGCTGCAAGCTATGACCATTTTCGTAATTTTTTGGAATTTCTTTTCTAAGCGATAATGTCATTAGATTTGCAAATGGGAATGATCCTGCAATGAAAATTAAAAACAAAAGTTTACATTTCAAAAATTTCAAAAGTTTTGAGGGCGGTAACCCTGAAATTCTATGCACCCCTATAACTTCCAGTGCAGTGATTCAATTGAAACGAAATTTACAGGGTGGGTTTAACTGAACGTGAAGCAGATTTGGTATAATTTTTGCTGCTAACACAGGGTAACCAGCATCAGACATTTTCGTAGATATTGCACCAGCAGATGTTTCCATTGCATACTCATATGCAAAGCATTTGCAATAAAAATAAGGAAATTTTTTTTGAATTTTCCGAGTTTTGAAATTTTTTTGAATGTTAGCCTCAAACAACGTTTCACCGCTGAAACTTCCGACGAAATCCTGTGATGAGAACGAAATTCAAAGGATAAGTTGATTTAAGTATGAGCTTGTTATCGTAAACTTATTGCTGGTTCGTTGGAAAAGTGCTGCCAGCACTGAACATTGTCATCATTTATGTTATAGTTGGGTTTTGTTGCTTTGGATTAGGAATGGTTGATATGATTCTACAAAAAAGTATATAATGTCTTTCCACATTTTTTTGTCACTCAAAGGCAATTTCTTCGAAAATCAGATTTCCCGCGGTTCTGATGCATTAGACTTTTTTCTAATTGTATGTTTAATTTTTCAGCTTACTTTTCTAATGACAGCGAATGAAGCCCTTTCTTCTTATTTCACTGCGTTTATTTTATAACGATATTTGTAGCTAGCAGTAAATATTATACTTACACTTTTACTGCCATCAACAGCACTTCAAACAACAATGTCCTGAAGCGTTAGCCTGTCAGTTTTCCGAATTGGCACTTGCAATTTTTTTCTCGAATCGTGCGTTTATTCTGCTGAACAGAAATTTGATTGAAACATTTTAACTGCCGTTCATCCTCTACGTCGACACCACTTTCCGTTTGATTGCTCTTGCACGTCCTCTACTTTATATCGCTCCATTGCTATTGCTGACTAATGACTCAGTTGAATTTATTCCAATTTCCACCATTTATGCACTTGTTTGCTTGTTTCGATTTCATTCATTCATTTAAATTCTGTGCAACCATTAACGATTCGGTATCGCTGATGGACTTGATGCATCGTGTTTCAGGAGACAGAGGAGTCATGATCGTAAAGAGTTCTTTGAAAATTCACATCCTGAACAAATTATCAATGCAATCGATAAGTCCAAACGGGCAGCGTGGCAATGATAATCAATGCGTGCAAAGTTCTGTCCACTGTCATGTTCGAGACTTGGCTTTTTATCGCGTTTGCCATCAGCACGGGAAATGAGCAAGCAGAAAAAGAGGAAAAAATAAATAAATAATACTCGGTGAAATTCCCCGATGCAAACAAATCGATTTGAGTTATTGGTGAATGGTCACGGACGTGGGGGAGGGCGACAATTTACAACCGACAGATCATGCGATTGCAATCCTGGCTAGATGATGTATGGCACTACATGCAATGGAAACAGCAGCAATTATGCATTTCAAAATAAAAATCCGATTAATGGAGAGCAAAAAAAAAAAAAACAAAAATAAACGGAAAAGTGGAAAAACAACGAAAAACCGTAAGCTTGCATTGAGGGTGGATGCTAACAGCGTCGTTATGTTGTGACTTTGTTATAATTGTGGAACAATACATCGGGGATCTGGTCGGGAAAAATCTCTGTAATTAAAATGAATAATGCATGAATGAATGATTTCAATGAAAACATGTCGCACGGCAAGGGTAGCAAAATATCGTTGTGATGATTCTGATGACGAAGATGCGTAAGCAGCAAACACGATAAATATGGATGAATATAAAACAGCTTATGCAAATATTATTCGTTTCTGTTCGTCTTGTTTGTCTTCTTCCTGCAGCCTTCATTTCTATGCAGTGTTCAAGTAAAAATTATGCAAATCCATGTGTGCGAGTTTTGTAAGCCTATTAGAATTTAATAAGTCACTATGAAATGTTTTAAGGAGGTCTAGATTTGTATTCATTTTTTTCGAGTAAGATTTATGATTTAGGCAAGGATTCATTTTTTTGTGATTTTAAGAAATTATGCACTAACAAGTCTTCTTTTTAAGATTGAAAAAAAATCGATTAGAAAATTGGATGAAAAAAACTGCCAGGATATGGTATGAACAGTTCGATGGAAAATCACCTGGAAAATTGAAATGTATAATGCGTGAAATGTTGCATGGAAAATTGCACGAAATGTTGCAGGCAAAATTGCATCAAAGAACTCATCGAAATTGCATTGCAGGTTCTGCTGGGCTACAAATTGCATGAAAATACCTGAAAAATTTCATGAGACATTTTATGAAAAGTAAGACGGAAAATCACATCAAAAATCTAACAGAAAATTGCATAGACATTTGCGTGGAAGGTCGCATGGAAAACTATAAATTGCTTTTCGATTATCACAAAAAGTTGCTTTTAATTAACGACGAAAAATCGTATAAAAATTTCTTATCAAATGGCATGTGAAATAAGTAGTATAAGTCGGTCGGAAATTTGTCTGAAATATAACATGAAAAATCTCACAGCTAAAGGCAAGCAAAAGTGAACAAAAATCGCATGAACTGCTAAACGGAAAACATCAGTAAGAATTGCAATAAAATTTGCGTAAAAATTATTTCGGATTTTTTTTTTTTTTTGAACATTTCATTTAAAATTGCATGAAAAGTTAAAATTCTAACAAGAGAAGGCATTGAAAGTCGTACGAGAAGTTACATGAAAATTAGCAACGAAAAATACCTACAAATTTTACGGCAATTCACATAAAAAAGTTCACAAAAGAGCACAAAAAATGCATGAAAAGTTATACGAAGAATTGAAGAATTGTCCGCTTGTTGGAGGTATCTAACAAAATTTAAAATGTTATATGCTTATTAAATCCACACATATGTGTATATGTATTAATGTAAAGAGCTACATATTTTAAATATAATTACTTCATGTTTATTAATATTTATACGTACATTTTTCTTGTTTTTATAGTAATAACTAGGTTATATATGTGTTACATAGTATGCAGAGAAATAATCTAATGAAAATAATGATCAATTTTCGATTTACGAAGCTCAGTTTGTTTCCATTTGACCTATTGTTTCTCGAATTGATTCTTTGCTCTTTTCAAGTATTGAAATGCTACATAGTCATCTTTTGCGAATTGCTTCAAACGAACAATTTGCATCAGGGCCTCATCATATGACTTTATTGGATCAATATCTTGAATGATTTCCTCGTCATCGGAATCGTTTTTGTCCACAGTGACAATTTGATTTTCAAGTCAAATCTTAATATCGTCATTTTCAGTGTGTACTGTCTTATTAATGTTTAAAAATTATTCCAAATTTTTTTTCTTGAAATCGACGAACACTTTTTGTAAATTTTTAACGTTGATAAAGGCAATTCATCTTCGGATTCAAATTCTAAAATATTTTGAGTTGTTTGTTCGAATGCTGCTTTTCTAAAATATTTTTTGATAGTCAGTCAACAACTTTATCCCAGGAGGATTTGATGAAGTATAAAGAGTCAAGAACATCTATTTTTTTTGCGAGTTCTAATGCTGACTTGGTTCTGTCAATTTTCGAAAGAATGTGTTCGAGAATCAATCCTCTATAATTAACCTTGAAATTTTGTATAATCCCTTGATCCAAGGATTGACAGACTGACGCAGTGTTAGCCGGTAAGAAAATTATGCTATCATGTGTTAATTTCAAATCTCTAGGATGAGATGCCGCATTATCCAAAAACAAAAGACCTTTTTTATTTTGAATTTTCATTTTCCTGTCCAGTTGCTGCAGCCCTGGCCGTCATATAGAAGGCCGGTCGCAAAAGCAATTAAGATACCAAGATGACGGGCTTAATGTACATTTTTTCCACTAGTCGACGTATATTTTTCGACCACTTCGACCAATAAAAGCACATTAGTACCTGTCAGATTGCAAGTCGCAACCGGCCTTCTATATGATGGCCAGGCTGCAGCCATTCGGACATAATATCCCGCGTCATCCACGCTTTTTGGTTCGACTTCCAATTGGCAGGTAAATCTTGCAAGCGAAGATTTTTGAAAGCACGAGGACGGGCTGCTTTACTTATGACTAATAGCATCTCCTTCTTCCTGCCATATTCACACAAAATAAAACTGTCAGCCTTTCTTTCGACAGTTTGCCACCAGTACATTTTCCGAATTTCAAGGCGAAATTTTTATCCGGTAAAGCACGAAAAAACAGGCCACTCTCATTAGCATTATAAATATCCTCGGGTTTATATCCAGACAAAATAGTGGGCAATTTTGCCCTAAACTGGTCAACGTCCAATTGATCAACATCTAAGGCTTCGCCAGTTATGCACTTGAATGTTATATTGTGCCTTTTAACCCATTTTTCTAGCCATCCATTCAACTCCGAAAATTCACAATATCCCAATTGGTTGGCTATTTGTTTTGCTTTCGCTTTTATAATTGGTCCTGGAATTGGAATATGCTTTCAAAGAAGAAAAATATAGTTTTTTCACTTCCCTTAGTAACCAAAAATCACCTCTTAGCTATTTCTCGAACTGAATGCTTTTCTTTGTCAAATACGTTAATTATTGAATTATTTTCATTTAAAGAAATAATGTTTCGTGTAGCCATACTGATATCTGCAAATAAAAATCACCGTATAACACACGCGAACTATGCTGAAGCATATAGAATCAAACCAGAATATCGAATAACAGTCACACACGAACCAATTTATTTTCTAAAATAGGGAGTCCCTATTACATTTCAGCCAACGACTTCGATAAACATTCAACAATAAGAATCTTATAAGGGGGATTTCCGATTTGATTTCAATTTTCGTATTAATATTGTGTCCGCTTGTGAGAGGTTTTTTGTATCGAATGTACGAAAATATGGTGTCCGCGTCCGTTAATTGGAGGTCAATTTGTTCCCAAAACGAATCCACAAGCGTGTGTAAAGAAAATTTGTCCGGATATGGGAGGTGTCCGCTTATCAGAGATGTCCGCAAGCGGAGGTTTCACTGTAATTGCAAAGTTGCATGCGATTGCAATTGCCTGGAAACTTTCCGTGCAATATTCTGCGGGGTTTTCATACAATTTTCGATGCCACCTTTTTCGGAATTTCGCGATCGACTTAGCGTTTTGATTTCCATAAAACTTTTCATTTGATCATCGACGCAACTTTTGATTCAATTTTTTCAAAAGAATATCCCTGAATTTCCAATACAATTTATCATTAAATGTTCCGCACATCTTTACATCCAACCTTTCGTGTGATATTCCACGAAATATTCCGTATAGTTTTTCATTCAATTTCAGGCAAACTCCTCTACGATTTCGATTACAAATTTTCATATTTGCCATGCAATGCTTTTTTGCGATTTTGCGTTCAGTTCTCCATGCAACTTTTTTGCGACTTCTCATGTCACTTTCCGTGCGATTTTTCATGCACAGCTTGTAAATTATAGCATATCCCAGTTGAAAAAAAAAAAAAACATTTTAAAAACCAAGTTCATCAACATGTACGAAGAAGGCTTCACCGTTAACGATGCTGCACATGAAACTGGCATTAATGTCAACACAGCTAAAACGGTTTTGAGGGCATACAAAAAACGAATTAAGCTACTCACACCTGACGCGCTAGTCGCGATCGTCACGATCGAGGAGGTTGTCGAATCGCACCCATCTTTCACTCTAGTGCAGATAAAAGGTAATGAAGGCTTCAGTCTGAGAAAGTCTATCATAACTACAAGTCTGCAAGAACTTGAAGAAGGCTTAAAAAACCCTCAAAATTACCCTCGAAAAAGGTTCAAAAGGCTCGTATGAATTCGACGGAGTCTATTAAGAAACGTCAAAGTTTTGCATTGGATTTCAGTTCCTAGGCACGCTGCTATCGCAAACGTTTTATTTTCATCAATGAGTTTGGGTTCAACCTGCATCTATGTCAGAGTAGGGGTCGCTCAGAAAGTAGAACACGGGCAGTTGGAACTATTCCACCAGTTCGCGGAAGAAACACCACCCTTGTGCTAGAAGGTGCTGTCCAACACATCCAAATTTTCCGAATTTATCCGGAAGTTGGCTGGGAAGCTACCAGAGATGGCTATAAAGTGACGGATAGCACAAAAATCCACAAAACACAAGATGTTGCCTATGAATCAGAGTAGTGTAGGCCAAGCACTGGCAATTTGCCAGAGAGCAGTGAAGGCCAGGCACTGGTGGAGGTAATAGGTAGAGCAGTGTTAGCCGGGAAATGCTATATTTTGCGAATTTCTGTTCCACTTTTTGAATAGCATTCTATGCAATTTTTCACGGAAAAGCAAATTTCTATGCAAATGTCTGAGAAATTCAGTACGTAATTTTCATGGAATTTTCCGGGCAATATTTTATGCGGTTTTTCATTTAAATTGAAACAATTTTACGCATAATATCCCGTGCCTCTTTACATGAAATCTCCCAAGAAACTTTCTGAAAATTGGCAAGCAAAATAACGGCAGAGTTTTGTTAACATTGTACGGGCTCGTAACTTTGAATCATGTTAGTGATTATTCGTGGCATCAATATCATTCAGTTTTGAGATTTAGATTAAATTTTTTGTTCGTAGAAACGGTAAAAGACGGGATGAGAATCGTTTGAGAGATAAAGTTGACTTTGAAATATCCGAAAATTGAATTTCAGAAAAGCACCATGTATTCAAATCCAGCCATTCTTCGAAACAGATACCTGAGTCAAATCAGGGGTAGAACTAGTCGTGAAGCTAAGCATTTTACACTCATACACAATGATTGTGAATAATGTCGTTTCCAACTTCAACCTCCTTAAAAAGAATAGCACCGTCAAGTGCAAATTCCGCAACGGAATTGTCTATATTTTGGCAATGAAAAAACTATGCTCAAAGCCCATTAAAAAATAATGAGCCCTGAAACAGTTCTTAAAGGTTGAAGACCACGAAATAAAGTTTTTTTTGAAAAAATATTTCGTTAGTTATTAAATTAATATTAAATTATTGTCCACTCCAAATATGTTCCCTTTAAAAATATATACAAAAATTTTTGAAAAGTTGCTGGAGAGAAATGCATAAAATTTGCTCGTAACTTACATAAAATGTGTAAAACTTTCATGAAGAATTTCACTACAATTTTTACAACGAGAATTTCACTACAATTTGCCTAAAAAAATGACACGGAAAATGTTCAGGAAATTAAACGAAAAAGGCGCATAAGCTATTGCATGAAAAAAGAAACGTATATGACGCCAAATCAAAAATTTTCAAACATGATTTGGCGCCATATACGTTTCTTTTTAAATCAAATAATCTGACCTGATTTCAATAACGCGAGGGGCGGATTTGCCACTAGGCCCGGTAGGCCCGGGCCTAGGGCGGCGAATTTCGGGGGCGGCAATTTTTTTTTCTGTCATATACATATATCTGAGTGGAATGAGCCTAACACCTCAAGCCGACCGAATTCTCTAAATAAATCAATCCACGCAATGATGATTTTTTTCGGACATTGAAAAGTTTGACTTATAATAGGAGCGTTGTTTTTGCTCCCCCTATCCATAACAGAACAATGCTTACCAGTGCAGACGCATTAGAAACTCCTGTTATGGATAGGGGGAGTTGTTGTTGTTTCCAATGCGTCTGCAGTGGTTAGCATTGTTCTGTTATTATCTTTAGAGAACGGAGCTTCTCGTGTTTATGCCTAATACTATACTCTTCGCGAAACGAATTCAACGGCCAAATCCCATACAAAAAGAGCTTTTCAATTCGTCAGTAAAGCTCTTTTGCATGGGATTTGACCGTTGAGTTCGTTTCGCGAAGAGTATAGTACTAGGCATTACGTCGAGTTAAAAATTATCTGCATTCTAAATTGAAGGAAGATCGGCTTGATGCTCTCGCTATTCTCAGCATCGAGTCCGCATTATTACGATCTCTCGATTGTGATGAATTGATAACTATCCGTTCGCGACCCAGAAGGCAAGACGTGTGGCGACATAGGATATATCCCAAAAAACTTTGTTTCTCGTTTACGAATTATAATATAATTGGCAATGTACGAGTTAAATTGAAATGATTTATAAATGAATGATTGATGATTTAATAAATTGATAAATTGTTCGTATGTTTGGCATGTTTTTTTTTCTTTTCGTCGAAAGTCTTCACATATAGCAACAAGGCTGTAAGGTGGAACCTTGCAAATTGATACTTTGAGGTTTTTTTAGGTACTTTTGGGTTCTTTACCGTGTGTGTATTTTAATTATTTGTGCGGCAAGGGCGCAATAATAGGAAATTTTCACGAACAAACCGGTGCCGGTTTTATTCTGATATTCTTTTTTTGTGAGCTCGGGCGCAACGACAAATAGCGAAATATTCTAGGGAACCGAAAATAAATCGCATTTTATTGCATACTCGTATAATATAATTAAAGAAAAAGGGCGGCAAATATTTCTGAGGCCTAGGGCGGCGAAATGGTCAAATCCGCCCCTGAATAACGCTGTATCAAAGTGTGTCTTGTTTGTATTAATGTTTTATTTTTCGTTTAATGATGAAAAATTTTGATACGAAAATAAAATTTTTATAATAAAGTGGAATTCAAATAAGATTCGTTTTTTATTTAAAAGTGTTTCAACTTTTGATTTAAAATTGATTCTATGAAATTAAATTTTTCTGAGTGTCCGTATGATTAATACTACAATTACATTTAAGATCGATTTCAATTATGAATACTTCTATTTTTTTCAAAAATTTATATTAAAATGCATCGATATGAAGAATGCATACAAAATTAAAATTACAAACAATGAGTGAATTAAATATCTTTCGTTTTTGTTAAATATGGCGCCTCGTTTCAAATTTGTGCATGAAAACATATGGAAAGGAGAAAGACATGAGAATCTTCCAGCATTATAGCAAATCAAAAGTGGAAAAAAACGTCGCCATTTGTCGTAAGAATAAAATTATGGTAAACATAAATTTTTATTCAAAGTCAATCAAACGAATTTAATTACCACGAAACTCAATTAATAATGAGGGTAGATTAAATTTAACAACTTTTAAAAGAACAAGACAAAGATTATATGATGTAATTGAGCCGAATTTAGTGATAAGCTCATGCATATGGAGAAACTTCCCCATTTATTTTGGAGAATTAAAACTCAATAAAAAGCAGAGCAAACTCGACAACCGGCCTATTGAGACTAGGATCATCCAAGCAACACATTTAAAGGTATCTTGCTTGAGTATATGCTAGTTGTTGCCTCTTTTTGTTTCTTTTCTATCTTTCACTCGGAACTTCGTATAAGTGTGAATACATGCCGATCAGGTTATTTCCATATAACAAACGTAGTTAAAACTAAGACGTGCAGTGAAATGACTTAAGAATAAAACACGTGTCATCATTTTTGGAAATAGTGCAATTAATACTGCAATTGTAAAGTGCACCAGAAATTGCCGTTTCGTATGGTGCGTATACAAACGGTACTTTTCATCTCATACCATTAAAAAAAAATTATTTGTTGTACAAAGGCACAAATATATGGAGTAGATTAATTAAGTTAAGTGGATGAAATGAAAGTTTGAATATTTAAAGGAATTCGAATGTATATTGCTAAGAAAAAGCTGTTGCATTTGGTTATTGTTTGCTCTTAAATTTATTTGCAATAAAAAGTTGGATAAGGAACTAAGCAATATTTTTCATCCGCTACACACCGCAATTATTATTTTTTCAGAATTTTTTTTTTGTGCGTTGTGCACAAGTTTGTGGAACATCCTTAGAACCCATTTGATGCTTTTAATTATGAAGAATTGTTGAAGCAGTATCAGCAAACTTACAGACAAACAACATGAGCATCGGGATAGCTGATTTCCTTTTGAGAAAAGTTTTGGACTTTAAGAGAATTTCAGCAAAGGTTAAAGGGAAGCTCATGATGATTGACTGCAATCAATTGTACAAAGTGAGCTAAAGACGGTAATTTCAACATCCACAATAAAGCGATTTCAAGCGGTAAGTGGTATCAATAGGGATTAGAGATGTGCTTAACTGCTCTTTTTACTGAGCAGTGATCGCAGAGAGCAGTTTGAACAAAGAGCAGTTTAGAGTAGCAGCTATTCAATCGCAATTGCGATTGCAGTTTCGTGCGTACGAAAAACCGCTCGCTACTTTGGATTGCTCATTGCCAGTGTTTGCTCGTTACCATCTCATCGCCTTCGATTTGTGCTTGATACAGCAATTTCTAGCCTCAGATTGCAATCGCATTGTATGCTTACAATGTGACTGTATTTTCCCGTAGCGATGGATGCTCATGTTAAGAACAGATGTAGTATGTTTGGAAATACGTTACCTGCATTAATTCGGCACTTGCTAGCAGAAGAATGTATTGCCAAGTGCTTGGTAAATCGTATAGTAGTTTTGTGGTTTTCAAAATGTCATACATTGGATGCAAGCAACGCAGTGAAATGTTATTATGCATGTACAGTATTATGCAGCATGTAATTTAATTTCGAAGATTTATTTTTCCTGGCTAATCTAAAACAATCGGTTTTTCACTTCGCCTCACCGAAGCATGAAGTTTGTCGAAAATTTTATTGAGAAATTATAACAAAATGTTTACGTGTTTAAACCAATCTCTTCGGTAAGCCTGGACATGAGTCACAACCCCGGTAGGGTTGGAGTGCAGTCACGAGCACCGCCGCAGAAGCCAACTAGCGAACCAAAAAGGATCTCAACATTTTCAGTACTAGTTTTTCGGCAGATTTGATTTTAGGCCGCTTTTTTCCAGATTTGTATGGAAATTTCGCCCGAAACAACTCGAAAAGGTCCCCAAATTCATGCCAGCCAAAAAAAAATGTTTGGAAAATATGGACGTTTTTGCCCAATTTCCCCTATCACAAATTTTTTTCGCCCGTAATATATCACTAATATACTCCCCGACCACTTTCAATCATCGAAAGCGCCATAAAGGCAGTTTTTGCCAAACTATGGCCAAAAAACCCCTTACTCCCCTACAAAACCGAAATTTTTGTATCACAGCAATAGGTCTTGGCCCGTTATGTCCGAAACCACTCTAACCCAAAATTGGCCGATTTTGTCCGATTTCAGCTACTTTTGCCATATCTTCGAAGCTAGGCCGCTTTTTCCCAGATTTGTATGGAAATTTCGCCCGAAACAACTCAGAAAGGTCCCCAAATTCATGTTAGACCAAAAAAAAATTTTTTTGAAAATATGGACGTTTTTGCCCAATTTCCCGTATCAAAAATTTTGTCCCTTAATAAATCTAATAATAAATCACTAATATACTCCCCGACCACTTTCAATCATCGAAAGCGCCATAAAGGCAGTTTTTGCCAAACTATGGCCAAAAAACCCCTTACTCCCCTACAAAACCAAAATTTTGGTATCGCAGCAATAGGTCTTGGCCCGTTATGTCCCAAACCACTCTAACCCAAAATCGGCCGATTTTGTCCGATTTCAGCTACTTTTGCCCGAAAAACTTTTTGAATAATTGAATAAAATACTTGCAAGTCCGGAAATACTCGCAAGGGTAGGAAGAAAAGAATCTGAATAGATGAGCATTTAAAATGTTCTGTATTGCAAAAGAGCAATGAGCAGTTGAACAACATTAGCAAAACACAACCAAATTGCTCACTGCTCTTCATAAAACTATCAGCTCTGCAAAAGAGCAGTGAGCAATTGAACAGCATGAGCAGAGAGCAATCGCACTGCTCACTGCTCTTCATAAACTATCTGCTCTGCAAAAGAGCAGTGAGCAATTGAACAGCATGAGCAGAGAGCAATCGCACTGCTCACTGCTCTTTTCAAAGAGCAGTGCGATTAGTAGCAGTGATCGCAAGAGCAGTCCCATCTCTAATAGGGATATATATTATAGAGAATGCAACAGATCATTTACATGCGCTGTCAAAAGATGTGACACAATGCAACTTCAAACTGCGGAAGAAGCGTTGGTCGAACTGTCTAGAAGTCTTTGAAGATAACTTCAAGGGGTTAGTACCGGTTAGAATGCTAAAAAACAGCCTAATTTTCAATATTTTTTTTTCACCTCCTTTATTTTGCATAAATTTTAAAATTTGCATGGGTAAAATACACGTTTTGAAGATAACATAAAAATTACTTTTTTTTGTTCATTTTTCTATTTATTTGGCTCGTCATACTGCGGACAGATAATCTCAAGAATGAAGAATCTGCAACCAAAAAACCAAACTGCGTTTCAAAGAGGAATGTTTCTTACGTGGTAATCTACCACAATATTTAAAAAAAAATGATCGAAAAAAATGGCGGTTGTTTGGTAATATTTCTCGAAAAATCGTATTTTTTTTCACTTTGTTTCGCTTGCCAAATTTGTTTGCGTTAGCTTTTGGCTTATATTGAGGTAGATTACCACACAAGATACTTGAATAAAATAGTGCACCAAAGTTGATTTAAATCGGTTCGGCCAATCCCGAGAATAAGTGTCCGCAGTTTGAAAAAACGTCATTTCGAGAAAAACACGTTTAAAGTTTTTTTCCATTTATTTATTGAATATTATTTAAAAGATCTGCTTTTATCACCTACAATTGCTCAGTCTGCAATTCCTGGACATATATAAGTATTCTTGAGTCCACATAAGCCAGTTGCTCTTGCAGTTGGGCAGTTTTTTTTGCCAAACGCGCTTCCTTTGCCGCTTTTTCTGCCTGACTTATACGCTCGTCATTTTATTTTTTTCGCAGTAATCAATAGCAGCGGTCTGCCGTAAATTGTCGTAACTTCTTAATTTTTAAGAATATCTTAAAAAAATTTGAGGAGTGATTTCTGAAGGTATAATAAATTGAAAAATTCAAAAAAACAAAAAAATTTTATTCTTCAAAATTATAACCGATACTACCCCCTTAAAGGAGATAAGACGAAAATTCGTATTTTGAAAACAATTAGAGCAAATACTTTTTGAATGCATTTTGAATACTTTTGGAACTGAATATCGTACAAGAAGGTAATCTTCATTTTAAATTGCGTATTAAAAATGCTAAGAAAATAACGCACAATAACATTTCTACCTAAACCTCATTTCATAATCCATTCATTGGTATTTCTGCTTCCATAGACAATTTTCCCAAGCAAGGAAAACACTTAGCCTACATTCACTCTCAAAGAACACCGGAAAAAATCACATAGCTTATTGCAGCTTACATTTTAATAAAAAAAAGGCAAGGATAATTGCATGTAATTAATTTAATGTGTTTTTCGGGCACTCAAGACCCAATTATTTGGAACATTCAACTTACCGAAAAAATCAAATGATATTCCATTCCTTTGTAAAACAACGGAACTAACGAATTTCCGTTTTTCTCCCGACTCAAAAATATTAACGCTCATCGTCCAAAGAAAAGGGTTCCGAGTAGAATACGTTTTTTTTGTCATAGAGCCAGTAGTGAAAATCCGATGGGATAGGTTTTATAGTGCAAATTTGCCATGGAGGTGTGATAAATGAGTGGCATTTAGCAGATACTATGGAAAAATATTTTTGCTTCCAACGGATAATACCATGAATCCTCACAGCATGGATCCAACTGGCTGAATATCTGTGAGAGAAGAACAACTGAAAATAGTTTTACACGAGAAGAAGGTTACGGCACATGAACAAACGTACGCTGGAAACAAATGATGGCAGATTTGCATTTTACTGATGTTTTCCTCATGTTTCCCTACTTGCTAGTTGTTTTAGCTGTGACTCAATCATTTATCATGTTTGCCGAGTGGATTTTCCGATGGCGGTGGATTTGAAATACTGATGCGCAATCTGAAGCGTAGATGAACATTTACTGAACGAATGCTTCAAGCTTGATGACAAAATAATCAACTAAATATCAGTCATTGTATGTAGCTATTTTTTTTAGTAGTTTTCTGTACAATTCGGATCAACACTAGATAGAAACTTGCAGTTGTTGAATGTACTTGTGTTCAATTGAGTTCTTTTAATTTGACATTTAATTTTGAATGCGTTCGTAAACGATTATTTTTCAAACAAAGAACATCTTTGCTAAAGTATTCAATAAACAAACTAAAATCAGCGCTATAATTTTGAAAGTCTACGATAAATTAAACTTATGACAAGTAAAACTCAAATTTTAATTAATATCACAATGAAAAATGCCCTCTGGGGTACAGTCGCTTCTATTTGGCATTAAAAATATATTTTACAGTCAATTCCCCATAGTATAGTCTTATCTATTTAAACCGATATTTGCCTCTAAACAGTATTTATTATCTTTTCGCGTTCCCCGTGCAACATTTGTTTTTGCATAATCATTTCTCTTCCGGAAAATCCCATAATAAGCTATTAAAATGGAAAAGAAAACCTGAGCAATAAATACCCTTTTTGGTCCCAGTTCCAATAATTTTCCACAATCCCCATCATTGATCATACTCTTTTCTTCCCTACTACTTCACGAGCACCATCTGCTTTCGATTCGCATGAAACCCTTTGCCATGCTCAAGTTCTTTTTGTGTCAGGTGGATTTTTTGCGTGAGCGAAGAGAATGGCTGAATAAACTGTTGCAAACAGTAGCCAGTCAAGAACCACAATCTGAATGACTGCACAGTTTTAATCCCATTGAATCTGGTCGTAGTCGTTTTCGAGTACCCATTCCTTTACAAAGTGTCTCTGACTGCTTGCTATCCGGGAGATTTTCAGTAATCCTTTTGGAAACAACCGAAAGTATTGGCTGCTCCATAAAGTTGCCATATCCGTTCGAAGTCGTTTGCCGCACCAAGGAAAAGAATCGATGGGAGTCGAAAAATGCCTTCATCTAACCGACAGAGAGGGAAAGTTTTTGAAATATTTTACGATTCCACTATTATTGCTACGTTCAATAGTGGTTTATTTTACAAAGAAGAGATGATAGGATAAAATAGAAAGGACTTTCCCACCCTCTTGTATTCTCCTTAGGTTTGGATTTTTTTTCCGCATGGATGTAAACGAGCTAGATAAAGCATCTTTGGAATAAAGAAGCTTAATAATAACCGTTTTAAAACAATAGAAAGAGTTTAGATGGTTAGCGAATGAAAAAAGAGGTATGGTGGAGATTATCTTCATTTAAGGGTTTGTGGCGGTTGTAAGTATTAAGGGCCATTCAAACAAGAGTCCATGCATCCATGCGTTTTTAGATTTAGAGAGTCAAGTGAACCTAAATCCAGTTTTTTGAAGGCGGGGCTAAGGCGAAAGTGGTCGGATACGGTGATTGATATACCATTGACTTAATTGTTTTACTTTCGCTCTTTGTCATTTCGAGATGATAAGTGGATGGATGGATTGATAAGAGGATGGATATTACACGCTTGCAAGGATGGTTTTTTTTTTTAATTTTCATATTATTTGAATTATAATAATTATAATATTTTAAAACATTACTAATTCCCATTCCTCAATTTTTCCCATTTTTTTCTTCCTTCCAAACAAATAAATTGGTAGCAGACAATTGTATATATTTATCCATAGGACTATATATACCTTCATATAAAATTGTTTGTGTCTAGATATTCGTATGCATTCTAATTTTTTCGTAATAGTCCTGCATGTAAGGCTGCAAAAAAAAATATTATCCACATCATCATATAATAAAATAATCATCCACAAAACATATATTTAAATGATCATCAACGAATCATCCACACATGCCACTGAGCGAAAGAAATCATTATAAAATCTATTGTATATGAATCAGCATACTCCACCTCCTTCGCTTTAGACCCGCCTATATAAACAAAATCAAATTGACTCGTGTAAGCAAAACACGCTAGATCGCATGGACTCGTGGACGCATGGACGCATATCTGAATGGCCCTTGTTTTGTCGATAGTTTTACTCATATTTAGTATTTATTTTATAATGTTGCCGGAGGTCAGCGATCGACAATATAACGTTACTGCACAATATTGGCAGAAGATAACTTTGAGTAAGGGAAGTGGAGAGAGTTGAGTGTGACCAAAATTTCCGTGCTCGTGTATGAGAATTGCAGGAAAAACTGTTCCACATTCGTATTCTGCCCTCTTTAAAATAAACTTTCTATCTATATTTTAGCACTTTCGAGACATTCAATGATTTGTGTTTTGCTTTGTACTGGAGATATATGGAGAGTGAATTTTTCAATATTGATTTTAAGATACTTCCACAAAAGATAGGTTTGTTAAATTTTGTAGACTGATGTAAAAGAGTACGTAGTTTTGGAATCCGGTGTTAACTCAAAAATGAAATAAATGTAGATAGAACGTTTATGTTAAGGGGTGCAGTATTGCTCTGGGTAAGAAGAACTAATGGTAGCACGCATTGCAATTTATACTGACGTAAAGGGTTTGACGATGAAAAATATTAGTGCACCATATGTTGCGAAAACTAAGACAACGGCCGTTGAGATAGCGGTATAAAAAAGAAAGACAGCTTAAAATACCTCTGTAGCCAAAAGATTTAATGATGGAGGTAATAGTCTCATCGCCAATAAGTTTGAAAGCCCTGCTTTAGCCTTCACTTAATGCGGACAGTGCAGTGCAAACTATGCTTGCTCAAATATGGGAATTATACTCAAGTTTTGGCCTAATGTTGATTGTAGATTCACCCTTGTTAGGTAATGCAAAAAATTTCCTGGAATTTTTTCAGGTACCCCAAGCATTTCGTTGCATGTTCCACAAGAGAGTCATTTTCCCGATATGTTTTGCGAAGTTATGTCAGAAATACTTCCGAAATCGCACAAATTATTTTGAGACGTGGAGGAAGCTCAACATTTTTTCAATCTTAGACAGCAATGATTTTTGAGAGCATTTAATTCCATCGAGGACTGCTAAAAGTGAGCGATGGTGGAAAAAAATTTCAACCCATTTTATGATATTCTGGTCGAGAACAAATTTATTGACTAAAGGGCTAAATGCCAGTCCCTATCAAAAGCCTTTGAAATATCTAGAGCAATGACTTTGCCTTCGCTAAAATTATGAAGGCAAATATTCCACTTCTTGGTGAGTAATTTCATCAGATCCCTTATGAAGCGACGAGGATCAAAACCGCAGTGTTTATAATTGGTTAGTACATGGAAATGTAGAAAGCTCGTTCATTGGAAATTTATAGGTGTTCTCTCTAAAACTCCCGATAGAAACGAAGTGAGACTGATTGGACAATAGAATTGGAATAACATGGGCTGAACATCAGAAATTTTCCATTTTGATGGAAAAACTCCTAATGAGGCTTAGCTTTGCAATTTGAAGCTTAGCTTTGCGAGCAGAAAAGAGATAATAAGCAGTAGCTAAGGAAGGAATACTGACTTACATCAGTATCAGAAACGACGCGGTTTCCACTTAGAGCAGTACGCTGAAAAACTATTCGTCCTCAAGCCATGAATGCTGCCAAGATCTATTAAAACTGCAAGATTCCACAGTTACATCACGCATAAAAAGAAAATAAAAACAATTAATAGACACATAAAAGTGCCAGTCACCTACAAACTGGACCAAGTTACAATGAACGGAACGGATTAGAATTTATAATTATTCACCAAACAAGATACAAAATCAAAACTCAAAGCATATCAAAAATCAAATTAAAAAAAAATAGAAAAGTAAAATAAAAAGTAATAAGTAAAAACAAACAAGGTAAATAAGTAACAAACAAACTGAATTATTAACAAATAAACAAAACAATGCTATATAAGTTATAGCTTAAGATTAAGGGGTACGGATGGCATGCAAAAAAGAGGATCTGAAGGATGATTTCGAAATCGTAGGGGAATATAAATTGCTTATGCTGTTGAATATTCTGCAGCATATATTTATTGGTTCATTAGCTGCATATGTGGTCGACTGTGAATATTCTTTTAGAAAACGATTGGACCTGGTGTTCCTGACAGGGATGTTTATCAACATTTTACTATTCAGGAATTGTACATTAATAGCGCCTCTAATGACGTCGAATGTGAAGCAGGGCGATATCACCATTCTTCTGGAGGCTAGTGTCGATAAGTTGAAATGACTCAGTCGAAACACATAAGGGGGTAGGCTATTAAAATCATAAGGGCTGTACAGTTCTCTCAAGGCGAAAAGTAAAAAAATTCTTTTGTATTGACCCGAGTTTGTCACTGTGGGTTTCAAAAGCGGGATTAGCAAGCTTATTCGAGAATACAACCTAGCAAGCGTATTCGAGAATAAGACGTACAAGTGAAGTGTATAAGGATCTTGTGACCCACAGGTTACGAAATTCATTGGCACGTTTTTTGAGGAAGCCTAGTTGTTTGTTTGCATGAGAAAGTATTTTATCATAGTGTAAGGTGAAGCGGAGTTTTTCATCTAAGATAACACCGAGGTCAGCAATGATAGCAACTCGCGCTAGCATATTATTGCCGAGGAAGTACATATTGTGTGTAACCGTGCATTTTCTGGAATCAATGTTGAGATGGAGTTTGTTTATATTGCACCAATGATCAAGTGAATTAAGCTTGGATTGGAGAAAGAAGGCATCCGATTTCGATTCAATGATCTGATAAAGTTTGAGATCGTCTGCATAGAGTAAATGAGATATGTCTGCTAGGACGTCAGATAGGTCGGAAATAAATATACCTTGTGGTACACCAGAAGTAGTAATAACGTTTTTCGACAAATTTCTTTGAAATTTTACATATTCTGAGTGTTATGCCTTTGTGTCGACCACGTTCCATACAAGCGCAATAAGGTGACTAAATTCAGACAAAAAGATTTATTGGTTTGATCGGTACAAATGATCAAAATTCTTCAAATTATTAAAATAACATCCTTGCGTTTTGGAAAGCTAGCTCTTGGATGTGCTTTAAAACACGCGTTACAACCGCTATGATATTGTCTATGAACTTCAAATGCCGACCTTTCAGGGGTCGTATGAGATAGGGAAATAGAGAAAAAACTGGTGGTGCCACGTTGCATATTTAGAGAAGCTGGAAGATCTCTGTCACATTGATCTGGATCAGGCAGTCTCTGACGAAGAAGCTTTTGTGACTGGGTATGCTATTTTGGTGAAGGTTCCAGGTGACTTTAATGGCGCTCCTGACGCGGGTGTACGAGCTTTTTAATTTTTTGAGGACATCTGTGCGTTCACATTTGTTCCGGGTGGAATACATTTGTTACGAACAATAACTCGGATGTGCAAAAAGGCAATGATCATTGCTTTTGTTCGAGACTTTCTTGGGGCGGGAAGAAAATTGTTTTTGTCACTCCGCACTCTACCGCATGGCTTTTGAATCGTACTTAAAAATCTCGCTCTTGTCATCAGTTATCTTTGTCTCAAAATATTAGGGTTTTGAAACAGCTGTAACATTTCTTAACAAAGGAGTGCTCGAATGTTTTTCTGGTCGTCGGAACAAACTTCCGAAACGAGTTTTCTGCAGACTTTCCTCATCTACAAATTTTCTGTCACAATCCAGTAAAGTTTCCACTGTTTTTTATTAAACTGAGATTCAAACGACGGACAGAAATTAAACGATTGACGCCCAGTCTAAGCTTCGTCGGCAACCTCTTCTTAGCTATTCTTTAAAGATTTGTGCCAGCTGAAAACTTGTGATTTTGCTAGGCAATCATTCCTGTAGGACTTTTGAATCATTAGTGAAGTCTCTAAGACCAGTCTGCCAAGATCACGACAAAATTTGATTGCATAGCGCTGCTCGAGAAAACTCTCCATTGCAAAGCCAAACAGAAAAGCAACACGAAGCTAAACAGAAGTGCATGAAAAGAATTGCCTTTTCGACTTAAAAAACTCGGAGGTGACTGCCGAATGATTTTTCTCGAAACTAGGACCCCCTCCACCTTTTTCACTCGGTCACAGTGCTATGCGACGTATAGTATCGTCAGAAAAAAATTGGTCACATTACTTGTGGAAACATGCATATTCACCGTGATAAGGATTGTAGTGTATAATTAATTTAATGCGAAATCATCAAACTCAATATAAGGTGGAAAATTGAAAAACTGAACGATCTCGCTGTGTTTAGGCACTTCGTGAACCAAAGAGAAACATGCCACTCGAAACTGGATCGCAAACGATCCACAGATCCACAGAGTGTTAATCCTGATGTCAGGATTCACTTTAAGCAAATCATTTGATCCCTCTAAAAATGCCTTTGTTACTTCCAATTCCAATTGTTTGGTGAGATGATGACGGCACTTTTGCTTTTGTCGATGTTGGCTAATACCAGATTTTCTTTCATCATTTCATTGAACGGCTGAGTTATTCCGGTTTGGAGAGGTTTCGGTTATTCGGCTCTGGTTAACAAGACTGACTTGTTTGCTTAGTTTCCTTTGTCGTTTCTGAGCTGTGAATGTTCCGAGAGCCTGAACTGTATTATGAGTCTCCTCATTAAATTTTGTCTACTGAAAAGTCTGTTTCTCCTGTTTGGGTATCTGAAGTGGGGGTGACACCTAAAGAAACTGCATCAGTGCTTGAAATTAAAATAAAGATCATTGATGGTATGATTGCTTGAGAATGCTTGAAGCAGTGAAGCAATTTTGTTTTTTTTTCACAATATTTATTTCCCTTTTAGTAGATATACTATATAGCCTGACCTTCCATTAAAAGCGCTCCATTTAACATTTTTACTGTAGGTTAAAGTACAAGCAATGCCATTACGTATGAAACATAACATCATTCAAACTACCACCCCAGAAGCGCTTGAAACTGTGGATCCGTTGAACCTAATTCTCCATGACTTTTCCGCACAGTGTGGATGATATTCTTGCAATTTCACGTTTGATATTAACAGGTCATAGGCCAATGACTTGACGTAGCTCCAAAGAAAAAAATCTAGTGGGGTCAAGTCACAGGAGCGAAGCGGACAGGACAGTTGACAGGACCATTTCTTGAAATGGTTGGATTCTCAAATTTCAATTTCAATAAGTCGATTGTTTGGCCAGCTGTGTGATATGTGGCATCGTCTTGTTATAACCACAGACCAATCTGATTATTTTCTTCAAGTTTAGGTAGCACTCACCATTAGCAACGAATGAGTTTCCAAGATCATTAAAAAAAGTACGAATCAATGATACCACCCGCATGAAAACCGCACCAAACCATCAATCCGGATATAATGGCGTTTCTTGAGTGACTTCGGGAGGGTTGCTCCCTTGATCAAATTCGGCAATTTCGCTTCTTGACGAATCCGTTAAGCCAAAAATGTTCTTCGTCTCTCAGTATGTTTTTGCGGTAAAATTCGAATGCAAAATTTGATAATAAATTTGCACTATCTTTTAACGTTACTGAAGCGTGTATCTATCCATGATTAAAAATGGCAAACTGTCAACTATTCAAACGTAAAAAAAAATTTGACAGATGTGTATAATGATTAATTGCACTTTTTCTAGCAGTAGAGAGACCTCCGCTTGAAAATTGATGTTGCGTGCTTCTTTAACAAGTTTGATGAAAGTTATTGCCGTTTTCAAAATCAAACGCTGAAATCTTAAAAACTCATGCTTTTAGTAAATTTTCCGAAATAAATGCAAATAAATAAACATAATAAAGAATATATTAAATATTCATACAGATTCAAACTTTTCTTTCCACTTGGCAATAATGTTGTATAATATGAAGAAAAAATAGACATATTTTACTCTAACCGAAAAGAAAGTTTCTAGTTCCGACAATCTGTTTGGGCCAAAGAATGGGCGGTACAAACATAATTCAACGACCAACGCGTCCGATAGAATTATTGGCATTGGAAAATGTTTTCTCTCAATTTTTTTTCTACTTTTTACAAAAGGTTATTCAACCGTGCCGTCTGCGAGAAAGGAAACAAAAAAGTGAAGGGCAGCCAACCGGGAGAGTCCTGTCTGCTACCTTTATTCTTGCGACGCGAACTCAAATCGGCAAAGAGCTCTGAAGATTGCCCCCATGCTGTCTCCTGTCTTTCCGCTTGCTGTCACGCCAGGCACACAATGTGGCGTGGTTTCACTCGACGTATGTGACAGTCATATTAAGTATTCATTAGGACGTGCGGTCGAAGTTGAAAAAAGGTTTTCCAAAGAAATGGACTTGTCCGGGACTAACTCGTACTAGCCAAAGTATTCATTCTATCTCTCGGTCGAAGTTTTTGCGTTGCGGCTGTTGTGCATGACGAATTTCCCTGCCGAAAGTTCTTTGGGAAGATTGTCCGTTTCGTGTCGAGTCCTTTCAGGCAGGAATACAAAGTTTGGTGCGGAGGATGACTCATTCGGGTCGTAGAATTGATAATGCTTAGTGGGCGGACGATTGTAATCGAATAAGTTTGCTGTGTGATCGTTTTCGATTGAGAAATAAGTTTGGAAAGTAAATGAAAGTTTCGATTATGATATCTCCCTGGGCTGATTATACATTATTCAATCAGCCTGGCACAGATTTGGATGATGGACTAAAGTTTGAATAAACACAATGAATTGGACAAGGATGTATTCGAGGCAAAACATTTTCTGGCGAAAATATTTAGTAAAATTAAATTGAAAATATCAGTGTTCCAATGTACATTTCAAACAAATTTTCCTTCAAAAATTGAGTTAGTCTCATTTTTCGTACATGTGCAGCCTGTCAAAATGTCGGATGAATATTTCGATGTTTTAAAGGAAATAAGTTCTAAGAAATATCTTTTATTTTTTTCGTGGCAGCAAAATCAAAGCAGTTGACATGGAAAAAATATGCGTATATTCCTGAACATTTGATTTTAAGAATATTTAGATAATTTTGGCTATTTCAAATTTCCTGAACATTTGAATTCTTTTGGACATTCAAATGTTCCTTGTGGAAACAAGTCGACAAGTGGATTTGTGAGGACAATTCAGCATATGAAATACGGTAAAAACGTTGTCTTCATAAATATAAAACTTTCAGTTACGGACAGTTTGGTAATAGTTTTGGGTTTTTTGAATGTTCTCTGCAATTCAAGATATGGCAGCATCGCTGCTTCACACGACTTTTCATGCCAACATTGGTGCTTGTTTAATTTTTCAAACGCTGCTTGACACTGTCGGCTCCAGCTAATGGCTGGGTTTTCTCTGTCAGCTTTTGACAATCGTAGTAAAATCCTTAGAGAGAAGGTGCCAGTAGATCACCAGACACAAAAAACTCTGAAAAATGACGTTTGTGCTTCAGGTGTTCCATTAATATTGTGCTAGTAACGATGATGTGGTCCAGGTACATAAACGCTTCTATTAGCCCTATTCTATAAACTTGTTAAAGGTTGCGATTGCATTGCGCAATTCAAATGGGATTACAATCACATTCCACAATCCGGTACTAACAGAAAAAGCAAACTTCTCCTGGCAGTGTTCGCCTTTCAATTCCAATGTCAAAAACAGCTTTGCACTGGCCATAGTATCTATAATGTCATCTATTCTTGGTAATGGGTAGTTTTTTTTGTTTCTCTGATCAACCGGTTATAGTCTAAACAGTACACTGCCACCCTTCTTGTCAACTAAAACTATCAATGGCATCCAGGAACTGATCATGCTCAATAATTCCTTTACTTTTAGTTTATAATATTGATCACTTGAGCCTGTCAAATTGGCACTGAAGTTTGCCTTCCCGTCTATTTAATCGTCTAATTAGCTCGAACTTATCTTCTAAATAGCTGAGCTCCAAGGCCGTACTGATTATCGCTTAGTGCTGAAGATTGTAGTATGTTCTTTGCTATGTAATCTACTTCCTTATTGCATCTATTCGTCGACTATTTGTTTGTGATACCCAAGGAAGTGATGGAAGAAACTGGATGACAGACAGCTATTATATATCTTTTTTAACTTTTCTCCCTCGCTCCATTCGATTCAGCACCCATAGATAATCTTCTCCGCAATTCCGGATAAGCATAGAACAGATTAGATCAATAATGAAGAATTTTTGGCCTCCAGGATTACTAAGTTTAACCTACATTATATTTTCTAGCGAATTTGGCACGTATCATGTTTCTTGTTTTTTCTAACGGTATTTTCAAGATACTGCAGATTTAAGGCAGATTCAAGTTCAAGACCTCCGTGTCTAGGAAGTCCATTACAAGTATGCATTTGAAGTTTATTTCCACTGTCAGGAACCGGTTATGGAATACTGAGTCACAAAGCTGTATGTGACGAGTGATTACTCCATAAGCTGGTATAGACTCATCAGTAGTATTCCGAAGTTTGTACCACCCCAAGATCGCAGGTTTTCGTGAAATCCACGGTACCACGATATCAATGGAGACATTGCGTAGTCTGCAGTTTACCTTTTTTTGCAAACTGAAGGCATTCTCCTGACGATACAGTCTAGAGGCTGTTACCATGGTCTTTTGGTCGGAATCAGAATCCGACCTATGATGTTGGCTCTAACTGATTTCTAGCTTCCTCCAAGGAAGATATCATTATTTCTTTGCTTCTATGCTGCACATCCATTGCAAAATATTGGCTTTATTTTTCACAGAAATCTTGCTTGTTGATGCTAAAATTGGGGCTTTAAATCTTCTGACTTTGTTGAGACAGTGTTCATAGCTTTGGGACATCCAATTCTTCTTTAAGTACCTCTAATGTTCATTCTTGCTGGTCATGTAAGTGCTTCACTTGAACAGTTTGGGTTTCTAGCTGCTGCTTCATCTCCATGGTATGAAAATCCAACTGTTGTAGTTGCTGCTTAGCTTCGATCCATACTTGCGAATTTTTGCATGCACTATTGTTGCACAGCTTTCTTAATACTCAAGGCTTGTCGATAGAGATATTTGTCCGATTATACCGCTTGTGGGCCCGTTTTCTGCGCTTTTTAATCAAGTTTCTGATGCAATTTATCAATTTGTTATCTCATATTGAAAGCCATTTTGGCAGCAAATTCATTATCAGATTCTTCTTCAGGTGACTTTGTTTTTCTTGAGCGTTTCATCATCTGAAAATTCAAACATTTTAAAATCGATGCCAAATGTTCTCTAGACTATCCTTTTTTTGTAATAAAAAAGCAGGTTTATTTTCGTTTGTAATAAATCACGTTGCTGGCACTTTATTTCGAACTTTGCTTACAGCAGTTTGGTAACTAACATCGACATTTTTTTTGTTTTTTCACACGATAGTTCTTATGATAATCACTGGTGTCATAATAGCCACTATGTCGAGAACTTCTTGCTTCTTAGTTATATCAGTCGTCTTTCACCAGCTTTTAGTCCAAAATTTCACTTAGTCACATAACGCCAAAAAAAAAAAAATCTCACTTCTGACACCAATGATGATGTTTTTTGTTCTGGAACACAGTTTAATGGCTTGTCATTATCTCTTTCTTCGAAATCAAAAAAGTTTGTTTTCAATTTGCCTAAAACGAACGTGTTATCACTGCTTCTAGACATGCACAAATTAAAATTAGAATTAGTCGAGCTTTTCTTTAATAGCACCAAATCTTTGACAATCGCATGGAAAATGATAATGAACATGGACAAGCACGATAGGATCTAATCACGGACAGTCGCAAAAAGAATAAAATTTTAAAATTTTGTGAGCCCCAATATCTCTCAAGACAAATAATATGGAAAAAACAACCAAACATAATATTTTTTGAAATGTTTTTACTGTTAATGTAATGAGAAATAGAGCAATCGAATATTTTGCTTTTTATTAGAAACTCGGCTTAATTTTATTTTTATCTTCTGTATATTTGTTACAGGTTATCATTCGCAAACTATTAAAATATGGTTGCATGCATGCATACTCCAAAGTCACTTTTGTAGTAGATAAAATGATCTGCCTTGAAGAAAAAACAAGTAAAATCCTATCAGAACGCCTTAACGAGTAAGAAAGTAGACAAACAACCTAGAGAGCATCTTAGATGACTAGAAACTAGGCGAGAGCTCTAGATTATTGTTTAGAATATTCAACGGAGTCCTATAAGTCAATCCAAACGAGTGAAAACCGGAATGAACAACAAAAGACAGCCAATTTAATTTAGTGAGTTGTGAAATCTGTATGTACGTAAAAGTTTTTCTCAATTTTAGTCAAAGAAAAGTGTTTTAAATTCCAAAAACTAACTACTTCATTTCAGAAACGCGAGAAATCACAAGCCCACAAATTGTGTTTCAGGTAATGCACAACAGTATTGAAAATATCAAAATTAAATGGTCAACACAATTCACAAAATCAGTTGACTATAAACGAAATAAAATCCATAAATCATAAACATGCCACATTATTAATTAGCTCTCCATATGCATTAAATTATTATTAAGCGAAATGCCAAAACTTTTGTCCGACTAAATCCTCTCTGCATTCAGCTCACACAGAATCTACTTCTAAAATTTTCAAACAGTGATAAATTAATGCATTTTCAACCTACATTTGTATCAAATCATAAATCTTTTTCTGCTTCATTTCATCCTTTTATAGATTGTTTTGTTCTTCTTTATCGCAGCAACGAATACCAATGGCTGCTGCCGTCATGGAATTTCCATGCTCTGACTGCTCGTATCTACCGAATAATGGAAAAGTAATGAATTATGTACCAATGTTATATTGTTTACATCGCTACTTCAAGGATGAGTAGATACTCTAGACGTAGCTCCCTAATTCAATTTTTCCATATGGATGAAAGCTGCTTAACCATTTCATCCTCTTGTGATCCACGGTGGCAGGGCATGGTGGAATAGAGCTTATTGGCGAAACAACTGAGTGTGAGTAAAGTATCTCGAGACGTCGTGGCAAAGTAGATATCAATAGAAGCTAGTCCGGAGGAAACATATGTGATAACATGGCAAAGTGAGGGGAACGGGGAGCAAGAACTCATTACAGCAGCACTCTTGTTAAGCGAATGTGAGTTGTATGGCATGGGGCACAGCAGCACCGAAATTCAATTGAATCTACTCCCTACCTTATCGAGAAGCGAAAAGTTCATTAATTCATGCGATTCCTTCTGGAACAGGTCGAGGATAATATCTAAAATTTTCACTCGTTTCACTCCTTACTCTACTTTCTCACTATATTACTCTGACACCTTCTTTTTAATGTTCCGACTGTGGTGGCACCAATAATGCATAAATTTGTATTCGAAACCCGTCAGCCTCAAATATACTTAAGTGGATTATTATTTGAGGGAAAATGTTTCTCGCAGATAACAATCGATTTTCCACAGAGAAGTATAGCTTGGAAGCTGGTTCAGTCGCGTGAGAAAACTTGATACCGTATTTCAGGAATGAAAGGTGAAATCAGGAAGGCAAGGTAGAAAAATTGTACTATGCTTTGTACTATTTATGGTGGAAGTAATATCATTTTCGATCGTATTCATGGTATCAGTGCAGTATTGCAGTCAAGAGTTAAAGTATTCTGACAGTAGTCTTATTGTCATGCTCCTAGCATTCCAAATATTTTGGGGCAATATAAAAACAAACCAAACAAAATTGCTGCAGATGATGAGATTTATTTTGCAGGAAATATGTTATATTGAAGTGGTGCCTTGTACTTACAGTCACAGATAGAAATTCATCTTAAAATTAGAGAATTGCAAGTCACATAACGTGATTGGTCCTGATCCGTCTTGGTTCCAAATTTTCGAAAGTTGTAATGATTTCTGACATCAAAAAAGAAGCTACATTTCGGAAAATGACTTTGGCAGAGATATGCTGCCTACCATTTCTACTCTCCAATGGAACAACACTCTAGAGCTACAAAAGCTCACTTCGGTTATGTTCGTTCTTAAAACGTATGTTTCAATATTTCATAGTTTCAAGTCTCGAAAATGTACTAAAAACCAACAACTTCTATAGGTTGGCCTTGACATGGCTAAGCATGCAACTAATTGTACAAACTTTTTGTAAGTACATAAAGACATAGCAAGATCTTTGTGAAATTAGGATCCAGATTTTTTTCAAAATTTAGTTATATCGAAAATGGCTGAGTCAATTTTCTTTATTTGCTTATCAAAAAGATAGAAAAAATCAAGGAAACTATAGTAAAAGATACAAGTACAAAATATTCTGAAATTTTACAATTATTGTACAGCATAGATTAATTCAAACCACTCTTTCTTTTCTATCAAGACTCCGTAACATCAAAATACCTTGCACACCAACTTAGCACAAAAATATTTCTGTGGGCTACTTTTGTGTCAGTAGCCATTTTCCAAAACTTCGAAAATGTCTTGGTTCTTCCTGTCTCCTAGCCACTTCGATCAAGTAGCGTAGAGCTCCTGGCAAAGACTATGGCACGCCAATGGAAAAGTTATAGCGTGCGCGTAAGACAGGACGATTGTCGTTGTAATTTGAATAAAATTCATATTAACATTGGCAAGAACAAATATTTTAGTTTATAGGAGAGGATATGCTGCCGTTCTTTTGCAAACGCTGTCCCCTGCAGGACGTGCTATTTTTTCGCTAGTTTGGTCTCGCATTGGTTCACAGTTCTTCGAACAGCAGTGGGAATGATTCGCAGAGAAAATCTCATAATTTCCGTTTCGAACGAAGAACCTGAAGGACAAAAGGAAGTGGACTTGGGTTGCCACCGTTCCTCGCCTACGGTATGCAAAGGACCAAAGTAACGTTATCTTTCTCTGATCCGCTCTGGGTAGTTTTTTGCTGTTTTTGTACTTTTCGTGCTCTGAGTGAGAGATAATATCCAGGAGAAAGAAATTCAGTCAGATCTTTTAAGCGTATTTAGTTGAAGTAAAATAACACGAAGCTAGCATGGCCGACATTGGATACCGCAACGGCACGAGACGTTCCAGTTACCGAAGCCTGTCATGAAAGATGGATGAGAGCAAGAAAGCACGACACGGACGTCATGATTCCTTGCAGGTGAATATTTCCGGTGAATGTCGTCGCGAAATGTAAAAGAAATATGAAAAACGGAAACGACATACCCGACTGAACTTACTAGCGAATGAGAAGGACATAAATGGCTTCCTGATCAGCGGAAGCGAATAGTGTCGAGTATTTTAGATTCCACATGTTTACTCCAGGCTTCAGCAAACCAGGCTCCAGCAAACCAGGCTCAGACAGGATGTTTCTAATTTGGTCCACACTGTCATTCAGAGAAACTGGCATAACGTCGCCGCGAGGGAATCCATTCGGGTCTAATAATAGAAGTCGGATACATCCTTGTTTGAAGATTTATGTGATACACGTGCCAGAAAAAAATATTTTGTAGAAGGTTATTTAACAAATGTCCTAATGGTATTTCAATATCTCACGGTATGGCTTCAACAAAAAGACGTCGAGCTGTATTTTCTGGAAATTTGAATTTCGATAAGATAACAAAACAAAATATTCGGGTAGTATTTCGAATGTTAGATTTTAGTAGGGAGCTTTGGTGATTGTATGTTATTTCATCTTTTCTATCCGTTTGTGTTTTTTTTATGGACGTTTGCCAGTTCGTAAAATTTTGTGTTTAGTTTTAGAGTCCAGCTTCTGAATGTGTTTTGTCTACCTGAGGACTATAAAGCAAATAAGAGAGCTGGTCAGTCATTTGGTAATTACGACTTCATTTGTATCCATTTCTGGAGCAATGCCACACCCACATGGACTTGTTTGCGTCATAAGGGCCCGACTCGTTGGATGTTACGCCGCGAGTTTGGGTGCAGCTTATAATGGGGGATGCGTACACGAAGACATATGAGATCAAAGTCAGTAAGTAAACAATTTTCAGCTTGATAGTCAAGCCAATATTGCTGGTGACAGGGTATCTATTGCATTGAGGGAAAAATTTGATAACTTTGATTTTATTTTAAAAACAAGGGATCTTCGAATTCATAAAAGTTAACGCTAAGAAACTTCAATGTAGACCTAGAAGTGATTTGGAAACTTAACTCTATAGGAGTGAATCCATTTCACAATTGAATGTATATCCTTGTTAGTGGTTTTGAAATATCTCAATGTCCTTGAGAATTTTTCATGATACTTTAAACAAAGCAGAAACAAATATTGAATGCCAAGACAAAAGGGTCAGACGTAGCATAAGCAATCAATACTATTGATCAAATCATTATTCAGAAATAAAAATCCGTAATTTTGATTTATTACAGAATATTATCGGTAAGGACTCTTGTGATATGACCCCGAAATTATACGAAAGACTTTAATTTGGTAGCTTTGATATGATTTAAAGACGCCTTTCAGTTTTGAATTTGGAATTCGGAAGCATTTAATAGTCTCCTAAAAAAGAATGGAAAGTGCATCGGCGGATAGGCTACGTTTAATCCCTGGTTTCAAATACAGACCCAATTTCATACTCGGAACTCTGAGTTTATCACACTTTCTGTAAATACCTGAGCGAAAATTAATCGTAGAACTAATGAATCCATACTTGTAAAGCCCTATTGGTCCAAAAAGTGATCGACCGATATCAACGATGTTTCAGTGCAGGCAAACCAGCAGCAGATCCAATTTACCTCTGCATCAGTTGACAAAACAGCTCCTAGAATACAACTTTAAGCTATTCCATCTTTTCATTGACTTCAAAGCCACCTACAGTAGCATAAGCAATACAAAATTTTACACGGTTGCAAGAGAACTTGATTAAATTAAAATGCTTAATAAAACTAATTAAATTCCGAAGGCTCACCACGATGAATGTGCAAAGCCAGATTACGGCAGTTGGATCCCTACCGAGGTCATTTAACTTCAGCAATACTCTTTGAAAACGGAACGTATTTCCCTACGTGCTTTTCAGCCTGGTACTGTAAAAAGTAAGTCGGGATGTCGGGGTGATCATGAGAAGTACCATCATTTTTAAGTCCATCTGGTTACTGGCTTATATAGACGCCTGTACTATATATAACATGCCGATATAAACTAATTGCCAAAAAATCCTTCATGAAAATCCAGCAATTGGAGAAACATACGGCTGACTATACATATAGCTACATCTGTTATCCAAAACACCGTGTGCTCGGAATAAACTTCCTCGTCAGCCAAAAAATTAGGTCTTCCACCATCGGTTTTAAGACTATTAATAAAAAGCTATGAACCCTTGGCGTGCGAGGCAAATTTGCAAACATTAGCATCATAAACTTTCACGCACGTACGGAGGAATGCTCACGACGAAAAATAATCTTATTGTGAACACTTCGAGCGAATCCTAAATACCTGCTAAAGGCATGATATAAAAATCATCCTTGGAGATCTTAACGCCAAAGGAGGTCGGGAAACGGTATTCAGACATTACGCAGGCACCCATAATGACCACGGACTTCGAGTCATGGAACTGGCAGCATCCAAAAACTTGGTCGCTGCGAGGCCAGGCCACCTGGATATTTATAAGGCCAGGCCACCTGGATATCAACTGATGGAGCCACTCGTAAGCAAATAAACCACGTGTTGATAGATCGTCACAACTACTCGAGCCTGATGACCGTACGATTGTATCGAGGTGCCAACTAAGACTCGGACCACTATTTTGTTGGTATGGTTCTTCGAGCGCAAATTACTTTGTATTGAATTGCATTGCATTTGCAAACGAGGCTCGAAACAACATGGCTGCGTTGCGCAATGATAAAACCAGTGGTATTTTTGGTCTTGCGTTAGGACGCGCCCTCGAAGAGCTCGATGTAAGGAGAGTAAGCACTGGGGTCAGAATGCCAGGCGTAGATGAGAAGTGGACACCCCGTAAGAATACTGTCATTAGTACTGCAGACGCCATCTTAGGCAGTAGCCACAAATATTGGAATGACTGGTTTAATGATCAACGCAAACTAGCAACCGACTTGCGAGAATGTTATATACCGGGCAATGCAGCAATCTCATAGATCGCGGGCACATAAGGCGGAATATAAAGACTTCACAAGTACAAAGAAGATACTTCACAGATAGAAGAAAGCAACCTGGGAAAAATACCTGATCTGTGAAATTTTACCAAATACACATATCAAGTTTTACCAAATACACATATTTCGAAATATGATGCGGTACATTACCAATCTTGAAGGCATTATGGAGCGATGGAAAGTTAACTTTAGTAAATTGCTAAACGGTTAGCTCCACGAAGAACTGGAGGCTCTACTTATGAGAGAAGAATACTTTATGCTGCCGCCACTAAGCATAGAAGTGTACTAAGAGCCATAAATCGTCTAAAAATTTAACAAAGCCTCTAGAGCCGATGGCATACCAGCTGAGCTGATTAAATATGGAGGGCCAACATTACACTAAGCAAGTCATGAAATTACATTGCACATATGGGAGCATGAAGAGATGCCAGAAGGCTGATGAAAAGGTATAATATGCCTCATACATAAGAAAGGAGATGTTACCATGTGCAGCAACTATAAGGGTATAACATTGTGAGCGCCTCCTATAAGATACTTTCCTCTATCCTACAAGAACGGATAGCCCCATAAGTTTAAGCTATCATCAGACAATATCAATTTGGCTTCATCACAGGCAAATATCACAGGCAGATTACTCTCAGGCAGGCGATGGAAAAATATCTGGAAATTGACTTTACACTGTACAATCTATTTATAGACTTAAAGGCCGCTTATGATAGAATAACGTAAGTGTATAAAGTAATAAAAGAATTCGTCAACTCAAACAAATAAACACGATTGTGTAGGTTGACCGTGACCGATTTAACAAGCCAAGTTATAATAGCCGGATTGCTATCCAGACAGTTCAACGCCTTCAATGGGCTCTGACAAGGAGCTGGTCTGGACTGCCTGCTCTTGAACCTGGCGTTGGAAAAAGCAATCCGAAACTCTCGCGCGTCAACGAGAGGGACTGATATCATTAAATCCTGCCAGATACCGGCTTACGCAGATGATATCGACATAATTGGAAGATCAAAGCTAGCTGTACGAGAATCCTTCATCCAGATTGAGCGAGCGGCATAAAAACTGGGGCTGCACATAAATGAAGGAAAGACAAAGTATTATACATAATGGCAGCACCTGCAGGAAGAACACCTAGAGTTGGCCGAATTTTCTGGGTAGTTGAGCATGAATTTGCAGTAGTGCCATCTTTCAACTACTTCCGGTCAGTTATAGCAGCCGACAACAACATGGAGGAAGAAATACGCGGCCAGCAGCTCTTATCCAACAAAGGATATTACAGTCTGTCAAGGCTCTTCAAATTCCGAAGTCTCACCCAAACATGAAAGCTTCTGCTGTACAAGACCATGATTCTACTATGGGTCCGAGACTTTTGTGCTCAGCAAAAGGTTTTCTGACCTCTTAGCCATGTTCGAGAGGAAAGTCTTGAGAAGAATCGTTGGCCCCATATGTGAAGAAGGTTGATTCCGGAGACATTGTTGCTATAAGTTGTATGCTATCTACCTAGAAGCAAATATAATTACTAGGATAAAGCTCGGTAGACTCCGATGGGCAGGACACCTAGCTTGAATAAGCGAAGAGGATCCGGCTCGGAAAACCATTTGCGACAAATTTTACGACAGAAGATAACATGGGGGACCTTGCCTGCACTGGAAGAATGGCGTTGACTTGGACGCTCGGATGACATAGGCTTGCGATCGTGGATCGATGATGACGGAGGCTAGAACTGGATGATGATGATACGGCCACATGTAAATGAAAAAACGTTGAAAACATCGGTTAACAGCTCGCAGAACATAAGATTGAAAATCACAAGCTAGAAAGAAGAAGTTAAATCCTTTACTACTTTAGGGACAAAAATCACAGTCGACCGAATCTATAGTGAACAACAAACAAACCTTTTTTCAGTCTATCAAAACTATTCCACTCAAGTCTCGTCAATAAGTCTAAGCTCCAGCTGCACTAGACCATGGACTTATGTATTTGTCAGAAACATAAGTTTTAAGCAAATCAAAATAGTCCTTGTTTAGAGGATGCTCCTCCTATGGACCATTTAGCCATTAGTGTTTCCATCGCCAATAAAGTAGTGTAGTACACGCACTATGTAATGAAATGATAAAATCAGATTAATAGGCTGAGGTGAGGTGGACGCTAAGCTTATACGAGTGAGAAACGTTGACTTAAAATACAGGAGCAAGAGCAGGTTTTTTGGCACTAAGAATAAAGGGAGACTCTGCCATCGGTGGAATAATGGTGAGTACCAGGACGCAAAAAATGCTGAAAACACCAAATTAGACTGTAGAGGAAAAACACCAGATGTCTGGAAAGCTTTTCTGTGTCAGGACTAGACCGAACTACTGTTTGTCAAATTTCTGATGATACTGTTCCAACTTGAATGTGAACCTCCAAATTTTAGCCAGTTTGCAATGGGACAATTTTTTATTGAATAGTTTCTGGAACTGGTTTTGGAAACACTAGCAATTTGACTTGCGTTAATGTGACCAAGCCTACAGAGACTACAATTTAAAGAAATTTCACAGAAACTCCTCGAACTATAAAGATTATCAAAGCATTGTTTAATGTGGCGATGTTAAACAAAAATCATCCAAAGGGGCTTCAGAGATTGCCGCTCATGGCATTTTGGCTATCGCAATGTTTGGCTTATGCAATCATATGTTAGTACAAGATATACATTAAATTGCAATAACACTGAGATACCCGGAATTTATTGAGCTCCAGACCCCGTGGAAATATAGTTTGTATAGGAAACATTACTTCTTCTGTAAATGACGGAATTTAGCGTCAAGAACTACAGAATATTTTTTCTTCAATTACTCAGAGATAAATAAATTTCGAGTGATGGGAAAAACTATGATTTGCTGAAAGATTTTAAAGGTGTAAAAACACCAATCGCTTGGATTACAGAATGAGGTCCTATGAATCGAGATTGTGGGCGATCAAGCTCTATTTGCATTTTTCTGTAACAAGCTACCTGTCAGGGCAGCTTTCTTTGGAAAATATAAATATTTGATAAGAACTCATGATTTAAGCTTAACTTTACTAAATGTATATTAAACAATGATCTGGCACTAGTTCAGTTGATATTTTTGTAGATATTCCAAAATTGCCTTGGCCCAATTTATAATTCATCGAAATGTTTTCATTTATTTACAGTCAAACTGAACACAGCTCATCAATCATTCATAAATCGAAAACGAATCCAAAGAAATAGCTTAGAATTTTCCAATTCAAGTATACTTTATTATATTATGAAACGAACTCTGCCAAGCATTATGTTCAAGTGACTCCTTGACAAATGACAAAGAGAAAAACATCTAAATATAGAACCAATCGTATAAAATCGTAGAAATATGGTTTTGAAAAATTTAAAATCTAAGTCATAAATTTCTTATGTAGAATATTTCATATGAACGGTGGTGCTCAATACGCTCTGCTGCGAAGAATTCAATTGTGGTAGCATAATTCAATTCATAAATATTGAATGATTTGCCACTGCTCAGTTATTGCTCCTGACTGCTATTATCACGACAAGCCAATAGGGACGACGCATTCGATGGAATTCAGTATCGTTTTCGGAGTCAATTTAGAGGATTATAGTGATTCTAAAGGATGAAATTGTGAAAAACGGGAAGATGTATGGCAGCTATAAAAAATTGAATCGGTTGTATAATATATATCAACTGACATGAGTTCAATAGGAAAATAGCATGATTTAATCTCAATGCAATCGGTAGTTGAAGTTCTTTTGGAATTATAAAGATTTATTTCTAAGTAAAAAATATTAGCTTATAAATCGTCTTTTATTTTGATTAGGCTGTGAAATATGAAGACTTGGGATACTGAAATAAATTGATAGTGTGTTCAAACATATTTCTATCACGATGTAAGTGGAAATAAGGCCCAATATTGAAATAATAATGCAAATCATTGATCATGGAAAATACGACAAGTGGAGTTTGAAGAAACCAAGACAGATTGCATAAGAGATACATTTATATTATGAGAGATATATACTCAATTATCTTTGAACAGAAGAAAAAGCATGTAATTGTCTGAGAACGAATTCAGACTATTGGAAGCACTGTTTAGATATAAGAGACATGAAAGCCAACTCGGAATTTGTTGTCAAACGTGACACTAAAGTTTTCAATACAGCTAAAACAGGAAAATAAATTGGTGCCCGAAGAATGATAAAAAATGGTTGGATTAGTTTTACGGGAAAAAAGTACCGAATTACATTTTTTTCTGTTGAGAGCTCCTTAGTTTCTTCATCTGGCACCAGTTCATCAGAACTGAAAAGATAAATTGAAGCATGGTGCAATTTACAAGAGATATTATTTAGAAATACAAATAGCTTAAGGGATTAGTACACAGTGAAATTTTCAATTTTTTTTCCTTCTAAAAATAGTTTGAACCGATTAATATGCCAAAAAATGCATGTCGAAATTCACGATATTTGTTGAGTTATAGCATTTTTGGCATCAGATAAGAATTCGGTGCGCTGGTGGACGTGCGAGCCAGCACTGGGAAGCGTCGAGCAAGGTTTCAGTTAAGCGATCCTATCAGCAAAATTAGACGGTGTGCAATATTCGTCATATCAGAAATCATTGCTCAGAAAAATTACACGGCCATGGGGAATGTAAAACTTACATAAACATTGTCGAATCACGACTTTGTGGTGAACACTTTACGATAAAGAAGAAAGAATGTGTCGGCCATGTACAGAAAAGGATGTGAGCGCGTTTGCGTGAATTGAGGAAGGTACCGAAGACCTCTCTGGAAAAGGCAAACTGACAGGGAAGCTCGTTGATGAGTTGTCTATTTCTTACGGATTGGCAATTCGAAGAAACGAAAATTCCGCCGAGAACATGAAGAGAACAATCTGATTTACATTGCTGTCTAAAAAGTCGACCGATGAGAATCCGCCGACTAGGGAGGAGAGCTGGTGCAGCTGGCAAAAAGCAAAAGCGCTGTGCTAATTGCACGTTTCTGAACAGAAAGCAGCTCCCTTTGACGTCATCCTGAAGGCAATCACTCCAATATATGAAGAGCTGAGTAACAGCAGCTAGGTAGGGCGTTGTATAAAAGGATTTACTGAAAACAACAACGAGAGTCTCAATGCTCTTGTATGGTCATTTGCTCCAAAACGATTGTGCGAAAAATGGTAGAGATCGCATTCTATATTGTAGCTGGCATTTTCAATAAAAACTACGAGAGTATTCTTCAAAATCTGAATATAATAGATGTGTTAATTGGACCAAACATCGTTGCAATTTGCAACGACGTGGATAGCCGCTGATTTCAATTGCCAAAAATCGAACTTATCAATCCTCAAAAGGAGGAAAAATCGAGAGATGAACGATGCGATCAGCTCTTGAAGAAGCTATGAAGGAAGATGAAGCTTTAGTGCACGAAGCAGAAATGATAGATTGACATGCAAAAGATATGCAAAATATTTTATTCCATTTGAAAAAAATCAAACTCAAACTTGAAACACGTGTTTCTATGTTTTTCGAAACGGTGTACACCATATCTCAGGAGGTAATCAATGAATCGATTTTAAATTTGGTACACATATTCAGAAGAATAGTATTTTTTTTTTTGTTCAATAATTATTAACAAGAATATGGCCGAATTCGGAGTGGGATAACGAAAAAAAAACCTGAATTTCGTTTTCGTTACCAGAAATGAAAAAAAATGCCCCAACTGAAAGCTTATACAATTTACGTAATGGACGTGTTTTTTTTCGTTTCAAAATATCGATGCACGCAAATGTTTGGAATTCATCGAAAGGTGCGAAGAGAAATATTTGGATCAACTTGTATATTTTTGCAATAAAAAAATTTAAACATACTCCTTAATGTGTACATGAGTTGATCTCAGCAAATTATCCATATTAAATCAATAGTTTTTCCAAAATTAATTCTAGAAAATTAGCCCGTTGCGACGCTCGGCATTGTGTACTAGCCCCTTATGGTCGGTAGCAATGGAGAGGCATTCATACGAGAAGAGAGGATTAAATTCGATGATATAGGACAAGAGGAGTAAAAGACCTGTTATCACCATTTATTTCGGGCTTGAAGGGATTTGCTAAACAGGACTTATAGCGTACGTTACAAGAATGATCCAACATATAAAATTAATGCCATTTGTTGATGAACGATGAAATTCAAGACTTAGTTTACGAGGAAGTATGTTTTGATCCACATAATCCAGCACTTTGGGTAAATTGCATTCATCCTGCATTTCAAGCGCTTTGGCAACAACATTTTATATCATAACACCAGAACTGTTGTTAAAAGACACCTGCAGCTATGATTACAAGTTGCTCTTTCACAATCACATGGTCATAATCATTCATAACAATATCATGAAGATATCGCTTAAAAATCTTGAAAATTTATGGAAGAAAGGAAATATTTCGAAAATGTTCTGCAGATGATGCATCATTTGTTTTCAATATAAGATGGATTAGGGTTTCTTAAATTTTTGTTGTAAATAATAGACACTAGAATACTCGATAAACTGTTTACCATTTCTGAAAATATGGGAGAGTCTCAATTTTAGTATTTTAGTTATAGTCTTAATCATTGTGGCAGGTGTAGAGAAAAAGGGACTTGTTTTGCCAATTCAAAGCGTTAAGGAAGCGACTAAGCCTAGCACCACTGAGATGTTGGAGAACTCCAACGACTTCAAATAAGTATTATAATCAGAAACAAATAAATGAAACAATTAGCCAGCTTACGAAAAATCTGACCTGAACAAAAGCAGCGTCTAAAAAGTTGTTAAAGAAGGTTGTTTTAAGCTCAAAAGAAGTTGAATTTTCAATAGGTACGAAGACACAAGGCTCGATTCTAGGTCCTTTGCTTTTCCTGTTGTTTACAAATGATCTTCATTCCCTCTTTGATTCCCTGTGTCTTTTGTACGCTAACAATCTGAAAATATTCAGGTTGATTGAGTTAGTGGATGACTGCTCCCAACTGCAAGATGACTTGTCTGCTCTGACCAACTGGCGTTCTTTCAACTGTATTAGCTTTAATGTTGCTAAATGGTTCCAAATGTGCTTTACATGTAAATTATCCCACATAACGTTTTCCTATTCCATCTTTGGTTATATTCTCAGTCCTATTGATCCTTTCATAGACCTGGGTGTTGTGTTTGATACTAAACTAAAATTTGATGCCCACATCCTGGGTGTCACATCCAAGGTCTCGCGTTTGTACGGCTTCATTGTTAGTGCGTTCAGATCTTTTGCTGATACGTGTGTACGCCTGCATATTTCCTTCGTGTGTAGTGTTCTCGAATATTGTTGTCGAATTTGGTGTCCTGATCATCGTTTCCTAATTGATACTGTTGAGTCTGAATGATTTACACGCTCGCTATTTTTCAAGTTTCGTATTCCCTGAACATAATATGCTTCTGTGCTTCTGAGTATTGTATGTGTCTATTCATCCTTGCTATGTTTACCCTCCTTTTACGCAGAGTGTATTGACGAATGTCTTTTGCACAAAATGATTAATGGCTCTGTTACATACATCCCCAGTGTACAGCTTTCTGCTCGCGATCCGGTTCGTTTTACCCTCAACGTACCATTCGTTCGTACTCAGCTATATTTTTATTCTTCACTTTTACGCTTACCTAGGTAACATAGTTGCTAGAATATTGGTGATCTTTCACCTTCGTTACGCACTTATGGGGGTTCCCTATCTGCCTTCCACCACCCCCTCCTGCCCATAAACAAGCGTATTTTTAGTAGCACCGAACTCGGGAATGGCTCAATCAATTTTTGTTAAATTAGAACAACTGATTTTTGAAGCTTTTGTCTATGTCCTGACGGGAGCTTTTAAATAGTGCTTTGAGAGTTATAGATAAGAACTTACATTTTGTAGTCATTTTTCGCAACTTTAACACAATATAAAATTTCTACGTTTAATTTTTTTTAAATCAAGGCATAGACAATCTATTCTAAGACATCTGTACCAAATTTCAGACCGATCGGGTGATTTTTACATGAGATCTGTGTTCCTAAAAGCGAAAAAATGTGATTTTGCAGGAGATGCGTTTGAAAGAACTGGAACAGATGACGTTCCAGTTCATTCACAAACGCATTTACATTCAGTTTGTAACCTTATCATATGTGTACTATTTTTTACGACATACCAAAATAACGAAAAAACCATGCCTTCACATGAAAAAACCATAGTTCCTCTAATCGCCTCAAACGCTTTAGATTATAAGTTAAAAATTAAACACCTTTAATTGAAATTTTGCAACCGGACAAGTTGCAAAATATGCAGAAAGAATTGTAAAATTTTTTAAACCCATAAATTGTTATTTGATATTTTTGATTATTTTCAAGTTGGGAACCTCCTTAAAAAAAATTAACAGCAAGTGTTTTATCTTACAAAACGAGGTAATTAAATTGCTGAATACTTGTGTTAAATTATGATTCTATTTCATTTAACGCCCTTTTGTATACTTTGATTAATTTGAATTTACTACCTATTTTTCGCTTTCTTTATTCTTTTTTTTCAAATTTCAAATTTTTCGTAACTTATTTTATTTTCATTATTTTTTTGTTTTTATAAGTTTATCCCTTTTCAAGTCTTTAATTGGATTTGTATCTGTTGATTTAGACAATAATAAGTTTATAAGTAAATAAATACATTTTATCTGTATAGAGAGCAGTTTGATGCTCAGAATAACAGTTTCATCAATAACAAAAATTTCCTGAACTTTAACCTTGATAGCTTTTTTGCGCATATGATTTACTAATGCACTTCTGACGCAGTGTTTCTAATACCAAAATAAAAACAAATGCAAAGCAAAAAGGACAAGCATGAATTTTTATCTTACCCGAGGTCTCTGGGACTTTGCTCCAGATAACTAAATTTATCTATTTTTGATTTATTGACCTCCAACTATCGAACGCCCATACTTGGCATACATCGCCATACTTTAATACTACCTCCAGTTTTTTTTACAGTTCGATGCAGATATTCTTTTCGCGGTGCTGTTCCAGGCATTTTCCGTACTACATATTTTCGACCCTTTGAACCGATGAATATTGTCTCTGCACCATTTTCGATTCATTTCTGTAGCTTTTTTCAATAATGCCAAAATTTCGCAATATATTATAATATATATTATAATATATATATTATAATATATTATAATATATACACTGATATATTTCCTTTTACTTCCATTGCAACAAAAAAAAAAATATTCTGCTGGTAGACCTCACAATTAATGGCTAGTATTGAATGAAATACGTATTAAAATTTTAAATCCGTGCATTTGAAATGAATTATTTGTAGAAATTCTTAAATTCAGCACGTAAATGCAGACTTTTTTGTCCTTTTTTAGGGTTTTCTGGTAAAAGTACCGTTATTTCGAATAATTTTTGGTATGCCAAATGTAGAACATCTATTAAGTGAATAGAAAAAAAAGTTTTTTTTTAAAAAAAAAACTATTAGTTTTTCATTTAATAACATTATAAGCTGGTTGGCAGCAAGTGAGCGCAGATTTTTTCCAGTAATATATATATGTTAGGAAAACAATTTTAAATCCATGAATATCAACGATATATTATCCAAAAGATCCTGACTTTGGCATCAAATATATATCTGAGTTTCAATTTATTTAACTCCAATTATTTCTATGAAATTTTTCAGTTTTTTCTTAAATTATTTCTTAAATAATTTTTGGGATATTGACCTCAATCTCAATTTGACATGGAAAAATTTATTATCGTTTATGTAAATTACAAATTTTATCAAGAATTTTTTTTTCAATGAAGAAATCGCAAAAATGTTAAATTCATAATTTGTGAACCCAGCACCTACCAGCTGGTTAGTCAAGGATTTTATAATCAGGATAGGTAAAAGTACTTTACTACGATTTTTGAACTTTTATCAAGAACTTAATCCAAATTACTTGCTACCTCTTAGGCAATTCAGTTTTGTATTCTATTCACCTCTATATTTTATTTAAATGCTGTCAACCTGATCCTTCTGCTCCAAACAAATTTGAAAAGGACAAGAGAAAGCTAGTTTATTCTCTAATGAGTATCTTTCTTTACGAATTTTCCGATAAGCAATTTGGTGCAACTGACTGATTTTATTTTGTTACTTGGAAGTTCTATGTACATTTACAGCTTGGTATAAAAAAAGAGAAGCTTTAGTAGCCTAGTAGGTAGAACACTGACTTCTTGGTTTGAATCTCGTGTACGAAACTTTGAGTCCACCTAGCTCCGAATATCAGGGAATTAATCAGGGGTGAAGTGAGTCGTGAAACTAATCACTCCACACTGGTATTTATATTGATTATACATTTCCGATGAAGCTCTCTACCAACTTCACCCCTAGACCCATACGAAGGTTATCGTGGGGTTACTTTACCTTTTTACTACTTTAAATAAAAAAGAGAACATTTTTGGGCATTACAGTTCATATAATTTTATTATTAAGTTTTTTTTCACAGAACAGTTTTCTTTTTTTCAAAAGTATATGGAGTAACAAGAATATATCACATGCGAATTATTTGAAAAAAAAACCATAAGTAAAACTACGATAAACATAAAACAACTGCGATTGGATTCCTTTAAAAAGTTCAAACATAACATTGAATATTCGAGTAAAATTTAAAGTTATTATGAATGTATTGTATATATACTTGAAAATAAAGACTGATGATTATACAAAAATGCTAATAAAAATTCACTTAAATATTTTAATTAGCTTTTAGAGTTTAATTAATTAAAAACTACACATCCTGCGGTAAAATTTTGGAAAACTCAACCTCACTGATCTGATCAAATCAAACCATGAGTTTGTCGGTAAACTACGGAAAATAAATATTAAAAGAACATGAATTCTTATCATTTCTTATCATTCCATCATATTGGTTGAGTAAGACTTTATCTGTTCCATTAAATAGAAAGCAGCTGACAGAAATGTAAAAAAAAATAGTCATAAAAAAATGCAATCAAAAACCCCCAAAAAAAATCATTTTACTGAAGTGCACAAGACTTTATTGACTGCACCATATAACTTTCTCCTGTAATTCGAACTATCAGACTGACTAAAATCAATTGCAGAATTACCGGTGCGGTCGCACGAAAAATAGACGATCTCCATAAGTTTTCAGTTCCCGTCACATTTAAGCCAATTCCTTGCTTCCGTTTTGGCAACGAAAAGCCCTTTTCAATGTTAACATGGAAAAACTATGGGACAATTGAATTTCCCGGAATCTTTGCGTCCGAATGAATCCCACGAGTGATACGGATTGAGACCATCCGATTGAAATGATCGGAAAAATCGTTTCGAGAATGAGAAAGGAAGACAATTCCGGCCACGACGGAGGAGTCAAAATTTTCTCGAGGGGCTTATAAAAATTTATCGATGTCCATTTAAAACAATAAAAGCAGATTATCCTTTGTCTTGTGTCGATGAGGAAGGGTAGATGGGTACGTGCGAAGGGAAATACTTATGTTCCGCATCAAAGTTTTGCACATGTGTGTAGTAAGGTATTTTTGAAGAAAGATATGTAATGGGACATTAGTTGTAGGTAAAAAAATGAGAAAATGAAGAGCTAGTGAGTTAAAACGACATTTTTAGGAAGCGTTTTAAATGATATTTGGCTTTTGACAAATCAAATGGTAATAGCAAAGTGCAATATTTTGTAGTTGGTCAAAATACATTGATTTAAATTATAAGTGGTTAGACAAATTACTTGTGATTTAGAATTTTTCCCGAGATGAATGCAGGTTTCTTGATTTTCATTCATTAGCTTTACAGAAGATTTTTGCCTGCAAAACTATCAAATTTTAAATGTGGTACACACAAACGTTATTATTTACATCCGCCATACCAAAGTTCTTCGTGAACAAACCAACTCGTAAATATGACCGTGAAATTTCAAACGAGTTAGCTGTTGTCTTCGTTCAATTTCTTCTTCGAAAAATCGCATGAGTTGGTGAATTTGTCAGATATTTTTTTTCTTATCAATGCTTCTATAGATAATGCTCTGATAATCGATGATAATGTTGTCGTGTTTTCAATTCAATCTCATCCTATATTTTCCTGGTTAGTGCTGGAAATTTCGTCTAAATATCTACTAATAACCATACTTTAGTGGAGCACTTTGGCTCTACTCGTCTGGATGCGGTAGTTCTTCCGCCCAATTCAACTCTCACCTTACCCTTGTCTCTATGACTCTGGTATCTTTTATTACTCTTAGGTGTTCCAAGTTACTATTGGAGTGTCCATCTAGTCTGTCAAATAATTTAAGTGTTTTGTGGCGAATGCATAAGTCTATTGTCTCTATTCGTAGCTATTTGCGTATATCTATCTTTCTAATGTACCATGGAATCCGAAATATTTTCCTCAGTACAAGAGTCTATAGTTTGCTGCTGTTTTTTCATTTCGTATTTCTGGTAAAAGACAGTCCTATGGTATGTCAACATCGGTGATTGTTTGTACAGTAGTGCTTTGTTCGTCATATTCAGTTTGGTTATTTACAGTTAACTGTAGTGGATGCTGTCTGCATCGTCTTGTTATGATGATAGCTTCTCGGCGTTTGTTTGAATCTTCCATTTTAGGAAGTATTCCACTAAGACATCAATGATAGATTGCAGATTTAAGGGCGTGTCGTCTCTCTAACTCGAGGTGCGGAAAATCCATGTTTCATCTGAGTGCAGGGCGACATTTTCTTTGGGGTTTCTATATGCCATACAGTTATGGCAAAAGTGGTGAGCCTTGCGGGACTCAAACTTGTTTTGGCCGCATTCTAGACCGGTTTTTCTTAATTGGAGGAAATATAGAGTGATTTACACGGTATTTGGAATGAGTGCATTATGAAAATGTCAAACTTTATCAAATGCCTTGGCGATGTCAAGTATGATGATACCCGTGGATCTTCTTTGCTTGAAAATTATAGAATGTCTTGTACCACTCTTGTGAGTTAGAGCTCTGTGGAGTATAGTGGGTTGAAGTCAAGCTGATCCTCCGGTATAATTAATTTTTTCAAAGAGACTGAGTGGTCTCCAGCTTTGGAGAAAATATTTATTTATTTATTTCACCAATCAAGATTTACATGTATAGAAGAACAAAAATAGTACATGCATAAAACTACGAAATAAACTAAAAATTATATCTACAGATGAATACAAAACTAATAAATAACGCATAAATAAATTAGTTACAAATAAATAACAAATAAAGTGATAAATAAATGAAAAATAACTAAATGAATAACATTTAAGTACCATTTATTTAGAAAATGTTTACAAATTAAATAAACAATACACATATATTTGTATGGCGACAGAAGGGTGAGACTATGGTGAGAGAGCCTTGATAATGTTATTTTCAAAAGATGCTTTAGATATCGTAGGGAAAATGTTCTCGCTCGTGCTATTGAATAGCCTGCAGCACATATTTATTGGCTTGTTTATTGCATATGTTGTGTTGTGTTGGTGTTCAATAAGGGCTGATTGAGCACAAACTTTTCTTTCAAGTAGACGAATTTACCACGTCTCTGATGACATCGAAGCTGAAGCAGGCAGATAACATTAATCTTCTCGACGCAAGGGGTAACAAGTTAATACATTTAAGGCGATAATGGTAGATTACTGAAATCATAAGGGTCGAAAAGAGCTCTCAGAGCGAAAAGTAAAAACTGCTTCTGAACAAACTCAAATCTTTGGCTGTGAATTTCAAAAGCCAGGTTCCAGATAGTGCACGCATTTTCAAGAAGAGGACGCACGAGTAAAATATATAAGGATTTAGTAACCCCGAGATTTTTGAACTCTTTGGCTTGTCCCTTAATGAAGCCAAGTTGTTTACTTGCTCGGGAAAGCACTCTATCATAATATAGGTTGAAGCGGAGCTTTTCTTACAGGATGACATCGAGATCTAATATGCTGTCAACCCTACTGAGCGCCGTGTTGTTGAGGCGGTACGTAAAATGAATGCGTGCAATTTTTCGAGAGAAGCTAATTGCGTGGCACTTGGCAATGTTGGTCTCATTCCGACCAGGAGTACGCTAATTTTTCTCGTTTACGTGCTGCTGCCAAGAGTCAAATAAGGCTTGCCATGAGCAACTATCTATCGCACATTGATTTTTCTTTGGTTTTGAATGACCCTAAACATTTCTGGTCATTCTTAAAATCCTCCTCTCCTATACCTGACTCCCTTAATTTTTAATAATATCACTGCTGCTCATACTCAGAATGTTTGTGATCTCTTCGTAATGTTTTTCTCTTCTGTGTACTCAGACTCAATGATTCCATCTTCTTATAGCGTTTCTTTTGATTTTTCTCCTTTTTTCTCCTCACTCTCCACTAGCCTTCTTGAAGTTGAATCCCTTAGATTGTCCCTTGATTCTAATCACTCTCTTGGCCCTGATGGCCTTCCTAACTTTTTTGTGAAAAATCTTGCATCTTCCTTATGTGTTCCCCTATCAATTTTATTTAATATAAATCTTTGTTCTGGTAAATGTCCTTCCTCCTGGAAGCTGGCAAGCATTTTCCCTATTTTCAAATCTGGTGAACGCAACGTCGCCTCAAATTATCGCCCTATTTCTATCCTTCCCAGCTTTTCCAAAATCATTGAACGTTTCGTGTTTAACAAAATTTATGACTCTCTCTCTCTCTAAGGTCAGTCTACATCTACGAATCTCATTGAATTTTCTCATGCAGTGGTCTCGGCATTAGATCAAAACTCTCAAGTTGATGCTATATATACAGATTTTTCTAAGGCATTTGACTCTGTCAATCTTGAGAATCTCCTGCTCGTATTACACCACTATGGTATCAGTGAGCCTTTACTTTCTTAATTAACCGCACTGGTTTTGTATCCCTATCAGGCGTATCGTCCTCACCATTTTTGCCCTCTTCTGGAGTACCTGAAGGACCTATATTAGGTGCGCTATTATTCAACCCCTTCATCAACGATCTTCCTAATATTTTATCGTCATCTTGTTTGCTTTATACAGATGGCTTGAAATTATTTCGGGCAATCAAAAGCTCAGATGATTATCTACTTCCTCAGGATGATTTGAACTCTCTTACAACCTGGTGTAACTCTAACTATCTATCGTTAAATGTTTACAAGTGTTTTACCACGTCTTATTCTCTGAAATCCCAAACTTATGCCTTTCCTTACGTAATATATGAATCCGTCCTTGTCTCTGTGGAATATTTTACTGAACTGGAGGTATTGATCGTAAACTTAAATTTGATATCCATGTTCGTACCACAACTAATAGTGCCTCGCGGATTGCTGGCCTTGATACGTTTCTGCCACAATTCTTTAAGCATTTTTACAGGTGTTAAGATACTTGTTACCCTAGTTCGTTCCAAACTTGAATACGGTACTCAAGTCTGGTCTCCTGGTTTCACATATCTTTCATATGCCGTTAAATCTGTTCAGCGGAGGCTCACTTGCACTCTACTCTATAAATATAATCTTCCCTACATGCCTTATGATGAACGTTTATAGCTCCTTAATCTTCCCCTCCAAGCAAAGCGCAGAGTTTACCTGGATGAATACTTTTTGTTTAAAATTTACCGTGGATGTCTGACTTCATCCATTGCATCCATGATTAATGTACGGCAGTGTGGGAGGCAAACTAGGTCCTCCGTTGTCTTTAATGTACCATTTGCACATACATATACTTACTTTCATTCTCCTGTTTTACGCTTATTTCGTACCCATAATGACCTCCAACTTGGTCCTCTTCCTCACTCTGTAGCCACCTTTAAAAGTAGTATTCATAACTCAATATTTGCTGCTGATCAATTTATCTATCTATGTCAATTTTTAGTTTCTATTTTTATTTTCTATTTGTTATTTCTATTTCAAAACTATTCTGTTTGTAATTGAGCTTTTCGCCTGTAAATGGATTGTTGAATAAATAAATAAATAAATAAATGTAAGGCAGGAGTTTGAATGTGCTGATGATTTATGTCACTTCTCACTAGAATTGCGGTGCTTCCACACTAAATAATGGAAATCTGACAAAGAGATGGAAACCAACAAACGTGTCATCTAGAATGCCCTACTCAAATTTGCTGGTGGCGACCAGGGTTGCCAGCAGTTTTTTGATAAAACCGTCAAGCTGGCAGTTATTAGTAGCCCAAAATCGCCGACTATAAACCAATTGTAGCCCAATATCGTATTTTATGTTTGGTTTCTTGGTGAAAACATCTAATTCTTTTGAAAATGAATGTATGAGATGATCTTTTATCTCGTCTCTTTTAATAAATTTTTCCAAAAGCATGTGGCACAAAACAGGAATAATTATTTTCCACGGTTTCGGTCTCGAACCGGGGAATGTTGCACCAAATTATTGAGCATTTACGTCCAAGTACTCTTCACTAATTGGTAATCATTTGTTTTATCATTCGTTTGAAATGTTCGGAATAGTTTTTAGCCGCCACAAATTACCAAAATTTAACAAGCACGATTCTTTTGGTTTGCGTATTTTGGTACAAATATTTTTATATATTTTTCGTAAAATTAAGCATAATCAGGTTCGCTTTATGAGCATAAAGGTTTAATTTATTCACCAAACAATGTGGTGAATAAATTAGACCTTTCAAGTTGGAGAATAAATTAGACCTTTCATTTTCAATCGAACTATTTTTTAGCCATCCTTTGAAAATATGTTCCTTTTACCTAACCAGAACTGAAATTTTGAGAATATTTTCTTTATTCCGAACAATATTTCAAATTATGTCGTATCCTAGCGCTGCTTCGCACTACAAAAGAAAATGTACACCATGTTCCGGTGTCTAGAAAGCAGTGGAGTAGCAGATTTTTAGTTGCATGTGAAGTTTGTTTATCATTTTGATGGGGGAAAAGTCAAACCGATAAAAGTTAGCTCCGATTTTAGACTGAGAAATATATCGTCGCTGTGAAATCAAACCGGCATATCTGCAAAATGCATATTTTTCACCAGAGCGCTTTAAAATTTCGCTCAGTGACAAAAAAGATAGCCCAATCGGCGATAAGTCACCCAACCTGGCAGCCCTGGTGGTGATTCGCTGAGAGTCAAAATTCGGCTATAAATAGATATATTTGGCTGAAAAGTATATTTTTGATTACATCGAAAATAAAGATTTAATGACTGTTGACTATAATTGAGCGGCAATTGTGTACAGTGCCGTACTCAGATAATTATATCAGGCATTTTTCTGGGTTTTTTTGTGGCTTCTACCAAAACACTCTTAGCTATTCATAAAAATTTAATAAAAACACAAATTCTTTGATACACTCGTTTTCCAATTTTCCAGCAGTTCTTTCGAGTCAGTGCTATGCTAAGTTCAGATAAAAGTCCCTTGAAAGTGTTTCTGATTCGAAGTTTTAGCCAATGCTAGAGAACATTTTCATTTTATGATAACATTCAGAAATAACACACACATTGAATAAAATAAAAATTAATTGCGTTATCAATTGCAGAACTAATTTGAAGCTGAATTGTAATGATAATTTCAACACCCTCTATCTCCACTGCATTCACCTAATCCTACGTTTACGGTAATATCTATTTTTGAAATCAGAAGAGTAGTTCCTTACGAGCCCCACCCTACCCATAAGTCTGAATTGTATATGACAATATAATTATGTCTGCTTTAGAATGACGTAACAGAATTGAAACCGTAATGTAGACAAGGATAACGGGTACCCACTTACATTCAGTCTTCAATAACTGATCCATACTGTTCTCGTGTTTTTCGTTAAAGCTAAGTGCTCTTCAGATGAACTAACAAAGGATTCTCTACAATTCACCATCCTAAGATGGAAGTGACAGCAAATTTCCACGAGGCAAGGAACACGAAATTAAGCGAACCTAAAGCTTTGATTCTCTTTAATTCCACGAAGTGGCAAGAAGATATCATTCGTCGAATCCCTCTGCTCAAGAAATATCGAAGGCTCTCAAAAATTTTAGCTTCACAATTATCTCCGGTATCCAGTCAGTTGAAGTTTTGTAATACTCGACGCTTCTTAGTATTTGCCGCTGATAATTTCGCTAGTCTGGAATTCGAGGCAATGTGTGCGTTCCGCAGCTCGAGCTCGATTGCTTCCCTTCTCCCATTTCCGTTTCTTGTTAGAATTTAACGGGCATTTGAAGAAGTCATTATTCAGTCTCTTGTTAACATCACGATCCTGGTTCTTGTGTTTTTATGCTAATTAGCTGCCATACTTTTACTCCTCACGGCCGTTAACTTTTGTTAGTATTATTTTATCTTGTGAATTTACAAAGCTCACCAAGGTGACTTGGAAGTCATGTACATAGAGCCGGTTCATTTTATTTAAGAATGGCGGCCGTAATGAATAATTATCGCTAATGCATTCATTAAAATGGAATTGTATCGTAAACTTTCCTAAATGAGTAGAATTGTAATTTGTATTTGATCAAAAAGCTTTTGAAAGAAAATCCTTTAACTTTCCGAAGGAATTATTTACTTTACCGTGCTCTGTTTTTCGTGTTTTTAGATATCAAGTCAATTATTCTGCCCAGGTAAATCGCCAATCTACGAATTTCATTGAGTTTTGTCCGGGGAATAAACAAATACGGCACATTACAGGTTGCTTATTTATTAAGCTCTAAATATAGATAAGAGATGGAACTCAAGATTTTAGATGGTGCTCAAGGTCATAAATGTCTGGACGTTGATCAGATAATAACAATTGAGTGTGTGGTTCACTGTACTGATTTTGGAATAAAATTAGTTTGATGCCCGAAATTTTGAACATTTTTGAACATTTGGCCTTCGCCAATATTCAACAAAATAACTCCAGAAACATGCAGCAGGAGAGTAAACAAAACCTCCAGTTTGACTACCAATTTACTGTTTTCAGGGTCAAATCAACGTAGGAGATTTTTACTTGGTTGAATAATCATCTTTTTATTTTTTCATTTTGACCGTTTAAAATCGTCTTTAAAATTTGTGACAGTAACGTATCTTTCAGGAGGTTTCTTGAATTGGCTAAAACTACATTCTAGTCTGTTGTGATGTGATCCTCATTTGCGATTCAGTCATTCCTAATCTTCTAATGAGATTTCCGTTCGAAGCTCACTCGTCAGTTGGTGGCATATTTACGTGACTGCTTCATGATTTCGTGCCAGAGCAATCAACTGAAGCGAAATCACGAACACAGGCTGCTCGCCTTGCAGCAAGCAGATGGCATGTCATCCTTAGTACAATCATGTTTCCGCTTTTCGTCACATCCAATTGACTCCTGTCGGCATTGCTGCCACGAATAGATCTGGCTGTGCATATTAGATTTTGGCAGCTAGCATGCATGAAACAGATAAATTTTGGGAAGGTTTGCAAAATTTTTGATAGTACAGTGTAATGCAATTTCAACAATGTTTCGCAGAAATTATCTAAATCTGTGAAAGATATCGAAGATAACTGTGGAAAAAACTCATTGATTTAAATGGAGGTAGAATACACAATACTAAGCACTGCGGCTCAACTTAAAAATCGCTTTTTCGGAAAATTTCTGCCAGGTGTGAAATAAACAAAAAATAGACTAAATAAACTAAATTTATAATATATACTTGTGCTTTCCGAGCACTTATACTTTTTAACTAAGCATTTGAGCACATCATCAGAAAAATTCCCGTTGACAATAACAGTACTCTTTAAATCGACGCAGCTGGTAGTTTATGCTGACATGAATTTTTTATAGCTCTAGATAAAGCCACCAAAGAAGTTGGTCCTCAGATTAACGACCACAAACAAAAAACTAATATTCCATCAAGGAGGAGGTGGAGTGGGGCACAGGATCTGTAAAAAATCCGGATCTGCCAAAAATGAATAAAAATGAAGTTTCTTCGAGTTAACCTTCACCAGTTAAAGGTAGCGTCAGCTGCTCTTCTCTTGTCTCTTATGCAGAAGCGCGAAAGATATATTGCTAATTAAAGAACCATGAGTCGTCAGTGACCGGATCTGCGGATTGCTAATAGGCCAGTAAAGGCTATTGTCCCCTGAATCTTTAGTAAACCAAGAGCCTGTATCCTTATCAGGAAGTCCATAAATGCCTTTTAATTTCAAACTTGAGTAACAAGTACAATGGCTTTATTATAGTTGATGTGAAACAAACATCATTATAGATCAACCCATGGCTGATTCCGCTGATAATAGGCACGGACGCAAACGTCCGTAATGTGATTATGAAGAAGTTCGGAAACTAACAGAAGAGGATAATCATTATATGAGTTCATTCTGTATAATAATTATTCAGTTTACAAATATTGGCAATTAACTTAGCTTCATAGCCTCTGGTAGAAATGAGGTTCTAGATATATCAGTGATAACTGAGTACTCTTCTTCTGAAGACAAGCACGAGGCTTTTACATTCGAAAAATTGCTCCTCAAAGAGGCAACTAATTACCTAAACAGGAAAAAAGCTGATTGGCAGAAATTTCGATCATCTTTATACACTAAAATTAATCACATGCAGGGAGGAAACTCAACCGTAGTAAGTAAGAAGCCTTAGTGGTAGAATAGTGAAATTGTGGTTCATCAAAAACAATGCAAGAAGAAGTTTACTCTTGCAAAAAAGGCTAACGATTGGTTGGACTACAGTATGAAATTAATGCAATAATTCCGATTTATTTTGTATTAAAGGTTTTAGATTGGGTTTTAGGGTATTGGTTAACCAGTGCCTTTTTAAGATCTCAAAAGCATAAGATGCTTATACTAGGGGCATGTTGAAAAATCGTTTGCTAGCAAGGAGTACACGCTGGTTTCATGTATGTCTTTTAACTTATAACACAGCTATTCCAAAATCGAGTATTACACTCGTCTCTGGGTAGCTCAACCGTCATGCGAGTAGTAAATAATGGCATTCCGCAGGGTGGGAGCCTGTCTCAATTGCTTTGGAATTTAGCAGGTAATGAGTTAATAAGAACATTTGATGAAACTGGATGTAAAGTTGTAGCGTATGCAAATGATATTGCTATTTTCATATCAGGAAAATGCATCTCGACCACTTGGAGCGATCAAATTATCAATCAAATATTCTCTAATAATGGTGCTGAGAGTATAGGCTAAGTGCTTGCTCTTCTCAAAAATCTAAAGGGATCCATCCTTCGACCTACTGAACTTCAACGAAATGCCTAGAAGCATCAAATTCAAAATAAAAAATTTAGAGCGTATCCTGGACGTCAAGCTTCTCTGGAAGGAAAATAAAGCGTAAAGGGCTCCAAAGGAATTGTGTACTCTTCAGGGTTATAAAAATGGTGTAGGAGTAGCTTTGGGCTTCAACCTCATACAGTCTCTTGGATTTACACTAGTATTGTCAAGTCGAATCTTCTTCACATACGACAGTTGATCTAAAAGTAATGATAATCAATATAAACCAAGGTGATCAAACTTAAAAAAATACATATTTTTCAGCATAGTCTCCGAACAGGCTAGTACACTTAGTCCATCTTTTTTCCAAATCCAAGATACCATTAGAAAAAAAATGCTTTGTCTCTACTTTCTCAAAACGCCTCAACAGCGGCCATCACTTCGCTATCATCTTTAAATTTCTTGCTCCGAAGGTGTTCCTTGAGCCGAGGAAAGAAGTAGAAGTCACTGGGAGCTAGATCTAGCGAATAGGGCAGATGTTCAAGCAAATCAAATCCTGCTTCTTGAATTGCAGCCACAGCAAGTGCAGCCTTGTGAGGCGGTACGTTGTCTTGATGAAACAGCACTCCAGCTCGCAGTTTGCAACTTCTTTTTTCCTTAATAGCCTCATGCAATCTTTTTATTTGGTCTGCGTAGTAAGAGTCTGATATAGTGACTACCTTTTCCAAATATTCCACCACAATAATTACTTCAGTGTCCTAAAAAACTGATGCATAATCTTCCCTACAGAACTCAAGTATTTGAATTTATTCTGCGTCGGTGAAGAGGGTATCTTCTAAATCATCGATAGCTGTTTGGTCTCTGGATCAAAATGGTAGATTTAGGTCTCGTCCATGGTCATGAAACGTGACGAAAACTTCTCCAGATTTGCCTGGAACTTTTCGAGATTTATTTCTGCTTTTGCTCGTCGGTTAATATTCTCGGCCCCCAAAGCGCAGAGATCTACTTCAGGTGTAATTCGTTGGCAACGTTTCTTTGAACACTGCCATGCGAAATCCCTGTGACCTCAGCTACACGCTTGATGGTCACTCTTTGATCTGCCGACAGGACATTTTCGACTTTATTCACGTTTTCTTCAGTGAGGGACGTCCTTCACGGTGTTCATCTCCAGTGGATTTTTTCCACCAAGTATCTGTCTATGTCTTTGGTAGACAGTTTTTTCAAACACAAGTACTTAATGACAGCTCTCATTTCGTTTTGCTCCATTTTGATGATCTCTCGTCGATGGTTTGTATTCAAATGAAGGTAACTTCCTGAGATTGTGACCTGTTTATATGTTTTTTATGCTGACTATGAGGTAGTAAAAATGAATGCGAACTGGAAATAGCCGATTATCACTATTTTTGGATCAACCTTCGTAGTAGCAGTTTGGTGGCCAGCCATGTGTAAGGCTATAAATCAACAAAATGATTGAGAAAATATGCAAGTTAGCAGCCTTGTTAAAAACGGAGGGCTCTCCGCAATACCCCAAAAGCATGCTCATTTGGTGCTGCTTTATTGGTCTCGCACCGATCTGCTTCTCCAACTACCATCGTTGCCCACTCCGGTAAGACTTAGCTGTGGTGATTGTTAGGCAAGTACGTACCTTGGTACAGGGCATGCTTATTCCAGGAAGCATCAATTATACTGCACGAAGTGAGGATAGGACAGAGGGCTATCGCTAGGAGAAGATGTTTGGGAAGTATATATACAAATTTAAAAGGATGCCATTTATTTTAAACAGGTCTTAACATTAAGTTTTCCTCCCGCCAATATCTTTCAGGTGGAGGTTTTGACTATTTTCGAAGATTAGCTCTTACTATTCAGAAAGTAAGAGTGAATATTTACTTTCTCACTGACAGCCTTCTGGCTCCTTATTGGAATTAACGCCTGTTCAAAACTGGCCTTCAAATGCCGTTCATCTCTTGATGAGGTACCAAACATCCAATAAGCTGTTGTCCTGATTACTAGGACATAAGGATACTAAGAAGAACAGTGAAATGAACCAACTTGCAATGACTGGAACGCTATTGCGCAAGTGCTCTGTACTCTCCCGATTATCATTCCGATGCCTTTACATAAACTGATCATCAGGAAAACATATTTAGAGGACGCTGTGAAGTCCTTTGTATAAGATCCTTCTTAAGCGATCGCCAGAAAAGAGGAAAAATGTTGACATTTCTTTTTTTTTCTATGATAATGCCAAAGCTCAGGGAATTGCCCTTTGAAGCGAATGCTTAGCGATGGCGGTAGGGAGACACATATGGCAGAAGCCGATATCAATTATTCCATTATTCTTTTACTATGGTAGACGCCTTAACTGGATATTGTTTGTTTAGCAGGTATGCAGAATGGCTGCAGTGAACAGCTCTTCGACTTCAGCGCGAATGCTCGGTCCTTCCTGTAAGAATGAGGAGGTATCTAGGCTCATACTTCTTTGCTTTGTTAATCAAAATAGCTTCGGTAGGCCTAGAGGGTATGCGATAATACACAGCATAATGAGCGTATATGGGCCTAATTGTGTTTCCGGTGGAGTCTATCAGAAGAAGGCAGCCGCTAAACTTAAGTATAATCTTGAAAACATAATAAGAAACAAACCTCTTGAAAGATGGGAATCAATTTGACGATATCTAATGACTAATTCAACTTAGCAATTAGATATTCTATTCGAAAACATAGGAAAACAATGCTCCTTATCTTAAAAGCAGCCGTCAGACCTGTGCTATGTTATGAAAGTGAATTTTGGATCCTGACTTGGGCGTCTGAAAAAGTTTTGAATTCATTTGAAAGGAAGCAATTTTGAAGCATTCTCGTTTTAGTATAAACGAAGATGGACAACGAGTTGTTAGATTTATATGACGAGTCAGAAGTTTTCACCGAAATCAAACTACAAAAACTGCAGTGGGCTCTCCACGGTGAACTAAATGAGTGACAATCGATTTCTGAAGAGCGCCGGGAGCACTCAAGAGATGCTGGTAGCAGATTGTTTTTAGGGGTATCATATTGGAGGCTGCAATCATTAAACCGAAACAACTGAAGGTTGCACGTAGGATACCAAGGCTCGATTCAGGATAGCAGGGCTCGATACAAGGCTCCAAGCCCCCTAACCTTTTGAGTATAGGTAGCTTGATAAATGAGATTTAATTTTGACCACACGCTTTTCTCAGAACGAAGTATAATCTGAATATAAAGTAATCGCATTTCAGATTTATTTGACAAGGCGTAAGAGATGTTGTAGACTGATAAACAGAAACGAACATGTTCAAAAATAGCCTTATACAGTAAAAGATGGAAGTATCATCTTTAATACCTTCCTTTGACTGTTTTCGGAACTATTTATAATTCGGCGGAAATTAATGATCAAATAAGTTAAGTTACGTTAAGTTTTTTTTATTCACAAAAAAAAACTGTATATAAGAGGTTTTTTCCCAGTTTCCTCTTACCTAAGAGTTAAATTTTGAATTAATTACCCATATAAAATTTATATTAAACAAAATATACGCATATTTGTTAAGTGCAAGAGCTATTACCCAATCTTTAAATAAATTTTGTGATGTAATTGTGAAAAAGTGAACATTACGGTTGAATAAAATACATACATACAAAGAGATAATTCCATCAAAATATCAATTTTCGGGTGTGACAAGATTATTTAATTTTATTTATCTATAATTTTTTATGAATATTTATATTAATTTGTTTTACATTTTTCGTATAAGTTTTTAAAAAACCTTTACGTTATTTATTCACCGCCAAAACTAATATTTCATCATTTTTCATGGCTGGATTCGAACCAAGGACCATAGACGTAATTTTTCATGGCTGGATTCGAACCAAGGACCATACACGTAAACAGCAAAAAATTTTATGTATTCGTTTTTAAGCAAAGTATATATTCAGGATCTTATTTGTGTATCGATATGATTTTTTGGATGCGATGAGCCATTTGACATAATGTACAGTTTTTCGGGGTCTTCCGTTAATTAGTCACGCGTTTCACTTGGATTGTAGGTATGAATTTTTTAACCATGGCTTGTAAATTGACTTCATGACAAATTAATTTAATAAATTTATTTAAGAACTTACATAAATCTGAGGTAACGAAACGCTGATAATATTGCTAGTACTGCTAATAATATTGCTAGTCGGATTGCATCGTTTCGAGATATTCGCAATAAAAAGTACAATAGTTAAGAATTTCTATTGGGCCTGCTTCATACTGCACGTTTACCGAATCATGTGCAGAGCTCAATAGTCTTACACTCACGAGATACATTTACATAAAAATATGCTTAAGACTTATGCATGTTAGAAAAGTTAACAAATTATTTCAATAATGCAAAAGTACGTTGAAATTGAACATTTTCCAAACCGTTCACACATTTACTGCATACCAAATTAACAAAATTGAAACGTTACATCAAGTGGCTGGATGAATTAATCATTTCAAGTCAAATTGTTTACTGTCGCTTCAACATCATGGCGTGCTAAAAGCAATAACTGCATGGCATCGAATTACCAGACGGTGTCAAATCCACACCCTCACAACCGGCAAACCTAATGTTCAGCTCATATAAAATTTCATTGAAACAAACAACAGGTGCAACCAGCATTCCCATCAGTCAAATTAATTTCCGCTCATTCCGTCGCGCGTTCAACTGTCGGTCCGCTATTTCCATCAAATATGCCGTTACGTAGACCGTTCTTCTTGCTGGCTTCCATTCACCTGCAGTTGCTAGGGTGGACCTTTCCAAGAAATCTTATACTAAGCTCCCCACAGTCGCCATGCTGTAGCCGTTAGCACACATATTCCGGGCAAGAATTATGAGTGAAAATATTTACATGGAGATAGTATCGTTCGCTTTAGCTATGAAGGATATCCTCTGGGACGCGTTCGGTTCGTTTGAATTTAAATGATACACATGTGCGCTTAGCTCGCACCAATGTTACCATCACATTGGGAGCCATACGCACACTTCTATAGCGGGAAGGAGCTCCGATCGTCCCGACAGCTCCCCAACGTCTGTCTACAGCTCGATGTTTGTCTAAGCTATCCACCATAAACATAAACTGAATGCCGTTATTAAAGATTATATTTCATGTGTCAGATAGCTTGGGGGTGGTTGCTGCCATCACAATTGCGCGACTTGGTGGCATGCATCCTGGAATAGAATCATATAGAATTAGAGCTTGAGCAACGGTCCAATATTGCATGAGTGTAACCGTTTTTCACCACCTTGGTCCGTCGACTGGTCTTTGTTTCGTAGCCTCTATGCATGCATTTGCTCGATAAAGGTCATTAATAATTGCATTGTCTGACATATGGCTGGTGTGCCCCGCTCTTAATTAAGCTTCCAGACTTTCGAGTAATTCAAAGAATAGTAGCATTTACTACAAATTGGATAGTAATCTTGTTAGCATGGCTATTCCTTCGACAGCTTCGGTCAGCAGTGGATAAGGTAGTCTCTTGAGCTTGGTAGCAGATACAAAGAACATTCACATGACAATGCTCAGTGTAATCAGCAAGTATTGAAAAGGACTCTATTACCTAATTGAAATTGTAAGTAAAATTAAGTTTTATAGCTCTGATGCGACTGTGACATTTTAATAAAATAATTGATTTTTGAAGTAGTATTTCAAGTTCAAGTATTTAGAGGCTTCATTGACAGTCAACGAATACGTGTGTGAAGTGACTAGTTTGACGACTCTCTTAATCCATTACTTTACTTCATTGCAGTTTAACTCATGGCCTGGTGTCCTCCATTTTTCATTGATCTTTGATTGATCGAAATAGGAACCCCACATGCTACAAAAAAACTATTTGAGTTTCCACACGGGGATAATTGTGATCAGGGTTGTAATTTAAAAAGCAAAGCTACTCAAAAGAAGTCTGCTAGGAACTTAAGAAGCTAGTAAAATCTGCAAAATGCACTGCTGTCATCCCGAAAAAGAGGAATTGAAAAATTCAGGGTGATTTAAACTGCTGCCTTTTCTGTTTTCTGAGTGTGGGAAAAGCTGATAACAAAGATGAGCTAAGCCATGTGCTTGGGTTGCGATATTAGTTCAAGCAATCCAGTAGAAATTGGACCAAATCCCTAGGAGAAAAAATCAGCACTTTGTTTTTCAGAGAGTCTCTTTCTCAAAACTCGGGCCTATTTGTAGTAAACTGAGAAAACACATGGCGCCAGACGCCATAATTTATAGACTTCTGGCGCCATGTACATAGTCGATTTAGGGATTGTGATAAAATATAGCGCCACACGCCATAATACATGGCGAAAAGTACATAGGCCTACACGCCATGTACTATAGTCCTCCACGCCATGTACATGGCGTGACGGACTATATTACATGGCGTGGAGAGCTATAGCACATGGCGTGGAGGACTAAACTGTATGGCGTGGAGGACTATACTGTATGGCGTGGAGGACTATACTGTATGGCGCGGACTATATTACATGTAATGTAATATGGCGTGTGGGGCTATAATTTCTGCGCCATGTAATTATGGCGCTGGGAGCCATACTGCATGGCTCAAGGTACTATGTACATAGCGTGCGGGACCATAAATCCTGCGCCATGTTACATGGGACCACGCGCTATGTAGATTCTGACATTATGGCGCTGGGAGCCATATTGCATGGCTCAGAGTACTATGTACATGGCGTATGGGACCATAAATAATGCGCTATGTTACATGGCTCTGGGCGCTATGTGGATTTTTTTCAGTGTACAGGGCCTATATATATAGTAAGACGGTAAGGTATCTGGAAGTGACGGAGGAGGCTTCAGATGGCGGCAAGTAATTCCATGACGCGACAGACTCCAAAGGAAGAAGCTTAGAGGACGCATTGCTAGCGTCCAGCGTACAGGTCCCCTACGCAACGTCAGTAGTTAGCGCAAGGTGTTGGAACATTCCGCGCTGGTGGTAGTGGGAATAATCTCGATAGATCTGCTTGCGCGAGAGCCAAGAGAAGGATACGTCACACGCTATGAGCCAGACAAAACAGGAGCTCAAACGCATGTTCGCACGCACCCGAACAACATTGGAAAGTAAGTAACAAAGGTCACTGGATGTCGAGATTGATAGGTCTTTTGGACCCATATCTCAGCCGTGGCGACAGCGAGGTAAACTTTTACCTGTGCCAATTCCTAACGGGGCATGTTTATTTCAGAAGGTATCTGAAACGAATGGGTAAGGTGCTTACACCGTTCTGTCGGTACTGTGTGAACGAGTACGCGATACTTACCATACATTCTTTGCGTGCAGTCGGTTTGCACATTTGAGGAGCAACCTTGAGTCCACGATCGGTCATTTCACAGTCGATTGTAGAAACGATGCTGTGTAACGAAGTTAACTGACGCACAGTTTCAATATATGTTATAATAAAAAAAAAATAACGCGCGCAAAGCGAGAGAAGGGTTGCCCTACCGACCCACAAGCTGTGGTCAACTTTGAAGTAAGTAGGCAATCATAGGTGAGCAAGCACGACCGGGTCAAAGTAAGGCGAAAGTGAGTTTCAGCCCGGACCTTTGTGGCTTGCAGATGGACTTTTTTGAATAAGCAAAAATCCTAGATAACCCGTGGTTTGTTGGTTCGTTTATCTTTTGAAGATATTTTCGCCATCTATAAAAGAACTGTCTGAGTGCTGCTTTTGGAAAACTTTACAAGCACTGAGACATAGTCGAATAATTTTATATAATTTTTGAAGCCCACAACTGCACATCTTAGCAAAGATACTGTGCTGCGTCCGTCATAAGTGCAATTCAAGAATTATGATTTTTTTTCAGATTCATAGCTAGTTAAGTCTGTTTTTCTCACAAACATATGGCCGACCGTAGTAGGTAAACCCATAAATAACCAGAAAATAGCCTCAAATAAAAAAAGAGTATTTAAGTTTGGAACCTAATCACCATAGCATCTCTCAATTAGCTAGATTAGTTGTCTCTGGAAAGATTCCTAATTCTTCCTTTAAAAGCAAAAGTCAATTTATTGCGAAGTTTATAAACTTACAGTAAGCTAGTAAGCTGTAACGCCTTTAAAGTTCAACGTAATTACTGCGAGACAAGTAACAGATGAAAACCAACAACTTAAAACTTTTCTAGGAAATAAAGTATAAGAGATTCCAAGTACTTAAAGGACAAGAAATATATTCTATTTCACTTATCAACAAAATAGAAACAAGCTACGGAGGACACGACAACTTCTTGCCACTGAACATTTTGAAGTGCCATCAGATGTCTTTTGCATATAAAAATACTCCAAATGTTTTCTCTTATTCTTTGTCTGTTATTTCCCTGTCAGTTATCCAGCATTTTAGAGACCTGGGTGTGATGTTTGACTCAAAGTTAAGATTTGATGTTCATGTCATGAATATGACGTCCAGGGCCTCTAGGATTGCTGGATGTGTTTTGCGTTCTTCGTATATGTTTACCAACATGTCCTCCTGTATTCATTTATTTGTCTCCTTGGTACGTAGTATTCTAGAATATGCGTGCCAAATCTGGTCTCCGCGCTCTCAGCATTTATCTGACGCCATTGAATCTGTGCAGCGCAGGTTCACTCGCTTACTTCTTTTTAAAATTAATATCCCCTATTGTCCCTACTTCTCTCGTCTTTCCCTCCTTCATATGTCCTTGTTGCAATCACGGAGATTGTTCCTCGATGAATGTTTTCTCTTTAAACTTTGCCAAGGCATTTTTTTGTCGGATCTTGGTTCCCAGATAACCAGACGTGAATCTAGTCGTCCAAGTCGTTCTTCTGAGGTTTTCTCTGTTCCGTTTGCTCGTACGGAAGTCTATTTCCATTCACCTTTGCTGCGTCTACTCAGAACGCATAATGGTCTTAAGCTTGGTCCTCTCCCGCAATCTTTTTTACAATTCATGCATGTATTGAAAATGTTACCTTGAATTGCTATTTTACCTTAGTCCTAATTTTAGTTTTCAAATTATTTAATTATTTTTGTTATTTCTTTTCCTTTTTTTATGTTTCATTCTTATATGTTTGCTTTCTTGACGCTGTAATTGGAATTGAATCTGTAGCGCAAGGAATTAATAAATAAATAAATAAATAAATGACACGCTCTGGCATTCCAGTAACTGGGATCATATTTGATCGCAAAAAGCTGGACTAGTAGGTCATTTTTTCGTGACATAATATTAACAGAGGAAAATTAAGACAATCAAATAAGCCCTCGAAAAAAAGTTCAAATGCTATAAGAGTTAGCCTGAAATTATATTTGAAATGTTCTTAGATCGGTCTTGGATGTGACGTTCATATTGAATTGGCAGTTCATTCTTGGGATTTCAACAAAAAACACTAATTTTAAGCTCAAATTTCATTATAATCCATACAACACACTATGTCCCAAAACTCACTGGTCTGATTGTCGCTAACATTGTAATTGACTGCGTTCCTGTCCAAATGATGCAGAACAACAATTTTCGGACCGTTGAATCAAATATTCGAGAGAACCCTTTCAGCAAACAGGCTGATAAAGATGGATTAAATCAACAGAAAGCAGAGATCCTGCTAAAGTTCAAGGGGGTGTACAAAGAGATCACGGAACAGGGGAGGCAGAACCTGAGATAAAACCGAATTTGGAGCTAGTGAGCCTACTGATGACAGCGAGTAGCACTTCTGCAACTGAAGTATCACCTAAACCCAAAATGAAAGACACGATGAGAGTGTATCACACCCTTTCGATCCCGAGAAAAAAAGCACCGGTGGTCTTGGTGACCAGACTTATCTTACCGAATAATCTGCAATGAAATTCTCAATGCACCAAATAAAGTGTTGAACAAATTGACTGCATAAACTGCGGCGGAAGACTGTCCGCAATAAACATTAGCAATCATCTGCTGTACCCCTAAAGTTACATCAACAAAGGCACCTAGTAGCTGAAATATGCAGACCCATGAACTCTCCTACCACATTCTAAATAAATTTTAAATGCAGCATTCATGAATCATCTATTCTCCAACATACAAGATCAATTCCAAGTTATAATAAAAAATATGATGACAAAAATGTGCGAGGATTATTTTTTGCATTCCCAACGTTAGCTCCTTTTAAACACACGCAGTGAACATCCTTAGCCATGTTTGAATCTTCACGGAACAAATAATGAAATTATAGGATTATTTAACTGTGAAGTTAGCATAGTCTTCATACAGAAAATATTCCTCAAACTGGCCAACCACCTCCGATTTCTTTGTTACACCCTGTACAGGCATGAGAAATTGCCTGGCAGAAGAGATGACACCGCTATCCTCCTCAAAAGAAAAATGACCCACTATCACATTCCCATCCCCAGCCTATTCGAAAAAAAGGCAATAAAACAACACACTCAGTCTTTTGAGTTCGTAAAGATTTCTATAAATAACCCCCTGAAGCTCAATTGAGCTCAGTCAAAATCTTTACTCTCTCATAACAGGAGATTTAAATGCTTACCACATTCTTAGTAAGCTTACCCACTTCGAAATAACCAATAGCTTCATCTTTAACATAAGCCTCTCATTCAGTATAGTATTTTGTATAGTATTTTGACCACTAAGAATATACATATCTACACAGACGATCCTCTCGGATACAAAAAGACAACCAACTGGCACGCTTTCCATGACGAAATGGTAAACAAAACTCCCCACCAACTAATTGTAATTGCCAGTGCTATCAATAAAATGATAGACGCCCTACTAGGGAAAATAATCCAAATGAAGGAAGAATTCATCGCTGAAACTCCGATTGAGGGTTTAAAACTACGAGCTCTTCAGGGACACTTAAGAGCTCATTGAATAGAAGGAAAGTTTGGAACAAAGCTAGACGCAAAGTAACTCTAGTATCAAAAGGGAAGCAAACCGGCTGCCAAATAACATAAACTGCCAGATCTCACTGTGCAGGAACAAACAGTGGGAAAGCTTGTCGAAAAACGTGTAGCTGGCAAACAATATGTTTTGCCGATCGACAAAATACTTCAAAAAGAAGAATAAAGTTCGTATGTCAGCAATTCATGGCCTAACATATGACAACCCAGGAAAAACCCGAGTTTATGCAGACTTATTGTAGCTGCAGTTCAAAGAGTATCCAAAAATGACTGATGATTAGGACCAAGATAAAAATATTCAAGAACAAGCTATCATTTTCGAGCTACAACGGTTCAAAGCCATGGAGATATTTGTCGTTCGGAAATGGCGGAAGTTAAATAGTAATACGATTTAATATTTATACTCCCAGCACTTATCACAATGACGAATATCTGTCTTAGACAATGTAATCTGAGAAATAACAAATACTGTCCAAGCAATTATCCACACAATAAAGTTTTCAGAACTCTGGAACAAAGAAAAAAAATAATTCTGGTTCCAAACCCGATAAAATTTCTCTTTTCCACGAAATCGTTGATCAATAAGAATTCTGTCTTTGATTGGACAATTTTGACTTGACTAAGTAGTTCTAACAAAACCATCATCCTAAAAGAACTATTCAGTTTACGGAATTTCAAGTCAGCTTTAACCACTACTTGCAGCGAAAAAATTAAATATTAAGAACATAGTCTCTGCATATAAGCAAATTATAAGGCGAACCATCACCTTTGGAAGCACTATCCTATACCAAACAGGCAAAAAAAGAAAAGTCGGCTACATATTTGATAGTTTCTTGCCCTAAAAAAATCATAAGGGCCTCCAGCACCTCAAAAACGCTAATGTGCGCTAAAATCTACGAATAAGGGCACTACGATTGAGTAGTAGGATACTAAAGTATGTAGCTGCGGATGATAACTAGATTTAATTCAATTAAATACAATTGAATCTAGTTTTGTGAATCTCCATTGAGCTTTGAGCTTTTAAATTTTCCATGCTTGACACACTAGGATAAAAGCTCAACGAGATTCGCGAAACGGGATTCGATTGTAGTCTGCCTCTAAAATTAAGGTCTCGAGTAACGACACCAGCTTAGATCGATATCATCGGTGGGATCAGAATCAAATTCTTTGCTCGCTGCTATGTAAATAAAAGATAATATTCTAGGGCTTTCACCGTGCTAATTTTCCGTGGATAAATTCAAAAATATGAAATACGTATCAAAGTACTAAGTACTCGTATATACAAAAACAACAATGCTGTAAAGACACTGTCTGATCGCAAACGAATTACGACTGCATCTAAATGTATACCATGCACGTAAATAAACTTAATTAAATTAAATTCAAAAAGATGTCATTGTGCTCCCTAGTTGGACTCTCTCTCTCTAAGCGCTCCCTCGCTTTGATAAAGCCGTAATCAAAATCATTTAATTCATTAGAACAGCCCACACAAATTGCCTTAAATCATTATTTGTGAGAATTTGTGAGAATGAATATATTTTCAAATGTAAATCCCCCTTTATAGCTCTGAAAAAAAAATTAAACAAACATAAACTTGCCAGCAATTACGATTAATTAGCCTTTCACTTTGTTTCGACTTCAAAAGTTCGAGCATAAATCATTCTGTTCCGAAGCTCGCAGACACATTTCTCCAATTCATTTTTCCAATTTGAAACAAAGAGTTCAAATGTCTGTGCAGGTCTGTGAAAGTAGCGAACAATTGCTCAATCATTAACAATACAAATTTTATCTGGTTATTTGTGGCAAGGGGCCTTCATCCTTTGTAGCTCGCGATTTGGGAAAAAAAACTGACCGATAAGTTTAAGGTCAAGAAATTTATACACTCTTTGTAAAGTGTCTCACAAGTCCAATCTCATCAGACTGAGAAAAAAATTGTATCCTCTCAAAATCATAAACTCCAACTACAAATTATCCTTTTTTCTCTGCGCTGCGAAGTTTAACGCGGTCTTTGGTAAATTTTAACCATCGCATCGTACACGATTCAACTTACTTTCCCGGACAACATTGTGTCTGGGACTATATGAATATTTCCTGGAGAAGAATTCATGAACAAAGACCCATGTCGGCGGACGATGGGGAGTTTTTTGAAACAGGACTCGATATCCCTGGCTAAATGCTTGACAGTATTATTGAGTTTAGGGCTATATTGTTCTTTCAGGAATGTGGGATCAAGTTTAGCTGTGTAATTGTGTGACGTAGGCTGGCAGGATAAGTTGAGGTGCCGTATTTGAATGATTTATGAAAATGCAGTTTAATATCTTGCGCTTACATTAAAAAGAAAACAGTATGACCATAAATATTTTTTGGTTCATGAAATTCGTTAAAATTTCGGATATTCGTAAATACATGTCAAATTCTAACACCAGAATTAATTGCACGTCCTACTCATTGCTTTCAGAAGTCAAACAATCACATTTGAGCTCACAAAAATTATATTTTCGTAAGGACCCGTATATGAGAAGTAATTGAACGTGTGTGAGCGCATCGAGCACATAAGTAAATACGTCCGCTGCAGTCGAATGCAACTATAGAGCTATGTAACAGACGCTACTGACACGTAAGCTTCAACTCCCAAAGCTGATGTTTTCGTTCAACTGTGGCACCTTAAGCTGATTAAATGGACCAGCTTTACGTGATGATGTAGAGCTCTACAGTTTTTCATTCGTGGTGAAGTTTCTACAATGTAATCCCTCTTGAGGGATTGCAGGTATATCATAGGAAACTGTAGAAAGCTGGGCTAAATGGAATTTAGTTTTTATCTCACGCGAGAGTTGACGAAAAAGTGGAATAAGATAGTGTAGAAGGAAGGCGAGAAAATCATTTTGTTAAAGTGATTTCAGATGAAATTTTAATTTTAAAGGTGTGTAAGCGGAATGAAAGTATTCATGTTATCACAAGTAAAAGGATAATAAAAACTACGCATCTATACAAAATGCGCAATTATTTTTCAAGCAGAGCATCACAAAATCATTTTTTTTTCATTCAAAGCATTATTCGCATTCTCTAGAAATACTTTCGCGTTGCAAAACTGATCAGCATCTACTCTACTTACTTATTTTCTAAGAGCTTCATTATTAAATTACAAAGAAAATTATCAAATGAAAATGCACGAAATGTGCTTTGGAACTGCAAATAATTTTCAGACGTTTATACCCACAATGAACAAAAATTCTAAAATATTCGCAGACTACAGCGCGAAAAGGACTCACTCATTTGAACGTAAAAAACAGCAAACAGACGAAATGAGTAAATATTCCCGAAACTGGTTGCTAATTACGTTTGAAATACTGGTATTTTCTTCCTTCGTCAAATTTATTCACTCAGTTAGGTTATGACCCTAACCACTTACAGTATGTGAGACTGAAAGATATGTACGAAATTGCCCGCAAATGAATTTTGAGTCAAAGATCTCTCGGTCTGGAAAATTACTTACAATTCGATTCGTGAAAATTCGGAGAAAAAATTTTTTGTACGTTAACGAAATTGCATTCGGTCGAATAAAATTCACCTTGATTTTTTGTTAATTCTGTGAAGCGGGATATGAAGGCTATCAATTTAAGCTAGTTAGATTTTATTGCGAAATTAATGTTTTTTCAGACAAAGAACTGGAAGTATGTACATATCGTAACGATGAAAGTTTGAAAAAATATTTGGATAGTTAAAATTATAATGATTAAATTATGATAATTAAATTTATTTGTTTGGATAATTACAATTTACGTTGATTATAGTACGTTCATTATAAAATTGACGTTCAGTATATTAGCATGAAGCCACGTAGAATTAAAGCAATTTTTAGTGGCTCCACATGAGTCATATTATCTCGTATTTTTCTAACAGTTATGCTGAAGAAATACGGTTTCCCCCTTCAAAAAATCAATCTCACAAAAATGTGCCTGATACTCCCATCCCTACGACCTTACACATTTCTCTGGGCAACCTTATAATTTAGACCAGGGGTGGAATGCACCATGGATTGCATGTTGCATGTGCCAAACGTGGCGCATAAGACGATTACAAATGGCGCATAACGTTCTTGTGCCTACTTTTTGTTTCAAAGTAGGCATTCTAACAGAATGCATCTTTTCAACAAACAGATTCAGATTCTAATAGAATGCATCTTTTCAATTCAGATTCAACAAACGAGATCCCAAACAACCAACTCAACAATATAATCGCCAAAAAAATAGTACGTATTTAGGCTATTCTCCCATTCGTAGCTCCCGTAATCACTCTCCTTTACTTCCCCAAGCTTCACTATCTTTTAAATCGCCTCCGAATTCAAATAACCACACTAAAAACAGTGACGCTAAGGCGTTACCTTCTACTGTTTCAACGGATAATCAATCCTCTATCAGTGTGCAGCCGGCTAATTCTTTACAAACAGTGGATTCCGCACCCAATGGAGCGTTAATGCAAGCAAATGCTCCTGAAGGCAGGCCGTCATCCAAATATTCTAATTTTGTCCGTGGAGAGGATCTGATACCATCGCAATCTGGCTCAATCATTATACCAGAAACTCCTGTCAGTCTCCAATCTTCACCAAAATTTCTCGACCCACTTGTTCCTCCTGTCGTAAAGCTTACCATAAACTCTAATGAAGAATTAGAGGGCAGGTACCTCTTGTCTCGTTTCAGAGATCATAAAATTTATGACAATGTCCGTCTTTTTCTCGCATACATGCATGATGCACATGATGCCACTTGCTTCGAAGGGAAAACGAAGACTAACCTTAAAGTTATGATTCAACAGGAGGGTCTTCCCACCGACCTTGACTCTTTACGCCTTATTTTTAACCGCTACCACGAAGAACTCGGAATGTCTCCGGATCAGGTTAAACGTGATCTTTTGACTTATCGCTCTTATGTTAATTCTAAACATATTTCGCTCTTACAAAAATCTCGCGATGACCAGAAAAAATATTTCTCCTAACATGAAAGCTACTTTTAGTTACCCTAGGTTTCTTTACCACAATTGCGGTGGTATGAGAAGCAAATTAAATAAACTTTTTATTGACGCGAAATCTTGCCATTTTAATATATTAACGATCGCCGAAACGTGGTTGAACGACTCACACGCTAACGAAGAAATTCTTGACAGTAATTGGACCATCTATAGAGCTGATCGCGACTACCTTTTTACATGCGTTTCAAGAGGTGGTGGTGTTCTTATTGCAATTCACAATACCCTCCCCAGCGAACTCGTTGCGACCAGTTCTCATAAATCTTTCGAACATAAATTCGTCAGAGTTTTATTCGATAAGCATTACCTCTACATTGGTATCTTTTATGTCCCCCCTAACTCCGATGAAACTACTTACAATGACGTATGCGACGTGATATCTGCCGTAACAGCTTCCTTGCACGAAGAAGACAAAATAATTGTTTTTGGTGATTTTAATCGTCCGAAAATCAGTTTAATTCCTGACGAAAATGATAACCGCCTTCTTCCAATTAACCTTAGCGATTCAATTGACTTTAACCTCATAAGTACGTTTTATGGCAATGATTTACAACAAATTATCCCTATCCCTAACCAAAATGGCAATTGGTTAGACCTTATCTTCTCAGATTTTTATGACGAAGTGGTGGTTAGTCCAACTATTGACGCCGAGAATCTTTTCTCTAACACCCTGCATCACTCCGCTTTTACAATTGAGCTATCCACTACAGATATTTCTTTCACCCAGTCATACAATAATGAAATTGTATTTGATTTTCTAAATGCTGACTACTTAAGCATTAAAAACTATTTGGACACAATTGACTGGACAAGTGCTCTATCGGCATCAGATTTAGACGAAATGTTGTCTTCTTTTTACAAAATAATCTTTAACGCCATTCACAAATTTGTACCAAAGCTGAAGAAGAAGAAAAAACTCTCCGAAACTTGGCTTGACAATGATTTAAGGCGGCTCAGAAACCATAGAAACAAATTATATAAAGCAATCAAAAATGGAGGCTCTCTCCAGGAGGATCAAATAAGATTATATGATGAGCTATCCAAAGAATTTTCAATCAAATCTCGCGAGGCGTATGAGCTCTATGTTAATTCAATGGGGAAAAAAATACTCACTGACCCGAAAAAGTTCTTTGATTTCGTCAATTTAAAACGTAAAACCACTGGCTATCCTTGTTCTATGTTTCGTGGTAACACGGTTTCGTCTTGTCCACAAGTCATTTGTAGCTTATTCGCCGACCATTTTCAAAACACTTACTGCTCTCCGAAGATCCCTACTTTCACTACTAGACACGCTGCCAGATCTCTTATCGAAGGGTTTGTCCTTACACGGCAGGCTATTACTAATGCTATTCTGCAACTAAAGATTGGCAAAGGACCTGGCCCGGACATAGTATCTCCTTTCTTCGTGTTCCAATGTGCAGACCAATTAATCACCCCTTTGCACATGGTTTTCAATAAATCCCTGTCTCTTGGTGTCTTCCCGTCTTTCTGGAAATCCTCATACCTCACACCTATTTTCAAAAGTGGTGATAAACGTTCAGTCGATAACTATCGAGGAATTGCTATCTTATCTGATATCCCCAAACTCTTCGAGAAGCTAGTTTGTGATAATCTTACTCGCATTATCGACCCCCTTCAAACAACATGGAACAGGAACAACATGGATTTCGTAGGGGTAGATCGACTTCCACCAACCTCATGATACTAGTTTCTACTGTGCTCTGTGAAATGGAAAAAGGGAACCAAATTGACGCGGTCTATACGGACTTTAGTGAGGCTTTCGACCGAGTTGACCATCAAACTTTGGTTCAAAAACTTCGCAACTTTGGTATTTCCGGTTCTCTTCTTAACTGGCTCCAGTTTTACCTCTGCGATCGAACCCAATTCGTAAAATTTCAAGGCCACTTGTCCAAAAAAGTTTTGGCATCTTCTGGAGTACCACAAGGCAGTCATTTAGGCCCCCTGCTTTTTAACATCTTCATTTCTGATGTGTCTGAGATATTGCTTGGTATACCGCATCTCTTCTATGCAGACGACTTAAAAATCTATCACATCATAAACTCTCAGTCTGATGCAACCTTTCTACAATCAAAGCTTCAATCCCTCGAACAGTGGTGCGATGTGAATAATCTCAATCTTAACATCAATAAGTGCCATGTGATAAGTTTTTCTCGTAGGCATGCAACCACGATGTATTCCTACTACCTTAACGACTTCAAATTGAATAGGGTCGATCATATTATAGACCTTGGCGTAGTATTGGATAACAAGATGCGCTTCAATTTGCACTATGACAAAATCCTTGCCAGAGCTAATAAACAGCTTGGATTCATAAAGAGACGCGCTAAAGAGTTTAAAAATGTATGGGTTACCAAATCATTATATACCACCCTAGTGCGTCCTTTATTAGAATATGCTTGCATTATATGGAACCCTGCTTTCGAGCTACATAGCGATAGAGTTGAGTCTGTTCAGAAACAATTTGTACTTTTCGCTTTGAGAAATCTCTATGACCCACGAGATTTTCAAAATCTCCCATCTTACAAATTCAGACTGAGTCTTCTAAATTTAATGTCTCTTTCTTCTAGAAGAACTCTGCTCAGCGCTTGCCTTACATTTGATATTATTAGTGGTGCGGTAATCATTGAAGATCTCTCTAGTAAAATTACTTTCAATAACCGACCAAAACGCACCAGATATGCAAATCTGCTCAATGAATTCAGTGAATGAATTCACACTATTCACATATTCAATGAATTCACACTACCTATGCATACAATGAGCCCATTAACAGGTGCTGTAGGATATTCAATTCTAAAAGCAGCCACTACTCTTCGGGGATTACTAAATCAAATTTCAAAAATAACTTGTCCAAAGCCCTTTCCACATCCGAACCCGCTTAACTTCCATCGTTACTAGCCTAAATTTAATTAAAATAATGTAGAATAACTGGTACAAAATTTGTGATGTATTGTATCTTTTTTACGGACAATTTGTATTGTATATTTATGATTAATTGTATTTAAGATTTGTATTATGTTTTCTTGTTGTTATGTTGCCTTGTTTGGTAGATAAATAAATAAATTTAAATTTATATTTCCAACACCTGATTGCTCTCAATTCAATTAGTCCTTTCGTCATTTCTTCATTTCGTCCTTTTTTGACAGTTTACAATTACTGCATGTGTATTTGTACGTTCACACTAAGCCAAAATCAAACGATTTCGATTAACCGGTCGATTTGAGGCTAAAGAGAAAATATTTCCCATTTGTCTTCAAATTAAATGCTGTTATTTAAACCGTACAAGGTTGAAACAAATAAACATATAAAATTTGTTTAAAACATGAAAAGAATGTTTGCATTACTTAAAAAACTGGAGCTAACTTCTCTTTTATAATTTGAAGGATGTGGGGAATCGCTTGAAAGTGTTTTGGCATCACTTGTCGCGCATAGCCTAAGTTTAAAAGATAACCGTAGTAACATGGGACCAAGATGACCTTAAAGTTCAGTTGAATTAACGAAAGTCGTAGTTCGATATTCCCAAACCGATAAAAACGGACGTCAAATAGTTGATTGCGCTCCTACTACAGTATTTAACGTAATAAAATGTTATTATTGCACTACGGACTATAAACCAAGCTCCCAAAAATTGTGCTCTTCGTTAGATGGACGCTGGGCAGGGCGACAGATACAAAAAACCTATATTTAACTGCTCTTAAATATAACCATTGAGGAAAAAAAACATCTTGAGAAAAACTAATCTTGGAAACAAGAAGGTCAATTTTTCGGAATTATGGTTTAAAGGTAGGGGTGCGAGAACAAAGCCTTTATTCAATAAAGTCAATTGCGAAAAATACTTGAATTTGCTAAAAAGTATGGCGAAAAGAACTTTTTGTTTTCGCAGCTTTTATTCACCAACGAAAGCAAATGCAACGTTTTTAAATCGGCTGGTAGATCCTGTGTAGAAGAAGAAGAACTCAAAGAAAAAAATCTACGGCCAGGCGTTAGACACGTTGGAGTTCTATGTCAGCGTCTGGGATATGAATATTATATAGAGGAAATAATGGGCCAGGCGATGCATTTTTAATTTAAAAGGAAGTGGTCAAACATTTGAGAATGAAGCATTTATTATCAAGATAACTGTCCCAAGTTTGCAATGTAGGAAATTGGCTCCATCATAGCTGTCTCCAAGTATACGTCACCTTACTTAATGCTATGCCGGTTTTATGGAGTGAATTTAAAGAAAAATTAGAAGCAAGATTGATGGAAAAATGGGAAGATTGAGCCTTCTTGCTGTCAGTAAATGGTAAAGTCAATGCAAAATCGGCTAAATGGAGCTAAGAACCAAAAATTAATACCAACTACGCAATAATAAATAAATAAAAGTCCTAGAAACTCGTCACCAGAAAAATGGAAATTTTAAATTTTTTGGAGCATTTGTGTAGCCTTATTTCATTATTTCAATTTATTCTTTAACTTGTTCCGTTGTGATTTTTTGCCAGTGCATAGGTTTTTTTGAAAAAACTGGCAACTTTCAATCAAATTCAATTCATATTAATTTGAATAGCACCTCCCACTCAAACTCTAAGTCCGTTCAGCCGGTGTGAACGGCTCACCTGATTTCGTTGAAAAGTCTCGGTGTTAAGAGAATCCAGAAGAAATTTTCGTATTGAGCTAAAGAGTGTAAAAGTAAACTCAATACGAAAACTTCTTAGAAGAACTTCATCTAAGTTTTCTTTTGATCGTTGAAACATTGAGCGGTTCAGACCTCTCCACATTCATTTGTGCTGCAATTTCTGGTGCAGTAAGGCGTCTATTGCGTTTACTAGTCACCACAATATTTCTATCTTTGACTGAAGAGGTGATCCTGCGCCGTCCACTACGTGTTTTATTCTGAACACCTCCACTGGTCTTGAATTTCTTAACATTATAGTCAACTGTTCTTCTTGGCACTTTCAATTCAATCGCAATCTGCCGATTACTTTTGCCAGTTTAATGATAGGCAATTATCCGAGGCATTTTTTCATAACATGTAGTTTCGTTTTATGATAATAATTGACAGCACAACAGCAATATTAAGATCAATTGACGGAACAAATTTGCCTATACGAGGGTTAATCCAAAAGTAATGATAATTGGCTATTTCCAGGTCGCATAAAGTTAAAAAAGAATTTTTTTTTGCTACTTCATATACCCGCTAAGACAGCATAAAAAACATATATTTATGTAAAAATACCACAATTCCAAGGAGGTACATTCATTTGAATACGAACCGTCAAAGAGAGAGCATCGAAATGGAGAAAATTGAAATAAGAGCTGTCATTCAGCAGCTTGAAAAAATGTTCTACCATAGATATAGAATAGACAGCGCCTTGATGCAAACACTGAGAAACTGTGTTCCTCCATATTCCACCATTGCACACTGGGCCAAGGAGTTTAAGCTGGGAAGAACATCCATTGAAGATGAATACCGTGAATGACGTCCATCCACGTCCCTCACTGAAGAAAACGTGGAAAAAAGTTGAAGTTGTCGTATTGGCAGATCGAAGAGTGACCATCAGTCATGTAGTTTAGGGCACAGGGATCTCGTATGGTGGTGTTGAAAGAATCGTTGCCAACGAATCATATGTGAAGATGGTCTTTGCACGTTGGGTACCGAGAATGTTAACCGACGAGCAAAAGAAGAAACCAGTCGACATTTCGAGGGTGAATCACGAAAAGTTTCAGGCAGATCTGGAGAATTTATTTGTCACGTTTCGTAACCATGGACAAGACTTGGATCCACCATTTTGATCCAGAAACCAAACATCAATCGATGACCTGGAAGCAACCCTCTTTACCGATGCCGAAGAAGCTCAAGGTGTCGAGTTCAGCAGAGAAGACTATGCATCAGTTTTTTGGGACGTTGAAATAATTATTAGGATGGAATATTTGGAAAAGGAAGCCAATATCTCAGGCTCTAACTACGCATACCAAATAAGAAGATTGCGGGAGAGTATTGAGGAAAAAGGACGCGGCAAACTGCGAGCAGGAGTGCTGGTTCATCAAGACAACGCACCGATTCACAAGGCTGCATTTGCGATGGCTGCAATTCAGAAACAGGGTTCGAGTTGCTTCAGCATCCGCGCTATTTGCAAGATTTAGCTCCCGGTGACTTCTACCTCTTTCCTCGGCTCAAGAAACACCTTCGGGACAAGAAATTTGAAGATGATAGCGAAGTGATTGCCGCTGTTGTCGGGTTTTGGGAGAGTAGATTCAAACCATTTTTATTCTTAGAGTATCTTGGGATTGAAAAAAATGTGGATTAAATGGCTTGACTTATTAGAAGATTCTGTTGAAAACTAAATATTTTTTTTAAGTTTAATCACCTTAGTTTATATTGATTATTATTACTTTTTAACCAACTCTCGTTTGGTCACCTTGCTTCATAAACTAATCGGCAGCGATTGAATGTGGAAATGTTAAGAGGGAGGAAGTTTCTCTTATATAACGTATTTAAAGCTGCGAAGCCTTTCAGGAACAACTTCATCAGCATAAAGGAAAGAACTTGATGGAAATAAAGATGGAGTATCATTAGTGAAAATAATGAATAGGCACGGGCCAAGTATTTAACAGTGGGGTACATTGAAAGGGGGTTAAAAAAGATAAAAACACCAACTATTTAGGAAAACTTTACAAATACGATTCAGAATATTAGGAGGCCAACCAGGAAAAACGCAAATTGGATTTGGTAAATAGACCAAGCTTGTCAACTAGCAATATGATTTACGAGTACTTTGTCAAAGGCTTTTGAAAAATCAATGTTAACAGCGTAAGCTTAGTGTCCGATGTGAGCTACAAAATCAACGAATCCGATAAAATTAGTCGAACGATCCTTAAAGAAAAGTAGTTGAACGATCCTTAAAGAAACCGTGCTACTGCCTGGAAATTTTGATCTTTCACATCACAGCAAACTGCTTTATAAACAGTTCTTTGGAAAAGTTTAAGAAAGTAGGACTATAGGTAGTAGGACTATAGGGTGGTAGTTTAAAACATTTTCAACGTCTTCCGACTTCGAAATCGGGAGATATTGGGAGTTCGGTTAAAACGTATTTGCTTATGAGAAAAATATTTTTCGAACACATTTGACAGACTGCTGCCACAAGAGTCTAAGTGGTATATTAATTTTTTTACCTGAATAGTATTTTTCGTGAGGAGGTGAACAGAAGGAAGTGCACGTGGGTTTGAGTTACCAGACATCTTAAAGACTAGAAGGCATATTACCTTCTTATGTCAGAAATTAGAATATTTTATTGCTCTTTTAGGGAACGAATGTAGAAACAGAAAGGTCTAGGTCATCTTTCTTTTCAAACAATTCAAGATCAAATTGTTATGTTCGCCTCAACGATTCACTTTATCGCCATAAAGCGTAAATTAGGAGAATGTTGTCATGCATCAACTGTACGAGAACAAAAGAAAGCGTAACACACCATTTGCTTGTATCAGAAGTTAATACTAATCGAACTTTGGAAAAATAACTTTGTATACGCTTAAATAAAATTTAAAAAAAAATGCATTTAAAGCATTTCCCCAGCGTTACTGTAGATAAAATTAAAGGTTTGCCTGAAAATCCTTTCAAATTTTTGCCGCCGCCAATGTCAAACATATTTTAGCATTCAAATTTATGAAACATATTTTCATTGTCAACTATTACGTACTTATTTACCTTCGAAAAGTTTTCAACTCTAAAAAGGGTAAGAGCCCACTTAAACCCCTGTAACAAAATATATGTTTTCAAAGTTAAAGCCTTAATGCTTAGCACCGTTATTTATCAAGTTACCCATTAAATGTCTACGACACAAATATGTACAAACTTTTTGAAACATTTTTTTTCGGTGCGAATTTCCCCTAACTGCATCATTTCGGTTTTATATAAAATGCCGCGCGACCCAAGATCGGACACTTCCTTGAAATTTAATCGGCAATAAATTATGCAATTTTTTTTGTTCCCATCTATCACAAAGCATTATGGCGTTGTTTTGCTTGTAGCGAGTAGCGTTAGCGGGAATTCGAGAATGAACACTGCGACAGGGTAAGAGCGAATCTGAAAACAGACACGACAAACAGACAGTGACAAAAACAACAGCCCTAAGGGGCGAATGGACTTCTTTGCTTAGTTACGGATTTCCCAATGCTGGAGATGAATTAAGTCTCGGATGAATAACAACGCTCCTGGGAACGTGGACAGCAGCAATAACTTTTGCGAGTATAAGACGTTGTATACCAAACGAAACGCTCAGTGAATATATCTGGCATTCGCTTTCTCATAGCAAGGTAACAGTATGGCCGAATGGTGTCCTTGAAACGGTTGAATAGGTCCTGTCGCATCGCTCCTGGACTCGAAAATTAAAACAACACAGTTTCTATGAGATTCCGGCAGTGTTGTTGGTCTTCGTTTGGATGGCGTAAATCGGCACTGCTTATGGAATGGGGGTTGCTAAAGTGGTTGAGGATCCTCTGACATCTTTTGGGTTAATTCATTCCACGTAGAGGTTTTGCATGATTTGTTATTTTTTGGCAAGATGCTTTTAGCTGAAAACAACATAATCCTGTCTGAAGTGGAAAAGGAGTAGGTGCTGCAAAGCATAGCTTTATTAGAAACAAGAAACACGACTAGAAACTAAAAAAGCTTAAAAATTAAATTATTCGTAGGACTATTTTTTGTTATTAATTATTGTCTTGAATGAAATATGGATATACCATAATGAAATACAAATGTATACGCCCCATGAATATGTTGGCTAAATTTGCTGCAGAGATTCAGGCCGTGGAGGAAGCACTGCGTTATTTGTCAAATCCATTCTCCGTTCGAGACTTGTTAATGTATTTAATAACGTTAATACTATCATAGTTTAGCTTCAGTTAAATTTTGAAAAAATAAGAGTCGTTACATTTTGCAAAGCGCCTTTTGAAGATGACTATGAACTTATGAACTTATAAGTCACATTAATGTACTCTATTCATCTTATGAAAAGCTTGTTACGCTAGCCGACCCTAAAATATTTTCACACACAATAACGGAATTTTGCTGAATTCAAAAAAACCAACACGCATAACACAAACATCGAAAACCTTAATAGATCATGACGTTGTAACAAATACATGTTTAACTGTTCGAACCACATATGAAGATGATGAATGGCCAGACTTGGATCACAAAATAATAAATTTGTCAATAAAGAGCTATATTAAAGTAAAGCTGCTTCCAAAATAATAGCCATTAATATATTAATTAAGATAAAAATGAGCAGTCTATTAGCTAAGTAAAAGTATATTTATGCACCCTAAAAGAAGCATTGGGAGTAATTGTATGTAATTTACTACTTCCCTCCATCCTCTATAATAAATCTCGAGTAGGGGCATGTGAGGGATTAAAGTGAGGGAATGCTACATGCAAGATCAAATTTAAAAAATAAGTGATCGATGATCTACGTAGCAACATAGCAACAGTTTTCGAAGAACTGATTGGCATATTAACTCAAGCCAAGAACAAAGCAACAACTACAAAGCATATAAGAGTACGTCAAGAATCGTGGATCACCAAAAAAGTTATAGATATACCGAAAAAGTAGCGCAAATCTTATAAAATTTGCATAGCAGATCAAAACTCTGCAATTAAAAAGCAGAACTACACAATGTTAAAAAGAGAGTCGAGTCGACTGATAAAGGAAGCTAAAGGAGAATTTTACCTGAAAAAGTTCGAAGCATACTGGGAAAAAATCCTGGAGAGTTATTAACGAATTAATGCAAACAGGTAAAAATGTAAACCAGCAGGCAACATGTATTAATGAATTATCCATAAATGGATTGTTGTTCTCAACTCCTGAATTCATCGCAAAAGAATTGAATAGTTATTTTACAATGATTGGAACTAATATCAACCAACAATTCCACAGTGTTTTCGAGCAAAATGATAATACAATTCCTGAAAGTTATGCCAGTATTCATTTAAGACCTACAGTGCCAAGTGAAGTAATGGAAATTATAGATAAATTAAAAACCAAAGTTTCTCCAGGTGTCGACAATTTAACATAAGACGTCAAAATGCTTAAAAATGAAATAGCGGAGATTCTATCAAAAATTATTAATAGTCACTTAAAGGCAGGTTCTTTTCCTTCTTGCTTTAAGTTGGCACGAATAACACCAATCTTTAAGGGAGGTGATTCTTCGAATCCTTCTAATTATCGCCCAATTACCGTTATCAGTATAGTGCAACATATCAATGATTCAGCAATTTTGGCTCCAATACAGTACGATTTCTAAAAACACAGCAATACAATAGCGGCCACATTAGACGCTGTCCAATTCGTCAACAGTTCATTGGATAAAGGTAACTATGTAGCAGCCATTTTTGTCGATCTTCAGAAGGCCTTTGACACTATTGACCACAGAATTTTACTTCAACATTTCGAAAAATATAGCATTAGTAAGAAGTTTAATTCGATGATAAAAGATTATTTATTGAATAGGCGGATTGTGACAAAACAATTACAGTGCATCAGTCGGAAACGTTTCATCAATATAGACATACCGCAGGGATCAATTCTTGGACCAGTACTATTCATTCAGTATGTGAACTGCATCCAACATCTCCAGCTGTCTGTCAAATTGGTCCTTTTTGCTGATGACACACTTCTTTTATATTCTAGAAAGGATGAACCATCTCTGGAGTATAAAATTAATAGAGATCTAGAAACATACCAAATGTAGCTTAGGCATAGCAAACTGCTTATAAACGTCAACAAGACCAAGTACATCATTTTCCAGCAGAAAAACAAATGTCTTATAAACCTCTTTATTCAGATAAACGGAATTCGTCTGGAAAAAGCTGAATCAATGAAATATCTTGGCTTAATCCTGGATGAGAAAATGTCATTGATACACCATATTAACCACATCAGACATAAAGTCGCACCAATGATTGCAGCTTTAAGAAAATTTGAGTTCTTGGAAACCAGAACAAAATTAATAATGTTTAATGCTTATATACTTTCAAGTATCACATACGGAGCTATTTTATGGAGTCAGACATCAAAGCAAAACATCGAGTTTATTGGAAGACTTATTTCGAAATCAATTAAAATTGTCTTTCGAATGCCGACTCACTCGAACAGGATTGCTAAGTATTCAATAACTAATTAATTTTGAAAGGGAATAACTGGTTTTTAGCATCCTAAGCAACAATCTGAAGCGGCTTAACACCCCCGCACTATGTTGGAGATAACTAACCGGGAAACCAGAACTGCTAGAAATCTATCTCTTGCAATTCCAAGAACGGATATATTGAAGATGGATCCAATACAGCAGGCTATCTTATGTTACAATTCATTACCGAACTCGGTCAAATCAACAAAAAACATAATAGAGTTCAAGGTATACTTGAAATCTCAAATCAAAAACAGCAATCCTTAATGAAGAAGATACCAGAGTTTTTTGTAGACTTTTATCTGGACACATGTCAATGAGGACAAACATATAGTGTAATTAAAATTAATAACAGTTGCATCTTCCCTTATACCAATGTTCAATTGTCTGGGAAGTACTAGGACGATATGTTTGATAATACGTTGATGCACATGGACCGTGCATACTTAATGAGTGATGGAGAGAGTGGAAGGAAGGAAGGAGGAAAAAAAACTCTGTGCAGTCAATTTTCTGGAAATTTATTTTAGTTTGTTGAAATGTCAATGAAAAATCAATCAGTCAGTCTTGTATAAAAAAGTAGACTATTATCCACTGATATTCAAATGTGTTTTCTTGAAATAACCTCTACAGAGATGTATTGTTTCCGAAACACAAAAAAAAAAACAGGAATGACGTGAATGTGAAAAACCATTCCCACGAAAATCGCATTCAATTTAAAATAACCAGAAAAATCAGCAATAAATGTCATAGAAAAACATTAACGAGGAAATACATTACCTGTTCAGCACAATATTTCGAAAACATTTTAATTTAACTTCTTAGCACGATTTTATTCGCCGCAATGAGAAACCCTTCCGAAATTTCCCGTTCACTTTTCGTCGAAGAGAAAAAACAAATTTCCTGTTCTTTGGTAATATTCATCGTAAAATGAGTCCTCGTAAAATGGTCAGTTGGCACCTGACTTTCGAAACGCTTTTAGTCCCATCGAACTCAAGCCTCTTATTCACGTTTGTTTGTCTTCATTTCACATAATACTGCCCCGAGTCAAAAAGAAACAAGCCGTGTGCATGATTTTCGGCAAACAAAAGTGCGAAAACTAAACCATAAGCGGCTATCATCGAGAAAAGCAGGTCGACCTTTTTCGTCTAGCCGGATGCTGACAGGATTCAAATGCTCTCCCACGATTTTATGTTGGACCCTAGAAAACAACTTGCAACGATAGATACCCTATCGATTCGCAACCAGGTTTTTGGAAGTTTTTCAGGACATCGTCTGGTCACGAGCAAGATGGCGATCATATCCCGATTCGTATAAGATGCCATTTAAATGCATAACTTGACCTGTAGCCTGATGAATTTGGGTGCGAAAGGCCTAAATTTCACACTTCAAATTGACAGGGGCATCGAAAAAACGGGTTGATATGCAAAATAATCATTTGATAAAGATTTATACAAGCCAAAGAGCCAGAGAGGAATCGGGATGCTATGCCGGCGAAGGATTCAAAGAAAAATAATTTCCATTTAATAAGACTGTTATAGGCGATTAGTGTGTGAAGGAATGTAATGTTTTAACAACTGGATATATTTCCACGGAGGGAAAAATCTTTTTTAAACTGAATGTGGTATTCACTACATCATCTAGAGAAACAGTAAAAATGGCCAAAAAAACGGCAAGGAGGTAAGAAACACTAAGTATTTGTTTCTGTTTTGTTAAAAAGAAATATCAGATCTAAGTAAAAAGGCTACAATTTGCGCACTGTATTAACTAGCGCTCACAAAATGAAACTATATTGGCAGAGTAAAAGATAGGCTATATTATTGCTGAGGCAGCTGAAAAACATATTTCTTTACACATTGCCCAATAAGGGCAAAAATATCCTTTTAATAGTGCTAGTTCTGCACGAAAATGACTAAGGTTGGCTGAATAAAACATTTAAGGCAGGCAGATGAGCCAATTGCTGAGACTTATGTCGACTACTTTAGAGCCAACGCAACCTTTCAATGAAGTGCCCAAAAAGTGTTTTGTTTAGGATCTCATTGATCCCAGTACGGTTGGTGAAATCATTTCCTTGAAAAATTGGCTGACGGTAAGGCCGGATTTATTTAAGATCTGTAGTAAAGTGCCTGCCAGCACAGTGCCTCCATCTATGACGACTGATGTGGGCTGATGTAAAGAAGTAAAGCTGGTAGCATGTGTAAGCTCTTTAAGTAAATGAACTCGGTCGAAAACTGTTGCGGAAGAATGAGATCCCCTTAGATTTTCTCTTTTCATTATTATCCATTAAATATTCTAGAAACTGCTAATCTTTCTGACCCTGGTCTCCTCACAGGAATTTGGAAGGTTGCTAAAATTTCCGAGCCTTTTCGCACCAGTTATAATAGACGGAAGGCTCTTTTGATAATAAATGAAGAAACACTGCCCTGCGTATGTGCCCAAAAAGGTCATTATCAGGTACGGGGTCGAGAAATTGGCCCTGTGTAGGTATCTACCACACACTGAGAAAAATGAACTAGTAGCAATGAACGAAAAAGTGCATCGAAACAAAGAGATTCGCGTTCAAAACGGCGCCAATGGCGAATATGTTTGTTTCAACAGGAACGATGTTTTTGAACTGAACGCGCAATAGTCAAACGCGAAAATATTTACCATGAACGACTTGTTAGTTGTTTTGATTGTGTAAGACGTTGCCGTTTGAACACTTCTTTCGTTTCGATTCAATTTTATTAGCATTCAGAATGAATATTTATAATTTTTACATTAAACTAATTAAGCGTTCGGCTTAACTATTCTCAACCTTAGCACTTATGCACTTATGTTGAATAGGCAACTCTGCTCATCTCAAAATAACAATCGCTTATTATGACCGGGAAGATCTGTTGATTTGAAGGTAATTCAAATATTTGGATTGAAAATGTAGGAAATTTATTTGAACATTCTGCTGTTTATTTTGTAATTCGAATGGGTGGAATTAAAATAAACACAAAGAGGCATGTTATATTAGTATATACTAATGATCCTCACGTCCTCACACACTGTACTAGATACCAGTTACAAAAGAAACTAACCATTTCTTTGCAGATACATTTATAATTTGGTTTTTATCATAGGTAAACAAATGAAAAAGTTTTTTTTTATTATTTTGACTTCAATGCAATTTATTTCAGAAATAACTTTAGTGATTAACATATACTTAACATCTATCTAAATAGAAACTACACCAAACTTAAATCTATAAGAGCAGTACATCACTGAGGGTTGCTTTGCTTTCTCCTTTACTTCAAAAGGGTTAACAGTTTTTTCTGAACATAATCTCACATAAGTATACATACGTTTAATTAGTTTCTTAAGTTTAATGAACTTGTCATTCTTTTTCATTGCAAACACATGCAGCAGTAAATCATAACGGCTTATTACTTAAAAAACATTTTTGGTTAGTCAACGTATAAATATGCATAGGATAATTTGAGAAAAAGTTAATTTTCTGAATTTCGGAAGTCTTCGTCATAGATGTTTTCCCTTATTTACTAATGTTTCTCAGGTATGCTATCAAACCTGACCTCTGAGAAGATGGTTTTTTATTTGAACATATAAAATCAAAAAACGTTTGATGTGAACAACTAAACAATTTCTAGGATCTTTGATTGTCACCTTCCTTCTCTTGGAGCAGCTTGTACTTCTTTCGCTTATAATTGATCCGAATTGATCAAAAATCGAGCAAATACTATTCGGTATCAACCATCGTTGTAAAGAATTACCAGTCACACGTAAAAAAGGGAATATTTGCTTACGCCATAGCCTCCATTTAGCTTGAAACTTCGCCTTCACTCCAATTTTTGAGAAACCGGAAAAAAATTCGGTGATGTGGGCTTGATTGATGTATGCCAATTCATCAATACCAACTACTGCTTCTGATCTCAGACAAATTTATCCCAACTGTTTTCGGAAATAAGAACGAAGTAAATACTTAACCTTTCAACTGCGGAAATACAAAGTCCATGATTTTAATTGATCATGCAACTTTCGATCCTTTTCGTTCGTCACAAATGTTTTCACCAAAACCACTCCTATGTTTGCAAAATTATTGCAGTCCATAGCATTTACACGCACTTCTATTCACTTTTAACTATGAACTACTACTATAATGCAAGCAAAGCAATCTAACAGATGATTTGAAATTTCCGGGTTGATTGAACGCCAAATGTATCATATTGAACGCGAAACGTGTTCATATCAAATGAAGGAAAATTTTAAACTTGTACATTTTCGAGCAACTGAAGTTTTTCCGACAACAATTACCGTTCATTAGAATAAGAACAGTATTTGAATTGATCTGGTGTAAGTTTGATTTTCTCTCAGAAAGTTTGTAAGACGAGACAAATACATCCACCCTGCTTAATGAACAATAAAGTGCTCGAATCAAATGATTTCACAGTTTAAAGTAATTAGTTTGATTGAACGTTATTTTGAAACGCGTCAATGTTTACGCGTTTTCTTGAAATTGCTTGAATCGAACAATGATTTGGTCTAACTGAACGAAAATTATTCAAATCAAACGGATTTTAACAACCGCTCTTTTTGAATGCGGCACATGTTTGTTATGAACGCACGCTTTTCTCTGAGTGCAGTGACAGGCCAAAGAGCTCTGGATAGAAAGATCCTGAATCAGCGAAGTTTGGCCCAAAGCGTGTGGCTCAAACATCAGAGGAGCCACTCAGTTAGGTGTCTATCACCTGTCCGAGAGCAGTCTTTGAGAGTGAATCAGATGTGTAATATATTTTTGCTGATGGGGTTAGCGTTGAAACTACTTCTAAATTCGAGTTCTTGACTCTGGAAACAGGCTGAAGCAGCTACTACGTACGATGAAGAAGACCTCGACTTAACCATTAGACATAATGGTAAAAACAATTCAGGCTAACTTTCGTCATTCCAAAGTAGCATCAGCATTTGGTTTCAACGTGGCTGACCGTGGCTCTACTGAGCAGGTACCATTTATGAGCGGAAAAAGATAGAATGGAAGCTGTTCCAGTACTTACCCCGATCATGACTGGTCTCCGGGGAGCTTCGATTGGCACCATGACTTAGATCAGACGGTTGACACCTTCACTTGCGGTTTCAACTCTGCAGCTAAGGCCGCGTGTAAACCAACCATAGTCAGGGTGGAATCCCAAGTTCGCATGACGGAATTAGGAAGTTATCACCTTGCAGAGTGAGTTCGTGACGGAGTTCAACAAACATAACACAAATAATTAATGTAAAAATGAAACCTGAGACTTTTCTGTACACCATAAGTAAGGTAAAGAGTTCCTCTTGGAGATCCTTTTGTGAAAACATGAAGAATTCTAGTGATGTAAACCGTCTTTGTAAGGTTTTAAGCTCAACACCAAAGACTATGAGAAATGTCATGAACTCTGATGGCACACCATATTAAAGTCTGTTGTGACCTGACCGGAGCTCAACCTCCTTTAGCCAGGAGAGCAGCAATCAACCGGCAAAAAATTTGGCTGCTGCAACACTGCTTTGCATTTCTGCGTTGACTAGAGCAGTTTCTGGTCACGATGGAACCTAATTTGTGGTGTTTTTTTCACTGTAACCAACGTTGACTACATCACTCCAGAAATTCTACTCGATTTGGAGTTCACAGCTCATATTGTTTGCAAAAGCAAATAGTTTCCATGTGTATACGAATGGCTCAAATTAACAATTGACAAGCGAGACTTTGCTACTGGAGTTCTCATGCCCTTTTTAATGGTAACACCGATATCATTGGTCGCATAAGCTGTCAGGTAAAGATATCTTGAAGACACTAGGATATTCTGAACTGGAGAATCATCCTGAACCTTCAACCTATAAGCGCAATTACAATGATCGATTTTGCGAACTTGGATTTCGAGCGTATGGACCCAGATTTCAGTTGACAAAACTATATCTGGTTTTTTAGAGACTGTGGTTTTTTTAGACTGTGAGTGCAGTGAAATTTCTAACCAAGTTACTAATGTTCTGTTGCAACAGAACGAAAATCACTCACGCTGTCAAAATTATCCATGCGAAATAAATAGTTTTAGTGCAAAGGAATTTTTTTGCGGGAAAATTTTGACATTTTTTAATTGAAGACGATTACAGGATCATCAAAACTTATCAAAACTTATACTATATATAAACCATGAACAGTCATGAACATATGCGAAAAAATACATTTTTTTCAAGTGTCACATGCACACGTCCACCTACTTTACTATTAATCTTTAGTTCTCTAATTTTCAACAAAATCACTTGCGCTAATGTCAAACTCAATTTTTCTTCTCCGTAGAGAATCATTTCATTTGACAAATTAATTCTAAGAAATTATGCATCACTTTTCACCTGCACATTTTGAAATACCTAGTCCCATCTGCAGCGACTCGGTATTCATTTTCACTTCTTACAGATGGAAAACTTTACCATAATTTCATTTTGCACAGCTCTCGTGCTTAATCCACGCCATGATGAAGAAGCGTACGAAGACCCATGGTAACAAGATTTCACTCCCCAAACTAAACTCTCGCAAATCTTCAAAGTTGAGAACAAACAACTGAAAGTTTATTCAAATAGAATCCTGTACAGGCTAATACCTGTGTGCGTCATAGTTTAGAGTCCGTACGACGATAGCGCGCAAGAATGCTTACGGAAGCCATTCCGAGAAGGATATGCAACGCATAGCTAAACTTGCAAAGAACTACGTCACGATAATTATAGCGCGAATCGTATAATTTAGCTAAGTTTCGTCAACTTTGTCGTTGTCGTGGTTTCCTGCTATGAATAGATGAATTTATGGGGACCAAGTTGAATTGAATTCATTTCTTTGCTTGCATCGCCAAATCTCAAATGAACGAAATCAAGAAAACTATGATACTTAAGGATGAGTTGGCATATCGCTTCACGATTCACCATTCAAAATTTAACAAAAAAGACGAAAACATAAGCCTGAAGATGACAAATAGATTTTCCTACTCCGAACATTTGAAATTCGTAAAAACAAAAGGGCTTTTCGGACCGATTCATTCTTTGTGCACAGTTTACTTAACGGATAAGCCCGATTCACAGTATTGTTGTTCCCGCAAGATGAAAATGGCTTAAGTCATAAAAAGAAGCTTTCTGGCAGCCGGAATTAGCGTTTTCGTTTTCATGCTTGGAATTTTCATTTAAGTTTTTCGTTCACACATTGCCGTTTTTATACCGAAAATGCGATAAATTGTGGCTGGGAAAGCATCAGGAAATCATAGAAAAGCAAAAACACAATGATCTGTCATTCGGTTCATACGAAAGCATTTCACAAGAAATACTAAAAATTGTTATTCACATTCAGCCTAGCCTTCTTCGATATATCAGTGGTAAAAAATTCTCTGCGACTTGACGGAAAGTAGTGTTTTTTTCACAACTGAAATCCTTTAGTAGTTCTAAATCCATTTTACCGCAGGCATATTAAGAGGTGAGCTTTAGTATGTGCAAAAACATTATTTTTCTGCTGGTTTCTCTCGTAATGAATTTCAGGATATCATCTTTGTAAATAAATTGAGCTTTTCTTATAAAAATCATCATTTTCAAACATCTGAAACTCTTTGATGGTTGAAAGAGGAAACCTATAATATTAAAGCAAACGTATTACTTTCAGCTGCTACATATACTTATTTTTACGGCAATCGTTTCCTTCATTCTATATTAAATAATAACGATCGGCTATTCCATCCTTTTTTGTCATAATTTAAAATATCCTATCATGAAAATGAGTTCAATAAATTGAGATTACCATCTTATGTCACTGCTATGAAATAACACTTTTCGACTGAACTACAGGTGTCACTTCTAGTATGCTTTCAATAGACGTCATTTTTCTGAATAAGTTCCTAATAAACGTATTTATATTCTATTGGGCTACCACTTTGTTCCCGTGTCTGTGAATTTGAAATGAATATGGGAGCAGAAAAAAGTGTGATGGGTGCGCGTGCCTTAAAATATAAATCCATGAAAAAAGATGAAAATATATTGGTTCGAACCATTAATTCTTTTTACGGAATATTCAAGATATTGTTGTCTTTTTTGTAGTAGAAAAGAAGCACATACGCTTCATCTCTGATTTAATTTAAAAAAAAACAGTGCAACTTTTTGCTGGTTTTCCAAGAAAGGTATATGTGCAAAATTATGAAAATGTATAAAAACTGCCTGGTATATATTCAGGTCAGGTCACAATAAAACTGAGCTTTTTCTCAATCGTATTGTAACGGGGGACAAAAAAGGGATCTGGCGTTAATTGATAGGTTTCCAAAAGACAGAAAAATCCTGGTAATATTCAATGATGAACTAAGCAACGGGTAATGAACATCGATGTTCCTGAAGGATCAATACTAGGGCTGACTTTATTTTTCCTTTACATTTATAATATATATTTCGCTGATTTCACCGGGAAATATATTATTTATGCTGATGACACTCGTTTGTTATTCTCTGCCAACTCTGCTGAGCTTCTGAAGTGGCAAATTAATAATGAATTAATTGTGTATTGGTCCTGACTTTTGGAAAACAGGTTGACTTGATTGTTAAACTTGTTACATGGTTTTCAAGCAGATTAATAATAGCATGATCTGTTTTAACATTAGAATACATAAAGACAAGATTCAAAGAGTAGCCAGATCTAAATATTTAGGACTAACCGTTGATGATAAATTATCTTGGTGCCCTCACATAAGTAATATGAAATCTAAGTTGGTATTCTGGGTTAGGCTGTTTAGAATGAAATATTCCTTAGATATAGACTTGAAAAGGATGATCTACTACTCTTATGTACGACCTTAAGCTGTTTAACGTATATTGAATTGGAGTCAAACTACAGAGAGGAATATTAACTCAGTTCATAGAATACTCAGTAGGGTAGCTAAGGTGATTTGATAGAATGACTCCAAGTGACATAATATGTAGACAAACAGAAAAGTTTAATGTAAGGGATATCATATTTATGGAAAAGGCTAAGATTATACATTAAATACTGAATAACAATATAAAATCATCTGTTATTATCACTCACACAACATTTAAAGATGATCTCAGACTCGATATCGCTTGAATGAGCAGAAAACATAAAGATCCTATTAAATTAGCTATGGAAATCTTCAATAATTTACCAAATTCTTTGAAAGATACTAGATCTTATTCCGGTTTTATAGAGTCACTTTAGAGTCATGTCAATTAAATTACGTGCAGTTTATTACTAGTTTAAAGGCATTAAAAATGTATGCATCTCTCGCTTTTCTTTAGTTTTTTTTTTTTCAAAAATATTGAAGAAATGCCTTCCTTTAGTGAACAGGTGGGAGGCTTTTTTTCATCATAATAACGTCAGACCGCATATTGCAAAAGTCACCCTGAAAAAACTGAAGGAATTGGACTGGAAAAATATGCTTCATTTAGCATATTTCCGAGCAATTTTCATTTATTTAGAAGCTTGCATTTCTAGATAGAAGAGTATTTCAAAACAAAGATGATGTCCAAATCAGCCTAACTGAATTTTTGACTATAATAAGCCACTTGATACTTTGATTTAGTACTTTTAGTGGACGAAGAGGCAATTTCGATTGATTTTCTGCATCAAAATGTACAGAATGATACATTGCAGTAGTTTGCCAGCTTTTCTGAGAGGTACAACGAATTTTTCTGGTTGGCGGAAAGTTGCGCCCAACGATGGTGTGTTGCAATATTAAAACATCATTTTACTTTTATAAATCCGTTGAAACATCTAGCTTATCATCAAAAAAAAAAACTTGTTGAATTCGTTCAAGTACGTATATGTAATTCGAACATATGTACATCGCTAACAAATTTTTTTTTTTGGTTGATATAAAGCTAGTGAAGCATGCATGCTATTACTGATTTTTGTGGAAAATAAGAATAGGAAAGTATATGCACATATATCATCACAAAATATTAGTACGGTTTTCTCCTCATTGCGTTACCCGATTGAGCTGAAATAGTCAGTGCAAATTGATGTGTATAAGTTGCAGAGCTTTTTTTTTTAAATTTACAATAATATATTTTCAACTCTTTGGCGACAGTGGTCCTTTTAGTGAATTAATGGGTATCCCCGTTATTTCTGCGGAAACAAGTTACTCGGAAAAGAAGTATTGAAGATGAAGCTAAGTCACACTTTTACCTTGCTTTTGATAATGTTTTAAAGTTTTTAACCCCGTGCCATCGCTGAGTGCCTACAGGTCGGCAAAGGAAATTTGTAAAGCTTTGAATTGTGATAACTTGCCAATGAGTGATAATTAAGAATTTTGCAGAAAACATTGCGAATACTTGTGTGTGATTTTTGAGAAAGTTGTGAGCTACCCCGGCAGGTATGTAAATAAAAATCCTTCGTTTCATCTAGTCTCCTAATATTGTTTTTGTTTGTTAAGAAAAATGTTAACGATGTTAGTCATATTGAAATTTTCCAAAATTTCATCGGATAACAACGATCACTTTTCACCACATCACACAGTAAGTTCATCTTGATTCTGCTATTTAGAAGATTTTTGTTTGCGAGTTTAGGATAGAGCATTTTTCGCAGTTTACAAAGTTGAAAGTAACCATCTGCACCGCCACTGTCGACGGACCTTCTGAAAACTGCTGTGTGATGTTTTTCATATATTATTTTTTCCACCCGATTTTAAAATTTATCGAAATTGAGTTGAATTTTTCTGAATTCAGTTTTTTTATTTTGGTTTTCTTGTAATTCTGAGTTGCATTACATTTTAAACTTAAAATTGAATTGATCTGGAATTTCTTGTTGCCTGAGCGCTCAAATGTCTGTAGTTATATACGGTTTTCTTTGTCTGTTAAAATTATGTATTTTGAGTTTGCCTTAGAAATTTATGAGTGTCTTCTTTGTTTTATTGCCTGCTTTTATGTGCGCGCCATAGTACAGTAGTCCTTTTTATCTCAAAAACGACTCGGGCACTCTAAAAAGTGGGTCTAAAACTAATTCTTTGATAATAGGAAATATATTCATTTATTTTACACATTGGATGTGCATCGTTGCATATACTCGTATTTGAATAGCAGCAGTTAAGTGCACAGGGCAGTCTTGTTTTTCGTGTAATAAGTGTAGAAGTGTAGAACATCAACTATGCTATAAGTTACTGGATATTCATATGTATACATATCAAATTAAAATAAATAATAATTTTAAAGGAATTGTAAAAAATGTTTGTGTTTGAGAAGAAAAATATTTATATTTTGCTTACCTGGCTTTATAAGACTCTCACCTTTGTTAAAATTTAAAGCTACCTATTTTCCGTATTTTGTTGGTGATATTTCATTTTAGGGTAATATTTTATGTTATAGCACTTTTCTGTCTTAAGTGGGTGACTTTTGGATAATAGAATTCTGTCAATTGGAATTGAAACTTAACCGATTAAGCAGTGCATACTTCTTAAAATTGTTTGCAATAGATCACTTTTGATGTCGTTTATTTGGCAAAATATTCTGTTTTAACGTTTTAAACATTTTAACGTAAAACATTTTATGGACGTTGACGAATCAATTGCGCTTGTTATCCTAAAAAATTCGTAAAAAGTAGCCTTTGCTACAGAAATCTCATGGGTTTTCGTCCAAAATTTATGTCCTTTTAGCGTGAAATTACAAAATTTGTTTGTAACAAAATTTCAATATGAAGACTTAAAATATTCTTCATACAGACTTTTGAAAATTTACATTTTTAATAATAGGAAACTTGTTTCCTACTATTTTAGGGGTAAATAAAATTCATCCAACATTTTTTTGAGTATGGCTTAGCCAGCTTGCGGGTTAAGCACGCGAGACGTATCAGAGCCTAATCTCAATAATAAATTTTTGCTGACGCTTTCGCAGGTTTCGCAATAATAAGTGAAAATGGTTTTACTCTCCCTAATTTTGATAATATTGTGAGTGAAATCCCTCGAAATTTTTCAGCCCTTTGAATCCCGAGGCAGTCTTTGGATCAAGCTGGTGTATGAACATTGATACAGGTCGGTTGCAATATAGAATAATTCCGCTACTTTTCTCCTTAAATCTGTCTTTCTAGTGCACAAAATATTTCCGTAGAGTGACATATTTCGCTAGATTTCATGCATTTTAGTGAAACGTCTTATTGGCCCCTACTTTTGAGCTAATTTTCCAGTGCTACTCAGTAGGAAACTATTTCAAAAGGATATTTATTAGAATCTTTTGATTCCTATTCTTTGGCACGAGCACGAAGAGAGACACAAAAAATAGCCAGAAATTTAATATGAAATGTGATGAGACGTTTTGACAGGAAATACTGATAAATTTCTTTCGTTTGACGTGACCAAAACTTTTCTGTACATCCATTCATTACCCAAGGCTACTGTAAATAATCAATTAGGCACTGAAAAAAAAATTTTGCGAAAATGTTCTATATTTCAAGTTTGTTTTTAATTTTTTTCTGCAGATCTTTCAAGTTTTAAGTTCAGTGAGCTATATGTTTAGTCAAAAATTCGATCATGGTTTGCAATGCGCATCTAACTTATTGAATTCTTTTAATGCACATACCTTAAAAAAATTATAATCCAGCTATTGCTTTCATTTTGAAAAATACACTCAGTATTTTTATTGCTAGAAATTGCTAGAAATTGAACCATTCGAAGCCCAAATGAAAGTTTCAAATTGTCCGATTCGGGCACATTTTTAAATTAGCCGCTTTCGTGCGCATCGGTAAGAAATTGACAAATTTTGAATGCACAATTGATTCGTAAAAATCGGAGGAATTAAAAATCTGTTAGTATTATTTTTGACTTGTGATCTAGTGACATCGAGTTTGAGCCCAACTTGTGGCAATGTACGAAAGCAGTTTGATAAGTCAATGACTTTTTAAATTTTCCGCGCAGTAGCTTTAAAGGCAATACTGTTTCCACCAAAATCCATCTATTAATAGAATACAGTAAAATTTTGATCAAGCTAGGTCATTTAGTTTGTGTTTGACAGCCATTGAAAGCGAACAAGTCCGTGAATTTGAGTGAAAATGGAAAAAATTTAGATTCATCACCAAAACCAACAAAAAGCTTGATAAATAGAATGGGAATTTTACACCATCAATATGGCTGAGAAGTGGTTTATTGAGTTCCGTTGTGATTGTACCAGCACAAGTGACGCTGAACGTTCAGGTCGCCCAAAAGAGGACGATCGGAGAATGAAAGTGCTTGAGGTGGCGGATGCTATAGGCATCTCAACTGGGCAAGTACATCACATTTTATATAAAAATTTAGACATAAAGAAGCTACTGGCGAGATGGGTGCCACGATTGTTCACACTCGACCCTTAGAGGAACCCTGCGGCCACTTCAAAGGAGTGTTTGACAATTTCCAGCTGCAATCTGCACCATTTAAAATTTAAATAAATAAATTTAAATAAATTTTTGCACCATTTTGTTGCCGGACACAAAGCATGGATCCATCACATTACACAAAAGACTAATGAACAGTCATAATAGTGGGAATTTTCGGGTAAACTTACACCAAAAGTCCGAAGTGGGTCGGCCTGACAAAAAAATCTTGGCTACAATTTTTTTGGCATGTAAGCTGTGTCATTCATATTGGTGGAAAAAGTAAAACAACCACTAGCAAATATTATTCAGAGCTTTTGAACAGATTCGATATTGATTTAAAGAAGAAACGACTGCATTTTGTATAGAAAAAAGTGTAGTTCCATCAAGACAATGCACGGGTGCACACGTGTGAACCCGCCATGAAAAATCCATTAATTGGGCTTCGAGCTGCTACTCCATCCAGCATTTTCTCCAGATTTAACCCCCTGCAATTATTTTCTGTTTCCAAACCTGAAAAAATGGCAGTAAGGGTAAGAGATTTGAGTGGAATGAAAAGGTCATCACTGAAGCAAACGCCTATTTTGATGACTTTGAGTAAATCTATTATTTAGAAGGAATGAAACAGCCTAAAAAAATGCTGTAATAAATGTATTGAGCTGAAAGAAGACAATGTTGGGAAATAAAACATTTATTTGTCGAAATAAAAATCTTTCATTCAAAAAGTCACTGACTTATTAAACTACCTTCGTAGGTAGGCAATTTTTCAAGAACATTAAGAAATTTTCGTTACGTATATGCTCCACATTTATCATGGATCACACACAGCTAATGTTTTTAATGCATCTATCCTAGTGATCTGATGGTTAAGAAGTTATCTCAGCTCGAAGTTTCAGTAATTTTATTCTCTTCACAGAGTATAAAAAATTCCGAAACCTTATCATTACTAAAATTAAACATTATCAAATTGATATTCAGCCTACATGTTTTTTTCACCATTGTGTTTCCATAGAAATATTCTTGTACCCGAAAATTCATTGAAATACCTGCTGCCGTCAAAAGTTTGATGATGTCTTAATTTTAGCTTTCCCGTTCCATAAAAAATTCCCCAGATCGCATGACGCAATCCTAAGCTATGTTCACTAAATTTTGGTGTAAATATTCATATACTTGACTGAACTATGTTTACGTTTTATGTTGTATTTTTTATTGATCGAAATAGAATGAAAACGTTTTTAGAACCACATAAATTATGCCGAACTAAAATCTACTGAGCCATGGAACTTTCGAGTTCTTGATTTCCCATTCTGTAGCTTGCCTTAAACATTTTCAGTATTTACGTCTGCAAAATTGTCGATGCAGCATTTTGGAGCGATAGTATAAATGGCGCAGAATTTTTTGGATCTGTCTCATATCTAATGTCGCAAAGGTTTTTGGCAATCTTGTTTGTGTTGTCTATTTTAGTGGTCGCAACTTACGGAAATTCTGTTTCCTGTTAGTGAGTGTGTCGGCATTTTGTTTTCATATACCTCTAAAAGAATCGGATTTATTAAATTGCCATATACATATATTTTAAGAATTTTTTATTTGAAATTAGTTATAGTTAGAAACAACAATTTCAACATAGAATAATAATCTGTTTTTAATTATACGTAACATGTAACAAACAACTTTAATTGACATTACATCAGAGAGAGAGAGAAATTTTATATTTTTTGACAATTGTTTTCATTGACATTCCTTTTTGTCTTAACCTACATGGTGTTTTTTTAGTCTGTAATTGTTGAGTGTTTGTGGATCGTTGTGGGTTGTGTGTGTATGGAGATGTATATTTTTGTAAGTGCATCCACAGCTTCTACAGCATTTTACAAAATTTAGCAAATGTGGCAACTATCAAATGTTTAATCATAGCATCCAAAGTTAGTTTTGTTTTCTTTGTTTTCTTCAGTTCTGTTGCAGATATTTCCACTTCAGTCTAAAAACAGCAACTTTAAGATGATTGAATTACTAGCCTGATATTGAATTGAAAAACAAACAGATTATCTATCTCAGTTTTCATTTCAAACTTTCATCAAATGTAAATGCGAGACGTGTGCTCAAGTGGTCTGCTGTCAAGTCTATAAGTAAGTATCTTAGTAACAAATCGATAAATATCCAAGCAACTGTTAAACTTTGTTTATCGTTTTCCTTCTCAAGAAATATCTGATTAGCATTTTGTTTTGCTATCAGCTTTCATCCTCTTGACCGAACGCTCGCATCGATGTTGTGAGCCCCGTTGCCGTGGCACTTGTATGCTCTTTTCGAGTCCATCTTTGTAAAAGAAAACAACAACACCGAAGAAGGGAAGCTCTGATGGCGTAAGCATTTCGGAGTAGATTATGAGCCTGTTACATATATTTTGGTTAGCTCAACGTCGAATCCTTCACTGAAATTTTTTATATCTGATTGTCAAGATCTGCAACCATCAACCGAAACCTGACAAATCCTTTTTGAAAAACTCTATTGTGAAGCTTATTTCACTTTAACACTCGTTTATAGAAAAGTTGGCGTTGCTAGGCAAGTAGCGGTGGCGTTTCGAAATCATTCTTTGAAAATTTACATTTGAATAGATACGCGGTCCCCCAAGCAGACGTAGAGTAAGATGAAGATACACATATTTTTATAGGCACGGCTTCAGAGCTTTCGTAGGCAAAGTGATTTTCACACAATTTGTTCCAATCAAAAGGATACTCAGCTAAAGTGAATGGTGTTTTTTAGCTATGATAAAGGCTCGAGAAAGAGGTACGAGTAAGATTGAAACTTTTGGAGGATTCAGTGTTTTGTTTTTTGCTTTTTGCTATTTGAGCAGAATCAGGGACGAGTCACGTATTGCATCAGCAGCTTTGGAAAAAATAACAGCTCTTACCCTTGTAGGTAATCTTCAATAAAAACCAATCTTTAATTTAGTAATGGAAATATCTGTCATAAAAAGTAACATTCTGTTAAAATACTTTTGAATTTACTTTATTATGAACAAATTGAGTTGTTTACTCAAATTCTGAGGGGAAAATAGAATTCAAATCCTAAAGTATGGAAAATAGTGAACATAGAAATAAAAAGTTATCAAAAAAGAATGGATTAACTGGATATTTCAATTGTGAAATTTCTATTTCACCTATAAAGCTAAAGTTTTTGGGTCATATCGAACTTTCATCAGTGCATAATCTGTTTAAAAACCACCTCATATTAATACGAGGATCCAATAATTGTCAAATAGTGTGAAAGTTAGTTATGCATGTAAATTTATTTATTTATTTATTTACTTCAAACCATACAATGTACATACATAAAAAATAACAATTTACATTTTTATTAAGCTACACTAAAACAAAATAATATAAATGAACAAAGTAATAAGTCCCAGACTTTTGTCTGGTTGTTAATTTGAGGTGGAGATTCCAAGGAAAGGAAATAAGATTTTCTTTTGGAATTTAGCGATTTAATCAAAGCACTTTTGAACTTGCCTTTAGAGATAGACGGGGAAAAGTAGTTGACCAATTTGTTGAATATTTTGCCATAAACAATGTTATGCTGGTGCTCATTGAAGAGGCGTGTGAGCTTAGCCCGGCATGCAGAATTATTGACCGTTATGTTTTACAAATATATTCAACGTTAACCAAAATCAAAAAAAAAAAAAAAAAAAAAAAGTATCACATCAAAAATCAAACATGAGCACAATAACATTCTCCTTGAGCAAAGTGTTGTCAAATTTAAATGACTTAATCTGTAACTATATGATGGAAGGCTTTCAAACTCACGTGGACGGTATAGATATCTCAGGGCAAAATGAACACACTGCTTTTGGTTAGATTCCAGTCTATCGCTATGAATTCTCAGATTCGAGTAAAGGACGAACTAAAGATATGTACAGAGTTTTTGTGACCCAAATGTTCTTGAATTCTTTTGCGCGCCTCTTAGTAAATCCCAGCTGCTTGCTGGCTCTTGGAAGTATTTTGTCGTATTGAAGATATAAGCGAAGCTTCTTATCGAGAACGACACCGAGATCCATAGCACTATCTACATTCTTCAGCGGCTGATTACTCAGGCGGTAATCAAAATTCACAGTAGAGGTCTTACGGGAAAAGCTTATGGCATGGCAATTGTCAATGTTAAGAAAAAGTTTATTTCGGGCACACCATTGCTCAAGCGATAAGAGTTTTAACTGAAGAAATTTTGAATCAGATTCCGATTGAATAGTGTGGTACATCTTCAGATCGTCTGCATAAAAAAAATGTTTAATGTCTGGTTACACCTCCGATAGATCCGAAATAAAAATATTAAAGAGGAGCGGCCCTAGGTGGCTGCCTTGCGGTACCCCAGAGGAAACGGTACTTTTTATTGGAGAGAAAACCCTGGAATTTTACATGCAGTGTTCGATTTCTTAAGTAACCTGAATTGCCAAATCCTTTTCCATTTTCTAAGTTATCTGAAAAGCCAAATTTTCGCAGTTTCAGTTTCAAAAAATCGTGGTCAACACGTTCAAAAGCCTTGCTGAAGTCAATGTACATATATAGTATCAACCTGACGTCCTTTTTCACTAACATTTGAAATCATTATGATAGGGTTGGTGGTAGTGGATCTACCTTTTCTGAAGCCATGTTGTTACTCGTTTAGAAGAGAATCAACAACTATTGCAAGTTTTTCACAAACAATTTTTCAAACAGCTTTGGTAAAGCATACAAAATGGCGATGCCTCTATAATTCTCAACCGATCGTTTGTTGCCACTTTTAATAATCGGCGTTAGATAGAAAGAAATTAGATAGAAATATACCGCAATGCAGCGATTTGTTGAAAATTATCTGCAGGGGTGAAATAATCGTTTCTGCACACTTAATTATGAAGCTTGGAAGAAGTAGGTCTGGTACAGGGTCTTTTTTCATGTCAAGCTCTCTTATAGCTTTAGTAATGTCCTCTCTAGTTAAATATATTCCATCAGCGAGAGACAGCTGAGGTGTTTGGGGAAGTGGCATGTTAGATGAGCAGCAGAGTGGACAAAAATCTTCCAGAAAATTTGTTCGAAAAAAATTTTACAGATAAAAAAGTATGAATAAACTTACATTTACTATACAATATGCTGAAAAAAAAATTAATACCAGTTTTACTTAGCCATTAGAACAACATTCTCGATTTCTGTTAAGTTTTTGTCAAATACTGCTGCTCTTTCTTAAGAGGTAATTTCTGCGGGAACTACGGATATTTTTATACCATTGGATGAGTCCGTGAACAGAATTTTTTGCGTTGTTCAAAAAATTCATACGCAATCACATTTATGCAAGTGTATTTTAAAAAAGCCCGAAAAAACTAACATCAGCAGTATATTTTTTGTATTTTTCATAAAAAACAAAGCAAAGTTTTTCTGCCGAAACCTATTTAGGGCTTTGAGAAGTGAAAAAGTTGTAGTTTCAAGTTTCGGTTAGCCCTTGATTTGATTCAGGTGACTAATCACAGTTAGGTTCAATCAAAACTTGGTGTGCAGTCCCTGTCCGTGCTCGTATTTGAACCAGGGACTCCCACTCACCAGTGCTCTACCCTTTAGACTAAAAAACTTCCGGCACATCTATCAGCTATTTGAAAGCATTTATGTTGATTTTTCCGATCGGACAGCATTTTACTTTGTTTGTATTAGCAGACTGATCATCAAATGCTATTAGTCCAGCTAGAGTTTTGTCATTGTCTATGTAAAAAACTGTCCAACAGCTTTGAATTGAATTGAAACATTCTAAAGGCCACTACGCAATCGCATTTGATATTCTTCTACTTTGGGAATTTGCAAAAATACAATCTTTGGCTCTTTCTATAACCAATACTTTTTTCATTTTTCTAAACGTTAAATATTTTATAGCTAAATCCATATAAATCATGCCACTTCCTGCTTTTGCAGTTAAAATCTAAATTCACGTGCTAAATATGCCACTTTATTTCACAAATCCACGCCAAGTATAATAATCTGACTTCCAAAGTACACAATCATACGAGCATATTTCATAGCATCTGCTGCTTTTTCTTAGCGTATCGTATCAATTTACTCTGACATATTTCTGAAGTACTGCTATTGCTGCTTTTTAATATTTTCTTTCAACATATTATCCTGAGAGCATATCTAATGGATCAAATAAAATTAAAACGTTCAATATCAGTTGCTTCCGAAATCTGGGTCTGTGCGTTCACCTTTATGGCACGGCGAAAAAAAATGAAATTTTCATATTCTCGACCTGTCGTTGTTCATCGAGAGCGGACCGTTTCACAGAAAAGAAGGATACACTCTGTTTGCACGTTGAGCCATAAGCAGGCAAGTAAATCGCAAATCTCGCCTTTCCTTTTTATCGCCGCAATAATTTTTCTTTTCGTTTCGGGGTATATCCTTGTACTTCCCGACAGCAAATCCTTGAATATCCTAAGGCATATGGAGCATAAGAGTAAAAGGGAATTGTCTTCCGCATTGCGTCAAGCCTTTTTTCATAAATTCACCATTTCGCCATAGCCATTTGGATCTGCGTTAGTATGTGTGTGTGAATCCATGCAGACATCCATCGTATCGCTTATAGATCACGTGCATCGCACGTCGCTAATATTCAGGACCAAGTATCCAGGCCTCATCCTTATAACTTGCCTGGGTAAACCTCTATTTCATCCTGGAAAATTGAAATTTGATGTATGACTCCGTTTATGAGAAATAAATTGAAGAACAGACAACAACAGATATGGGGTTTTTTGTTTTGAGACCGATACGATGGGCTGTATAGAGCCCATACTGCTTACGAGTTATGATGGGGATAAAGTGGTGGGCCTCAGTTTTTTCCAATGTTTGCAGCTCAAATGGGAGACTTTTCTCGGAGTTGTTAATAGCATACATGTGTAACCAGTTTCTTCCCAGGTTCGTTGAATATACCATTACGTGTAAGTAATAGACAAAAAATGCCAAACTTATTTTGTAGGTAAATGGCTTATATGCACTGAGCTTAGGGCATTATTTCATATACTCATGTTGCAAAGTGTTGTGATTTCCACTCGACAGAGGTAGCAGTGAAAGAAGAGTAAAAGGTCTCAAAATTTAAATATTTGGTGATTTCTGTGGAGAAGTTTATTCGAAGTGCTAAAATAATATGCATGGGATTTCTACTCAGAGTAAAGAGATTTAAGGGAATGATATAAGCTTATACATATACAAAATTTAGTGAAGCAATTTTACTACAAAGGTAAAATCTATAATTATGACAAATCGAGAGAGTTACTACCTCAGATATTCCCTTTGGTACGAGCTTTTGGTTATAACGTGTTAAATGGCCTATTATCTCTATTTTTATCGTACACATCGCCAACTCTGTTCGCGAAGGTAATGTCTGTCAAATTTGTCCATGGTCCTATAGTTTTCCTTCACTACTACTAATGCTCAGATTCAGACAAATTGCTTCACTTCTCACTGCTGTTTTCATTTCCTAATATCGCATTCTTCTGAGGATTTCTCTCTAATACTTCTACAGATCGCACGCCTGCAACACACTTCCATCCCCTGCTGTGGAAGGTTCGAACGGAGGCAGAAAAGTCAAGAAAAAAGCTAGAACTGTAAAGAGTAGTTCACCTAAGAGGAAGAGAATAGAAAATGAAAATTACCCCAAGGGCACGTGTTTTCACATACAAACAAGGTAATCTCTGTCAGCATCGCTACTGACATGGCAGAATTTCAAGCACTTCTCTCGCTCAAACCGGTATAAAAAATATCTTTCCCAAAAATACAGCACTTTGTATCAAAATCCAGAATATTGTACCCAGCATTTTCCAAAAGCACCAGAATCATTGGAAGGTAGAAAGAGGTTCCGAAAATTAGGCTTTAAGCTCACGTCTGCAAAAGAATTTATCTGGGTGTCTAGTACAACTCAAAATCAATTACAGATCGCCGAAAAAGGACGATATTCCTAACTCAGATATGAATTCAGTATCATATTTGTATCTTCTCAGAGAGAAAAATGATTCAGCGGATATTAACTTGAACTTGTTAGCTCGGAGTACAAATATACTGATGATTCAGCAATGAAATTGAATTTGACGAGCACTCAATTGGAAATCTGATCAGAAAATTGAAAGACAAAGTACAGTGCGATTAGTTAACGACGCTGTGTACGTAAGAAGAACAAGAAACAACTTCAAGAGTTCATCATCATCATCATCGGGGCACTACAGCCCGAATTGAGCCTAAGCTTCCTTAATGCTTCGCCTCCATTTGTCTCGGTTCAGTGACCGCGTCCTCCAGTTCGGTGCTCCCAAAAGTGACCTGCTGTCAGCATCTATCGAATCCTTCCAGCGCTTGCGTGGCTTACCGACTGGCCTGGCTCCGCTTGCTCGCCCCTTGAGAGATCGTTTGGGGATTCGATTGTCACTCATTCGTTCGACGTGGCCAGCCCATTGTAGTTTTTGGAGTCGTATGACGGTAGAGACTTCCGGCTCGTCATATATGGTATACAGCTCGTTGTTGTATCAGATTCGCCATCCAGCTTCTTCCCGTATTGGACCGAGAATCCTTCGCAATGTCCTTCTCTCAAACGTATTCAAGGCTTTTTTAGAGGCCTGAGTCAGCGTCCAGGTTTTGCTTCCATAGCATAGGACAGGTCTAATAATTGTTTAATAGATACAATAAGTAATAAACTCTTAAAAATTAGGATCTAGGCTGAATAACGTGATGGACAAAAAAGAGAAGTGTGGATTACTTGCCCGGAGTGCGATAAAATACACATTGGTCAAACAAAGCGATCAGTTAGTATTAGATTAACTGAAATTAATCGGGAAGCAGCCTCAGTGAGGAAAAGAAACAGCTTTAGTGGAGGAGGAGCACAGCATAGCATTGTACAACGTTGAGCTGATCAAGGAAATACAGCAGGCAAGACATAAAAAAAACAGGAAGATCATTGATGAAGATATTGAATACAAGTGGGCCAAGAATGAATCCATGAGGTACACCAGAATAAGGGAAAGAAGGTATAAAGGATAATCCAAGAAGGAGGAAACACAAGTGCGATTCGTAAAAAAAGTGGTGATTCAAGAGAAATCAGTTTCAAAGAATACCATAATTCTTAAGTTTGACAAGAATTAGCTCAATATTAAAGGAGTCAAAAGCTGTTGCAAAATCAGTATAGGTGACGTCAACTTGAGCGTTGCCATCAATTACAAGAGCATTTACACGTCGAAAATGAATTAGGTTCGTAGAGGTGCAGTGGCGTTTTACAAAGCTATGTTGTTGAACTGTGAAGACACAACTGAGCGCATCATACTCGTATATATCATATAAAGTTGCATCCACTCGATTTCAAAATGGGAATATTGTTTGCTAGCTTCCAATAAGAGGAAAGTTTTCCAACACAGGCTGATGCTAAATAAGGTTGATAAAAGGGCAAAAAGAGAAGACGTAAGTTTTTTTAGAAAAAAAATGGGAATGCCATCTGAACCTGGGAACTATTAGAACCGATTCAAAAAAAAAACCATTCAACGCCACAATGCTTCCCCACGATAGAGGAGAGACAAAAAGTGAAATCGTAAAAATCGATGGATTAGAATAAAGTAAAAAAAATTCTTGCGAATACGTTGCAAATGTCACAAGAACTAGAAGCAGAAAAAAGTACTAAATACTAAGGATTTAGGAAAAAGCTGAAAGATTTTTAAGGAGCGACCAAAAGATCAGAAATTTGAAGTTCAGAAAGGGTGAAATAGTTATGCAAAGCTAATCTTATTGTTTTATTTTGCAGATGGATGTAAACGAGATATTCTAGAATAGTCTTCGTCGGATCGCCAGTTCGCCAGTACTTTTCTTTTTAGTCTTGGTAAGCCAAAGAACATCGTTACGCTTGCAAGAATGGAAAACAGGAGTATTTGACGAGATCAATTCAAAAAGAATGAAGTAAAACTTCGAAACAGCAGAGTCAATTAAAAGACCCTGGAAGCAACTTAACCAAATAATAGAATTTCTGTAAATAGTGAAGTGGTCAAAGTAAGAAAGAAGAAGATTCAATATTTGAGAGGATGTGGTTAAAGATCTTGCCATTTGCATCGTAAGAAAGAAAAGAAAATATGACAATAGATAAATTGATGGTATGCACAACGGCGAGAAGATAGGAGTCCCATTGTACAGACTCCATGTTAAAGTCGCCACAGATCATAATAATAATAAGGAAGTTGCTGTTCATATATGTGGATAATTAATTGAAAAAAGGATGTATAACTCTGCAAACACATAAACGTACACGTTGCCGATGCCGGGGTACCGCAAGGTACTCTTTTCTCTCCAAATCTCTTCCTTATGTAAATTAACGGCTTGTTTTCCTTCGTAATTGATTCCAATTTTAGTTTTGCCGACGATAAAACCTTTCACTTTGCGAATTCTTTTGGCTGAGTGGCTAATTCTCTCAAAACACTTCTTGAGCTAACAGAGGTCGCATGTTTACTTCGTTAAACGCGGACATTTTCAAAAGTACCGAAAATAACATGGAATGACATGACATGAAATTGTTTTCTTCCAAAGGCAAGAAAGGTTTTACTCAATCAGACATAGTGCGCTAACTACTCCCATAAATGGGCTGATTCTGGCCGGATGGCTTTTGAAGGGCTAGGCAAAGTCCAATGCATTTATTACCCTATTGGTGATGAAATGAAAAATAAATGGTGATGAATTAAAAAATAATTTTCAATGGCTTTTGAAAAGTTCTGGTTTTGTATATTATTTTCTCTAAGATTCTATACTTTATATGAATGAAAAGGTAGTTCGTATGGATTTTAAAAATAATCAGAATGTTCGTCAACAAAACAATTCTAGCCTAAGATAATGACCATTAATTCATTTTTCAGATCATTTTCTCAAGAGAACGTTGCCAAACTATCACTGTTATAGTTGAAATTTTGCTTAAAGTTTGCGGCATTTTGGATCAGCAAACCGTTTACACTTGATGCTAGTTCACCGTATAAAAGCTTTCACTGAGTTAATTGTGAAGCTAAATTCTGACACGTCTTCATTGTCTGAGATACACAATGGAGACCATTGTCTGCGGAGCATTGTCGAGCGAAAATTTTAACAATGGTCAAAATTTTGAAAACACTGCTCATTTCTGGCGGATAAAATGTCAAAAATTTCAATTTTCGATCGATTTTGTGATTCAAAAGACATTTGAACTATTCCATTTTCAAATTCAAACACCTAATGTCACTTTTTAGCTCAAAAGAGTGAGCTGCACATACTAAATTGGCGTGAAATGATTGGAGACATGTGTCAATGTCATCTGCGTTTCAATTCCGAAAGTAACTTTTAACGGAAAGAAGCAACTTTGCACGCTAAGAAGTGAGTACAATTCTTGCTTATTTTCAAAGCTAAATTTTCGACGAAGCAAATTGAAATTTTGAATGAAAATCCCACGTGAAATCGAAGATAGTACTAAGCTAAGAAATCGAAGACAGTCCTGCATTATTGGACTAATGCAAATTTGTTGAGACTGCACGGGAAAAAGGGGTTTTTCAATTACTCAAAAAAGATGAGGAAGATTTATAAATCTCGTAGTTTTAGGATTTTCTATGGTGATTTTGTATCGTAAAACTTAGCAAATAGCGTGGTTTCTTCAAAAAAGAAGAATTGAAAATAATATTAAGTTTGAAAAAAGACAATGCTGCCCCCTAAGCATAAACGACCTATCTGTGGTAGTACATATAGAAATATATATAAATATACATAACCTAGTACATAACATAAATACACATCCACAATCGACAAACACTTTACACTCAAACAAACACCAAAATTAACAAACACCAAAATTAACAAACACTAAATAGGCTAAGATAGTTGTAATTTTTGATGTTTGTAGCATATGAGTTTAGTATACTTTTAATCTTCTAGAATAAACAATAAAAATATTTTTATATCACTTATTCAATTTTATTTATCGAAGAAATGTACACTTCCTAAATTGGTGACCCCGTAGTGTGGTGAGTAATGGAATGTAAGTGAGATAAGTTTATGTGTTTTTGTATCCACATATTTTACTTTTGTTTCATTTTTGACCTAGGACCGGATTCGGACATACTCAATAACATCATTCTACAAAATATGAAAAACCCATCTTCTGTGGAATTATGTTCAAAATCAATAGTGGAAAATGCATTTTTCCATATGTTTGGATGCTCAAGAAGAAGACAAATCATTGAATACATTTGTATAAGTTACTAAAATGTAGATAGAGCTTTTATGTGTAGTACGGCAGAATAATAGTGTGGTGGAAATCGCTAAAATTATTAAAACGAGTCTATGTGTAATGATGAGTCCTCACAAAGATCCTGAAAATTATGGAGAAAATAAGACCCCAGGTCAACCACGTGCTGGAATTCAACGGAAAGGACGTGCAATTTTAGGAGTCGAATCCAATTTAACGAACAATGCGAGGCATACCGCTGCGGAAGCTGGAGTTGAAGTAAAAATTTGGCAAGTATAGAGAATTATAAAAAGAGCTATACACTTAAAATTGAAGAATGTGGAAAAACTACCTCCGCCTTCTACACGGCACAAAGAAGTGAAAATCCGTTTTTGCTGTGAACACATTAAATTAAAAAGCGATGGAAAAAAGTAATTTTTACCGAAGAAATCGATTTTCTTTTTCGGCCGTTCATACCGCTAACATCGTAAAGCAATATTTCACTGAGCGCATAAATGTGTCACAATGGCCATCAAGATCGCCATATCTTAGCATAGTTCAAAATGTCAGCTGTCCTGTTCTGTTTACCGTGACGGAATAAATTTAGAAGCGGAATGTATTTTGATATGTTTCCACATTTTTCAAAGCACGCTTCGAGCTCAATCACTATCCAAATCAACCGAAAATTCTCAATCGAAATTTCTAACTACACCATTTGTAAAACTTGCGTACGAATGATCCATTATCGTGCAACAACAGCCTATTTGCCTTTAAAAGAATACTCCACAACATGAACACATTTGCACAGTCATCAACTAAGTGCCCGACAATTGTTGAAACAAAAGGTTTTTGACGAATGGAGACATCACTGGTGAAAATTCATTCGACATTGCCAGAAATGCGACAGCGGGCAAGCAGGCTACACAGCACACGCCTCACCCCTTCTATCGACAGATACTTGACAAAGTGCACGTCAAATGGAATTGCAACGTTTCTCTCAAGTTCACAACGACTTCACCAGTTGGCAGCTACGACAGCAAAATGTCCTGACGATGCATAAATGCATTCAAAATAGTTTCCGTTACCATTAAATTGTGCACAGCAACTCTCGTGCCAGGCAGGCACTCCAGGCTGAGCTATTCGCTATGGAAGCTAGTCCTAATGGGCCATTTACATTGGCGTCCATGCGTCCACGCGTCCATGCGATCTAGCGTGTTTTGCTTACACGCGTCAATTTGATTTTGTTTATATAGGCGGGTCTAAAGCGAAGGAGGTGGAGTATGCTGATTCATGTACAATACATTTTAAAATGATTTCTTTCGCTCAGTGGCATGTGTGGATGATTCGTTGGTGATCATTTAAATATATGTTTTGTGGATGATTATTTTCTTATATAATGATGTGGATAATATATATTTTGCATCCTTACGTGCATGACTATTACGAAAACAAATTGAATGCATCTGATAATCTAGACACAAACATATATATGTAGGTATATATACTCATATGGATAAATACATACAACTTTCTGTTACCAATATATTTGTACGGAGCAAAAAAACATCATCATAAGCGTGTAAAATCCATCCACTTATCGCCTTAGCCCCGCCTTCAAAAAACTGGATTTGAGTTGACTTGACTCGTGTAATCTAAAAACGCTTGGACGCGCGGACGCATGGACGCTTGTCTAAATGGCCCATAATGGATCACACGCACTGGACCACTAGTCAATATTCATAGGGTCGGCGAGGACTACCGGCGCAGAGCAGCAATAATGCAGAGAACGGTTCGGCAGTTATCCCTTCTGAGCTCGCGGCAAATGGAAGCTTTCTGGCGGTTATTAATTATGTCGCCTGTCAATAAATTCGCTCAACCAATTATTAGGCACAAAAACATTGTTCGCGGCTATTAATCATGGAAGCATTGGACGAGGGTGCAACTCAATAGCGCAGCATGTTGATCCCCGGCAAAGTGTGGAGTTCGGGTGCGAAGACAAGCTCACACCAACTAAAACTATTTGCTGGAATTCACATGAAACATGATTGACCCTAACAGAACGCAATGGAGGCTGATAAAGCTCCGCAGCGAAGAGGGTTGAGCTGAGCTGAAAGGAAAAATGCCGCCGGCTACATAGCCCAGATAATTGCACTTTGTGCATGCAATGACAATTTTAAATGAAATTGATTCTATCTAGCGCCTATGACGATTCGAGGGCGTTCAGTGAAGTTCAAAATTTACAGGCGGAGTGAAATGCTACACCGAGGTTTCGCTACTAATTAAGTATCAGATTATTTTTGTTTGCCAATGGAATTTTAAACTAATTAATGACGATGGGAGCATATTTCGAACGAATATCTGTACGTAATATGGTTGTTTTTGTGCGTGATATACATACATACATTGTTTAACAGCTTTCCCAGAAACACTCATTGTTTGCTTCTTGCCAACGTCTTCTTCAAATCGACATTACTTCCCAAGCTCAAAAACACGTCCTTTGTGTACATATTGTTTCTCTAACGCGCAGCATATTTCACTTGTTTTGCTGATTAATGACAATGGCGCGTCGCTGTGCTGTTGTGTCCCGGCGCTCGTGAAATCTCCATAAAAGAACGTTTTATTTCCGTTTTTAATGCTTTGTCATATCTGATCGGTTCGTTTACGACGAGGCGAAACCGAAGCAAGCGTGAGTTTCTAGCTAATTAACTGGCGAGTCGTGACATTCGCATGGAGATGTTTTCGTATCATTGGAAAACATTTTCAAACTCAAATACGAGGGAGAGAGTGACTGAAGGGAGACAAATCCTGAAGTTCCTCATAAATTTAAATTTCACGTGCCTGAAAAGTCGTTTGCGAAATATTGCTGTTTAATGACCTTTTTCATTTTCAAGGAGACTCGACCAACGGAACTCTAACTCTATCGCCATCTTGAAACGTCTTCGGTTCCCATCAGCGATTAATGTGTTCCGCCCGAAATTCGAACAACTCTCTATAGCCCCGTAACATTACAATGTCTTCTTCGGCTTTTCGTAGTTGACTCAGTTTTCGATGTGAAAAAGTGCTCATAAAATCGTTTATGACTAATTTCGAATTTAACAAGGAAGTCGAAATCATGGTGGTCATGATAGCGCAGCATCATAGCGGTCGGAGTGAATGAAGATTGTCGTAAAATTTTCCTGGAGTCAAGGAAAAAAATTCGTTGATGGGCTCTTTTGAAATGCACATACATACAGTGTGGCCAGATATTTGCGAGAAAATATAGCCCAATTTCAAATTTTTATAGCCCAAAATAGCCAAAATTTCTTATTTGTAGCCCAAAAACCGCCACACCAGATTTATAACTAAATTAATTCATTTAAGGGGGCAAATACATGTAAAATCGAAAAAAAATTGCTAATTTCAGATTGACTTAAAATATATATATTGTTCATTCAGAAAATTTTAAATATCAAATCCTTAAAGTACATGTCTCACAGTAAATGAAAATATTTTTTTAATAATTTTTCAACACAAAATGGCGGCGATGCGAGCGAATGAAAAAAACACATCAAAAACAGCCTCGTACAACTTAATGCCTTTTCCGGGGAACTTGCAACGTTCAGAGAAAAAAAAAATGCTAATGAGATGTATAATTCATAGGCGAACCAATAAAATTTATTAAAAAAAATTTAATTTTTACATTAATTTTAGATTAAACAAAAAAATCGATTATATTTCAAAAAAATCACGTTTTAAACATTAATAAACAAATTATTTTTCCAAAATTACAATAACATGTAGGTTCAACGAGAAGATAATACTCTTTTGTAGATGTGGTATAAATTTGAGCCGGATCGGTTCAATATCTTTTGAGATATTTTGTACGGCAGTTGAAAAGGTACTACTTTGAGAAAAACGTGTTTAAAGTTCTATAGCTCGACCGACCTGGGGAACGCCGCGCTGCCTATAACTGACTATAACTCGAGAACTAATACGAATATCGCTTCAATACTTTTTTTTTGGTATATTTTTAGAGCATTTCGAACATTTTGATGTAATAAAAAAATATCGATTTTTTTAGCAGTTACATGTATTTTCCCCCCTAAGCTGATTAAACTATAATATTTAAATCCGTAAAACTCGTGCGAAGTAACATAAATGCTCTAATTGTAGCACAGAAGTCGTTTGAAACTGTAAAAATGTTCGATACCATACACAGATAAAATTTACGTATTTTTTATTTGAAAAGGGAAAAATGTGAATAGATTACAGGAACTGTGTGGACATTTATAGAAAAGTCCTAGAATGTTCACAAAGAAAATAAAAGCTTGCAAAAACAACTTGCAAATTTGGGTGGCACAAAAGTTCAATTACTATAAGAAACAGTCTTAATAGCTAGAAAGGCTGAATATTTTGTTTAAAATGTAAATATTTTATCCGATTTCATACATTCAAAACTATGAACGCAAGTTTTGAATTAAAAAATAATTTTTTGTGCTTTGAAATAAAATGAAAAATGTTTAAACATTGAATTTGAAATGACTGCGATTTGAATTCACTATCGGAATTAACAAAAGCCTCTATGACTTCTTCGGCTTAAAATTAAAAAAAACATTATCATCCTTTAAAAAAGACATCTACTCAATCTTCCGGGAGAGATTCGTTTGCGGTCGTAAATTGATCGTATCCTGCCAAATTTTGAATGTCTGCTGGAACATTTGTGTTCTAATCACTTTGAATTTGGATTCTCATCACTTTGAATTTGAACTCTCATCACGATTCCGCTTTCGACCCTCAGATTTCGAGAAAACCCACATTTCTAAAAACACTTTTGTAATTGTAAGATTGTAAGACACTTTATTCCATGCAGATCGTTATTACCAGAGAGCTTCAAATATAGAAACTAATTTTATAGGGTCTGGAGAATGCTCAGTATTATCCAAAGCTTACAATATGAAGATCATCATATAAGTGCAGTAATTTAGTTTTATGTTTGGTATAACTCTAAGGGCTGTAAATAGGTGGAAAAAATTTAGCTTGATGTCTTCCAGATTATCAATGCTATCACATTTAGCTTTATCAAAAAAGATGGTGATGTTTCGGTTATGTGTTTGCATTTCAGTATCAAGTGTCCATCCATTCTTTAAAAATAGCACCCGTCCACTAAGATTTTATGTTAGGTCGCCAAATTGTGTGTAATGTCAATTCTTCCCAACGATCTTGTTCTTTCGGTTTCTCCTATGCAGCTTCCATTGCAACTGTCACGCGTTTCTTTCAAGGTATTCCATATGTAATTTTTATCTTTTTAAGACGTAGTGATTTTTGATGTGTTGTTCTAAAAAATACTCCTGTCTCATCAAGATAGTAGGTATTTTCACATAATATTCTTAGTTGTGACTGAAATTTCTGAACTGAGTCTAAATCAACATCAGCTTCTTCGCCACAAAGCGTGCCGTAGTGAATATTGTAGTCCTTTTTAACGGATTTTAGCTTTCTGTTTGATGCCTTGAAATCACATAGTTTTAATTTTGTAGTAATTTGACGGGCTCTACTATGAAGTATCTGGCCGGATATTGGCAAATTTTTGGAGCGTGTCTTAGAAGACCATTAACACCACAATTTATCCATCTGGTAGTATTGTAACCGCTTCAACCGCTCTCTCCCAGTGTATTCATAATTTTCCAATGTTATTTAATATCCGTCTTAGTTGGTTTTTGTTTTTTTTATTTTTAAATACGATGCACCTGACTCTTACTAATTTTAAAGCTATCGCCAATTTTTCTTTGGATGAGCAATTGTTTGTCGGATGTCTAACTTATTGCGAACACTTAGATCGTTGTATTATGCACTCATAGTCGATTTTTTCAGTTGTTTTGACGTTGCCTGAACAAACGTTCAAATATTTACATCATAACTATCAAATAAATTGCATTCGTACTTGCTTAAATGGAAAACATGCAACAATGCTCAAATAAATCAATATTTTATTATTATCAGAATACCAATAAAATTGAAGCTATCTATGACGTACCGAATTCTACACATTAAATAATTTTTCATCAGAAAGTTATGCAGAAACTATGTGAACAATTTTCTTGAACTTGAACAGATATTTTTCTGGAAAACTCCTTTTTGCACAATTTTTCATGCTGATCTGAAAACCGTTTTTGGTTCGATTACAAAGTATGTACTACTAAGCTAATTTTTGTGCAGCTAATCTGGTTCACGGTCCAATTTTAAAGGCTGCCCGATTACAGAATGAATTTTTTTCAAGATTATTATGTGCGGTGATGTTATAGCTCAATTGTTTAGGTGGTTCGTTCATACAGTGTCCCGATTAGTAGATTTTGCTGTATAGCCCAAATATAGTTTTTCATAAAAATAGATAGCCCAAAAACCGCCAACCCGCGAAATGAAAAAACGTCCCGCGATTTCAAATTTTAGATAGCCCAATTGGCGGGAAATAGCCCAATCTGGCCACAGTGCATACATAGACACTTGCCGAGCATGAGTCACCTGTATTCTCTTGCTGTTCAACGAAATCGGTGTCAGGGGGCTTCTTAAGGTAGGACTGGTATGGCGACAGACTTAATGGGAATTAATAAGATTCCATAGCACTTTCCGATCAAATCGCTGAGGAAAGCAGGCGAAAGTGATTTTTATTGAAATTTTATCTTTGACGTTGGATCCGATGTCATTGAATTTGATGAGCCCTTAAATGGAAGCAAATTGAATAATTGTCTAGAGGATGCCAGTGTAAGTGATTTCGTGCTGTAGAATTCAAAGAGGACAAAAATTAGGTTTTATCTGTAGTTAATTATTAAGTGAGTAACTAAAAGACTAAGTGAACATGAGTACAATGCCCTCTGTAATAATAAAACGTCTTGTACATTCTGCTTGCTTTTATAGTGACGAAATCTATTAAAGATATGAAAAATGCAAATATTTTGCCATTCCCCGAAACTTTCCTGGCTTCGTTTAGTAGAAAGTTATTGAAACTACAATTTTTCAGAGTACATTGTTAAAATAATGAGCATTGATGAATTTATTTAAAGTTTTTTTTCGACGAAAATTCATTTGTGATCGGAGTCTCTAAAGTGATCAAATCCTTATAAATCCTGAACTGGAGTCTTGTGCAGAATGTGCATAACTATCAAATTCTCATTATGGTTGATGTCAACAGAGCATTCGAGACCGAATTATTTATTTATTTATTATGTCACCAAATAAGGTATACAATATACAAAATACATATAAATGAAATAAATATACATATAAATATACAATATACATACATATAAATGAAATAAAAATTAAAATAAAAGTTGAAATTACAATTAAAAAAAAAAAAACTAAACAAATTAATAACAGGTATAACAAACAACTTAATGCAATGCAAATTTATAAATTAGCATTCTATAAATAAATACATAACAGCAATATTACATGTAGGGCACAAAATTATTAAATATAATAACGGAATTAAATATTTTCTTAGTCATGAAAAGGATATTAGGCCGGTAGACTAGAGAGGGTAGGATAAGACAGCCTTGGTAACTCTGTTTTTAAAGGACGCTTTCGAAATTGTGGAGGAAAAGTATTGACTCATGCTTTTGAATATCTAGCAGCATCTATTTTTTGGCTCATTATCATCATATGCGGTGCTTTGCCTATATTCAACTAGGATTTGTCGGGATCTAGTGTCTCTCACGTACTGGTTAAGCACAAATCTTTTCTGTATGTAGTCGATATTAACAGCGTCTCTAGTGACATCGAAACTGAAGCAGGCAGAAAACACTAATCTTCTGGATGCAAATGGTGACAAATTTAGAAGTCTAAGGCGAGATTCATATGGCGGTAAATTGCTAAAATCACAAAGATGCTAAAGATCTCTTGCAGCGAATAGTAAAAATTGCTTTTGAACAGATTCGAACCCCCCGGCGATAAATTTCGAAAACCGGGTTCCGGATAATCCAAGCATACTCAAGAAGAAGGCAAATGAGCGCGGTGTAGAGCGATTTTGTAGCCCGAAGGTTCTGAAACTCCCTGGCTCTTCGCTTAATGAAGCGCAATTGTTTACTTTCTTGAGAGATAATTTGATCGTTATGAAAATTAAAGCAGATCTTTTCATCTAAGACCACACCGAGGTCTGATAAATTGTAAACCCTACTAAGAGCAGAATTGCTTAAAAGGTACGTATAATGTACGAGCGTACTTTTTCAAGAGAAGCTAATCACATGAAATTTTGCGATATTGAGAGGTAGCTTGTTCACGCAGCACCAATGACCCATGGAATTTAATTTAAATTGAAAAAAGTTGGCATCTGATGGCGACTTAATAGTATGAAAAAATTTCAGATCGTTGGCATAGAGTAGATGAGGTACATCAGATAAAACCTCCGACAGGTCTGATATAAAAATGTTCAATAGCAAAGTGCCTAGATGGCTACCTTAAAAGACTCCAGAGTTGACATGCATTTTTTAGAGATAAGCCCTTGGAATTTCACATATTGTGAGCGGTTCTGGAGGTTAGAGCTTAGCCATCTGAGTAAAGATCCTGCAATTCCGAATTGCTGCAGCTTGGAAATCAAAATGGAGTGGCTAACACGATCAAACGCTTTGTTGAAGTCAGTGTACACAGCGTCAATTTAATCACCTTTTCCATTTTGCGAAGAACACGGCAATTATATACGAAATTATCTTATTCGAAATTATCTTTTAATAAGTAACAATTTTCCTAAGGATATTTTATGATACTTGGTGTGTTGCGAATACTACGTTGAAAATAAAACCAATTTTAGCTTGCTTAGATAGCAATACGTCTTATCCAATAGCTACTTGCACGCACTGTTGCCAGATTGGAGTGTTTTTCCCCAAATTTGGGGGAAAATTTGAGCTCTGGGAAATTTTCGGGGGATTGATATTCATGGAGAATTTTTTTTGGGGAAACTCAGCGTCGATAAGCTTGAGTTTTCGAGATTTTTTTTGCTATGAAATCGCATATGACACAAGTAGTATGTCTCTACCCATTGAAAGCCAATTTAAAATATGCAGACTGTTCTTCCAAGCGAAAAATTGATATTTCTTATCAGTAACCGTTTGGATTTGGAAATTGAGCTCTGCCAGTGTTTAAAACACAATATATATTACATAAATCGATCGAAAACTGAAACATTTGACATTTTAACTGTTTGTATTCAACAGAATCTCCGCTTTGCTCTATGGTCGAAATTATCACTCTAAAGAGATTGCAACAACTCAGGTTGGTCTGACCATTGCATCGTGTATTTGCCGCATAACAGAAGTCATCCCTAGAAGATACTGAATATCAAAACAAATTATAATCGTAGCACATTGATGTAGCGTGTTTTAATTGGTAAATCCTCAGATAAGTGGGCTTCCTGGAGAAAAACTAAGCCAAACCAGAGTCCGATTTTTATGGAAAAATCAGACATAAAATAATTTTTCATAAACATATTTTTAAATTTACATTTAAGATGGATCATGCCTATATCAGGGGATGATTCAAACGGAACATGCAGACTCTGCAAACGAACAATGCTAATCACAAAATTCACAAAGAAGCGGAAAGAAGGGATATTGCTGGACCCAGTAAAAAAATAACTAGGTCTTGAAGGGGAAAAAACAACTTTTTCAAAAAATTTTATTTTAAAAACCAAAAATCTATTTTGTGTGAAATTGCAAAAAAAAAAAATGAAATTTAAAGTTTTGAAATAAGCTTGAATGTATTTTCGTCTCATATGTTTCAGCATTTTTCCGATTCTCATCGTTTTTAAAAAATTATTTTCATATAAAACAAGAACGAGTCGATCAATTGAATATCCCTTCGTTCAATCACGAGCCAAGGGTATAAACTATAAGAAAATTTTTGAATTTTAGATTTCAGATGAACCTACACCGAAATATTCTGCCTTTCACAAAAAAAAAGGCTGGACGAGGAAAACTGCAAGAAAATCAACAATTTTCAATATTTTTAGCTGAAAATTTTTTTACATTTTCTTGAAATACTATACTAATATGTGTGAATTTAAAAAAAAAAATTATTGGTTTTTAAAATACAATTTTTTGAATAAGTTGTTTGTTTTTCCTTCAAGACCTATGTAACCCCTTAAGCTCACAGTGGGGGATAGAAAATAGGGAAAGTGGAAAGATGTGTTTCGATTAGCTGAGAAAAATAATTCAATCACGCAATTAAATCAATTAATTTACGCTAATTCAAAAGAAACTTGTTTATCTCAGTGCCAATCTGCAAAAGTCAAAAGTGATCTCCTGAACGAGCAGGTCATTGGTGCCATATTTCTCGCCGTTTTTACTGATGAAGATAGAGAAAGGAGTCAAGTGCGATGATGCGTGTACCATCAACTTTTTTAACTCATTTTCTAGTTAAACTAGTTTGCTGATTCACTGCTAAAGCTCTGAAATTTCATAAAATGTCCGAACTAATAGTAAATCCGAGTGACCGAGCACACGAATGTAAGTGTTGAATTAATAAATTTTTGTATTGAGTTAACTTTTACACCCGTTAACTCAATATGAAAATTTCTTGTGGATAACTTTCCAACAAAATCAGGTGAGCCGTGCGCAGTGGCCGAGTTGACTTAGAATTTGAGCAGGAGGTGCTATTCAAATTAATATGAACGCAAATTTCTTTGAAAGTTGTCTTGTTTATTAAAAAACATATGCTACACAATTGTTCCAAAAAAAATCTAAAATTTGCATTTTTTCCTAGTAACGGTTTTATATGACTTTTGTTTATTCATTAGTGCTTAGTTGGTATTACTTTTGGTCCTTAACTCCATTAAGCTGATTGTGCATTGACTCCACCAACCTATTGACTCCATCAACTTACCAAAGGAAGGCTCAATTTCGTCCCATTCTATCATCAAACCTGTTTTTAATAGTTATAATAGTTATAGTTTAATAGTTTATAATAGTTATAGAATGTTTTTTTTTATTTTTCTTTCAATTAACTCCATAGCAGCGGGATAGCATTTAGATCAGGCGACGGGTATTTGGGGACAGCTATAATGGAGCCAATTCCCTACATTATAAGCTTAGGATCATTATCTTGATAAAAAAAATCAATCCCCAATTTTCGACCACTTGGTATAACTAATTCTTTTGTAGCTAATTTATAACTAATTTCTTAATAGTTTATCCTACCTTAAAAGGAACAAGATATATTGTAAAACATTTGCAGATACACATGGACCCTCAAGATAACTATGGAATACGTTATTAAGTAGAAAGCTCCACTTTAACTACACCTTAGAAGGAGAGAACTGTGGGTTTGGGTGCATCACACGGACTTTCTACGCTTAATTGCATCGTACACTCGGTATCCAACACTATATACAAGCGATGAGGGATTATCCGCTCGGTTCAAAAATTTCTCAGCCTCATATCTCGAAAACTATTTACTGTACATGAATTTGACGTATGAAGCTTTTGTGCTGATTTTCATGCTGAGTAAATTTAAATTTTTTAAATTTTAAATATAAATTCACGGAAAATCAATCGTTAACAAGATATATAAGAAACACTGATTTTCGTGACCTTTGACCTTGAATAACTTTTGTTGTTTGTAATGGACTTTCCACATTATGTTTGCCATCTTACAATAAACACATTTCCGTCTAAACATCTCCACTTTGATTTACTTGGCAGTCAACACCTTATTTTCCTGGCCTGAATTTCGACTTATGAATGGGAATTTTCACGTTATCGTATGACACAGAAAGATGGTGTAATCTTTATCAAATTGAGATTTTGTTTTTTGAAAAATGCAAATTAGGTCGATATTTTCGAAATGGAAGCCAGAAGAAATCGGGTCGTATGGACGCTTCGCACTGTTACAGAGCTAGATTGAATGTTAGATATCAAGAGAATCAACTAAAAGCGTCGCGGGCCGCAAGTATCTTTTCTAAATGCTGCGGTTAAATATGAAAGAGAAAATCATTGGAACAGTGTAAGTAGCATTTTGCAACCTCTACTAAACTGAAAGCAATTGGAATACATTTTGCAAGCTGACTACTCTGCCCTACTAAGCATAAAGATTCTAACTGCATTTTTCTCATTTTTGAGTTAATACCGGATTCGAAAACTATATACTTCAATGCATAGTTCTACAAAATTTGAAAAATCTATCTTTTGTGGAAATATGTTTGAAATAAAGCACCGTATTTTGAGAGTAAAGCCGAGGATTTCACATCATTTGATGCTTTAATTAGAGCAACATGTTCAGTGGCGGCTGAATTCCTGGTTACTATTACTGCTGGCTACAGGGCCAGCTGGAGAGACAGTATATGGGAGCGGCCATGTCATCCTAGTGTTTCGTTGCGTATTTTCCAGCTGTTTAGTAGAATAAAGAGTAAACAGTACCAAAAACCTTTTATTTAAACTCTAGTCATTGTAAAAAGCACTAAAGAGTAAATTGAATTCTGGCTGAAAATAGTGCCTCTATATTCCTCATCTTCCCAATCTAAAATATTTTTGCAATTTTTTCAATATGAATAAAGTAATAGATTTTCCAATATAAATTGGAAAGCCAAAATTGATTTTATCTTTACAATTCAGCTTTGATCATGTGAAATATTATCTACACTCGACCGTTCTCTAGTTTCTCAGAAACCAGCATTGCAAATCTAGAATCAGTTCATTTCTGATCACATTAAATATTGCTTCGCAAAGTTGCTGAAATCCCCGTAAACTTCTCATTAAATATTTAACCACACCTAACGCCTGCATTCTTACCGTTACTGATACAATCGTATAACTGTGTGCATACGTTCAATGTACACCAATCTCATACTGCAACGATACCAACAGTATCGGTTGATGAGAAAACAGGATCAAATCAACGGAAGGAAGTAAACAGGATGCTTGGCAAATACGAACAGCAGGAATTCATTTTGAAAGCTGCACGGGTCACAACCGAACGTAGCACTGTGTCGTCACAAGTGTCGAGGGTCCTTCGCGACAACGATACTTCTTTCGTTCATTTCCTTCTCGTCGCAAGGACAAAGTAATTTCGTTTGATTGTACAATTACAGCGCTGTAATGTGCTTACCGGCAAAAGTGCCACGGCGAGAACGATATGTCAAAGGGAAAAGGTTACGTGAAAATGAACGTATGCTGAACACGACAACGAACGAAACATCACATTATCCTGTACCATAACAATGAACAAATAACAACAATGAAAATTGTTCAAGTACTTCGAGCAAAACTCTTTCCGGGTCTGCGAAAAGCAAGCTACCGATCACGTTGTATTTCAGCAGGATTTTGCTGGAGCTGGAGTCAGAATCGCATTTTCACCTAACACTTTGTTTTAACTTGATTAAGTTCCGGAATGTTTTTCGTTTGCCTTGGCGTCTAATAGTAATCTGGGATTTTTTTTTTTTTTTGTTAAAGTAATTCTTCGACTGTTTTGTCATTGAAACTGGTAGACATTCAAGGCTCTGTAGTAAAACGAGAATGACTGCTTTTAAATTTCATTTCTGCAAAAAGTGTGCGATGAACCAAATTTTTCGTATGTTTGAGTACAAGTGTAATTTGAAAATTGTTTTACGCCACTTTAATCCATGCCTAAGTATGTGTGAATCGTCGAGTATGTTCGTTGATTGAAAAAAGTAAATTGAGTGTTTGAAGCTGGGCGATGTTGATAGGTGGCACCAAATACATATCTTTTAGTGAAGCAAAATAAAGCTATTAGAATTAAATGAAAATGCAGTGGATGTATGAATAACATGACTATTCAGCTGAACATTATATCAGGTTTCAATTTACTAGAAATAATTTTTAAGAGACTGGTTACTTAGAGAGGATACCAGGATTCTATAGCGAAATAGAGAAAAGTGAAAATGTATTTTTATATCGTTCTACATAGCCATAGCAACTACAGCAACGTCCAATTCAATCAATCAATCGTCTTAAAGTCAATCCCTAAAATAAATCATGTGCACTGTCGTATAAGAATCAGCTACCAAAACTTTTTTCTATGAGTCTGAACTTTCAAATCCCGAACTCACTCGTTATACTGAACCTGCCCTAATCCTGTCCAACTTTAGCTTCAACTCCAATTTATAGCTATTAGCTTTCGGACGGAGCTGGTCAAGTGATGTGGTAAACCTTCCAGTTGGCCACCGATTCGGGGACTCATTACGTTAAGGTGGGAGCGAGTGCAATAGTGTGGGGAGTTAAATAGATTTTGTGATTTTCCCATCGAACGTTACGTATATGTCTGTGTGTTGATAGAGAAAATGGTAAAGGATATTGATATTCCTGTAAGTGAGTGAGTTAATGAGTTATGTAGGTACTTAATTATCGATTGCATCTTATAATGTGCTGTTGAGAACAAATGATGTCTTTGCAATTGTGCTTTTTTTTTATAGGCTGTAGTAATCATTGTTATTGTTTTTAGTGAACATTTTGACATCAACATGCAAAAAAGCACTTTTTAAAATAAATATTGCAGAGGAATTGCGAGTATACTGACATTAAAATAATATTTGCTGCACAAATCAATGCTCAAGGTAAATATTTAGACACAGTTATGTAGACTTCTAAATAAATCAAATAAAATATAACATTTTAAATACATAATAAATATATTTAAATAAATTACATATATTGGTTTTTTATAAAGTAATAAAAATTCTTCTGACTACTCCTCTTCGAACTTATACCAACGGACGTTGACGCAAAAGTGATTTGAAATAAACACAACAGGTATTTCAAATAAATATATACAGACATTAAAAATTAGATCCAAATTTTTGTTATCATCTCTTAATAAATCCGTCAAGAAGTCACTTGACTCAATGAAGCAAATAGGGTAGTTTTTTTTGTTACATTTATGGCGTATTTTTTCTGTATATATTGAATGCCAAAGTTCATATTGCATGTCCATCACAAGTATCTAGTGTTTTTGAGTCGCAATACTGTCAACGATTGATCCACAAGTTTGTAATTGAAGAATATTTTTAGATCTTAGTTCTCTAGGAATAGGTCGGTAGCATTGGAGCAACTAACTTTATAATGATTTTTTTCAGATTGAACGTTGGCTGGGTTAAATATATGCATTTGAAAAAATATTTTCCCTATTCACCTGAAGCAGTTTTAGCTACTAAATGTCATGTGATGCTTGCGCTGTTGTGGCATTGATAATTTTGCCAAGTGGGTTCTAGCCTTTTTTCCATGACGTTGATTTCAGTGCATTTTACTGTTATTATTTATATATTATTAACTTCGAAGACTTACACTGCATTACTTGCTTCAATTTTTTTATTTCACCTTTCCAGTTTTACAGGTAAACTAGAAATCTAAACTAGAAAAACTAGAAATATTTCATCAAAAAATTATGTGAAAATGCTTCTATCAATTTATTTTGATTTAAAGATAATATGCTGTAGAAAAGAATACAACTGCAGTGACTGATCATTAAAAATTATTTCAGCTCTAAATTATACCATGTATTTGCATTTATTTGATTTGATTATCTATTCGTGAAAACGCTTAGAGATAATCAAATAATAAAAGTAAATTGTTGGTGGTCTTGCGTTTTTCGTCAAATAGTCAGGCCTTTGAAATCAAATTTCATGGAATTTAATCAAAAACTAAATTGCAATTAGAAAAAATTAGATTGGCAAACTTAAAGTGAAAAAAACAATTTAAATGCAGTATAATTAAATAGCGCCCAGTGTGGGTAGAGCTGGTCCATTCACGAATTTTTGTGTAAATTGAAAAATGTGTTTGAATTTTATTTGTTGCTTTGGATTTTTCGAAAAAATTTGCAATGAATTTCAAAAGCTCTGATCTGAAATGTTACAGCTGATTCACATGATCTTGTTTTCGCAAGCAGGACCTAGCGAACGCTACTTAAAAGGAATAATTTCGTTAGAACGGAATGTTTATGAAAAGATTGTAAGGTTTATAGGGTAGGGATATTAAAGGGAGATTGTAAAGTTTGGGGAAGAGGAATGTTATAGGGGTCATATATTATATCTATATATAGATATGTGCTATGTCAAAGCTAGTATAACTTTAACTCTTTTACGATGGCAGGCATTTGTGTAAATGTTTAGGTATCCCTAGATTTCTTTGGTATAAATAAAATTGAGAAAAACCAATATGCGAAATGAAACCTGTTAATTCTGAAAGATTAGGTATGATAACAGATGTGCCAAACTGCTCTTTTTACTGAGCAGTGATCGCAGAGAGCAGCTTAGAGAAGAATTGATTTCAATCGCAGTGATTGAGACAGTAGTTTTCTAGTGTGAAATTGAAATCGCATTTTATGCTTACAATGCGACACTGGTTTTTCGTGGCAAAAGATATGTTGGGAAAAGATGTGGGAGTAAGCACATTGTATTTTTGTGCAAACGAAGCGTGCATTGATTCGGCAATTGGTAGCATCAGAATTCGTTAGTAAGCGATTTTCTTATAGCATAGTAGTTCTATAGCTTGGAAAATGTTCTACATTGAATTTACTGAAATGTTACATACTAGAATGCTTTTATGCATGCATAGCACTTGATACTTTGAATTTAATTTTGAAGATTTTACAACTAAGAAATTACATTTCATATAATATTTAAAATAATTTTTAGATTAGTAATAATAATAGTAGAATAGAAAAGTATTAATAACAGAAATAGTTATAAGTAATAAGTGCATAGAATTTGATTTCAAAATTGCAAGTTTACATTTGTACTAAGCTATTTTAAAATTTAAATAATCTTATGAATACTACACGTTTTATTTACAGCATATTTACTTGACACAATTATCAGATATATTTTAAAAACTTTGCTTGTTGAGCATATGTAGGTTTTAATACTTTATTTCGAATATTTTCAGGTATATAGTGCTGTATTTTATGGTGAAATCTGGCCAGTGCATGTTTATTTTGAAGCAAATGCTGTTTAGACCTTAGATCTAGGAGCGTGCATATTGCAGCGTTATCGTTTACTTCAAGGTCACTAAAACGTGTCTGCAACTGCTACGAGTATAATAGTTGATTTGCAAAAGTTTGTATGTTTTTTTTTATCCTCCACGAATTGTCTTTTACAGAACTTTTTCGTAGACTGGTAGATACAGGGATGGTTTTTCTTGTAAATAGATGGTGTTCACTACTCATTGCTCTTAAAGCCTTCTCAAAAGTAGCGAGGAACGTGAATGAATGTGTATATAATTTATTATTAAACTACTTATTTTATTGACATTCGACATTTTTTTTTTCGCCAGAACGGAAGATTAGATCAAAATAAAATTCACAGGAAATATTGGTTTTAAGTAGCACCAGGTGTGATAAAAGTTTTGTGAGTATACTTGCAATTGTGTAGCTCTTGAAATAACTCTCAACCAAATAAAAGCTTTCGACCTTGTAGCTTCCAATGCTTTCGGAATTAGTGTAAAGTTACTGAAACCGGTGATTTTTGTCGTTTTTGGGCCAAGAGATGCTAAGATCGATTCGCATATGATTCGAGATACAAACTTAAAATAAAAAATAAGGAACAAATATTTAAATTTCCAAATCGTGGCGAGTGATAGCCTTTAAAATCGTTCAGCATCTATAAATTCTGAAGCAGTCATCGCATCAAAACAAAATTCATTGAATAGGTTGATTTGACATTGAATAGGTTGTAAAATATACTTTTCATGGCGATGATCGGACGATCTGGCCACATGTTTCTGACACATGCCGAATTAAATGCTAAATACTCGTACTCGGTCGTTAGTGCCAAAAAGTGATTTTGTAAGCATTTCACGAATATAAAATCTCAAATGTAATCTAGACATTTCCTCTGCTTTTCCTCGAAAATTTTCTGGGGTTTTTTTTACTCTAATGTTTGTTTTCTTGCTAGCAACAATTACAACTAGAAATTTGATTAGCACATTTACGTTTTGGGGTATTTTTAATTTAGGTTTTTTATATGTAGTACGGTGCAACAGTTTTGTTCATCGTATTAGTTCGGTATCATTGCTAAAACTGCTAAACAATTCCCCATAATCTTGTATTTTATTAAATATAAATATACAATGTCAGGGCCATACAGCACTTTACTTTTAACCAAACATTCTGGTCAATTACGAGCTGATTTTCAACCACAAAGCGATTGGCTTATATGTTCATAAGTCAATAAATGGCTGAGTAATCAGTCTCAATCGATTAATCGCAAGTGCTTGGAACTAATTTCACGCCCAATTGGTTTTCTACAGCTTCTCTGATTAAACTTAAAGTAGTTTCGGAACTTTATCCAATTGCATGACCTGAAGTCTTCAAGAAAGGAAAAATATTCTGTCAAAGTGAAACATGAGTTTATTTTCAGAACGGCTACTTTCATGTGTATGTGTGTCGCAAAAGTGATGAGAAAGGTCCTGTAATGCATATTTTACTTGATAATTGATTAGTGTATAAAAGTATATGCACAGCATGATTTAAATGAACCATTCAGATTCCCTGTACCAACATCGATTCCGCTGAATTCCAGCATCTAATAAACTTACCGGACATACCAACCGTGGAATGCTGCATCCTTCTAGGTCTTCAGAACACTGAGAATTTCTTAAAGTACATCACTATATCAAATGCAAAATATTTATGTGAAAGATAAAGAATGTTTTCAGCAGGTAATCTACCCATCGCGTTGCGTGCTCTAGCAAAGCAAAGGTTTGATAATATTTTCATAGTGCCGGCAACAGCGTTGACTCGTTCCGTATTCTCGACATTCTTCTTTTTTGCCAGTGCCTTGGCCACCTTCACGATACTTTCCAGCAGCTCCACAGCGCGATTTACCTCGAATCCATTCGAGTGCACGTTGATTGTTATCTGAAGAATATTTACCCTAAATAATAATCCACTTAAGTATGTTCTGTGGCGATGCCTGTCGAATACGAATAGCCCCGATTAAGGAATTCTCCCGGCTGATGTCCTTTTTTTGTCGATAAGAACATACTACCGATGATTCAACGTAGTGCCTGCGTCTTGTTGTAAGAAGATTCGCCCGGAATGGGATAGACGTCAGGCATTACCGCGACTACAATCATCATTTTTATCATCGTCGCTGTCAGCTTTGTCCTGCTTTGGCCCGACGAAAGAAAGGCAAAGGATACGCTGCCAGAAGTATTCACCTGTAAGGAGTCGTATAATTTTATAGGTGTTCTATGTATGGCACTGAAATGATGATATTTTCTCGAATTGATTCAAGACCAAATTATACTCATGTATGGGCACCCACGTACATACATAAGTATGTATGTAGGTCCATACATGTGCTTGAATTGGTCGAAGTGGAGTTGTTTCTCGAATGAACTGTTAGATTCAAAGAAATTCGGATCGGATGTGAGGTAAGTAGAAATATACAGGCTAATGTGGTTCATGCAGAGATATTAAGGATCTCGAAAGTGGCATGTTTAGCTAAAAGAGAGGCGTAATCGAGCGAATCAATATATATAAAACCAGGAGATAAGAAGCTAATTTGTGTCATGTTGAAAAGATGTGTTAGTGAACGGTTATGGTTGTTATTACTTCCAAAGCATAAAATGTAGAGTTGGTAAAGCTTTGGAGGCATGCACTTTCTCATATGTGTTCGAAAAGTGGTAAATATTTGTGTTGTACCGATTTATCATTCACAGATATTTTTGACAGTGAATGAAAAATCACTGGTAGCACCACTGACTAAATATTCAAAATTACAGTAAGCGATAGCAAAACGAGTTAAATGCTGGCGAACAAAATCTTAGCGAAGGAAATCATAATGAACAAAACCATGATAAGAAATCGTTCCGTAAAATCACAACAAAAGAACGATCACCGCGATGGAAATCACAGAAAATAAATATATATATATATATATATATATATATATATATATATATATATATATATATATATATATATATGTATATATGTGTATATATATATACATATATATATATATATATATATATATATATATATATATATATATATATATATATATATATATCGGGTGATTTATTATGAGGTTTGGTTTTTAATCTCAAATAAAAGGCATAAAATTGAATTCGATAATAAAAATGTTATTGAGGGTCAAAAGCACAATCTTATCTATGACATTTACTTTTTAAAGATTATCTCATTTAAATGTGGGCCGCGACTACGCCGTCAATGGTCCATCCTGAGGGTCCAATTTTGGACGTTCCAGCATAGCGACCGGTATCTCGCGAATGACACGAGTAATGTTGGCTCCAAAAGCGTCGATTGAAGCTGGCTCATCCCTGAAGACCAGAGACTTCGTGTAACCCCAAAGAAAATAATCTAAAGGTGTGATATCACACGATCTAGGTGGCCAATTTTCTGGTCTCACGAAAATGATTTCCCAATAAGTCCATTGTTTCTCTCGCTGTATGCAAAGTGTTGAAAACAAAGCTCACCAATACTACGGGCTTCTATTTCAGGTAGCAAAAAAATCCGTTATCATGGTGCGATAGCGGTCGCCATTGACGGTTACGTTCTGACCGGACTCATTTTGAAAGAAATATGGACCGATGATTCCACCAGCTTATAAACCACACCAAACTGTGCATTTCTGTGGCTCTATTGGTAGCTGTTGAAGCTCTTCAGGTTGCTTATCAGTCCAAATACGGCAATTCTGCTTATTGACGTATCCATTGAGCCAAAAATGCGCCACATCACTGAACGAAATTTCGCGATAAAACAACGAATTTTCATTGAACTGATTCAAAGCCCATTCACTAAAAGTTGTTGCGCATTGTTGCGGTGTAAATGTTTCCATGATAATTTGTCAAACAATACTAAATAAAAATTATATTACAGTTTTACAGGAGTCGCGTGATCTGTCAAAAAAGCCTATTGAAAATCAAATCTCATATTGAATCACCCTGTATATATATATATATATATATATATATATATATATATATATATATATATATATATATATATATATATATATATGTATATATGTATATATATCAGCAAGGAAGATAATCTCAGGAGTGGCTGATCCGATTGAGTTGAAATTTTAGCATGACAAAGAGATACATATATAAGACTTGCTTAAATTCAGATATCTTTAGCCCTTTAGCGGCAATGGACATTTTAGTGAATTTTCAGGTACCCCGTAAATTCTATACATACCACATTTATGTTAAAAGTAAGTATTGAGGTGGAAAACTTAGTAAGTTTTATGCTCGCTTATGATAAAGAAGTGGAAATTTTGAGCCGTGTGTGGGCGCTGAGTGCCTAAAAGAAGACAAGGAACTTTTTTTTCCAATTTTGATTTGTCATAGCTTCTGACAGAAATATTGTATCATCGTGAAATTTGCAGAGCGTATTGATGTTAACAAAAGCAATACAAACATGACAATACATTCAGGCCTGTGGGGGGCAAATCGATAGCTACGGCAGGCTTCTGAAAAAAAATCCTTCAAATTATCGACCCTACTGAATTTGTTTTCCTTTTTGACAAAAGAAACCTTCAACCTTTAACCTTTGCTCACCATGTCAATTTGACATTTTTAAAGCTCCGTGTTGCACAAGAATAGAAGCTCATCACTAAGTTACATCTATTTTCAGCACTCGAAACTTTTGTTCACGAGAACTGACGACCGGATAATGCGATCGATATGAAATTTACTGGACAGGTTTGCATTAACTACGACCAGATCTGATAGAAGTGATTTTGAAATGCAGGCAACCCTGTCGCATTGGTTACAATCTAGAAAAGGATATTTTTAATGCATTTGAAGGGCATCACGAAGCACAATTTCTATAGACGGGGGCTACGTAAAGAATTAAAAGTTGCATTATGGATTTGACAATCAGAATTTTGTTATCAATCGCAAGTTTGGAATTTCGGCAAATAAAAAGTAATTGGTTCGGATACTTTTAATTACTTTGGCCAATACTGCGCCGGTGTGCTCTTTGAAGTTTAGTTTTGCATCCAGGTGAACGCATAGGTATTAAACCGCATGCGTCTAAGACACATTCGCTCTTGAAATGTTCATATGGGGATTGGGAAGATTTTACGAGGCTCGTTTTTTGCTGAAAAATATGCTGTGCGTGTTGGTCCAGTTTATCAAAATTTTCCATTTTTTGCAGTATTCGCTAATGAGAGCAAGTTGCTGCTGGAGTATGTTGACGATTTCACCGTGATTGCTTGAGCTGCTAAAAATGGCCGAATCGTCTGCATACATAGCGATTTCGCAATTAGGCCAGCGTTGTATATCGGCAGTGTATATGTTAAAAAAAAGTTGGGCTTAGCGCTGACTCTTAAGGGGTTACATGGGTTTCAGAGAATAAAAAAAAACGCCATTTTTTTTTTTGTTTCAAAAATAAAAAATAATGTATTAAATTATTATAAATTATTGTTAACAACTGAAGTAACTCTTGAACTATATGTAAAAAATTTTTTAGACAAAAATATTGATAATACGCCCTCTAGCAGCTATTTTACGAAAAGGCTCCAAAAATGCGGTGCCAACGATATCTTTAGCTGGATTCATTTGAAACAAAAAATTCAAATTGTTTCTGTTAGAGTATGAGTTTGACTTGTACTTGAACGAAGGATTTGTAAAAATATTGAAATCTGAACTTTTGGCAACGTCGCGAGTAAAAAATTTAATTTTTGACCCAAAAATTCAATAAATAATGCCATGTGTATTAAATTCCAATGAACGAAACACAATATCCTTCGTTCAAGTACAAGAAAATACTATTTAAAAGAAGTGAGCAAAATTTGGTTAAGATTGGTGCATCAGTTTTTGAGTTATCGTTGGCACCGACTTGAAATATACCGTTTCGAGAGAAACGCGTTTAAAGTTTAAAGTAAGAATAAAACAATTTTTTTTTGAACTTACATAGAATCATCGATACCAGGCCCATACAATAATTGCCCTTCTTCATTGGTTATGTCCAAAGCCTGAACATAATAATATATCTAAACTCAGTATTTCATTACCCTACCATTATTATTTTCCCTCCTCGATAGAAAAGAAAGTGAAAGAAGGAAGTTGCGTGAAATGAGAAATATTACTTACACAGGTGGGACAGATCAAAGTGGGGAAATTCGCTCTCCCTTCTAATTTATAGCTCGGATCGACTTCAAATTTTCAGACAGTACTTTCGATGAGTTGTTCTTTAAGAAAAAACAAAGAAAAAAAAATCGATTTTTTCATCATTCCAAACCCATGTAACCCCTTAAAGGATGCCTTGCAGGAACGCTATATTTGCTGGAAATATCACGAATTTTGACTTTGAAAGTTCTGTACTCAAGGAAAGAACCAACTATTTTAGTGACGTAAACAGGAAAGGAGTATTCTATAAGTTTGAATATTAGCCCTGTGTACCATACTGAGTCGAAGGCCTTTTGAATGTGTAATGGAACTAGGCCAGTCGATTCCCTGGACAGAAATCCCCTACGAATATGATTAACTACTCTAAAAAGCTGGTGATTAGTGTAGAAACATGGCCTGAATCTGAACTGCCAGTCAAGCAATTCCTTCTGCGCGGTTATTGTTTTTAATAGCCTGGCAAGGATTATTTTTGTGAATAGCCTGATAAGCGACGATGGCAAGCTAATGGGGCGATAGTTTTGGGAATGGTTCGGACTATTATCAGGTTTCAGGATACGAATTATAATTGCGGTTTTCCAATTGCCTGGAATATAACTTTATTTCAAGCAGGAGCTGCAGATGAAACTGTACGCGCGTATTGTGAGCGAAACAGATAGTGCCGATATTCCTTATTAGAGATACTATTCCATATTTGGTTACAATCGTCTAACTATAACTTCCACTAAAGCTAAAAAAGAATAAGTCCTAACAGTTTCTTCTGTATTCTTATTTACTTGATCTTATTTACTAGGTAAATAATTTTTGTAAGTGACAATGATGCTCTACTAAACATAAAGAACCAGAGCAGACTGAAGAATATTATGTTTCCCTAATTTTACTGTGATTGTTTTTCTGCTACAGAACTATGGCCTGTATTTGTCAAGCATTTCACCATATCGATGTCATATAAACCTCCTTTTGCTGTTACGATAAAGCTCGAACACATATAGTAAATATAGCGCTAGCTCAATGTTTTCACAGATATGAATTTTCAGAAAGTTCCTGCTTAACGGCAATTTCAACATGTGCGAGCTGATATGTGATTGATAATAATATTACTTTTCGCTAAACTAAAAGAAGATGATTTGTTACTTTCAAAGTTGTTTCTTTTCAACACAGTCCTCCAACAAGTCTTGTATCGCTATTCGGATCAGAAAAAGCGATGATTTCGGTTAACTCATAATCATGACGTGTGAAAAACTTTGAATAGAAGATAAGCCAAACCGCAAAGATGGAAGGATGTTCAGATATGCCGATAAGGAAACTGATACTGTTGCGAAATGACGGCAACGTGCCGCCAATGAAAACTCGAAAACAGCGTTCTATTGTGCACGTAAGACATCTCAAGGGAGTTTGCTTTTCATTTCCCGAAGAATTCGATTCCGTCTTCTGTCATCCTTTGAGCCTTCTCAAACCAAAGGAAACGACTATGTAATGCGTAGTTGCCGGTAGCGTTCACCCGCACTTAGACGTGTTGCTATGTTAATTATTTATGAGTAAGATGAAGAAAATGGATGGGACTTTGGAGAGCATTTTGACTCAGGTGGAGTACATTCACGTCAACTCCTCTCGTATTACCCTACAATAACTTTGACTGTATGCCACCTGCTGAGCGCACATGTATTCGTACATACCTGTATTTGTATGATGATTGACGTTATCAGGCAAGTGAAAATGGAAATAATTGATGGATGACACTGCCAGATCAAGGTTGGTCCACATATGGAAAATAGATTTTCCTGTTGCTCATGAAGATTTCAAATAGAAAACATAAACGTGTATGTAATTTACATGCACTGTAGAGCAAAAGTCTAATTTGTTTTACCTTCCCCGTCAGATACGAGGATTTTTAGATCTCCAAAACATGAACTTTGCATATTAATTATGTGTATCAATAAAAACAAACGTCAAACAAAAAGTGAATGCTGCACCAAGAAACGCAGTTTGAAATTTTGTTCTTACTTTCGGTGAAAATTGGAGAGCTATAAATATGACCATGAATAAATAAATTTTATGCTGAAAGCTATATCAAACCAGAACATAAAGCTTATATGAGGATTTAATTAGACTAAAAGCCACAGATCTAGGAACGGGCTTATGAAGGTGCTTTGACACTGATCAAGGGGCTGTTGTGGCGTTTTTTGTTGTGGCCTTGAAAACAAACATTGAAAATTACATTGAACATTTTATTTGACAAAGTGTGTTTCAACAATGTGCACAATGCACAAACTATGAAGCCACTAAAAAATGTTCCACAACCTATGCACCAATGCACAAAAATTGTATCCGTGAATACAGGATAATTGAGGTGTGTAGCGGTATGAAAATATCACTTAGTTCCTTATCCATACAAACTTTATTGCAAACAAATTCAATTCCATTTAACCAAAAAAATTACAACAATAACTTAATTTACAATTTCAATACAATTCACTCAATCACAAATATCAAAATGGTACGGGATTAAAATTACCGTTTGTATATTGTATGTTCTATGAGCTCTGTGGCATATCAACATATCAAACAAAACGGTACTTTCTGGGTGTACCGTACTACACGTGTTATTGTCTTATTTACTACACTTCTTATGTTTTATCAACTTTATAAGTGAGTACGATGGAATTTGAATGTTGTGTAAAGATAGCCTTATCCTTATCGGCATGTGTTTACATCTATTCGAAATTCCTTATGAAACGGTTAGTAAGAAGAGAGAAAGAAGGAAAGCACAATACCTTGAAGAATATGTTGCCTCGATGAGTCTAATCGCAAATAGAACGATTGTCGAGTTGGCTCTGCCTTTTATTGCATTTTTCTGTTCTCCAACTTGAGTGGGGAAATTCTCCACATTTATGATAATCATTAAATTTGACGTTATTATTATTTGAACCTCTGATATTGTTATCTCGGAAATTCGTGAATTTAATTTTCCTTCATTATCAACTGAATAACATAATATTTGAATAATTTTAATTGAATTTGAATAAAATTTCATGGTTCCATAATTTTATTCACACAATAAATGGCGGCCTGGTCTCCTTTTTCGCTTTACTATAAAGTTGGCGGATTCTCATGTATATCATTTCCCATTTGTTTTTATGTATGATTTTGAGGCGCCAATTTCAGTTTGAAAAAAAAACAAACAAACAATATTTAGTTAATTTTTTAAATTTTTTTAATAATTTTACTTTTAATTAAGACTATATTTCAGTGATATGTATATAATACTAATTGCAACTGTGTTGAAAAATTGTTTTGTTTTATTTTGAGAATTTGCTGCAACAAAGTGGTTTCGAAAGTATGCACTGATTCTCATCAGACATCAGCTCACAGTGCATACTTGACTGATAGTCGGAGATGTTAAAATTTGTCACAACTAGCGTAAATAAAAATTGATGATTTCCAACCGCAAGTGGTCACATCAGTCAAGTATGCAGTGTGAGCTGGTGTCTGATGAGAATCAGTGCATACTTTCGAAACCACTTTCCAAAATCCAATTTGATTCTGCTTTGGAGGCTTATTCCGCAAAACGATCGAGTTTCCCGTAACACTTATTCTCTGCTTTGATAACACGATATACGTTGTCTATACACTGAAAAAAATCCACATGGCACCCAGAGCTATGTAACATAGCGCATTATTTATGGCCCCATACGCTATGGACATAGTACTCTGAACTATGCAATATGGCTCCCAGCGCCATAATGTCAGAATCTACATAGCACGTGGTCCTATGTAACATGGCGCAGCAATTATGGTCCCACACGCTATGTACATAGTTCCCTGAGCTATGCAGTATGGCTCCCCGCGCCATAGTTACATGGTGCAGAAATTATGGCACCACACACTATATTACATAGTACCATGAGCCATGTAATATGGCTTCAGTTATGTCTTCAATTATAACTCGCAGCCATACTGTGTGAGGGGACGTATAAATGTCAGCAAGTGACATTTGAGTAACATCAATAGAAGTGAGAATTGAAAAAGAAAAAGTTATTTAAATTCCCATAATAGTTCAAACATTGACTTCGAATGCCAAACACTACAATGAAAAAACACATAGCGCCAAACGCCATAATTTGTAGACTTCTGGCACATTTCGGGATTGTGTTAAAATATGGCGATAAAAATAGTACATGGTGAAAAATTTATAGGAGCAGACGCTATGCTTATAGCCCTCCACGCCATGTACTATAGTCCCCCACGCCATGTACTATAGTCCTCCACGCCATGTACTATAGTCCTCCACGCCATGTACTATAGTCCTCCACGCCATGTATTATAGTCCTCCATGCCATGTACATGGCGTGGGGGACCATATTACATGGCATGGAGGACTATAGTACATGGCGTGGAGGGCTATAAGCATAGCGTTTGCTCCTATGTACTTTTCGCCATGTACTAGGGCGTGTGGCACTATATTTTATCACAATCCCCAAATCGACTATGTACATGGCGCCAGAAGTCTATAAACTATGGCGTCTGGCACTATGTGTTTTTTCAGTGCATATAGACAAGAAGGGAACCATAATCATAATTCAATAATCTTTATACTGTTTTTGACAAAGATCGTGATCGCTCAGAGTTTAGTTTATCTTACGGTGTCGGTGTTTTAGTAATGATTACTTACGGTTCCTTGTTCGTATATGTATATGCAACTCCATCCGTTGTTTGATTACTTCTATCCTCAATTTATGTCCTTTGTAGTAGCCCTGTTTTAGTTTATGAACATTTTTTAAAGGAATTTCGTCGTTTCTTAACATCTCATCTCCTCCCGCTATAGATCTTTCCTTTAGTTCATTTTCAAATAGAAAAAATATGTCTCTGCTGAATTATAAGCTCGCTAAAATTAATTTCAAAACCATAGCCAATGAAATTAATGCTGTTAACTGGTTTCCTTTTTTCATTTGTCTTAGTGTTGATGCTTGTCTTCATAGGTTCTATGATTTTTTATCTAATCTCGTTTCCTGTCACACTCCCACTTTTCGTGTTAAAAAAGTTATTGATCCTCGTTGGGTATTTTTTGGCGTGTTTTGTACTCTTGAAACTTCGTCAAAGGTTGATCTTCTATGTAACAAAAATCTACGCTCGTGTGTTAAAAAAGTGGCTGAAGACGCGATGATTGCCTGCCATAGCTATATTGAAGCCACCACCTTTTTCATCAGAAACTCTTCTGGTGCTACATCCGTTCCCTTAAAAGTGAGGCATCTAAATGATCTATCTGCTTCCTCGCAACAAGAAATATATGTGCTGTTTGCGGATTTCTTTTCTTCTGCTACTTGCTAGCCTAGTTCGACTTTCTCTGATAATATTTTCTCTTTTGATATTAATAATCTTTGTTTGTTTCCTATGAATCTCTAAAAAGTCGAAGCTTTACTTACTAGCCTAGATAGTAGCGCTAGCTTATCAAATATCCTTGCAAAGTCACTGTCATTAACCTGTAGCTGTCTTTTTCAACCTTAGTATTTTATCCCATACGTTTCCTTCTTCTTGGAAGTTTGTGCTGCGTTTCCAAATTATCACCTCATATCCCTCCTTTCTTGCTTCAGTAAGCTTCTCAAAAGAATTGTGTGCAACAGAGTATATTATAAACAACTTCATAATTGAACCTTCTCTCGCTTTTGAGTGACAGGGTTTCGGTAAAGGTAAGTCAACAGTTTCCAACTAACTACCGTTCACTGATACTTGTGCAACCGTCATCGACCAGCATATATACAGAGGTGATTAATTATGAGGTTTGGTTTTTATAATAGTAAAAATTTTAATGTGAATCGAAAGAACAATCTATGACATTTACTGTTCAAAGATAATCTCATTTAAATGCTGACCGCGACTACGCCGTAAGTGGTCCATCATGAGGGTCCAATTTTGGACGACGCGTTCCAGCATAGCGACCGGTATCTCGCGAATGACACGAGGAATGTTGGATTCCAAAGCGTCGATTGAAGCCGGCTTATCCCTGAAGACCAAAGATTTTGTGTAACCCCAAAGAAAATTATCTAAAAGCGTGATATTACGCGATCTAAACGGCCAACTAACTGGTCCAAAACGTGAAATCAGGTTCTCACCAAAATGATTTCTCAATAAAAATTCTTCTTTGACTTCAAAAACGGATTTACATGCGAATGAAGATTTAACAAAGAATATATTCAACAATAAAAAATAAAAAAAATAAAACTACAAAATAAATGCTGTAAATGCTAAGCAGCATAATATAAAAAAATGCTGGGACAAAATTGCACCAATTCGAGGAAGTAATTATTTATTGCTATTTTTCATTGAAGCACTTACTTTTTCATTTTAGTAAATGTGGAGCTATTTAACGATTTGTGTTATTCTAAATTCTGCAGATATCTTCAGGCGCAATTAAAAATAAAAACATGGAAATACATAAATTTATTTGAGTTACATCTGAAGTAAAAGCTTTTACGTGGAAAATATTTGCGGAAGAGAGGTTTTAAGCAGTTATGTTTTTTTGTAGGAAATTTAAGTAAGTAAAAAATACGCTATCTGCATTACGAAATATCAGTTCCAGCTCTTTTATGAAATATATTACTGCGAAACTAGTACTTACGTATTAATTTGGTAAGATTACACGAATTTTTAACATTTTTTAGAAAAGGCTTTAACTATTGGTATATTGTTGGGCAAAAAAGGGTTTGTGAAAGAAATTACTTATTGCTTATTATTTCTACTGCACGAATAGGCAGAATTCAAAAGACCGTGACAGGTTTCTTTTAAGAAACAATTTGGGCAAACCTATTAACTTAGCTGGAGCGAGCTCTATAATTCAATGCACAGACTTCAAAGAAAGCCTTTTACAAGTGATTCTTTCAACTTCCGCTTTTCTTTTAATTTCAAGTATGCATTTTTGCAATGTATCCATTCTGCATTTCTTAAAATATGCAATAGATAACACGAAACAGAAATGAAGGAAGTAATCAATGCTTGTTTAGCATTATTGCATTTGTAGTCTTTGTATCTGTAGAGGTTACATGACATTTTCCTTACCGGCATGTAGATAAGGAGTTATTGCAAAGTATGGTTACGTGTTTTATCGATAGGGCATTCTAACATCCTCAGACAAAAGATAGGTTTTTCATATTTGGTAGATACTACAAAGGGCACTAATGTACTTGTACTTTAAACAGTTATCAAAAAAAAAATCCAACAAAGATGAAAGGATATGTAGACTATTAAGTTATCTCGGCAATCCTAAAAGAGGCGAGCCATAATATATGCTGAAAGTAAATGAAATTCAGAATGACGAGTGAGGACTAAATTGCGAGGTTTAGTAATCATAAAGCTGTTGTGAATTTCAAATCCCAAACATTCGTCAAAGAACACGGACACGAGTGAATTGATTTTAATTTCAGAAAAATGCATACTATACTCACAGTGAGGATATAAGATCAAATTGTCAAAGTCCCTGAAATTATCAGCAGGGCTAAGGTGAGTAATGAACAAACAATTAAAGGAGGAGAACTGAGGGAACCAGTTGTCCAGTGTGCACCTGTCTTTCTACAACTGAAAGCATTCATCTATCCTTCCGAACAATCTTTTCAGGTTGTCAGCGTACAAAAGACAAGGGGAATTGAAGAGAGAAGGAAAATCGTGTATAATCAATAGGAAAATCAGAGGACCAGGAATCGAGCTTTGTGGAACACCAGAAGTGGCATAAAAAGGGCATGAGGAACAAGAATTAACAGTTAAAAAAACTGCAACATTGCAATAAATCACATCAAATTGCAAAAGAAATATTGCAATTACAATAAAACGACAGCACTGTGTCTAGCCACACACAGCACAGTACGCAATGCGACATAGTGAGATGTTCATCGCAAAGTGTACTGAGGTAACGGTGCGACAATACAATGAACTAATGTTGGGTGATACATTCCACGCCACGCCAATGTCAAGGCCAACCATTTTGGATCTAGCCTTGTCCTATATTAATCTAACCTGGCATTTCAATCAATTTTGTATCACTAAGTTATTGCTCTTCGAACATAAAGAAAATTTAAATTATTGTTTTCAACTGTGCATGTTTTTCGTATATTCTTTCCCATGAATGTTTTTTTTCACTTTATTTTGAATGATATCCAATAAACCGAATTTTACATTTTCTCCAAAAAATCAATCTAAGCTTTAATCAGAAAAGAGATAAGCAATTTCTTACGTAATTTTTTGTATTTTTTTGTAGATTAGCCGACAACTTTAGATAACACGTTCATGACCTACTTGCATTCGCATTTAAATAAGTTCTATTGGAATAAGTAATTTACATGCACTGTAGAGCGAAAGTCTAATTTGTTTTACCTTCCCCGTCAGATACGAGGATTTTTAGATCTAAAAAAACATGAACTTTGCATATTAATTATGTGCATAAATAACAACAAAAGTCAAACAAAAAGTGAATGCTGCACCAAGAAATGAAGTTTGAAATTTTGTTTTTACTTTCGGTGGAAATTGAAGAGCTATAAATATGACCATGATTAAATAAATTTTATCCTGAAAGCTATATCCAACCAGAACATAAAGCTTATATGAGGATGTAATTAGACTAAAAGCCACATATCTAGGAACGGGCTTATGAAGGTGCTTTGACACTGTTCAAGGGCTATTATCGCGTTATTTTGAGTAACGAGTCGAGCTTAAACTTCTTATTCCACGCCTTGTATTTAGACCAACTGCCTCTTCAAGCTGCTTCAAAAACTCGTGTTGTGATGGCTTCGAAAAGTGTAGGTAAAGGGATTCGATGGCATTGAAAAAGGATGTACACGTTTCGATTGTGAAAAATGTGTCCATCACAACAAGGATAATTTTATGAGTTAGGCAGTGTACAAATGTGGCTACAGGGTTTTTCATCTAAATTAAGATTTGTACACAATTTTTTTTGTTCTGATATGGCACTAACACCATCATAAGACTGTCCAACAACAGGCAATTCGCTAAGTCCGTAGCTGTCTGCCAGGCTCAAAATTATGTCTGCTAAATACGAGGCATTTTTAGCTCCTAAACAGTCTACAAAGCTTCAGAAACTTTGTTCGACAGCTAGTTCTTTAGCAAATCTGACAACCACGGAGAGTTGTTCCTTTTGTGGACCCTTGCTTCGTCTGCAATAATGGATATCAGTCCGCACTCTTTTATTTCAGCTGTATTGTCCTCGCGAATGATTTCAGCAATTATTTTCATTAATTCATTTTGTGTTTTGCCACAACAGTAGTTTGCAGCCTTGTTTTTAAAATGTTTTTCAAAAGTTGAATCATGCTTCGCGAATAATTCACAACATTCAAAAAGAAAATCACGGTTTTCAGAGCCACCATTTTCATCATGTCCTTTTAAAGGACGTCTTTGGCGACTGAGACACGTCGTAAGGTCGATAGCCTTTTCCAAATAATTTCGGTTCATCTTGACAATATCCCAAGACTGTTCAAGCACCATATCATTTACTGTCTTCCAATCACTAGTAGAGTTTTCATATCCGGATCGCGAAGTTTGGTCGAGCTGAAATTTTGCTGTATTTTTGGCGACAATGGAAATTCTATGGAAAATTTTGCATTGTGATAACTTCACACTGAGTCATCAGATCATCACAAAATTTACAAGACTCATCAATGGGCATAAAAAATAAGTTTCTGCCGTTTTTAAATTATGTCTGGGCTTCCTTGTACCTACGATAAGTACGTAAACACAAATCTTTCACACAGCTGTTAGAATAAATTGCAAATGATTGATGAGTTTGATACTATATTTATACACTCAAATCTAAGCTTGTAAAATTCCCAATCGCACAAAAATCGCACCGGATTATTTATATTTTTAGCACCTGGAACTTGCGTTTACGATATCTCGCGACCAGATAAAATTCATAGGATATACTGGTCTTGAGTAGATAAAGGTCTGACAAAAGTTTAATGAATATGATAAATACCATGTGGCGGCTGTGTCACTATGAAAAAACGTTCGGTGAAATTGAAAATATATGCCTTCTAACTTCCGATGCAGTTATCAAATTATAATAAAATTCACACACATTTAACCTGAGTGTAAACTTAGTAGTTCATAGATAGCATAAAAGTGGCAGTGATGCCATTTTTATTCACCAAATGACCTCGAAAATTGTATTCTAGGTTAATTACCTTATTGCCTACTATTTTAATACTTCGAGTATGTTTTGTAAAAAACATAATTGCATAAAATGCCAGCTTATAAAAGTTTTCTTATCTAAATACCTGTATATTGCCTACTAGGAATGAACAGATAATCTTACTAAAAAAAGGATGATTGGCGAGGCGCTTTTCGTCTTTTTCTTAACGTATAGCTTGTCGAAATTAAACATTGCCGTCCATTTCTCAAAATGAGTCCCATAACATTGTAATTAATACTGCAAATGACACAGTCTCTATGTTATAAGTAGTGTGTATGCTTTGGTATAGGCTTACACTACTGCACTACTCAACTCTTGCTGTAACCACAAAAACCTAAGAGGTGAAAACTCAAGTGTCTGCTGTTGGAAATATTTATTTTTCTGGGAGGGGATTCTAGATTTCCTAACTTTATCGTTTATTCGTTTTTGTTCTACTCTTTCACCTTATGTTAATCCGTATCCTCAACAATCTCATCTCGCTATAGATCTTTCCCTTAGTTCATTTTCAAAAAGAAAAAAACATGTCTCGCTAAAACGAATTTCAAAACCATAGCCAATGAAATTAATGCTGTTAACTGGTTTCCTTTTTTCAATTGTCTTAGTATAGATGCTTGTCTTCATAGATTCTATGATTTGTTCTCTAATCTTGTTTCCTGTCACACTCCCACACAAAGGTATTGATCCTCGTTGGGTATTTTTTGACGTGTTTCGTACTCTTGAAACTTCGTCAAAGGTTGATCTTCTAAGTAACAAAAATCTACGCTCGTGTGCTAAAAAAGTAGCTGAAGACGCAATGAATGCCTGCCATAGCTATATTGAAGCCGCCACCTTTTTCATGAGAAACTCTTCTGGTGCTACATCCGTTCCCTTAAAAGTGAGGCATCTAAATGATATATCTGCTTCCTCGCAACAAGAAATATATGTGCTGTGATTTCTTTTCTTCTGCTACTTGCCAGCCTAGTTCGACTTTCTCTGATAATATTTTCTCTTTTGATATTAATAGTCTTTGTTTGTTTCCTATGAATCTCTAAAAAGTCGAAGCTTTACTTACTAGCCTAGATAGTAGCGCTAGCTTATCAAATATCCTTGCAAAGTCACTGTCATTAACCTGTAGCTGTCTTTTTCAACCTTAGTATTTTATCCCATACGTTTCCTTCTTCTTGGAAGTTTGTGCTGCGTTTCCAAATTATCACCTCATATCCCTCCTTTCTTGCTTCAGTAAGCTTCTCAAAAGAATTGTGTGCAACAGAGTATATTATAAACAACTTCATAATTGAACCTTTTCTCGCTTTTGAGTGACAGGGTTTCGGTAAAGGTAAGTCAACAGTCCAACTAACGTTCACTGATACTTTTGTAACCGTCATCGACCAGCATATATACAGAGGTGATTAATTATGAGGTTTGGTTTTTATTGTAGTAAAAATTTTATTGTAAATCGAAAGAACAATCTATGACATTTACTGTTCAAAGATAATCTCATTTAAATGCTGACCGCGACTACGCCGTAAATGGTCCATCATGAGGATCCAATTTTGAACGACGCGTTCCAGCATAGCGACCGGTATCTCGCGAATGACACGAGAAATGTTGGCTTCCAAAGCGTCGATTGAAGCCGGCTTATCCCTGAAGACCAAAGATTTTGTGTAACCCCAAAGAAAATTATCTAAAAGCGTGATATCACACGTTCTAAACGGCCAACTTACTGGTCCAAAACGTGAAATCGGGTTCTCACCAAAATGATTTCTCAATAAAAATTCTTCTTTGACTTCAAACACGGATTTACATGCGAATGAAGATTAAACAAGGAATATATTCAACAATAAGAAATAAAAAAAATAAAACTACAAAATAGATGCTGTAAATGCTAAGCAGCATAATATAAAAAAATGCTGGGACAAAATTGCACCAATTCGACGAAGAATTATTTATTGCTATTTTTTATTGAAGCACTTACTTTTTCACTACTGTGCCGTACGTAGTATAAACACCCTTTCCGCGTTTTAGTAAATGTGGAGCTATTTAACGATTTGTGTTATTCTAAATTCTGCAGATATCTTCAGGCGCAATGAAAAATGAAAACATGGAAATACATAAATTTATTTGAGCAACATCTGAAGTAAAAGCTTGTGCGTGGAAAATATTTGCGGAAGAGAGGTTTTAAGCAGTTATGGTTTTTTTTAGGAAATATAAGGAAAAAATGATAGCTTCACTCAGTAAAAATACCCTATCTGCATTACGAAATATCAGTTCCAGCTCTTTTATGAAATATATTACTACCAAACTAGTACTTACGTATTAATTTAGTTAGATTACACGAATTTTTAAAATTTTTTTAGAAAAGATTTGAACTATTGGTATATTGTTGGACAAAAAAGGGTTTGTGAAAGAAATTACTTATTGCTTATTATTTCTACTGCACGAATACGCGGAATCCGAAAGACCGTGACAGGCTTCTTTTAAGAAACAATCTGGGCAAACCTATTAACTTAGCTGGAGCGAGCTCTATAATTCAATGCACAGACTTCAAAGAAAGCCTTTTACAAGTGATTCGTTCAACTTCCGCTTTTCCTCTAATTCAAAGAATGCATTTTTGCCATGTATTCATTCTGCATTTCTTAAAATATGCAATAGATAACACGAAACAGAAATGAAGGAAGTAATCAATGCTTGCTTAGCATTATTGCATTTGTAGTCTTTGTATCTGTAGAGGTTACATGACATTTTCCTTACCGGCATGTAGATAAGGAGTTTTTGTAAAGTATGGTTACGTGTTTTATTGATAGGGCATTTTTCACTTCTAATTCTAAAATCCTTAGACAAAAGATAGGTTTTTCATATTTGGTGGATATTACAAAGGGCAGTATTGTACTTGATTTTTAACATTTTTCAAAAAAAAAAATATCCATAGAGGGGAAAGAATATGTAGACTCTTAAGTTATCTTGGCAATCCTAAAAGAGGCAAACCATAATAAGTATCAGTGTACGCAAATTGTATGCTGAAACTAAATGAAGTTCTGAATGACGAACAAGAACTAAATTCCAAGGCTTAGTTATCATAAAGCTGTTGTGAATTTCAAAAGCCAAACATTCCTCGAAGAACACGTACACGAGTGAAAGGATTTTCATTTTAGAAGAATGCATACTATACTCACAGTGAGGATTTAAGATCAAATTTAAATTTCGAATCAAATACTCCACTAATGTCCTTGAAATTATTAACAAGGCTAAGGTGAGTAATGAGCTAACAATTAAAGGAGGAGAACTGAGGCAACCAGTCGTCTAGTGCGCACCAGTCTTTCTACAACTGAAAGCAATCATCTGCTGTCCCGAACAATCTTTTCAGGTTGTCAGCGTACAAAAGACAAGGGGAATTGAAGAGAGAAGGAAAATCGTGAATTATCAATAGGAAAATCAGAGGACCAGGAATCGAGTTTTGTGGAACACCAGAAGTGGCATAAATATGGCATGAAGAACAAAAATTAACAGTTACAAAATAAGGACAGCTGCATAAATAAGAAGAAAATCAAGAGCGGAGATGAAGCGACATACCAAAACAACCTATTTTTGAGCAGAAATTTCTATTACTATATACAAGTCCATAGCGGAAGCAACAGTATCAGTGAAGGGTATTAAATTAAATATAGTTGACCTATGTTTAATGACTCCATGTTGCTAATCAGATATACTTTATTTGAAACTACCTTTTCAAGTGATTTTAACCTTAGTTGATTGATGAATGAATTCACTGGAATGAGGAGAGTGATTTCACGAAGATATTCGGCATATCCTCACTGATAGCCACCAGACTACAAAAATGACACATTTGATTTTGCGTATTCGTGCAACGAAACGACTACCAATTGCATATACACCTATACTAGGCGGGATTAATTTACTAAATGTTCTGGCTAGATTACACGAGCGGCAAATTCGCAAAAATGCAATAGATGACACTTAAATGCAACCTTGCAATAAATCACATCATATTGCAAAAGAAATATTGCAATTACAATAAAATAACAGCAATGTGTCTAGCCACACACAGCACAGTACGCAATGCGACACAGTGACATGTTCATCGCTAAGTGTACTGAGGTGACGGTGCGACACTACAATGAAATGATGTTGAGTGATACATTCCACGCGACGCCAATGCCAAGGCCACCTATTTTGAATCTAGCCTTATCCTATATTAATCTAGCATGGCATTTCAATTATTTTTGGGTCACTAAGTTATTGCTCTTCGAAGGTAAAGAATGCATGTTTTTCGCATATTCTTCCCCTCCGATGTTATTTCACTTTAATTTGAATTCTATCCAATAAACCGAATTTTACAGTTTCTCCAAAAAAATCAATCTAAGCTTTAATCAAAAAAGAGATAAGCAATTTGCTGCATAATTTTTTGCACTTTTTGTAGATTAGCCTACAACTTTAGATAACACGTTCATTACCTACTTGCATTCGTATTCATACGAATTCTATTGGAATAAGTAAGCAACTAAACAGTATTTTTCGCTTTTAGTATATAATATTTAATTTTTTTTTGCTCTAATTTTTACATAACCTATTTGAATCCATATGAATTTATCATTTTCAAGGGTGATTGCTGCTAAATAAAAAACTCATAAGGAAGGTATATAGTAAATTGATTTCAAAAATTTGAATTAAAAATGGATGCAAGCCTCTGTAACGAGGTTAGCCGGATATATAATTGAATCAGCCGGATGTTTTCATGAAGTTTTCCCTAGACATGTATCATACATTTATATATTTTATATAGTTTTCATTTATATTTTTTTTATTGATATTTCATTTATATATTTGTTTATTTATTTTATTAAGTTTATCAAATCCAGACTATATATACAACATTAATTACTCATTCTTATTCTGAATTCGTTTAAGTGATACTGTAGACAAATGAAAATCAAACATACAGCAAGCTGCGTTAAAGCATCTACTTACCGCAGTGACTGGTTCATTCCAGTCATAGTTGATCCGATGTTGAGCGATCAGCAAAAAGTTCAGCCACCTGACACATTTGTCATTAGTGTTAAAATTTGCTAGTTGGTTTAACAAGCAGTTTGAGTCGATGATGACTTCAAAAATTTCTGTTACAAATAAAATTTTGGAATTTAGACGTCCAGAGCTTTAGCTATCCATTTGTCAAAGATTTAAGCGGTCTTGATAAGAAAGTAGATCTAAAAGGTCATACTACGGAAGACCCATAAGGCAAAAATGTAAGAGCCTTTTTGTTATGAACTAACTAGGCTACAAGAGAGGGTCTTAGTCAGTATAATGTCATTGAATTCACTCGAAAGTCTTTTGAAAAAACTTAGGGCAATGCTACCTTTCCTGAAGATTGAGTCAATGTGATTGTCAAACGTGAATGTCGGATTCAGCAATACTCCTAAATTGACTACTTTCGCTGATCTATTCAAAAGTGTACTCAGTACTGAGTATTCAAGGATCACGGGATTATTTCCGCAAGTGTAAGACATAACAATACATTTGTAAGGACTAATAAGGAGATTATTATGGGAGCAAAAGATGGCAAATCTTTTTAGATCCTGCAGTAAATCATTGCAATCGTTAAGATTTCTCACAACTATGAAAATCTTAGCGTCCTCGGCATAAAGCAAATCAGAAGATGACTGCAGAATGGAACCTACATCATTAATAAAGAAGGCAAACAGTAAAGGGCCCAGATGACTCCCTTGAGGAAGAAGACGTAGTTTTAACTTCAGATGGCAAAGCACCGCGGAAACATACATGTTGGGTTCGATTCGTGAACTAAGAGTCACTCCAATTGAAAAACAAGTGAGAGAATTGAAAGGAATGAAGCTAAGCTAAGAGTAATGAGTAAACAAGCTTATTAAAGGCTTTCATCAAATCTGTATATGTGCAGTCAGTTTGGGGCCCAGCTTGATAGAGTAGTATTTAATACTTGAACAAGTTAGTTTTTGGTGAATAACATATCATAAAAATCTTGCTGGTATAGGGGCATAATGAATTTGGAGTTTTTTAAAAGACAAAGCTATGGAGACATTGAAAGAAAATTTATCTTGTAACAAAAACCTTGAGCTTTGTAACGGTAGTTGGTACGCACCGTGAAAAACAGCTGAACAAGAACAGCAACGAACAAGTCATGCAATAGCATTACTTGATGACAGCTCGTCTAAAATTAATTCTAAATCCAGATGCATTAGATGAGAAGTCATTTATAGACTTTGGATCGAAAATGATGTTAAGTCCACATTGATCTGCGGTTTGGTCGATTAGATATAGTGTGAAAGCTTTCATCACAGTAGAAGAGACGAGAGTCGCAAACATCAGGTCCAGCATTTTTCCATTTGCTTAGAACAAGCAATGGATATCAATTCGTTTGCAAAGTTGGTTTCATGTTGCCCGTCAGTAGAAGTAAAGCTCGAAATTGTGTGCCAAATTCGGCATTTTGTTGATAATTCTTTCAGAAAATTGAAGCAAATTCAGAAAAAACTTTCGGCTTCTCTAACTTATTCGTTACGAATTCTTTAAGACCGGTATATGAAAAACGTTACAAAAACAACGAAAGTGCTCAAACTTCCCCTCTTTAGCTCTTGAAAAGCTTTTGTAGATTGGTTCATTTTTTTTCCGGATTCATTGTGAATTCTTTGGGAGTTCATTGTGAATTCTTTGTGAATTCTTTGCGAATTCTTTGCGAATTCTTTAGTAATCCTTAGTGCCTTTTTTGAAAAATGCAACTTACCTTGTGGTGTAAGTAGTGTGTCGTAGACATGGGTAACGCTGCGCTGCGCCGCACAATTGCGTTGAAGCACTAGCCATTATACCACTGCGCTGATACCGATTGTCGGTATTAGTAGCGCAGTAACGCACTTCGGTATCAATGGTGTTGGCGCTGCCGCTTTGCAATGCCAACACCATTTGGCTTGGCGCGGAGCAAAGATATGAGTTGAGTATACTTACCTCAAGTCTGTTTGATGCAAAGCAATAGACATGGGTAACGCAGCAAATTTTGAGGCGCTGATACACTGATACCGGCGCCAGCAGTGGTATCAGCGCACTGCGCTGATACCATTGCGCTATGATGCCATGATCTCATTCGCCTATGTGTGATACTCACTGCGTTTTTCGGACTCACATACGGCGCTGGTAGCATTGCGCTGGTATCATGACGCTATGATTCACTCAAAAAAGAATGATTGAAAAAGCTTGTATGGGACGAGAGCAACCCACATTTAAACTTACTAATTTTCCGATATAAAATACCCTAAAATACCCAGGCTATAGTATGTACCCATTCAGGTATGTTTCCAAACGTGCGTACGCGTCGGTATATTGCTTTGCATCAATCAGACTTGAGGTAAGTATACTCAACTCATATCTTTGCGCCGCGCCAAGCCAAAAGGTGCTGGCATTGCAAAGCAGCAGCGCCAACACCATTGATACCGAAAAGCGTTACTGCGCTACTAATACCGAAATGCGTTACTGCGCTATTGGTGCCGACAATCGATACCAGCGCAGTGGTATCATGGCTAATGCTTCAACGCAATTGCGCGGCGCAGCGTGTACTCATTCAGGTATCTTTCCAAACATGCGTACGCCTGACTTTTTGATAAGTGTAAATTAGACAAGTATCAACATCATTGCTTTAATATACCATAAAGGTATTATTTAGTTGTAGTATTGAAGCATAATGAAATTCTATTCTACTCAACTCATATCTTTGCGCCGCGCCGTAGCATAGCGCCAAGCCAAATGGTGTTGGCATTGCAAAGCGGCAGCGCCAACGCCATTGATACCGAAGTGCGTTACTACGCTACTGATACCGGCAATCGGTATCAGCGCAGTGGTATCATGGCTAGTGCTTCAACGCAATTGCGCGGCGCAGCGCTGCGTTACCCATGTCTACAAAGCAATATACCTACGCGTACGCACGTTTCCACGAGTTTATTTGATATGCCGTCAAAAAGCTAACACTGCGTTCAAAAAGCTAATGTGAAACTGAAATTCATTCAAATTTTTGTATGAGAGTTTTTCTCGAACGGAAAATCAAAAGCATTCCAACTCATATTTTCTTTTCCGATCGGTTCGACTCAAGCCACTTGAGTTTTACAGGCTGCATGTATACTTCAAGCAACTATTATGAAAAGCGATGCGATCGTGGTATCATAGCGTCATGGTATCAGCGCAATGCTGCCAGCGCCGTATGTGAGTCCGAGAAACGCAGTGAGTATCACACATAAGCGAATGAGATCATGGTATCATAGCGCAATGGTATCAGCGCAGTGCGCTGATACTACTGCTGGCGCCAGTATCAGTGTATCAGCGCTTCAAAATTTGCTGCGTTACCCATGTCTAGTGTGTGGGATTCATTCAAGGAAAGAATGTGAGTTGGGCTAACATGCTTGTGAGTGAGAGGATCAAGGTATTGTGGAAGGTTTAGTACATTTCTTACTAGACTGTTGGGATGGTCAGGGCATTTGCCAAGGAATTTCAAACATAGATTAGTAGGGAACAAATCTATCCTTGGGATTTCAACTGTGCTATAAAGGGTGAGATTATTATGGAATTTGTAGGAGTTGGGTTTTCGATGAAGATTGAGACAATGTCGCAGTTTTTTCCGCTCCGTTGCTCTCAGCCTCTCCATTTGGTGTGAGTTGTAACAGTAATAAAAAATTAGTTGTAACAGGAATACCCCAGTCAAATGTTTTATTCATTTCAAGCGCTTTTTATATATCTATCTCTTTCGCTCAGTTTCAGATTAGTCGTAACCTCAGAAGAGAGAGATATAATGAAATGAAAATGGCAGTGAGAATTGAAGCAATTTGCCTGAAGCGGAGGGAATTTGACATTCACTTACTCCGTGAACAGAAAGATAGAGTGAGATAGAGAAAAAGATGGATAGAGACTGATAGTAGCCCATGTGTACGCGAATTTGACAGTTAGTAACTCAGTAACAACAAAAGCTCGTAGAACTTATGTATCGTGGAAACCAAGTGGAATATCTGAGGTAGCAATTCTTTCGATTTGTTCTATTTGTAAATTTTACCTTTGTAGTAAAATTGCTTCACAAAATTTCTTATACATATGTATACGCTTGTCTCATTTCCTTAGATCTCTCTGTTCTGAGGTCGTAACTAATTCTGAATTCCTAACTTGGCACGCTGGGTAGCGTCTCATCAGGTTGAAGCCGTCGTTACATCCAGCAAGGTCGTATGACCGCAAGGTTGTATGACAGCAATATCGTAATAGTTATTAGCCAATTGGATACGGCATGCGAGTTGTTTAGTGGCGTGCTGTTGACTTTTTATAATACCTTCTTCGTTGTTGGCTCGACTTGAGCGTTCTGAAACGCCAGAAGTGCATCACCTCCAACAGTCTATCTATGTATGTCTCAGTGCAAATTAAAAACTTCATCATTGTGAATATTTGCAAATCGCAATCAGATCAAAAGTTTCAGAGTTAACTTATAGTTGAAATAATAATAATAATAATAATAATAATAATAATAATAATAATAATAATAATAATAATAATAATAATAATAATAATAATACAAAACGATTTTCTGTAAGCAATTGGACTGCTACTTGTTTCCTTAAAGCTCTTGCTGGTATTGACAATGGCATTAACAAGTGCGTTATGGTGCTACTGCTGTTTGCCCTGATTTAGAAAAATAATTGACAAATATTCGTCTGGGCATCCTACGAAACACTATGAAAAGTTATAATATTTTAAGAAAGCCTATTGTTCGTTTACTCAGTTTCGCATTAGTTTGGGCAGGCGTAGGCGTTCCTTAGCTTTCACTTGACGCAATTTTTTGGTTAGGGGAATGTTCTGCTCTTGCCGGAATATACTCGAATTTTTACTGCTGGCAAATTATTAAAATATGGTTTTGGCTGTAGCTCCACAACTAATTAATTTGATTTTGTTTATGTGAGAGGCACACACTGCTCACGTCAATACAAAACATTTTTTCCGATTTTTCACTGATATCTGACATCAGTTTTTTGAACGATGTAACATGCCTGAAACAAGGCATCATTTTACAAAATTTTTTTTACAAATTTTACAACATTTTTTGTTCTGTTCTTTTACTTCTGTGATTTTCAGCAGAATTTCTCGCAACTCAGAATTAAATGTCTACCTAAAAGTAAAGGAAACACACCTACTATGTATAGAATTGCCATTTTTTGAATATAGCGTTATACAAATAGGCAATTGAAAGAACTGAATAGTTCGATTTCATCAAAAACAGGCAAGACAAAGCGAATTTAAATTCACACACTTATGATTTTATAACAGCAAGACATAATTTATATTAGCTATGTAGATGGAGATCCGGTTGGATGACAGCCGAAAGGAACAATCAAAATGAACTAAGATTTACTGCTTGAATCCAGTGATACTCTATACGCGACTTAGCACCCAACGGATTTGAAAATACCACCTTATTTGGGAAAGTTTCCTTTCGACAGATCTCCGGAAAAATCTCTCTCGAATATCGAGCTAGTATTCTTACGGTCCACTAAAGCCTAGGCTCGAAAATATATATGGGCTTTGTATTTTGAAGAAGCTTGTCACATTCAACCCTAACACACCCTTTCATCAAAACACATTATGTTTTCGTGCTACTAATATGATCCAACGATTCACCTGTTCTGCCGCTTCATTTTTATTTTAGCAATAACTACGTAAATGATGAAGGAATGGTACAGTCGACGTCAACATGTTTTCTAAAAACAATATGATTTATTACTTTTCAGTATAATTTCACCAGTATCTCCGAAAAAATGTATGGCTATTTTAGTATAATAAAAATATGTTTGACTGTGAAAGTTTGTCTAATAAAGTAACGCAATTGAAAAGCTAACAGCTCAATCCACAACAACATAGCACTTACTTGCTTTATTTTAAGATAATCATATTTCTTAGAACAATTTATTAGTAGACGTGTTTTCGTAAAGCAGCTCTTGAAGCAACGTAGCAACATTTCATTAACGAATCAAACTCTTTTTGAAGAAAACCGTGAAAAAAATCACCGAAAACTGTTATCTTAATTGACTGAAAATAGATAGTTGTTTTACGGAAGATGAGCGTAAAAAAATTGTAATCAAAATCGCGGCTGTTTGATATAGAATTATCAAACTGCAATCAAGATAATCTAAGAGCAACATTTTACGATGGGCTCGAGAATTGTATAAAAGACCTGCAATTTTCGAAAAAAATATTACTTTACCTATCAGAATAAAAATGAGCGCTTGTTTAAAAGTTATTTTTGCTGTAAGTTGTATTTCACTTTGAAACCATCTTAATTGAATATTGATATCCTGTTTCAGTTGTTCTTAGTATGGAGGTCTTGCGAGGGCCAGAGGTATGTTCCTGGAGAGCCAGTAAATGCACCAGTTCAACTCAGGGCACTTCTATCAAGAGCGGCGGGCAACGACGACCCTACCGACCCCGGACCACCTTCGACAGATTGTGTAAACGTATTTGGACCCGTTTGTGGCAGTTGTCATACGCTGTTGGTATGTAAAATATAGTAGGTAGCTTAAAAATTATTAATTAAACTTTTAATTTTTAAGACCTGCGCCAATGCAGTAATCAACAAACAAACATGCTCTTCGATTGATGCAGCCAAACCGTACTGTAGCGGAAAAGTGTGCACGGCCGACTTTGTGGGGACTTGCGAAATGCCCTTTAGATGCACTTCCACGGGTATCTTTCCTAATCCCAGTGATTGCAACTCCTATTACTTCTGCACATCAGCCACTCCTGAAGGCTCCTTAATGTACAAGTGTCCGACTAACTACGCTTTCGATTCTAAAACTGGAATGTGTAAGCAGAAGAAAACTACCGCTGACTGTGTTACAGTAAGTTGCACAGGAAAGGAAAATCAATATCAGATATTGCCTTCGGACAAATCAATCATGGCGTATTGCGCAAACACTCCAGACCTCAAAGAAACGATTTTGTTCCGATGCCCAGACTACGAGAATATGGAATACGATGCCGCGACATATGAGTGTAAATTCGTTTGCAAAGGGGAAGGTCGATTTGAAGATAGAAAAGATTGCAAAAAGTTCTATGAATGTTATAGGAGTGGCACTATCTTATTATTCGATCATGTAACATGTCCACCGACATTCTATTATAAGCCAGATGTCAAAGGATGCGTTCCTGGTACTTGCGATCCTGCACTTCCCTGAATAGTTCTAAGCGTATACTTTAATATATATAAATATAAATAAATAATTTTTTGAATGAATATAAAATACATTTTGGTTTCAATACCGAAGTGTGGCAAATGTATGCTTTTGTTTACAGGATTTGAAGTTAAATATATTTTGAATTTGTTATCCTATGTTTTGTTGCTTAATCTGACTAAATTTGATTTTCTTAGATCAGCTTTGTGAAACTGATTCTTCTCTCTATTTGCATATTTAATATTCTCATCCGCTATTTTGATAAATCTCTATCATCTGAATTGTTTCTCGTTCACTTCCTGGTAAGCATATTATTGTTTAAGCAACTATCATTCAATTTGTTAAATAAAGCTGAATGGTTGACAAACTATTTTGACAAAGCCACTTAATTGCCTTTATGACGGTGTAATCAAGGTCTTGGTGAAGTCATTTGTCTTTTTTAGGCTGTTTATAATTTGAATTTGTAGTTTTTAAACTGAAATTGGAAATTACCGCTTCAATGGAAAATTCTAAAAAAAAAATTCAACATACAAGCTTAATGATTATGTTTGTGTTTCCTCTTTATATCTCCCTGGAGGAAGGAGTGTAAGAGGATCTCTCAGTGAAAATGCGCATAATACCACTCTGCAAAATGGGTCCAACGAACAATTGATGTTAAGTCAAACTAGGGGGTTTTTGAAGGACCATCATTCTCGGGTCATGAATGCATTAGTTTCACGTTGAAAATCAGCTTAAACTACAATGCTCAACTATTTCGCTGCCTCCGGAACACAAACTGGTTGGCATTTAAACGAAAAGCTGTTAATGGTTTAGGTTCTCTCTCTTACGATTGACACAGTTGCAGACCTGAATGTAAAAATATAGATCAGGAATGTTAAACAAATTAATTTTTCAAATTTCGCAGGTCACGTATATTTTTTTTTACTATGTTGGGACATATGTACCCAATAAATCTTGACATTATCAGCTTTGTAGCGTTCTTAAGCTTGGGTCAGACATTGCTACTTTTACTGCGCAGTTTTTAGGTTGCCGAAGCAAAAACTGCTAACTCTGTTCACACATAGTGGGTGCAACCCGCTAATTTACTGCGCGCAACCTGATAGCTGCAACTTCTTGCGAAGAAAACTGCAAAGTTGCTCACACATAACTCGCAGTTTTTGCTGCGCGCAACCTCTGTTGCAGTATTTTACTATTTAGTTTGTTATGAAGTTTCAACCAGTTGTGTTAGTATGTATTTCGGTGATCCAGAAGTGTTGGCTGCGGCTTGTTTAGTTATAGTTTTAAATAAACGAAAAAAGAAAAGCAAAAAAAGAAGCTGCTGGGTGAGGACGTGGATCGCAAATAGAGAGCACTGTGGAGCTGTGCATTGTTTGTTAAATGAATTGCGTTTAGGTGACGAAGCATTTTATACACTGAAAGAAAAACTCTTGGTTGGTTCAACTATTTTTAATAGTATTGCAACGATTCATTCAAAATCGTTAAACGAACTACGGAAAATAGTTATTTTTATTATGTTAATATAGTTAATTTAACGATATAAAAGTAGTTGGTTCTGGTTGTACAAAAAATATTGCAACGTTCATGAATTCAACTGTTTTAATTGTTTCATAACCACGAAAATTAGTTGGTAAATAGAAAAATTTTCATCAATTCACTCAAAACTTCAACGTTTCGAATTATCAACTGTTTTTATGGTACTTAAACTACTTCGCAATAGTTGATTTCAACAAACGTAATTCAGTGAGCAACGTCTTTGGAATTACTCTACGCAAAGTAGAATGGTTTCAACATTTGGATGTTTTTCATGCTCCGAATGAAATTGTTTATCAACCACGCGTCATGGTGCATAAAAGTAATCAACAATTTTCTTATGGTTGTTTTAACTATAGCCCTAGTCGATGCAAAAACAACTAAGGCAAACTGTTGATTTTTCATACTCCTCATACTCATACTCCTATTCTATCATAGAAGTTTCATATACCACATGGCAAAATTGTGTTCGGTTTGCTGTTCGATATAATTCATATTCATGTTATGCTGTGAAGCCTTTATATTTCCCTTCTTCTATTCACAAAATATAAGTCTTCTGTTTGCAGATCACTGTTATAAAACAGGGAGTCCCGAAAACGAATACGATTGTCCCAACGTCAGAAATTGTTTAGCAGTTTCAATTGTTTTCATAGATGCTGCAGCTTGCAGCTATGCATATGAATTCAATTTCACGTCTCACGTCCTGTTTCTATTTAAGGCTTAGATGGATTATGTTGCTATGGTTTATGGCTTATAAATGCTCCTCTAATGATACAAGCATTTAGAGAAAAATATACCAATACATCGTTACCGCCTGAACCAGTACTTTTTTGCACCACGGACGTTGTTTATCAACCACGCGTCATGGTGCATAAAAGTAATCAACTATTTTTTTATGTTTGTTTTAACCATAGCCCGTAGTTGACGCAAAAGCAACTAAGGAAAATTGTTGATTATACCAAGATTTTTCTCTCAGTGTAAAAAACTTTTTGAGAATATCGGGTAGTGATTTTGATGAACTTCTACAACTGGTGACTCCTTTAATAAAGAAAAAAGACACTTGGATGACACAATAAGCCCAAGTGAACGATTCTCTTCCCTCAATTATCTAAACAAATTTAAACAAATTTGTTGTGAAACATTAGAATAGAATGATTTACGTAAATTTTATTTATCAGTTTTTAATATTTAAGTTCGATTTTGCAAAGCAGCGATAACATAGACTTATAATTAGAATAAACCGTATCGCCCATAATTTCTCTTAGTTAAAAATGCTTAAAAATGCTCTTTCTTGAATCAAAAATTATAGTTTGTGAACTGTATCTTTCGTCCAATTGTATTTAGCCATTTCCTATTTGGTGAAACAAAATTAATATTCTACCATTTACAAATTTTGATATACTTACCTTAAAAAACAATAAAAGTACTATCACTACAGTACACACAATACTAACAATTCTCAAGGCACTAATTGAATCGGCAATAACAAGACGAAAAGCTGCAGACGCAGCCGCAGCAAAGTTTCAACCAAATCAATATTTTTTTGCTGCACTTGCAACTCTTTCAAAAGCTCTTCATACATCGCTACTTTTTAAGCTACAAGTTGCGACCGCAGTCTGGCTGCAGGCGCAATTTTCAAGGTTTCTACATTGATCACACATCGCTACTTTCTGCAAACGCAGTTTTTTGTGCTGCGCAGCGCAAAAAGTAGCGATGTCTGACCGTAGCTTTAGTTTGTTTTTATGTGATATAAAGGTAAGACGTGTTTTTGGTGCTTGGCGGACTTTTGCTATCGAAAAGAATGCATCAAAGAATCTGTATTAAATTTTAAGCGGGAAATAATTATGTGCTCTAATAGCCCGTCCAGACTACGGATACTTATGTATCCGCATACATAAGTATGGTCCTCACTGCAGCGACATCTGCAGATACATTTTACCCTTGCCATGAAAATCAAAGAAAAGGTATGCGCTAATTGTACATGTGTCGCTGCAGTGTGGACAATACTTATGTATGCGGATACATAAGTATCCGTAGTCTGGACGGGCTATAACGCACTGAAAATGTTGACTGTGGGGTTTAGCCAGTCTACTTTCAGCAAAAAATAATGTTTATAAGTGGCACAAGCTCTTCCCAAAAAGCCGAGAATATGTTAAGGGCGATGCTTGCTCTGGACGCCCCAGCACGTCAACAACCGATGAAAACATTGAAGCAGTGAAGAAAATTGATATGGAGAATTATCGAACCACTATTAGAGAAGTTGCTGAGGTTGTTGGCATATCGGTTGGCTCATGTCATGCAATTTTTTCGGACGTTTTGGGCATGAAAGTGTGTCGACGAAGTTTTTTCCGATATTGCTACAGTTTGACCAAAAGAACCGTCACATGAGCATTGCTCAAGAACTGTTGAATGGCGTCAACAATGATCCAGATTTGCCAGCCCCGGATCTAGGGGGGGACAAGCCGGGGTCCGTGCCCCGGGCGGCAGATTCAGAGGGCGGCAGATTCAGAGAGCGGCAGATTCGGAGGGCGGCAAAAACAAGCTTAGCAGACGAATACATTACTCAGCATTATCGCAACTTTGCGATGACTGAGGCGCGCAGTATAGTAAAATAATAAAAAAATAAAAATATAAGTTGTTTATATTGGACAACTAAATGATTCATAGTGTGGTAGTGAGGCTTATAGGTTAACATCACTAAAAACACAAAGCACTTTAAATATAAACATAAAAAACATAGATAAAATCCATTTCGCTGCGCCGAAAGCGATTAAGGAAGCGAGCTGGTTTCCGTGATCACCCTCCGCACAAGTCAGCTCCATAGTGGCGAAGTGAACCTAACAGCGATATATCCTACTTCCATCCCATCATTATCATAAAGATATTATTACATTGGACGCGCAAAGTGTCCAGCGATCTTTTGGCATATCTGACCCACAGTTCTCCTGGGTAAAAACAATATGCCTGGAAAAGCCTTACCTTAACTTGCTTCGTACAACAGGAAAATCTGCGAGCCAATATATTATCTCTGACTGGCAAAGCCCTGATATGCCCTATAGTACTTTAAGCACATAAATTATTCTCTTCGGGGCACGTAGGCATAGATAAGACAACAATCGCACTCGCCCGGTGTCCGCGAAACTCGCAGTCACGGCGACTGGTTCAGTGGCAGTGTGCAAGTGAAACGCACTTACATTTGAGGGCAGTTAGCGTCCTTTGGAAAGGGATGCCACTATATTTAGACAGATCCTGCGCATTGTTATGGATTCTGTATTGTATCTGTCAACAAACTGTCTTTCTTTTCGTGGGTCCCACGAAACCCCTAGCGACCTCATCACATAATGTCCTCAGCCTGGTCAAGAGAACTTCTTGAATTTAGTTTTCCTGCTCTCCAAACATAATTCAACTCTTAAGTTTCAATAGCAGCACTTAAAAAAGGGGCAAATATCATATTTATCAAAGACAATACAGAATAAAATTATTGACATAATGGCAAAACAGTTCGGAACAGCATTCTAAACGACATCAAAGAAGCCAAATACTACACAAGAATGTTCGATTGCACTCCAGATGTCTCGCATACAGAACAAATGAGCAAGGTCATTCGCTATGTAAAAAGACTAGCAATGTGTGAGTAAAATAAAAGAAAGTTTCATTGATTTCATAGAAGTTGCTGGAAAGACAGGAGAGTACATTTGTCAACAGATTATGGAAAAATTGACAGTTGATGGTTTAGATATTAGACAATGTCGTGGCCAATCTTATGATAATGGGTCCAATATGACTGCCACCTATAACAGTGTGCTAGCCTGGATTGCAGAAAAGAATGAGCTGGCCGATTTCGAACCGTGTTTGGCTGACTCCTTAAATTTTGCCGGTGTCCATTCTGGTTCATCATGCCCGGAAGCAATAAACCTAATTGGAGTAATTCAGAAAGTATAATGCTTTTCTTCGATTACACCACTCGGTGAGATACTATGGAAAAATATGTTAAAAAACAATTTTAAAGGAAGTAGTCAGACGAGGTGGTCGGCGAAACATGTCGCTGTGAAAGCCCTCTTAAATAATTTTTCTGAAGTGGTGAAATCCTTGGAAGAAGTTGAGTAAACTTCCCATGCTCCAGAAGCAAAGTCCGAAACAGGCCATCTTTTAAGTGCTGTAAAGAATTTTAAATTTATTCTTAACTTGACGATTTGGGCAAATATTCTCCGCGAAATCCATAGTAAAAAATTGAATATCGAAATTCAAAAGGAAGATATAATCCTCGCGCATTCCAATAAATGGCATTCCAATAAATGGCCCTAAAAATTGTGAGAAAATTCTTTTGAATATTGGTTAGAAGAATCTAAAGAAGTTGCTGGAATATTGGCGTTCAACCTATTCTGGCAAATAAACAAATTCTGATGAATCACAAAGACTTCAACATGTTCAACTCTTTGCTAAGGCAACAATGATGGTGTTTGATCGAATCTTATCAGAAAATACAAAAGGGGTGGATAGTGCTATCACGTTTAATTTGAATTTTGCATTTCTCAATGATACTGAAATTTTGAATATGTCAACCAAAGAACTGCAGAAGAATGGAGCAGATCTTGGACGAAAACACGAGTAAGGTTTAAACACAACTAAATTCTGCTAGGAACTCTACGTTTTTAAAGAGCAAACTCCACTTTAATTTGGAGATATAAAAAATGCTAGCGCTTTCAATCTCTTGCAACAGATCTATGTGCATCATTTGCAGGATGATTTTCTTAATACTGGTATCGCCCTAAAAGTTTACACTACGCTTACTACTACATCCGCAAGCTGCGAGTGAAGTTTTGGCAAACTTTAATTTATTAAAAATTATCTACAATCGTCGACGAGCCAGGAACGTTTGTCGAGTCTCGCAATATTAGTAATACAGAATCGAACTGATCATGTGATTAATTATGACAAAACCTTAGATTTGTTTGCAGAACAAAAGCCTTGAATTAATTACTAAATTAAATTAAAAAATAATTACTTTTAATCTCACATTTTATTTCAGACCCTATTTTGTCCTATCCTAATTAAAATAGATGTCCGACAAATTCATGTATTTTTGGAAAAAAACATATGTATGCTTAACAGAGAAAGAGCAGCGCTAGAATATTGGTGGGTGGGGACTGCATTTTTCAGTTTTTGCCCCGCCTCGAAAAAATTCAAGATCCGGGGCTGAGATTTGCTCAAGAAAGTCATAGCTGGTGACGAAACATAGGCTGAAACCAATGGCCAATTAACCAAGAAAAATATGCCAAGTTTATTCCAATGTCAAGGTTTTGTTCACTGTTTTGTTGGATGACAATCGCGTGGTGCATCATGAGTTCATACCAAAAAGTCGTATGTTTAATAAGAAACATTATCTTGAAGTTATATGTAGTTTGCATGAACCGATACGAAGAAATCGCCCAGATTTCGCTCATATATCGTTCCTTTTTGGCTAAAAACAGCTTTGTAATAATAATTTAGTCCCCGTATTTACCGGATTTGGCCCGCTGCAACTTTTCCTGTTCCAAAAACTGAAAATACCCATGAAAGGACGGATGTTTGTCATGATTGAGGAGATTAAGACCGCATCGCAGGAGGAGTTCAACGCCATACCAAAAAATGCATATAAAAAGTGCTTCGAGTATTGGAAAAAGACTGGCTCAAGTGTATTATATCTGAGGGGGATTACTTTGAAGGGGACAAAATATATATTAAATAAATAAATATTTTTGAACAAATATCGTACACTCATGAAAAAAGCAGTCGAACTTTTGAACGTTCCTGTCCCATAATTTATCCTGAGCACAACCTTAAGCCAGCCTGGTGGAATAGAGATCCGGGTCGCCGCAGAAGGCATGTGCTGGAATTGTTCAAATTAGCCAATGTAGCGGATTGAAGGGAATGCTGAGACGAATACAAGGAGGTTCTAAAGCTTTATAGCTCAGAATACGGAAATTCAGATGGAGCTCTTGGGAGGAACTGTGTTACAGAATCGAAGTCACTTTGAAAACGGTGAGACTTAGAAAACTGTCAGCTAAACCACCTGTCACGCCAAGCTTAGTATGCAAGCCAGAGGGGGAATGGGCAAGTAGCTGCTCAGAAATGTTAAAAATCCTCGTAGGTACTCATCATTTGAGCAATTTGACTGTCCAGATTTAATGATTCACAAGACAAAGATATAGCTGTAAACAAACAGAAACTAAGCTGAGCCAGCGACACCTACAAGCTCGTCAAGTCTTGAAGTCCGAGGCTGAGCTCTCTCTATCATGCTTCAGAAGAAAAGAATGCCTATAGTATGGTTTAAAGTAATTTAGAAAAGTATCCTAGTGCGTTTAGTCATATGCCTACAGCTCACAAGACTACTAAGAACGTAATCATAATCAAACCAAGTAAAAGCAACCGTATGACAACCATTTGAAAGACTACAGGCAAATTAGCCTGACTTCTTTCCTCCCCAAAGTGTTCGAAAGAATTTTTGATCTGCGTATCAAGGACAGACTGGGATCCCAACCCTTATCCAAAACCCAAAACACGTACACGAAAGAAAAATCTGTGAACCAAGGAGAAGTTTGACTACATAGCTCTTTAGAGTTAACTAGATTTGGAGTGTTCAACTTGCATTTCTGGTTATTCATGTTTATTCCAATGACTCAAATCTGAGAAATAAAGCTAGCAGGAATATATAATCCAGTGAGATTAACTTCAAATTGTCTCTTTGTCTTTTTACCGATTGTAATGTCTTTCAGGTGGAAATGGTGACTATTACCAGATAAATGGACCCAGAAAAGGAAAGTTCAGTCCGAACGGCCATCGAAGGCCCCGGCCTTTTTTTGCGAACTGAAGTATGTCCTTCAGCCCCTGCTCTGCTACATGTGAGAGATCCACCAGCCAGGGCTCACCGAAGCAGCACTGCCTGGTTCTCCCCAATGCCGGGCAGTGGCACAGAAGGTGTTGGATTGTTTCTGAGACTCTCGGCTCTTGACACTTCCTACAGGTGTCGCTGGTTAGGAGTCCCATTTTCATGGCATGAGCTGCTACAAGACAGTGACCGGTAATGATGCTGACCAGCCGTTTGCAGTCAGTTCGCGTCAATTCGAGCAGGTACTTAATAGCTACGATATTGTACGACCCCCACATGATTTTGGTTAGCTTGCAGGTCTGAGTTGCACGCCATCTGCACGTCACAACTTGCATCATATTGGAGTCAATTGAGTATTTGATTATTTGGATTGGAGTAGGAATATCAACCGATCCTGACAGGGGAAGGCTAGCGCCGTGCTTGGCTAACGCGTCCGCCGTCTCGTTTCCTTCAATGCCCTTGTGACCAGGAACCCAGAAAATTCTGACTCTTCCGTTGTTGCCCAGTCTATTTAGGGCCTGAATGCAGTCAAGTACATAATTCGATTTGTATGTGTAAGACATCAGAGCTTTAACCGCCGCTTGACTGTCTGTATAGATGCTGATTTCCTCACTTGTGGTATCTCTGGCGTATGCTAGGTCTGCGGCTTTACTTATCGCAAAAACCTCCACCTGAAAACTTCTGTAATTGGTATATTGTAATTATATTTTAACAAGAATATTCAAAACAAAGATATCTATTTTGTTTAGGCACCACGTGTCCGCCTGCGTTGATGTTCAATGATGAAGTGATGCCTCTATTGCGATGATGGCGGGGCGATGCGCCAACCTTTTGGTTTCTACAGAGTTAATATATGGGGCATTTCGCGTGAAGCGGACAATGAGAAAAAGTCGAGCTTCTGGATTTCGTTCATTTTGTGTATAATGGTACTTCTAGAAGATATCAACGTGGATACACAATTTTTTTTCTTATGAGGTTTAGTTGCCGAGAAATGGGCTTCTGAAGAATTGAAGAAGTTGATGAACGGTTTTTTTTGGAAGCCGATTTTGAAATAAAAAAAAAATTAAAATAACATTCAAACAAATAACTGTTCTTTTCAATTTAAAAATTAGGTTTGGAAAAATAAATTTATTATATCATAATAGTTTTAGAATGGGATGGCTTGTAGTTTGGGAGATAAGTGAGCTTCAGTACATACAAGTTGTATGAAGCGTGGTACTCGGAGCATCAATGACTCAAAATTCGTTTTAAAAAATAACTAGTCTTTTACACCAACGTCGACATTTTTTGTGATGTGTTTGGCCCAAACTTTCGGCCTTATATTCCTCTTACGTTCAGGAAACAAGTATTCAATTCAGAATATAATACCGCTCACCCTGGTATTCGTGGCTTCACGAAAGCACATTGTAACTTAATTCTTCTGGCCTTCGATGAACAAAGACATTGCCACTTGGGCCCGAGAATGTCTACCTTGTCAAAAATGCAATATAACCAGACATGTGAGCAAAACTGTATCGACCTTTCCTACGGTCTCCGGACGTTGTAAGGTCATTCACATCGACCTAGTTGGTCCCCTAATACACTCGCAAGGATACACATACTGTCTCCCCATAATCGAAATTTTCACGCGTTGGCCTGAAGCAATTTTTTTTGCCAGCATTACTGCCAATGACTGTGCTGCTACTTTACTAAGCACCTGGGTTGATACATTTGGAGTTCCCTAATATATTGTCATCGACCAGAGCAGACAATTCAAGTCAGCGCTCCATGGTGAGCGCGGTCGACTCTTGGGTTAGCACGGTGTACCACCCTCAGGTCAATGGTTTCTTAGAAAGATGGCATCGTACTCTAAAATTGGCTATTATGGCTCACAACGATACGTTCTGGACTAAAAAACTTCCACTAATTCTTCTTTGATTAAGACTTCTTATCCGAGAAAAATTCTTAGCATCACCGGTACAACTACTATATGGAGAAAACTTGCGTCTTCCTAATGATTTTCTTCAAGAAAATCCTAGGAAGATTAGCCAAATCGGCTTTGGCTCCAAACTTTCGGCTACCATGGCAAAACTTCGGCCGGTTGATGCCAAACACCACACAACACCGAAGATATTAATCTTCAAGCAACTCGACTCTTGCTCTCACGTCTTCGTTAGAGTCGATTCCGTTCTTTTGCCACTTCTTCCACCGTATGACGGTCCATTCAAAGTTTTAGCCAGACATACACATTATCTCACACTTGACATACGAAATAAATCCGTCAATGTTTCAATTAACAGACTCAAGCCCTGTTATATGTCATCCTCTACGGAACCTGTCGACAACCCTTCTACAAAACAGCAAACATCAGAAAAATTGACTACACCATTGCTGTCTGCGGCTTCCGAAAAGAGACCAGCGAGGAAAGTTTCCTGCGCCTCATACGTCTCTCTAGCTGAGCAAACCACAAAGGTGCCACTTTCGTATGCTACGCGATAACGCGTAAAACGCTGGCAGGAGAGTGGATACACAAACACATGTATTATTTATCTCACTGACATTCTACTACTCACCACACTACATTCCACTATTCATCACACATCAAAATCACAAATCAAGTAGGCTTAAAAAAAATGAGAAAGTGAATTGTAAAAAAAAAAATAATTTAATATATGTTGTTGAATTATAAAAAGTTGGCATGTCATAATTTTGTTGAATGTAAAATATTGTTTAAAAGAAAAGTTCTTTCTGATAAAATAAAGAAATAAACATATAAACAAAAGGAATTTCCTTCAGGGTAGTCGAAGTTTCTTTTAGGATTTCTTCAGAAAAGAAATAACACCTAAAGTTTTTTTTACGCAAGTTGATAATGTTTTTTTACAAAAATTTACAAATTTTACTCGCGAAAATTACGAATTTATTTCGAAAAAAATCCGAATTAAATTTGTAAAAATTATGATGTTCAGCAAGAAAAACTATGAATTTGTATATGATGTTGAAAATTTATGAATTCATCAAACTGTACATCTTGGCTAAAATTCATATAATAATATAATTGGACCTGCATAGCTTTAATTGTTCCTTCTTTTTTTTTTAACAAAATTAAAACAATACATCATTTTATCAATTTTATATTAAATTGCATAGATTGCATCAAAATCACTGTATCAATTTATACACAAAGTAGGCTCAGAAATAGCAGTAAAGGTGGCAAAATTTAATTCTTTAGTTTAAAAGACGAATATTAAAGTCCTGCTCTCTACTTCCCTGCCAGTCACACATGTTGCTCGTCACATTGAACGCAAATTCTTCAGGACATATTTCATGTTTGAACAGAAACGCAGCACCACTTTTGTAGCATTCATAAAATTTCCTGGAGTCCAGCTTATCGGGAAAGCGTCCTTCTTTTTTACAAACGAACGTGCACTGCAGTGTTGCCGCACTATATTCCATGTTCTCGAAATCTTCACACCGAAACATAATTGTTTCGTTAAGAATTTTCGTGTCGGCACAGTAAATCAGTATTGATTTATCAGTTGGCAGAATTTGATACTTATTATAATTTCCAGCACAAGAAATTTTAACACAATCCGTTTCTCTGACCTTTTGCTTGCACATTCCTTTTTTCGAATCGAAAACGTAATTGGTTGGACACCTGTATATAATTGCTCCATTCGTAGATCTACTTGCGCAAAAGTAATAAGATGTGCAGTCGTTTGGATTTGGAAAAACTCCTTGTCTAGTGCATCTGAAAGGAATATTGCACTTTGCTGAGTAGTCTGCAGTGCAAGCATTTTCACTGCAATAAGGCTTCAGCGGATCAATTTCCGCGCAATTTTGCATATTTATTATTTCACCGGCACAAGTCTATGAAGTGATATACTCGTACAGTTAATTTGGACCAATGAGAAGAAAAAAAGCATCTTACCGCTAATGTATGGCAATCAGAACAAATCGGGCCAAAGTAGTTATCACAGCTAAAATATTCGTTGGCATTGTAAGATTTAACTGTTGGAATGCTTCCATTTCCGAGTTTTTCAAGACTTACTTCATGAGCCGGAACACCAGGAACGTATGTAAGAATATTGCAGATAGCATTTGATATGCACAAAATTGTCTACAAAAGAAATTAAATGGTTGGAAGTCGTATATAATGCTGTAACGAAGCTACTTACAATGCAAAACGCAGCAATAGTGATTTTTCCAAACATCCTGACTGCTCAACAGCTTCACTAGATCTAGCTCAATGCCCTTCACATTGGAAATTCTTTAAGTGTACAGCTTTGAAATATGTATTAAATTTAGAATATTATCAACTTTTTTTTTATTATTTTTATTAATTTTATCTTAATACATTTGCTCAGTTTTTGTAGCAGATTCAAGAATCACTCATGAAACGCTCAAATATAATTCTGAAAGTATGATAAAATGTTGCATATGGATAATAAAATTATCAAAACTTCAGTTTCGCCTGAAATATGATTCATTGGTAAAAGGGGATTTCCATACACAAAAGCCATTCATTGATATTTTACTCTTAAATGTGAAAGAATTGTCTGCAAAATTAAGATTTAAGTAAATACATATGTACACAAAGAAAAATTTCAATTTTCATTGATTTGCCATAGACAATATTTCAAATGTCGATACATTTGATTTATTCGAATAATGTAATACAGTTGTGTTTTTACATTTTTACTAATTTTCGAAGAAAATTCTTCATAGATATATATATATATATATATATATATATATATATATATATATACATATACATATATTTATATATATATATATATATATATATATATATATACATATATATATATATATATATATATATATATATATATATATATATATATATATATATATATCTATATATATATATATATATATATATATATATATATATATATATATATATATATATATATATATATATCTGGAGTGGCCGATCCGATTGAGCTGAAATTTGCGGAGGACATAGATGTATATAGTGGGTAGGTCCACGACTTGCTAAAATTCAGATATCTTGAATCTTTTGGCGACGGTGGGCGTTTTGGTGAATTTTTGGTTACTCCTATATTTCCAAGCAGTGTAAATTTTTGTTCAAACAAGGTATTGGAAATGAAAACTGACTATGTTTTTAGCTTGTCTATGATAAAAAATTTGAAATTTTGAGCCTTGTGTAGGCGGTGAGTGCCTAAAAGTAGGCAAGGATTTTTTTTTCAAATTTCCATTTGTCATAACTTCTGGAAAAAACTGTGGATCCACGTGAAATTTTCACAGCGTATAGATGTAGGCTAAAAATTAACAAACATGGACTTTCAAGAGTGTGCGGGCAAATTTGTAGCTACAGCAGGCTCCTAAATCAAAATCCGTCAAATCATCGACCCTCCTGAAAAATTTTTGATTTTTGAAAACAAATTCTAATTATTGATAAATTTTGACTTTTTTCCACCAAGTCAAATAAAAATTTATAAAATTCAGTTGCAAACAAGAACGGCAGCCCATGATCAAATTACCTCTATTTTCAGCACTCAAAACTTCTGTTCACGAGAACTGACGATCGGATAATGCGATCAATACGAAATTCACAGGACATGTTGGAATTAGCTAGGAACAGATCTGATAGAAGTGATTTTGAAATACGGTTAATGCTGTGGCAGTGGTGCTATTTTGAAAAATCGCCTGAAAAAAAAAAACTGGTTTTTGGCCTATAGCTTCCGATTTAAAAACCAGATTTTAACAAAATTCACTCAGTAGATGAACCTTACCCTAAGATAGATTTCATAGAAATTTGGTTGAAAAATTAGTATAGAGTTGCCAGCTGTGGCTATTTTTGTATCCTAAATATTGTTAATGGAAAATAAAGAAATCAAAACGAAATTCATGTGAGAAGTGGATTTCGCGGCATTTTTAATTCTCTAGGAATTTCGTTGAAAAATCATGAAAGTGTTGCCAGCTATGATGAATTTCGTAATTTATTGACATTTCTTTATCGAGCGATGTTATCTTAAATTTCCAAATGGGAATGAATCTGCAATGACAGTTAACAACAAATATTTAGGTTTCGAAAATTTGAAAAGCTTTGTGGATGGTTACCATAAAATTCTATTCACTTCTATAACTTCCAGCGCAGCTATCGAAGCGATAGGAAATTCACAGGGTGGATTTAACTCAGCGTGAAGCAGCTATGGTGCTTACGCATGATTGCTAGATTAAATATTGCACCAACAGATGCTTCCATTTTGTATTCATAAGCAAAGAATTTACAATAAAATAAGTAACCGATATTTAAATTTTCCGAGTTTTGAAAATTTTTCGGATGGCAGCTCCAGACATAGTTTAATCACTGAAACTTTCGATGATATCCTTGCATGAAAACGAAATTCAAAGGATAGGTTGATTAAGCACGAGCATATTATGGTAGACTTATTGCTGCTGTGTTGGACAAATGTTGCCAGCACTGAGCATTTTTATCATTTGTGTTATAGGAAATGCTGTCTGGAAATGATATTTGTTCCTTTGAGTAAGAAATGGTTGATATCATACTACAAAGAAGTGTATTACGTCTTCACACATTTTTCACTCCTTCAAAGATAATTTCTTCAAAAATTAGTTTTCTAGCGTTTCTGATGCGCTAGACTTTTTTTTCTTTCTAATGGGTTCAATTTTCAAACAATCTCGCGACCGAAAAGAACACTAATGGGAAGATTCTTCTTAGCTGGCACGATGGTCCAATGGAAAGACTGAAAATTATTACCGTCAATAGCAAAAAAAAACTTTTTTTACACTTTTGTCTCCGACTGAGACAAAGAGAAGGCAGTTTCAGGTGGCTTCACTCACGAAATAAGTAAGGATTCAGGCACCAATCGCTTCAAGTAAAACCGAAAGCTGTTACACTGTCACTCTAAAGCTAGAAGTAAACGCCGGGTACTTATCCGCCAAATTCTTTTCTTACTTCTGGTCGCATGATATTTTCATATATTTTCCATATTTTCTTAAACTGCTTATACTTTAACGAATAGTGAAAATCAGCGTTTTACCTTACAATTATCTTCAAGATTGTACGACATCTAAAACTAGGCAAAGCTACGGAGCCCATTGCACGGAGTTAACTTCAAAATACATTGACAATATTGTTACACCAGCATATACAGTTTAAATTATTTAAAAACTACATTACGGCTCCACATCGGGGAGTGGGACGCTTTCCTTACGTCTAGTGTAACCACAGCGCAGCAGTCTCCTAGATGACGCCGTCCACCCTTTTTGAAAACCAGATTGCCGATCCGATAATTTTTTTTACTTTCGATTTCCAACAGCAGTATATGACCTGCTCGAAAACTTTGCACATCGTATTTAGCAGGCATATTGGCCTATAAGATCATAGTTCTCCAGTATTTTTGTCCCAAACTTTAATGAGTGCATTCATCTTCACATACTATCCTGTATAATTTAGTCAAATAACGGTACTTTTTGAATCCGTTTTAAATAAATCTACGCGAAATGGAATCGTTATCAGGTTACTGCAAAACTTTAGACCAATATAGTCTAGGCGCTGTGAGTTAACCAAAGATTGGTTGTTTCTGGGTTTTTGTTTTTGGCTTTGTAACAAGCAAAGTTAAAAAAGGGAAGACTCAGAGAATGTGTCAGCAACAACGTTGTAGCAAGCAGAAATATGCCGATTGTCAAAAATGAATACATTTATCTAAGTGAAATGTCGAAGTTGACGAGGTATAACCTTTTCTGGTTTTTGCTTGAACGTAAAAGTAAATGAATTGTGTCCAGTGTACTGTTTGAACTTATGTAAAGTTTTGAAGGTAGAAAACATCCTGCTAAACTGCTAAAAGCACGCGGCCCTTTGTATTATACATCTACTGTGCGTCATTTTCTCTGGTCGATTGAAAACCGAAGGGTTGCCAAGAATATTTAATTCTTTTGTTGTAGAACCACTACAAAAGCTGTGTTTGATGCGTCTAACAAATACCTAAGCTTAGGATTTGGATAATATAGTGGCATCTGCGAGACTTGTTTCGACGTGGTTGTCAATTGTTTAAGTGCCATCTCGCAAAGACTGGTTTTGAATAGTTGCTGCATTTCAGCTGTGTGAGAAAAGAAACGATGGCTGAGGTTGACCATTTCAACATCCTTCTTAAGTGCTTAGCCATAACGGTAAGTTATGGCCACCCCCAAATCTTTGGCCCCAAATATTTGGAATAGATGTTCAAGATGAACAATGCTGTCATTTTAGGAACATACTAAATTGTTGTCGACGTAGACTGAGCATACGTTCAGGTGATTCGGGACATCGTGGATAAGCCGCTGGAACAATTGTGTAGCATTCCCAAGTCCGAAAGCCACACGAGTGTCTCAAGGTGGCCGAAGTGTGTGCAAATCTTAGGAAAAGAGCTCGATAGTGGAGATGATTGCTTTGACATCTAGTTAATGACTGTGTGATAATAGGGATCAGCCGTGATGGTTATGGCATTAAATTATATTCTGCTGCTGGAGGAGCGGCATATCCCTGCTGTAGCAGGATATCGAATTCTTCTTAAGCCACCGTGAACTTAACTGGTGTTTATCGACGTGGTCTCAACCAGTGGTGAAAATGTGTTGTGTTACTTTATGTTTCTGGGTTGGGAGAGCCCTGTGTTGACCGTGCTGGTACGGATTCACTAATTTAGGAAAAAAAATCTTCCACAAAAAAATAATAACAAAACAACTAGAAATCGACTGTTTGGTATCGTAAATATATTTTTGCTCCTCATATACAAAAATAAAATTGTTCAATTTGAAACTTAGCCTGCTATGTTTATAATGTTGGTTTGCTGTAGAGTGTTGAGTATTGTGTATTTTGTAAGTGTACCCACATGTTCCCTCACCAAGTTGACAACTAACCGATATTGGTTCAGCAAAAGTGAGCCTAAAATGGGTTTAGATGCATTGGTGATAATAAAGTTTCATACGAACTTACGACGGAGTCGTATTATTAAGGTAAGCACAGTTCCGTCGTGACTGTAGCTAGTCGACTGGTTAACTTTTTTCTATAACCTTCAATTCAATTTTTCCCCAATTCATTTTTTTTAATAAGATAAGGAATAAGTACCTGGAAAATATCCTTTGATAAATCTAAGCTATCCATAAAACTTAGCAGATTTTTCTGTTGAAACAGAAACTGAGTCGTCACTTCCCTGAGAAGCAAAATACATATACACGTGCCAGATAGGCTGGTAGTAGCTAAATAGCTTACGAAATAGAAAAAACAGCTTGAAAATTTAACGTTTCAGTATTCCATTGAGCATTTATATTTATGATTATGTGTCCTCGATTTTCTTACAATTGGTCCACTTTGATAGAAACAATGATTAAACGGTTGTGAATTGATGAGTCTTCGGCAACACATATAGGAACAGTGTAAACCTATTGTGATAAGAAACAACGATAAAACTATCCAAAATCGAATTTCTGATTTGTTTTTTTTTTTTTTTTAATTTATTGCTCGACTTGAAATAATTTAATTCCTTAAAAACAGGTTTTTGCTTAACAGTATGTTTGGATAAAGATTTTACAAATAAGATAATTTGTGTCTCCGCTATAAAAGATTTATAGAGTGTGCCGCTCCTTGTACAACCAAACATAATACGTATTATTTTGAAACCTCATATTTGATTTGAGATTCCACACACTCTACCTGATTATTTTTATTTACTAATAAATATTATTCCAACAAAATACCTCTTTCACTGGAATATCCGCCGCTCTGAGCAAACGACTCTGACATTTTTTGATAAAAGATTGTTATGAGCTATGTGTAAAAGCTCCAAAAAAAACTAGTTTTCAAATAGTTCATGGCTACGATCAAAATAAAAATTAATCTTATCAATGAGTAATCTGATTGTACATTAGTAAGTGTATATGAGCACTTCCGTCCAATACTTGAACTCAGATTGCAGGAAAACAAGATTAGGGCTGACAAACACAACTTATAAACTGTTTCCTGTGTCTATTGCCAAATCGGAACGCTTATATGTAACTTCAAACATGTCAACATTATCATTGCAGTAATCAATAGATAATTCTATTAACGCTCAAGTTAGATAAACATATGTTTGTTCGTAATAAAAGCGGTTGACTTAATTTCCGTGGAAACAAGATTAAACTGAAAAAAAGTTATCTCCTTTTGAAAAATAAAAGCTATGATACACCTTTTGATAAATTTTGGAGATAAATACATTTGACAGCTTCCATCTTAGTACGATCATGAGAAAGATTGCTAGTCGGCAGAAAGATGCCCATAAAGATAGATTAAGAAAAAATACGAGCCATAAAAAATATACACCGAGTGATTTTTCTTGAAATTATCAGAGAAAGATATATTAGATTTCAATCTGTCGAATTAGTATAAAAGTCCGCAATCGGGTTTACAGTTGTTAAATTTCAGACGAACGAAAATGAAAACAGTTGGATTAGCTTTTTTGGTAAGTGTACATTAATTAGAAATTTCTTGGACTTGATAAATTGATTTTTAGCTTCTGGGAAATATGGCTTCCTGTCATAGCCAAAGAACATGGCCAGACTCTTCAATAAATAGGGCGAATGGTGCTGTATTGTTGCCTATGGCGGAGAATGATGGAAATCAGGTTCAGCCAGAAATTGAAAGTAGAAACACAATTGCAGATCTAATCTGCCGTGGAAATTTCGGACCAACTTGCTTGAGCTGTCACACACTTTTGGTATAAATTGAGTTTAATGGTCTAAACATTCCACTTAAAATCCTTTGTTCACAGACTTGCGCAAACGGAGTTATAAATCAACAAACGTGCATCTCAATGGATCCAACCAAGCCGTTTTGTTCTGGCAGTGCCTGCACCAGTGCACCTATCGAGCACTGTAATGTTCCTTTCAGATGCACAGGGAAAGGTGTTTTCCCAAATCCAAACGACTGTTCAACGTATTTCTTCTGTACCGATGCTTCTATCCTGGGCTCTTCAATATTTAAATGTCCCACTGATTGGGTCTACGACTCAATGCTGGGGATGTGCAAAAGGAGAGCATCTGCCGCAGACTGCAAGACAATAAGCTGCACTGGGTATGAGAACAAATACCAAATAATGCCGTGGGACAAATCGCTTTTGGTTTATTGTGTGGACACTCCTCAGACAAGAGAAGCAGTGCTATTCAGGTGTTTGGACTGGGAGAACATGGAATACGACCCCGAAACAAATGAGTGTCAATTTGTCTGCAAGAGTGAAGGACGATTTGTTGATCGTTTAAATTGCGGAAAGTTCTATGAATGTTTTAGAAGTGGAAACAACTTATTATATCAACATGTGACCTGCCCTCCAGCTTTCAGATTTGATGGTAGTACAGCAATGTGTACTGATCAACCTACAGGAACATGTACTCCAGAGCTAAGCTAGAAAGAATTAAGTTGAAATCGTGAAGGTTTATTTTATGCTGCCTAATATTTATTATAAGCTCATCTCTTAAATTATCGTTTGGCTAGGTATAGACAAATAGTTCCGTGGAAGATATTAGGAATAAGTCATCTTCACTCGAGCTATTAAAAATTAATTGTGCTTATTTTGTGCGTGAGCTCAACTTAGAATTATTTAGTTAATCTTTAGTGCGGCAAATATGCGATGTGTTTGCTGATGAAATTGATCATCTCGATTTGACTATTGATAAGTTTTCCGAAAAGTAATTAAAGTTATGTGATTGTAAAGCTATAAATTTTGATAACAGCGGTCGTATAATTATTCTTTAGGTTGAATTTTACAAGCTAGTTTTTCAACAGTGAAATTACGCTTACACAGCAATTTATCAATGAGCCTCATATACTAATATAATTCACAAACGCAAGATGTGTACAACTTAAGTAAGCCGTATAGAGTTTGTTATGAAACGATTGAGCTACAAGTTAGCTGGTATCATAGAAGTTTCATTTGAAATGCATTTTTTTCCACTGACTTGCGCTTAATACACAAAAGTAGTGTAAATTGTGACAAACTTTTGCATGAAAACACTGTCAACGAAAATTTCCTATGTATGATTTGGTTGCGAGGCTTTCAACGTTAACACCGGTGATAATCGACTGTTCGTAGGACACAGGTTTCAAAAAGCAGGTAGTGGCAACAAATAAAACAGTCAATGCTTTCGTTTTACGTGCTCACATTAGCAGCCAAAAACAGTTCTCAAAGTCAGATAAAATATTAGACAGCACAAGTGAAACTGGTAGGCTAACTCATATAAACCTTTTTTTAGGTACCTCTGACCTTCTACACTTTCCACCACTTAATATGCAAGGTTCATGTGCATCAAATTAACTTGGTTAGGCTTTTGATTTTACTTTTGATTAAAAGATTACAATGATTTGCAGCCCTCAGAAATTATGACGAAAGACCTCCAAAAATGTTTGCGAGCAAGCTCTTCATCTAATGAAATCCGTATATCGTTCTCGACTTCAAACTTTTGTCAAAATTTGCCAAAAAGTAGCATAAATACTTGTTTTCTTCTTACAGTAAAACAAATAATGATTCTTCAGCTAACGTTTTGGTGGAGTGATAGAAGGTTAGGATAGGTCATGTCACTAGGTCTGTTTTTGTCATGATGAAACTTCTCTACCACTATGAGCTAGCTTATGATTTTTTCAGTCTGCTAGAGCCCAAAAATGTCTGAGAAAACTTAACTTTTGAAGCTTTTGTGCCAGAAATTAACATTTAGACCTAATGGTTTCAATTTAGATTTCCACTAGTTGACATATATTTTCCCTGTGAATTACCCCGATATTATTGAATCGGCCCAACAATGCAAAGACAAACCAAACCTACTGTTTTGATTCCACCTTTTTACTCATGACTTCACTGAACCAATTATTTTGTTGATAAGGTTGAGACTGCTGAAAAAAATACTTTGGGTTACAATAGGGATTGTTCATCCGATCTCAGGCTCGCTTTTCTGCAGCAATTTGAGGTTGGCTCAACTACGCGTTGCTCATAGACCAAATAGACTAACACACTTTTGTGGCGATTCCAGACATTCAAGCACGATATTTGTCCTAGCCAAATATGCGATCTATATTATTCAGGTCTTTTCATTTAAATTATGTGGCAAGGTTACTTTCTCTACAATGTTTCTACCTATGGCTTATTATCAAATTTTTGTCAAGCTGCTCAATGTTTCAAATAGAGGATGCACTTTCAGAAGACAGCGATGCCATTTAATGCATTTTTTTTAACAATCTAAAAAAAAATTAATTCGGATGCTGAGATTAGCATGAGACGTAGTAACTTCCTAAAGTTTACCCGAATAGTGACTTCTGCTGCAAAAATCAATGAAGAATTGAAAAATCCTTGATTGAAATTTAATAGGTACTTCTGGCATTCCTCAGGAAATCAAAGTTATTCTGTTTACCATCATGAGCGATGCAACTACCAGTAGTTCGATTCAGGAACCAAAGCGAGTTCACAGTACGGCTCAATATCCTCAGCATTTTTATTGTATCTTGGTGCATGCCAAAACTCCGCCAAAAGCAGAACTTCGCTTGGCGTCTCTTCTGAAAATCCTTGTCCCCAAAGTTCTTGCGTACTCCACTTTACTTAATCATAAAAGCTAGATATTCGACCCATTGAATTTAGACTTGATGTTCTCAGGCAAAAAAGTGCATCCTCGTGCTAAGAGACAAATATTGTTCGGAGGATAATCCTAGCGAACGTGAGTTAAGGCTCGCTCAAATTTTTTCAAAAAATCTACGGTCTTTCTTGACAAATTCATACTCCGATTTCGCTTGTAAGCTTGCCTACTCAGAAAACGAAATTCAGAGCTCCTATTCACTTTCATTCGAAAGGATTCTCCGATGAGTACTAAGCCCCAGATTTGTAATGAACAGTTCCTTTACAATAATGGTATATATGAAAGTCACAACTAGGTATGTGCAAGAACGATACGGTTTATGTCAGAACTTCACTAGTTTGCAGTGCTCTGTGTGATCTCTACTGTACATTTTTATTCAGCTGATTACGTTAGCAGCCCAGCTATTTTGGACAAAATAATGATTGTTGTATCCAGGAAAACCACCAGATGATGTGTTTTCAACCGAATAAAATGCACAGGCCGGCTAGGGAATAAATTTAGAGTTTTCACCTTCAATTTACTAGCCATCACCAACTTAAACTCATCGTGATTTTTGTGGTGTTTCTCTAATAAATAATCCTGTAAATATGTGAAGCAACATGGCCATAACATAACAAGCTTAGCTAGGTCTGAAACTCCTGAGCTGAATCGAAATCAACCTCAGCTCCTGAGCCACAAAGCGTGCTGTAGTGAATATTGTAACGCTTTCAAACGATTCTCGGCATCCGTTTGCAGCCCTGGTCTCATACAGTTCTGACTTTGTAGTGATTTGACGGGCTTTACTCTAAAGAATCGGAAGGGATATTAGGACATTTTTGGAGCGTGCCTTGAAGAGACTTTGATACAGAAATGTACCTATCTGACAGTATGGTAAATTTCTTTTCAACCGATTTCTCTCCGTGTTTTTGAAATGTTACACTAACCGTTATATTTGGTTTTTACTTGGTTTTTACTGTTTTTAGAATCGAACCGTGGACCAGATTAGATCGACAAAAATTTGTTCAGTAGTACTTGCTAATTGTACTTGGAGCTATAAGACCAACATGAAAAAGGGTAATAAAAAATAGTTTTCCAGAAAAATATGATTAGCTGCAGGTCCAGAAAATTCTCTGAACTATTTCTGCATGACTTTCTGCTGAATCATTTAATGTGTCAATTCTGGAGCAATATAGACGGCTTCAATTTTAGTTGTGTTCTGATAGTAGCAAAATATTGATTTATTTGAGCGTTATTGTGTTTTCCCCTTTATTAGCAGGTATGTATGCATTTTTTTTATTTTGATGATGTTAATATATTTATGTTTGTTCGGGCTACATAAAAAAATTGAAAAAACAAAATATTAGTGCGAAATTGTTCCACAAAGAGTTCGCAATTTTGCTTGGCCAAAGAAAAATTACTGATATCACTACAATTAGTAAAAGTCAGGTATGTGCGGTGATTTTATGGTTCAATTATTCAAATGGTATGCAGTGATCCGATTAGCAAGTGTTACTGCACTTAACGTATTCAAACAAAAGTGGTGTCATATTTTCCGACAATCAACTTAGAGTAGAATGGGAAAAAATTGTTTTAAAAGTGTAGGCACTTTTGAAGTTATCAGAGTTCAGTTCATCACAAGCAATTTTTTTACTCAGCTTTAAAAATATTTTTCCTTTACTGAGAAAACTACCCTATCTATTACTAATATCAAAGCTATCTAAAGCTATCCATTTTATTTTCCGTTACCTCCAAAGAATATTTATTCAACAACTGAGCTGCTGTTCTAGCCACAAGATTTAGATAGATCAAACCTACTTACAACTGCTGAATCTACCACACGGCGATCTCCAGGAAATCTTGAGTTGCGTTTTCTGCCGTGCTAAAAGAGCCCATAATTGAATTTGCGAAGATATTTCATTTCACTCGCTGTTTCAAGTGCCTGGTTATCTATAGTTCTTGCAAAGCTTTCCGTTTAATGTCGATACCGAACAGACCGGGACGCATTCTGTTCTATGGCAGTTGCATTGCAGTTTGTCTGCATGGAGAAAGGAGACTGCTGTAAAATTAAATCTGACACGATGGACCAGACGTGGCCAAACCATTTTTAGCCGAATAAAATTTCATTTTCAAAAGGTAATGAAATTGCTTGCATTTGGCAGTGGCAGGTACCGAAAGCAATCCGCAACGACTCCGTAGACTGACTTCCACTTTTTTCTCCTTTGACATTTTTTAAATTGCAGCTTTAATATCAGCGTGTCAACTTCTAGCGCTTCATTTTCAGGTTATGAAATAATTGAAGCGTAGAAAAGCAAACAATCTCAAAGGTTAAATTAGAGAATATGAAAGTCCTTTTATGAATACTATGTACTATATTTTTCCCTATACCCATAGTGGTCACCGAGATATTAGTAAGCTATTCACAATTTTTTCCCCATTTGTGATTGAAGACTGAATATGAAGTGCATAAATGTTCTATTACTGTGCAATTGAAAAAAAAACATTGCTCACAGAATAAAATTGCGAATATTTGGCAGTGTTCAGACAATCAGATTTAATCAAAGAACAAGAATATGTTCATGAATTGCTTTAAAGGAAGATATTAAATTTAATAGATAAAAATAAACTTATTTAAAAATTTGTTTGTAAAATAAATAAGAGCAGCCTAAAATTTAAATAGAAAAAACTATTTTAACCTTATATAAAACTTTATATAAAACTATTTTTTAAAAATAACTTTATTCCTCTCAATGCTCTTAATGCTATCAAGTACGATTTACAGCTAACTAATTACAATCTAATTCGGTCCTTATATGAACTACGATTGCTTGCTCATCGTGGGAAGATTCTTCAGCTTGTACTTAGAATCAAAACAGTGATCATCAGTTGCAGTTCATTGCAACTGATGGGAAAGTAAACAATTTGAATATCGGATAATGAGAATAGAACATTCTCATCACATGATACTGAATATATTGCGAGATGCATATGTAACCCCTCCCCCGTTTAAATTAACATTCTCCGTAATGTTACTAATTTTGGAAATGTCACTAAGCGAATTTAGAACAAATTGCCTTACCAATTACAAATACCTTGCCTTACCAATTACAATACAAATACAAATACCAATTGTGAAAATTAATATTATTATGATCGATGAGCTAGCAGCGTAGTGTACATTTTTGTGAAATACTAATCTTTCAATATTTTCTAAATTATCAATATTTTTTAACATAATCCTTGTAAAGTTTAACTGCTGGGTAAAATTGCAATTTGATAACTTTTCTGAATAGAAAAATCTATCTACGAACTTCTCATTTGAATTAGTGAGTGTTTGATTTAAAATTTGGATAGTACAATTATTAATCGTGATCAGTGCTGCCATTTATTTTTTTTGAAATAATGCTAGATTCAATTATATTTAATGCTAAATAATGCTAGATCTTGTAAAATATAATGCTAAATAATGCTTTCTTATTTGATTGAAATAAACATGGTTCAATATGAAAACAATGTGTACATTTATATGAGGGTTGATAAATAAGTAATGATAATCGCTTATTTCCAGTTCGCATAAAATTAAAAAAAATAATATTACTACCTATACTCTCTAAGTCAGCATGAAAAAAACATACAAAAAGGTGCCAATTCCAGGGAGCTACATTTATTTGAATACGAACAGTCGAAGAGAGAACATCAAAATGGGGAAAAACGAAATTAAAGCTGTCATTAAGTACCTCTGTTTGAAAAAACTGTCTACCAGAGGCATACTCGGTGGAAACATTAGGGGACCTTGCTCCTCAATATGCCACCGTTGCACACTAGGCCAAGGAGTTTAAGCTGGGAAGAACATCCACTGAAGGTGAACACCGTGAAGGACGTCCATTCACATCCCTCACTGAAGACAACGTAAAAAAAGTCGAAGATGTCGTGTTGGCAGTTCAAAGAGTGACCCTCAGGCATGTAGCTGAGGTCACAGGGATATCATATGGAAGTATTCGAAAAATCTTTGCCAACAAATTACATATGAAGCAGTTCTCTGCGCGTTTGGTACCGAGAATGTGAACGGACGAGCATAAGAAGAAACGAGGCGACATTTCAATGATGAATCTGGAAAAGTTCCAGGCAGATAATGAGAATTTTTTGTCACATTTCGACACCTGGATCCACCTGGACGACACCTGGATCCACCATTTTGATCGAGAAACCAAAATGCAATCGATGACCTAGAAGCGATCCTCTTCATCGACGCCGCAGAAATTCAAAGTGTCAAGTTCGGCAGCAAAGGTTATGGCATCAGTTTATTGTGTTGGAATATTTGGAAATAGGAGCCACTATATCAGGCTCTTACTAAGCTTACCAAATAAGAAGATTGCGAGAGGCGATGAAGGAGAAAAGACACGGCAAACTGCAAGCCGGAGCTCTGTTTCTTCAAAATAACGCACTGGCTGACAAGGCCGTAGTTGCGATGGATGCAATTAAAGAAACAGAGTTCGAACTGCTTGAACACCCACCCTTTTCACTAGATCTAGCTCTTAGTGGCTTCTACCTCTTTCCTCGGCTCAAACAACACCTTCGGGATAAGAAACTTGAAGATGATAAGGAAGTGATGGCAGCTGTTAAGTCATTTTGGGAGAGTCTAGATAAAGAATTTTTTTCTAAGGTTATGCTTGGTTTGGAAAAAAGATGGACTAAATGTATTAATTTGTTAGAAGACTATTTTGAAAAATAAATATATCTTTTAAGTTTAATCACCTTGGTTTATATTGATTATCATTACTTACTGATCAACCCTCGTATGTATAACAAAAGAAATTAGAAGTTTAACATTTACATCTCAAAATGATTCTATATCTATTACAGGCATATCAGTTATGTATAAATCTTCTTCGCTTGTGTAAAGCTCATTTCTAATAAATTTTTCAATACATCGTTTGGAATCTGACAATCAAACCAGCAACAATTATTTGTTTTTAAGTGAAGAAAAAGTATTACACATACTTTGGTAAACTTGAGCTTGTAGATGCACGAGGCTCCTGGGAGTCTGAAGTGGATGGAACCACATCACTGATTTTTAAAATCATCACGATTTCATTGAACGTTATCATATTTAAAGCAATAAATATGACTTTATTATCTTTGTATTTTAGACTTAATAATCACTATCATTATTTCAAAATCAAACAACTGTCACTTCTAAGAAAATGTCATGAGCACGTTTTTGCATTTTTCATGAATTTCCGCCACCACATGATTCAGGAAGTTTCCTTTCATGAACGCGACTGAAACTACACGAACAGAGCTATTATTGAGAAAATTTGATGGGCGAGATCGCAAATAGATGAGTGCCAGATTATTCCGAAATCTAAATTTAAATGCTAAAAATAATGCTAGATGCTAACTGCGAATTTTGGATGCCGTTTTGGAAAAAATAATGCTAGATCTAGCATTCAAAATGCTAAAATGGCAGCACTGATCGTGATAAGATAGTTTTCATTTAGTTTGAGTTTTCGGTCATCACATTGATTAACGAGCTCAACGTTTTTCATGTTTTTGCAGATTATGGAGTGATCATCAATCTTTACAATTTCTGTTATTTCTTTTTTAACAAAGATACAATTGTTTTTCATTACACAATTATTCCAGAGTTTCAATTCATTTTCATATTGAATTGGAATTTGAATTGGAATAGAAATTTGAATTGGAATAGTCCGGTCCGTAAGTTTTTTAATTTGTAGAAGTCAAGTTTCGTGTCTGTTATTTCGATTGCTGTTAACATACTTGGGTGAACGAGATACTGTCAATAATTTGATTTAATTTTTCTTCCAAGATCCTTAATTTTAGTATTTGGTCAATTTTAAACTGGTTGGAAACAATATGCTGCTCATTTTCTGATAATTGATTAACGGTTCTACTAATTTGGTTTCTATCTGCTTCTACGACTGTTTTCAAATATGTGATTGTTTCGTTCAAATAAGAGTTTATGTTGATTTGTTTATTTAGGTTTTCGATCGCGTTTCCGTTATTCTCCTCAACAACTTTCAAATGTCATGAAATCTCCTTCCTATCGTCATCGTTCATAGTCCCGAAAAGCCATTTTTGAATCGTTCCCACAATGTTAATCAATCCTCTTCTTCGTCTGTTATTTTTCCGTTTCTGTATAGCCCTAATTTTTGTATAGATGTTTGTTAGTTCTTGTTTTATTATTGGATCGGTATCAGCATGTATAGTTTTAATATTGTTTTTCAGGCAATCGGCTGTCTGTTTGATCTCGTCTATGTTGATATGGAGTATAGTCTTATGGGCCTGTACTATTTCAGTTTGTCCCATATTTATCATTATGTATCCATTTTCAGTCGCTATTTGGTGTAATGTCAACCCCGCTTTGGTTTCTGGCAGCACTAGAGCTAGTAGCGTTAGTGTGCGAAACACTAATGTCGTCACTTTTAGGTTCGTAATTTTCCAAGATATATCCTTCTAGTTGACGCACGGTCGAAAATGTTGTACTAGCAGAATTTTCGCTTCTTACCAGTCTGCCGGTTGATTGTTCAAAAGGAGATCTTTTGCACTTCCACTGATTTTTCCGTTGAACACTACCCGCCAGAGTTCGGGTCTCAAGGGTACTGCCACTGCATCCATGTGTGTGTCGACCGCGTTTATGAAGTTAGCCAGATCGTTAGCATCTCCTTCGAATGGTTTTAAGTGTTTAATTTCGGTCATCATCCTGGCTGCCATGCTCGGAGGTGGGTTAGCAGGGATATTAAGGCTAATTGCTTCCAATGCCGCTGCCAACCTACTTGCGGTTTCCACGTCCATTTTGTCTGGTTTGAAGATGTTTCCCCAAAACTTCAGGAATTTATCCTCAGGCTTTCGTGGAATAGTTGCTTGGGTTAAATATCGGGTTTGAGCTGTAAATTGGCGTTGCTGTTGTAGTTGGGCCCAATGTGAGACCTTCGGTAGATCCTTAGAGGCGCACGATTAGCAACTAGCACGTGTGGTAGAATATGTACTCAAAATCTGCATGATTCTTCTACTGTTCATCGAACATTAGTATTTCTAGCGGTTCAGGTGCGCTAGAGTTTTTTCTAGTCTGGTTAAGCTGGTGCAAAATGTTACGTGAAAGCAAAGAAGATACCCAATTGAAAACTTGGACCATCTTATGTACGGACATTTGGACAGTAGTACAGTTCTTGCACTATCATATATTTTTCTTTAGTCTGTCTTTCTTAAAGGAATATGTTTCCCTAAATTTTCTGTATATTCGACCATTTTTTCCTATATTATAGACAAAATAGAAAAAAAATAAGAAAATCCATTAAAAAAAAAGAGCCAATAAAAAGGTAATGTTTGCAAAATAAGTGTAGCTTGGTGGGTAAAGCACTGGCTCGTAGTGTGTGGGATCACTGGCTTGAATTGAAACACCAAGCAGCTATCGAATCTTTGAGTAGGTATCTGAGTTAAATCAGGAGCAAAGAGATGCGTGAAACTAATCACTTCACTCTCGTAAAGTTTCGATTATGAATATGAAGTCGTTACAGCCTCCACTCCCCATAACCTTAGAAACCTCATTTAAAATTACTTCTGATAAAACTTCGCAGCAGCGTACCTGAGCATGTTTTATATCATCGGCAAAGAAGAAAAAAGTGGGCCTAAACTAAAAAAATGGAGCTATTTGGCTTGACTTTATCCTACTATCAAAACCTCAAAATCTTATGCTGCAAGCTAGTTACTGCCTCCTTTTATAATCTTTGATAAATCATTATCAACTAATATTTTTTATTCGCTGTGGTAATGCAATATTCTATTTCCAATATTTAAATAAGTGGAGCAAATAAAGTGATATTTAAAATGATGGACCGCGAACTGCGCTATATCTATCCTCAAAATCTTTGAAAACTTGCCTATAGATTTTTTGGTTTTGCATGCGAAAAGTCAATCCAGTACAGATTGATTGAAAGAAGATCTACCGATTTCGTATCACTTCACAACCATGTAACGAATTTTCTTGCAGTCTTTCTCCTGTGCATGTAATCTACACGGATCTTGACAATGTAAATATTGAACTCATTATTTCAAAGCAAAAATTGAATTCTAAATTTTGTAGCATTATGGTTTTGGGTCTTATCTTTGATTTACAAAATAAAAACTTCAATTATTTTGAAAGGTATCATATCTTAAATCTTTTTTGCTCATACTTTCTTCAATGACATTTCAGAAAATTATGGTTCAGTAGAATTTATACTTGTATTGATGCTCGCAAGGTCTACAGACCTTAACATCTATGCGTTTTAATTCTATAAGGCTATACACAATGAAATCTAAACTATTTGAGAAACTATTGGCAATGTTTCTCAATATTGTATCAGTAACAGACTAGAAGTTAATATTAATAAATGTGACATTTTAAGTTCGATACCATCTTTCCGGTACTCTCCTAATATCTTCTATGCATATCTGCTGATGATAGCTTTAAGCAAGTTGCAAGTGAACACCCCGATTCATTTACAACAGATTATTTTGAAAGATTTCATGAGGCTAGCACGTGTCAATAATTTATTTAATGTGAAGTGTGGCCATACTAATTACTACAAATATTCACCACTAGAGAGATCCTTGACCTCTTTTATATATTTTGAAACCAAATATCTTGATTTGAAGACCAATTATTTGCCAGTTGTTTCCTTAGACGATAGTCACAATGTGCAATTATATTCAATGTCTATTACACTAATCCAAAAGTAACCTATAAAGTAATCTTTATAATACATAGTTCAAAAGTTTCTCGTATCTTATTACCTCTTAAAGCTTATCACCGTCTTAATTGCCTTCTGATGAGTTTTTTATTATATTTCATTAATAAACTTTTATATTTTATTAATAAATTTCAATTAGATTTTCTACAAATCAGCCTAAGTAATGGTGATGAAGTGTCTTTTTTGTCGTTGCTTAGCCTTCTATTCTGTCAGACTTTCCATATGTTTAGGCTCTAGCATAGGTCTAGTTTTCGTAACTGCTAGACCTCCCTAATCAGCTCACTATTGTCCTATATTATATTATGCTCCTTCTCTAGGTTGTAACTTGCTATCGCGCGAAAGTCGTATTTCTGTTTGTCACTGAAGCTGCTTCTTCCTAGTGTTCGGTCAATATAACGCCAACTAACCACTTTGCTTTAACGATGTATATTTTTCACATTCCGAGTAAGTAAAGTTGCTAAAGCCATCTTTGTTAGTTCTCCTCTTTGAAAGAACCTATTTATCAAAGCTTCAAAGAACTTGCCTACTTTTCTTGGAAATTGACGAAGAAACTACTGAAACTCTTTCAGATATTTCTTATTCTTCTTGTGTGAGCAACGCCATCAACCGATTGGGCAGCCTTTTTACATTATTTTTTTAAATAAACTTCAGCATTTTTTTTTGGCGTGAAATCAGTTTTCTTTCGCTGTTTCTTTAATATATTTTGCCCTCTTCGGAACCTGGATTCCAACCAGAGGCCCAACACACTAGAAGCCTGAGATTGTTATTGTAATACAGTGAAAATTTTGTGATAGCATCTGCTGATACGATAACAATAAAACTAGCACCGCAAACAAAATATACATAATCTGCTTCAGGTTAAGATTAACGTTAGATTAAATTATGAAGGAAAAAAAAATTCAATGGTTACCAACCGCGTAAATTTCAACATTTTTGAGATTGAAATATTGTTTGCTTAATTCCGCTGTAAAACCACCAACATTCGAATATTTAATGGAAGCATCTTTCAGTAAGAAAAAGCAAAACTAACGATAACTAGTAAGTTAGTCATAATAATTCTAAAAATTTCAATAAACGTTGCTTACAATAAAATATGTATAATAGTCTGGTCACTCTATTTGAAGTAATATAGCAAAAAGCTTTTATTTTCTTGAACGAGTTTTCAAGATAGCATCACTGCTACAGGTTTACTAGAATCTACATTAAACTTCCATCATACCTGGTCCTAAAATTAAGCAAATAAATTAAATGAATTTCGACTGGATCCAAGTTCCCGTGAATACAAAATTCGGGTGCCAAAAATGCAAGTAAATAAAGGAAGTCTAACCGTTCTTGTGCGATGCAGATTTCAAATATTTGAACTTGGCTGTGTGAGCAAAGCATGAAATTTATATATAAACCGCTTTTTTTAAAGGCGAGAAAATTTCAGAAGGGTTAATCATTTCGAAGTTTTATTTTCCTGTGCACATTCGTAAAACACTATAACAGTTCATACCTAACCTAACATAAAGGAGTTCTCTAAATCTCTTAATGAGCAGATGACTATGTCAGGCGAAATCACAATTCAATTTTTTTTTTAAATGTTCTTTGCCTTGTTTTACATACCCAGCAAACACATAGGATCAAACGTTTCCAAAAATATCATCCTATCCATGTTTGATACACAATCTGAATCTATTTTGCATACTTTTTTTTATGGAATTATAAGGATATCAGATTTATATTTACGATGCTTGACATGCAGCAGTTTTTAAGCTTAAAACAAAAGCTGTTTTTTAAATTAAAATCTACGACGCCATAAAAATATAGTAATTAATTAATGTCACTAATAATATTTCAAGAATCAGATGGATCTCTCCACACCAAAATTAAATTCCCGCTGATTAAATAAACCAAAAGAAACAAGCACATAAATTTGAAAGTACATGTTTTTTTTTGTGAAATGAGGGAGTAAAGACTAACATCAATGTTTGACACTATAACCATTTAGAAGCTTATCTCTTTTATATTGTTGTTAGCAGTTAATGCGAAAAGTGAGAAGAATTCAAATTGAAATTATTTCTGCCGGCGAAACATCATATTTGATGATTTTTTTTCAAAAACAATGAGCTTATTTAAAATACTACTTTAAAACCAGACACCAACTATTCTTCAAAAGATGCTTTTGGTTCCGATACAATGAAATCAAACTCGTTAGTTACTTTGATTTTTTTTTTTAAATGATACTCAACACTAAAATTCTGCATTCACTTTGTTCCATATCCATTAAAAGCAAAACTGAATATACAGGCATTAAACAATTTTCCGATGGACGAACTATGAAGATGGCACTAAGCATATGAAAGTTGTAGCTCATCATAATCAAGTAATGAAAAGGAAAAAGTAATCAAAAAATGAAAAGAAAGATATAATGCCGGTACAAGTAGACGGAAATATTGAAAATCCACACACATAAAAGCATATTTCCAAATCATATTTGTTACAATGTACGTAATAATCCTCATATTAGCACTCCTGTTAGCTGCATTCTTCTTTCGCTCCATTAAAATAACCCAAAGTGTATTTACGCCTCAGGGGATCATATTTCATCCTAAAAATTTCAAGTTCAACCACCGTAGACTCACGGCCACTTTAGCCAGCAATGGAGCATATTCTCTTTGAAAACTTCACATTTGCGGGACGACTATTCATATGTAATACGTATATGCATATATGAAAGAACGTTAACCATCATCTACCCCGAAACCATCATTCTCGGCTAATTCTCTTACTCGACAAAGAACTGCATTCCTCGGGTGTGCTGGCAATCAGAAGCACTCTACACTACTAAGTAGCGTATTTTGATTGCATTCTTGAGCTCCAGCTTGCAGTACCACGAGTCGAAATCTCTACCATACAATTATTGTTCTTGCACATTTTCAAAAGTGTTTTCACGCTTTCTTCTGTTTTCCTTTTTTTTTGTAAAGCTTTTGTATGCATTCGTACCTATCCTCGTCATCAAGTGGTCCTTTCATTCCATTCAACCGTGACACCGACGCGACCGGCGACGACAGACGACGCCTGCGACGCAAATGAATAAACAAACGTCTTTAGCTCCTGATGCTGATGGAATCGAAACGAACGAACGAATGAACAATTTGAAAGGACGAAGTGCCAAAGAACTTTCTGAAAAGAATTTTGAATTTTGTTTTGCGAATAAGAAGAAAAAGTGATGCCCGGGGTCTTTTTGCTAGGGGCATGTTCAATGTGCCAAGTGGACGTATGAAAATCAACACTTGAACGCTATGCATTCTATATGCAGTGGCCTGCCAGCATTGAATAGCTGAGATCTTTTAACTTTTTTTTTACAAAACACTACGTTTTAATGGAAGACTAATTCAAGAGCTTATAGGATAGTTCATGACAGGCTGCATTTTAAAGCGATGCAGCTAAGGTCTTTGAGAAGGAATGCATGAAATAATGTTGGTTAATGGTTGGTTTCTAAAAAGAAAATATCGGACCATAGAGAAAAACCTAATTGTCTAATGGAAATCGGAATTTTATTTTGCCCATTATTAGTTCCAAAACATGTTGATCAGTTTACCAGTCGATTTGCAAACATTATTTTCGTCTGGAGGAGGCAGATTAGTTGGTTGAGACTTCATTCACAATCGATGTGTACCAGTGAGGGAGGATTAATTACAAAGCATACTTGACTCCTGCGTTGCTTCTGGTCGTTCCTCGCAGCTAGGTCGACTCAAAGCTCGTGATCAGCGTCGATTGTTCAACAATTCAAACCATGGCAAAAGTACGTTAAGTACCGGCTCGGTACTCCTTCAATTAGACAAACCGCAAAACAATAGGTCTGTTCGCCTACTACGATTAATTGCAATGGAGCCGTTTTTGTACTCCGTTTTACTGAAAACTGAAAATTTCATCTCTTTCAGTAAATTTCAGTAGGGTCTGAGCTACTAAAAAATACGCAAAACTGTCAAACGGTGTTTGGCGTAGTGTTATTATGAAGGACGAATATTTTTGAGGCGATAATTTATCACCGCTTAGGATGACTTTATAATCACTTTGTTACTATTTGTTTGACCAAAGCATCTCCTGAAAATGTTTTATTTTACCACGTTTCAACCCTGGCTTCTTTATGGTCTATAGTGCTGGGAAGACAGTTTGAAAAGAATGTCAGACCACTAATTATAGCTCAAAATACTATTATGGGACCAAAATACAGGAAAGCATTTAGCATTCAGTATTTCCAAATTTTCCAAGAACTTAAGATCATACACTTTTGCAGCTTACACGTTTAGAAGATAATGATTGGTAGTTTAAGGAGCTGGATATTAATTTCGACATATGTTTAAATTCCAGACACCTCAAATAAAATTAGACAATTTCAGGCTATCCTAATACAACTTGATTCTGAGTGGATTTAATAAATTACCTGATAACATATGGAATAGGATGGGTCTGAAATCCATTCTTATTTAAATAATTTGTAATTAATATAATCCTTATACGGAAGTGAACAACCAAGTAGGTGACACTACCACTGGATAGCTAGTATTTTTGAACAGCCACAACCAGCTGCGTTATTTCGAATATTTTTTTTATGCATCTGTCAATCAAATATTTATATTAATTTCTTACAATTTTTTTTTTAATATTTTCATTGTTTTCCTATATGTAGCTCTAAATTTATTTAAGACTGGTAGAATATTCTGTTATGACACAGACTCTGTATTTTTATGAATATAAAATAGATAATGGATGATCTGCCCATCCTTAAACTCGCTTAAGTTTTATGAACAATGAAAAATTAAAGCTCTCAGCTGATTTACTTTGGCCTGGAAGCTCTTATCGTTTTTATTTCATATTTTGCATTTTTTTTTCAATATTTAATCTTTAAGTTGAAAACATTACAGAGCTTTTACCATCGCTGATGCTATCCTGATAATAGTTCACGTAAAAATCTACCTTAGATTGCTCACATTCTGAATTTCAAAAAAAGCTCATCAAATAAGAATACCTCACTGAATAAATTCAGTTCATTTCATCGATTCGCGTTATTTGACAGTGAAGTGTAAAAGCACCTTTCCGTGACATCCTTATGTATCAAATGCTCTTGAAAAGCTGAAGTAAATATGTGCGCCCAACGTGGGCTGCTAAGCGTTGAATTTTGAATTAAACAACATTTTCATTGCATTCAAATCATTTATAAGACTAACTGGCAAAAGAGTGCTTTAAAACATATCAAGCACTGCATTCTTTGTGCAGTGTGGTAGTGAGTTCACTTTTTAGGAATAAATTGTTGGTGCATTTCTGATGGCGAGACGAATGACAATAAAATGCATTTGTTCAATTTTCTAGGGATGCAGTTTATTCATTTTTCATCAAATTTTTCTTATTGTGAACGAATGAATAACGAGTTGCAGATAAAATAGTTGAATGAATGATGAATGAAAAAACGTTGGCAACAAACAAGAACATACATGGACATCTATTCTATAAAGTCTTTGGAGTTTCACACAAACTAAGCCAGTATTTCAGCATTGGACATAATTTTTTGATTTAATTTTTTTTCATTTGACTAATATGCCGTATACTAAACACAACTTTTTAATTTATGTTAACTCACATAATTTTTTGAAAGTTATATGATTAAAACAAAAACATATTACTTATTTTAATGCATAATTTAACTAATGTATTTCAAGTTCTTATTCAGAAAATCAACTTTCCGGCTGTTTTGATCCAAAGCATTTGAATTGAAGTAGGGAGTAACAATGCATTACAAAAAATTACATTTAATTTTCTGATCCAGGACACAGTGGGAGCTCTCTAGGTAATGATTATTTTCAAACATTCTTCCCCATAAAGAATGCTTAAATATGCCCATATCACTAATACGGCCATATAACCCAACGTCAATCATTTTAAATTTATATTGGACAACGAATATAGCGAAAAGTACTTTAGAAAATGTTTGTTTATAATTGTAAAATGATGTATCAGTATTTATGGGTTTATAATAATAGGTATCCCACTAAGCTTCCCAATGTAATTACGAAAATATGTTTTGAATGTTTTCTTCTTCTTTTCAAGATTTTTAAATGGGTTGAAGCAGTTCAGCTGTTGCCATATTTCTCTTAATTCCTACAAACACTAAAAATTGGCAAAAGCAAAAAGAATGAACAAAAGTTCGAGCTGCATATTCGAGCGTGTTAAAACGACCCCGGAATAAACAGAGCGGTCAAGCAGCAGTTCACATCACACTATGGAAATATGAGTACCATTGTCTCAATCAGTAGCTGGAAATTGCCACCGGAACCCGCAGAAATCATTTTGCACGTCTACAGACAGTAAAAATTCAAATGGTATTATTCCCGAAAATGCGCCAAAATGTGACATACCACGATATGCAAAAGTAATCACTTGCCACCACAACATAAAGAGCCACAACTCGAAACGATATAACATGACACAAAAGTAGAATTTTACCTTTTATTACAAACTTCAATTTAGCGTATCAACTGATGAGAAAGTCTAGAATACGGTACATGGATTCTTAGAACAATGGCCTATTCTTTTTTAACCAAAAGCTGTAGAGCAACTGCATTCAAATGTTAAAAATTATTTGACTAATCTAAGCACATGATTTTCTGTGATGCTTGAATTTCAAATGCAATGGTTTCCAAAAATTATGCAAAACAAGACAAAACCTTCTGCGAAAATTCTACCTAATTAGCAACAAAGAGCTATGAGGATTGTTGACAGAAGTGCTATCTTGAGTCCTTGATGAGCTGGGCCATCCCCTTAAGGTTCACCAAAGATACTTCGGTTAGGCAAGCATGAGCCAAGAGCTTCATCCCTCTTCCAGCGAGGGCCGGGCATTCATACAGAAGATGAAAAACTATTTCATCTTTCCCCTCGCATCTACAGCGCCTAAGAAGCCATTATAAGAAACACCCTGTCACGCTGCATACCTTCCAAACAAACAGTGTCTAATTAAGACAGCCACTGCTGCGCAAGGAGACCTTCTTCCCAAATCCAAAAGCTCCCTAGTGCTGACAAGGTCAAAAGTTTTCCACAATTGTCTAGCGATTGCACAGGAGGATTCTTTTACCCAATATCCTTTGAATATTTTGGCCTGATGGCCAGTTTAACTGAAGCGATCGGAAACCAATGGGGAAACTGTAAAGCACTTCTGCTTCACAGTGCCCCTTAATATCCCAATGTTCTTGCGCCCAAAAACAGCTGCATCATTGAATGTCACGACATCTAATTAAAATTTCTTGTGCGTACGTACAAGGGCAAACTCTGAGTTGGTGTAAACTCCAGCAAGGGACTGTATACTAGCTTGGCTGTCAGTGAAATTGCAAATATCCACTCCTTCGCAACATATTCCTGGTGCCATCGGTATATGTTTCTACAGCATCTGCTCCCACGCATAATCCCCTAGCCGATTTGTCCCTGCTTAGGATTCAAACCTCAAACCGTTGAGTCAAAGACGGATGGACAAGAGTATAGTCGATGTCGACTAGAATAGGCATTCTCCTTACCAAGATCATCCACCACATCATCGCACCAGTCCTCATCCAAGGGTCACCACAATGTAGTGTTAGCGCTGCACACCTCGCATGTTGCGAGACAAGCAGATCGGTTCAAAACAAATGAAGAGCACCAAGCATGAATTCGTTTAATAAGACTACCGTTATTAATAAGGCTACCACTTTATGAACCTTCTCTTCCACCTTAAGTATAGCTGGCTACCAAACTACTACTCCGTAAAGCAGATTTAGTTCCATTATACTAATGTAAATCCAGGAGACGATACGAGGCTGCAGCCCTCAAGTTGCTTCTGCACACAGTGCTTTGCAAGCCGTTTCAGCCACATTTTCTTTCCATAAAAGATTAGACTCCAGGATGAATCCCAGTTATTTTACTTTTATTTGTGAGACTTATAGAAGTTCTATTCAGTTTAGGTAGATCGAAAGATGAAATTTTTGCACTCCCATGAAGAGCAATAGTTCAGTTTTGTTAGGGTTCGCACGAAGGCCACACTCTTGACACCATTTTGAGAGAATATGTAAGGAATGCTTTAATCGCTCCGATAGTGTTAAGATAAATTTCCCTGATATGGCAATGGCGATGTAGTCTGCATACGCAATCCCTTAACATCCACTTTGATCAAGTTTTCTTAGAACCTCATTAGCTGTTGAATCCCAAAGCAAAGGAGGCAGAACACTGCTTTGGAGAATGCCTGTATTTACCGCTAGTTTGAGCTATCCAAAAGCAAGTATAGAGCTATCCATTTTGTGCTTGAAAAAATAAAACCCTCCATATCGACATCTATCAAAGATACACGTCAATCACAGTATCATTTATTTAGTTTAAGGTTTGCCTATTTAGAATATGGATCGTTTATTAGTCGAACAACGGTTGCTGGAACAAAAAGCTGTTGCTGATTTTTCGAGAAAAATTTTTTTTTCAGTGATGAGGCCCATTTCTCCCTTTGTGGATACGTTAATAAGCAGATCTGTAGAATATGAGGCCCAGAAAAACCACTAGTGACCGTAGAGAGGCCATTACATCCGGAAAAAGTTACTGTGTGGAAAAATCATATCATCCAGAAAAAGTCACACGCATTATGGTCTGGTGGCATGATTGCGCCGTATATCTTTGAAAACGATCAAGATCGATCCATCACCGTCAATTCTGAGTACTATGGTTGCATGTTAACCGATTATTTTTGGACGGAAATCGAAGGTTATGATCTTATCGATATGTGGTTTCAGTAAAATGGGGCAACAAGTCACGTGACACAGGCAAATCGAGCTCTTTTTGTGGGGGTACGCAAAAAAATGTGTTTATGCGAACAATCTCCAAACTTTGAACGGACTGAAAGCCAATATTTGTAAAGTCATGGCTGAGATATTGCCCAAAACGTGCCGGAAAGTCATTGAAAAATACCTCAAAAGGATTGAGTCATGTAAGAAATCTCATGGAAAACATTTGAACGATATTGTGTTTCACATATAATATCAAAGATCAGTGTATTTGTTTGAAGTTTATTTTTCAACCATGAAACAGATAGCCCTGTTTATTACCCAACTTCTGAGTAGCTGGTTTATAAATATTACTAAGGACACACATTATTGAAAGCTCTTTCGATGTCTAGAAATGCTGTCAGAGTATACTCCTTGATAACAAATGAACTTTCAGTATACCCTACTAGAATATGTAGCGTTGTTTCGATAGATCTGATAGATATAAACATTCTGTAATATCAAGGTTAGAATAAAATCCTTGGCATTGTTTAACCATCATCCCACCACTCTCTTTTAAATCTTCAATAAAAAGGAGCTACGACAAGTTCGTCTATAGGACTTTCTTTTAGGGTGCGAAACTTTTTCTGCTTAAGGCCGGCGATACATGTAAACGCCTGAATTTAGACCGTTTTTCAGAGACTTATTTAAAATAGAAGGAATAAATGAGTCGTTTTGAAAGTGATCATGTTTATTCATTACATATTCAAATACAAGAATCTGATTTTATATAATTTTTTTTTTCTCAAAATGGCCGCGATAGTAACGAATCTCCTGAGACCCTCGCAGCGAAAGGCATCAATCGGCGGGATCTTTAAGCATCAGTTACAGCAATTTGAAATCAAAAAAATGGGTTAGAGTGTGTTTATGAAACATGTATCTTCTAGTTGAACCAAGAAAAGAAAAAAAAACATAAAAAAATCGTGAATCAGCACGCCTCATAAAAAAGTACGATTTTTGACCTTATTTTTCGACAGTTTTTGGGTCAAAAATGCTAAATTTTGAAAAAATTTTGGCAAAGTTTTTACTATAGAGAAAACGCGTGCCAAGTTTCATAAGAATAGGCTGAGAACTTTTTGAGTTATCCTGCCCGCCCATTTAAAAAAGGACGTTTCGATAAAAACGCGTAGTTTTGACACACAGAAACTCTATGACTACATTGCCTTATCAACTAATCATCGATTCCAGGCCCATAGAGAAGTCCTTCAGTACGTTCATAGTACTCGTTTTTTTCTCAGCTGTTCTTGACACGCTTGACGAGCTTTTTTAGTTGTCAAAGAGCTGCGGCAATTTTCTCGACTCACTAGCGAGGGTCGAGCGTTCCAGTACGGATTCAATAGCGCTCGAGCGCCGAGTTGCGGGCGAGCACTTAAATGAGTTTTTAGTCGATAAATAATGCGAATTTCATTCTAAAACTTTACAAACATATTTTTTAGATGTTAATTCAACTATTTATGCAAAAATGAGAAACTCGAATTTTTGAAAATTTTACACGTATCGGCCCCCTTAAGATATTAATGGAACTCTTGCCAACTTAGATGTGGAGCGTCACACTCGAATTTCTCAATTTGTTTATAAAATCCCATTTAGAGATAAAAACGAAAATATTTTGAAATTTTTTTTAATTACCTTAAATTCCATAAAGTGTTCGGGGTGTTACCCCCAACAACTCGTTGAGTTTGTCCTTTTCTACCCACGAACTACTCAATTAAAACATTTTAACCAACCTCTTTGGTACCGAGACCTTTCAGTTTTTTATCAGGTTTTAGCTTGAAAAAATATGAGCAAAATACAATTTTTTTTTATTTTTACATGGAGTTTGAATTTGACACAGAAAGCTTCTGCAAAATGCAATACTTTGTATTTCTTTGTGCGCTACTAAATATTTGTGTTTGATAACTTATATCATCAGTAAACTAAAGATGCTCTTTTTCAGTTTGTGGTGTGTGCCGATCTTCAATACAACAGAGATTTTACTAGCAATCAATGTTAACAAGCGTGAAGTAATTAATTGCATGAGTCATTTTATCCATGATTTGGATAAGGTACTCACTCATAGCTAGGTCAACTCAAAGCCAGGACTGTGAACATGATTTTCATTGATGGCCAGATAGTTTTGAAGCATAAACTACTCATAATAGACACATGCTTTGCGCTTATATGGTTCTTTGTGTTTAAAAAATTTAGATCAAGGAAAATTACCTCCCCAATATCATCTTAACAATCGATTTTTAAGATAATAATAAATAATTTAAAAGTGACGGGCTTTTTTGAAATGAAAAATACACTAAGTCCTCTCAACTAGCCATGTATGTATTTTTTTAAATGTGCTATCCACATGTCATTTTATTTTTTGACCTTTTATGCTTGCCAATTTTCAACAAAATATCTTTCACAACAAAAGACAAATCTCGACTAGCATATTCGCAAATTTTGTCAAAGAAAAGGCACAATTCCAATCCGAAGTGAATTTATCGAATGATAAAATCGGCATTCAATTTGTTTCCTCTTTGTGTTCAACTTTCATATCCTTTTTATATTAGATTTCTTCGACCGAGTATCAGGCAGAAGACCCTGTGCGACACTAACCCGCTCTTTCGATCATTTAAAAACAGTCCTTTCCAACTGGCCTGTATCAATAAACCCCAGGCCCCGGGGCGCACTTTAAAAGTAATCCTGCAACTATCCGGGCAAACTGAATGGCTATCATATCTTAGGTATAATTCTCTTTCTTCGACAAAGCAGCAAAAAAAAAAATCATTTCTCCGTCATTCTGATCCCAGAGTGCAAAATCACCTCTAGGACATTATCCCATGCTCGGTCGGCTGTTATATTGTTGACAGCAGGAACAGAATGGATTGGGATTGGGTTAGACTTATTGGAGCTCGAGGTCCTGCTGTTGATGTTTCTCTGATTCTCTTTCTTTGGTTTCCATGAAGGAAATTCTACCAGTCGTCGTAGCTTGTAGAGTCCAGTATCCTTGCCGACAAATGGAGAATGGCAGTAGATAGGAAGCTCCAAGGGAAGGATTATTCCTGTTAAATGGAATATTGTTGCTGATTTATCAAAATTAAATCTGTATAAAACTTTTCAGGAAATATTCGTCTTTCGAAGCTGACGACGAAGGACACCGAAGGATTGAAAACAAGATTGGTAGCCTGTGGCGACTATCAAGATAGAGCTGCTGATGAAATGATGTAGGCACTGAATAATGGAAGTCCTTCTGCTTCTTTTGAAATCAAACTGACCAAAATATCGAAATATAGCAGAAACTGTTTGTTTGCAACATTTTCATGATTATACTGCCTACATCGAAACTATGTAGACATTGTAAATATCATTCGGATAACTCAACTAACTTATGGATGGGCTTAATATAAGTTGTAAAGCTGTTAGCTCTGGAATTTCAATGAATTTAGGCTGGGCTAAATATTAGGACTTTTTCAGCACCTGATAGCCAAACAAGCTCACAAAATTTGCTTGGATTTGTTTATTTGCACGTGGATTTAAATTTATTTTCAGCAAATTTCCGGCTACATCTCGTTCTTTCCATGAAAATCAAATCCGTGTAACTGATAACATTCACTTCAAAGAAATTTTCGTTATCGAGAAGTTGCAAAAAGATTCTTTGACTTCAATCTTTATAAGCTTCAATAATCTGACAAGAAGAAATCGTTTTAACTTTTGTCGGAAGCTATTTCTGCGAATTAAATGAAAACAGATATATTTGCAATATTTTTAAACCAGTAGTTGCTTATCAACAGCTTCGAGGACTGTATTTATGTAAAAAAATGTTGGGAAATGAACGTTCTTAATATTTTAACGAAAAATAAATTATGATAATAACAATTACTTACAAAAATATGACAATTGAATTCAAAGTATGATGCAGTTCTATCTAATTAAAGAAAAAAACGACTATTGAAGTCGAAAAACAAAAGAAACGGGATATAATGAAACTTTTGCTGAGACTGAGAATAAAATGTCGCTCTGAAATGCCAACATATTCGATAAGTTAAGGCATCTCGCCAGTAAGGCATTCAATCACTTCTTTGAGTTCGCATTGTCCAGCTTTACAAATTGTCTTGAGAATGAACTTCCTACTGAATTTCTATCTTATTCCTTTCTTATGAGTGTGACCAAAGACTACAGCCATGGCACATACATACAAACAGCAGCAGACGGAAACTGTCAAATGAAATCACAATCAGTTACATTGTAAAGAAGGTCATGAATGTGCTCCTCGCAAAAGCAGAATAACTGTAGGAGTAAATTGATATTCAATTGACCCAGCCACAGTGGAATTGCAAGCATGCTAATGATTTTCCTATGGCTTTTGTGTAGTTTATATGACAGTAATAGAATATGAGACTGGTTTTTATCAATATATACATAGAATCATTGATTGAACTTTTAGAAGCTTTAAAATAAAGAGTTGCAAGATTTCCGGCATACAGAATGAATTGAGATTTTTGTTTTGTTGGGCCTTTTCACACTTGTATTCTTGATGCACTCCTCAAACCGGTTTGCTGGGCAAAAGACGGAAGAATCAAGGGGAATTCTTTACTTTTTGTAGAGAATTCTCCTTGATTCTTCCGTCTCTTGCCCAGAAAACCGGTTTGAGGAGTGCATCAAGAATACAAGTGTAGAAAGGCTCGTTCATTGTATCTAGTGCATTTATGTCCCTTGTCTCGAACAATATCTAAAGACACTTTTAGACTGTCTCCAAGTCAGTACAAGGACATATTGCCGAATACGAGAGTGTAAATGAGCTCTTCGTCTATTCTCGCCTGTTTTTTTTTGTATTCACGAACATGACAAGCTCGTGAAAGTGAATGGTTTTTCCTCGGTGCTTAACGGTTTTATAAGGTTTTTGGAGAGTTTATGAGGGTCTCGCTTTAGTTCGAGGTCACTCAAATCGAGTCAAAGAGATTTGAAAAAAATATGTTGCTGGCTCCATTGATATAAACAAATCTATTTGGTTTGCCCACGAAATCATGGACAAAATGCAGCATACGGACGAGATGTATGAGTACGGATGGGTACGAGGTACACTGTTTGAATATATGCAAACGAATTTCTGAACAGAGAAAATCCCAACGGGAAAAATAATGCTTTCGGATATATTCGGTAAGCATTTCGCGTAATGCGTGGAAGCATTACCGGACCATTACATGTTGTTTCTTTTTAACATTGCATGTCCTAGGTTGGGAAGATTTATACAAGAGGAAATTTATGCTTTTAGCCTTATAGCTTTATGTATAAGAGCTTTTTGGAAAGTACGATATCGTATTCTCGCATTTCCTTCATCTAGGGTGAATAAGAATTGAAGCTTTGGCCGGCGGTCGATCGTACCTCTGCATGTGTGGCTATTGCACGCTGAGTGATTGTGACGCTCATTGGAAATTCCAATAGCGCATTCTTTTTGCTGCTAGGGGGAATTGGTACTGTTGCTTTTCATACATTTTACTTACCCGTGATGATTTGAATTGCTCCGAAATTTTCATCTTTCCGCTTTATATAGCAGACTATCCATAACCGATGTATGCTCGCAAGTTCTTTTCCCTTTGTTTCTGTGAGCTATGTTCATTGGCCAGTCTTTTCTTATAACATATGAGCTTTCTCTCTTGCACTATTCCCCATGCTCCAAGCCATGTATACGAGTATATCTTATAATTGCTGGAAAATAGCTTTGGAAATAGGAAATTCGCATTACTAGAATTGTTTGATTGATGCATTACGCCAGAATACATTACCGCGATTCCCGTTGAGATGTGACCTACCCAGGGGTTTTCTCAGGCATTTTTCTTGGGGGGTGTGTTCAGAATTTTAGGGGGGGTGTCCCTTTGGAACAAAAGACACAAAGATCCATTTGCGTAGGAAAATTGTCCGTGTTAGGGGGGGTGTATGCACTTTCCAGGGGGGTATTAGGGGGGTGTTAGGGGGGTGTAGGAAAATCTCTGGACCTACCTACACCACAGGTATATCTGCACAGTTGAACTTCACACTCTTAAATTTTAAATTTAATTCGATGCGTCAGTTGAAGGACAAATGTATCGTGCTTCCTCAAATTCTTCTTTCAACAAATTAATTGCGTGAGAAGCAAAAACATTGATTATGATCTATACGCATTTGGTTCGGGCACACGAGAATTTATTGAGATCAAAGCATCGCCTGAATGGCTTTGATGCGCAGTCGTTCGATCTGAAATGCGAAGTAAATAATTCTTGCATCCGAAGATATCTATTTTTTTACCAATTTTCCACACCTAAAACTATGATTTTCAGCTCCTGTTTGGTAGGCCCAGACACCTTCCATTGCCACGAAATTCAAATCTACGTTCGTCGGATTAGTAAAAAAATGGTTATGGATTTATTTTTTACTCTTGCAAGAATCGCCTTTTGATGTTTTGATGTTTCCAAATGCTTTCTAATGTCGTGACAGCCCCTGGACACGGACGGTATAACTTCCCACCATAAGCCCCTTTAATCCTCTCGCGTACAAAGCATTTTAAAGCTGCCTTTACGCCACTTCGCTCTCATTGTCAAATTGGAGGAGAACTACTTGGATTTGACCCGATTTGACAATGAGCAGCCAAAAAATTACTACCATCCTCTTCAATGCAAATCTTATAGGCATGTCCTCTCCATTTCTACTACCTCACTGTGTCGTGAGCCCCACTTCCAACAGAAAACTCCGAATTACGTTTCGTATATCGAACCATATAATCATTATCACTGTTTACTTTTTCTAAGAACGGATAACTTTTTTTATAACCATCGTTGAAGACGCACTTCTTTTTTTTTGAGGCATTTTATAGAAAACGTTTGTTTAAAAAAATGAAGAAACGAAACAAAGAAACAAAGATTCAATCAGAAACAAAGACTCACAAATGCACAGCAGAATACTCAAACCTAATGGTGCGAATACATGCCACTTAAACAACTGTCAAATTAATTGCCAACAGTGCCAAAAACGAATGTCGAGTAACTCGTGAAATTCAAAATGCCACGGCATATTTTTTTCGTAACGAGAAGGAAAAATCGGATCGCTAGGATCTAGGCCTCGACAAATCCGATCAAATTCGAGAAAATCGGATCACCTGGTCACATTACATTAAGCCCATCCAGTGAATTTCGTTTCGATTGAATCACTGCGCTCGAAAATATATGGGTGAAAATAATTTTAGAGTTACCACCCTCAAAACTTTTCATTTTTTTCAAAACATTAGTATTTGCTTTTAATTTTCATTGCAGGATCATTCCCATTTGGAAATTTAATGACATAATCGCTTAATGAAGAAATTCCAAAAAAAAAATACAAAAACCGTCATAGCTGGCACATTTTTCATGATTTTTTGTACGCAATTCCTACGGCATTTGGTTAACATTAAGGTCCATTTACTGCATGAACTTCGTTTTGATTTCATAACTGAACCGGTAGTTATAGGAAGCTTTATTTTGCTGAGCGAATTTTGCAAGATTTAGGAGACAAAAATCACCATAGCTGGCAGTTCTACTCTAATTTTTCAACCAAATTTTCACCAAATATTGTATAAAATAAAGTCCAAATATTGTGTGAATTTTCGTTGATTCCACTCACCATGCAGCTCATAATATAACTTTTCAAATTAAAGACGATATACTCACTGAGTCTGATTTTGTTAATCTTTACAATTTCAACTTCAAGAAAGTCGACTTTGATATGCTGAGTGGAGTGTTAACCGAATGCGACTGGTCTTCAGTTGTGAATGAATCTGATATAAACGTTGCTACCATAAACTTTCATTCCATCTTATTCGGTTGCTTTGCTCGCTGTGTTCCATTGAGTAGCTCTGTACCTTTGAAACGCTTTCCATGGCTAAAACAAGATTTAATCAATCTAAAAAATTTGAAAATTAAGGCTTGGAAAGTGTACAATTCATTTCGTGTAGAAGATGACTATGAAGTTTAAGAGGAATTACGAAATAGATTCGTATCTGAAACTTCATCTGCCTACTCAAACTACATGGAGGAGCTATGGCAGTCTTTCATAAGCCATTTTTAACGTTTTTGGAATTTTGTAAAGTCCAAAAGGTATCATGAAGGATACCCTTGCTTTTTTATCTCTGATGGCATGGTCATTAATAACTCGCTCGCTATTAGTAACTTGTTTGCAGTCTACTTCCGATCTGCGTATGGAATACCTGTCTATGACGTTGACATAACTAATTTCAATTACTTAATGGACTCCCCTAAAACGACGTTGACAATGAAAGACCTATACATCGACACTGCCACTATCCTAAAGCATATATCTCATCTTGAAAATAGTTTTCATCCTAGCCCTGATGGTTTACCGACTATAGTCCTTAAGCGTTGCGCCGATTCTCTCTCACCCCTGTTGGCTCACCTTTTTAATTTATCCATTTTTTCCGGCATTTTTCCAAACTTATGGCAGGCATTTTTCCAAACTTAAATATTCATCTATAACTCCAATTCACAAAAAAAGCTGTAGAGATGTCGTGCACAATTATAGACCAATCGCTAAATTACAATGCGTTGCCAAGCTCTTTGAAGCTATAGTTGCCGAGGTGCTATCTTTCCACTCTAAGGCATTTATCTCACCTTGCCAACATGGCTGTATTAAAGGCAAATCTACCACTACTTGTCTTTTAGAACTTGCGAATCTAGTCTTCCCTGCAATTGAAGAAGGTAAACAAGTTGACTGCATTTACACCGACCTCACGAAGGGTTTCGATAAGCTGGATCATAATATTCTTATATGTAAATTGCATATTCTTGAATTCCCTAATAAGTTTATTGACTGGAATAAATCCTATCTCACAGATCGCAAACAGAGCGTACGATTTCGTGGCACTCTATCCACTTACATAATCTCCACTTCGGGTGTGCCACAAAGCAGCCACCTCGATCCGATTCTTTTCGCTATTTACATTAACGTTCTGATCACCTTCGCTCCTGGATCCTCCATTCTACTCTACGCTGATGCCGCAAAGATTTGCAATATAATATCATCACTTGACGACTGTACAATCCTGCAACACAATGTGTCAAATTTTTATAATTGGTGCGCCCTTCATTAAATGCTGACATATGCTCAGTTATCTCTTTCTCCCAGAAATCATGTCCCATTAATTTTAATTACTTTTTAAATGATATTCTATTCACTCATTCCAATGAAGTTCATGATTTAGGTGTTCTATTAAACGCTGCTTTTACTTTTAATGACCACATTGACTCTATAATAATAAAAGCCAACTGTGCACTTGGCTTCTTAAAAAGGCGGTCTAAAGAATTCAATGACATTCGGATGACGAAAATCCTGTTCTGCTCTCTGGTTTGCCCTATTGCCTAGTACTATACTCTTCGCGAAACGAATTCAACGGTCAAATCCCATACAAAAAGAGCTTTACTGACGAATTGAAAAGCTCTTTTTGTATGGGATTCAACCGTTGAATTCGTTTCGCGAAGAGTATAGTACTAGGCATATCCTAGAATATGGGTGCTTGATGTGGTGTCCATATTATAAGGAGCATATTGATTGGATTGAATCTGTTCAAAACAGATTATTAAACTTTATTTTTAGTTCCTTCCGCTGGTGTAATCGTTTTTGTTTACCTGTTTACGAAAGCCACTTGCAATTATTGACCATGGACCCTCTTGAAACTAGACGTCATAATTCCAAAGATCTATTCGCTGCGAAGTTGCTCAATGGAAACGTGAATTCTGAGTTTTTAACTTTCGTGTTTGTCACGGTGAACGTAGACATCATAGCGCTTTAGCCATCCCATTTCATAAGACCAATGATAGAATAAATGAGCCTACCTGCGCAAAAGCCCGAAGCTTTAACTCAGCATATCAAATCGACTGTAATCATACTGTTCAAATTTTCAAGTGTCAGCTTATTCGACCGTTTAACTGTTCTTAATAAATTCATAAATATATTTGTTGCAGTAACCATTTTGTTGGTGAAACTGTGATTAAATAAGTAAATAAAAATAAATAAATATTGGCCTCAACCATATGGCAAAACTTACTGTTTTGTTCTGATTTTTGCTTGAACTATGCTCTAAAGCACTGCTCTGTGCGAAATACGTTTCAAACCCTAGTTTTTTTAGAGTTCATGATTTGAGAACTTTAACTACCATGTGAATTTCGTAAAAAATATTTCCTACAGAGTTTCATGGTGATAAAATTTGTGGCATAATTATTCACGCATACCCAATAGTTGATGAGAAATTTCAGAAAAAACTTATCTTCGTTACCATGTAACTCCTCAAATACCTCAAACACAAACTCAGACTATTTACCAGTTTTATTTAAAATATATATATTGTATACTCCCTTTCATCCATTCGTTGCACGATAAAATATCAAATTAAAAAAGTCTAAGACGGATTTACACTTTAATCGCTTTTAAAGAGCATAAATCTACTTGACTACTTTGTATCTGATAAGTGAAAATGCTAAACACAGGTTTTGTGTGCTTATTTAATGTGTCAATTAGTGATAAGATAGTGAGTAGTAACACAAATCAACCAGTGTCATCTTATTCTTAGAATTCAGTGTACCATTCGAGCTATCAGGAATTTGATCCAAACAGCTGGAAAATTAAATTAAATTTATGACCTAGGTCATTTAATTGATATGTGTACATAAATGCAAACAGGCATACGGATGTGTTACTAAAATTATTCGGATGAGAGATTTTATTGACTTTATAAATTAATTACTACATTGCTCTGATAGTGATGATGAGCTTTAATGATCTATCGAATTATTGCACTTCATTAAATAGTTTGAAAATCATAATAGGTATATTATAGGCGTGAGGTCATTGATTATAATTATGATATCAATACTAAGCAACTCATGCAAAATAGTTTTGTCGACCGTAACGTTTCATTAATTATATCCTTTGTTTCTTTAGGAAACACAATGCTTTTGATATTTCTTTTTCCATAATCATTTTCAATTAATCCCCAATTTGAAGCAGAGCAAATAAGTAATTGCAATTAATTTGCAAACATATGTACACCTCCAAGCAGACTGTGTAACTATATGTTATTCATTCAACAGCTACACGAACTTGCCATAGTAGTGTAAATTAGCTATTCATCTTTTTCCTTGAAATTCGATTCAGATACCTGCACTTGCCCCAAGCTGCCACTCAATTGCTCATTACTATGTAATTACGTGAAATGCTACCCAGTTACATGTCAGTTACTACTTTCTGCGACTCTCGAGAGGCGTTTCGAATCTGCCAATGTAATTTAACTGTGCATATGTAAAAAGTGCGTTAACTCGCATCAGCATCCAATACGAAACACTATTGCAACTAAACTGCAACGCTTTTTGCAGATTCTCATGTTTTCACATTACTCTTTGTATACCATAAGTATGATCTACAACACATGGAATTCCTAGGTTCATTTGCCATGAATTAATCAATGTAACGTGTAATTTACTCAGGTTTGAATAACCCTTCGCACTATATAAATGTGTGATGGTTTAGCAAATGCATGAAGTGAATTGTTGAGAATTTCATTTAATATTTGCTGGAATGCGTAATGCATAACAGTTTAAAATGAATGAACATTTTATGAGTTGAGTCGCAATTTGAAAGAAAAGCATGAAGAGTTCCTTCAAAAAAGCATATGGTTTATTTAATACAAAAATATGAATTGTTCATACCACTTGCAAATTAATCACATTATTTCCTTGACATTATCATGTGTCTTTTACGGGATTATATTTGATTCAATTTGTAACAGTTGTTCAACTTATTCAAACATCAACACCACAAGTACAGTTAGCTGATGCAGACACTAGCCGATAGATTTTCAGATATTTCTAGATGAATCAACGCTTGCACGAGTGCTTGATACAAATTTTACATCTGCACGCTATCCTACCGACTTCCATCAAGATCTGACATCTTTTCATATTGTTTCTCCAGTTGTGTTAAGGCTTTAAAAATACATGACATCCTTGTTGTTTTCGTGACTCTGTCCTTCCGAAAAGTTATCGTCGGTCAGGGTCAATTCTCGAGAAATTTGACCTTAATTACTTTATGTTCTTCATCCACGAAATGTTATTTTATTACCAAACAACTTCAAGAAAGAATGATCTGTGAGCTGAAGAAGCAAAAAATAAACGTATATGTACTTGTACATCCGAGAAAAGACAAAGGGCAGAAAGTGAAAACAAAACGAAAGATGTCGCGTCGTAAAAATGAAAAATTTATGAAGCTGGTAGAGATGCAATCGATTATTTTTTTGTCTTTGAAATGAAGCTGCAAGAAAGATAAATAAGTGATGGTGAGGTCATAGAATAATTATTTGCATTATGTTTTCAATGGAGCCTTGGCTTTGAATTGTGTGAGACGTAGAATACTTTAATAGTAATACATCTTTTTAGTAATACATCTATTCATTTCTTTACTTTGCCAGAAACTGAAGTGGTGTCAGGTGAGATAGTGATTGTTAGTGCTCAAATTTTTATAGAACCTTATATTATTTTTCATGTCCTGAGAGCAATATATTGCACTTGAAGGGTTTCGAATTTCAATGTATTTATGGACTAAAATACGTTTAAAAATGCATTGTACTTCCATAAACCAGGTAATGTCGGGCAGGAACAGCCGGCGTATTTTTCGATGCTTGCGTTTATGCCTCCAAATAAAATTTTCAAAGAACACACATCGTTTGAAATTTAAAAGTATAGAAGTAGCATTATTTTATTGTCGGCTTAAAGTCCAGCGCAGGGGTGGGCAAACGGTCGATTGCGATCGACCGGTCGATCGCGAACAGTTCGACAGTCGATCACAGACATTTTAAATAATTTACTAGGTTAATTTAAAATGTGTACTAAAAATTTAGTACACGATGAAACATGAAATTAAAATTAATTAAAATGCTTCTATTCCATTCTACTCACTCTACTGTATGCGTACGCACCTCAAAACAGAGACTATAAGGAAATGAAAACAGCCGAGAGAAATGAAGCATTTAGCTTACACCTGCAAAGCAATTGACGTATAGTTGATTTGACCAGTTGGTTACATTTTTGGCTCGTAAAGTCACTGTGTTTATTCAGTACATTTTGGAATGGGCCTTGGCCTAATAGATCCAACCAGACAGTCCACGCAGTTTCAGTTCACACAAAAGCTCGCAGAGCCTTGGTGGCAGAGAAACCAAAGGGAAAATCTGAGATAACTATGCTCTCGATTAGTGCAGTTTATAGATTTATATCATTTTAGTAAAACTGCTTCACTAAATCTCGTATACGTATACGGTTGTTTCATTTCCTTAAATCTCCCTGTTCTAAAGTATACACTTTATATTTTTCCTTCCCGCTATACACCTTGTCTGCATTTGCATTCGTCTCTCTGCTACCGAGATAGTAAACTGTCGCACACAGCGCAACAAAGTTTAATCTCAATTTTAGATAAAATAAAATGTTGGTTTAATATTCTATATTTAATAATTTAAATTTCAGAAAAATAAAAATAATTATGAAAAAAACAAGAAAAAAAACACAATTTCCATAATGAATGGGAAGAACTTTATTTTTTTTTACTATGAAAAAGGATAAATGCCTATGTGTGATATGTCGTGTTACAGTCGCTTTGCCCAAAAAAAGATATCTCGAAAGACAATTTTCGAGTTTTCAAACAAATTATGAAAATGCTTATTTGTTGATACCGAATTATAAACAAAAAATAAAAGTATTAAAAAATCAATGAACCACACAGCAGCTTTTGTTTCAAAAGCCTATGCAGCAATCTAAAATACATTTTGGCAAAACAGCTTTAAATATAAAAGTAAAATTTTCAATGCAACTAAAGATTTGCAACTTTCTCGCAGAACTGTAACTTGTCGTTTTGAAGGTATGAATAAAAATGTAACTCAACAACTGAAAAATTACATACAAAGTTACCGTTTTTTTGTTGCAGTTTGACGACTCCGCAGATAGCACTGGTACTGCACAATTCATCGTTTCTATAAGAATGGTTTTTCCCGATTTTTCCGTAAAAGAAAAATTTTTAACAATACTTCTGACAAAGATATGATGACAACTTTTTATGCCATTTGTTGAAAAAACAAATTTGCCCTTTGCATAAATTGGTTAATATATCTACTGACGGATCACCTTCTATGATTGGTAGAAATTTTGGATTTTTAGCCCTTTGCAAACAAAATGAACAATTTCCTGATTACATACGTATTATCTCATTGCATAATTTATAATAATGCCGTAAGGTTGGTACTGAGTTAATCGTGAAACGAAATTTTGACCTGTCTCCACTATCTGGACATTCTTTCGAGCGGAAATTTTGACAGTGAATAAAAGCGGAGACACTGCTTATTTCTGGTGGATAGAATGTGAAGAATTTCAATTTCCGATATATTTTGTTATTGAAAGGACATCTGGACAATTCAATTTTGAAATTGATACACCAAATGCTACTTTTCAGCTCGAAAGAATGAACTGTACATACTAAATTGGCGTGATGTGATTGGAGACATGTGTCAATGCCATTTGCATTTTCAAAGCGAAAGCATCTTCCAAGCATTTTTTCACGCTTAATAGTGAGTACAACTCTTACTTATTTTCAAGCTAAATTTTCGCCGAAACAAATTTCACGTGAAAATTTGTATGAAAATTTAACGTGAAATCGATGACAGGCTCACCTGAAGAAGCTTTTTGCAAAGATTTCTAAATCTTTTGCCTGAAATTATTGCATTTTTGGACACATTGGGAGAAAAACATGACCGATTGGAAGATCCAGTATGAGTACAGAAATTAGCATTTCTTACGGATTTCATGGGCCGTTACAGCTCGCTTAACCCTGGAATGGTACGGTAAATTTTTGGGTGATTTTAGGTACATGTTTTTACTAAAAAGAAGGCAAAAATAGTATTATGTACATTTTTTATTTCATCATTAAACATAAGAAGATTATATAGTTTCTAGCCTCATGGCAGTCGGAGTGCCCATCTGGGTGATGCGCGACGAAATACACACCCTATGTGAGTAAAATTTACTCATCTGTACCATTCTAGGGTTAATTTACAATTACAAGGAAAAGGAAAATATATTGTTGACTTGTTGAGCTCGGTAAATGCTTTTAAAGTCAAATTAAAACTTTTTGCTTCACAATTAAATAGGCAAAAAATTCAGTTCCCGAAGAAGTCCTAGGCCTTCGATGGCCGCTTGGATTGCATTTTTTTTCTCCTGACCCATTTATCTGGTATCACTATGGACCAATAGGTCTATGTGGGGCCTTGTGCCAACCAGAACAACCTAATTTATCCTACTGGTCAATGTAATATTGAAATACTTTGTCCTGAATTGGAAAATGTGATTCAAGAATTCGAGACACGATTTGCAAACCTCAACAACCTTCAACCGATTTTTGAATATATTTCATTTCCTTTTGGAGTATTCGACAACGAGGATATTCCATCAAATCTAGCTCATTCTTTACAATTGAATTCATTGGATCTAACTCTACAATACTTTTTGATGAAATGGATTGCCACGCATATACATAAAAAATTAATCCAAAATATTTATTCATAAAGTACATTGCACAAAGTAGTAAATACAAAGTATTTAATATATTGATATCAATGAAGACCTTAATTAAATTATTATTTGTTTTGAATTTAATCCATTTTCGAAGTCGATCGCGCATAAATTTAAAAAACGAATGTCGATCATACCAGTATTAATTTTGCCCACCCCTGGTCTAGCGCATCAGAACTGCTACAAAACTGATTTTCCCTGTGTTATCACTGCACTGGAAGTTATTGGGGTGAATAGAATTTTAGGGTTACCATCCTCAAAACTTTTTAAAATATTTTGAAACGTAAATTTTTGTTTTTAGTTGTCATTGCAGGAGCATTCCCATTTGCAAATCTAATGACATAATCGCTTAGTAAAGAAATTCCAAAAAATTACAAAAATGGTCATAGCTGGCAGCTTTTTCATGATTTTTCTTTCCATCACTGACTCGGAAGTAAAGGGAAAAAAGCTTTATTTTGATGCGTAAATTTACAAGATTCTGGAAACAAAAATCACCATAGCTGGCAATTCTGTAATAATTTTTCAACCAAATTTTCAGGAAATGTGTTTCAAAGTAAAGTTCAAATACTGTGTGAATTTTATTAAAATGTGATGGCTGAATCGGAAGCTATAGGCAAAAAATAAATTTTTTTCTCAGTGATTGTTCAAGATGGCACCACTGCCACAGGGTTGTCCGCACTCAAAAGTTCCGATTTTTTATCATAGGCAAGCTTAGAACATTATAAGTTTTCATTCCCAATACTTTTTTTTAGCAAAAATTTACTCTACATGGAAATATAAGAGTACCTGAAAATTCGCTCAAATGCCCGCCGCCCGCCAAAAATTTAAAGATATTGCTGTGTTTCACCGTTAAACACCTTTCGTGGATTCGATATTCTTCACATTCGTGAAATAAAACAGTTTCTTTTACCAGCACTAATTATTCATTTATTAACACACAAATAATTATAAACACTATTACGTTTACACTTTACGATCGCACTACTATAATTTCGCGTTACAATTGAACACTTTTTCGCTTTTAATTAATCGCGCTCGGATATTTAATTCACTGTTTCGCTTTTCACAGTAACAGCCTTTTCGCTATCTTTGCTATCTACTAACTCGCGTGTACAAACTTTCGCTTCTCACAGATTGCCAGCTCCTCTCGCGGCGGTATTTATAGTCGTGTCGCGTGCGCGTGTTTCGGGTTCTCGAAGCTTCCTGATCTGGTTTCTGGAAAACTATTGTGAATTGTCATCATGTGAGATATGACTCATGGTTGAGGTTCTAGAATGTTCTACTTTTGCTTTCTAGAGGGCTTTATGGGCTATTTGAAGATCCGTTCTGTTGTTATGGGAAATGGGTCTGTGTCTTAGGTTCTCGAAGTTTCTCAAACTGGCTTCTAGAGGGTTATTCTACGTTTTATCTATAGATTGTTTTTGTTGTTTGAATACATGTATGAAATACATGTATGAGATGTATGTCGAGTATTTCTAGCCGTTTCTAGCATTTTCTGGCGCCATCATACCGTCATACGGTTCGTTTGGCGTGCATGCAACAATATTTTAATTTTAGAAAATCATGGACTGTATACGTCTATGTCCTTCGAAAATTTCAGCTGAATCGGATCGGCCACTTCAGAGATTTTCTCCCTTAATCATTTTGCTTTTGCTGATATATATATATATATATATATATATATATATATATATATATATATATAGAAATAAAAATTTTCGACGAAACGAGTATAATACTAAATTTTGTTCGAAAATCAGTAAAAACAAAGGGGGCATTTAATCATCGTGTGCTTGGCGAATTATGTGTGATTTGATATTGAAAAATATATGATAAAGACATCTTCTTGAAAACCTCAGACTTTTTTGTTCACTCACATTGTTCATATTCACGAAATGCTGAGAATACATCCACCACCAAAACTGACTGTATGATGCATTTGCTTATTGCATTTCTGCTTTCAACTGCCTACCGGTTAAGCCTAGCTTGTATGCAGTGGTGGACTTACCGCATTAGCCGCCTTAGGTTTGAGAAAAAATCTGCCACCCTTCCTCTGCTTGAAAAATTAGAGTTACATTAAAAAACAACTAGAAGAACCCACAAAATATCTAAAAAGAATCTATTCAATTCCGAAAGGATAAAGAACCTAAGCAGTACTTAAAAGGATCTGAAAAAGTCTAAACAGTAACCAAAAATCTTATAAAAGCCACCTTAAGGTTGAAAGAAATTGCCGTTTTTACCGTAAAATAGTAAATAGTAAGTGTTTGTCTAATGTTTACCATTTACACAACCACTCATCAAACTTTCCGCGCGCTAAAATTTGCTGTTCCTAAAAATTCACCGCCCTAGGCTCCAGCCTTCTCAGCTTAGTGCCAAATCCACCCCTGCTTGTATGCAAATGTTTATAGCACCATTGGCCTTAAAACTCAGAGAATTTCGATTTAGTTTTTAGTTGAAGTTCAGTGCGAGAAGATAACTTAAATCGTTTCTGAAAACTGTGAGCCATTAAATGACTTGTGGGATCGGGAAAGCAGTTTAATACGACGGAAATGCAAAATATTCAAAGGATGCGTCAAGATCGTTTTCCCATTAGAAAAATTGCCCAGCTATTGGCATGTAGTCTTTGTAGTCGTACAATGGTCACGTGTAGTCGTACAATAGTTATCAATTTTTTGAGAGAAGAAGAGATTAAGGAGAAAACCGGCCCTGCAACAAAGACACCGCAATGCCCGTTTGCTATTTGCAACGGACCATTTAAAGTGGAAAAATTATTGGAGAAACGTTGTCTTTACTGATTAAAAGAAGTTCTGCTTTGGCGGTCCTGATGGCTTTCGTCATTATTTTCATGATTTTAAGAAAGAAGAAATGTTTTTGAGAAAACATGTTTTTGAGGAGGTGGAGTCAAAATTTGAGGAAGAATATGTTACGGAAAAACATGAATATACGCTTTGTCAGTCAAAGAATGAACAGCAACGGTTACATAAAGATCCTGGACAAAGAAATTGTGAGCTCTTCGGATCAGAGTTCATTTTGCAACAAGACAACGCACTAGTTCACACGGCAGAGAAAGTTAAAGATTATCTAGAGCGCAATAACGTCCGTGTTCCGCTTTCTAGGACAGTTTATCAACGACGACGACAATTTGACATAGAAGACATTAAAAATGCGATAAAGATTGGATGGGTTCAAGTTCCAATGAAAATTTTAAAAATTTTGTACAAATCTCTTCCATCAAGTACGTTAGAGGTTGCGAATAAAAATGGTAGAAGTACTCATTATTACAAAAGAATTTTTTTCACAAAAAATCCCAGCCCTATCGCAACCCAGTTGTCATACCTACATAAAGGTCAAGCGGGAATCCCCAAATACTTAAGGGAGGCGACAATTTGCATCGTCACGAAAAGTGATTCGGGTCATTTAAGAGTAATTAAACGAGTGCCGGCAAAACAAACTCACCTCGAAACTTAATTTGCCAAGGGGTGTCAAAACCAGTTGTCGCGGATTGTTGTAGTGCCGTCTAGCACGAAAAAGTATTTTGTCTAAATTTAATGAGTGAAAGTTCAAAGAAGAACAGCATTACTATTCTTCGAGTAATGAAAACACTGCCTTCTCTTTTGATGTGGTAGACTCCTATTGATTATCTCCAATCTTCATCTTTGAACTACTGTTGTCAATAACGCTTTTAATAACTGAGGAAAAACATTTCACTAACCATATCAACATATCAAACCACTTCCTGTTCTGTACGTGACTTTGACAAGCTTAAAGTGTCAAGTTCAGATCATTTCATATGTGAGTCAATTCGGAAACGCAACACTATTGATACCTTCGAGACACAAAGCAAACACCTGAGCTCTCGTTAGTTGAATTTGCGACGAGTTCTCCAAAGCTGTCATACATTTTTATGCGTTTGGGATCCGGGTACAAGCGCGCCATTTTCAAACATCGCATCGTTGCGATATCGTGAGCATCGAGAACCTAAGCCATCACAGTTTGTTTGCGTAACCTAGTTGATATGGGAAATGCAAACAGAAAAGTTTCAGGCAACGAACAGGTTTTCTCCATTTTTCCCGTTTCGCATCCTGCGGATTCGAGACGCAGTGCTTGTTTGTTATGTATTGTTGCATTTTGCTGATAAAATATTCCGTAGGCGACGAGGATGTTATTCAGAAGGGAAACTGCAGAGAACACACAAAGGTGCGTCTAAACACTTTTCGTTCAGATAAATTGATATTTTGCAGAATTTTACTCGAAATTTCAATACGGATGTGTGCTCGAAAATTCCCGTCGACATGTTCATGCAGAATTTTATCCGTTGCACAAGACACCTTTCACCAATCCGTGGTTTGAAGAGGTGCCAAGATAGTGTGTTATGGAATATATTTATTTATTGGCTTTGCCGATAAATTTCATGAAGTAATGTCTACTTCACAAATTTATATAAGTAACTTTATGGAGGAAATATATACTGTTCTTTAGTTGCCTATAATTTTGGATGATTTGTGAGTACTTTTTCTTGAAAACTTCGCGATCAAATAAAATTAAATCTCGGTTTTACTACAATTTTGGCTATGAAATCTAAACTTTTCAAAACACTCGCACTCTTCTCTATCCCAGCTTGAGAAGCGTTCTTGTTAAACATTCAAGTTTTCCGAAAAATCTATAAAAGTCCTTTTTATGCCCCGTTTCGTCGACCTGCTTCTCTTTCAATCAAAATGATTCGGAAATGTGTACCACAGCAACGCAAGCACCATTATAAACCAGAACCTAATGATTCTCATTCACCCGTACAAATGGTAACACCATCCCAAAAATTTTCATCTTTAACGCTCACGCTCGGCATGTTCCGCCATTCCCCCGTCGGTCTACACTATTTAATGGAAGAGGTAAAAAAAAAGTTCACTGATAGGTTTTAACTTGAAAATTTCGTACAAAAACCGCTCATGTATGAGTATAAGGGGATTTCAAGCGTAACCCGTTGGATCTGACGAAGGGATCCGGTTTCGAAATACATTTCAGGTTAAGCAAACAAAAAGGCAATTTTTGAACTCTGGCCTACGTAAAAGTGATTTTGTCGTCGACAAACGTTCCCAACAAAGTGGTTCGACCCGAGCAGGTTTTTGTCCTTGTTATGTTCTCGATAAAGGATACAAGCTTATAATCTACCGGATTAGACAGAGGAATGACTATCTTGGTGAGTTTATAAAACAGATACCCTTTCGTATTGGCGATGAGTTTGCTTGATGTGCGAGGAGAATGAGAAGTTATGGCAGATAGTGATTATCAACTTTGGATGATGAATAGCATTATTTGTTTGGAGATTATCCCGAGCATCGAAGATAAAATCGGTGAGTTTCATATTGATGGTGTGTACTTTAAACAAAAATAAAATCACGAATTCAGAAAAGGTTCTTTTATATTTTGAGTTTGTTTTACTAAATGAGTGTATCTACGAAATGCTATAAGACAAACTCCATAGGTTCAACAGACATTTGAAAATATGGTTTGCTACATATACGAGTATATGTACTATGAACTATTCTTTCTTGGAGCTAGTGCATTTGGCACTTTTATTCTTTTCCTCAGGGTGGGTGATGTCTAGTCAGGGAATGCAAATATTCCGCAAAATACAGTTAGCTGTCGAAGACTTTAGTGCCTTTCATTAGGACGCGTTACTACTCTTAAGTGTTCCAAGGTACTATTAGGGTGTCCGTCTAATCTGTCAAATAATTTGAGTGTTTTGTCACGTATATACTTACAAGTCTATTTTCTTTACTCTTAGTTGTTTGTGTATGTCCGTATTCCCAATGTACCATGGAATCTAGTATATTTTCCTCAATGCAAGATTCTGACATATTTGTAGTTGATGTTTGTTCGTTTTGTTTGTCCGGCAGAAGGCAGTACTACCGTATGTCAACATTGGTCGTATTAACTGTTTGTACAGTAGCGTTTTTTTCCTCATATTCAGATTGTTTGGTCTTGTCAGTGGTTTTAGTCTCTGCAGTATTGCGTTGATCGTTTGCCTTTTGTTTTTTATGAGGTCAGTCCACGAAAGTCTATTGCCAAATGTTAGTCCTAAATATTTAGCTGTACATTGCCATTCAACTGTCTGGTCATTGTTGTCTATGTCGTCTTGTTATAAAGATGGCTTGCGTTTTCTCGGCTTTTATTTGAATCTTCCATTTTAGAAACTATTCCATTAACACATTAATATAAGATTGCAAATTTGATGATATGGCATCTGCCTGCATTGATGTATGGAATATGCATGTGTTGTCTGCATACAAAGCTACTTTTGTATTGGACATTTTCAGGGTATCTGCTGTGTATTTGCTATACAGTATTGGAGAGAGTGGTGAGCCTTGCGGGAGTCCAGCTTTTATTGGCCGCATTCTTGATTTATTTTTGATGATTCTAACACAGAAAGTTCTGCCCTAGAGAACAGATGCAATAAGTTGCACGAGTGGTAGTTGTATTTGAAAGCATGTATTTTCAGAATCAGTCCTACAGGTCAGACTTTATCAAACGCCTTGGCCACGTCAAACAGGACCATGCTCGTTGATTTTCTTTGGTTAAATCCTGTACGTATGTGTTGTATCAGTCTAGCGAGATAATTGATTTCTCAACAACTACAAAAATATGCCAATCGAGAAGAAGGCACTTGGCGATTTTTTCTACAGAGGAAATGAGACAGAAAGGTTTCCAATTTTGGAGGAAATGCAGGTTTTTACCTGGCTTAGGGAATACTATTATATTCACTGACTTCCAGACCTCTGGGAAGCTCTTCATATAAAAGATTGCTTTAATTATGTTTTTCAAAGTCGTCAGTGTATTGTCAGGTAGGCGATTTAGCCAAATGTTACAAATTGTGTCTAGTCCAGGTGATTTTCGCTTACTGAGACCTCTTTTTAAGTGTTGTTCAATGTTGGTTGATCTGATTCGAGATTCTCCTGTAAGGGTAGATGATAGGATTTGGTATACAAGCTCAGTTATCTCCTCTTCTATCGTTATCCTCCAGGAGAGTTCTCGTAACTGCAGCCTCAGCACATTTGCAAAATCCTCGGTTTCTCCTGGGTAGTCGTCCTTTAGCCTGTTTGGTCCATGTATTGGTGTCTATTGCCTAAATATTTAGCTCTATTTATTTTATATTTTTCTAAGAATTTTATTTTTGAGCCAAATATGCCACTAGCTGTCATCTCCAAACTCCATGCTGTCCAAGAGATCACCTCACTTCTCGTTGCGAAACTACTCGATCCGACTGCTAATGATATACGTAAGCCGGTTTGTTTCCGTTCTTATAAAAGGATCACCAGTTTTCTATTCCTGCTTCTTATGATATCTTTTATATCTCTATTGAACTCGTAAGTATTTTGCCCCTTTGACGTAGTTTGAATCGAGTTATCCTCTTTCGCTTGCTTTATTTTGGCTGCTAGAGATTCTATTGCTCTGTTTATATTGCTGTCGATTTCTAGTGTTTCTTTAGATTGTTCATTCACCACGGAAAGCCTTCCAGTTCGATTTCTTCTTCGTTCGGAGAGGCTCGTCGCGGTATGGAGATAAAGAGTACTGGCTTGTGGTCGAATGAAAGTTCACCACAAGCAAAAGTCCTTTGTCTAGGACATGACTATGAACTCTGCCAAAGTGTGTAGATTCATCAGGGAGATTTAGGCTTGTACATTTTTCCATGATGAATCTTTGGAGCTCGATTCCAGCTAGATTGCTTCTCACGTCTCCCTGTTGGCACTGGTGTGCATTTCGGTCTCCTGTAAGGAACACAGGACCTTCTTCTTCAAATAACTCTCAGAGATCCAGGTCAAAGTGGGCTTTTCTATGAAGGATGTACGCGGATATAGATACGAAATCGAAGAATCGGTCTGCTCCTTGATTACAGTTGCTTCTATACCATTTGCAAGTCAAATTCATCATTTTGCAAGTCAATTTAACACTTTCGCAATTCAATTTAACACTTTTTTAAAACAATTTAACACTTTTGCAATTCAATTTAACACTTTTGCAATTGAATTTAACACTTTTTTAAAACAATTTAACATTTTTGCAATTCAATTTAACATTTTTGCAAATCAGTTTAACGCTTTAGGAATGGTGATATTACTTAGCTTCGAGTGAGCGAAATGAATAGAAGAAACGACGAATGTGAGTGATTGTTTAATTAAAATCGGAAAAGTATTATAGTATTACAAAAATAAGTAAACATTCTATTTTACCAATTTGTAAATTACGTATGATATTACTATTGCTATTATAGCAATTTAATCTTAACATTGATAATAAAAATATTTGTTACTGTTTGTCCTAATCAAAAATATTTTCAATTGCTAAAAAAAATAAGGACAAATTTTCAAATAATTTCATTCTGACTTCATTTGAATGAAATGATACGCAAGTAATAATAAAAATCGAAAAAATCGAACAATAATTACCGAAGTCAAAATGAAGTAATGAAGTCAGAATGAAATTATTTGATAATTTGTACATAATTTTTTTTAGCAATTGAAAATATTTTTGATTAGGACAAACAGTGACAAATATTTTTATTATCAATGTTAAGATTAAATTGCTATAATAGCAATAGTAATATCATACGTAATTTACAAATTGGTAAAATAGAATGTTTACTTATTTTTGTAATACTACTTTTCCGATTTTAATTAAACAATCACTCACATTCGTCGTTTCTTCTATTCATTTCGCACACTCGAAGCTAAGTAATATCACCATTCCTAAAGCGTTAAACTGATTTGCAAAAAAGTTAAATTGAATTGCGAAAATGTGAAATTGAATTGCAAAAATGTTAAATTGAATTGCAAAAATGTTAAATTGTTTTAAAAAAGTGTTAAATTCAATTGCAAAAATGTTAAATTGAATTGCAAAAATGTTAAATTGTTTTAAAAAAGTGTTAAATTCAATTGCGAAAGTGTTAAATTGAATTGCAAAAGTGTTAAATTGACTTGTAAAATGATGAATTTGACTTGCAAATGGTATATTTTATATGGGGTAAGAGTTTGGATCTGATTGTAGTTTATGACCCTTCTTAATATGATTGCAGTGCCTTCACCTCTACCTGTCAATCTATTGTTACGATATTGATTATAGTTAGAGATGTGGAGACGACCAGCTGGTTTAAGAAATGTTTCTTGGATGAGAATGATGTCAACTCTATAATATAGGGCTTGCATCAGCTCTACGGTTTTATTGCTGATGGCATTGGCATTTCAGGTGAGAATAGACATATGATTGGGAATGAACATTAATAGTTTTTATTAGTTTTAAGGCTCGGAAATGCTGTGAGCATCACGCTCTGGAAATGCTCTTCCATACTACAAAGCATCTGAGCCACGATAGATGGCAGTGGAATATTGGGCTTGAACTGTACCGCTCCGGATTGCGCATTATTTGTGGGTGTTTAGGGCTGGGCTATGACTTGTGATGCCTGGGTGCTCTGTGGTGGGGTTCGAGTGTTTGCTCTCGTCACCTGTGCAAACGTTTTCTTTACATTCTTAGGATTCCTCGGACACTTTCCGTAGTAGGACGGGTGAACTGCACCAAATTCTACACATTTGGCACTTTCTTCACGCAGTTTAGAGCAATGCGAGTAGTGGTGGTCCTCTTCGCACCTGACAAATTTTACTTGGGCATGGCAATTGCTGGCGGCACGACCAAAATGCTGGAAATTATGGCACTGCGACTGTCTATCACGAGGGATATGTTTTAATCAATGCATATACCTCGCCACGCAGTATAATCAGGCTTTGTTTCTGGACATGATTTCTTGCTCGCTTGGATTTTGTAAAGATGAATTTCTACAGATAAGGGCCACAGGAAAAAAAATTGACTTCGGTCTACTTTCAAATTCTTTTTTCTGTTAGGGTCAACAGTTATTTTACTGTTCTTTCTTAACTAAAGCAATGTTATTTCTTACATTGATTATAAATTAAATTTAATAATTATAAATTTAAAAAATTTAAAAAGCTACATTTATCCTTGCACTAAGAATACAGACGAACAATATTAGCACATTTTGGCGAAAAACATTCTTATCGTTTTTCGGCCCTGGCATAGTAATTGGTACAGCAGAATCGTTTAAAATCCAAAGCGATAGGAATTCGCTTAAACGAAAATTCGGTTTCATTTTAAAGAAATATGGTCTTATTTATTATTTTATGCAATACATCAGTGTATTACAATAAAAGCTTGCCTTACGAAAATGATTCAAGCAGACTGTGTCGGTTTCAAACAAGCACGAAATACATATTTTAAAAGCAATGTTATAGCAACGTGCAGTATCCAAATATTTTCACGATTTATCATACTTTAATTGAAAGTAATTTAATGTCTACTAAATATTGTGGTATCAATTCAATGCGGTGGTCGCCCATTTCGGTCCAAACCACTTTCCTACACATTCCACGACAACTATTACTGATAAGCGAACAGGCACAAGAGCCCTCATCGAGCGCCCTTATCAGCATGAAACGCTGTTCTGTGGTGTCGGCTTCTATGTCGGCTATTCCATAGGTAAATCACAGGTAATGGTCTTTCGGGGCCCGCTACACCCGGCTATCTCGCGAGTTATGTTTTTTAATTGGCCGCTGGCACGATATCCGGAACGAAATAGATGTAACCATTGCCGGACCACGACACAAGCGCCAGTTCTCAGTCATTAGTTTTTCTTTCAAGTTTTCCCGGTCACGGCATGGGTTCTAGGCGAAGATTAGCTTTAACGCGTCAACAGTATTCTCGGCGGTGGGAGTATAGCGCCGGGATAGCTTTGTAGACGTTATACTTTGGTGTTATCTCTGAAGTTTTTGATAGTGAAACTACAAAATAGATACTCTGCTGTGGGTTGGATATTCTCGTAGTTTGCTATGATGGCGTGAGTCATTGCATTTTAATAGCTTGGGAGAGTAGCTGGGAATAAAAAAGTCGTTAGTCGTAAGGATAAGTTACTGTTCCATAAAAACATCATGAATTGCTCGGGGATGACTAAATTTAAGTTGAAGAGCGTGAATAGTTTTTCTTTAAGCAGCATGATAATACCGTATTCATAATTTTCTAAGTAGTGTTTAGAAACTTAAATTGAAAAAATTGTTTTTGACTGCGTCAGTTTAGGATTATCGATATTTTTTTGCAAGATGTATTTATCTACTTTGCAACACATAATAACCGCACATTTTGCAAAATCTATACAGTGCTACTAAAATAGAACCCGAGTGCAATTTCGTGATTGAAAATCAACTTATTAGAAGCTGGAAAAAAATTCTGGCAAAGTAATTTCACAGTAGGTGATAAGCGCTCTTATAATATCACAAAAACTATTGGCCACAACATCAGAATGTAACAATTTGGATTACGTATGTGCCGTACGCCACCTCTAAATGGTGGCATCGTTTTATATTGAGGAACATGTTATGGAAAAGCCAATCTTTTGAAAATTGAAATATCTTCTTGAAATAATTGAATACACACATGGTAATCTTCTTTGCTAAGTTGTTCTAGCATTCTAATGCATACATAATAATATTTTTGTGAGAAAAATAATATTTTCGATTTACGTCCATGTTGATTTCTTACAATTTTAATTGGAAAATTGTAAAATTTTTGGGAAAAAAATTGTAATACATATTTATAATCAAATAAACTAAATAAATGCAAATTAATCTATGATTAAATTAGATTAAGATTCGATGTTGCCTCCTCCAAAGCAGACTCCAGAAAAGGTACACTTAGGCACATATGAGCTCATTGTTAGATTGCAATGCTTAGCGCACCACACTTATTAAGTGGTGAGCTACGTAATTAAATCAAACATACATTTTTGTTTGCATATATTTATTTCGATTATTTATGAATTCAAAATGTTTAATTTTTAATTTTCTCTGTTATTGCTGCTAAAGTGAAATTGTAACTTAGCTGTACGTTGGGATATCCTCTATATCTCTATACCCTCTATTATTATTTTTATAATTCCTGTCGGCCATTTCGATATGTTTATAGCTATTATCTAATAATTACTATTTATAAGTTAATAAGTTATTATAAGTCAATTCTACAGTTTGCGAAATATTTATAAAAACACTTGCGTTATCTTCATTTCTATGGAAAAAACTAGCCATGCAATGTTATGAACATCCTGGTTTACTGCGTTACAGCGTGCTTTAACTATCTGACAGATAAATACGTGTTGATATTCATTGTTTCCATTGAAAAATAGAATAACCTTTTTAAGTACTGTTATTTAATACTAAATAAATATAAAGAAATGTCGATAATTATTTGTTTCTAGTCGATCGATTTGTTATTAGGTGATCAGAAAAGCAATAGCGCGTGAGTACTTCTTTTTAAATGCATGATACAAATTTTATTGCAATTTGAAATATTTTTTGTTGACATATTTTAGAACGCTGCGTGGAAAATTATTAAGTGAAGAACAAAAGGGTAAAATTAAAGCTTATTTCGAGCAAAGCATTTTTAAACGTGGAATTGCTAAACGTTTAAAAAGATCTAGCTGTTATAATTTCATAGAAATGGGGAAAGACTACGGTAAAAATAAACAACCAGGAACCCCACCTAAGGTGTCTTAAAAACACAAAAGAAAGATCAGAATTAGAGGACAAATGAACTTAGAAGGAGGTGTACATAGAGTCCAACAAATAAAGAGGTGGAATTTGGTCTTTACAGATGACAAAAAATTTGGAAAACCTCCGCTTACGAAAGGACATAAATTGGCTAGACTGTGATTTGCCAAAAAATACCGGTTTTGGGACGAAGAATGGAACAAAGTAGTATATACTGATGAAAAAAATTTAACATAGATGACCCTGACGATTCACATAGATATTGGTGGGATAAAGGTTCACCGAAAGAAAAGCGCCAACGTCGAAATTTCAGTGAAGGGTCACTAATGATTTCGGCAGGGATATCGTATGGGGATACCAAACCTATTTGCTTTATTTCGACAAAAATGTACTTGAAATACTATATTAATTTATAAGATAAGGTGCCTATTTATTCCGGAGAAAAGATTGCTGGCGCAGAGTTCATTTTTCAGGAAAATAATGCGGCAATCCATCGCTTGAGAAAAACTGAAGATTTTCTGAGGTCCCGTGGCACCCCTATTGTCGACTGGCCCATACTTAATCCGAATCATAATTCAATTGAGAATCTGTGGTCTATCTTATCAGCTAAAGCTTTTCACCATGAGCGCCAATACGCAAGCGTAAAGGAGCTAATGGATTCAATCAGCAAAGAGTGGAAGATCATCGACCCTGCAATCATCTGCATCTTAATAAATTCAATACCAAGGCGTTTAGAAGAAGTTATATACAATAACGGCGGTCATATTTCTTAGTAAGCTTACGTAATAAATAATCACTAAATGAACCATAAAAGTATTAAGTGCCTTTATTATTATTTTGTTCTTTCTTTCAGTTTTTTTGATTATAAAATTTATAAGAAAGGTTTTAAGGTTTTCAATACACTTTTATTAAAAGCGAACTAGAGTCGAGTTCAACAGAAGTAATTTCGAAACACAGGCAGCACTGTCGCAGTGGTACCATATTGAACATTTATTACGTGATGTAATAAAATTTTGATTGAAACTTTAAAAATGACGCAAAATTTATTATTAACTACTTAAAGCTTTCGTGCCCTTACAATTATTTCGCGGAGTGAATTATTGAAATTTGAACTATTTCTGTGAATATTTTCAGCTCTGTTTCGAAAACAGAGACAGCAATTAACAAAGCCAAAAACTGCATGCAGTACATAAGCTTCAAAAAATTTAACGCTCGAAGTAATGATCTTTTGATCAGCTCTAAAATTTGCATTTACAACGAAGCTCTTACTTAACCTAATATGGAACTTCTTTTTGGGGCAAGCCAATGAATTTGATCATGGCAGAGTTATCTTAAATATCCTAGTTATTCAAAAGCATCATTCACACAAACCTGGAAAGCAAAAATTATGATAAGAAAAAGTATGTGACAAAATGAAATTTCAGAGTTTTTACTGATTTCCGAAGAAAATTATGCAAGGATATTTTTCCGAAATTTGATTTCCCATAATTTCTAATCAAAAAAATATTGAAGTTGACTAAAAATACACACATGGGGTGGACAGCTTTGTAGCTACGGCAGACATGTGACAAAAAAATACTTCAAATCATCGACCGCACTGAAATTTTTTTTGCTTTTTGGCAAAAAAATTCAAATTATTAAGGAATTTCAACCAATATTCACCAGGTCGATTTGGAATTTTCGGAATTTCGAAATGCACAAGAATGGGAACCTTTCACCGAATTACCTCTATTTTCAGCACTCGAAACTTCTGCTCACGAGAACTGACGAACGGATAATCCGATCATTATGAAATTTACAGACCATATTGGTATTAACTAGAGCCAAGTTTAACAGAAGTGATTTTGAAATGCATACAACACTGTAGCAGTGGTGCCCTCTTGAAAGCTGCTTTTAGAAACTGCTTTTTAGCCTATAGCTTCTGATTCAGACTAAATATTTTTACATTACTTGAAATTACTTGAAAATTTGGTGGAAATATTTGGTGGAAATTTAGTTCAAAAATTAGAATAGAGATGGTAGACTTATTGCTGCTTTGTTGGAAAAGTGTTGGCAGCATTGAACATGTTCATCATTTACGTTATGGTCGAGAAATGGTTTTTGTTGCTTTGGATGAGAAATTATTGATATGTTACTACAAAAAAGTGGATAATGTCTTTCCACAGTTTTTGGTCACTCAAAGGCAATTTCTTCGGAAATCAGTTTTCTAGCGGTTCTGATGCGCTAAGGTTTTTTATTTTTTCCTGTCGTTTCGTTTTTTGTTTTGAAAGTGTCTTCGAAACGTTTCAAACCATGCTGCAAAGCATAACGTGAACACTAAACTTTGCGAGCTATTTGTACTCGCAGGCTCTACTCTATAGTGAGTTTTTCAATTTCAGGCATAATCAACAGAGAATATACTAAACTTCAAGAATAAATACTTTTAAAGGAACACTGAAATATTTATGGTCACCAAGAACAATAACAACGTACTGATAATCAAAAAAAAACAACACAAAAACTTATGTTTAACCTAATTTATCAGCTTCATTATGTCTTAGAAATGTTATTTTGTTTTTATTGTCGAGAAAATTAATACATAATACACGAAAATCTACAAAATCGAATAAACTCCGAGAACTACTCCTGCAGATTGAGTTGAACAAGTAGGATGCCTAATACTTTTGCAACAGATTACTGTCGCAGTACAATTTTGAGTTTCTTCATCGTGAACTACTTCAATCTACAAAAGCTAAATTTAAGCAAGCGATAAGACATACTTTTGTCAATAAAAATATTTAGTTGTCATAGCTTTGTGAGAGCTTATTTTAGGATTATAGGCTTTTTCATAAATGATGTTGGATCTCTGAAAAAATAAAACACAATATGCTAAGCAATTTGAAATGCAATAAATGTCCGAAATTCATAAGAGACATTTCACTTTAAAAAGGCTTTGAGTGCATCAAAGAAAAATCGCTTGAAGAAACTATTGGATGCAAATTGGATATAAATGAAGAAAAATCAAACAGTTCGTCTCCAAATTTTCACTCTAAATTGAAGCGGTAACATAACCCAATTCTCAAAGCATCTGTTGCACTGAATACAAAATAGTCAATTTGCTTTTCGCACCATAATAGGATTTCGTACACAGCATCCAACAACCTCCTGTCGTTCTACTCGTACGTAGGCCAGCCCAACAAATAAGTCGATTTACACAAAAATTACCATATAGGCGAGAGCTGATAACAAAGATAGACACTTTTGTAACAAATTCGTCGCTATCACAAAGCAAGCTTTCTTTTTCTTTACAACTAAGCTCTCGTTTCTATCGCTTCATAACAAGAAACATTTCCAGAACAGTGTCTGTCGGCTATGCGTTGGCGTTACCGGTGTCTATCATATATTTTTCAAAAATTCCTCACTATCAATTCGTCGCTACCGTCTCTTTTTGCCCGGTCTCATCGCGAAAACTTCTTTCGACAAACGATACAAAGGATTTATGAATGCCAACCACATTTCCTTTGTAATGCGACAGTATCTGTGCCGCGGGTGGAGAATCGCAGGGAAAAAGTGGAATTTGAATTTAAATCCGACGAGAAAAAGTTTGGTATGTGTCCTAGCGGCAATGAACGTACTACATTCGTACATCGTACAGATCCAACAGTCGACGATAAGTTCTTGTGCTTATATGCTGAAAAACGGTGCAAAGTAGGAAAAATATCGCTTCTAGCAAAAGCCACATGTTTATATGTATATCTGCGGGGTGTATTCAAAGGGAATGATTACAAGGGAAATGCAGAATCATACAAAAGCTGTTTTCTTGCAGCTCCGAGCGTTGCAATTCAAGGGGACCGTAGTGTGAAGAGTTCTGTTTCAGTGTCTAATGACAGCAAAACCGGTGTTACTTAAAAAAGAAATAACATGGTTATAATTTGATGCATGTAATCCATGCAATTCCATGCAATCTAAGTCAATAATTTTAACTTCACGTATCTCAAATTTTATGAGTCTAAATTTTTCATCGTTTAGTTGCAAATTAAGAAACAAAATTTCTGGCTCATGCGTTTAAAGCATAAGAAGTGTGTCTATCTCAGGCATTTATCACGTCCAAGTCATTTTTTACTTTGGCCTCGAACCAAATAAGAGCCGAATGGCTGGTTCCGTTTAGATAGACTAAATTTTTCGTAGTCTATCTTCCGTTGCCTGTTTCCCTCCTATTACTCTATTCAAAACGACACAAATGCAAATATGTTGGTCAACAGGACCTTCAGCTGAAAAAGGGCAAAAACGAGGTAGGACTAGATGGGAAATTTATGGAAACGCTTTAAAATGCCACCCACAAAAACGGCCGGCTTTGGCATCCCAAGGGATTGTCGATACTGTTTCTAGCTCGACCGTAGAATACCACAATACCACCCTAGGCTAGAATGCTTCATCTTTTAGCGACCACAACGATATGAAAATTGAATAAATTTGCAACTCCCTCACGATATCACATCCCAGGCTATGGACGACATTTCGCTATTTCGAGATGGTACACATATACGAGATATCCCGCATAACCTTTCGTCCTTGGCAAGAGTCGGTGGCTGAGTTGCGGTTGGTGACGGAAGAGCAGGGACTGCCTCCGAACAACTATCACTTTTCCATTTCCATGTCTTATCCGACAGAGTTTTGATGAATGGGTTCTGGGTACTATTCACTTGGTAAGTATACTGCAAACACTACAGGATACATTGCAACAAGCATTCAGAGCCTTCTCTTGACCCCGACCGATAACCGAATTCAGACAATGTTCTTTGGAGGAGTATTCGACGAGTTCTATTTTGATTCTTGCAGCTGGCTGGCATGCAATACAACACATCGCCTCCTGCCACCAGCTTCAGAGACACGCTTTTGCATACATGTGTTACATACATTCGTTTCTTATGCCCTTCTGTAGATTTCGGGACTTCATAAGTTTCATGCCGGAATGTAGTCCTAACTGTAGCAGTAAAACGACACACATATCTCGTTTGTGCAGCATCAGAACTTTAGATTGTTTGGCAAGGGCATGTAAAATTGTGTAAATGGAATTTAAACTGTGAACATCGTTTCAAAATTAGGACAAGCAGGTGAAAAGGAGCCCCAGTGTTGGAGATAATCTTCTATTTACTCATTTTCGGTTTGCATTTGGGGGATCGGAATCGATTCGTTTGAAGGTTAGGACGACCTGTGTGAGCTTTTGCTATAAGCCTGATTCTTGGCTAAGGCATAAAATAGACCCAAGATAGTTGAAGGTTATCCGAGATTATGCTTTTGAAAGTCAAAAGTGATAGGGAGTTAATGCATATTGATCGATATGAAATCTTAAAATAAATGTTTTCCTTTAAAGAGGATGACTAAATATTGATTGGATTTGCAGTTAAAAGAAATAAAATTGCTTTTAAAAAATTTTTGCTCTTCAGAAGTAATAAAAAGAGACGAGTTTTAATATGAATCAATAATAACTCACCTATATAAATATTCAACAATAAATTTATCATTGAAGCTCGGAAACGTGTTAATAGCATTAACAGCTAGTGTTCAAAATTTCTACTCTTCTTCTGCAAAATTTCTAATTTCCGGACCATTTGAAAATTTATTTTGAAAGCATCCAGTCAGCTCGCAACTTTTGTGATAGTACAAAATCCTAAGAGTATACCATGAAATTGATTCAAAATCACCCTGACTTTGAAAGTATTAGATAAGTAAGCTATCATTACGAAGAGATTTTTCAAATAAACTTGATTTTACAGCAAAATATCAATTGAACTTTTGCGGGTGCTAAAATAAATTTAGACATTATTCAAGATACGTGACGTCTTTATCAAATTATTGAAGATCAATATATGTGAAATTATTTTGAATGCTTTGAAAGATAGTTGTAAAAGTTCAAATATATTCGTTGCATGAGAAATTGAGGCTTAGGTTGCTGCAAAAGTAACCAAGATTCTTTCTAGGCAGACAATTTTCGATTTTCTTTTTAAATTTGGCTTTTTCGTTAAACGGTTTAAAAATTAAGTAATTAAGCGTATTTCGAACTTATGCCTGGTACTATACTCTTCGCGAAACGAATTCAACGGTTGAATCCCATACAAAAATAGCTTTTCAATTCGTCAGTAAAGCTCTTTTGTATGGTATTTGACCGTTGAATTCGTTTCGCGAAGAGGTATTAAGGGGGAAAATACAAGTAACTGCTTACATTAGAATCCCAGCGTGCCAAATTCGGAATTGGTTACGCCTATTCCGAGAGTGAGCGAAAGAGATAGAAATGTAAAAAGCTCTTGAAATGAATACAACTTTTGACTGGAGTATTACTGTTCATTATTTTATGAGAACATTTGAATATTTTTTAAGAATCTCTTCTGAAGTTTGGAAGAAAAAAATTTAAAATCAATCGGAATTCGTTGCAAAAATTTCACTGAGTTCGAACAAATTCCTAACAAAGTGCGAACGAATCTGTGATAGGGAAATTGTTAAGAGTTTGTTACGAAATACATTGGAATTTGTAACTAATTCCGAACTTAATGCCGTTAATGTTTCATCTAGTAAAGTAAGTATTAAAACAGTACTTTAGTCTTACAACTGTTTTTCATGCATAAGTGCAAGTGCCTACAAAGTTTTTTGAAGTTGTGTTGCTTGAGGTGTTAACAGTGTCTATTTTAAAGGTTCGTAATGCTATTCAAATTTGTTATTCTCTCGTAACTTCTCCTTTTTGTATGCAGAAGCTGCTGTGCAAAAATTTCCTTCAAGAAGACGGGATGAGATCGAAGGTTTTTCTTAAAAAAGGTTTTTTATAGCAGCAAAGACAAGCTTAGCAAACGGGTGAAAAAAATTGTTATTTAAAATTTAAAATACGAAATAAAACAACAAATAAAAAAAATCCTATTGGAATTAAAATTTATAAGTATTTTATTCAATAAATGTTATTAAAATTTATCCAAAAAGTATTGGAAGCATTCTCAAAGAACTATTTGAAACCTGCACAAAAATCTTCAAAAAATTCACAAAAAATTCGTAAAGAATTTGAAATGAATTCGTAAGCAATTCGTAAGGAATTCGCGAAGAATTCGTAAAGAATTCGCAAAGAATTCACAAAAAATTCACAAGGAATTCCGAAAGAATTCGCAATTAATCTTGAAAAAAAATGAATCATTGTACGAAAGCTTTTCAAGAGCTAAAGAGGGGAAAGTTTGGGCACTTTCGGCGATTTTGTAACGTTTTCCATATACAGGTATTAAAGAATTCGTAACGAATAAGTATGAGAATCCGAAACTTTTTTCTGAATTCGCTTCAATTTTCTGAAAGAATTCTCAACGAAATGCTGAATTTGGCACACTGGGTTATGGTTATAGGCAGCGCGGCGTTCACCAGCCGGTCAAGCATACTTGCCGCGTGTCCTTCACGACTTTCCCTTCGGCGATTTTGGCGGTTGTCTAATTGTGTATTCCTACTATATTCTTATAAATCTGAAAATCTAAGGAAATATAGATACAGATGTGCATTTACACTTGTATATTTTTATAATATACAAAGAGGCCTGTATTTACGAGCCTTGCAGTAAAATTCGTTAGATTGCCGGCTTGAAAAAAGTTGAAATATCAGCTTACATAGCCAATGGGATGTTAAACAAAAGGCCATACATTCCTCTTGCACCTAACGAATGATTTAAGTATAGAAATAAGCCCCAGCTTATTTAGTTATGCCAAGAGAGGCGCAACGACAGGATCGAACGATAAAACTGTCGAAGTCTTTTCAGATCAAAAGAAGCCCGAAATGCTCGCCGTGATCTTCTAGTGCACGAAAATGATATGCACGAGGAGGCTGTAGGGCTGTTGTATGGACGTAGAATTGCTGACTTACACTGAAAAACATCCACATAGCGCCCAGAGCCATGTAACATAGCGCATTATTTATGGCCCCATACGCCATGTACATAGTACTCTGAGCCATGCAATATGGCTCCCAGCGCCATAATGTCAGAATCTACATAGCGCGTCGTCCCATGTTACATGGCGCAGCATTTATGGTGCCACACGCTATGTACATAGTACCCTGAGCCATGCAGTATAGCTCCCAGCGCCATAATTACATGGCGCAGAAATTATGGCCCCACACGCCATATTACATAGTGCCATGAGCCATGTAATATGGCTCATGGCACTACAATTATAACTCGCAGCCATGCTGTGTGAGGAGATGTATAAATATCAGCAAGCTTCTTGAATATATTGATCTTCTTGAATAGGAGAGGATATGATCTTTGATGTTATTGATCTCTCGGGAATTTCTTTGGTAGAATTCCTTCCCCTAACATCAAGTGCTCTACCTCCAGATGCTCCGAACTGAGAAGGTTCGTGGCCTTTTATTGGATGCAAACTGAATCAATTTCAGATGCACTGAACAAACACATAGCGCCAGACACCATAATTTATAGACTTCTGGCGCCATGTACATAGTCGATTTCGGTCAATTTGTGATAAAATATCACGCCATAGTACATAGGAGCAGACGCTATGCTTATAGCCCTCCACGCCATGTACTATAGTCCTCCACGCCATAACGTATAGTCCTCCACGCCATAACGTATAGTCCTCCACGCCATGCAGTATAGTTCTCCACGCCATGTGCTATAGTCCTCCACGCCATGTAATATAGTCCGCCACGCCATGTACATGGCGTGGAGGCCTATGTACTTTTCGCCATGTATTATGGCGTGTGGGGCTATATTTTATCACAATCCCTAAATCAACTATGTACATGGCGCCAGAAGTCTATAAATTATGGCGTCTGGCGCCATGTGTTTTCTCAGTGTAGGAATAAATTATAATAAAAACTAATAATCAATGATCTTTATCTACCGCAAACTTTAAACGCGTTTTTCTCAAAGTGGTACTTTTTCAACTTCCGTACAAAATATCTAAAAAAATATTGAAAATGTATACCACATCTGCGAAAGAGTATTATCTACTCGTTGAATTTACATGTTATTGTAATTTCGGAAAAATAATTTGTTTATTAATGTTTAAAACGTGATTTTTTCTTTGAAAAATAATCGATTTTTTTGTTTAATTTAAAATAAATGTAAAAATTTAATTTTTTTTATAAATTCTATTGGTTCACCCATGAACTATACATCTCATTAGCATATGTTTTTTCTCTGAATGTTGTAGATTCCCCGGAAAAGGCGTAAAGTTGTACGAGGCAGCTTTTGATGTGTTTTTTTCATTCGCTCGTTTCGCCGCCATTTTGTGTTGAAAAATTATTTAAAAAAAATGTTTTCATTTACTTTGAGACATGTTCTTCAAGGATTTAATACTAAAAATTTTTTGACTAAGATTTATATTTTTTTTAAATCAATCTGAAGTTAGCAATTTTTTTCAATATTACATGTATTTTCCCCCTTAATATTTCTTTCGTCGTCGTCGTAGCACTACAGCCCCTCTCGGGCCTTGGCTTCTCGTAGGTGACGCCTCCAGTTGTCTCGGCCCAATGACCGCGTCCTCCAATTTCGAAATCCGAGCAGCTTTGCGCAGTCTTCGTCGACAGAGTCAGACCAGCGTTTTCTGGGTTTTCCCACTGGTCTTCGACCCTCGGCCCTTCCGTCGAATACCTTCTTAGGTACTCGATGCTCGTCCATTCGTTGCACGTGACCAGCCCATTGCAGCTTCCGCAGTTTCACCATTGTAGCAACCTCCGGCTCGTCAAAAACCTCGTACAACTCGTGGTTGTATCTTATCCGCCATTGGCCGCACTCTTGCTTAGCTCCAATTATACGCCTGAGGACCTTTCTTTCGAAGGCGTTCAACATATTTGCGGATGCTTGGGTAAGGGTCCAAGTTTCACATCCGTAGCACAACACAGGTCTGATGATTGATTTGTAGACTTGGAGCTTCGTCTTCCTGTGTATGCAGCTGGTCTTCAGTAGGGCCAGAACGGAGTAGAAAGTTTTACTAGCGAGCTGTATTCTCCGTTTAATTTCGTCAGTTTCACTGCCTTTCGTTGTCAATTTCGAGCCTAAGTATATAAATTCGTCCACATTTTCTAAATTATATTCGTCAAGTATTATATTTTGTCTAATGGAGGTCCTCTTTCTTGTTTGCGTCATGATTTTTGTTTTCGTCTGATTGATCTTCAGGCCTACTTCCTTGGCTTCCTGGTCAAGTTTCAACAGGAGCTCTTTGGCAGATGTGAAGGAACGGGACAAGATGTTAATGGCATCCGCGTAGGCCACTAACTGGTTCGACTTATACAGAAGCGTACCCCCTGTGTCGACAGGAATCTTAATAAAATATTTCTTTACTTTTTGTATATTATATCTATGTTGTTTTTAAAATAAAAATATAATAAAATAAAAATAAAATAAAAAGGAAAGCAAATAAAAAGGAAAGTAAACTAATCACACGTCAGATCTTTTCGAGTCTAAGGGTTGAACTACTGGTTTCATTCACAATTTTATAATCAGAGCCTACGAGTGATAAGTCCCACGAGTTACTTTATTCTTTATTTAACTCAAGTACCTATCTAGAGCTAAATTAACTCTAAACTCGAAATAGGAAGTCCATACATTACAAGTTAATGCTGCACCCACTAGACTATACGATACACCACTTACATTAGTATAAAACATTTAAATCTATTTATTGCATTGAATATTCTGAAACTTTAAAATTATAAGATATCAACTTTACGAGGGCGACAAAGACTTTTAATTTATAACACTAAAATAAAGGCCTTTGAAATTTGAATTCAAAACGTTTACAATTAAACAATTTATTCGATGGTACGTAAACAATTTATTCGATGGTATTTTTTGTTCAAGTTAAAAATGCAGTGCACAGTAACTATTTAGCCAACCGTTATTATTTCTTTTAAAATAAAAGTCAGCAAGTATATTTTCAAATATTTTTTTATGAACTTGAAAGATTACATGAAATGTTAAGAAAAACGGCGAAAAGAACATGCCGAAATAGCGCGCTGTTTCAAAAAAACCTCTCTGATCTCACAGAATTGGTTTGTCTTTCGTCAGCAACTTTAAACAAACCAATACGCTCTCGAAACTTCAAATACCGTTTATTTATTGCAACAATAATTTAAGGAACATCAGATATTATTAATTTTATGGAACATTTTGTATCTTACCACAGATTGGGAGATACCTTATACTCTTTAAATAAACTTTCTTTAATTTGTATTAAGGACCAAGGCAAACAACAAAAACAATGAAACTACAATCCGATTTGGTTTAGTTTGTTTACTACAACCTGACCTTGTCTGTGAATAATGAAAGGATTAATGTTAGATATCAGTCTTGCGTCAGCATGATTCACTATATTTTAAGCAGGGTATTTGAAAGAATTTCTATGCAACTGATCCCACAATGGGCGCAAGATAAAATTTGCTTTTAAATATTGTTTTGTATTAAATATTGTAATGTAACTGTTCGTCACCATCAACATTTTAAACAAAAGAGACCAAACGAATCATTCACTCATACATTCACGGTTACCAAAACATAAATTATTAGTGAATATCAATTCAAAAGAAACCTTCACTAATATACGCTTATCAGTTTCTTAAATATATGTCCAAAATCAAATCCTCAAAAATTCTCATCGAAACAGCTCTAGAACTATTCTTACTTTTTGAAGCTCATCAACTGCTACTGTCAACAACCACATATTTTCATTCGCAGCTGCCTGCGCTAATAACATGTTCGCCTAAGTAGCATCGTTAACCAACTTGGCATATGGCAATTTGTACTAGGTGTCACCTAGCAATTATCAAATCCGTAATTAGGCTTCCGATTTAAATTCAGATTCGAATCGATGAAGCGGTCCCCATTTTCGCAGACTTCCTTACTTCAAGCAAGTGAATTGATGCTGGTGTCACACAGAAATGATTCTAAGCAAGTTCTTCCGAATGGGGTAGATTCCGCGACACCTGGAAGTGGAAACGTGCTGTTGGCGTGAATTCAAGGAGCAGCTATGTTCTGATATAGACGAGTGATATTGCCAAGATTCCACATCATTAGCTGCTGATTTCGCGAATGTGTACTTCCACCTGCACTACGCTGGAAGAAGTGTTCAATCAGGTTTCAATGAGCTCATAGTTGGAAATCCACTTACACTGTCGACAAATTAATGAGAATTGATTTTTATCAATTTACAATCACCAGCCCTGGTGCAGAGCCGAAACAGTCTGACGGATAAAAGTGAGAGGCATTAACGGCCGCTAAAAGCGCAAAGACGCAATTACTTCGATATCGGGGCAGACAGACTTGTTCTAATTAATAATGCAAAAGTATCTCATTTGTTCAAGTGTAAAGCTACAGCCCGAAAATTGCAAAGTTGCAGGAACACCAATGATTTATCACCATCCATCACTCTGAGTCATGGATGAGAATGTTAATTAGTAATCGAAACTACGTCGAAGAGATATAATCAGTCGTTGATGTATGATGTTGAAATGTGTCATTGATTCGATTAAAACGAATAATGTAACAGTTACATTTTTATGTGGATGTGTTTTAAGAGCCTTTATGATGATTATACAAAATCATTTATTGTATGGATTCGAATTAAGTATATCATTTACCACGCAAAATGAAACGTTCATTAAATAGAAGGTTTTGATACTAATAAAACTAACAGCTACATATCTTTAAGTGGTGCTTCGATGTTGTTTTTTAGCTTCGTAAAATCTAATTAGAAGAAGAAGTCTCTTGCAAATACGTAAATTATGCTCTCCATCCACATCCTTTCTATTTCAGCAAACTGAATAATTATTATCTGGGACACGTTTCAAAGTTTGCTGTTTGAATTAATGTGCTACTCTTAAAACTATCTTATCCTATATTTGTCAGTTTATTCGTCCTTTAAAATGGAAAACGTTTAAAAATGCTGAGTTTGAACTCAACAAGTGCTGATCAAATGTCGTTCGCAGTGCTCATTAAAATGCAGCAAACGGAAACCTATTAAAAAGTCGTACCAGGCATCAATGTATCGACAGGATTGCAATCAAGCAATGACATCAGGTGAACAGCTCACGTGAAAGCATCAGGATTATACTGTTTCTTTTGCACACACTTCTTGGCGTTGTGCTGGTGAAACCTCAGTCAATATTTCAATCTTTGGATATATGTATGTACCTAAGTGTAAGACAGACACGGAAATATATTTCGCCTACACTGCAATACCTGTCACAATCTATGCGAGACACTATCTCCTTAACTGGCATTTGACGAGATAAATACAATTTATCACAACATGGCGGGCAAAAAAAGTTTAAGGAGTGGAGCTCACTTTTCTGAGTTGATTGTTTTGATAATCAAATCGGATTCGTTTTATGTTGATCTTGGGAAAATAATCTTAAGTTCCATTCCGTACTTTGATCTCGCAGGGTAAATAAATTTTCATACCAAATGATGTACAGGTCTGCTTTTAGATTAAATTTATTATTCGTATAGCTGTTTAACCAAGAATGAGCACCAAGCCGAGTCACTGGAACATCGTCACTATGACGGGAATGTATCACACACAGTCCAAGAATATTCATCCGGAACTTTCCTGACCAAGACGTTCGCGACAAAATCAAGATTCAGAACTTGCCAGCATCAGCATCAGATTAGATAAATGTCGGGAGCGAAGAATATCGTTAAACTTTTATGGAGAGGATATCGCTCCTAATAAAATTTGTTAGTGTAAAATGAAGTTTATAGCTACCATAACAGTTCTCGTTACGCTGAATAAACTGAAAATAAAATACAGCTCGGGACAAAGCGGTATGCACGTAGGTAGCTGTGAAATTTATTCATCGATCAGATGAATTGTTCTTATCTGGTTCCTATACACGATGACGTCATAAGTTATTATAAGTTCGGATCAAAATACTGACGTTAATTTGTTCATGGTTCATTTCAGAAAAGAATCAAGGAACAATTTCCGTGTTATGCTTAATTATTTAAAATCGTAGAAATTTTTCTAATTTGATTTTTTGGTTTGAATCGCTAATTTTCAGTTTCATGTGTACCACCAGATTTTTGACGAGCTCCTGCCGACCACTTGATTGAAATTTTATTACCGGAAGCTCAATACGGTTAGCTCAATACGATTACTTGAAGCGGACAACGAAAAAAAGTCGAGGCTCTGGGTTTCATTCGTATTATCCATAATGGTACTTCTAGAGAATATGAGAATATGAAAAAAAATCTGAAAACATCAAAAATAATGACTGGCATAGAAAATGAAAAAGAAACTGTTCTTTTTAATTTTGAAATTAGATTTGAAAATCAATTTTTTCCTGTCTTAAACCGGAAGTAAACACTTCAACTCGTTATTTGAATAATTTGGACCAAATTAGTTTTGTGTATTCTTATAGCAAAACAAAGCTTAAAGTGTATTTATTTTATGATAAAAGTCCTAGAATGGGATGGCCAGTAGTTTAGAAGGTAGGTGAATTTCAATACGTAATAGTCGTATGAAGCGTAGTACCGAGAACTTAAAACAAAGGTAATTTTTCCACCTTAGATATTTTTTTAACAAATTCCCCTCATTTTGGCTCGAAAAAATACTACACGGCTAATTAACATCAATGAAATAAATGACGAACACTTCCAATCAACTGAAGATATCGATCACCATTTAGATAAATGCAATAGTCTCCTGAACCTATCTGCACGGGAGGCTATTTCCTTAAAAATAATGCATACATTTTCTCAACTGAACGCAATACCAGCTTTCGTTCAAGCACTAATATTTGAGTGAAATATGTGATACTAATCGGAGATGGCAACGCACTAGATTCGATTACTTAAAGCAGTACTATGATCTAAATAAAAAGATCAAGTTTGAATTGAAAAAATTTCTCAACATAAGACGGTCCAATAAATTAGCTGAACTCGATTATAGCGGCAAACTTTCTGGAAACTAACAAAATGCCTAATAAATAGAAACACTAAAATACCTGTTATCAAAATTGACAGGAATGAGCTGTTCACCGATGAAGAAAAGGCCGGAACTTTCGCTAAACATTTCCAAAAACAGCACTCTATTACCGAAAATCTAAGCCTTTGTAATGACTTAAATATTCCTATTAGGGATTCCACTACTCCTCTTATCAGTCCTGGCGCAATAAAAAAAGTAGTAATCCTCCTGAAAAATCGTAAATCTCCTGGTGCTGATCACATCAAAAATATATTCTTGAAGCACCTGCACAATAAGGGATATATTTACCTTTCGAAAATATTTAATGCTTGTCTTAAATTCAGCTATTATCCAAACAATTGGAAGGTAGCTAAAATAGTCCGCATAGTAAAACCAGGCAAACCAAAGCACGACGTTAGCAGTTATTAGCTAATTAGCCTGCTGAGCTGTGTTGGCAAAACGTTTGAAGGTATAGCTAAGCAACGTCTCGAGCAACATATCTTGGCTAATAAAATTTATCCCGCCGAACAATTCGGGTTCAGGAAACAACATTCAACTGCCCATCAAGTGCACTGCATCAAAAATACTTTATTAAATGGCTTCTAGCAAAAAAAGTCTACTGGATTGATCACAATTGGCATTGAAAAGGCATTTGACACTGTGTCGCATAGAGTATTAATTTTCAAAATGATACATCTTCAATTCCCTAGCTATTTATGCAGTATCATAAGTAACTTCTTAAACGACCGCTATTTTTACGTTTCGATTGGCGATGCGAAATCTTCCCGATTTCTAATTACATCAGGTGTCTTCCAAGGTTCAGTACTCAGAACAATCTTGTAAAATATTTTCACTAGCGACATTCCTTCACCTGAGAGCTGCTAACTTTTGTTTGATTGCTGACGATACAGCCTTCGCGGCTACCTCTGTCGACCCCAGTGAAATTTCAAGTCTTCTCGAACGTAGTTTTTCGTCTCTCAACGAATATTTCAATAAATGGAAAATCCAGATAAATTCCTCAAAAACCCAGGCATTCTTTTTCACTAGAAGACGCAAATCTTGTTTCCCTCCTGCTACAAAATTTTAACCTCGATGTGCAAAGCATATGCTGGAATACTGAGAACATTAAATTTCTGGGTCAGTGATGTCACCGCCGAAAGATATTTCTGAAGTAGATATGGGGTAAAATATGTAGTAAATTAGGACCTTTTGTAGTAAAATTTCAGAATCAGTTTCCTATAAATTTAAAGCGTCATATGCTGGTAAAATCTGTTTTCTAGCCCAAAGATAACAAAACTATCAAAAGATAAAAAAAAATCTACGGTTTCAATAACAAATGAATTTTTCGGTTCTATAACAAATGTACATACATAAATTTCTTACTTTTCTTTATACGAACCTTCAAACAATTTAAACTTGCTGAAAAAATGTATCAAGTCATTTGAAGGTTCATATATTTTTTCATCGCTTAATAGTTCTCTGGCGAGCAAAACCGAGCGATGATTAGCCGTCGTAGTCAAATATGTGAGAAAACTGGGCGCCTGATAGAAAAAGTATTTTTGAACGACACTTCGTGCAGGTTATGCAAACAGACTAACGTTACAAAGTTAGCGTTGTCGCCTTGTGTTTGACATGGCCAAATTGCTGAACGATTGTGTATCACTGTCCGTGCCGCCCATAACGCCCGATAGCGTTCTGTGTGCCCAACGCTTAAATCTTCTTCAATATTACATTCTCGATCCAATATGTAGTAGATTTAATAATTTGAGTAGTGAAGTAGCAAAAAAGGCAGAGGCCAAAAAAATGTAGTAAGGTGACAACACTGGTCTGGGTATAGTACTCGACAGAACACTGAAATTTAAAGATAACGCTGCAGCTACTGTTCGTAAATGCGACAATCTGATGAAATTATACTTTTCCAAAATTAACCGTCATTCACAGCTCTCCATAAAAAACAAACATCTAATATTCAAAACTATTTTTCAACTGACCATTTTTCACGGGTGCGTAGAATGGGGAAGTTGTGCACGTACTCCAGGGGCGGCTCGTTGATGTACACAAAGGAAGCAGAGCTTCCCTTGCATAGCCACAAAATTGATTAAATAATCATTATGTAACAATCAAAAGATTTACAATCAATATTTAACAATCAATGTAATAACATTTATTTTCTTACAAATGTCAAAACTCCATCGCTACTATGAATCAAATGGTTTTATTTTATAACAGTCCAACTACAGAGCTTCCACGTTAAATTTACAGCAACACAGCGAAAATTCAAACGTTTTACTATAAACTACAGGCACTGCATACCATTCAATTCAAAACAAGATCACTTCAGTGTTCTGTGCAGTATATCTCAATGAACTGTATACAGTTCATTGAGATATACTGCACAGAACAAGTGATCTTGTTTCAATGCTCAAACTCGTGGTTTCCGCATAGATCTACTTAGACGCTTTGCCTAAATGATGCCCACAAAAATTTTACAATCAGTGTACTCAAATAATATCGCGGACGCTGCCTCAGTTCGCAGCGTCTTGGTGGATAGGGAAATTCAAAAAACCCTTGCCCCATCCACCCGCTGAACGATCCGAAAATCTTCGTGAATGAATGAACTTAATACGCTGCAAAGTTATCCGCGTCTCCTGTTATGTTACTGTTTCCCCTCATGATTCTGTAGATTCTCTTCTGCTCCTTTTGTTACGAGCCGTTCCCCTTAGGAATTGATGCATTTGTACGGTGCAAACTATTGTGATGTTCATGTGGGGAATAGAATAGTAGGAGTTACATTTTTTCGAGTGCAATTTTCCCCAGATTGGTTTTTTGTGTCTGCGTTGGGATTGCTTTGCCAAAAAACGTAGTTTTTCGCTTCTAGCGCTTTGGTGAAATGACCACTTGATTGCTTTGGACGCCTAATTTGACGCTGAAAAGTCATCCGCGTCTCTATTATGTGTCTGTTTCCCGTCATGATCTACGTTACAGAACTCGTAGATTCTCTTTTCTTACGAGTTGTTCCCCTTCTGATTTGATGCTTTTTATGTTTTGTTCGCATGGTGTATGTACGGTGCAAGTTGTAGGAGTTAAATTGTTTCGAGTGTACTTTTCTCCAGATCGGTTTTTTTACTAATGTTCGAAGAAGAACATTAATATTAAAATCACTTTGGCCAAAAATTCATATTTCTATATATATATATATATATATATATATATATATATATATATATATATATATATATATATATATATATATATATATATATATATCATCAAAAAATTTCAGTGAAAAAATCTCAGGAACGCGCCATCCGATTGAGCTGAAATTTTCAGGACACATTGGTGTATATGCAGAATAGTGCCAGGTCTCTCAAAAAGCTAATAATCTTTAATCCTTTGGCGCCGGCGGCCATTTTAGTTATTTTTTTAATATACCTATTATTCCGTACACAAATAATTTTTGCAAAAATAAAGTTGACGACATAAATTTTGAACAAGTTTTACATGTGAATCGGATAATGTTTTGGAATTTTTTAACCCTATGTGTGCGCTGGGTGCCTAAAAAGATAACGGGAAAATTTGAAAATTTTTAAATTGTGATAACTTTTGACAGAGCTATTCCATGATTACGAAATTTTCAGGACATGTTTGTTTTATTTAGTTGTAGATTTGTGTAGCTTTTAATGAGCGTGCTGGCAACCCTCTAGCTAGGGCAGGCACTGAAAGTGAAAACCTCCAAATCATCGTTTCTCTTGAAAAAATGTCGTTTCTTAAAAAAAAAGCCACTCATATGTAAATTTTGTGCTTTGTTTACATAAACAAAAAAAAAATTTGATATGGTATAACGGGCACGCCTGGTAACCCTTGCCCAAGTTACCTATGTTTTTAGCATCAAAAACTTCTGTTCACGGAAACTCACGATCCAATGAGCAGAATTTATTGAAATTTTCAGAATGTATTGGTCTTAAATAGGACCAGGTCTGATAGAAGTGATTTTGAAATCCTGGCGATTCTGTGCCAGTGGTGCCATCTTGAAAAATCACTAAAAAAGGTAACTGCTTTTAGCCCTATAAATTCTGATTGAATCGTTCGATTTTGACGAAATTCACACAGTACCTTACTTCAAACCACGTTTGGTAGAAATTTGGTTGAAAAATTCGGTTGGAGCTGCCAGCTATGATAATTTTGGTGTCTTAAATTTGAAAAAATAAAAATTTGGAAGTGAAAACATTCAAACCATCGAATATCCTAAAAATGTCCGTTTCTACAATAAAACCAATCTGTATACAAATCTTATGCTTAATCTACACAGTCAAAGTAAAACTTTGGAAACTTCATGTCGGACAAGAACGGTAACCCTTTCTCAGTTAACCTATATTTTTAGCTTCAAAAACTTCTGTTCAAGAGAACTAACGAATCAATAATCAGATAGAATTGAAATTTACAGAATGCATTGGACTTTATTAGAATTAGGTCTGATAGAAGCGATTTTGAATTGTAGGCAACTCTGTTCCAGTGGTGCCATCTTGAAAAATTACAAAGAAAAAAAACTGCTTTTTGCCCTATGAAATGTGAATAAGTTACCAGATTTTCATGAAATTGACACAGTAGCTGAACCTTACTTTAAACTCTGTTTGATAGAAATTTGGTTGAAAAATTCGATTGGTGCTGCCAGCTATGGTAATTTTTGTGTCTTTTTGTGAAAATTCGCTCAGGAAAATAAAACTTTTTGCCCTATAACTTCCAGTGCAGTCATGAAATCAATACGAATTTCATACAATTACTGGAACCTATTATAAACATTATTCAAGCCTAATTTGCTTGAAAAGCCATGATAGGGTTGCCAGCTATTGTTGGTTTTGTGTTTGCTTGCATTATCTTTATTAAGCGGTTTTATCGTAGAATTTTCAATTGGTAATGATATTGTAGTGACAATAAACAGCAAATATTAAGCTTTCGACTATTTGAAAAAACTCGCTGCAGGTAACCCTAAATTTCTTTATACTCCTATAACTTCAAATGTAATATAACAACGTGAAGCAGATGTGATATATTCTTGGCTTTGATACTGGCGAAATGTTGCCAGCACGAGTCGGTTGTGCTACTTTTGTATCAATAAATGCTTACAGTTAGTATTCATACCGGAAACATTTACAATGAAAATAAATAACCGATGTTTCAATTCCCAAAGTTCTGCAAATTTTTCGGATCGCAGCCCCAAACTCCAACTTCAGTTACAGTGCTGCAGGCACTGAGCATTTTCTTCATTGATATTATAGGTATGAGATGCTGCTTTCAAAATTTTGTGAAATAAGCAACTGATAACGAATATAATTAACCCGTGTTTTGCTCTCATAAACGTTGAAATTCATGCCAGTGGTAATATCTGAAACCTTCTACCATATGGGTTATAATGCATTCTTGAGACAAAAGTAAAACATGGCATTTGAAACAATTTGGCCGTAATAAGCAGCGCATGTGGTGGAATATGCACTCAAACCTGCACGATTCTTCTACTGTTCTTCGAACATTAGTGTTTCTAGCGGTTCAGGTGCGCTAGAGTTTTTGTATCTTGATTTTTTTGTATTGTCAGTTTTAATACGGTCGATTGAAAATGAATAAAAGAATAGTTTTCAAAGTAAATTATAACATAAAGCTCTTTAAAATGAGAGCGTATTGAATAGATTCTGTTTCGAACAGTTAATATTTACCCGTTAAATGTGGATTTTAATGTGGATTGTTGATGTGATTGTGCCATAGAGTATTTACTGCGGTAGTCTTTTTCATTGAGTATCTTATTGAGTCTTGGCAACCAAGACCAATAATTTCGCTCAGTCAACTGTTTGCAAAAAGTATGTAATTATAATCGGCACTTTTATTGCAAATTATATGAGGAATTTATTTTTATTGTGGCATTGGCTCTCTAATTTAATTTGCTAAAAGATACATTATATCCTCTACTTTGAGCTATTAAAAAACTTTCACCACTTATTTAGCCTGTACTATGTTTTCAATTTAACTTTTAAAAAAAAAATTAAAGAAATTAGTATAGTTTTTGCTTTCAAATACTATACATAATTTGATCTTTTGTGAGATTTTTGATATTAGGGAGTGGGAATATCACTGAAATAAGTTATGCTAATCACTAGCTTTTAATGGAAATATGGTCAGCATTGAAATGCCTAATTGATTTTAATTTCAAAAAAATCGCATGTATAGTTTACTACGCGTTTGATAAGTATGCTTATCTATATTATATGCTTATATATTTTGCTTGTGCTTCCCTTAGTCTCAAAAGCACGAGCCGCCACTGACGTACTCATATATTGCAGCTGCTGATAAAAGAAAATGAAGTTTTGAAAATGATGCTAGACTTGCCCTACTATTTCTCTATGAATCAACTTCACAAGCAACTCCATGTGCGTACAGTCAAGGATATCTTTCATCGAAGAACTAAAAATTGTGTAAAATCTTGTTCAAATTGTGATAACATTTAAGTCGAATCATTAGTTGTTGCAACATCAATGTCATCTTGAGTACATCTATTATTATCATTATTTTTTTGAATCTATTTGGCACTCGAGTCTAATTATGTAAGATAGTTTAGTTGCTTAGTTTTTAAATACTAGTTTTAATTATTAGCTTAAGCCAGTCAGAAATAGGGTTTTCTTTGCCTTTTCCCTATGAAAAAGTATAGTTTCTAATAATAATTACTCCATTCTATTGTTCACAATTTTATATTTAAGTTGCATGGATAAAATATATATCCGATCTCTTATAAGAATAATTAAGTTACAATATTATTTGTAAATGATGTGTTTTTCGGCAAAATAAAGTTATCTTATCTTATCTAGTATAAATAGTATAGTTAGGCCTTGTGAAACCGCCAAGAAATCCTGTCACCGTAGATAAATCTCTTATAGGTACATTCTACATCTTCAATTTGTGTTACTGTATCTCTCTAGATTGTTTTTTCCTTTTATTTCCCAATTTATTGGAGAATTGTTTGGGTTTCTTCGAATCAGGGTATTTCGCAGTGACCATTTTGACATAGTATCACTAGTATTGCATTACTGTGTTACAAAATGGTGCTATCAGTTGCTCACCGTTTCACATAAGTGTGAAAAAATCAAATCGTACAGTGTCAAGTACTGTGGTATCAATGTTGTGTCCTTCACTTGGCGGATGTCAACAATGTGGATGCTAAATAGTAACTAACGCGATCAACGCCCGCACTGAACAAATCATTCGAAGATAGTCAAGATATGGGATGATTGTTAAGAGGGAAATGGCACGACGAGTCATGCTAGTATAATAGTAGTAACTACTAATCACAACCAGACAGTAAGCGGGAAAAAACCGCAGGATGATGAGTCAAACCTTTGGTTTGTAAAATTGGAACTCATTAACCTTGTAAAATTAATTGAAAAAACATCTTTGATAGACCGTCTGTTTCTCTAGGTGAAAGTCTTTGGGAGATTAGGCGTAATACCTTGACACGACATGAGTTGTGTTTCTTCGGCAGTTACTATATACCTACATGTATTACTGCATATATGGTTTGAGCTGTTTTGCGTTAGTCAGAAGCTGTTTACTGTAAAGTTTTGAACTATCGAGAAAACTCAAGGCAAGTGCTATCTGCGTAAGTGGGCCACACTCCTGCGTAAAATGCGCTCGGTGAGCCAAACTTCTCTTGGTGGCTTGAAGTGCGAAATAAAGTAAGCGAGTGGCACCCACGGCCTGTCTTTGGTGAGCTAGATTGGACTCAAAAGGACCTAAGTAAGCCAAAGAAAGTGGGACATTTCATAATGGTACTTCTACAGGAAATGAACGTAGATACAATTTTTTTTATGAGGCTTAGTTGCCGAGCTGTGGGCTTTCGAATAATTGACAAAATTGATGAAGGCTTTTTTGGAAGCTGATTTTGAGATTCGAAAAAAAAATCTTACAGACATTAAATATACTGACTGGTATAGAAAATTAACTGTTCTTATCAATTTTAAATTAAATTTGAAAATAAGTTTTGAAACCGGAAGTAGACGCTTTGACTCATAATTTGTTTAATTTTGTTTATTTTTATAACAAACCAAAGCATAAATTATACCTATTTTATGACAACAGTTTTAGAGTTGGATGGCCAGTTGTTTAAAAGGTAGGTGAATTTCAATACATACAAGTCGTATCAAGCGTGGTACCGGGAGCTTAAAAAGCTAGTTGACTCCAAAACAAAAATTGATATCGCCATCTCTTATTTGAAAACCGTTTTAATAAAAATATATTTAATATATATAGGCCTTTATAATATATATGACGCCAACCCATTCAAATTTTCCGTTATTTCAGCGCTTGTAGTGACTATTACTCTCATTGATAAGCTTAATAGTCTTCATTGTGTATATTATGTTTCCATGTCACCATCGATGTTTCAATCATTTCGATTTGAAATTTCATCGGAAGGTTAAGGACCTACGAAAAATTCCAAGAATATTAGCAGAAAGGTGGAGATGCAGGAAAAATCTGATCGTAGAAACACCTCCAGGAATTAAAAAAAAAATAGCTTAAAAACCGAGAGTAAAATTGTAAATTTTGTGAAATAAATTCATTTTTCCATAAACAAGTATTTTTTTGTTAATTAATTAAATTTGCATTAGCAATTTTTAATATTTTATCTTCTATGTGTATGTGATGTAAGTGATGTATAATAGTTTTACTACAAATCTTTAGCTTTCACACTCACTAGCTATCCTGAACCAGCTCCCGGTACCACGCTTGATACGACTTGTATGTATTGAAATTCACCTACTTGCTAAACTACTGGCCATTCCATTCTAAAACTTTTATCATAAAATAAGTATACTTTAAGCTTTGTTTTGTTAGAAAAATAAACAAAATTAATCTGGTCCAAATTATTCAAATTTCGAGTCGAAGTGTCTACTTCCGGTTTGACACAGGTAAAAAAAATTATTGTCAAATCTAATTTTAAAATTGTTAAGACCAGCTAATTTTCTATACCAATCAATATATTTAGTGTTTGTAAGATTTTTTTTTGAATCTCAAAATCGTTTTTCCAAAAAAAACCTTTCATTAATTTCGTCAATTATTCAGAAGTCCATAGCTTGGCAACTTAACCTCATAGAAGAAAAAAATTTTGTATTCACGTTCATATCCTCTAGAAGTACCATAATGCACAATGTGAACGAAATCCATAACCTTTTCCATTGTCCGTTTCACTTGAAATGCCCCAAGTATCAAATTCTGCACTTACTTTGACTTGTAGCAATTGCAGAGCACCGGTTCATATTTCAACCCTGATTTGATGGTTTTTGATGTGGTTTCTCCAACGCTGAAGTTTTTCTGGTTGGTAAGTGTTCGTGTTGTATTGTTACTATTCCAAATCCAAATAATTTGAACCATCTGCGAGTAATTTTTAAAATTTACGAGAAATCTTGACGGCCATGATCTGTATGCTAACTGAAGTATGATGGTGAAAATTTATACCACGCCAAAGTCTGAAGAATTTGAGCATCTGCCATAACAAACCGACTTTCAATCTCATTTTGGTTGAAATCTGTTTGTCATATCCCTCTTATTGTAGAAAGCTTTAAGTGTGTTTCTGCGCATCTATTTACGATTAACGAGCTTCATCCATATTTTTATCTTCAAGAATACCAAGAAAATGAAAAAAAAAAAATTTAAAGTACTTATTAACAGGATGTTTTTTCTGAGATATTGAGTGACTGAACAATGAACTGATCAAAAAATTTAAGGTCCAAGTATTTCTTCAAATGTTTAATATCCTTTACGTCACAGATGATACGATTATCCGTTACATTTGAAAATTCGAAACTGAATGCACTCATCAAAAAACTAGCGGCTAATTAATTAAAAAAACCTGTTCCATTCAATTTCCTTGACTGAAGTCTATCCTCTTGGGCACTTGAAGACACATCAGTCTTCGAAACATCATCTCTTATTACATTCCCTTTCCGAACTTTTTTCCAATTCACCTTCACTCGTCACTGCTTCTCTATTAAATGATTTTAGCCATTCTCATTTCCCTGTATTGGACGTCTCCTCATCCATATGTCTCTGTATCGCACCAGTGATTCTTTGAGCAGTTTTCTACTCACTGCCAGCTTTGAACGTAACTGCAGAATGCCATTTGAAGGATTTAATAAAATTAAATTTTAAGTGGATACTGAAACTTTCGATTGCACCGTAAAGTTAATTTAACTGTCAGGCGCTTTGAATCGAGAATTTTCAATTAGTCTTTGAATTTTATGCAGGTGGTTATGTATACTGGGTTCTGGTGAGATGAGTCGGGTTGTTTTAATCTGAACTTTTAGAATGTTCTATGCCGAAGGCTAACACTTTTAGCTGGGGTAGGGGAATTGCATTATTATTTAGTTAGAAATAAATTTGAGAAAAAATATTTCATGCTGCACTGAAAATGGCTGGGCATAATCGAGTCAGGTGCTACAAGTGCTTAAAAGCCAATACAATAAGCTTGAAATGAAACAGCTCATTGATTGCTTTAGAGTTTATAAAGTACGAATGAAGAAACTGCGTTTAATAAATTACGAATAAAGTTCCGAATTTTGAATCTATAAAAACTAAGATAGACAATAATTTCAAGTTTGATATAAACCCACGGTTTAAGTCAATTTTTCAAAGAATATTTTAATTTTTGCACAGAGGACGCTGATCCATTGTAAAAATTAGTTTAAGGGGTACACTTAGAATTTTGAGAAAATCGATATTATTTTCTTTGCATTTTCTAAATGAAGCATATTTCGCCATCGGCATTTTTCGAAAAATCAAAATCTGCCAAAGACCTTCGTTCATCCGGAGCACTATGCCATTAACTAGAAATCCCCGATTTTTTACTAATGTTCGAAGAAGAATATTAGTATAAAAATCACTTTGGCCAAAAATTCATATTTCTATATATATATATATATATATATATATATATATATATATATATATATATATATATATATATATATATATATATATATCATCAAAAAATTTCAGTGAAAAAATCTGAGGAACGCGCCATCCGATTGAACAGAAATTTTCAGGTTACATTGGTGTATACGCAGAATAGTACCAAGTTTCACATAAAGTTAATAATCTTTAACACTTTGGTGCCGGCGGCCATTTTAATGATATTTTAAATATACCTATTATTCCGTCCAAATATAGCTTTTGCAAAAATAAAGTCTATGCTATGAATGCTGAACGTGTTTTTAATGTGAATATGATAATTTTTTTGAAATTTTTAACCCTATGTGTACGCTAGGCGCCTATAATGAGATTGGGAAAATTTGAAAATTTTTGAATTGCGATAACTTTTTATTAGATTATCAAATCATTATGAAACCTACGGAACATATTAATGTTGATAATGTTGATTGTTCGTAGTTTTTGATGGATGTGCTGGCAACCCTATAGCTACGGCAGGCACTGAAAGAGAAAACATTCAAACCATTGCAACTGTTAAAAAATGTCCGTTTCTTTCAATAAAAACCAGCTTATGTACAAATTTTATGCTTTATCTATACAGTCAAAGTAAAACTTTGGAAATTTCATGTCGGACAAGAACGGTAACCCTTTCCCAAGTTACCTATATTTGTAGCATCAAAAATTTCTGTTCACGGGAACTCACGAACCAATAATCAATAATCAGATCAGAACATTGGACTTAAGCAGGACCAGATCTGATAGAAGCGATTTTGAATTGTGGGCAACTCTGTGCCAGTGGTGCCATCTTGAAAAATTACAAAGAACAAAAACTGCTATTAGCCCTATGAATTCTGATTCAGTTACCACATTTTCATGAAATTGACACAGTAGCTGAACCTTACTCTAAGCTTCGTTTGACATATATTTGGTTGAAAAATTCCATTAGTGCTGCCAGCTATGGTAGTTTTTGTGTCTTTGTTTTTGAAAATTCGCTCAGGAAAATAGAGCTATTCGCCCTATAACTTCCAGTGCAGTCATGATATCAATACGAATTTCATACAATCAATGGAATCTATTATAGACATTATTCAGGCCGAATCTGGTTGAAAAGCCACGCTAGGGTTGCTATCTATTGTTGGTTTTGTGTTTATTTGCAATATCTTTATTAAGCGATTTTATCGTAAAATTTTCAAATGGTAATGATATTGTAGTGACAATAAACAGCAAACATTAAGGTTTCGATTATATGAAAAATTTCGCGGCTGGTAGCCCTAAATTTCTTTATACTCCTATAACTTCGAATGCAGTCATCGGATCGAAATTCGCAGGGTAGGTTAATTTCAACGTGAAGCAGATGTGATAGATTTTTGGCTTTGATACTGGCAAAAGGTTGCCAGCACGAGTCGGTTGCGCTGTTTTTGTATCAATAAATGATTACAGTTAGTATTCATACCGGAAACATTTACAATGAAAATAAATAACCAATGTTTCAATTCTCAAAGTTCTGCAAATTTTTCGGATCGCAGCAACTGATTACAAATATAATTAACAAGTGTTTGCTCTCATATACTTTGAAATTCATGCCAGTGGTAATATCTGAAACCTTTCCACCATATGAGTTATAAGACCAAAGTAAAATGTGGCGTTTGAAACAGTTTGGCTGTAATAAGCAGCTCGTGTGGTAGAATATGCACTCAAAATCTGCACGATTCTTCAACTGTACAAATATATTTCTTTCAAGTAAAAATAAATCTTAAAAAGGAGCTTTTTTGGACGTCCCAAGTGTACCCAACCCATTAAAAGGTTTTAACCACAAATAAGGAAATAAGGAATGCAACATTTAACCTATGACTAGCTTGACTAGCTTCGACTAGCTATGACTAGCTTCGACGCAATTTTCACTAATTTTTCCAGCCATTTTTACAACCTTACCAGTGGGAATCAAATCAATTACAATATCTCTGATCATAGAACTTACTTTGCATTCAACTTTGGAAAATAATTTTTGGCATAAAATATTTAATATAAAACTTTATCCGATACATAAAAAATATTTGTAAATTGTTCGCCTATTTTGATAATATTTTGAAGACATGAAGGCAGCTTTACCGCTCAAAAGCTTTTGTTAGCACTATCCTGGCGGTTCATCCTTGTTCAAAATTCCTCGCAACGATGATATTAACCAAATTTTCGCGAGAAATTGTTTCATATTGTTTGAAATTTTAATACCAGGGCTATCACTCCAAGTGAAAATCACTCTTTGTCAGTTTAATGTGCCGTTATGAGCGGCTTTGTATCCTTGAATACCTGGAAAATTAGATTCCATGCTAGTAGGACATACACTCAGTAAACGTCGGCCTTCATGGCTAGCATTTTCCAGAACATTATTGGACGCGTCGAATACTACTACATATAGGCCTTAAGGGCGTGTAGCGGAAAGTCGATTGCAAATATCATTGACTTGTGAAGCAAATCTAATTTGCAGCGAACTCATGAATTATGCCAGGAAGTGCATTGAAAACGTTCAGCTAAAAGGATACGCATGCAACAGAGAGGGAGCAATGATTTGATATGCCCTGAGAAGGATAATTGTAGCCACAAAAGTTATTTCCAATGAAATGCCTATTAGATTAATGCGTGGAACACATACATATGTGTGCATACAAACGTGATGCTGGCTAATAACTCAATATTATTTTGAGTGATAAGCTGCTAAAAATACGATTCGAGAACATGTTATGCTCCTTCGAAAAATAATTCATTTTTGTAGAGACTCGATGTTAGTAGCTCTTGATTTATAAAAAGATATTTTGATAATGCATAAAAAAATTTATTAATTAAGGCTATGAGCTAAATCATTTGAATGATATCTAAAAACGTACTGAACCTGTTGACCCAAGTAAATATCTCTCCACTCACTCCTCTTTCCTAATGCGCCATCAAATTGAAAATATAACGAAAAAATCTATTTGAATTTCAAAATAACGCTAAAATAATTTCAGCAATTCATCCGAGCAGCAGTAATCGTAGCAAAAACACAATATTTATTATACTCGTACTCTCCGTTCGCCATTGACACTAGGCCTATCTTGCTATCGCCATATTTTAGTAAAACCGCGCGTCGTTCTCTTGAATTATGACCAACATTCGCCGAAATATTAACCCTCTCAAATACAACTCACGTTGGCCGTTTTGTACAATTGTGCCCCTGAAATGTTATGCTCGGTTGAAAAATGTTGTCGAAGTGACGCCGATTGTCGGCAACTGTGTGTTTGCTTGCCACATTTGAAAACAACCTCATCAAGTTGCGAGCGAATAGCTGGTGAAACAAGAAAATGAGAAAAAATAGTGCGTTAGAAATATTCCTTTCGATTCATCAAAACGTTTCTGGTTCAACGCGAGATAGATTGTGGCCATTAAGTCGCTCGAGAGCTAAGTAACAGCCTTCAATGGCTCCACATCGTGCAGACTGGGCGAATGAAAGTAGGACGACTCTGGCGTGTTTTTACTCTTCCAACAATGTTATCATTATTCCTTGCCTTATCACACTCTCACTGCTCGTCTACTCGTTTCCTTGGGCCAGGATCAGAATAATATTATTCTGGTCCTAATAAAATTAATCAACATCATCTTCTGGGAAAACACTGACTCGTCGAAAAAAAAAATTCTCTAGATAAACTCGGTACGAATCCGTCATCGTGATATTGCGTCTATTGAAGCCGTTCTCCTGCCAACTTCGAATGCCATATAATATACTCATGCCTCGAGGGAATTTAAAGAGCCTAGATTCTCATAGTCCAGATAATATTATCCTTTAAACTGCATTGATTATGTATGTTCGTGTTGGCATCCTGCCGGAACTGAAATGAAGTGGGAACGGTGAAAACCGGATATTGAAGTTACTGCATTGTCTCGTTCAAGTAGACAAACTGACCAGAAAAGTCAATATTCTAGTCCTGGGTTGGTCGACAACCCAAATTTCGGCCGGATATTTTTCATTTAATCATGTAGACAGGATGACCTTTTAAGAAGGATAAAAAATAATTACTGAAAACGGAGAATGAGATAGGTCATGGAGAGGGTCATTTTTCAAAGAAAGAAGTAAATGAGCTAAATGAGTAGTTCCTTTGAGTTTCATGACGAGAATTTTTTGAAATTATATGTAAGCAGTCCAGCATTTACGATGTGATGGCTTTTCTGCATAATTTGGGGTGAATGTTTGAGTAATTCGCATTGAGATGACTTTTTTTTAAGCTATTATGTTGAAAATTAACTAGCAAATGTACTGCTTCATAAAAGCTAAGATTTAGTGAGAGAGAGAGCGTAGCATTACGTTAATCCGAATAAACGCAACATTTTCATGGTTTTTTTCAGCTTAATTTCATTTCGTTGCGCACGATGTCCATTCTCTCAAGCTGATTAAGTTTAGACCTCAAAAAGAAGCTCTTTGGCTTATCATGTTCTGATTCGCAAACTAATTCTTCAAAGATAACGATCAGAGTGTCAAAAATTTAGAAACAAGCAGGCAAGGTGGTTAAGGCATGGGAATCATAAATGAGTATTGAAGAAGCACCTGATAATAAGAGTAAACTTTAGGAATTTATTTTTTTATAAAACATTGTTTCCAACTGAGTCTTTGAAAGTCAGTAATGCCACGTACTTTGTGGATTGCGAAATATTGAAATATTGTAATATCTTGACAAAATTTTGAGCACAAAGAAATATAAAGGTAGTGAGAATAAAACTGCCAATTTAAAAAGACATGGATTTTTCTTTTCCTCTTGATAAAGTTGACGGGAAAAGTTTTTGACTTTTGTGTTGTGTTTGTGGGTTTTTAAATAAAGAAAACAAGAGTTTCTAAATTTTGCATTCTAGTTTTTTCGCCTGCTTTGGCTACTTGATTCAAAAGTCGTTTCCAAACACGACCATCGTCTAATTTAATGAGATAATGTAATAATCCAATTCTTTTTTCTATTGTGTCAAATCCCCATTTTCGTGCACCGATATAATTTTTCGCAATAACTCTCTCTCCTCGCTCGAAACTTTTTACATTTTCATTATTGTACTTTTTAATCTCTAAATTTTCATAATTTTTTTTTTATTAAATTCAAATGACAATGAATTTATCTATTAATCATCAGCTCTGATGGTGCTTTGCCTGTTTTTGTATGTGGCATAATTCTGTATCGTTCTAATAAAATTTTTAATGCATTTTCAATTGAATTAGTCTCGTTATTCAATTTTTGTATTCCACACTTCAAAATCTGAACGAATCGTTCAGCTTGGCCATTTGTTGATGGGTTATCTGTAGCTGTAAGATTTAATTGAATTTCATTTTTTTTCAATATTTGTACCAGCTGTAATATTTTTAACAATATGAATTTCTGGCCATTTGGTATATGCGTCTACCATCACAAAAAACCATTTCCCGTAAATAGGACCAGCAAAATCTACCTGTACTCTTTCGAAAAGCGTATCTGATGGTTCCCAAATATGCTTACTTTCTTGTACAGGATTATTTTTTATTTATATTGCATTCAAAACAGTTTTTAGCTAATTCTTCGATATCACCTTGCATATTTGGCCACCAGCAGTACCATCTAGCTAGACTGTCCGGAATTACACTTGATGTCTTCGCATAAACATATCATTTTCTAAGCAAAAATCATTTATATTGCAATTCCAAACTTCTTTGGAACTAAATTTCTTGCCTAGCCTTAAAATAATGTATTATTTTAGATTAGATTAAATTATTTTTATTCCAGAATTCATACATAGGTTGCTTAACAAGTAAAACATTTAGAGATTAGACAAAATCTTTGCTCTAAGGTGTAAAATTTAGCTTATGCAGTTTACTGTTTACAGGGTCTGGTTAATTAAAGCTACAAGGAAAATCTGACAAAAACCTTGATTGTATATTTTTGTATATATATAACAAAGGCTACTTACGGCTACTTATAACTAACTGAACATAATACTAGGGAGTACTTACAGTCGAAGGGGGGATGTAACTCTAGGGAACAGGCTGTTAATTAATGGGGGATCTGAATATTTCGGGTGGTGGTTCTAAAGCTGGAAGACTGTAAATTTGCTAGGGAATCAATGCTGCATACATAGGCTTCTTGGTGGATTCTCCTTGTAGAGTAATAAAATAGTTTATTTCTTATTAATTTTAGGGCTTTATTTTGTGCGACTTGCAGCTTATTTTTGTGAGTTTTGGCACATTGTGTCCAAGTAGGAGCTCCATATAGTATTATTGGCTGAAGAACCACTTTATAAATCAGCGTCTTATTTTCTGTGGACATTTTTGACTTGCGATTTATCAGTGGATACAGAGCGCAAATGGCTTTAGATAATTTAGTGCACGTCTCTTCGATATGGTCTCTAAAGGTAAGTTTCTTGTCGAAGACGATTCCTAAGTATCGAACATTGTCCGCCCAAGGGATTTCTTTGCCGAGGAAATCTATGTTTCGGCTAGGTAAATAGAGTCTCTTCCTTTTACGAGAGAAGAATATAGCCGTTGTTTTTGACAGATTAATTTTAATTTTCCATCTATAATAGTACGGGTAAAGTTTTGCCAGTTGTTCTTCCAAAGTATCGATGATTAAGCTAGCCTCGGTTGCACTTTTGTAAATGCACATGTCATCAGCGAATGTTGCCATATTACAGTTGGGGTTTTGAGGTACATCTGCGGTGAATATATTGAACAAAGTAGGACTTAGGCAGGAGCCCTGGGGGACTCCAGCAGGTATGGAGAGGGCACGGGAGTATTTTTCTCCTATTTTAACTATAAAAGTACGAGATGAAAGAAATGATGATATTATTTTCACCAGATAAATTGGGAACTGAAAGTTTAACAGCTTGTATATGAGGCCTTGATGCCATACCGTATCGAAGGCTTTTTCGATGTCCAGGGTTATAAGTCCCGTAGATTCTTTGCGATTGATCGAGTCCCTGACATTCTTATAGACCCGGAAAACCTGGTGGTTTGTAGAGTGTTTTCGACGGAATCCAAATTGGCAGTCAGGTATTGTGCACGAGCTATCTAACTTCTTATTGATCCGCCGCAGAACTACTCTTTCAAATACCTACCTACCGGCGTGAAATTTGAGGGGAGATTTGTTAGGTCCTTGATGCGATTTTCGACAATACTGTTGTTTGTGTGCGTTCCAAGATGCTGCGACGTGGAGTGGAATGTTTGGAACTTCCTAGCTATTATATTGGCCTTATCTTTGTCATCGAAATATAGTTGGTGGCTAGAGTCTGAGATTGGAGATAGTCGAGTTTTTCGCTTCATCATTTTGGTTAATGCCCAAACCTTGTTGCTTTTGTTGCTAAGTTGCATTAGCTTAGAGTTCCAGCTTTCATTGCGCAGCAGAAGAATGCGGTAGCGGACTAGATTTGTGAGTCTATTAACCAACGTTTTGAGTTCGGGACTCCTCGATCTTTGCCAGAGACGTCTGAAGCGATTTCTAATAGCTATTAATCCTAATGTTTCATCATCGATACTTCGGAAGTGTATTGAAAACCTGGTTACATTCATAGTGCTATTAGTAATAGCAGCATGGACACTACCATAGAATGAGTCAAGTAATCTGTCTATCTGTCCATTACATTGGATTAGTGAAAGGTCACGAGAATCGAGGGTGATTAAACTATCTAAATCTCTTCTGAACCTAACCCAGTTGGTTTTCTTTTGATGATATCCGCACACACTGGTTGTATGTGGATTGCTAATCTGTTCAATGCTAAAAGCTACTGGGAGATGTGGCGACGAGAGGTTATTCAAAGTGATAGGCTGAGAAATATTAACTAATCCGTTGCTGACAACAAGATCAAGTGTTGATGGATTCCCACTAGGCGAGAAGTAGGTGGGCTCAGTAGGAACATGTAAGAATAAGTTCCTGGAGATGTATTATTTTAGTTATTTTTGTATCGTTTTTATTTTCTTCAATAATTTCTTTGGTTGTAACTGGTAACTAATTCAATATATAATTGTAATATACCTCAATTCTATCCACACTTTCCTCTTTTTTTATGATAGGAAGTCTAGATAAACAATCAGCAATACTATTATCCTCTGATCACTTGTACTTTATTTCAAAATTATATGCCTGTAAGAAAATGGCATAATGTTGCATACGCATTGCACTAAAAACCGGTAGTGGTTTATTTTTCGAAAAAATTTGTACTAAATCACGGTGATCAGAGTTTAATGTAAATTTTGCACCATATAAATAAATATTGGTGGAACTTTTTAATACCAAAAACTACGGCGAAAGCTTCCTTATCGATCTGGGAATATTTCGCTTCAGTTTTTGAAAATGATAGTGAGACAAATTCGATTGGTCTCTCCGTTCCATCATTCAAATTGTGTGATAACACTGCCCCGCAACCGTTAGGGCTTGCATCACTTGCAACTATCAATGGTAATTTTGCATCATAAAAAATTAAACACTTTTGGCTTTGAAATTCTTTTTTAAATTTTAAGAAACTATTTTCGCATTCTTCAGACCCAACGAATTTTTTATCATTTTGTAGTAATTCATGCAACGGTTTCATCAACGTGCTCGCGTTTTGAATAAAACGGTTATAATAATTGATGAACACAATAAATGCGCGTGCTTCTGATTGTTTTTTCGGTCTTGGCATATTTTCTATTGCCGTAATTTTCTCATCCATTTTATGTAATCCGGATCTATCTATCCTGAATCCGCAATATGTAATTTCCATCTCCAGAAACTTACATTTATCAACATTTATGTTGATATTGTACTTGTTTAAAAATTCAAAAACCTTATCTAGGGTTTCAAGTAAGGCTTTTCTATCTGTACCACCTATTATCATGTAATCAATCAAAATGTTTAATGTTGGAATGCTTGCGAAAATGCTTTCCATTGTTCTTTGCCATACGGCTACTGCAGATGCAACGCCGTACCACAGACGTTTGCATTTGTGCAACCCTCTATGGGTACAGAATACCGTACTACCTGGAAGATCCGAAAATAGTTCATCTACCGTCGGTAGGTGATAAGATAATCATCAATAATCAATTGCGGATTCACGGTTAAACTGAAATCTCCACAAACGCACACCGAATTATCTTTTTCATCCGGTGTCTGTCATCACAATGTTAAAGTAATGCATTACCATACCGACTCGGCTTTCCTCTCGGGAAACGCCTCGCAAGAACCGCTGTGTTTGTCATTGGCCTTAGTGTGGCTGGTGATTTTTCGGTGCAAAGTCAGATAAAAACTGATTACTTCAGCGGGATTACTCAAACTCTCTCATGACTGTTGTATTTTGTACCCTGGTTTCACTTTCATAAGCGGCTTCAAAGGCAGTGAAAGAACGGAAAAGTTAGAGATTGTATTCTAGGAATCTTTTCACAGACTGGTATACCAAAAATGCCTTGTTGTTGGTATCAACCAATCGTTTTCATACCCCAATCATGCCCCATGCCCATGGTTTTGGGAGCCCTACCTGTTGAATCAATTTGTAGGAATAACCAATAAATTATAAACCAAAAAATGATTGCTATGGAGAACAATTTCCAAAATTTTCTTCTTAAAACGACTTTTCAAGTTAGTCGTTTTTAAAGCACACACCATTCTTATCACAGTGATTACAACTTTAAATTTAGAATCACAATAAAAAACAATCAATTATGCACTTACATCTCAATCTATTTTATGAAGAGTCCCATTAAAAACATCAAACCAACTCCAAGTAGCCAAATATTTTTTTTAAAAAAAACCGAATTACAAAGAAAATGAACTTTTAATGTGACTTTTATCGTTTTTCCGCTTCCTCGCCTCAGCCACGGTTCGGCAGCAGGACATCGTCCGGGGCAAAAATATGTCAGGACGTTAAACAATTTTACTGTGGTAAATGTTTATGTTCGCACTTTATAGCTCTTCCGTTACAATAAATTCGACAACAATCGATTTTCGCAGTCGAGAGCACACGCAGCTCGCTGGCATTTTGCGGCAAGCTAACAGTGTTAAATTGCCAGTAAGAAATCGACCAAATAAATGATGAACCGTAGCATAAGGACCTTCGATCCACGTTTGTATCCGTCGCACTCGTTTCGAATCTTCCTTAAAGAATTCTTCATATCGGCAATGAATCACCCAGCACAGTTCTTATTGCGCCCTCGAACCACGGCAACTCTTGCCAATAAAACTGCTGTTTACAAGTGAAATGCGCTCCCGTCTGAACCCTTAAGACAATTTAACTGTCCGAAAAGATGCTGCATCCGAGTGTCGTCTGTTGATACGGCACATGTGAGATGAAAGTTTCGCATTCAGCGAAGCTATTCGAATGTTGGGAGTGTCGAAATGGGATACAAATTCGACAACTGAGAAAATAACTGCGGACCCGACCGTGTGAAACGATAAGAAACAGACGTGTCCGTCAGTATATTGCCTCGTGATGAGATTGCCTTTTGGCCTCCTTAGCAACGTTTATACGGAGACTCTGGAATTTAAGTATAGCGTGAAGTTTAAAAATTCAAAAAAAAATTGTCTATAAAAATGCAATAAATTTTAATTTTTTGCAAGGGATTGTCAAAATAAACGACAGCAGCATATGGCGTCGAAAGCAGATAAACCAAGTCAAGGCTCGTGGATATTGTTTTGGATTCGAAAGAAATAAAGGAGCATTGATCTGAAAACGGAAAGAAATCAGACAAAGGACGGTACGGTTTTGATAGACTTGATGGAAATGCAAATTTTTATGGTTTCTTGCGGATTTAAGTATATTCAACGACTATTAATTCACGGTATCTTCAGAGTGGAAAGAGTTAGTGTTTATGTTTCGAAATTTGAGCTAGAGAATGGTATCCAATAGTTCAATGATCGTTTGATGGTTCTTTGGTTTCAAACACAAATATCGTGTAACTAATGAAATGTGTCAGTAATATAGTGGACACTGGTAACTGACTACAATTTTAGCTCCTCGAACCAGAAAACAAATTTAGACCACTATTTACTTTTGCTTTGGCGAACCTGTCGCTGCTACGCAAAGCTAGTCGGATCTTATTTCTCAGTAGATACGAGTTCTTCAATTTGCCTTGGCGAACTCGTCGCCGCTACGCAAATTGAAAATAGACTCAATATTCAAAATAAAAAAACGATTCTATTTAATGCTTGGTTGCCGCTATGGGTTTGGCTTACCAGCAAAGAATGTCCTTTATTGTTAATCATTCGATCTTTTATATCAATAATAGTACAGTTATAACAAATTCAAAATCTGCGCGAATCAAAAATAATTATCTAGTTCCGAGGATTTACCACCGCGTGCAATTAGGGCGCTCTAGTCGCCATCTATGTATATGACATTTCGACAAGTGTCGAAACGTCAGTTTTGTTTTCAAGTTACACAACACTAACGTGACGTAGAATATCAAGAAGGATTTCGAATTTATAGGTCACCGTTTAGTTGATGCATTTCCTAAATTTGTATGACAGTATCCACAATTAATCCAAGATCTTTGCGAACAGCGTATAATTTCCGCTAGAGTTGTGGCGTTTGCATCCAAAACGTTCGAGCTATACTGCCATCAAGAAGGAATACAGTATCTCCCTACAACAACAGGAGTACATCGAGGGAACGGAAAAATTGAAAATATTAGCAGCATTATCATACAAGTCACTAGCTTCATATTTGGCTAACGCATCCCCACTCTCACTTCCATCAATGCTTTGCGACCAGGAGCCTAGAAGATTCTGACTCTTCTGCTGTACCCCAGTCTGTTGAAGGACCCGGTCTATCATCGCATTGAGCAGGCCCGATTCTACGATCTTCCACCTCTCTAGCGACAGATCACCCAACAGATTGCTGCGATCTATCAAAGCTACGATGAGGTGTTGTTTAACTACATCGCTGGCCTTCATTAACTTCTTCGTCTTCGAAGTGTAGGTTTGTTTGATTCTTTGCTGACTGGTCTCTTTTTAAGCCTCTTGGTCGCCATTTTTGCCCTCCTCATTGAACCTCTGCCATTTTTCTGCCAGCTTCTTTGAAAAGCTCTGCTCCACCTTGTTGTGGAAAACATAGTCCTCAAGAGCCAGCTTTTCTTTGTCAGCGAAATACTCGCGAGAGTGAAGATCTGTTTAGATCTGTCAAATACTCCGCGGAGAAGGAAGATCTGTCACCGAGCCTGTAGACAATGCGCAACGCCGCTTTGTAATTTAAGAGGAGAAACAGCCCCAAGCCTTCTTTGCTCGGTATGGGGCTGTTCCTCTTCTGGAGACCAGCACCTTTGCCTCGCTCAGGCAATTTGAGGAGCTCCTCCTCCGCTTCGCTCGAAACCATTCTCTCCGAGTCCGAGTCTGCGCGTACTTTGGCACCCGAGCGCATTAGCTTCGCGCGACTTGAATGACGGCCAGTGGAGGTGCTAGCTTCTTCATGAGCTGTTGTTCAAAGTGGGGATCATTGGAGCTCCCCCTGAAAGGGTCCGCCATTGATTCCATCACCTCTGCGTTTATTCCCCCTGATGGTCGCCGGTACTTGGTATCCGATTCCCTGTATCGTATCATTTATTTTCCTTTGTCCTGACCCCTCACCACCGACAAGCTGGAAGACCATCGACCTGTAGGAGCAAGTACTTTTGAAGTATTTTTTGGGCGAAATATATATAAATATATATAAATCCATTTTATCTTATTTATTGAATTCTATTTGTATTCGTACTTGTCTAATTATTCCCTCTAGCTTTTACAATTTTTCTTACAACAACACAGAATAAATATTCTTCAGGAAAAAAATATTCACAGTTCCTTTTAATTTCTAATTTTAGTGTACAAACCATCGGCATGATTTTAAATTTTAACTTTACCTTCTATTATTAGCTCAAAGAGTACTCAAAATGCTAATTCAAAATTAAGTTAGGTCAACCGAATTCATAATTGCATTCCTAATTAAAGTCGCTCCTCCAAACAACAAACACCTGTTCCGTACCATAAACTCGAAACACCATTTTTCAAAGCATCAAATGAATTTACTCACTGTTAAAATTAAAAATCCGGCTTTGATATTAGCTTAAGGCCACTCTCCGTCTATTTTCATTGAAATCCTCGACCAACGACCATAAATTCTTCTTTTCGACGTTTCCTTTTTGTCGGAGAAAATGAAACCATGTTTACCGATATGTTGTCATTAAGTATACCGGAAAAACGTTTGTAGTGTATGTAGACCGACAAATGTCGCTGGCCCCGAAACGCAAACAATAAGTTGAGCCGGGCATTGTGAAAGGATCCCGAAAAAGAAAATCATTGTTCGTTCCGAGGATATTCATTACTTTCGATTCGAGACGGAAAAAATGCCTTAAATTTCGTTGTGTACCGTGGCGCTACCGACATTCACTTTGTTTTTCTTTTTGGTTTAAGTCCATGAGATCTCTGCCAAGTAATCCATTTTGCTGTTTCCGCTTGTGGACAAAAAAAAAGCACACCACCACCGTACCCTTTTGATTGTTCTGCATACACAGGGTGGTTAACTTTTTGTGATACACTTAGTCGCTTGGATCTAAATAAAAAATATAAAGCTTACTCCTCAGCCAGACACAAATATATATTCAAAAAAAAAAAAAAAGTTAAACTTTCAAAATCCACCCTGTTCATTTGATACCGGAAGCGCTTCGGGGAAAGAAGTTGACGAAGGCCTGCCTTATAGTGTTTTTTTTTTAGTTGTACCGTTGCTGACGGTTTTTCTACGGCGGCGGCAGGACTATTGGCCAGGGTCATCTAGGATGTCCTACATCCTAATCGAGGATATTTCTATCCACTGCTATGGTGAACGTCGGCTCCAAGTTGTTTCCAAGGACCGGGTGACATTTTAATTGCCAAAGAACTTAACGAGCCTTGTAAGAGCTTTTGTGCGTCTTCAGCTCACCATTCGTTACTGTTTATGTATTTTTACTGGTCCATTATTTGTGTTACAGTTTTTGTTACTGTTGTTCAAGCTATTTCAACCTCTTGTCTGATCTCTAGCTCACATTCTACATTATTTTGTTTGCCCGCTGACTGTTGTTTCCTTATCCCGATTTGATAATATTTTTTTTACAGTTTTCATCAGTATAGATTTTGGTTCGTTGTAAGTTTCGTTCTTGCCATTGTACTAATTAGATTTATTGCATTCGAAGATTTTGTGAGAATTAAAAACAAGATAAAATTAGAGCAATGAAATCAGAGTCGTAAGCACGTTTTTATTATTTTACACGCAAATATATAACGGGATCAAAATGAACATGCTGATAGGCTACAAAATGAGAATCTATACAAGCGAATATATACAGTTTGCACAATACGATTTTAAAAAAAAAATTCAGGAAAATAATCAAAATGATTTCAAGGTTTGAATGTGGCTTATAATATCAAAATAGAAATAAGTCACTGAAGTCACAATCATATCAGTCCGTAAATTGATCACATTGCTTCTAAAACATTTATATTACTTTTTCGATTGTACGTGTACCCAAACTGCCGATATTTGTGAAGGGAAATAGTCGTATGAGCTGATATTTGAGTCATTAAGGCAAATCAAAGGAACTCGATACTTAGAATGTCTCGGCAAGAGTCTGTATATAAAACTTCACTGCATGGCATTTTTCCAACTGCAAAATAGTCCATAGCTTACGATAGATATTCAAAATTATTTTTTTTACATTGAAAAAAAATTACCATTTTTGATAGCTTAGTTATTGCCTGTAAAAAATAAGGATTTTTCTACAATTACAAAAACTACTACAACTGGTAAAAGAATTTTACTTGGTTGACAAATTTTTGGAGATATGGTACTTTTCCTAAAGATTGCATACAACAGCTCGTTTTTATACAGTTGCGCCATCCACATTCAAATCTAATTGTTTCAACAACGTTAAGATATGATGTTATTTTGTTCTCTTCATGTAAGTGAAAAAAAGCCACGTTGGGCAATCATAAAAGCACCGTGAGTGTCAATTAGTTATAGCCTAATACAAAATAGCAATTGGTTTTTTTTCGGGTACTCAAGTAGTCAACTAAATAAGTATAATATATAATATGTTTAACTGAAACCTGGCTGACAGGGGATATATTCAGTAATGAAATTTTACCACTTTTTACAGTCTTCCGCAAAGATCGTGATCGCTCCACCATTGGTTTATCTGACGGCGGCGGTGTTTTAGTTGCTGTTCGCAATACACTTTGTGTGTCCTCCTGTACCGACTTCATGCCTTCTCCGCCTGTTGAATGTATCCTTGTTCGTTTATCCGTTACTCCATCTTCAGCATTACTTGTGTCTTCGATTTATATCCCTTGTAATAGTCCTATTGTTGTCTATGAACGCTTTTTCACGGAGATCTCTTCGTTTCTTAACACCTACTTCCCCTCTTCTTTCGTTCTTTTATGTGGTGATTTTAATATTCCCAGCTTGGTCTGGGATACAGCCTTCACGGAAATTTTATCGAGGAGTAATATTTCTTTAGCTACATCCTCCTTTTTCTCTCTTTGCTCTTTTTCTCAGTTGAATAATGTTCCTAATGTTAATAACAGAATACTTGATTTTGTTCTTACTAACTCTCCTTTGTCGTCTGTTCGTTTATGTGCTGCTCTGTCGCCTTATGTCAGTCCTGATCCTCATCATCCACCTCTAGCCATCGAACTTTCCTTCACCTCATTCCCTAAGAATAAAAATATCTCTGCGTTACGTTATAATTTTGCTAAAGCTGACTTCCTTTCCATGTCCAATGTTATTAATGCTGTTAACTGGTTTGCCTTTTTCAAAGGTCTGAATGTTGATGATGGCCTTCATGCGTTCTATAATTTCTTGTCTTTTATTGTTTTACGTCACACTCCCACTTATCGTGTTCGAAGAAATAGTGATCCACCTTGGCTAACTGTTGACGTGATACGTGCTCTTAAAACCAAAGGCGTTGCGCGTCGTAGATTTCGAAGCTCCGGCTTAGAGGCTGACTTACTTAGATACAAAAATTTACGCTCGTATGCTAAAAAGTTGGTTAAAAATGCGATGAGTGCGTATCATGCCTACATTGAAGCTTCCTTATCATCCTGTCAGCAGAAACCATTCTGGTCCTACGTCCGTTCTCTTAAAAAGTCTCCCTCTATTCCTTCTCTGATGCACCTAAACGATTTGTCTGCTTCCTCGCCTCAAGAAATATGTGAGCTGTTTGCTCATTTCTTTTCCTCTGCCACCTCCCAACCTAATCCATTCTTCTCTGATAATATTCCCTCCTCGTATGTTAATAGTTTTTGTTTGTCTTTAACGAACCCGTTGGAGGTCGAAGGTTTGCTTGCTAACTTAGATAGTAGCACCAGTTGCGGACCCGACGGCTTACCTAACATATTTGCTAAGTCACTGTCATCATCTTTGTGTGTTCCTTTATCTGTCCTCTTTAACCTAAGTATTTCTTCCTGCACGTTTCCTTCTCCCTGGAAGTCTGCGAATATTTTTCCCATCCTTAAAACCGGAAATTCATCCTGTGTCTCCAATTATCGTCCCATATCCCTTCTATCTTGCTTCAGTAAGCTTCTTGAAAGAGTTGTTTACAATAGGGTTTATCCCCTAATTGAACCTCTTCTCGCTTCTGAGCAACATGGTTTCGTTAAGGGTAGGTCAACAGTTTCCAACTTACTTTCATTCACCAAAACTGTTGCTTCTGCCCTCGACCAGCGAAAGCAAGTGGATGTAGTATATACAGACTTTGCCAAGGCTTTTGACTCCGTGAACCATGAAATCCTCCTATCTAAGCTCGATGGTCTTAATATTTCGGGTCAGCTGCGTTGCTGGTTTTCCTCATACCTTCGTGATCGTGCTTGTTTTGTAACGATTGACTCTTGTACTTCTTCCCCCTTATATCCTACTTGTGGTGTCCCGCAAGGGTCGATTCTTGGTCCTCTCCTTTTCCTCTTCTTTATAAATGATCTTCCTTCCCACTTCAACTCCCCTTGTCTCTTGTACGCTGACGATCTGAAAATTTTTAGGGTTATTGAGTCAGTGGACGACTGCTCCAAGCTGCAAGATGACCTGTCTGCTCTGGGTAACTGGTGCTTTGCCAACTGTATTACCCTCAATGTTGCTAAATGTTTCCAAATGTCCTTCATATGTAAATTTTCCCACATCACGTTTTCCTATTCTATCCTTGGCTCCGTCCTCAATACGGTTAATAATTTCATGGACCTTGGTGTTGTGTTTGACAGTAAATTAAAATTTGATGTCCACATTTTGCGTGTGACATCCAAGGCCTCGCGCTTATGTGGCTTCATTCTAAGAGCGTCCAGACCTTTCACTGATATTTCCTCGTGTGTTCGTCTGTACATCTCCTTCGTGCGTAGTGTCCTCGAATATTGTTGTCAAATTTGGTGTCCTCATCACCGCTTCTTAATTGATGCTGTTGAGTCGGTACAACGTAAATTTACTCGTTCTCTATTCTTCAAGTTCCGTATTCCCTACTGTGAGTATTGTATGCGTCTTTCAATCCTTGGAATCCCTACCCTCCTTTCACGCAGAGTGTATTTCGACGAATGTCTCCTATATAAGATGATTACTGGTTCTATTACTTCTATCCCCAGTCAGTTTTCTGTTCGGGACTCGGTTCGTCTTACCAGGTCTCCATTTACTCTCAACGTACCCTTTGCTCGTACTCATACATATTTTTACTCTCCACTTTTACGCTTGCCTAGGCAGCATAATTCTTTGAATATTGGTCCTCTTCCGCCTTCGTTACGCACCTTTAAAGATAAGTTAAGAGCATGCGTCTTGTCCTACGAAATATTACCTTGAATTATGATGAAATTTCGTTTTATTTTACTTTATTTAGTTTCAATTTATAGTCTCTTTTCTTCTTATATGTAAGTTTATTCTTTGTCTAATCTTTAATTGGATTTGTATCTGTTGATTATGACAATAAATAAATAAATAAATAAGTAGTAAAACGTTCCTATAAAATCTGAACTTCGTAAAAGTAACACATAATTGACAAAACACATATTTTCGAGTTTAAAAAAACATTTTCGAGTTAACCGATACTTGTGTGCCCCTAAAATTCTCCCAAAAACGACAGAAATTGTTTAACCCAATGTCAAAATTCCACGTGTATGCGTGCCTTATTTCGTATTTTACATTCTGAAGTGGGGAAAGAACTCAATTTCCGAGCATCGAGGCTTTAATGTGATTCAATCAGCCATAATTTACCTGGTCCAACATTCGTCTTTCAAGAGCTCATTTTTTTTGCAAAATGTTCATCTTTTAGGTGTTGAAAGTGCGTGATTTAAAGGATATTTTCGTTCATCCAAAATTTATCCTTGAAAATGAAAGTAAAGTCAATCTATGAGGCCTTACGAGATTAATTATTATCAAAAATTGAATTAGAAATGTCTTTGTCCGTTGAATCTTCCAAATATTAGGTAGAATAGTTGCTTATTTATCAAACAGCTGAAATTGAAAAAACCAAACATGATAAGCCCTCCTTAATTTGGTGTTATTTAAGGGGTTAGGTGGGTTTTAAAATTTCAAAAAATCTATTTTTTGTTTTGTCTTATTAAATAAATAGCACAACATGTCTAGAATATTCACCCAAAATTTTAAATCGATTGGAGTAAAATTCTAAGGGATAAAGCTCTAATTCGGAAGTTGTCAGCCTGGCGCGGCGCAAGTATATTGAAGCAGCTGCTAAACTATTGTTTGTCTCTCTCTCGCTTGCTATGAATTTCTAAGGGCAATCCGTTTTGATTATTTGAGTTCATTGTTGCTGTTGAGCCACGAGAGTTCTTTCAGGTTATACGTGTTTGCTGTAAATTTTAAAGAAAAAAAAACAAGGCCGGTACAACAATTAGAAAAAAAATTATTTCTGGCAAAGGCAAACAAGCTATAAGACGAAACTGTGATTCGGAACAAAATATGAAAGACACTATATGAGCAACTTACTATCATTATAACTCCGCAGACAAAAACCCACAGCACGATAAATGTCCGAACGGTCCTGACTCATGGTGAGCTCGGTAGCGTGCTTCGGCTACAAACACCCTTTCATCATTCAAGCACGAATATGATCCATTAACAAGTGACGTTTCATCAGCTATCAAGCCTATTTATGAAGAACTCAGCAAAGAAGAGCTTTTGGAGCGGTGTGCTGGTGGCTTTACGCGAAGTAGTAATGGAAGTTTGATCCAGTTAATTTGGAAAATTACTCCTAAGTACTTCCGGCTGGTTCAAAAATAGTTGAGATTGCTGCATTTGTCGCTGCTGGCACTTTGAACGAAAGAATTTCAGCTTCATAACTTCTCATGCACAGTATGGTCTTAAAACTTGGCCGAAACAGCCACGAGTATGCACGAAAAGTGGATGAGAATCGCACATTCATAACCGAAAAAAAGCTAACGCTGGGACTCGAGAAGCACAAATTCGTCACAGGCAAGAGCAAAAGGATGCCCTGGATATTACCGCTTTACCAAGTTCTTAACTTGATGGTGCCAGAATCAACCATTCTATGTAAGTTGAAAGAAAAAAAAAACTGCGTGTGATTTCAATTTAAAGTTTCAATCTAGTTTTTCTCGAAACTCTATTTTTGGAGTCGGTAGAAGTGATTTCTGAAAAAATTATGAACCGATCTTGTTCGAATTGGGCAAACTTCTTTAAAATAACATTATCTACGAAAAAAATTATTTTTTCTTCAATACAACTAATATGACAAAAGCAATACGTGGTGAAAATTTTACCAAAAAAATGGGACATTTTGTTCACAACTGCGCCAAAAATTCAAGTTATAATTTTGTTTTTTTTTCTTCATTCAAGCACTAACTTTACACAAATACTAACAGAAAATATTTGGTTTTTTAATTTCGGATGAGTCTGCCATGAGCTAACCTGCCAAGGCCGAGATAACTTTTTTCAGTAGGGTCTAGGGAAATGAGGTCCCAATGGCTGAATTTTGAAAAATTTTAAATGAAAATTTAAGAAAGTACTTGTTTGATGTGTATTTTTTTCATTTAAGATTGTTTGAATTAAATATTTCATTTGATATAATAAAAAAAAAATCAGCAAAAATATGCTTTTCACCTAGCCCCTTAATAATGGTTAACGTTTTTGTATTTCATTTGAACTAGAAAGGCTGTAGAGAACCCCATACAAGCTTAAAAACGCTGCATATGATTTTAATTGGATATGATTTTAATTTTTTGTACATTTTATTCTTGATTTTATTATTCATTTTATTATTCATTTTATTCATGAAACCGAAAGCTACTACCTACTAATATAAAGTTTTAATACATAAAAACTATAATCCAGAAGTATTCGCTTTTCACCGAAATATTCTCAAATTTAATGCTCTTTTCATGCCATAGAACTAAAACCACCCGTTTATATGAATTCCTGGTTTTCTGATTCTATCTTGATCATATTCTGAATTTCCTTGCGACCCTCTACCTTTGAAAATGCATCAACCGCCTCGATGTCTACTATTCCCCTCCCGTACCTCACTTACCTTATTCTCTTTTATTACAAATCATTTTAGAGTCAATACTCTGATGCATAATTGAGATTCTAAAGTGCTTAATATAAAATTGGTAGCGTTGTCAATGGTGGATTCCCAATCAGAGAACCTTTACCTATCGTTTCTTATTTTTGCCATCTTCGTCGAAAGCCGTGAATATGTATCCTGAAATTTTAAATCTGGTGACTTATGTACTGTTTTTGACTGTCGTTCTATTGCTTCCTTCAATGTTTTGTTCATACTAAAGTTTATGCGTCTCCTCAACAATGACATGCTCTAGAGCAGGATGTTTTTAATACAGGCTGCATGACAATGACCAACGAGCTCTAATTTTGTTACTTAAGCCTAAGATTATCAACGTCAAGCTGATGTTGTTTATATGAACTCCAACATAGTTTGCTACTCATGAAACTGAAAAGCTTATGTAAATTTGATATTTTTCTTTCCTAACTCTTATTTTCCTCCCATAGCCGATCTATCCGTAGTCCTTTACGTAGTCCTCATTGATAGGAAAATGACGTCCGCGATATCTATTCCCAGGAAAATGTTGATTATCATATGATAATATGACGGAAATTATTGAAAGAAGTTGCTAATTGATTTTTGTATGGCCAACAATCACGTTTGTGTGTCTTTCTTTTTTTTTTGTGTGTCTTTCGTCTTCTATGTTAAACCTCACCTCACCTCCTCCTTTCTTCTATAAGCAGAAGACTTAAAATGATCAAAAAGCAAATCTGATTTGTTTGCCCTTAACCATACCGATAAATTTTTCAATGTCATCAGATGTCTTTCACACTTCAAAATGCTTTTGATATATGTTGATATTCCTTGCTTGGTATTTCTATATCGATTGTCCAGCGTGTTAGAGTCCAACCTGAAATTCAATGTTCTTGTCAAGAATATTTGCTTAACGTTCCTCATATATGATTTCCAACATTTCTATCTGTATTCATTTCTTCTGTACCTTAGTCTTGTTGCAGAATTTGTCTCGGCCGAGCCATCATCAGTGCAATATTTTAATTGTGATCGTACGGGGCCATTTAAGGCGAACCCAACCACCGTGCTGCGGCACGCAAATAAACACAGCACTAGAGCTCGATTGCGAGTGATTTGGTTTATGTATTGTACTTATGGAAATTCAAATAAAGATTGAGCTATTTAAATTAAAACTAGAAAACTTACCAAAAATATTATGGCATCTGTAGCCTCAGCCCACACTGGGCGCCTAAAATTCAGATAACACGATGTGCTTGTTCAAATGTTTCAAATGCATAAAATTCATGGTTTTATGGATCTAATGGATAATTAATAGGAAATGATAATGATTTATGGTGTAAATATAAGTTACGAAGTTTCCTCTGGAGTTAAAGTTAATGTGCAAGACACATATAGTCGGAGGAAAACATATTGGGAAGAGGATTGCAATAGCGATGAAGCTTATGGCAATGAGATTGAGAATGTTTTCCGAAGCATGCTTATTCCAAACAAAGAACCTCTCCACAAGTAAAACAGAAAGAGTTCTACTCTTCAAAGATAAAAAATATAATAAATAAAATGAAAAAAACACATGAATTATAAATCCTTAAAACTAATCCTGAACAAAAAAAAATCGATAATTTAAAGAAATAAATGTAATAAAAAATAAAGACAATAAAATGTGATAAAAAACAAAGGTATAAATAATCATAAATGTTATCCCCATTTTTTGAGGTTGCGACCATGGCTGCAAGAATGGTTGTTTAAGCTTTACCTGCATGGCAGAAGCGAAATTAATTAATTTCACCAAAATGTATCAAATTGAATCAAAAAAGCTAACTTATCCTTATTCTTTTAATTTTAAATTAAGTTGACTGTCCTTTTCAGTAAGTAGTATCAACAATTACATCAAAAATTTAAAAAAATATTCCAATTAAAAAGAATCGTAAAGAAAAAAGTAATCAGGATGATCTTTTTGGGTCAAGTCCACATTCAATGGTGACGATTGTTCACGATCTATAAAAGTTTTTTTTAATTTTTTTATTATATTTTATTCAAAAAAGTTCGTCTAATACAGGACTAGTAGAATTTACAATAAAAAAGAATAAAAACTTACAAACAAATCAGTTGAAGTGGACTATTTTTAGCTAAGCACTTTTTCAAAGACGGTAAGCATAAATTAAAGTCAAATTGATGGTAATCACTGTTAAAATTTCTTTTAATGGACGAAACGGGCTCATTGAAGGCCTTGCTATTGAAGCCAAATAAACCTAATAGATGTTCAGACGAAATATTTCCCGTGCGGAGCTTAGCAGCAAAGATTGTTTTGAAATTTTCACGTCTGTTATTAAGTGCATTCATGGCCAGTAATCTAAGTCAATCAATGTAAGGGGGCGAGATCTGCCCAAGCAAACTCACACAAACAAAACCGTAGATTTTTTTTCTGAATGGACTCGATATGGTCCACATACACCTGCTGATAAGGCGTATCAAGTATCAGTCTTACTAAAGCATTAAAATGAACCTTAGTGAGATGTATGTCATGAAACTCTTTGGATCGCCACCTCACAGATCCCAAGACAGATGAAGCTTTTAATAAAATGGCGTTAATATGATCGTCAAAAGTAAAAGAATTATTTAAAAGTACTCCTAAATTGAGTACTTTGTCAGAATAGCTTAAGGGAATACTATTCAAAGAGTATTATTAGAATACTATTCAAAGCTCAACGGATTAATTTTACGCGTGTACGAAACAACCTTACACTTGTCAGTATAAACGACAAACTTGTTATTGTCACACCAAGCCATGATGTTATTTAAGTCAGCTTGAAGTTCCAAGCAGTCGTGAGTATTAGATACCTTTTTAAAAATCTCGGCGTCATCTGCATATAGCGAAATTGACGAATGTTTCAGGACAGATGGTAGGTCATTTATATATCAAAGAAAAAGTAGAGGTCCTAAGTGACTACCTTGAGGAACACCAGATATGACAGCAATTTCAGATGATAGGGCGCCACGGAAGACGCCCAAAAAATGCTATCGACATTCTAAATAAGATGCTATCCAGGAAATAAATATTTCCTGGATAGCATCCTGAATTTTTGACCTCGGACTGATAAATATTCCCCAACTCTACAAAAACCAAAAAGTCAGAAACAGAACGAGACGAACAATATCTTTTTCAAGCTTTAGATTTAAAATTTTTTTATGTGGCGTAAGCTACGGTCAGACATCGCTACTTTTTGCGCTGCGCAGCACAAAAACCTGCGTTGACAGAAAGTAGCGATGTGTGATCAATGTAGAAACCTTGAAAACTGCGCCTGCATCCAGACTGCGGTCGCAACTTGCAGCTCGAAAAGTAGCGATGTATGAAGAGCTTTTCAATGAGTTGCAAGTGCAGCAAAAAAATATTGGTTTGGTTGAAACTTTGCTGCGGCTACGTCTGCAGCTTTTTGTTTTGCTATTGCCGATTCAATTAGTGCCTTAAGATGTGTCAGTATTGTGTGTACGGTAGTGATAGCAATTTTAATACTTTTTATGGTTTATAAGTTTTTCAAAATTTGTAAATGGTAGAATATTAATTTTGTTTAACCAAATACGAAATGGCTGAAAACAATTGGACGAAAGATACAGTTCACAAACTATTATCTTTGATTGAAGGAAGAGCATTTTTTAGCACTTTTAACTAAGAGAAGTTATGGGCGATACGGTTTATTCTAATTATAAGTTTTATTCTAATAATTAAAATCGAACTAAAATATTAAAAACTGATAAATAAAATTTACGTAAATCATTCTATTCTAATGTTTCAAAACGAATTTGTTTAAATTTGTTTAGATGATTGAAGGAAGAGAATCGTTCACTTGGGTTTATTGATTTTCTCATCCAAGTGTCTTTTTTCTTTATGAAAGGAGTCACCAGTTGTAGAAGTTCATCAAAATCACTACCCGATATTCTCAAAAAGTTTTTATAAAATGCTTCGTCACCTAAACGCAATTCATTTAACAAACAATGCACAGCTCCACAGTGTTCTCTATTTGCGATCCACGTCCTCACCCAGTAGCTTCTGTTTTTGCTTTTCTTTTTCCGTTTATTGAAAACTATAACTAAACAAGCCGCAGCCAACACTTCTGGATCATCGAAACACATACTAACACAACTAGTTGAAACTTCATAACAAACTAAATAGTAAAATACTGCAACAGAGGTTGCGCGCAGCAAAAACTGCGAGTTAAGCCTGGTACTGAGTTAACCGTGAAACTAAATTTTGACATTTCCCCATTTTTACATTTCGCCATTCTTTCGAGCGAAAATTTTGACAACAGAGAAAAGCAGAGACACTGCTCATTCTTGACGGATAAAATGTCAAGAATTTCAATTTTCGATCGATTTTCTTATTGGAAAGTCATTTGCACTGCTCAATTTTGAAAGGCTTATGCCATAAAAGTCTCGAAAGAATGAACTGCACAAACTAAATTGGCGTGAAATGATTGACAACATGTTTTAGTGCCATCTATGTTTTCGAAGAGAAAGCAACTTCAAAGCAACTTTTCATGCTAAGAACACAGTACCAAACTTGCTTATTTTGAAGCTAAATTTTCGCCGAAACAGATTTCACGTGAAATTTTGTATGAAAATTTCACGTGAAATCGAACTCAGTACTATGCTTTATGTGTGAACACCTTTGCAGTTTTCTTCGCAAGAAGTTGCAGCTACCCGGTTGCGCGCAGTAAAAGTAGCGGGTTGCACCCACTATGTGTGAACAGAGTTAGCAGCTTTTGCTTCTGCAACCTAAAAACTGCGCAGTAAAAGTAGCGATGTCTGACCCAAGCTTAATAGTGAGGCAATAGTTATTGCAATTATTGCAATTAATAAAATCATTGTTATAATTGTTAATAAAGAAATAATTACTTATATTTAAATATTTAGACCATATAATTGGAAGTCATACATACTTTATATACTATATAAGTAAATTATTAACAGTAGATTGATGCATAGTAGAATAATCACACAATATCTACAAAGTGTCAATATTAGGCAGCAGCTTCAAATCCAAAATGATGGGTTCTACAGAAATGATAATTAAGATTATTACACCTTCAATATTCGACATATTGGGAAACACTTTGCGGTTATACATATTCAGTATGCATTTGCATTACTTTTTTAATAAACAGTCAATCAAAAAAAAAGCTGTAGAAGTTTTTATTTGCTAAAATTATAGTACTTACTATTATTATTTATTATTATTATGATTTATTGTTTATTATTGTTATTATTATTTATTATTATAATAAATATTTTTTTGAATTATTTTTTGTTTGTTTCCCTGACCATGAAAAATGCATGTGCAGACGAAAGGAAACCATAGCAATACACAAGATTAAATAATATGCGGACCGAATCTGATCCCTTCGCTTTGAATATACTATATCTGGTGCTATTAAATCGGCTCAGCGTATGTTTATGCGGTCCATATTTTTCAAATTCAACATTTCCGAACGACCTTCTCCTACTCATCTCTGCGTCCTTTAAATCAAGGCACCTTCATGAAAAATTGCATTTCTCAGTGTTAAAAAAAAACTCCATTTAGTACAACTCAATATATATTTCAATATTGAGCGTCTTCAAATCATAGTCAACATTGACCAGCATCATCATTTCGTTACCAAATCTAGGCGACAATTTTTGGCTGAGCACTCAAAGTTGGTGATACAATAAAAAGCCATTAAATGTCGGAAATGTCCACTTATTTGACTTTAAACATTGTGGCCACAGTAGATTTTTATACACATTTTTTTCCATGAGTATATCTCCTTACGCCTTTCCCACCGTATCATCTCAGCTCCAAAAGCGGAACCTGTAACAAACTCAACTTCGAAACACCCGTCGCGATTTTTATGAATGAAACACATGGCAGATATTCATGACGATCATTAAAATGTTAGGTTGGCGGCAAAACAAAACTAAAACAAGATACTCCCAACTAAAACAACAAGCGGAATAGAAAAGCTGAATGAAATCCAGTTCATGGCGACTGACTGCTTGTTGCGTCGCAACGCAAAACAAGTTTTACGCGATATCAGGTGAGGAGACAGGTCGTCGAATTGTTACCTATCAGCTGCACCTAAGAAAGCCACGAGCGAAAAATTGAAATGTGTAACGACTTCTTGTTACGAATCCAGATGTAACTAATCTGCATAAGTTTTCCTGTGTACTGTCTCAATGTTTGGAGACGAGTTGCCTTTTGAGGCAAACCAACCTGGATTTGTGCAATTTCGAGTCAATGAACGATACACCTAGAGAGTCAGAGGTGAGTCGTTTTACTGAGTTTTAAATTAATTCTTGTAATTGGATGCGAATGCAAGGCCCCATTTAGTGAAGAGAGTTTAAATTTACCATTTACCATCCACAAAATCAGCTGGGTTTCAAAACACGACAGGCCTAATAATGACAATGAATTTAGTCAACGAAGTGGCTAGGCTGAGGAAATATTCATTTAGCGCACTGATGAGGTAATGAAAAATCAGATATGGGTGTAATTGCATATCTTATGTATATATGTGATAATTCATGGAATATAAAATGGACTGATAAGACGTCTTTCTTACGCTGGCGTCGAGAAACGTCCCACGTTTCAAAGTAGACATTTGAATTGTTAATTTGTGATTACTTATCATAAAACCAAGATGATCTACGGATGATATTAAATACAAGAAGAAAAGTTTTAATTGTAGAGGACACGAAAGTGAGTTTACTTCTCACAATCATTATGTTATAGCTTGCTTTCAAAATAGTTTCTCACTGTTGTGAATACTGTATTTTTTCAGATTTTTTTTTTTTTTGAAACGTTGTGCGTATCTTTGAGGGAACTCGGATATACATATATTTTAATGAAGTGCATGGCAAACGGATGAATGAAAAAAATTTGCGTTGGCGTGTTCATTAATATTCATCAATAAACCGATGCTAATCTAGATGGCAATCCATGAATTCACAGATGAAGTCAGTCCCATTTATTTAAGCTACAATCAAATAGAAGTTAAAAAAGTGAAAAAGAAAGAAAATTTAAATAACGTTTGGTATACTATTAACTATATAATTTAATGAACACGACACACGATTTGCTTCAAAGTGGTCACTACAGTATTTGATCTGGTGAAGAAAAATGAAGAACCGGAAAGCTCCAGGGCCAGAAAATATTCCAGTAGAAGTTCTAAAAGTAGTGGTGGAAAGGCGAACGTCAGAATTAATGCGTGTATATGTATAATGAATGTTTACTGGCAGGTGTCTTTCCATTACCTTGGAAAGAAGCGCGATTTGCTGTGATTGCAAATGGAAAGGGAGATCCTAACACACCATCTGTGTACAAACCTCTCTGCATGCTTGACACTGCGGGGAAACTTCTTGCAGGATTGCTGAAACTTCGGCTTAAAGCGGCTATACGAAGAGCTCGCGACCTTTCGAAAAACCAAAACGGATTCCGCAATGACGTATGTCAATGATGTAGCCGTTGCCATCACATCTAGAAATCCTCACCTCGCCCAACTCAAATTCAATCAAGTAATGAGAAGAGTTGAAAGCTGGATGAAAAGCCATGGTCTCCAGCTGGCGATCACAAAAACTAAGATAATCATGCTGACGAACCATTATACCCATAACGGAACCATTATACCCATAACGGTTGGCCCCAAAGTACTTGAGACCAGAAAATGCAGACGTATCTTGGAGTGATGTTGGACTCGAAGCTGGCTTATGGAAAGCACAGAGCGAACGTGGCTCACTCAATACGGCTGTATGGCGCGGAGATATGGGCCTCCGCGTTAAGGGTTGAAAATTATCCAGCTACGATGCTGAGCAGAAGGGAAGCGCTGCGAATCGCAAGCAGCTACAAAACAGTTTCAGCCGTGCTAGTAATAGCCGGAGTAATTTTAATTGATGTATTGGCGAGCGAACACAAGAAGGTGTTCTTGAACCGAGCAGAAGCGGGGAGACAAATATTGGCTGCTGAAGCACGAGCGCAAACGCTTGAGCTTTAGGAGGAGCGCTGTGTTACGAGCTTGAAGGGAGCATCGACAATTAGGCTAATTCTCACCTTAAAACCTTCGTTTAATCGCGGTCATGTTGAAATAAATTTCTACCTGTACCAGTCCCTATTAGGTCACGGCTACGTCAGGCAATACCTTCACAGAATGAGGAAAGTCAGGACGGAGTTCGATAAGTATTGTGCTAAGGGAAGTGATGCAAACCTTTTCCCATTGCACCCGCTGGAGAAGGGAGCGACACAGGCTTTTCTCTGCCATTGGCCCTGTGACGCCGGAGTCAATCGTGGAGATGATGCTACAGTCAAATGACATCTGACATCTGGTTAGCTGTGTCAGCACATGTGGAGCTAGTATTGTGTTTAGAAAAAGAGAATGGATGCCTCATAGACTCCTGAAAGCCTGATAGAACGGAAGTAAGCCAGTGGGACACCTGCTAGTAGCACGGCCGAGCTGAAAGTGAAAGCGGTTCCGCCTCGAATTTCCGTGTTCGAAGGGTGATTTTTTTTTAGTGAGTACGAATCTCAAGTAATCCCGTATCGTTCGCAGGATACCTATTAAAGGTTTTTGACATCCGCTCACAAAAAAATAAAAGTTGTGCGTATTTATGACGCCATCCTTAAAATCACTCGGCGATCTCGGTCTTCCAATGTTTATTTACGATATTGCTCTGGATTGCTCAAATAATTCCTGACTATAAATTATGTGTTGGTTTTCTTCAAATTATTGATGATTTTTATTTCACTCGCGTCCAATTTTTTCCCAATTTTTGTGGCTTTTATAATAAACGTAAGCTATTCACTTTTTAAAGAAAATTCTTGAAATTACGACAAAAAAACTCCCAACAAAAAAATATTCTGCACGTTCTCAAAACTCAACTCAGAATGATCGCATATTAGCTGTCCCAAAGTTTTTTTGCAGTGAAAATAAAGCAAAACTCAGAAAAGTCCCGTTAAATTGGAACGTACAATATTTTGAGTTCCAAAAATTATTGTTGGGTGCAATGATGAGACAAGTGGATTCTCTAGGTGGACAAGTAATTTCATATGCTGCAACTTTTTTAAATTTTTACAGGGTAATTCAAAAAGAAAGACGATTGCCACGAACTGCTTTTCTTATGCACAGAAAAGTTTAAACAGGAGGCACTCGTTAAGAAAAAGCATCCGTGATCTAAAGGAAGTAAGTAAGAGCAGTTTAGAAGCCGAAATCTGAAAAAGCAATGTATGTGTCGGTCTGCGTTGCGCAAATTCCAACGCATTATTTGAATAAGCTTAATACTATATTCAAGGACAATGTGAACGGAAAAATTCTACTATCCACCCGAAAATATAAAGGACTCGGCAGTTATGTAGAAGATATGCTTATCGAATTTAAGCTTCGGTTCACCAACTGTTTTTGTAGTTTTAAGCAATATTAAGAGAAGAATTAGAAACAGAGCAGGAGAAAATCAAACATTTTACATCATTCAGATTGAGAACATTAAACACGCACCAACTGCATACACCCATATTATTTTGCAATCAAGTACAGTTATCTTGAGACTCGACCTCTCGGAATTTTTATTAAAGTCTTCAGCATACAAAAGACAGGAAGAAGTGTTAAAGAAGAAAGATCGTTTATAAACAATAGAAAAATAAGGGCGAACACTTGTGGGACCCCTGGTGGCTGATAAAATGATTTTGAAAAACAGGAATTGAAAGCAGTAGTGCAAGTACGACCTAAGATGTAAGAAGTCAACCAGGCTAAAAGAGGACTTACGGTTGATAGAATCAAAGGCTTTGGAAAAATTTTTACGGTCAAAAGTAGATACAACTGTGCCTGGGAAGGAAAAAGGGTTGGTTAAAATGGATGTACTTTTAAGAAAACCATGCTGTTCATAAACTAGAATCAGGTGGACAAAAGTGTAAACTCTCTTGTAACCAACTTTCTCAAGAATCTTACTAAAACACGGTAAAAGTGAAATAGGAGGATAAATTAAGACACATGTCAGATCAACAGATTTATGTTATGGGGAAAATTTTACTAGTCTCCAAAGTATAAAGAAAAAGCCAGTAAATATGCTTACCTATGTTAAAAAAGATGACACAATGGATGGAGAGGGACGATTAAAGTAATCTTGAGAGTATATTTGGAATACCGTTTTAGCTAAAGTATTTGCCGGAATGGAAAAATACTGCGAAAAAGACGGAATAAGATGGAAAAGATTCGGGACGAACAGGCCATTATAGTGAAAAAAGACGAACATTTAGAATCAAATCTATCACCCAAATGCATAGGAGAGTTTTCTATGGAATGAATGAAGGATTTTACTGGTTAGTTCTGAGTTCAATGAGCTCAATGCTAGAAATGTAGACGCACATCGCCTGTCGGTCAGTACTTTTGCCAAAGAACGTATTTTTTTTTTGTGCGATAAAATTTTGTACGACAATTGTCAAATAAATGCTGCATTTGATAAGTCTACTATGTCGTCCATACGTCTACTTTCATCGACTATTTATTCGTCTACACGAACTATGAATTTTAGACGTATGCAAAATAACTATTGAGCCTACATTTTTTGGGCTTCTCAAAAAACTGAACACCAGCTCAGTACTTTTATATTTCTTTCCATCAATTCGATCAGAAATAATATGAAACGATTTACTATCTCATAAATTGATTTATTTTCTCATTGCGATAATTTGTGTGTCATAATTATATATAATGTACTCAGGGAGCGTTTCAGAATCAAATAAATCATCAGCGAACCAGGTCCCCGTTAAAAAAATCATATCGTCCGAAGCTAAAGTATGTTGAATAAAATATTAAATTTAAATTTAGACTCAACAAACTTATGCCGCAAAGCGTAGATGTCCTGTTAGTGAAATCTGCAGCTGCTTGAAACCCTCAAACAAAAATTTCCTCGATAAATCCTTGCAAATTTTTCCGCAATAGGCTAGAAGTCTTTTTGCGCACCTTCTTGGTCTTTCATAGCAGCTAAAAGAATATTTTTGAAAAAAAAACAATTGAACGCAAAATCCCCTGCTGATAGCTTAAAAGCTATTCTACCATATTTGAACAATGAATTTTCGTTAAAAAGTAAAATAATTGGGACAAGAAAGTAGACCTAAATAACGGTAATACTGTGAGAAATCATAACTTTCAAGTTTACTTCACAAATTTCAATCCAAGTTTCATGCTACTCTGCTAAATTGCTCTGCATTTCAATGCTTAATTGAAAACAATCCTTCTTAAGCTACCAAAATAGGACCTAGGACAAATTTAACAAAAACCCCATTACTCAACTGTTTGTGATAAAAATTAACGAAAAAAACATATGAGTCATGTAGAAAATACATATAAAACCTCACCACAGAATTTTTCCTGTCATTCCTGTTTCCTGTTAAAACCAGTTCAAATTTTGAAATTTCATTCATTTTCACGATTTCATGTCAATCGAGTAAAAATGTTTCCATATTTAAAAAGTTATAGCGATACTTGATTCCTGTACTATGAAATAATTAAATCAAAGTAAATACCTGCCAGCTATATTGTTGTTATTGGTTGAATCGTAAATATTTATTTTGTAAGTGAAGTATATTTTTAATTATATAGATTCTGACAAATTGAGTTCCTTTGAAATTATTGCAATTGAAATTTTTCGTTTGTTTCATCAATTACTGTTGTAATATGAGGCATTTCACGTGAAGCGGACAACGAAAAAAAATCGAGGTTTTGGATTTCGTTTATATTGTGCATAATGGTACTTCTAGAAGATATGAATGTGGATGCACAAGTTTTTGTTTCTATGAGGTTTAGTTGCCGAGTTATGGGCTTCTGAATAATTGACAAAATTGATAAAAGGTTTTTTTGAAAGCGGATTCTGAGATTAAATATAAAATCTAAAAAACATAAAACATAATGATTGGTATAGAAAATTAGCTGTTCTTTTTAATTTTGAAATTAGATTTGAAAAATAAATTTTTTTTCCTGTGTGGAACCGGAAATAGACACTTTAACTCGTAATTTGAATAATTTGGACCAGGTTAATTTTGTTTATTTTTGTAACAAAACAAAGCTTAAAGTATACTTACTTTATCATAAAAGTTTTAGAATGGGATGGCCAGTAGTTTAGGAGGTAGGTGAATTTCAATACATAAAAGTCGCATGGAGCATGGTACCGGGAGCTTGATTATGATAGGTAGTGAGTTTGAAAGCAAAATATTTGTAGTAAAACTATTATATATCACTTGTGTCACTTATATATAGAAGATAAAATATTAAAAATTGCTAATGCTGATTTACTTAGTGAAAAAAAGGTACTTGTGTATGGAAAAATGAATTTATTTCACAATTTTTACAATTTTACTCACGTTTCTTAAACTAGTTCTTTTTTTTAATAACTAGAGGTGTTTCTACGATTAGTTTTTCCCTGCAGATTCGGCATAATTTATTTTCTGCTAATATTCTTGGAATTTTTTTTAGGTCATTAGCCTTCCGATGAAACTTCAAATCGAATGGGTTGAAACATCGATAGCCGAACGGAGACATAATACACATAATAAAGACTCTTTAATTTATCAACGAAAGTAATAGTCATTGCAAACGTCGAACAGTAACTCGAAAAATAACGGAAAATTTGAATTGGCTTGGCGTCAAATATATTATATATGCGTCATATATTTTAATTGGGTTTTTATGGGAAAATAAAACATTTTTCAGATAAGAGATGGCGTTACTAATCACATTTCAAATCAATTTTTGTTTTCGAGCCAACTAGCTGTCCTAAGCAAGCTCTCGGTACCACGTTCCATGCGACTTTTATGTATTGAAATTCACCTACCTCCTAAACTACTGCCCATCCCATTCTAAAACTTTAATGATAAAATAAGTATACTTTAAGCTTTGTTTTGTTATAAAAATAAACAAAATTAACCTGGTCCAAATTATTCAAATTACGAGTTAAAGTGTCTATTTCCGGTTCCACACAGGAAAAAAAATTTATTTTTCAAATCTAATTTCAAAATTAAAAAGAACAGCTAATTTTCTATACCAATCATTATGTTTTATGTTTTTTAGATTTTATATTTAATCTCAGAATCCGCTTTCAAAAAAACCTTTTATCAATTTTGTCAATTATTCAGAAGCCCATAACTCGGCAACTAAACCTCATAGAAACAAAAACTTGTGCATCCACATTCATATCTTCTAGAAGTACCATTATGCACAATATGAACGAAATCCAGAGCCTTGATTTTTTTTCGTTGTCCGCTTCACGTGAAATGCCCCATATGAGAGACATTGATAAATGAAATTGTATATTTACAATAATTTATGCGATTTGGGGAAAATTTTTGAACTGACATGCAGTCACTGTTGATTAAAGTATATTTTAATTAGAATTTTCGGAAATATTTGTCAGTGAAGAATAAAAGTGGATAATGTTCCCAGCAAACGTGCGTTCAACACTTTCACATACAGTTGTAAAAACTTTTCCATGTGTTTGATGAGTTTATATACCCAACAGGAATCCTTATTATGTATGCTGGCGTAATGCATGAATCAAACAATGCTAGTAATGCGAATTTCCGATCTCCAAAGCTATTTTCCATCAATTATAAGATATACTCGTATACATGACTTGGAGCATGGAAATAGCTGCAAGGGAGAAAGCTCATATGTTATAAGTCCAAGACTGGCCAATGAAATCCACTCGCAGATACAAGGGGAAAAGAACTTGCGAGCATACATCGGTTATGGGTAGTCTGCTATATAAAGCGGAAAGATGAAAATTTCGGAGCATTTCAAATCATCACGCACGGGTAAGTAAAATGTATGAAGACAATTCCCCCTAGTAGCAAAGAGCATGCGCTATTGGAATTTCCAATGAGCATCAGCATGCAAAAACCACACATGCAGAGATACAATCGGCCGCCCCAACGGGAATCGCGGTAATGTATGCTGGCGTAATGCATGAATCAAACAATGCTGGTAATGCACATTTCCGACTTCCAAAGCTATTTTCCAGCAATTATAAGATATACTCGTAAACATGACTTGGAGCATGGAAAATGCTGCAAGGGAGAAAGCTCATATGTTATAAGTCCAAGACTGGCCAATGAAATTCACTCGCAGAAACAAGGGGAAAAGAACTTGCGAGCATACATCGGTTATGAGTAGTCTGCTATATAAAGCGGAAAGATGAAAAATTCGAAGCATTTCAAATCATCACGCACGGGTAAGTAAAATGTATGAAGACAATTCCTCCTAGTAGCAAAGAGCATGCGCTATTGGAATTTCCAATAAGCGTCAGCATGCAAAAACCACACATGCAGAGATACGATCGGCCGCCGGCCAAAGCTTTCATTCATATTGAGGCGTATAAATGCGAGAATACAATGTCATACTTTCCAAAAAGCTCTTATACATAAAGCTATAGAGCTAAAAGCATGAGTTTCCCCTTGTATAAATCTTCCCAGCCTAGGACATGCAATGTTAAAAAGAAACAACGCGTAATGGTCCGGTAATGCTTACACGCATTACGCGTAATGCTTACCGAATATATCCGTAAGCATTATTTTTCCCGTTGGGGCCGGCCAAAGCTTTAATTCATATTGAGGCGTATAAATGCGAGAATACGATGTCGTACTTTCCAAAAAGCTCTTATACATAAAGCTATAGAGCTAAAAGCATGAGTTTCCCCTTGTATAAATCTTCCCAGCCTAGGACATGCAATGTTAAAAAGAAATAACGCGTAATGGTCCGGTAATGCTTACACGCATTACGCGAAATGCTTACCGAATATATCCGTAAGCATTATTTTTCCAGTTGGGTATTTTCTATTTCTCAATGATTATACATGCTGCTGTACAACTGCTAAACTACTGAGTATCCTATCAAAGTTTCTTTGGTATTGCGATGCATATAGATTATGCCATTAATTACAAAGTTTCTGTACACTTGATTTATAATATATTAATTATTTTTAGAGAAGATAACTCAAAATTATTTAACTGAAACTCATAAATTATAACTAAAAAATCTGCGGACATTGATAATTTGGAGCAATTTTTTTTTTCAATAGTTGAGTGCAATTTATGATCAGTTCCAAAAGCACCACCCAGGAAAATTAACCAAAAAAGTCGTAAGAAAGATGACACAAAAATACTAACCGAAACCCCTGTTAAAAATAAAACAGAAGAAGAATCAAAACAACGAAAAGATAAGAAAGTAATTCGAACTCAAAGCGGTAGGCGAAATTTACAAAAATGTTCATCATCACCGGAAACTGAAAAGAAAGTCCCACCATCGTCTATTTCCTTTGATGGCCAGAATCAGTACACGTCAAGCTGTGAGTCCGAGGAAGCAGTTAATTCAACTGAAACTCTAAACTGTGATGATTGGATGATTGTCAACGTGCCTTCGATGCGAAATTTGATTCATCGCTATGTTGGCCAAAAACAGGGTGCGCCAGGTATTTGAGAACATGCGCATATGTGGTTGCCAATACTAAACGGTATTTTTTTTTCATCTTTTTCTTTTCAAGTTAAAAATGGAGGATAATAAGCTTACTCAAGAAATGAAAAGATCTGCCGATATCGTTGCCATACATGCAGACCAATATGATCTTGAAATTGCCTCATTTTTGAAAGTCACCCGATCGTTTGTTTACAAAGTTCGTCAGGAGTTAGGAGCATCTGATGGTGATGTAGGAAGTGTTTCAAAGCGTAAAAAGCATGAGACACGTTCTGACACTGTAAAAACACAGGAATTTGTGAAGCAAGCTCAAGAAATTATCGATGAAGATCCTTCAAAGTCCATGAGAGCCGTATCGAGAGACGTTCATGTTTCTGAGTGCACAATACGTCGGATTATTCATATTCGAAAATATTCGTTATAAGTCTTACGTGACGCGCAGAGGCCAGTTTATGAAAGCCCAAGCTAAAGCAAATCGATTTATGTGCTCAAAAAGGCTTTTGAATAAGTTAAAACATCTAGAAGTTCCAGACAAGCTATGGTTTTTTTCTGATGAAAAACCTTTTGATCAAGATAAAAAAATAAACCGACGTTATGACAGATGGTTGTGTTCAGAACCCTCAGATATTCCTCATGTTATGCGTACAAAATTTCCAGCAACTGTCATGGTTTTGGGAGTGGTTAGTAATCAAGGATACGTCATGCCACCCCATTTCTTTCCTCACGGACTTCAAGTGAATGCTGCCGCCTATATTGAGGTTTTAGAAACAGTTGTGAAGCCTTGGATTGATAGTGTACGCGGTGGTAGACTTATTGTTTTTCAACAGGACTCTCTCCTTCACATAAATCACGCAAGATTGGATGTCTGAGAATTTGCAGGATCACATAACTCCAAATTTGTGGCCAACCAGCTCTCCAGATCTAATTCCGCTGGATTATTATGTATGAGGCGTTGTTGAAAGAGAAACCAATAAACGTCATCATGATACATTTGTCTCTTTAAGAACAGCTATTGCCGAAGTAATGACTCATATGGACCAGAACCAGCTGATTTGGGTCTGTAAACGTTTTCGACAAAGAATTGAAGTAGTTGTTTGCGCTGAGGGGGATTGTATTCAATAGTTGTTTAATTTAAAACTCAAATAATGTACCTTAAAAATTTTATCAAAATATAACATGTTTTCAATAAGATATACGTCTTTTAATTTTGAAAGCAATATGTTCTCAAATACCTGACGCACCCTGTACAATCAATGATGCAAGGCAATCTCATTGTCCGTTTTGCCACAAAAAAATCGACAATCGTAACTTTAAGTAGCCTTCGAAAGAAGATATTTCATAAATCAGTAGAAATGAAATAGTTAAAAAAAATTGTAGTCCTACTTTTAAGTCGACCAGCAAACGGACGGTGAGCTTTGAATTCCCGAAATTGTTACGTTTATTCAATTTGGACTGAGAACCGACAATTTTTTGAATTTAAGGATTAAAATTTTAAAATGTATATTATTAGAGCTAAACAAGTTAATCTATGTAATTGGAGTAAAATTTAATTTGTTATTTGCACAAGTTACAAAATTATCTGAGTTTAATTATTAAAATTAATGTGAGCTCAAAATTGTTTCACGTAACTACTGAAACATTCTATTTATAATAAGTTACATAACGAATCTAAATAAAGGGTTAATAATCAAGGATTGGTTTTATGTACTTGGTTTTCAAGCTTCAATTTAATTTTGGGGTGACTTGTTCCTATAGATACATGTCTTCCCTAAGATGGGATCAAGTCTCCCAAGCTAAGGGGACATTTGCTTTACTCAAAAGTGATCTACCTTAACACGTAAATTTCAGCTCTGTATGCATCCATAATACTTTGGTTTTAAAATGTATGCTAATACTAAGTGATATTTCCTGTTTCAAAGGATTTATAGCTAGAATAAAAAAATGGGATCAAGTGTACCCAGTTTCTCCTACATTGGCGTATATCTCAATTTTTATCCCGCATCGAATTTTAGCCTAAAAAATATTCGTATCAAAGCTTAAATTTGCATTCACCTGCATCTTTTCATTGATCAAACAAATTGCTAAATATTACAAGCACAATCTAATACTAAATTATTTCAAATTTAATTCACCTCAAAAAATACTCGGATACGTTTATCGATAAAAATGTACGTACATACCTACAGTTTGAGTTGCAGCCATGAGACTTTTTGCAAGCTCGTATTCGAATTTCCAGCGAATTAGCATTTAAGCTTAATATATTTTTCAATATTCGCGGCCGTGCACAATCCCATCATTGGCATTCAATCTATCACGCAAATAAAAGCCAAAAGATTTATATTATTTTGTTACCTTTTTACCAAAAAATGCGTGGGTTTCCAATTAGTAGACCGAAATTCAATTAACAACATATTGATGTTTTGTGAAAAATGAAAGTAAGTTTTTCTGTCGTAGCTTCATTAAATTTATGTTCATACATATGAGTATACAATAGTTAAATGTGTATCTACCCATAAATTTTTATTCACCACGCAGTTTGTGCAACCAAAAAAGTATCATTTTTCGTAGATCAACAACAGAAAAAACAACAAGTCAAAACAACGATACTGAATATTTATACAATGGACTGTAAGTATTTAATATGACGACAACATGGACAACAAACAGGCGTTCTTTGCGCAATTGTAACGGTACCCGCTATTAAAAAAAAAAAGAAAGAGCGTAACTATAGACTCTTTCGTGGCTTTTCTACATTTATTTGCATCTTTTTGAAAAGATACTCGAATTACGTGGCGTTGGGCAGCAAGTCGACTTTTAAAAGCCTCTCAGTTCAGATTACGTTCGCTGTTGATTACACGGGGGCGTTAAGACGACCCACGCTTAACAACACTTGAATCATTATAAAATGAACAAGCAGAAATCAAATCCATGATTTCCCCTATTAAAAATTTTAGAGCACAAAAACAGCAAACACGAGCCTAAGAAAAATGGAGACATACATACTTATGTATGTACATACATATATAGGTAAGTTTTTCTGTATTCGTATTACTTCGTATGATTTGAATTTAGTGATACTTTGAGAAAATAATAAGAAATAAAATGATTTCGTATTAGTTCAGTCGCAATATTTCGCGAAATATGAGCTACATAGATGACAATAACTTTTATATGTATGTATGGCTTATGGCTGTGAGTATCAATATAGTGTACAATTTACTAGAAAAATGTACAGCCGCGACTACTATTACATATGTATATGTGCATACATTTTTCAGATGTAAAGTTTATCACTATAACTTTTGGAAGTTAGCAAAATAATATGTTTTCCTTTTTCTCGTAGAAGCATATAACGACCTAAAAGTTTGGTACAGAACAAAGTGAACTTCCACGTTTCTATGGGAAACACAAATTTGGAAAAACAAGTAGGTATACAGAATAAAAAAAACTGATAATGCTTTAAGCTTGGTAATGATGACGTGTTGGAATTGTTTACCCTATGTAAATAATGAAAGTCACAAACTCATTTACAAAAAAAAAACTTAAAACAAAGACATCGTTTTTAATATTTGAGAAGGTCGTTACTAATTAATTATATCCATTCACAAACTTTAGAAAGAATTCATAGAGATGGCAAAATAACTTCGCTATGGCAAAATGGAAGCAAATGGGTTGAACGTGTAAATAGCACAATAAGAGTGAAATTAAACCAGAAAATCGTTAAATTTCGAGAAAAAAAATTTGTTCGATTCAGGATCTAATTAATATTTTGACCTGCAGCCAAAATATTCGATTATAGCTTGACACCTTCCCATTCTTTCAACTAGCTTCAGAGACCCTTCCTTCCTTTCATTTCTTTCAAGCATCCTTTATACCGTTCCACAATTCGTCAGCATTTCCGAAACATTTTTGTCCAGTCCTTCATTCCAGATATTTTCTATTGGACTTTGAACTGGCTAAAGTCAGACTTTGATTTTTTTTTTGGTAAAAAATCTTCTATTGCTCCAGTTGAAAGTTTTGGATCAATATCATGCATATATGCAGCCCAACTTTACTGGCTTAAACTCAAACGCATATGGTTCCATTATATTTTTTAAAATGTCTAGACGCTCATTTTCACAAGAAGCCTTACTAAATGCCATGACAAAAGCTCTCCAAATCATTATGTCTCCTCAACCGTGATTGGCGGTGTTCTAGGTGTACTAAGAATTGAATACGTGATCCTTCGATCAAACGACGCCTTTCAAATAATGCATACCATTATGACATAAGTTTAGTCTCATTTATTCATCTTCTTATGAATCTGTCCGATAAATTTCACTCATGTTCTTCATTTATATCATTTTAAATCTGCCTTGGATGGATCCCAATTCCCAATTATCGCTAGATAATCGATAGATAATCGAATCGCTAGATAATTCGATAGATAATCGAATGCGTAATTTTTCTTGCTCTTATTCTAAGTTAAATATACAGAATTTTATTTTGTCAAAATAATTACATGGTAGTAATTATTACACAACACATCAAAATTTCAAATATTGATACATTTATGTCTACCATTTTTGCACATGTCATTTTTTTTTCTGTCCAACAATTCTTTGCTCTATCCATGTGGTCAATGAAGTTAACTTACGAGTACTTGCTATAATTATTTTTGGAGTGGGCTATAAGTTACTGTAGGAAAAACATCTAGAGTAGGTCAAACATTCAGGGTAGTTGAGCATGAATTTGAAGTAGTGCCATCTTTCAATTGTAGCAGCCGATAACAACATTGAGGAAGAAATACGCGGGTGGCTGCTCAAACCCAACATAGCCTATTACAGTCTGCCAAGGCTCTTCAAATTCCAAAAATTCACCCGAACATCAAAGCTTCTACTGTACAAGACCATGGTCCTCAGTACTCACGTGTGGATCCGAGACTTGAGTGCTCATCAAAAGGTACTCTGAACTCTTAGCAGCGTTCGGGAGAAAAGTCTTGAGGAGAATCGTTGGCCCCATACATGAAAAAGAATGATTCCGAAGACGCTACAACCATGAAATGTATACTATTTACCTAGAAGCAGATATAATTGCTAAAATAAAGCTTGGTAGACTCCGGCGGGCACGACACCTACCTCAAATGAGTGAAGAGGATTCAGCTCGGAAAACCCTTTGCGACAGATTTTACGGCAAGAGACAGCGTGGGAGGCGTTGCTTGCGCTGGAGGAATGGCGCTGACGAGGATGCTCGGACTTTACGGGTGCCCAATTAGATGACATTGGCTCGTGATTGGGACCGATGGCAAAAAATGGTTGACGGTGGCCAGGACCGGATCCCGGTTGCAGTGCCGATGCTGATGATGATGATAAATTATATCGAGCAGCTCTGATCCCCAGGCCATGATGACGTTCTTCCGACTGACATTCCGACCACTATAAAATTAAAGCTATCGTGGTCAAAGAAGATATGCTAAACGTGCTTACGCTTTTTTCCCATCAGCTAGCGGGAAACAAGAGTTATGGCTATTCTTTACTCCCTATTGTCCCATATTTCTCAGCTCCGTCTAGCTAAAGATACTGGTTATTACATCAAAAAGAAATACTGACTATTATATCAAACGATCACTGGTTATTACATCGAAAATTCGGTAAATGTCTAGATAAGGGGTGGAATCGGTAGAAAAATGTATCCACAATACAACCCCTTAACAAAAGTTATGGCCTAAAAAAAATTCGATTTTCGCGGATAATGAATGAACAATTTTAGCTTATTTTTTCATGACTTAATAATCATAATAAAATAAGCTAATATTCTTTGTCTAATCTTTTCCAAAAATTGAAAATTTTACGGAGCTGTAACTTTTTTTGTGTGGTGACCGCCGCAAAATTTTCATGGGGCTATGTTGCCCCTCAAATCACCAGCAACCCAACTCCACCCCCTCCGGAGTGGGGAACCTTATCTAGACATTTATATCTAGACATTAGCTAGACATTTAAAGAGTCAATCGATCCTAGGCTAATTTCGCAGTGACAGCATGTTAACACGAAAAGTAAGTCTGTTGAAATCGTATACGACTATACAGGGCATATTTTTGGTGACAAGCTGCTCTCCAGACACCATATCAGCTGGAGCTTGTAAAAACGCGAAGGTTAGCCGTGCTGTTGGTGACAGATGCTTGCCTATAAATATATTAATGATAATTTTCACTCTAAAAAGTGGGTCTATAATTAATACTTTGATATTAGGAAATATATTCATTTTTTCGTTTAAAATTACTAATCACAAATTTTTTGACACATTCGATGTGCATTTTTCGCTTTTACGTCATATCAGCTGAATAATACACAGCTTCTTGTAAATTGAAGCAAAAAGAGTGTAAATTTACTAGTTTGCTATTCACCTTTGCGCCAATGCCATAAAATTGCATCATTATTTAGGGTAAAATTACACCATTTGGTCGTAAAAAAATATGCTTTTTACGCTCTTTTGTAAATTTACATCTTTAATAGTAGGAAACCAGTTTCCTACTATTATAAGGGTAAAATTCAACCAAAATTTTTTTGAGTGTTGGTACCGTCAGACTTCATTGCATTTATCCACCCACTCCAACGGACGTTGAGTATAAAATTTCGGACACTCTGCTGGACTTTGAATTCACAATTCACATTTCTGGCAGGGATGAATAGTATGATGGTGTCGCCACCGAGAGTGTGCTCGTCCATATGAATCCTGGTGGCTCAAAACTGATAAACAAAGAGTGCAGTGGTATATAGCCAGATAAGCTGAATATAAGGCTGCTCTTTAATCTCCCAGACAATTCAGGTTATGGATAAACGAAACTAACTTTGGTATCTCCACAGATAGGCATGCGGCTATAAATTTCGTTGCTGGTCCTTCTACATCGTCCAAAATTTTTGATGAATCCCTTCCATCTCTTCGAGAGGTGTCGAGATATTCGGCTGCGTGGTTAATTTGGGTACCTAGAAATAATGGCATTCGTTGCAACTGTGTGGAGCACGTGGAATGGTCCGGCATGTTGCTACTGGAGGTATCATGTCCTTCCTCTGTGGGAACACCGATGTCTTTGGTCAAACTAGCCATCAGGCATAAATACCTCTAGGATCCAAACAAGGATCCAAAGGAGTTCGACGTTAAATAATCTTCTTATGCAATCGTAAGACAATCCCGGATCTCCACCAGATAGCTGTTTATTCCGTAGGTAGTGCTCTTCGATGCGCTGTTGTTGATCTGATGGGCCATTGGCTCATTTAATGGCACGGGCATCGGTTAGGTGTTGGGCACAATTATTTCTGTCGGAGCTGTAGCTCAGAGGATGAAGAAGAATCCGTATGTTATCTCATGTAAGTGTTCTAGGCTTTGGCAAGGCGACTAATGGCCGCACTCGGGGCCCCATTTCTTCCAGGTCTTACTGATCTGTCTTTTATCGAATTGGAGAGGGTAGTGCAGTTTGTTCATGGAACCAGGTGGTTTCTTGATTACAGTAGTAAAGTGTTATTAATGGTATCACAACAGGCCTATTTTGTAGCTATGTTTCGCGGCTGAAACTCTGAGTTTGAGACCCACTTGACCTACCTACTTACTCGTTGTTTGATCAGAAAATCATAACAGACTGACCAGAAACACTTGATAAATTCGAACAGCTATCCCCTATTGTAATTCATGCTATTTTAAAGTCCAGTCAAAACAATCTCCTGGTAGATAAAACTTAGCTGCATAAATACTTATCGTTTCTGCATAAATACTTGTGTTTCTGAAAATTGTAATAAAATTTATCTAATAAAAAAAACTTGAGTAGCCTAGTGAGTAGAGCATTGGTTTTTTATGGGTGTGGTCCCTGGTTTGCATTCAGGCTCGGACGAAAGACTGCGCACCAAGCTTTGAGATCAACTCCCTCTGATTAGGTACCTGATTTAACTCAGGGGTGAAGTGAGTCATGGAACTTCTTATGAACCACTCCACACTGATTGTAAATTTGTGATGCTTCAACCCCTAGACCCGTACGAGGGTTGTCGTGGGTTTACTTTAATTTGACTTCCAATAATATGATGAAAAATTGGTCCATTTAATTTTATGATTTGTGCTATTTTTATGTCTGTGGCTATATAATTGGGCAAAGTGATTTTAGCAAATTTTTTTTAAATCAGAAATAATGTTATCAAAAGCCAGCTAGCCAAAACATTTTAGTATCACCATAAAACTAAAGAGACACCTACACAGTAAGGTAGGCTAAGTTTGTATGTACTAATAAAAAATCAACCTGTTTTAAAAAAAAATTCATCATTTCATGCACTGAATCTAACTAGCTTACATTTATTGCTGGCTAGCTGGTAATGTTTTCTTATATTTTCGATTTTATCAGTCAGACCAGTGTAGCTCCCAATAAATTTTCGCTTTACAAAAAATTTAAATTTTTAGTTTTTATTTATTCGTTTCTTAGTTGTAGTTTACACAATATGTTGAGTAGATATTTTAATCTAGTATCGAGTGACGAGTGGTGCGTTATCATTGGAATTGAAAAACTATTTCTCAACTAAAAACATATTCAATAACAATAACTTATGAGTTGAAGTGAAATTTCTGAATATATTGACAAGGCTTGACAGTAAACAATCTTTACCCAACTAATTGAAACGAAAAGTAAGTTGCAACTGTAAGATAAAAGACCATGAAAAGTTGGTTGTCTTAACAGTTGATTCTTCTGGAAATATTTGCATGTCTTATGTTCGCGATTCCAGTTACGATTTTCATTTGCCACTGGTTTTTACTTTTCGCCTAAATATTTCACGAAAGAATAATCTATAAAAATCATTTTAATATAACTATTAAGTATTATAATTTTACAACCATCCAACTGAGCAGAGTAATGTTAATTTTGGATAGCTTGAACGTATGCAGATTTACTACACTCAGCATAATTTTGCTTTAATTTTACCTGGACTCAGAGTTATTCAAAATTTAATTTGATTCAATCGTATTTTATAAGATAAGATGTTATAGATATCCTAAGAGCGTTTATAAATACATTGAAGTCTGCAATCAAACAATGCGTTTTTTTTTCTTAAACATAATTGTGGTAATCTCTCCATTCACTTTCGTTTAGTATCGACTACATGATTATCTGAATCTTGTTAATTTACCTCCAAAACAAATGAAATTCAGTATGCAAAATATTGCCAGGTGTATAATTTGAAACAAAGACTTCACTCCGCAACCGAAATATGGTGAAATTTTGTATTTTTTAACATCTCTTTAGATTTATCTGATAATTATTCCCGAAAATGCAAATGTAGTTTGTTAGCACCACGCACGTTAAGATTTGCGATGGTGGTTCATAGCACTTCGATGAGATTATGGTGGAGAATACTAGCATAGTACGAACTAGTTTTGTTTTCTTCAAGGTGTTGCGGAGTCGGGAGTGGGCTCGCACGGCTGTCGGCAAAACTAGCTCGTCTAGTCATGAGATACGTAGTTGTTGAATTGAATGCCTTTATCAGATTTGGCTGTACAATTATCATAACTAATTAAAATGGAAATTAAAGTGGTTGAATAAAACAGGATTATGACATCATTAAAAGGCTAATATATATGCTTAGCAGAAAGTTTGGTTTATATTGAGTTTTCTGCCGTTTCGAATGTCAGATCCACTTTCATTTAAAAGCTGCGATTATACTTGATGCAATACGTTGACTTAAAATTACTAGCAATAAATGTATAGTGGTAATAAATATATTTAAAGGTATAGTGCAATTGATTTTTCCACTGCAGGTTGACTTTATTTTTTTATAATATTCACTGATTAAAATTATTATCATTTTTGGTGAACTGCAAAAAGGTCAGGATTTTACCTTAATTGTCTCTTGATTTCTTCCCAGCCAGTAATTTTTGTTGCAATTTTGCTCTTGAAGTAAATATAGCATCAATATTTGAATCCTAAATGAATATTTGAATCCTAAATTTATTGTATTTTCAACTTAACTGATTTAAAATTTCAAAGTTAGTATACATTTTAAGTAATTTCAGGAGTAAATTGAAAATATTAAAACGTTCATTTTTTTAATGACAAATATGTAAACGATTCGTTTACTCATTTATTAACCTACATTTAGTAATTAGCATCTATAAAATCAAATAAATTTTAAAAATAATGACAAAACCAGAATGATAATGCTTCTAATATGAAAATGATAATTCTCTCGATAAAAAATGGTGATCTTAACGTGAAAAATTAGCCAAATATTAGGTGAAAAAAATGACCATGAAGATTATTGATGGCCGGAAACAATATTTTTATCCATTCAAAGCGACGGCGCCAAAAAAAATTTTAACGGCGAATCGACAACTTTTTCAATTCTTTCAAAGGTTGCACATTGACTACTGTTAAGTTTTAAAGCTTTTAATCGAGAATTATTGCTTTAGTGGAATTCGCAATTTGGTTATAAGCCCGTTTATAGTATAGAAGAAAAAATTTATAAAACAAATTTTTTTTGGGCTTAAGAGTATTTAGATTTGATATGCAAGATAAAAATATATCAAGATGTTGACCCATTTCACATTTTTAAATCGGAAAACAAGCGCCCGATTCTATCTGTAAAAGACGAATTTTGATTTTAACTGTAAACATACATATATATTTTGATAATAGAAATTCATTGATGCTATCTCAAAATGTTTTAAAAGCAGTTTTTGTGAGAAAACATCAAGATAAGAATAGCAGTAACATCCATCAGATAGATATGTAGACATTTTTCAGTGTACCTATCCATTTTCACATTTCATTTATTTGTTCACAAATAATTAAATTGTATTTAGTATTTTACTGTTCAAGAATAATTACAAAACATTTGCTGTCTAATTAATCTAACATTATGTTGGCACATTATTGCACACAGTGCCCATGTTAAATATTTTAGGATCAATATCTATTTTTTTTAAAGAACTATTTGATTTTCTTTGATTAGTTGTGCTTTTCTACTTATGAAGCCTCAGATGATTTGGACTGGAGAGCTTCCTTGCTCATACCCAAATACCAACTAAAACCCTGGGATAAAATGACGAAAGCCTATAAAGTAATTTGCTAAAGTAAGAGAGGAGAGCCAGTACCAATTTGATGGATTAGAACCATCACAAGACATGAAAATGGAAATAATTGTCATATTTGCCCAAATATTCATGTTTGTACACCGATTTTTTTCAAAGTGAACTTAAAACTACCGGTAACAGCAGTGATAACCATATTTAAGATAACAGTGAACGAAACTACAGTGGGAAAAATGCTGGTGAACAAAATCTCAGCGAAGGAATAACAAAGAACGCAATCGCAGTAAAAAATAACAGGGAAAATTCCGAACAAAATATCACAGCAAAAAATCACAACGAAAAATCACAACAAAAAATCACAACGAAAAATCACGACAACCGAAATCACAGCGAATAAAGTCACAAAGGTAACAAATGTTAGTACCATATTCAGTACGAAACGTAATTTACGAATTTTCTTTTCTCTTTTAAGAAATCCTTCTTTCTTTATATTTTTTTTGATGTGATGTAATATATTTTAAGTTTCATATACAACAATTCTATAAATATGTTAAGTGAATACTATTTTCTTTTGTTTACAGCTCATTTTGAAGATTTTTTACTGTGTTTGATTACTGAAGATAAAGCAACTGTAATTCTTCTATTTGGTATTTATTACAAATTAAGTTCCTTTGATGATATTTTTTCTCGAAAGAGCAATATACCCAAATCACTATAGAGATTAAAAATCACTGCTTGAAATCTCAGTGAATTGAAAATCAGCATCAAAGTTACATTTTCTAGCACTAATACAAAGAAAAAAGGAGGTCCATCAATCTCCTGAATCGACGAAAATGTGACGCTTGTTTGTTATTTGAAATTTGGCCGACAATTTAGCCTTCAATGGATAGCAGAAACTCTGCAGATGACAAAACGACTGTTCGTTGTATCGCATGGAAATTGCGACCAGGCTGGTCCCAAAAGTTTTGACCAACGAGCCAAAGAATATGCGAGTACTCCGGTGCCAAGAACTATTGGAAAGGGACCCTAATTTTCGAATTCAATTATAACTGATGATGAATCCTGGATTTTCGAGTACGACCTGAAAACAAAAGGACAAAGTCCAAGAAAGTACGCATGAGCAAATCCAGGATCAAAACTATGCTGATTGTTTTTTTAGCGTCAGAGAAATTGCCTACTACGTATTAGTACCTACCGGGACACCTCTCAACGCTGCTTTTTATTTGAAAGTGCTCAAAAGGCAAAGATTAGGGCGGTGCACTGTGAAGTTTAGGCCAGGTTATATCGTGTGAGAGGTGCCGTATCGAGGGGTGGTGGCTACGCGGCTAGTATTAGACCACCAGTTTGGGCCCATTTGCTACCTTCCGCTGGCTTGTTAGAGCTGCCAAGTGAATGTTTGCCAAACTGAATCAGCTCTTTCAACGTGACAGTGCTAACTCTTGAAAATGGTAAGAACCAAAAATTTTGAGGCTTTGCTTATTAAGGGCCAGACAATTGCAGATTGTGGTGTCCTCAGCCATCTTGCACCTCTATCATAAATTGTTGGAAGTCAGTTTCATTTGGATCGCATGAGATGCGATTAAGAGTGCCCTGTGAGCAAACTGACCGTTACTCTAGGCAGTTTCGAGTGATTTTTAGCAGTTTCCTGCTTTCTGCTTGGATGAAATGATGGCCATCATGTCCTGGCTAGCCAGTCGACCATCCTGTTTTCCCATTCGGATTTTAATATGGCCCATTTGGCAGCATCTAGTTTACTTCTAGTGTCAACAATCAACCCTGGTACAATGATGTAAGGGCTATTGCTAGCTTCTGAACCTTTCCTCGGCAATTCATTGGCTTTTTCCTTGCCTATGCCCCACTTTGCCCAGGCACCCATATAATCCGAATAGGAATATAATCTTCACAGAGAGCAACCTTGCAAGCGTTGACAGTTTTTGGAGAGCATCTGTTAGACACAAGAGCAAGAATGGCTGTCCTGCTGTCGACGCAAATCGTTGATGTACTGTTACTGGACTCAATTGCCATGCGTTTAGCATACACTTCAGAATAAAACACAGTAGCATGGTCCGACAGTCTACACCACAGGTGAAGGTTCAAATTCGTAGGAAAGACGCCCGAGCCAACTCATGTGTCCGTCTTTGACCCATCCGTGTATATCCAGATGCCACCATTGGAAATTCGTGCCAAGATGTATTATTTCGCTCATGTTGTCCGTGTCTTCAGCAGTTCGCCTGAATATTCTATGGGATTCTGTAAGAACACTCTTGAACTTGACCTTGAACTTTACTTGAAATTTTAGCGCGTATTGCCGCTAAGCTTGCTCTTCTAAAGATAAATTAATCCAAGGGCATCAGTTCCAAAATCATTTCCAACCTGGCCATTGGGGCGGTTCTTCAAGTGCCCGTAATACATATACAAACGAATCTTTGCAGTTTTGTTAGTTTCTTGATGTTCGCTTTACTCTCCGCCGCCTTCCACCACACGATCATTCCATACACCAAAATTGGCCTCACCACACATGTGAATATGTAGTAGGCTGGCCCAGGTTTAAGACCACAAGTATTGGAGTAGGCAGATCGGCACGCGAAAAGCTGTTAGGTATGTCTCATTAGCCCCCAGCTCGGTTTTCTGTCTAGTATAAGGCCCAGATATTTCACACTTCAAGGAGCTCCAATTTTAAATTCTTAAATTCTCCGCGATTCCGTTGACTGTCAGAATCTAGAAAAGGGGCAATATAGCTCCGCTGATGGAGTTCCAGTTCCAACTATTCTCTCCGTTTTGGCCTCCAAATAGGTGGGCCCAGAGGTTGTCACCAGAGTTTTATCCACTCTATATCGAACCAAGGCATCGATGATTGTTGCGACAGTAGCATTGTTAAGGCCCCCTCAATGTCTAAAAAGGCTGCCAGCGTGAATTCCTTTTGATGTAAGGACTTTTTTATTGTATCGGAAACTTTGTGTAATGCCGTCCTTACTGATCCGCTAGATATGCGTGTTTATCAACACAGAGTCTTGATGTGCAAATCGGCAAGTGGCTCTATTGTTTTGAGCAGAAACGATGTTAAGCTAATTGGTCTAAAGTCTGCATCAATCCCTGTAGCTTTGTTAGGTCTGATGTGTCTATAGCTCATTCAATTTTGACCTGCATAATATTCCCTATTTTGTCGTGTCGTATTGGTCAAGTGTGCGGGCTTTCATACAATTACATGCAATTGATTCTCACCGACTTTTGTCGTGTCGTGACTTGTCGTGATTCGAGTGTGCGGCAAGCTTAAGCCGTTTTTTGGAAGGGATTTTCCAGTAGCATGTCCACACATTTATCGACTCCTCTACGCAATACTCGTTTTCCCTTCGCACAAACGTAGATACGCCGAAAGTTACGTTTAGGACATTCCTGATGCTAGCAGCCTCTGAACTTCTTTCAACGTTCTCACAAAATTCTCTTCATGAGTCGTGCTTGGTTCGTCTTATCTTCTTTTGGAAGAGCGAGAACTTCAACGTTTTCGGACCGCCTTGCGTTGTTTAACGCCCTTCGTGTGTGACTTCTGGCCTCTGTAAGTTCGCCATTTCACCATAAGGTAGCGTATTTTCTTACGGGCTTTTTCGAGCACAAGTCCTAGAAATCTGACATGAATATTCCTGTTAATCGGTTCAACTGCTCGTTAAGTCGTCCTGAACTCGTCAGATCTAAGCTTCCCATTGTGCTGTTATCGGGCTCGGAACTTTTTTGGGTAAGAAACTAGAACTTCCGATATTCCGGCATAACCACTGGAGGCCTGAAAGCAATGGTAGGCTAGAAACCTGCCAGACAAGGACACTTTCCATTATATTTGGAGTTACCAGGATAATATCAATTACCTTAGCCCGGTTATTACCTATATTGTCGTTATTGAGGCTGGTTGATGTTGGAAATTCGAGCGAAGATCTGCCTCTGTTGTTCATGTTGGTGCTTCCCCATATTTCGTGGTAAGCATTTGCGTCACAGCCGATGACAGCATCAGTTATTGAAGCCGCTTGCCATAGTACTCTTCTCAGTCCATGTGTGATGGGATTCTTGTCGTATGATAGACATATGGGTAACGATGCAGGAGTCGTTCTATTGCGTTTAAAGAACTACAATTGTTATTACACCAATTTGTTATTTAAAGTTTTATAAACTATGATATTAATTATAAACGTATTCACAGGGGAACATTGCCTATTTTCTACCCAAACTGAACGTCGAATCGAATGTTTTTCTCCAATTGTTGTTTTCTGACGGAAACTAGTATACCTCAAAAGGGCTGCCACAGACAGACTGTCGAAAGCAGGCACCGCTGCGAGCCGGTAAAATCGATCCTCTTCTACCAACACATAGTGGCTGCAGTGCAGCCCCATCACAAAGCTTTTTTAGCGACAATACAATCCCTTATTTCATCCCTGCCTGTTAGCTAGAACACACCGAGATTCCAGCTGAATCTACAATCCACACTTTTACACAGCAGTAGTTCCTGTATCAGCATGATGTCGGCGTGCCCCCGACTAAGTTTTCAAAGCAGATTGACCGTCACCACTCTACTATGGTGCAAATTTGCACGGATCACCCGCACTTCGGTTTCTCTCAGAAAGCGAAGTGACCCTTCTTCCGTCCACATGGCAAACTTGAGGAGTTCTTTAAGAATTCGTTTAAAAATCAGTTTGGCCACGTCATCGTTGATTCTCCACTTCAGGTGCTCCTGTTTGTCGACGACTGCCAGCCTAAGGTGACTAGCAGCTACATCCGTAAAGGACCGAGTTACCGTCTCCTATTAAGGCTTCTTCAGTGACGTGTGTCTTGGCGAAATTTGCTCCTCTGGGCGTTGCCGTTTGCTCGCGGCCATAACAGTAGGATTCACTTGGATATCATCGGGCCTTTGTATTCCAACTTTACCGTACTCATGGCCACTCACTTTGCTTCTCTCCTCCTGAAGCGTTGGACATTTCGCTTCCACCCTTAAGTGGGATCAGCAGCCGCTGGCCATACAGTGGACTGCAGATCTTTGTAGTCACTACCTCCAGTCCCAGAACTAAACTTAATTTAAGGTAAATAAATCAAAATGTTTGACTTTGCATCAAAAAATAATTTACTTAGTGTTACTAATTTACTATAACTGTTATAAAAAATTTCAACCTTGTCAGTTCATATGAAACTGTTCAAGGAGGCACTGCTCACAATATTGCCAGAAGTACCAATCATTGTAGGTTCAGTATAAATTATGGAAGAACTTTTATTGAATAATTTACAATGTGCATTCAAAGAGAATATTTTGTCGTTTTAAGTTATTTGAGAGATTTTGCATTATTTTTGTTCAATGAAGAATTTGTACTTCAGAAACACGAATGCTTTTACTGAAACTAAAGTGAATGAGTTGAGTATTAAACATTAATAATTGATCAATTCTTCAAACGCAGTTATGCTGTCAGCAATGGATATATTACATGGTTACAAGTTCGTTTTACAAGTTCTAAAGTAAGTATTAAGTAGCGGAACACTATTCTTGGATTGAAATTGTTAAGTAGGTACTTGACGTGACTTCAAGTTACGCGGCAAAATAAGGCAAACCACAAACATACCTCAGGGAAGATAGAATGTTCAATATTAAATTACAATATCGTCTGGTTTCTGTTATTTCTTGCAGTTCGATACGACAGTCCTTTTAATGCCTACCTGCAATTGAAATTGTACACGTGCCTGCGATTAAGTCTCTGGTTAATATTTGCTTGCAGAATGGATAAGCTGCGGAAACTCTGGAAATATCTTTCCGCTTGCGAAACATGCAAATATTAACCAGTGTCGGCGAATCAAACCTTATCAAAGACCATTTGCGGATATTAGCTTCAAGCGGTACGATTCGATACAAAGAGTTCAGATTCCAGACCGCTGCAATTGTACTCTTTCAGGCTGCGGCTGCACTCGAGTGACGATGAATTAATTGTGATTGAAGATCAATGATTCCGATCATGGAGATATTGATTACATGGCGTCGTCATTGCGTGTGTGGTCGTGTCAAACGAAAATTAACGTTACACGTTGTAATGCATTGTTATGTTACCCTCAGCAGGTTTCAGATTGACCTGTGAATACTGGATTTTTGAATAATTGCATCCAGAATGGTTCAATAAACGTATCACGTTGTGATGTGGTCAATTTAGTGCTGCTAGAATGCATGTACATTATTGATATGCACATTAGATACTTTGTAATACAACTGCAGCTTTACACGGAAGTATTGTAAATTATAAGTTGTGTTTAGATTTTTCACTATAAAATTGACGCAGAAGACTCACTAAGCTGCAATTTCTCTCCATACATTCTACAGATTTTCATGTAAATCCCATTAATAAGAGACTTTAAATTTAATTTCCACTTTCCAAGATACGCAATGAAAGCGAGAATGTTCTCCTCCGAATCGAATCTCGGCGAATTTTTGCCACACGTTTCCGTCGCATATCATTCGCCTACATATGTAAATGCTGATGAATATTTGAGCTTAAAATAACGTAGAATATTTCAAAAAGGATTTATTTCTCACTCCACGGATCCTATAAAGCTCATTCGGACTCCTTAAATCTGCAAAGCTGCCATCATTCTCAGCGTAGGTATAGCTCGCAGTGAAATTAATTGTTCAAGCTTTCGTTTCGGCTGAGTTTGCGAATTATAAGCAGATTAGTGTTTCGTTCAAAATGGTTCATTTCCGGGGGAGAAAAATATTGCTATTGTAATATAATTCGAAGAACATCGTGTTGTATGTCAGTTTATTTTATGAAAAGTAAACTAGGAGGAATTGATTGCTCTATATATGTCCCTGCAGATTATTAAGTTAAACCATATTTTTGATGAAATGAGTCCGTTTTTCGAACGAGTCATGATTTTAAGACTGCTAGAGACGCTACAAACCCTTGGAAACAATAGGATATCAAAATGTATTTCGTCAACTATTTTTGAAAGCTTATTGTAGTATTTTACTGAAATTTTATTGCAGGGCAAACATCAAGTCTTTCAAATGCATATATATCATATAATATTACCAACAATAGACTTTTTGGTCTCAGCAAATCCTTGACACATTTAAATGCCCAGCTTTGCAAGTGAAATATATTCACTACACCAAAAGTTTCCAACAAACTATCAAATACATTTTACGATTGAAACTGCTACTTTCTTTCAATGCGAATACAAAACGAACAGTGTCTGCACAAACAATCACCTCTTCAAGCCGAGGGGTCTCTTAAAATGTTCACAGCCACCTTTTGCTAGGATAATATATCGTTGCATGCAAAACTACAAAATCTTCAGATTCTTGTATTTTTAGCCAAGAAACTTCCGCACTCGTAAACTCCTTCTCGAGTTTAATAGAAAAACGGGGTGGACCAAATCCCGACGATATGAGTTCGTCGTTCCATGCCATATCTCGTGCGCTCATATAAATCTCGGAGAGTTATGGAAATACGGCTTCGACTAAGTCCTCGGTAAATTCAAGGCTGAAAGGATTCGTTCGTAGCAGTTTCATTTCCTCAACCTTCGTTTCATATCGTCTGCAAATGCTGCACTACACAGTCATCTAAATGTTTAATTCCGCGAAATTATTTTGCTATAATTCTTGGCCAAGACCGAGGAATTTATGACTGTGTGTCAGACTATCAAAGAGACTTCCAAGATTATCCTGCCGACCGGGCTCAGTTCACATGAGTTTTTGCGGAGGACTTAAGAAAATTTCTCTAGATGTAGGTAGGTATGCACTTTCTTGCTTAGTCAGAACGAATGCACTACGCCAATGCACGACATGGATGCAATGCTGTAGTTGAATAAGTTGTGTTTGTGTACTAGTGCATAATCTTGCGATAACGTTCACTGGCTTTGCATGTTCATCCGCGTCGTATTCATGTTTTATGTGGAAATAATTTATAGCACCCTATTTTGGAGTTTTATGGCCTATCTTGGTGTGCTAGCCTGCAGAGAAATTTGTACATTACGATCGGTCATTTATTGTATGAAAGAATGCATCCAAGTGCTGCATAAAACAGTGGCTTTTGTTTATCAAATTAATTTCTCATTGATTTTGTGATATTACGAGCTTTGTGGAATATTAGAGAAAGAAGAGCTTTGTTCTCCTAAATCTTACTCTCGACTGATATTTTTCATTAATGGACTTCGGAAAAAAATTTTTTGTTGATTTCGAAAAAGGTGCAATCATCTTTAAGTGCGTCTCGATCCAATTGCAGGTTAGGGTAAGCAGCATTGAAAATAAGAACAATCCTGCCTCAGTTATTGTTGTTTTCAATGCTGCCTACCCTAACCTGTTTTTGATCGAGATGCCAAAAATTGCACCATTTGTCCGAAAGCTTTGAATCTGAAATCGGAGAACAGGATTTTCAATCAGCGCATAGATAGACCTTCCAAATGTGTAAACAGAGCTTCTAAAACAAATGGATAGATTTAAATGAAAAGAATAAATTATTTTAATTTATATTATACTTCATCACATGTTTGTAGATAAAAAAATATTTTTAGACATTAATATCTATATCTACACAAATATATTTTTGCTACTGAAGTTATGCTCAAGGTTTTTGATATTTAAAAAAAAAAACAATAAAAAATAATGTGTGCTTTAAATAGTCTTCTCGTGGTCCATCCTGAGTGACGCTTATTCATCTATTTTCTCGATGTCTTGTTAACGACCTTTTTCGTCATCGGAATGTACTCTTTGTTTCATGATTTTTTTGTATGCTACGATTGGGCTGGTGATTAGGGCACTTTACCCCTAATGGTCTTCAAACGTATCAACGACAAAGTGAAATCTGCTTGGCTAGCAGCTCTGAGGTAATACAATCACCTCCATCCCGTTAAACTCCTGGCAGGCCTCAGAGTACGTTCTCAGTCTCATCGCCTTAGTTGAGATAGGCAACTGATTGGCAATGATTCAGCTCTGATTCAGCGCATAGATAACCATTGGATCACTAAGATCACTACACATTCGGGCTATTATAATGGCTCTAAGTGGAGACCTATGCAAAACGGAACCTAAATACAGCCGAAAACCCAAGTACGACAAGCGAGTACGTGACATGAACGCTAATATACGCTCCAAAGTAATAAAACCTAGGACGGCTTTGTTGCAAGGGCCAGTAAAAGTTACTACTTAGGAACTTTTCGTGTTGCTTCATTGATTACCTACGAATGTATGAGCGCTACAAAGGGCCAATCTTGCTGGTGTGAGACTCCATTGACTAAAGCAGATTTTGACCAAACATGAACTTTATTTGAAGGAGGTCCCGCTCCAACAGATTTTGGCCACATAAATCTGGAGACTCTATTGGACTTGGAACTTATAATTTGCATTCCTCGCATTAATGAATGTAATGGTGGTGTCAGACTCAAAATTAGGCTCATCTATGTGTATGCCGATGACAGAAAATTGAACAACAAAATTTATCAGTGGCATGTACTCGACCTGAACCTAAGGCTGCCCTTTCGATTCTCAGCCCATAGTAGTGTCTTTCCGATGAAGTTGCGGCTTTTTTTAAAATAGTTGTCTGGCTCCTGTGCTATCGAGTATTTGCAGTGAATACTGTTATTTTCAGAGGCTCTCAATCGGCTATAAATTTCCATGCTGGTGTTTGTACAGTTTTTAAAATAGTTCCCGAATATCGTGCACCTCTTCAAAAACTCGGCGCCATTCGACAGTGCCATTAGTTTGGGTAGTAGACATAGGGGCATTTGTGGCAACTCTGTGACCGACGAATAAGCAAGGCTTGGCACCTTCGGTTAAACTAGCCAAAACCACCTCGAAGACACTAAGAAGAATTGCCCTGTGTGGTCGCAAGACAGCCCTGGGCATCCATGGATGCGCATCGAATCAGGCAGCCATTAAATTCAACCCACAGTGCAGTCTGGTGTGTTGTGGCCGTCTTCCTGAGCCATTCTTGCATAGGATCGAGTGCGCAACGGTTGAGCTCCCAGGTCTGACTGATGTGTTTTTTGTCGATTTGAAGTGGATAATACAGTGTATTAAAAAAAAACAGACTATTTCCTGGTTGAGATGGCTGAGGGAAGATGATATATGTGGTATAAATACGGGTCTCTATTGTGCCTATGTGTGTCCCTCGATTGAAACTCTCCAATTAACAGCTACTTGACCTGCCTATCTAAATAATAAGGAACATCCTGTCATGACTTTCATCCTTCTCGTCCTGTTGATTGTGTTGCTGGCATCCTCTGAAATTCCGATTGTTTCTTCGGTTTATGTTCCATATAATTCCTCTGTTTTTCCGATTTTTTGTCGAGCTCTACAGTTTCTTCAATAATCGTTTCTCTTTGGCTTCATTTTTAATTTGCGGCAACTTTAACTTACTGAACCTAGTGTGGATTGCTAATTTTTCTTCGATACTCTCCTCTACTAATATTTCTTGGACTATCTCTTCCTTCCTTTGCTTATGTTCACTGTCTCAATTGACCACAGTTCCTAATATGAACAATAATGCTCTTGACCCTGTTTTTTCAAATATTCCCCCATATAACATTTCTGTCCAGGCTGATGCCATGTCCTATTTCCCACTTGACCTACATCATACTCCACTTTCTATATAAATTTCGGTTTCCATTACGTCTAGTAAATGTCCCTCTCGTCCCACGCGTTTTAATTACCATAAAGCGGAATTTGTAAAGATGGAGAATGAAATCAACTCAACTAACTGGTACTCTTTCCGCCGCGGTCTATCTGTTAATGAGCTCACGCTCTGATTTCATAATTTCCTCTCCAGCACCATTTCCCATTTCACTCCTTCCAGTCGTTCCCGTAAATCAAACGATGCTCCTTGGTTTCGGCATGCTGTGGTAGCTGCCCTCAAGGCAAAAGATGCAGCTCGTACTAACTTCCATACTTCGGGTTGTCAAATTGACTGCCTTGCGTTCTCAAAGCTTCGTTCAGCCTCCGAAACTGCCAAATTTCTACCAAACATGGCTTAGAGTAACGTTCAGATTCTGTGTACATTTCATGAAAATCTGGTAACTAAATTAGAATTCATAGAGCAAAAAGCAATATTCTTTCTTTATAATTTTTCAAAATGGCACCACTGGCACAGAGTCTTCGGAATTTTGAAATCGTTTCTATCAGACCTGGTCCTATTTAATATCAATTTATACTGTGAATTTTAGCTGTATCTGATAATTGGGTCGAGAGTTCTCGTGAACAGAAGTTTCTGGTGCTTAAAATAGAGGTTAATTGGAGGAATGTTACTGTTCTTGTACGGTGTGAAATTTCCAAAGTTTTGCTTTGGTTGCATAAACAAAACACATGATTTCTATATGAGTTGGTTTTCACTTTCAATGCCCGCCATAGCTGCAGAGCTGTCAGCACGTTCCGAAAAAAATGCACGAGTCTACAACTTAGTAAGATCAATATATCCTTTAAGTTTCCTGATGATCTAATAATCTGGTCAAAAGTTATCGTAAATCAAAAATTTTCAAATTTTTCCAATTAAATTTTAGGTGCCTAGTGCACGCATAGGGTTAAAAATTTCAAAAACATGATCATATTCACATTTAAAACACGTTTGAAATTTATTGTATAAACTTTATTTTTGCAAAAGTTATTTGTTGACAGAATAATAGGTATATTTAAAATATCAGTAAAATGGCCGCCGGCGCCAGAGGGTTAAATTATTTTAACTTTTTGTGAAATTTGGCACTATTCTGCATATACACCAATGTATTCTGAAAATTTCAGTTCATTTGGATGGCGCGTTCCTGAGAGCACTTCAGATAAATTTTTTGATTATATATATATATATATATATATATATATATATATATATATATATATATATATATATATATACATATATATATATATATATATATATATATATATATATATATATAGATATATATATATATATATACAGTCCCTGGCCAAATTATTATACTCAACCAAAAAAAATCGAAAATCCCACATTTTTGTTGTGTATTTGCTTACGAAGTATTTTTATTTACCAAAAAAAGTTACATAACTGTATATTTTGTCCGATTTAAAAATATAAGTGAAGCACAGCTCTCAAAAAGATCACAAAAATTACAAAATTGGAAATTTGTCAAACATTAGTATTTTGTATGTTTTCCTTTAGCTTGCAATAACGCGTTAATTCGGCGTGGCATACTGTTTATAGGGGACTGTATCATTTGATTTATGTTTGGGCTGTTGTGCCGAGTACTATTGAGTACTGCAATGAGTTGTTCCTTGGTTGTAGGAGCAGATTTGGCGACTTCTTTTTTCAAATAGTCCCAGACATTCTCAATGGGATTCATATCTGGTGAATTACCAGGCCAATCCAATACCTTGACTTTTTTATATTCCAAATACTTGTAAATACATTTGGCAGTATGACATGGAGCTCCATCTTGCATAAATGTACAGTTATCAGTGCCTTTGAACCATTTCCCCAACTGTGGCATCAACTTATTTTGCAAAACACTCTTGTATTTTGCGGAATTCATCGTTCCTTCTACAAAATACAAAGGCCCAGGGCCCTTTGAACTGATAACAGACCACACCATCACTGACGGCGGATATTTAACTGTTGAATTGATGCAATTCAGGTCGTATTTTTCATTTCGCCGACGTCTGACAAACGTTGATTTCTCAACAACAGCTTCGAATTTCGACTCATCCGAAAAGCAAACCTACAAAACATCACAAATGACGAATATTTGGCAATTTTATATTATATATTCATTCAATATTTGCGGAAAAAATATAATACAGTATAACATTACTTTTTTCCAATCAACTGTGAAATGTTTGTACTTTTTTGCCCAAGCATAGCGTTTCTGGATCATAGCAGGAGTCAACTTTGGTTTCCGTGCTGGTTTTCTACCCAAAAGATTTTCTTCGCGCGCTCGACGGCGCACTGTTCTTTGCGAAACATTGGCATCTTTTACAAGATTTGTGATAGCATTAATGGGTAATTTTCGGTTTTCGGTAACAGTATTTCGAATAAAGCGATCTTCTCTCTTCGTAGTGATGCAATTACGGCCACATCGACCTTTGCGTTTTGAACTGAAATCGGCTTCAGATTGCATTTTGAGACTGATATTCCGTACAGAACTTTGGGAAACACCGCAAATTCGAGCAATTTCACGCTGTGTGTGATTTTGTGCTCTCAACATGCCGGAAATTTCTCCTACTTTGATTGCACACAGATCCTTTCGTTTACCCATCCTTAAATTGAGTATTTAACCAAAAAACTCTGTAAAAACCCAAGACAAATACATTAAAAAAATGTGGAAATGCAGAAATATTACATTACCTGATTGTTTTCGCACAAAAAATCGATTAGAACTCTTAAATGTCACCTTATCATAACCAAATCATTATAAGCAATGACGCATGCATTTGAGACTTATACCATATAATTGCCAAAACATAACGGTACATGCAGTAAGTGACATTAATCATTGTCAAAATGGACTAAATAAGTATGCGTAATCGATGACAAAGCAATACTTGTCTCAAACTTTCAAAATAACTATGGTAATATAGCAAAAATGCGCAATTTTTAATTTTTTTTGGTTGAGTATAATAATTTGGCCAGGGACTGTATATATATATATATATATATATATATATATATATATATATATATATATATATATATATATATATATATATATATATATGTATAAATAGAAATATGAATTTTTAACCAAAGTGATTTTAATGCTAATGTTCTTCGAACATTAGTAAAAATGTGGCACTTAAAAAAGAATAATGGAACAATTGATATTGGCTTCATGTGTCTCCCTACAACCATAGGTAAGCATTCGCTTCAGTAGGTAATTTCCCGAGCTTAAGCATTACTAAAACAAAATACTAACTGCTAGTTCAATATTTACGTTTTTTCCTTGTTTTTACTCCCTTCAAAGTAAGCCGCGCTTTTGACATGAAGATAGGGAGAGTTTTTGCGCGCCAATGACATACGATGTTCTCAAGCTGTGCCCCATCTAAGTATTAACCGCACCCAACATTGCTTAACTTCGGTGATCGTGCGAGATCCGATTGATGCCAGATTTCTGGCAATATTTCCTTGAAACTATACCAAATTTTATTCAGGGCAAGTTCAATATCAGTCCTTTGAAATGAATAAATTTCTTTCTTTCGACTGAGTAAATATTTTTTTGGCGCAGAATCGTAACCAATTTTGTTTAATAATGTGTTCATTTTTCCTGAAAAAGTAGAAATATTTTTATAAGCGTATCTAGAAAAATAGTCTCGGAATTTGATTCTTCAAGCACTTTATCGGAAACGCCTGTTAATGAAATCACATAAGCAGGCTCGATAGAGATCCATTGACAAACACAACACAAATCGAAACCCTAGCAAATTATCTTATCAATGGTAGCAGATCAAAATCACGGCTTGTAGACATTATTTCAAATCTCATGACGTTCAAATTAATCACTTAAAGTGTCATTGTTTCTCATCATTTTATACAGTTTACTAACAACTATCACATCACCGTCATTATCATCGTCGCCATCATGTTATCATTTTCTTGAGTCTCATCATTTCCATCTCGACCATTTCCACAAAACACAACAATTACATACACTACAGTGCATTAAAACACAGAACTGATTCCTCGAGAACTTTCAGTTTGTTCGAATCAAAAAGACGCCATCCATCCATTCACTCTTTGCATTCATATCAGAGAGCCGAAATGGAAATGAAAATGTTCATCTAGAAGCGTAGCGTCTGAATTTCTAATTATTCTCACGATTGGACAATTGTGGGAAATCTCTGCCGACCATTGTTTAGAGTTCTTTGGTGGAAAAACATCAGGCAGACGACAATGATGGCTTCCTCTTTAAGCGAGTCGTCTAATAGTTTTTGTTTTTTTTTAGTGGATACAACCCAGTACCGAGGTAACTGACTCCCGTAGATAAGATTCGAGGACAACGGCAACGAACCATCGAGTTTTCTTCTTCGAGGTTTTCCGTGATAATGGCCGACGGTGAGTGCTCTAGATGGCAGTTGTGATTCTGAGCGATGGCATTATTGGGACGAGTCCGGGAAAAACTGAATGAAAACAATCGCAATTCGTACCGTCAACAATTACTTAATGATTTCTAAGTAGAATCTGACTGAATGAGTTTGTTTCTGGATAATGAAAGAATTGTAGAGTTGATGGCATGTTTGTGGGTTTGCTGAGCTTTCGCCACTGTCAACTAATCTTGGTTGATAGAAACATTCAAAGTAATTTGAACACGGGTGACAGGCTATAAGATGACTTTATTAATATAATCTACATACAAATGCCGAATTTGAAGTTTTTGTAATTATTCAAGAAGGTTGGTGTTTCTTTGTAAGTTAAAAATTTTTAATTAAGTGACAATGACCAATTTAACTTGGAAATTATTTACAAATCTTAATTTACAAGTTAAACTAGAGACAATATTCACCATATGAAATTAAGTATCTTAAGTCAGTAGATTGTTAAATCTTGATTAGACTGTTATCTTTAGATTTATTTCAATAATTTTTGTTTTATCTAGTTCCAGCATGTAGCTTAGAATTTTACGGACGTCTTATTTGTAAATTTTAATTAAAGTCTTTTTTCTACTTAATACCATCTAACTCTATACCACATGCATAGTATTCAAACTATTCCAGCTCACTTGCTTATGATTAAAATCAGATAATTGCCGTCGTTAGTAAGAACTAAATTAAATTGTTTATGCAAAGGGGAGATGTCAGAGCCCAGTAGACACAATAAAAGAAAGCTCCAGAGCACTCTTGTGAGAGCAGACCGGACCAGTCAATGCCAGCAAAAAAATTGTTCTTGTCGGTTCAATTGAAGCTATCTACTATATGATAATGGCTTCGTGGTTGACCTGAAGGGTCTAATTACGCACGATTCGATTGGCAGCCCCAACCGCAGTCAGTTTAATTGCACCTGAGCATCGGTGCCAGTTTCATGGAGCTAAATGACTTTGTAATGAATTTTTGAAACTATCTGATGGTCTCGTTATTTCAAAGCCAGGCTATTGAGTATATGTTTATCATTTATCTATTGTTTGTAGACAAATCGTTTTGTGTTTAGATGTAGATGAGTATGGTGGAGCGAAATTGCAGTGATTTGATGGGGTGATAAGAATTGTTTAATATGATTTGGGGACCAATTTTGTACCATGAAACCGCTTCTATTTGCATATGTACGCCTAATTACAAATAATTGAAATAATCGTTACCACATCATTGATGAAATTACTGGGTCTGTTTCAGTTCACAGGACCATAAAGGATGTTGTCGAACTTAACAGGATACAGTGTCGTAAATGATATTCTGTGAAATTATTTGATAAAATTTTGAATTTGAAACAGTTTTCAAATATTTGGTTCAATAATACATATATTTGCAGCATTCCGAAATGTATATTTTGCTTAATAGTCCAGTCAACAGCCGTTTTCCCGTGGAATTTTGAGAATCAAGGTCGATTTTCTTGAAAATTTGGATTTAAGCTCTACTAACCCTCTTCTTCAAAATCTACCCTGTGCCAAACCGGGCTTTTGCCCTTGGGGTGAAAACCACCCCATCTAGGGGATGAAAATTTTTTCAATCAAATTAACCATGGAAGTCGATAGATTGACCAATTCTAAGCAACTTTTGTTCTATAAAGTTTTTTTGTAAAGTTGATCCTTCCCGATTTATTAGCGATTGAAACTGTGCATTTTTCGTTAAAAACAACCCCTTTTTTTAACCGTTTTTCATGAATAACTTGAAAAATATCAATTTTACCAAAAAAATCATAGGAACAAAGTTGTAGCTTATAAAAAACAAAGAGATTCGTGCCTGAAAGATCTATGTAGACCTAATAGCGACTGAGTTATTGCTCTTTGAAGGATGCTCATTTTCGAAGAACCCCGAAATTGAGAACCTTCAAACTCAAATATATCGAATATGGTGAAATTTTTGGAGAAAACACGACAAACATTTTTTAAAGTAAATTAAAAACCCTTTCAAATGAGCTCTAATAAAAGTCTTTTGCATAAGAATTGACTGACTTATGACCAAAATAAAGTGATTATCCATTTTTTTTTTTTTAAATGCAAGAAATCAACCCTCGTCATTACAACCCTAATAAAAATTAATAGCTCCCTACTTGCAATTAGCTTTATTTAGGTATAATTGGTATAATCCATATGATTTGACAGGTTTGAAATGCTTAGTTTAGAAAAAATTATTGTTTAAATGAAAATCGACATTTTTGTAATTTTGAAAAAAAAATGCATTTTTCTTAAATAAATCAAAAAGTACTTATAACACAAAAAATTGTTCCAAATATTAATTGTAGTATTTTTTTTACTGAAAATTTTCGTTTGTTTTATATTTTTTTATCATAAAAATTGAAGGAGATATGGCGGTTCAAAGTTTGCATTCATGCAATAATTGTGGCACACCCAATTTTTTTTCAAAAATAAGGGTTGAAATTTTTTTTAATAAACATGACGTTAAAGCCCTTCCATTTCTCTACAAAATGCTTTTTTCAAAAAGTTTTTTGCTTAAAAAATACAGGAGTTATCGTCGAAAAACAAACTGCTTTTTTTTTTAAATTTTGCAGCACGAATATTGGAGCATTTAAGAATAAGGAAAGAGAAGCGGAGCTACATCCAAGCAACAGCTGGCACATTGTGAAAGTATTTTACCGGTCTTTTTACATCTGTGTTTGTATATGTGTGTTCATGTATATACATATATATATATATATATATATATATATATATATATATATATATATATATATATATATATATATATATACATATATATATATATATATATATATATATATATATATATATATATATCATATGTATTGTTTTGTATGTTTTGAATGATGCTTCTCGTTTCTGCTCTTGATGTAAGCAGTACACTGTTAGAATCGAAAGAATATACACGTGGCTTTTTTATTCTTCTATTTTTTGTTAAAAATCTTTGTTTATGTATGTTTATGTATGAGTATATTTACAAGTCCAGATATGGCTTGGTAACAAAAATATTAACCCTCTTGATTGGGGTTGGGTTAAAATTGAAGGAATGTTACATCCAGTCAAAAACCCTAATCAACCCGCGCCTGAAGAACTTTTACAAATGATATTTTGTAGTTGTAAAAAGGGGTGTGGCTCAGCGTGCGGTTGTCGACGAGTAGGACTGTTCTGCAATGCTACGTGCAGAGGCTGCAGTGAAGATTCATGCTTAAACAGAGCACCCATTTTGGATCAGGACGAAAATGAAAATAGCGAGAGTGACGATGAACAGCAGAATGAGAGAACAAGAGACGAAGAAGACGACGACAGCGACAATTACTAATTTTTATAAATATAATGTAATATCTGTACTAATTTTTATAAATATAAGATCCGCTTACCAGGGTAATAAATTATTCAATGAATAAATTCAATGAATGCAGTTTACAATTATATATAATTCAAAAAAAAAAATTTTAATATTTTTTAATATATCATGCTTGCAGAGGGTGGTTTATAAGGGTTGAAGTATTTTTCAAAACAATAATTTAATTCTAACAATAATTCAAATTTAATGACACAATTTTCAATCATTTAAAATTATATAAAACATTTTTAATACTAGTTTTCAAAGTTACTACCCCTTAGGGGATGTTTTACGGGGGTTACCTATGTCTGATTAATTAAAAATTCGTTTGGGAGTGTCGAGTAGTCTACAAATAAATATTTTAAACTTTATTTTAACCAAATATATGCTAAAATCTATTTTTTTAATTTTTTTGCAATAAGGGGTAGTTTTAACCCCTAAAAATAAAAAGCCCAGTTCGGCTTAGGGTAGATTTTGAAGGAGAGGGTTAGTAGAGCTTAAATCCAAATTTTCAGCAAAATCGACCTTGATTCTCAAAATTCCACAGTTTTTAATTTTTTTACCGCTGTTGACTGGACTATAACAAAACTATGGGTGCTTTATAGACACATGAAAAGCATAAACATGAAAAAGATGTGCAAAATTCATGAATAAATTTACTTCAGTTCGAATGACTTTCTTTTTCATTCAGTTTGCTCTTGGTCACGAAGTACAAACGGTTTTAACTTAAAGTTGCTGAGAATATATGCGTGGAACTATGGTAGTGAATTTCGATGATTTTCTTTGATAAAAATCTCGGCTCTTCGCAAAATTGAATTTACAATGGTGAGCCTGGGGACGCTTTCAAAATATCCTAAATAATAGTAAAATTTCGCTAGCAAGAGTCTTAAAATAAATTAGCGATTGATTGTAATATGTACATATATTCATTGTAAAAATAACAGGTGGAGTTTAAATCATCGAGCATATTTCGATGAAAAGTTATTAATTATCTCAGAAAATTTCAACTCTCGAGGTAAATCACTTTCGCTGCTCAGCAAAGATAGGCACCTTAGGATTATGGCTGCCTGCAGTCTGAATTTTAGTATCTTCATTTTTAAGAACGATTGCTCACCACTTCAATTGGATACCATTAGCATTAAATATATTTTCAGATCAAATTCGATATTTGATAGTGCGGTGTTCAAGCTACTAGCGGCAAGTATTTGATAATAAAACTTGCCGGTTACTCCTCAAAGCATCAACGAATAATACAAACTGCATTTACTTATCTGCTAATATTCAATTTTGTATGAAATAGTGAAAGCCTCAATTCTCTGGGGACCCGGAGCAGTTTCCCGATGGCATACTTAGATCTGGCTTTCGATATCTAGATAACGCACAGTATAGCTTATAGAACTGCATTTTGAATCTGTTGATTAGTTTAATGTTTCACATGTTTCACAACATTCTTACCTTATTCAGTGACCTTAGACACGGAGACCAGCTTGTCAAATTTCTGAAAAGAGATAAGTTAGTTTAATTTCAGTTATAAAATGTTATATTGTGTTTGCATTCCTTCACAGAAGTCAACCAAAATATCATCAGGTATTATTAAATATTAAATATAAATGGCTGGCGACTAAAAATAATGCCTGTTTTTAATTCCAATTAGAAGACTACCTCCGGTAGATATTTTTAGAGCAGGATGATAAAAACTTTCGGAAGTTAAATTTATATATGTTATAGCTCAGCTGTGCGACTGGTTAGGCTTATTCAAGTCAATTTTCTATGTTTCTTGTGAAATGCCCCCAAATTAGCAGACGCCAATGCCCCTCAACCAACAAGAGGATTTTTCCCAGTGTAGATGGTCATAATAATAGCTTAAGGGGACCACCCCATATGTAGCGCGAAAAAATAGGTCATTTTTAGGGTTTTTTATGAAAACTAATAAACTTTTTAATAATAGCAATACACAATCTTAAAATGTAGAAAATAAAGATCATATAGGAATTTATTTACTGATAAATATTGAAAAATGTTATGTTACATGTGTTGTAATATTGTGAATGTTTCGACAGTGGTAATAATTTCATAGTCATATTCGTTGTCCCATCTACTTTTTGACAGTGTACTTGTTACAGTGGGTCAACTAGTCTGAGAGTGAGATGTATTGCATTGCGAGTAAGAGTAAATGAAATTCTCTGTAACAGTCAGTCGATCAGAGTCGAGCCTCGTGTGAAGTCGTGTGAAGTGTGAAGTCGAACCATGCTTCTAAATAAAGTTTATATATTATTCTTTCACTTACATTATTAATAAAGAAGAAGTTATTTGTATTAAACAAAATCAAGTGTATTCATTACAGGAACCCCAAAATGCATTTTATAACAACAACATGGCCATCGTAAATAACAAGTTTTCAAAAAGCCGTTCTGCAGTGATGAACTGGATCATTTGAAACAAAAAATCGAAATGGATTTAGTTAAATAACAAAATAAACTAGTCTTTAATCGTTCGATATGAAAAATATCCTTTTTTTTTTACAAAATGGCGGATAGCCAAAGTCAACGGTTCGATTTTAACAACAAAAAACGGTCTTTTGTGGCTGTATAAAAAAATTTTCGTCGAAAAAAAAATCGAACGGTTAAAGACTAGATTTTTATGTACTGCATTAGCCTGCAAAATTTCCAAAAAAATCGGTTTAGTAGTTTTTGAGTGATTTTGTTCACCGACTTTAGAAATACAATTTTGAGAAAAATAGCGGCAGGCGGCAGTGTTGCCTGTCCTCTGCGTAACACACGCTTCTCTTTCAAAGCCAACATCTCATTCAATTTTATTCGGATCGACTTGAAATTTTGAGGACATATTTTTAGATAATTATACTTTAAAAATATGAAGAGAAATAAAACCTATTTTTTCAAAGTCACAAGTGGGGTGGTCCCCTTAAAGACACTCGACTAAACACAGATAATATCGAACGCAAGATATTTTTGGTTCAAAAATTTGAAGATCACGTAGAATTTGACGAGTATTTTGGCAAAATCTTAGCAATCAAAACGGGAATGACTTGAACTATTTGAAGTTATTAATAAATTCGGAAATAAACTCACTTATTAGAGACTAGTTTGTCACTTGACGTTTGTCCACATAAATTGTTGCACTGAGGGAATGCCAAACACAAACAGACTTGCTCTTATTAAGGGGTTATACGCAGTTAGAATTTTCATAAAATCGACTTTTTATTTTTTGCATTTTCGGAATGTATATTTAACTGCTAATATTCCCTGAAAAATTCAAATCGATCCGACAAGTTTTTTCCGAGATATACGCATATTTGTAATCAATCACATCTCGGACTGTTAGAAAGTAGGCGGAGTACAGACCGAAACGCGAGAGGGAAGAATGGCTCGTAGAAAAAACATCAAATCGAAGTATTAGAAGCTGCTGAGGCTACAAAGGGTACATCTTATGGCCCATGTAAATAAAAAAAAATTATCTATGTGTTAACTTCTTCCGAAACTTAAAACGCGTTTTTCTGAAAACTATGTTTTCTAAGTCGGTGAGCAAGATTTCTAAAAAACGACCAACCAAACGGTTTGAAATTTTAACACACCTTTTTCAGACATATTTGTCAGGTACTAATCGAAGGAATAAGATTTCGGATAATTATTTCTATTTTTTTTAAACAATTTGAATTAGCAATTTTGGTCAAAAATTCGATTTTTTTTTATGAAGCTGCCATTTTGTCAAAAATCTAAATTTCGATTATTTCTTCTATCAATACTTAGTTTTATCTATCTGCTAAAAGAATCTGTTTGGTTTTTTGGCTTCAGATGAATTATACTAGAGAAATCGTGGTCACCGCCGAACACCTTTTGTTTGGAAGACCTTCAGGAGATCGTCTGGAAGAGCGCACCAGATCAATATTTTTACAAATTATTAATGCCATTATAAACCAACATGTTGCCACTAAATGCATATATACTTTTCGTTTTTGTAAAATAAAATACATTTTCACAAAAAATTAATGAAAGAATGTCTTTTTTTCGACCTTCTAACTGGGTATAACCCCTTAAGCGCTCTGTTTCCTGGCAAGGATAAACAGATGAGCAAATGCATTTCCTGAACTAAGAGGATGGAAATATATAATTTGTAGCGCATAGAAACCACTTGAATTTTTTTCGGAATACCTTTATTTAACTACTGCCTTCGTATAAGAAGTTGCAGTTTGTTTTCAAATCTCACATGGTAGGACAAGTGATGTGCACCTTTCACAGTTGAGGACGTATACATTTTGGACGCAAGTAACATTTGGCGCGTTTTTTGCTCCTTTGTCCAGCAGAGAACAGAACAGACGCACTGGAAACAACAACACTCCTGCACCAGTGAATTCACTAGTACAGAAATTCTATTCCTCCTAGGTAATTCACATGCTGAACTATACCTATAAAATGTGCTGATAGAAAAAAGAAAAGCCCATGAGAAGTTTTTTTTTTGCCATGAGGTGGCTTTGGGTATTTCAAGGCTATGTTGAATGTTTTGGTTGTTAGGAAATTAGAAAAAACCCTCATTATGTGTAGAAAGTGAAAACAGGTAATTTTCTGTTAGTTATTTTTCTATTTTCTATCGATTATGGTAGTTTATACTCGTTATTTTCTCCCTTTATTTTCAGCTGTTTTGTGCTATTACACCGAATATAGCAATCTATGTCAATCTTAGCGAATGCATTGCTGCTTTGTAACAGATCGCTGTTTTTGCGGCATAATTCTATTCAACAGAATAGAACTATGCCGCAAAAACAACGATCTAGTGCTTGACTTAGAATCAGAGAGCAAAGAGCAGTGTACAATTTACATAATACAAAGAGTTCGAAAATCAAAGAATAGTAGCTACGCAAATTGTTTTCTTCTACGTTAGAGATGGAAAATCTAACGGGGCAATTCTTTTCAATCGCTGAAATTTACGATGAGTTAGTATTTTTTTGCCAGCTTGTTGGAGTGATGAGCGAGGGCTGCAATATATCTCACACTGCGGTTCTTGATTTCATCGGCAATCGTCTCGATCCGCAAGTGTTTATGGAGATTAGCGTTGCGGAAGTACCACGGGGCTCCGGTGATAGATCGAAGTATTCTTGATTGCGGCCTTTGGATGATGTTGATGTTTGATGGGTGCTGCTCCCTAGATTTGCTAACCATATGTCCAGATTGGCTTTAAAACAGACTTATATTGACATGCTATTGAGCATCCATTTAATGTTTATGAATTTCAGCTTCAGTTGTTGACTTTTAGCTTCAATGTGCCATTTCCAGGTGAGCTTTCTGTCAAGGTGCATTCCGAGATATTTCATTTTGTTACTTTGAGGTATTGGTACATTGTTTAGATATACTTGAGGACAAGTCAATTTTAACAATGTGAAAGTTACGTGGATGCATTTGGATTCGTTCATTCTGATTCTCCATTTTGCTAACCATTCTTCAAGAAATGAGATGTGGGCTTGCAGTGTCTGAGATGCCTTAACTGGATCTGAATCAGTACATAGAATGGCAACGTCATCCGCAAAAGTAGCTACCCTTGTTTTGTCACTTATTGGGCGATCAGATGTGAAGATTTTGTAAAGCACTGGTCCCAAAACACTTCCTTGCAGTACACCCGCAAGCACACGAAGTTTAGTGGAAGAATAGCTTTTGTGGGAAGAAAATATTTCATTGAAGCTTTTAGGAGGCATTGACTTAATTTCGAACATCAATCCTTCATGCAGACTCCATCAAAAGCTTGAATTACGTCTGAAAAGATTGCTGAGCAGTACCTCTTGTCTTCGAATGCTATTTTAACATCTGGCGTGATTCGATAGACTTGTTGAATGGTGCTGTGATGTCTTCAAAATCAGTGTACTAACGGCAGACTACTAATATCCATATACTAAAAGAAAACATGAAAGATATATGGGATAAAAACTTAGTGATAAAAAAACTTCGGGCAGTCATTAAATACTGTATGTAATTAGAATTTATTATTGTTTTTGTATGGGATTAAAATGTTATTCAATAAATATCTAAAAAACAATAAAAAGAATGAGAAGATATATGCTAGATATATGCTCACCGTAGACAATTCGAGCGTGACGCGAATCTAATGATTTTCATCCACTTAAAAAGTGCCTAACGCACCTAAAGAAGCTATTCCGTCAAAAAAATGATAAATAAAGGGTGATTCATTATGAGGTTTGATTTTCATTAGGCTTTCTTTGACAGATCACGCGTGACTCCTGTCAAACTGTAATGTAATTTTTATTCAGTATTGTCTGACAAATCATCATGGAAAGAGCTTACACCGCAACAACACATCCAAATTGTTCAGGTGTATTACGAAAACCAGTGTTCTGTGAGAAATGTTTTTTGTTCAAATTTTGTTGAGTGATGAGGCGCATTTTGGCTCAATGGATTTGTTAATAAGCGGAATTGCCATATTTGAGCTGATGAACAACCTAAAGAGCTTCAACAGCTACCACTACTACAGCTACCACTACTAACGCACCATGATAACTGATTTTTGCTACCTGAAATTGAAGCCCGTGGTATCGGTAAACTTTGGTTTCAACAAGACGGCGCTCCTTCGCATACAGCAGGAAAAATAATGGACTTATTGAGAAATCATTTTGGTGAGAACCTAATTTCACGTTTTGGACCAAAAAATTGGCCGCCTAGATTGCGTGATTTCACCCCTTTAGATTATTTTCTGTGGGGGGTTACACAAAGTCTCTGGCCTTCAGAGATAAGCCAGCTTCAATCGACACTTTGGAAGCCAACTTTACTCGTGTCGTTCGCGAGATACCGGTCGCTAAACTGAAACGCGTCGTCCAAAATTGGACCCTCAGGATGGACCATTTACAGCGTAGTCGCGGTCAACATTTAAATGAGATAATCTTTAAAAAGTAAATGTCATAAATTGTTCTTTCGACTCACAATTAAATTTTTACTATAAAATTGAACTTCATGCCTTTTATTGGAGATTAAAAGCCAAACCTAAGAATTAATCATCCTGTATAATCAAAGAGCTTCTGAAATCAAAGAGGGCTTACTATATATTAGCATATTATGTCTCTTTCAGTAAATTAACTGAAGTATAAGAATACATTCATAAGTTTCAATTTTAAAAACAAGTTTTTCCTTCATTTTTGTAAGTTACCGAAATAAATAAAGTTGAAATCGTGAAAATTTTCAAAGCTATCACAATTCGTTTATCACCCACTGTACATTGATTAAAGAGTTAAACTTAAGCTGGAATATTTAAGCGTAAATTTAAAACCAATGTGCAAAGTTGCCTTTAACTGCAATATTACTGCCAACAACACGCGACGTCCGCTCATTTAATATATGAACTCGTATATAAGCACTTGATTTGCGTCAACCACTTTCCAATCACGGCTAGATACGAGTATAATTCTGTTCATTCTTATCACTACTCAAAATATTTTGGCATACCAGTAATGTTAAATTCACAGCTTCATCGAGCTTATAAGTTTACTGGAAAAGCATTATCCTTTTAAAAAACAATAACAATCACTTAAACTTGCTAATGACAGCTCAAGCACTGAATCTTCTTATTTATTTTAACAAGCAATTATTCCCTAGATACGAATCTTATTTTTCTTCTAATTTTCATGACGCAAAACAATAATGCTCAATTTTTGATAGCTTTTTTTTTTACAATTCTTATAAAAGCAAAATCATGTTCCTTGTTATTGGAAAGTACTATACATCCTTCAGATATGACATGCATGAATTTATTCATGAGTACTTGGACTCACTCTCAATTCGACCGTGAACCATCGAACTCAGCTTATATACCATATAATGACACAAAAAGTTCAACTTTCAAAGCCTTAACTAGGTCAAATTCAAATTCCCAGCTCGGAGATATCTTACATTTCTATTATTTTCCCAGAAGCTACTTTCTTCTTTCGACGTGAATCCATGAGCACTTCAGCTACAGAATGCTCACGCTCGCGAGCAAAGCAAACACCGGGCGAATGGAAGTATTCGCGAAAAGTCTTAAATATGCATAACGAAGCAATTTATTGCTCACACAGCTAATAAAATCGTACTTGTAACTCTAAAATGAACAGAATACGAACATATTTTACAAGGTTAAAACATCAAAAGAAATAATAAAGGAATCTGAAAACTGAAACAGAACTTTGCTCTTGCTTGTCGTGCTCTGCTGTTTCCTCGTAGGTGAGATTTGTACCACCCCCCATCTTCCCCCCACAGACACCCCACGGAAAACGCTGTTTTGTCATAAATCTTTCATTGCTGCGAATATTTGTAGGACGCCGTTCGGAAACGAGAATGCGCACCTTTCACCAAAGAATGGATCCTTCCGCTCAGATCCTAAATCACCGAGACACATACTGTACCATATACATATAGTATATGCAAGTCGCTTCCAGCTGTATATCTGCTGTCAGATCTCATGGGAAAAGTTCGCGCGGAATTTATTGCGATGCGAATGGAAATCTTCAACTTTCATATTGTGAACTTCGAGAAGAATTCAACTCGACATACCGCCCCGCCCTGTATCGACTCAATACATTTCGCGAGTGCGAAACGAGCTACGACACTCCAGTGTGGAAATCATCCTTACGGAATTCCCCCAAAAAAAACTTGTAAAAGGATAAAAGCCATTTTTCTCAGAAAACCGTTTGGTGAAAAATGGCATATAAAATGCAATTAAGTTGACATATTCGAAGTAAATGCTAATAATGTTCTATTCAATTAAAGCCAGGATACAGTAAAGAAGCCCACCATACCCATATGTGTGAACTGCTTCTCGTCATTGTATTTCGATTATGTACGGTACCAACGCAATTTCGTAAATTCGGTTTGTACGTAAATGTTTTGAGTATTCAACTTATTTACTCGTCACTGTAAAATTAAAGACAAACATATATCTTTCGAATTGAGCCTTCTCAAGGATCGTTACGAATTGTCTGCGAAGGCCTTTGCGGAAATTCGGTAACAGGAGTTGGGAGTTTTTGCAAAGACAAAATATTCTTTATAAACGTGCAAGCTGTTTTCCATATTGTGGTTTTTCTTCCCCGCAGACAACTTGCCAAACGATGATGGATTGATTTCGAAATTGCAAAATAATGGAAGTACGAATGGTTTGGCGTCGCGCTGGGAGAGAAAACGAAACATTCCCGACAAATCATTGTGGGTTTGTTTGATTATGGCAATTTGTTGTTTCGAAGGCAACAGGTAAGAGTTTTGGTATTCAATTCAGTGCACATGAAAAATAAAAATAAATGTTTAGAGCTTCTTGTTTTACGAATAAACATTGATATGAGCGAATCTCATCCACATATATATAAATAAAGTAAGACATCATAAAGAACTAATTTTGCCACTGCTAGCTAAATTTAAACATCAAACTGGCGTCAAAACTACTCTCGCAAAGCGAGAAATCTGCAAAAACGATTGACCACAACCAAAAGAAGCAGCAGACCACGGAGAAACTAGTAGATCTGTATAAGAATTCGAATAAAGATAAATTAGCCCAAACGAACGAGCTTACGACAGCCATTACGGATCTTAGGAAGCTCCTGAATCACTCGACCGCTCAGTATGGAAAGCGGGAAACAAAACTGAAAGCCATGCAAATCAAAAACGTGAACTGAGAAAAAAGAGAACTTGATTCAAAGCTTTAAAGACGAACTAAAACATGCTAATTTATAATTACAAAAGAAAGAAAGGCGCCGAATGTCAGTAAGCTTCAGCAGGATAATCATAAACTCATTGAGGTCAATAACGGATTCCCGCATCAGCTAGAAAATGCTATAACCAAACAATTTGACGTCAGGGAAGAAATTCAAGAACATCAAAATTGAGAAGCTGGGTCTCGAAAAGAGCGACCTCGCGTGTCAGGTTTGCTATCTTTTGAAAAAAGTTGAGCAAGCCCGTGGCAGTTTCTGCTTAGAAAATGAACAATGGATTTCTGATATGTCTGCTAACGAAGCTATTTCAATGATATTAATTCTGCACTTAAGTTCCACGTAAATAGAACTCAGAGAAGCACGAAGCAGCATAAGCCACGTTTCTTACGAGGCTACATGTATTCTTAGTGACTCCAGGAGATGCAACAGTCGCAAGAAAATCAATCTCAGATCTTTTCGATCATTATACAAAATTGCGAGAGATACAAGAAACTCTACTGAGACTTGGTGCGAAACTGCGGAAAAAGCAAAAAGCTTCAAGCAATACCACGATATCGAACAAAGCTGTCGCGAGCAAGGAGAAATGCAACAACAAACTAGAAAATTGCATCAAAGAGCTGACAGGACAAATAAAAAAGTTGAAAGAAGAGCATAAGGAGTAAGGTCAGGAAAAGCAAAAGGGAGAAATGATAGTTATGGGCCTGAAGAATGGAGGAGTAGTGCAACGGACGATAAAACAGTCGATTTGGAACTTAGTAGTCGGGCTTCAGTGGAAGAGTACTAATGGAGAAAACGCATCGAGAATCGATAGTAGTGGCGGACCTAAAACTAGCAGAGATTCAACAAGCAGATTCCTTCCCAAAGGTATTACAACAGCAATAGCAAAGCGGTCATTTGGGACAACATTGTGCAACTCAAAAAGCTGGGGACGCTTCCGTGATCTTGTCAAACATCGACAAAAGCCGCGAACTATCACAGAACAACTCGTCAAATGAACACGATGCAACGACGACTGAGTCGCAAAAATCAAAGAAGTCACGAAAGCCTCCAAACCGAAGTAAGCTGACATTTGGGTGACTGGATAACTTAGATCGACGTTGAAGGACAAAGTTCCCGACTTAAATGATATTCCATTTTCAAAAATAATCAAGAACTAACCAAAAGAAACTACCAACGAAGTAGCAGAGAACGAGAATTCGCCGAAAGAATCGTCTAAGAATCCAGATTGTAATATTGTCTCGAAAAGGAAAATAAGGTCGTCTGGACGAAAGCGGCCATCGGTCATCGGCAGCAAATTGTCATTGAAGAAGAAAAAAGAAAGCATTGAGCCTGAATCGGCCAGTGAAGACACTGGCAGCCATATTAAAAATCCGAGAAAATACAGTGTCTAGATATTACCACAGCTAGAAGTGCACGCTAGCATGCAGCTTTCATTTCTCTTGCACTGAGGTCTGTATGGTCGGAATTTTTTTTAAAACAACCTAAGTATAAAAAGAAAGGATATTTTAGAATTGATTTGAAAGGATTTCTTATTTTATTTTAATTGTACATTCTTAGCTTTGCTTAAAGTTTAATTATGTGATAGATATAACAGCTGCAATAAGTAATGAAAACTTAAAATCATGCGGCTGTACTATTTTTGCCTGCTGGCTCTTATCGTTTTATTTATATATTTTTATTTTTCATATATATACTTTAACTCTTAGACACTAAAACTACTACCCAGCCTGCACAAATACTGGAGTTATCTGTGCAATATTTGGCTTAAAGCTATGTTCCACTACAATAAAGACCTAACCTAATTATAATTAGCTTAACCTAATTAGACCTAAATCTTAAACTAGATCTTACATTTTGTCCCTTCTATTTGACGGAAGGTCTACATAATTCAAAAGCGCATCGCTGCAGGCTGCATTTGACACGCTATTTTTTCAGGGTGTATAAATGGCTCATAAGAGTCACCTGTACGACCTATCCCGTTTATCTGTTGGTAGAATCGTGTCGTTAATTGATCCCTAAGTGGTAACTTGGTCTCTAAGTGGCTTCTAGTTCCAACTCCAGATAGAGGAGAAAGTTCTTCGGCTTCTTCTTTGTAACCGGGTTGTAGAACCTACCTTTACACTGGTGGGTTCTTTTTTCGAATATCACGACGGTATTTGAGCAGATAATCTAGGATGGGGATGCATATGTCAGAATAGGTTGCATGAGCGTCTGGTAGCAGACGGATTTAGCTTTGGTGGTCATGCCCAACTTTTTGATGAAAAAAGTCGAATGCATTGAAATACAGATTTGGCAGCTTTGATTTTTTGCCGCACGTAAGGATTAACCTTCGGAAACTCGTGGAAATCGATTCAGAAGTACTTAAAAAATGAGCAAGGAGTAATCCTAAAAGCTGCGAATAAGACAGCAAGTTTCTTGGTCTTATTGCAAAAAGTTTGGAATCCCCGATACTTCGAAGGATTGTGAAATACAAAAAGCTGCGTCTTACTGCTATTTGCTTTGATGCCCCATTCGTCAAAGTAAAGACTAAGTTCTGCCAAATAGTATTCTAGGATCTTCGCTGTTTTGAACGGATATTGGCTTGACACGAATAAGACCATGTTATCGACACAGTGGAGGGTTTGAAATAGGGGTTAGCCCACTGAAATCGGAAGATCAACGGTAAATATGGTGTAAAAGATTGGTCCAGTGACAGAACCTTGTATTGCTTCTGATGTCACATGCTTTATGAGAGAATTTGCTCCATTAACGCTCACATAGTATTGTCGGTTGGTAAGAAAGCTTGCGGTGAGTCTTTTTATCTCCTCCAGTAATCCAAACTTGATCAACTTAAATAGAAGGCTTTCGTGCCAGACAGTATCAAAAGCCTTCTCGATATCTAAAGCACACACTACCGTTTGAATGTTTTGCTCATTCAAGCGAGAGGCATCTTTCACGCAAGTATGAAATAGCGTTCTGGGTCCCGTGCTTATGCCTATAGCCAAACTGGTTTTCGGGAATAACCTGTTTGAACCCACAATGGTTTTTTTTACAATTTTCATCCATATTCTCTAAAAAATTTTACCCGAATTAGGAAGCAGAGAGATAACAAGGAAATTGCTGACTTCTTTACTTTGCCTTTCTTATGAATGGGAACAATCTTGGCCAATTTTCATGAATCTGGAAGGTAATTGTTAAATACATTGTTAAATAGAATGGAGAGAATCCTGAGCATAAAGAGTGGTAGATTTTTGACTATGAAATTAGATATTCCATCATGCCCGGAAGGCCTTTGGCTTATTATGCCTTCTGACAAAGTTGAACTGGTCATCCAGATTTTGCGGATCATCCGAAACATTTTCGGATGAAAATGTAACCAGTCTCTCACGATGTGAATGGAGGAAGCAATTTACTTCCTCTTTTATCATTTAGCTGTTAGGAGCAGAACCGTCGGGCGGAACAACATTCAGCTGAGATTGAAATGTTGATTCAAACAGCTCAGCCTGATGGCTAAGTTTGTGCACAGCGACATTGTTAATCATTGTCACCACCGTCTCCTGGTTGTTATATATACCAAAAAGTAGATTAATTTCCTTAAACATGTCAGGGCCTGATCGGATGTCAGCCAGCCGCTGCACAAGACACTCACTGCAAAATTTACCAACTAGTTCAGCAATATTTTTTTTGAGACAGTTGATATTCGAGAGTAGTGACTTGTACATTGGGTGATTCCTCCCGTATCGTTGGGAAATCCACTTTTAGTTAGTTGCACCTCGAAATGTGTCTCACTTTCATGTGCTTAACAATTTCCGGCGGCAGTGCATGATTCTAATACTTATTATGTGTGATCAAGCATGTATTCTGACCAACGATTTCATTTATAATGTCATTGACAGACTCTATAAGATTATCAATCTGACGGTATATTTAGTTTCCCGTCGCACTAATATCAAGGTTTCATACCCAAACGGTCTTTGATGCGCTGAACTTTGCTCCAATTGGTGCTTTTGTAAGATCGGCTGGTCTTTGCGGGACTTTCGATGAAACTGAAAAAGGAGCGGAAGTGAAGTCGAAGTTTCACGGCAAAGTGATAAGGCATACCTGCTTGGGTCCAGCAAAGGGGGTGCTGTACATGATCATGCTGAACAGGTCGTCTGACAGGAGAAAGAAAATCTATTGTTAAGGTTTTACTTGGTCGGGTTGGTGAATTCGGAGCAACTACTTGTAAGGAAATAGGAGGGCTACTTAGCTTAGAACTATGAAGTGCAATGAATTTCTAAAATTATTAAAATAAAAACAAAATAAATAAGAGCTAATAAATCAGTTACTACAAAATTTAATTGATAAATTTAATTTATTCAACAGCATGAGCCAACACTTTTCCCCCACGATTTCGAAAACCTCCTCCAAAAATAGAGTTACCAAGGCTCTCTTATCCTACTCTCTCTAGTCTACCGGCCTAGTATCCTTTTCATGACTAACCAAATATGTATTTACCCCTCGAAGGTCATAAATATTTTTTCGATCAAGGAGGTCACTCTAGGTCAATATGACCCAGTATGAACTTTTGTTTTTCGCCATTTCGCCATTCGTCTTGAAAATTTACCCGAATATAGTTTTAACGTTTTTAAATCAAATTTTGCAAATAATAAGTTGAATATAATTTCAGAAGCTCGTAAAAAAAATGTTTATTTTCACTTTAGTGCATTTAACAAAAAACATATTTTTTTTCTTAATTTTAAATATTTTTGCATGAAAATTTATAATTATCTTTCTGAATAGCAACGAAATTGGGAAAAAAAATTGAATAGAAAGCATGAAAAAAAGGTATTTATTTCGCAAGGCGATGGAAGGAGTTTTTTCAAGCAACAAAAATCGGTGATTTTCAACTATGCATTTAAATAGATGTATTAATTATGCATTTAATTGTTTAAATTTTTATATTTTATAAAAATTATATTTTAATGAATCGCCAGTACAGTCGTTGCACATATAAAAGCGATGATCGTCGCACATTGGGCGCAAGCAACTGAGAAACTGCATTTTGGTTTTCCTATCTTTTTGTAAGAGCAAAGTAAACAAATCGCTCTCTTCGCCATTTGAGGTCCTACCTTCCGGATTTGCTGGACATTGTACATCTAGAATTAGTTCTATACTTCTACGCATTTCTCTACGCGAGGGTGCATTTTTCAGCTTCTCTTGTAGATACGGAGTAACCAAATGCATCACATGTTGCTTTATAGCAGTTGTAGCAGAGAATTCATTCTTACGACTGTCAGCTTGAATATTTGTACACAAATATAAAACTCTTGCATTTACTAGCGCTTGATCAAGCATGCCGAAGAAAAAAACGCATAGGCCAACGGTTTGTTGCTCGGGCAGTTGTGTACGCATGACAAAGCTTATCAAAAACGTATGTGCCTCCTTTTGTTTTATTATAAAATAATACCCCTCTGTTATAAATGTGTATACATAAAAGGTGGAGCACGTGCTTGCTAGATGTTCTTGTTCGCTCAGTAGTACTCCATTTTCTTTTATTTTTACTGCGTAATACAGTTTTCGGTCGACCTCGCTGTTGCTGCTCCAACAAACGTTGGTTCAAATTTTAATTTTCCTCATCCTTGGCTTCACTGTAATACGAACTTGATATATCAGCCTTTGATTGCACTGAAAAATTGTCTTCTTCATCAGAAGCGTCGCCATCAAAGATCTCCGAATCATCATGCAGAAGTATATTTTAAACCCGTGGACGAAAATTATACGTCATTATTCCAGTTTATTATAAAAACAATACAAATGAAACTTTATGTGGCCACCCTTCACGGTTTAACTTGAATAAAAAATTAATTTTAATGGAGATAATTACAAAATTTTATTTCAATCGAAACAAAGCAAAGGTCACAACAGGGTCAGTATGATCCTGCACTAACTTTGAACGACGCTCAAAGACAATTGAGCGTTGCGCTACACATGGGATGTATACAAAACAGTAGTTAATACTTCAATCTACTGACAAATAGAATACTATCGGCCAAATTTAAATTTTACTAAACGATATTGGTGAACAAAGTTTAGGCATGGGAGTTTTAGACCCGGTGTGACCTTCGAGGGTTAATATTGCTTATTTTCTTTTTACTAATTTTGTGCCCTACATGTAATTTTGCTGTTATGTATTCATTTATTGAAAGTTAATTTATTTATTTACATTGTATTCAGTTGTATGTTATACTTGTTATTATTTTATTTAAATTTTTTATTTGTAATTTCAATTTTTACTTTTATTTCATTTATTTGTAATTGTATACCTTGTTTGGTGAAATAAATAAATAAAATAATAATTGGTAATAATGTAAGATTAATGCTTCAATAAACGCCCAAATCAATTATTATTTGCAAATCTTGTATTTGCTCTGGAAGCAAAATGAAAGTGACGACAGAAAAAAGTTAACTTCAAAGTTAAAAACAAAAGCTTCAATGATATTCGAAGGAAAAACAGTTTGAAACTCTTTATGATCAGGCTAGTCTCCTATATATGGCTACAGATCTCACCCACGCCTGTGACAACATCGCCTGTGTTTCAGAAATGACCTCACATCAAACCTTTGAAATCTATTCAAAGTTTTAGGAAATATATTGATAAGCCCCATTTCATTTACATTTTAATAAAATCTTTGCATATTCTTTAGATTTTGACGTCATCAAAATTGTAATAAAACCACCACTACATATCTATTATCCATTAATTGTCTATCAAATATCTCAAGTTTTTTTCCTTAGTAGCATTGATACCCATTACTGTTATGCTTGCCGAAAAATATTTGTATCAGACATTATATTTATTTATTACTAACTCATGTGCATCAGATGTATGTTTCAACTAAATCTTTCATTCAATATGCCAATCTTAAAATTTCTTAGATACATAAAAAAAACTTTTCAAGACATTTTAATACCATTAGGGAAAAAACGCTATGAGAATATATTTAGACCCGCATAATTTCACATGAACGCATACTCTGGCCATAGTGACAGCCGTCTGGAGCATTTGCTACGACTTGCAAAAAACAACCACAGCTCGATTGTAGTGGTCTCAAATAACTCCCTCGTTAAAACAAACGCGCATATAACACGCACGACAACAAAAACTTTTGACCCCAACAAATATGGGTTGCAGATGTTTCACGGATCAGAATCCAATTCAACAACAAGAGTTAAACAACACCATCAACTTCTTGGAGTTGATGTTCCGAAATCTGTATGTTCGGATCACTAAAGGGGAGAAATTCTCGCGGATCATCTTACTCGTGTCATATTTTGAGGGTCGCATTAATATCTCGATTATTTACGAGTGCTTGATATGTTTTTTTTTTTAAAAGCTGGACGACTTCTTCATAATGCCCAACAGTCGAAAGCGAAATTATGACGGTCGATTTTATGTCCATTTCGAAATTTTATTCTTAGGTGGTAACAGGTTAATGTTGAAAATGAAATTATTGAAAATGTATACAAGTAGGCGAGAGAATTAAACATTTGATCCTATGTTAAGCAAAAATATGTACATATAACATATAATCTTCTGCTCTGATACTCTAGGCATTTCCGCCGAGTGCTCCATGAACAAATCAAGCCGAACAGCACTATATGACCAAAATCTAAACAAAATCGGTCAATATTTATTTTCATCAAGTTAACATTTCAGCTCCATCAAATAAAATATCACTTCTTCGTGAAAACGGGGACATTTTCGTCAAGAATCAAAAACAAATGTTCAGATATCTTTGATGTTTTTTTTATGTGGCAATAGCTGCATTTCGAACTAACTCGATAACAAACACAGAAATTGTCACTTTTTTTCTAACTCCACACTATGAGAATGCTTTCCATTCACATGGCGAGCGATGTTCACCCTTACACATGTGTCGCAACCGTATTAAAGCTGGTGCCTCGAGCCCGCTGGGACCAAGTGTGTACAAACTTAATTGGTTCTGCGGTTTCGCAATTCAAAAAGTCCTATCAGGGCCACCACCACGACCAGAGGCTGCCTGAACCGGGTCGAATTTAAAGCCAGTCGATTCGACGAAATGAATGCGAATAGTGGCCTCGACCCACCTCTCACTTGCTTCCCATTTATCTCACCCCTACAGGTGGAACGATTTCAAGGGACGGGCATGGAATCGACCGTTGTGCTGACCAAATGGCCATATGGATTTTTCGTGGCCGGATCGCAAAATATTTCTGTGGCATGGCAAATGCCAGCTTTCCCATAGATTTGAATATGAGGAACCCAATGTGCAGACCAAGTGGACCCAATACCGTACTGTATAGCTGGACGAGCCGACACATAGCCGAGCGGACAATATTCGAAAGGACAACACCATGAGGCTAATTAATGGTTATTAGTTGGGTAATTTATTGTTTAGTACTTTTGGGAAAGAGGCCTCATGTGACGTCGGAGCATTTGGCCGCAATGTCCTCGGAAACAGTGTGTTGAGTAAAGAAAATGAAATCTGAATGTATTATTCAAATACGAATTCTCGAAAATGAAATGTGAGATACGAATGTAGGCGTTACTGGGCTTGGTGGGGATAGTACGTGCTATCTAAGCTTCTAAATCGTGAATCTGTTTGCTGACAAGCGTTTCAGTTAAAGGAATGCAATAAACAAAAATAATCTTCTTTTCTTGGAATTGTTGAGAAAACACAGAAAATTCCCTTTCTAAAAAAAGAAATATTACTTAGCATGTACGCCTTTAAACAGCATAATGGTTTTTAAAGACTTTATTGGAAGGATCATATTTATTATTAGTTAAAAAAATTACAGCTTGCTGATTTACATTTTAACCGAAGCAATATATAGACTGGGGCTCCGGAAATACATAAATAAACAACCGTTTGCATTACTATCTAAAATTGATAGCTAAACCAATTGAATGGCATTTCTAGTGTAAAAAATAGTTCGATGGCAGAATCTTGTAGAACCCCCGAGGCCAAGAGTGTTCGGGGTAAATTCTTACCATGGAGACTGGCTTTAAATCATAGGTTGATGAGAAATACTTTGCTGAGATTTATTATTCGTTACAGGAATTAACGTTTGCTTAATCTTAATCTTAATCTTTTCAATACCCCAAATTCGTATCTCTGTCAAGTTGTTTTATCTATTCTTGTAAGACATAAAATTTATTTATTTATTAAACAAACAAGGTACAAGTTACATAAACAGTAAAAAACAGCAAAATGGGAAATTACAATGAGTACATAAAAATAGAACGAAAAATTAAATAAAATAAAAAAATAAAAAAATTATAATATAATAAATAACAAATAAGTAAAACATTGACATATAGCTTAGGATAAGGGGTTGCAGATGGGTTGGAAAAGGGAGGATTTGAAGGATAATTTTGAGACTGTTGGAGAATACAGGTTAATTATGCTATTGAATATCCAGCAGCATCTATTTATCGGCTCATTAGCTGCGTAAGTAGTGGAGTGTGGATATTCCTTAAGTAAACGAGAGGACCTGGTGTTTCTTACAGGGTTATTCAACACTGTTTTTCTATTCAGGAATTCAACTTTGATGACGCCTCTAATGACGTCGAATGTGAAGCAAGCCGAAATCATCTTTCTTCTAGATGAAAGTGCTGACAAGTTTAGATGACCCAGTCGAAACTCATAATGATGAAGATTATCAAAATCGTAAGGGTTGTATAGTTCTCTCAATGCGAAAAGTAAGAATTGCTTTTGTATGGACTCGAGCCTGCTACTGTGGATTTCAAAAGCCGGATTCCAACAAATGGAAGCATATTCGAGAATGGGGCGTACAAGTGAGATGTATAAAGATCTTGTGACCCATAGGTTACGAAATTTCTTCGCACGTCTTTTGATGAAGCCTAGCTGTTTGTTTGCTCGGGAAACTATTTTATCATAATCCCAGGTGAAGCAGAGTCGCTCATCCAAGATAACACCAAGGTCAACAACGTTTTCGACTGGAGCTAACAAATTATTCTCGAGGAAGTATGTGTTATGTGAGACGGTGCATTTTCGGGAGAAACTTATAACTTGGCACTTAGCAATGTTCAGAGAGAGCTTGTTTTCATTGCACCAATGATCAAGTGAATCAAGTTTGGATTGGGGGAAGAGTGCATCGGATTTAAATTTAATGATATGATAGACTTTGAGATCGTCGGCACAAAGTAGATGAGGTATATTTGCTAGGACGTCAGATAGGTCAGAAATAAATATATTAAAAAGAAGTGGGCCAAGATGACTACCTTGTGGTACGCCAGAGGTAGCAGAAATATTTTTCGCTAAAAGTCCTTGAAATTTTATCAAATGAGTTCGATTTCGAAGGTAAGAAGTCAGCCAGCTAAGCAAAGGTCCACCCAGTTCGAATTTTAGGAGCTTTAGAACTAAGGTAGGGTGGTCAACTCTGTCAAAAGCTTTACTAAAGTCTGTATAGACTGCGTCAATTTGGTATCCTTTCTCCATTTTACACAGGACGTCTGAGAGTAGGACTGTCAAATTTGTGGTAGTTGAGCGACCTTTCCTAAAACCATGTTGTTGCTCGTTCAGACGGGAGTCAACAAGTGGAGAAAGTTTATCGTAGACAATCTTTTCAAAAAGTTTCGGAATAGAAGATAAGATGGCAATACCTCTATAATTTCCAATACAGCGTCTATCATCATTTTTGAAGATGGGTGTGACATATGAAAGATTCCAACAGGATGGGAAAACTCCAGACGAAAGGGATCTGTTGAAAAAAATATGAAAGGGAGTTATAAGCCGCTCTACACATTTGCGCGAGAATGTTGGAGGAAGGAGATGTGGCCCTGGACCTTTACTGCAGTCGAGTTCCGAAATAGCTTAACGTATTTCGTCACGTTCATGGTGGCAGCACCAAAATTGTCTCAATAAACTTCTGTTGTTTGCGACCACACTCCTTTGAGCTGTCGTCGGTGTAGCATAAATTACGGAACCGTTCTGTGAAAATTATCCATATTCTAAACGACTAACATAGCCTGGAATGGATGTGTGGGGTCGATGATCACCTCAGTACTACGGTACGCCAACATTACAACACATAAGAAAAGGAACACACAGGGCAAGGTAGAATACTTTCGTTCAGAAAACATTATTTAAACTCAAAATTCATTCGGAGTTTATCTTTGTTTTTAATATTTTACAAAACGAAGTAAGCTTAAATTAAAAGAGTAGAGATTAAACATGGCCAGAGTTGTCTAAAACAGTTTTGATAGTATTCTGTGCAAGTGGCTCCATGAAATTCAGCTAGAAGTTCCTTTAATTACTAAACAAAAATTTGATATACTTTACTTAAGCTCGGTAAAATTTTAGTTTGCAAATGAATTTCCTTTGTGAAACCTAAACCAACTGGCTCATTCTGCTATTCTGAGAAGTGTTCAACCCTAATCCTTCAAAACTTTCAAACATTAATGAGGGAGGTCTACTTTTTCAACGCCACTTCTATCACTCAAAAATCTAGGTACGAATATGGTGATTTTTCAATAAAATTATTTATTGTTCACACCACTTTTAACTAGTGACTTTCCCTTCGGGATTCAAATTACTCAAACCAACATTTTTTTCATGCTAAAGATCTGCAATGAAAGGAATAATGGAATAAAAAATAAAAAAATAAATGAAAGGAATAAAAAAGGTAAGGAAATAAAGTATCTGACTTCAGTGATATTTATAAACATTTATAAATCTAATCGTTACATTTTCTAGACCATAAGTCTTAAATACTAAAAATGAAGCTTAGCTGACAGGAACTTATATGATAAAAATACGATGAAGGTTTGTAATCAAATTTATAACCGATTGAATCAAATTCTTCTAAATTTTCTTCTTGTCAGCTCAAAATACAAGTAATGTACATATATTTTTCCTCATTCAATTTTCCAAAGCACTTTTATGACACACAGTCTAATTCACGACCACCTCATAACACCCTTGCATTAGCCCATTTGGGCGGCTTGTGGCCAACAGCCGAGTCTCGACCACAAAAACGCAAAAAAAGAAAAAACCACACAAATATAGAAATGTGTCGAGTGGAATACACTTTGAAAATTAAACCACTGACATGAATCCCCTATTTTATTTTATGTTTTTGTCGTTAAACATGCATGGATTTGAAAACTCTTCCGCGAAATCTCCAGAGTAAAAATGGAACAAAGAGACCCATCACCGGTTTAAGCTTACAAATATTTCATATTTTGTGGTTTAGTAAAAGTTAAAAATTTTCCAGGCTGCGAGTACAATGTATGTAACTGTATCACAAAATCGTATATTGTTAGGTGTCCTGTAAAAATTCAGTTTTGTAATTCATCTATTTTTCAATGGAAGCGAAATAGAAATGGTCTATGATTAAGGATTAAAATTCAGATATTTATTTTGAAAACATTTATATCTAAATTCACAGGATGTTATTCGAATAAAGTGTGGATTTTACAAAATGCAATAGCTCGATTTATACGGAATTTGAACAGGTTGGAACTTAGGCTTTATAACAGCAACTACTATACTGCCCTGATTCGCATAAACGTTCTATCTATGTACATTGTAGTACTTTCGAGATATTCAATGATTTGTGTTTTGACTTGTACTGGAGGTATAGGGAGAGTGCGTTTTTCAATATTGATTTTAGCATACTTTCACAAAAGATAATAGGTTTTTCAAGTTTTGTATTATGATGTAATAGAGTGTGCAGTTTTTGTATCTCAAAAATTACAAAAATGTTATGAATTCGATATAGAAAAAATACTAATGCTAATTCGAAAAACGTGTGATTAAATATGCTACATACATCTAATATGGAAAATTTTATTCGATTCCCTACCCAGATCTCCCCATAATATTACTGAAAATTTAGCCGAAATTTCAATATTATGTAGGGGACATTTTATAATCGATCGAAATATTTGAAGCAGTTTCAAACGTTCGCTGAAGACGCTGCCTTATTATTCATATCGCATAAAAGGGAAACAAATTCGTTGCACCTTGAAACAGTGAACATTTTTGAATTGCAAGAGTAATAGCACAGGTACATAAAAGCAAGTGAGTAAATAACGAGTGGAAAGCATAATCGATAGATATTTGAGAATACTTATAATTTTCGATTCTGTATTTTGAAGGCGCTTTTAATAATCATTGAACAGTAATTATTTTTGATAGTGATTACTTGGAATTTTTCGGTAGCACAGCGAGCAGATGAAAGTAAGTATAGTAAAGAATTCATCAAGAAAATGAAAAGTGGAAAATCGCTTTAATTTTTCTTCCCTAATGTTAATGGATTCAAGCAACGAAGGAAAATTATTTGAATTATTAATCAAACGGAAATAAGAATAAACTTTTTGTATCCATTCATCACAGCAAAAAAAGAGAAATATGCAATTTGATCGATTAATTCAATTGGGCTTTGATCCGTTTCCCCAATAATTACATACTGATACATTCATGTCAGGCAACGGAATTCAATTGCAGATTGTTTTCTTTCAAACTATGATTCAGATAAAACACGCGCATTATTCTTCACGGAAGGAAATTCGCTGGAACATTAGAACGTGAGTAAATAAAACTCTAATCTATAATTATGCACCTTCACTTTTTCTTTCGATTTAATTCCGTGATAATAATACATCATCTCAGAAATGACTCAGTTCAAGCCCTTATTATCCATAAATTCATAACGGACGTCGTCTCGCAAAACACACTGCTCTTTCATTTCCAATTAGACACAAGTATATCTTCTTCAAATCGATCATCATTGGAAACGATTTTTATTTGTTTGGACCAGAAGATGATCACAAGCACCTGCGGATTAACTTTCACACCTGTGCACTATGCGATGCTGATGAGTATCTGCGCGATCGCTTATTAAACTCGCTAACAGCTCAACCATGGAAAATTCTTTTTTCAGAAGCATCTTGTATCTTATAGCATTGTGTATCTTTTAGATTGTTTCTTGGTCGGATTAGTGGTGGGTTGAGAAGCGTCTTAGATTACCTATTCGCATGAAGATTGACGATGAAGACTTATGTTTCCAATTGCCCTACAGCGAATAATAAATAGATAAACCAGATTTGAATAGATTTCTTTTGGATTTAATGAAGCAGAGCAGTCGACAAGTATTATTAGAGTGATGATGTCGAAGAACAATCAAAGATGAATCTCGGTAAAAGAAATTGAGATATTTTCATATCAGTGGTAACAAAAATGGATGCTGATAAATAACTCAGAGGTGTATTTGATAGCATGATAAGATCGAAGCAGTGATTAAGATATCATTGAAACAATAGATTCATTTATATATTAAGTTATAACATATATATAACAAAGTTCCATGCGGTTGTCAAATTTAGCCATTCTACTTTTATTCTTATTTTACCAAGCTAAATTTAAACTTGATTACCGGTAAATTAATAAGTTGAAAAATAGGAAATAAAATAATAAGGAGAAACAAAATATATCAGGATAGGATAAATCTTATAAACAGATAGATTATAGATAGCATATTTGATTATTGTTTTTTTTCATCTACCAGCTTAGAATCAAAGTGACTTATTCTAAGATCTTTCAAAACTTTACTTGCTATATGGATAACTTTATTTATTTACTATAATAGTAGTGAGTACAATAAATTATACAAAGAAATACAATTGTCTTGGAACGGGAATTACTTTCTTCCTGTTTTACAGTAAAGAATAATAAGGTCAGTCGATAGTCGTAGTCAGTTTAATTTTATTACTCTGCACAACAATAGCTTCACTAAACTCACTCTATGAAGCAAGAAAAGTTTGGAGGTAATTCGCACTACTTTTATGCAGAAGCTCTCAAGTATACTCCTATTTAAGAATTTATCGCCCTACCGCACTAGGTGGTGACCAATTTTGGATTTGAAAAAATTGGTTTAAATGAAACATGGTGTACATCAACCATGTTTCATTTAAACCAGTTTTTTAAATTGGTTGACACAAACTAACAGTTTAGCAACTCTGCAGAATTTTACTTAGAGTTGACTCCCATATTTTTTTGGCGTCGCTGGCTTCTATCGTCAGTTTCATAAGCGGCAATTGTATTCATTGAAGAATTTTCTTATGCACTTACCTTAGAAATTACTATTTTCGTATAAACGACCATGATTAGCTTGATTTCGACTAAAATTGCCACAAGCTGGGCTCGCTGGAGACTTTGAGACGTCTTATGATCGCAGTGAGTAATCGACGGTACTACTGCAAAACCTGTCGAGAACTGTTCGGTTAAGTGCTTCTAGGCAAAATACAAAGTTAAGTTATTTATTACTAAAGCACCAAGTCATTACTAGCTTATTTTGTAACGGAAAGTTCCGAGAGTACTGATTAACAGTTCATCTAGTAAAACATGCGGTAGAATACATTAGATAAGACGATGAATAAATTTTTATTGAGAAAGGATTCAAATGAAATTTTCAAATAATATCTTTATATTCATGTATTTTCAGAACAGAGGTGAAATTGGGATTCGTTAATGCTCATTCAAGAAGTATATTTGATAATAATGTAATAATATCACAAGGTTTCGTACCAGCCTACGTATTCCACGTGTCGATGGAACCATTTCAGATGCTAATACAAATTTAGTACTTAGCTATCAAGGTTGATCTGACATTTGTGAAGAAATAATCCAGATAAAAATCATATCCGAAAATTTCTATGGTTGAAAGTCATCATATTTATTTAGTAAATGATCATATTCATTTAGAAAATATATAATAATAGCATTTTATCAAATATATTGATATATACAATGAAGAAACTGAAATGCGGTAAGGCTGCTTCGAATTTCGCACAAAAGCTTCTGAATATCTACTTAAAGTATTTAACTACGGTCTTTCGTATTCGTGCAAAGCATCAAAAGCTGTAAGTACTCCATTCAATGCTGTTGCACAGGTCTAACGTACCATATGCCTTCGCTATTCATTTAACGAATGGCTACACCTCACCACACGCTTTAGTGTCATTCCAATTCATGCCTTGCTCAACAAGACCTGTTAAACCCTTCAATCGCTCTCCAACTGTGCAAATTAAAAAAAGGATAATTTACCACTTGTTTTCAGCAATTTTGCTTGTCAGGGATCTTCGGTTCAGCAATTCCGCAGTCGAAGGGAAATTTTTATTTTTCCATTTACTTCTAGAAACAACTTCTAAAGTCATCGCTGTCGTCCATGATTGTTGGAGTTTACTTTCTTTTCACGTTCCTTTCCATATTATCATAGCTCTCGTTTCGAGTACCTCACCGACGAGTAATACAAGACAAGAACGCGAGAATGAAAGCAAACGTAACAGCCACAAAAGCTGGTACGGCTCTAACTGAAGAAATGCGGAATTTGTTAAGTGCTAGAGCGCTGACTGCTACCCCAGCTTGACTAAATATTACTTGTCGAACTAAAGAGAAGTGCTGCCAGTACACTATCATGAGCACATAGGAAAATTCCAGGAGAAAGTTAACTGAAAGGATCCTTACATGCTATGAAATATGCTGTGGGCTATGATTTTGCATAGTTATTTATATTGTTTGAATTCATGCGTTTGATGTGATTCGGAGTGTTAACGATTTAGTGGTATGTCGGTGTCTTAGTTGTAGTTCACTGAACTCTTCCACATGATATCAAGTAGAGTATTTCAGCATCATGGCTTTTATAATTATTTTACACTGGTTTTCTTTTTACTTCAAACCTTGCTCATTCGTAAACTTTAAATCATCAAGTGCGTTTATTTAAGTCAAATATTTTATTATTTAAAGACTAATTTTTCCTTAGAAGCTCTATTTCAATTAATCGATCGATGTCAATATATAGGATTAAACAAAAATTGAAAAGAAATATATTTAAGAAAAACTAGCCTTTAAATAAAACAATTCGGTTGTAGAAGCCAAATAAAATTGATCAGATTGATTTAATAGCCAATAGTTTTTTTATATCCTGGGGTTCTAAAACATAAGTATGCGTACCTTTCCGTGATATCTAGTACAAAAAATATTACTTTATACGTATGCTATGCGCCGTTAGTTCTTTGTCCAACTACAGAAATTGATCTGTTTTCCGGTTTCCAAGAAAAAAGATGAATTTGTTTTAAAAACCTGCTCAATTGACTTGGAACACTACGACGAACAGATCAGTCTCCATGACAAAAACTTTTACATCCTTCTCTCTAATAAAATCTGGTTTTAAATATTCTGACATAGCCAAACTAAACCCACGCTTTTGTCGAAACTACTCTGCAAACCACCGCTATCTGACAATATCCATCGATTAAAAACGATAAGTAATATGATGCAAGAACTAATTAGAAACCAAAATTAAAAATCAAAAATAGCTCCGGCGTAGGAATTCATTCAAGAGCGCACATTGATTGCTTCGTTATCATGTACTCAAAAGCTGACATAAGGTCTGTTCGCGTACTTGAATCTATTATAATATATTAAAATAGATTCGCAGCAAGTCGTTTTCGTACTTTTGCTGCAAGCCAAATTTTGCAGCAAAAAGAAGCCAGCTGCCAAATTCTGCTACTGCTGCAGTTTGCTGAAGTACGGGAACAGACCTATAAATAGCAGAATGGCAGACCTTGGTTTAGGCAAAGATGACTGAGCGTCAAAAGCTTCAGTCAAATAGTTGTTGATTCTGGCTAGTTATGTATGCATCAGCACATACACCTAAAAACAAACAATCCCACGAATCTGCATCTTCTCCGTTAGATGCAGAAACGTTAGAAGCGCGGAAAACGGACACCGTCTGGCTAGATTTGAAAACATTCATAGACAATTCTAGTAAACCAGACCAGACGCAGTGTCAGCGAGTTTGATCCATTAAAAGACGCGGGTCAAGTAACTTCTGCCCCAGTTGCCGTGCATAGATGCTCACGTATCTACGAGTAATAAGATTAAGCATTCCGTTTCGCTAAATAAATGATCATTAAGAATCTAATGTGTTTTCATTGCTAATTGAGTGAATATTCTTTTTTTTACAATCCCGCGTTCTCGACCACGTAATTGGCGCAGTCGGTGAAGCAAAAAGTAACGCGAATTAAAATCGAATTACTTATCGGTCGATACGAAACTATATCGGCAAAGTGAAATCGCGAATCGGTAATAACCAGCGATTTAATCTAGCATCATTAAACTATCCTTTGAAAAAATCGTAATTTCAAGCAAGAACAGCGCAATTTAGGCCTCTAAGCTGTTTAAATCCTCTGGTAAGGCCGCTAGAGATCTTGCCTTTAACAAAAAGTGTGAAATTCAAGCGAACTAGTTCAAAGAGTGATAGTGTATGCAAAGTAGAAGGGAGAAGCGGTACGTTCTTTACACTAAAGGAAGAATATCATCAACAATGGAAGCAAGGATTCAGGAATTGGAGCAGAGGCTTCAGGCGAAAGAAGAGGAATATGGGCAAATGGCAGCAGCGATACAACTTCTTATCACGAACAATAACAGGGACGATCAAATCAGTCGCCTAACCGAAGCTCTTAATCAAATTATGATTTCACCTAGTAACACATTAGACCCGACGCAGAAAATCATGAAGGAAATACGGCACATGTCAACATTTACGGGGACAGGGGACGTCTCAATCAATTCTTTTATCAGCACAACCGAATTCTATCTCAATGGTATAGAAAATCCAGAACTCAAACGAATAGCGACACGCCACATCTTCTTCGAGAAAATTCAGGGGGCAGCCAAGGACGTTGTTATCAACATACGGGAGCCAAATGACTGGGACACCATCAAGAAACAACTACAACTACGCTACAAACCTGACACAGAGCCATATGAAATTTATCGTATGATAAGCAATCTTAGGACCAACACAGTAAGTGATCTTGCATTAAATTTACAGAAAATTAAATGTAAAAAAGATGAGCTATGTATTTACTACAAGAATTCCCCATACGTTGATCTTGGTAATGTTGATGCGATTCTCGTCAATACTGCTAAAGAAATGACACAGGGAATCCTTCTAGATAAAATTATAGAGATACACGATATTAATAATGTAATTGATATAATGACAAGTAGGCGTTTCGAAAATTCTTGTGTTAGATACGAATATAGAAAAGTGAAAAGTGATAGTGAAAATAGAATGTTCGGGAGTGATCGTGGTAAAAATTTTCACAGTAATAACAAAAGTAATCGAAATTTTGATACTGAGCAAGCACAATCTAATAGATCGGGACAATTTAAACAAAAGACAAACGACAATAGACAGAATCGTAACGTAAACGCAACAAATAACGAATCGAATACCTATTCGGGTCAATATCGGAATCGAAACAATCTAGCAAATAATTTCGACGGACAAGTCCGTTTCAATACGAATTCCGGACAATTCCGAAATAATCGTTATCAAGAGCCAAATAACCAAACTTTTAACAGAAATTCTGGCCAACGCCGGCTATCGGGTCAAAATAGATTAGAAAGAAACGAAAATTTTGTCTCTAATAGGCCAGAGCCTATGGAAATTGATAACATTGAAAGACTTCAATCGAGAAATTCATCACGAAATTTCTCCCAGGACACTTTTAACGAAAATATCAATCCCAGCTCTTGCGAAGTAGATCAAAGTTTTTTAGAAGCTAATAATATTAATAACGAGTCAATGTTTTTTCAAAACTAGCCTCGGACATTCTTCCTATGATTAAAATAACTATAAATGGAAAAAAATTTACTGCTCTTATCGACACGGGGTCATCATTCTCTATAATTGACGAAACAATTACCGGTTTCAAAAAAGTATCAATAGAACCCATTGTATTTAGTACAATTACAAACAAAGATATAATAAAATATGAAGTGCATACAGTTGCTCCAAAGGAATTTAAATTGCCATCAGCAGCAATAATTAGATGGAAAGTTAAATCCCTACAGAGAAGAAAATATCAGTTCATAATTGGTATGGATCTTCTTAATACGCTAGACACTTTAATTGACGTCGAAGAGAGAACAATCTCTTTGAATGGACAAAGTATAAAGTTCATAAATATCCCATACATTTCTAATGAAATTTGCTCGCTAGAAAGTACCCAAACTAATTTTATAGAAAGACTTAAATTAGATCATTTAAATAAAGAAGAGTATACGGAAATTGTGAAGGTGCTACAAAAGTTTGAAGGTATTTTCTATAAAGAGGGAGACATATTAACGAGTACACCATCGGTTGAGCATGAAATCAAAACAATAACCGATGCTCAAATAAACTCAAAACTCTATCGGTACCCCCCTAAACATGAAGAGGAGGTACGCAGACAAATTAAAGAAATGGAATCGCAAGGAATAATACGAAAAAGTTGTTCCAAATACTCGAGTCCATTAATTGTTATTCCTAAAAAGAGTGATAACTTGGGAAATAAAAGATTTCGGTTAGTGATTGACTACCGAAAACTTAACGACGTCACTGTAGATGATAAATATCCTCTACCAAATATTGATTCTCTGTTAGACAAACTTGGCAGAGCTCAATATTTTTCGACGATCGATCTCGCCAAAGGTTATCACCAAATTTTGGTGAAGCAGGAAGACAGACATAAAACTGCTTTTGTGACTCCTCACGGTCTTTACGAGTTTGTGAGAATGCCGTTTGGTCTGAAAAACGCGCCAGCGACATTCCAGAGACTCATGAATGACGTGCTCCGGGAGTTCATCAACAAAACTTGCGTTGTCTATTTGGACGACGTCCTCATATTCAGTACCTCATTGCAGGAGCATGTCAGTGCAATAACAGACATTTTTAAAGTTTTGAAAGAAAACCGGCTTAAAGTTCAAGTTGACAAGTGCAACTTTATGAAAAGAGAAACCAGTTTTTTAGGTCATGTTATTACCAAAGAAGGTATAAAACCCAACCCTGAAAAGATTAAAATTATCGAAGAACTTAAATTACCTCGAAACGAGAAACAAATCAAAAGCTTTTTAGGATTAACGGGCTATTATCGTAAATTCATTCGAGACTATGCCAAAGTGGCACAGCCTATAACAAAATTTTTAAGAAAAGATTGTAAAATAAATACAAAAGATCCAAATTATGTAGAAGCATTTGAAAAACTTAAAACATTAATAAGTTCACACCCAATTCTGCGTTTTCCAAATTTCAACAAGCCTTTCCAGCTCACCACAGATGCCTCAAATTATGCAATAGGCGCCGTTCTTTCGCAAGAAGGCCACCCTATTTGCTTTGCATCGAGAACACTGAACTGTCACGAACGGAATTATTCCGCGACAGACAAAGAATTTTTAGCTATAATATGGTCTGTGGGTTACTTTAGACCATACCTGTATGGCAATAAATTTAAAATTCTTACCGATCATCAACCAATCAAATACCTGCAGGCGAAGTATAAAGGCAAAGACCTTTCGCCGAGACATCAAAGGTGGTTGCTAAAATTAGGGGAATATCAGTATGACATTGAATATATCAAGGGAAAGGAAAACCGAGTAGCCGATTTTTTGAGTAGAATGGAGACAATGGAGGAAACCAAATCAGTTAAGTCCGTTCCCCATAAAACAAATACAAATACATGTTCTGACTTGGGAATCCTTTTAAACATTGAAAAGGAGGAGGACGACTCTAGCATGGCAACAATACACTCAGCGGAAGAAGAACTCCTTGACCACATCCCAATCAAAGAGGATATTGTCAACAAATACAATACACAAATTATTCTTACAAACAATAAAGTGTCAGAGATTGAATTTGTGCACAAGAAGCGTATCATTTATATAGCTGAATACGATTTTGAAAACCTCGAAGAAATCTTTAGAAAATATATCAAAAAAGGTACTACAGGCATATATTCCGAATTAACCGATCATAAATACAATATCGTTCAAGAAAAACTTCGAGAATTATTCTCGAACGATAAACAAACTAAATTTATAAAATGCTCATTTAGGGCTCAAGACATTGAGACTGAGGTAGAAGCTGTTAAACAAATTGCACTTTACCACGTTCAGGAAAGTTTACACTCTGGCATTGTAGAAACATATAACAAAATCAAATTCAAAATATATTACCCGGGACTATTTGAACTCATCAATGTTGTGATTAACCAGTGCGAAGTATGCCAAGCAGTAAAATGCGATCGTAAACCCATTAAAACAAAATTTAATATGTCAGAAACAGCAAAAGACATTAACCAAATAATCCAAATAGACATTTTTACAATAATGAAACAATCTTTTCTCACGATTATTGATAAGTTCTCAAAATTCGGGGCAGCATACTGGTTGAACGATAGAAACCATGTGACCTTAGTGGAGATTCTGGAAGAACATTTTTCACGGGTAGGCAAACCACAAAAAATTGTTGCAGGAAACGAATTCAATAGTGTCTTAGTTAAAGAGTTTTTGGATACGGAAAATGTGGAACTACACTTAACAAAGCCACACAATAGTACAGGGATAGCAGACATAGAAAGATTTCACGGAACAATAGTAGAAAAATTTCGTATCCTCACGTATCAAAAACGTAAAATCTCTATCAAGAGATCAATGCAACAAGCGGTAAGAAATTACAACGAAAGGTATCACTCTACAATTAAATGTACTCCGACGGAAGTACAATTTCACAAAATTAATTTCGAAAAGATTAGAGAACATTTGAAAAACGCAAAACAAAAATGGATTAAAAAAGCAAACAAAAACCGCGAAGACTACGAGGAAAATAGGACGACTGGTTTCATCAAAAACTACAAGGCTGCTAGATTAAAACACCAACCAAGATTTGTTAAAAGTAAGCTCGAAAAGATACATCCAGGCAATATCAAAAGACCCTTGAAATATAATTTGTTCCCTAACGACGAAGTTCCAAATGACAATAACGTAGAATTTCCCGAATTTACAGAAGAACAACGGTCAGTGATAAATAGCGCACTGAACGAAGGTACAGATGATGACATTTTATCCTCAAAATTCCGAATAGATATTACTAGACGCGATATTAGAACACTCAGTAATGACAAATGGCTGAACGATAAAATCATAGAATTTTATTTAAAACTTATTGTAGAACGCAGCGAAAAAGACAGATCCCGAAATCTACCCAAAGTGTGTGCAATGAACACATTTTTCATCCAACGTCTTCTAAGATCAGGTTACCAATCCATTAAGAGGTGGACGCGAAATATAAATATTTTCGATTTTGATATCCTTTTAATACCAATCAACATCAACCAAAACCATTGGACCATCAGTGTCATTGATTTTCCACAAAAGACGATCAAATATTACGATTCATTAGGAGTACCAAACCCACAAATTTTGGAAACCATAAAAGATTTCCTTAAAGAAGAGTCTGTCAACAAACAAGGAACACCTATTGATATAACAGAATTTACACAAGCTGATTTAGAAAATACTCCCCAACAAGAAAACGGTAATGACTGTGGCGTTTTTAGCTGTAGCATTGCAGAAAATATTTCTAGAAACCGGCAAATAGCGTTTACACAAGAAAATATATCTTACATCCGGAATAAAATGATACTCGAAATAATGCAAGGAAAATTATTACTCTGACCCTTTGATTATGTCATATTTCCCAAATTTCAGAGAAATCATCATCTAATTAAGTATTCAACTATTCTCTTACAGCCATTTTTAACATTCGCTACAATACTGTTTCTCTTACTGACCCCAACCAACGGACAATGGACCATACATAGGATTGAGGACACTTCAGGATTCACACAAATTCAACTAAACAAAGCCAAAATTCCCACAAAAGCTAATATAGTCCTACACGTAATTAACTCTACTGAGATATTGAGAGTAATTAATGAATTCAAATTAAACGCGGAACATTTACAAGACCAACATAGAGACTTAATCTTGACAGAATTACAACATCTCACGCTTAAAGTAAAAACAATTACACCATCAGACAAAAGACTTAAAAGAGGACTTATTAATCTAGTAGGTAACGCACAACACTTTCTTTTTGGAACAATGGACGACCAAGACAGAAATAACATTGACGAACATCTTAAGACAATTGACATGAATAACCATAACCTAATCAAAAATGTTAACCAGCAGATTGAAATTAACAGAAATTTGAGCAATACTATTAAAACCCTTGGAGATGTTGCAACTAGGGACCGACATACAATTACAAACCAATTAAACAGTATTTTGAACAATAGTCAAGAAAATAATCTATATTACGATCAAATATTTAAAATTCAGATCCTTAAAAACAGAGTAGAGCACATTCAAGATAATATTGCATTCGCAAAATACGGCATATTGCACCCCAACATTCTATCCGACGAAGAAATCAAAATGTTCGACATAGACGTAAGCAAATTACAATATGTAAAAGTTGGATTCTTCAAATTTAATAAAAATATACTTATTTTTGCCATTAAAATTCCGATTGAATTCATAAACATCCAACTTAAAATGATACTGCCAATTACAAACAAACAGCACAAAGAAATTGATTCCCCAAATGAAATAGTTTTTATGAATGAAAATACACTTTACACATACGAAAGTAATAAATATTTTAACGAACTAAGAATAACGAAACATTGCGTCTACAAAAACAATTGCAAATTGGTTCAAAATAAAAATACAGAAATATTTGAAATAGACAGAGAAACACTGGTAATTAAAAACGCTAAAAATCTTGTTCTAAATCAAACATGTGACGCTAGAAAATTAAATCTCACTGGAAACCTTCTTGTACATTTCAATAATTGTTCGATTGCAGCTTTTAATCATTATTTTTCAAACACTATACACAAATTCAACGAAAGATTCTCCTATCCCAATACAAATAATGTAAATTTTCCAGATAAATTGACTTTAGATGACATTGTTATTCAAAATATTCAAAATACAGAGAAAATCGAAGAGTTACAGTTTAATAAAATCACTAATGTTGGCATTAATGCAAGTTTAGGTATTATATTATTCGTATTGATATCATTACTAATATTGTATTACATAAAACAGAGAAAAAATCAAATTGTCAAAATTGAAAATAGAATTCAGGAGAATTCAACGTCAAAAGGGGGAGAAGTTATGTATGCATCAGCACATACACCTAAAAACAAACAATCCCACGAATCTGCATCTTCTCCGTTAGATGCAGAAACGTTAGAAGCGCGGAAAACGGACACCGTCTGGCTAGATTTGAAAACATTCATAGACAATTCTAGTAAACCAGACCAGACGCAGTGTCAGCGAGTTTGATCCATTAAAAGACGCGGGTCAAGTAACTTCTGCCCCAGTTGCCGTGCATAGATGCTCACGTATCTACGAGTAATAAGATTAAGCATTCCGTTTCGCTAAATAAATGATCATTAAGAATCTAATGTGTTTTCATTGCTAATTGAGTGAATATTCTTTTTTTTACAATCCCGCGTTCTCGACCACGTAATTGGCTAGGGATGTTATCAATTTCATTGTTATTCTGCTCAATCAGCCTAGTTTTTCTGAGATGCCAAATTTCAGCATTATTTTATACAGTGAATTTCAGTTATGAATGTCATACGCTTGTTTAAAGTTTACGATTACTTGGTAGACGTCAATGGTAAAATCCCAGAATTTCTCGGTCACTGGCTTGACTGTGAAAAATTACTCTATCGTTGATTGTCCAGACATAAAGCCTACTTGTATTTTACAGAATTAACAAAGTTGCTATTGTATAAGCCTCTGTATAGAGCATATGATGGACTGGAGCACACTTCTGCGATACCCGCTCTTGATCACATATTTACTGAGTAGCTTTTTGGATGCTTTTCACTATACTTGATCAATTTCTGGCTTCTTATGGCAAACTAATCTGCCTATCTTTGGCGATGGTACGAGGGGCATTCAAATTTAAACGAGCCTTTTATTTTGAGGATTTAGAAAACGTGCCGAAGATAGGCCGAGTATCGGGAAAGGTAGCGAGGGAGCCCGTCTAGCTCAAGGGCAAACCGGCCACCCGCCAGGTGTGTTTAGTTCTCCTCACAATGAGCGAAAGTGAGGTTCATCCTTCAGTTGCGGAACGCATTATAATAAAGTCTTTACCGGAGGAAGGCGTTAAACTAGCTGAGATTCGAAACCAAGTGCGTGCACAGTTCGGGAAGATTGCACTTTCATGTCCACGAGTGAAAGACAGGTTTGCCGAGTTCAAAGAAGGACGTGAAATGGCAGAAAATGTTAGACACCGAAAACGCCCATGCTCTAGCATTACGCCTGACAATGTATCGGCTGTTCGCGAGTTCAATTGAAGAGATCATCGCTCTACTGTCGCAACAATCTGTAAGGAAAAGGAAAATAATGTTGAAAGTGTACACACCATCATCCAAAAACACATTGAATTCCAAAAAATCTCGTCGAGGTGGGTTCCACGCCTGCTTATAAAAGAGAACAAAAATGCTAGATTTGAAATTTGTCAAACGTTGCAAAATGAAGGGCCGGCTTTTTTGCAACGCATTGTGACATGTGTTTAAATTTGGCTTCACCACTTCACTTCTGAGTCAAAAAAGGCCTCTTTAGAGTGAAGGTAAGAGGAGAAGCCAGTACCATTAAAAACCAAAACTCGAATATCAGCCGGTGAGGTTATCTTAACGGTTTTTTTGGGACTCTCAAGGGACTCTCTTTCCTTCATAATCGTCCCACAATAAACGCTGCTTACTGCTGTGGTCTTTTTAACAAGGTTCGAGCAGCATTTTGGTCAAAAAGGCACCGTCAACCCATTCAAGACGTCCTGCTCTTGCACGACAATGCAAGACCCCACACTGCAGCCTTAGCAAGCCAAAAATTTTATGAAAAGCATTGGACCAGACTTGATCAACCTCCCTGCAGCCCTGCCTTCCGCCTTGTGACTTCCATATGTTTAGGCCTTTCAAGGATACACTTGGAGGAGAGCGTTTTGCGAACGACCAACAAGCTGATCAATTTGTGCGCAATTGGATAACCGCCAGAATTCATTCTTCGAAACGGATATGCATTACTAAGGAGGTAGAAAAAAACTATAAAGTGTGTTGTTTTCTTAAGGGGGTTCCCTATCTGCTTTCCGTCACCCAAAGCAGGCGTTTTTTAGGAACACATAACTTGGGAATAACTCAATCAATTTTTTTAAATTTCTACAACTGATTTTTTCCTGACAAATTAGTGCTTTGGAAATTATTAATAAGACCTTACATTTTGTAGTCATTTTCCGCAACTTTAGCACAATATAACATTTTTACATTTATTTTCTTTTTAAATCAGACTAATCGGGTGTGTTTACCAGAGATCTTTGTTCCTAAAGGTGACAAAACGTGATTTTTCAGGAGAAGTGTTTGAAAGAACCGAGACCGATGGCGTGCCAATATTCGATTTTTCGATTATGTTTTTGTAACCCACTCGGTAGATATCATTCACAAAAGTGTTCACAATTAGTTTGTAACCTTATCATATGTGTACTATGTTTTATAGCATACCTTACCAAAATAACGAAAGAATAATGCCTTTACATCAAAGAACCATAATTCCTCTACTCTCTTCAAACGCTTAAGATTATAAATTTGAAATTAAATACTTCTAACTGACATTTTGAAACGGGACAGGTTCAAAAATGTGCGGAAAGAGTTATAGAGTTTTTTAAGCGTATAAATTGTTTTTTTTTTTTTTTTTTTTTTTTTTTTGGATATTTTTGATGATTTTCATGTTAGGAACCCCCTTTAATGCAAAATAAATTTGTTTTTGCAAAATGCTCGTTTATATTTGAGTTCCTCTCGTATTTTGTAAGCTTATGTAGTTTTATTGCTCGCTAAGTTTTCGTCAATACTTGACATAAAATTTCCCTGTTTTGCATCCAATGACCTTATTCGCTACTCGCTGGAGGTTTTATAATGTTCTGTCTTCATCCTGGTGCTCCTTTCGAGGAACAGGATCTATGCCGACTTTTTCTTTTTTTGAACATTCCGGCGTTTGTCGTCAAACTAGTTATTTCTTTTGCACCGAACTTCATGTCTAACCGCTTGTTCTGTAATGGTTTCGTTTGTTGTCCTCATTTTCATTCAGAAGCCAAATTGGAGCTTTGTGATGTTGAACTTCCGAAAACATATGGTTTTTGTTGCATACAACTTTGACATACGCCATCGTTATTTTATGTTTTACCAAGTAGTGGTTTGAATCACCATTGGCCCCTCAAAATGTTTGGACATCAATTATGCTCAAAACCTATTTTCACTTCATAAGGACATCAATAGCATATTAGGAGTTGGCCGTAGTTATTGATTTCAATTCCTCTCCAGCAATATTACGATATATTTCTTCATTGTCGACCTTAGCATTGAAGTCTTTGAGTACTATTTTGAAGTCATTTGAGATCAATGAGTCAAATAATCTTTTCGGGTAGCTATATAGTACCTTTTCCGGTCATTCGTCTATTTTTCTGGGGGACATAGACTTCATCCATAGTTTTAAGGGTTTGACTTCAATACGGATTGCACACATTAGTTTACTGCTGTGAACTCCATCACTGTCCACAACGAATTCCCTACAAATTTCCTCCCAGCTTCAATCAATCCTATTCCAGGCTGCTACGTTACTTCTGGAAATGCCCAAAATTTTGCAAGGAATGGATTGTCAGTCCAACACTCCAACCCTCAAGTCTGGTGGGCTGGACTCTATATTGTTTAGATTCTTCCTCTTCCATCGGAATTTTCACATCCGTAGGAGATTTTTAAAATCAACAGACATTCTGCGTTCATTCTCTACCTAAGTACTGTCCAAGAGGAGGGTTGCCTTACCTATCCATGAGCTAGAGTGGCTATTGAAGTCCGTGGGCACCGATAATTGAGTCAGCACCAACGAGTCGAAGTTATGCTTAGACGGATCCCGACTTTGAACTTCGTAAGCTGGTAGATGGTCTTTCTTCATTGAGTCAAAACTCATATACCTCGTGGTCTGATAGTCACCCGAAGATCTGGCAGCACCGACTCAAGACAAAATAAAGCTGTGCTGCACGAGCAAATTTTTGACCTTGTGTAAATGCTACTTGTTGGCATCAAATCAGCATGTAGTAACTTCATCAAGCTGAAAATGTTACGTGTGTAAAATTTAATATAAAAAGGATTTATTACATATGTATATAAAAATGATATGAAATACAAAATAAAAATTTCATTTGACATAATTAGTTGTGCAGCTATTCGAAACCAAACAAATTATTTTGTACAAGAGCAAATTCGCGCTCCAATTCATCTTCGCTAAGTGAAATTTGTTACGTGGCTTTTCAAATCAATGTCTACAACTAATCGATTTGATTTCCTCACCAACATGCTCTAAACTTTCACCGCATTCTTATCATCGCAATCAGTTTTACTTATTTTACAAACACTCTCAACTTTTTCAACGTATTTTTAGCTGTAATTACTCTTCAGATCTATGTCTAGTATCTGTTGTCCATAAACAGTGAGAAGAATAAAGAATTTCTTTAGTTCTCGAACGAAAGATACAGATCATGTTCCATAGCTGGAAATGACCTCGTTGAAGCTCGGTCGAATACCGTTTCGTAGCATCTACTATATTTTTCTCGGGCACAGTGCTGATAGAAGAGTTGCGAGAAGGATAACGGCCAAATATTGATAGATGAAACGTGTCTGTTCCATTGAAGTGTACGTGATTTCAAAGAGAATTGATGACGATTCGGAAGCCAGCAAAACCACTGCTTCGACAAAGTGATGATGTTCATGCCTTTGAAATTGGGAGTTCATGTCGAACGAACAGACAAGCAGTAAATAATATGTGGTTTTGATTTTATTGTATTATTTAGTTTGCGCATTGAATGAACTGAAGATGATTATATTGTGGTTGTGTTAATTCATTGCTTAATTTTAAAATAATGAGAAAAAATAAAGTGCAGTAAGGGTTAACGAAAATATTTTACGTTTGATTAAGACAACTCTGTTTAATAACTTTGCCAAAGGATAATCATTTCATACTGTGCATCTGATGATACTTGTGAAGAAAAAATAGATATCAAACACTAAAAGGAAGCTTCCGTTACAAAATCATATTTCAGAATGGACTTGAAAGTATTTTTTTATCACCTACAAGGTACATACAGTGGCTCACAGCTTATTTGATACAGTGCTTCTTTGAAAAATTAAGTTGCAATAACTCAAAACATAATAACAATATCAAAAAAATTTGAACACCATTTTGAAGGCAATTGTTTGTTGTTTATTAAACAAGTTTATATTTGTTACAAAGTTGCTGTTTTACATCTTAAAAAACAAAAAAACTAAAAGTAATAACAAATTTCCTGTCACAGCTTATTTGATACAGTTTGATTAAACATTAAAATTGTTGTGAATTATGAGGTTTCCAGTTGATTTCAATACTTTGTATGATAGCCTTTAGCATTAAGCAGAGCCTGGAGCCTATTCGGCATTGACTCAACGAGTTTTTTTGTGATGTCAGGAGTAATTTTTTGCCATACCTCTAGCAGTGCTTTCTTCAGGTCTTGTTTATTAGAAATCTTGTGTTTTCTAATGTTGTTATCCAACAAAGTCCACAGATTCTCACTGACGTTCATATCTGGTGACTGTGCCGGCGGAGACATCAAATGAGGGCAATCCCAAATTGGCCAGGACTGCACAATTCTCGACTTGTGCTTTGGATCATTGTCTTGGTGCAACCGAAATTGGTTGCTAACACCCAGTTTTTCCGTGCTTTGCAGCAAATTGTTTTTGAGTACATCAAGGTACTTTGTTTGGTCCATTGTTTCCTCAACAAACTTTAAATTTCTGACTCCGGCTGCGGACATACAGGCCCAAACTATCACATTGCCACCACCATGCTTCACAGTAGCTTTGAGGTTCTCCTTGTTTAGCTCAGTGTTTGCCTTGTGCCAGACATATGACATTCCGTCGGAGCCAAAAATGTTAAACTTGGACTGGTCCGCAAAAATAACCGTATTCCAGAACGCGGATGGCTTTCCCACATGCTCTTTGGCAAAGGCAAATCGGCTTATTGTATTTTTTTTGGAAATGAATGGCTTCCTACGAGCTACTCGCCCGTTGAAATCATGGTCGCGAAGCACTCGTTGGACGGTTTCAGCACTACATGACTTCCTTCACTCACGATGAACCTCAGTAACCAATATTGGAACGGAAATTTTTGTGTTTGCTTTCACTTTCCTTACAATGTATCGTTCGTCGGATACGGTGAAAATATTGTTTGGCGCATTTCTCCTCTTATTTTCATCATATTTCAGAATGGGCTTGAAATTATTTTTTTATCTCCTACAAGGTACATATGTAGTTCACAGCCGTCAAATCATCGGCCTTTTTTACTGCATCCGACTATGATACTTTTTTTTATATAGAAACAATAATGAAAACTACTTTTTATTCACTTAAATAGGGGTTAATACCCGGGTTTAGTAAGGTGCCATCATATTTATATATTAAGCTCTGTGTTTCTATCACAAAAAGATTCCCAAATTTTTGAATGAACTTCGCTTTTGTTCAAGATAACACTGGCTTTTGTTTTAATTCTATGAGCGTTACGCTCTTCTATAAGTTGGATTCTGGGCTCTTGGCAAAATATTTTGAAAATGTATGTATTATACTTTATGCTGCCTTAATTGATTGAAATTATCGGAGGTTCCTGTTGATAAGCTGTAGCTTAGCCATAAAAACCAGCATTAATCAACTTAAACTCTTTTAGCAACAAGGACTCAGATGACATATTAGGTTGATTTGTTTTTCCATTTGCTTTTCTTTACAAAAGCTATAATTATGTTACACCTTGTAAATTTATGTTACACCTTGTAAATCACGAATGACTTAAAAGGTTTTTTCTTCAAACTCTGCGGGAATGATCCCTACGATGTCTTGAAAGGCCTTGATTTAAGCTCTTGAGTCAATGCAACTTCTTAACGATGCAGAACTTTACACAAAGCTCCCCAAGTTTACGTTAATATAGCCCCAGCTTTTGTGATGAGAAATAGAGACTTTTTGATGAGTATACCCGATTCCTTTAGCTTTCGCTAAATATCATTGTTGTTGTCCGTCCACGATAGTTCTGTGTACGTTCATGGAGGCTTCCAATATGGTCGCTTCTGACAAACGATGTTTGCTTCGTGCTGGCACGTACGTGTAGTCAGATTTCCAATATGGTGGCTTCTGACGGTCGCTGTTCATATCGTGCGAGCATGTACTCGTACATGCAAGAATGTTTCCACTTGCGGCTTCTTACGATTCCCATGCAAGGAAATTTCGCTGTTCATATCGTGCGAGCATGTACTCGTACATGCAAGAATGTTTCCACTTGCGGCTTCTTACGATTCCCATGCAAGGAAATTTCCATTATGGCGACTTCTGCTGATCGCTGTTCATTTCATAGGAACGTGTATCTACTGGAAAATTTTCAATATGGTGGCCTCTGGCGATTGCAGTTCACTACGTAGGGCCGTGTACATGTAAGGAAATTTCCAATATGGCGGCTTCTGAAGATCGTCGTTTACTTCGTTAAATCGTGTGCAAACAGTGAACTTTTCAATATAAAAGCTTCTGACAACCGCAGCTCACTTCGTGGGTACGTGTCTCATGAATAGTGACGTCGCCACTTTATGCAGGAACTTTACATGAACCATTTATGGTTATGCGGTGTAGGCATTTGGCAGCAGCAGGTGTTTCAGTCAGTTTATAAGAGCTGATTTCTTTCTTTGAGAGAAATATGTTTCATAGTATCTTTATGTCTACGAAATGTCTCGTGGAGACACCAAATATTATGATATTTCTTATGGCTTGCAATTTATGACCAAATTTATGTGAAGACAGAAATGCTAAGCCATAATTTTGACACATTGATTTTCAGAATGGGACCTTAGTATGTACACAGTCTGCGCACACATACATGGAAATCGGCCGAAAGCTCACTAAATCGGGTATACTCCTAATCCCAATTTGGGATCTGCTGTACAAAGCATCAATGATGGTAATATTTTCTAAAAATGTTATGTAGGTCAGGAAGCGTCAAGCACTGTACGATAAAATTTCAAGCTGCGCTATATATTTTGGCATGAAATAATGAATGAAAAACATGAATGAAAAAACACATGAATGAAAAACGTATCATGAAAATTGAATAACCTTACACATAGCTGAAACTAAGTATCAGTTTTCATTAGTATTACGAAAACTGAGGTTAAAGATTGAGTCAACTTATGCAAATTGACTTTAAGTTTCGATCAAGATAATGTGCCGCGGCGTGTATGTGGTGGATATGTAGGACCATATAGACTGAATTATGAGCTAGTTATATTTTATTATTATCAATATTTTTTTTTTATTAGAAAAAAGATCACAGGCAAACAATTTGTATTTGAACCAAACATTGGAACTGAACTAAGTTTCAAGAGATCTTTAATTTTTAAATTTCAAATTATTTGTCTCCTGTATGGTCTTTCATGGCCAAAGTCGTTTATTATAAAACCTTTGTTGAAAAACTTCTATTAAATTCTTCATACAGTTCTAAAATCTGACACCTATTGTGCATAGCATTCAATTTCTCTCAAAGCGAAGGGACAGTTCCATCCTGCTGTAACTTAATCACTGAAGCAGTTTGTCACATTTTCGATCTCTTTAGATGATGTCACTGCATTATTTCTACTTTAAATAAGCATACTTAACTCTGTTTTTTTTTTTAAAAAAATTAAATTTCAAATATAAGAAAATGCAAATTGTTTTTTTAATAATCAGTAATTGAGGACTCTGGTTCACAGTAATGGTGTGCCTGATTATACACAAAGTTCGGGGCCCAACTGTACAGTGTGAAACCTTTGAATGCACAGACATCCGCTCTTGAAATAATCTTAATCAACAACATTACACTTAAATCACTTCCACTGGGTGTCTATTTGCTGGTCGATGGAAATTATCCGTCGGATGAAATAAAAAGATAACAGTTTTCTCACCATTTGCTTCAAATTACAATGACCTTTGTTACAATTAAAAATTCATTGAAAGTCTTACCTGGTAAATATCTTGACAAGCAAAACCAAAACTCATTTCAGAATAAATATGCCTGTACGTACATTAAATCCTAAATAAATACGTACTGACTCATCAATTGCTCATTTAAAAAAAAAATTTTCGAAAAATTTATTTGCACATTTCACTGAAAGCAACAATTGCCAACAGGACAAACTACCCAACACAAAGTCTTAACTGCTGATTACCATCTTATTGGACTACAAATGGTCGATTTCGACAAACTTCTATGCCAACATGACACTTGTCTAATCCTCGGGTTCACCCCAATCAAAAAAATCTGTCAGGTGTCAATTTGTCGGGATGAAACCTATGTCAAATGCAGGACGAGTTTCGAGTTAGATTTTCACGCCAGGATGCTTTCCGTAGCGCAGTGTTAGGTCTAAGATGTTATTATCGAAAAAAGGACCTGGTTAGTTGGCGACGCCACTTTGGGACATTTTTTCCTGCTTGAAAAAGCATGAAATCAAGTACTGGCCTGGGAAATCAGCGCATTAAGGAAGCTACTCGCCGAGAACGAATGCGATGACAACGACATGGCCAATAAGTATAATGCGCCGGGCTTTAATTATGCAAATTTTTTCTTCCCACTTTGCAGATATCTGTATGTGTTGTATTCGCTGTCGTCCGTTGTGTCCGCGGAATAACTCCGTGAGTAGTTATGCTCGCCACGAGGCAAACGTCGTCCCTTAGACGAAGAGGAGATTGCGAGAGCGAAAAATTCAAATGACAACGGATTCGGCGAACAGAAACCGTCATAAGCCGTAAGTACCTTAGGAAATTGGGGAACCGCTACAGCTTCTAGGACACTTTAAAAAAAAAAGGCTATAAGCTGATGGTCGCAGTCCTAGTTAGAAACGCACCGTTTCCATAGCTAGTGCCATTTACTGTCAACATTCACACTCAACCCACTGGAAATGTAGAGAAGCGAAAGCAAGTAACGACAACGACACCAACGTCGAAGAACGTCGGTAGTATCCAGTCCCGGGAGGAATTATGTTTATTAGAGCGTCCTAACAAGTCCATTGAAATATGAAATTCCCATTTCCGAAACCGTAATCCTCTGGATGTGGCGGGAAGAATGGGGGATATCCTTAGCAACATTTGCCTGAAATCCTATCTGATCCTCATTACTACAGAAAATCGTCACCGGGAATTTTTAGCGCATCATCCCCATTTCTGCGATTTGTCCCGTCTACCAAGCTCGCAACCGATGACACTAAGGACGCTAGCGAGCAATTGTCATGAATCTCAATGTTTCTTTTACTTTTTCATGACCTTTAAAATCGAAACATGAAAGCGACATTATGAATTCATCGTGCCGTCGAGGACAGTGCTCTAGGATTTCAATGAGGACAATACGTTTTTCCACACTGATAAGCAAAGGTGAAGGGATAAGCTGTATTTTTTCTTAATTTATTAGTTCAGTTGTATACATAGCTGTACTTGGATATGTTTTATGTGATGAAGTATGGGTGCAAAAGTTTGCAGTATTTACGAAGTGTGTTTCGAAGAATTGCATCGTATCAGGTGTGTTTCAATACTAGCATTGGCTTATCCCGGGTTCGCGCAAACACTCCTCCATGTCATTGGACAAACGAAAACACATTCTTTTCGAATTTCAGTTTAATTTTCAACGTACATTCCAGTCAAGTCTCCGAAGATATGTCCAATTATCTCATCCAAGTGAGACTACAGCTACCTGAAGCTGCTGTTCAGTTCAAGGTATAGTCTACAACAGTAGAAAAACTGCAGTGCAGCAATAAAGAAGAACCCTGTCATGCCCCTGAACTTGCTGAAAGGTATTCTTTTAAATAATATCAGGAATGTGTTGTTTCACGTTGCGGGAGCACAGGCATCGTCAAGTAGAAGGAATCTGAATTCCAGCTATGAAAAGTACTTGAGAACAGGTTTCTATCGCTTTTTTCGATCCTTCGTTCTTCGTTGTTCCTATGCTTTTGCGTTTTTGAATTATTTACAAGAAGTACAGCACCAAATGGCAGAATAGCGTGGCTTGGCTACACTTGTTTAGGTGAGCGTCGCGTTCGTGTACTCTATAGCCTTAGGTACGCGAAACATAGCACTAGAATGAATCTAGCATTTTCACTCGACAAGAGTTTGGCTCATTGTTTTGTTGCACTTACCGTGAAAATGTGTTTTATCTTCTCCGAGAGCTTTGTTTATTTTCGAGCGGATGGTGAGCTTGTTTGGCATTTGTTCCAGTGATGGGCATTGGGATGAATAAATGTGTAGTAGATATTTTTAAAAAAAGTAGCAGATTCAGAAAAAAAGTAGTAGAAATTAGACATTTACATATATAGTGTATAAAAAAAACCGAGAACAACTACTTTTTTTGAATTCTAAAAACTTAGCCAGACGAACAGCGAAAACACTGCTCAGCATTTTTACAGTAGTTGCGACACGCTCGGCGTTTTCTTATCGCAGATGTGCTTCAGTTAATGCTTAATAGTTCACCGAAATTTCATCAGTGCCATCTTCACTAAAAAGTAGTTCCTTGGGAAAAGTAGTAGATATCATTTGCTACGTAGTAGAGTAGTATATTCAGAAAAAGGCAGAAAAAAGTAGCAGATCTACTACAAATGTAGTAAATGCCCATCACTGATTTGTTCTGAAGACAATGTTATTCAATGGTATCAGTTTTTTTCTTGTTCTTTTGAATAGCGTGAGCTAATGACTATGGTAGGTTTTAAAGAGTAAATAAGTTTTTAAAAGCATTTGAAGATCTTTACGGCCTGCTGAGAGATTGTAATTCCGCAAACGTTTGAGAAATAAATGGTATTTAATGGAGAAAAAATTATAGTAAGTAATAAGCACTAGAAAAACCATTTAAATGATTTCGTTTCAGTATGAGTTTGAATGAAAATTGAATGGTAGTTGCTTAAATTTTTTCATAGACTTCTACTCTGTAAAAATATCAAACCAAGAAGCTTTATCGAATTTATCTCTCTAAGGTATGTAATGCAGAAAACTCTATCCAACAGACACCAAGCGCTAAGACAACTACTTTGAACTCCAGGTGGAGTGATAACAACTTCCTTTTAGAGAAAACTTGAAGTCTTGCTTAAAACACACTTCCAAAGATGCAAAATTAGTAATCATGGTCAGACCGATGCAGAAGAGAGTCCTAGGCACTACTGATTTTAAAAAATCATCATGTAAAAAAATAGGTAATATTGACCATTATGTGCTTCAATTCCTTAAAATTGCCTTAACAAAACAGATTGATTCCAGCTCAGGTACAAAAAGTCACAGGGAATTGAAATTTTTTAGAGCAAGCCTGAAAACCACCTACGTAGCAGAATCGAGAAGACTGGAGCGGGCTTATTCCTAAGGAAATAGCGTCCCTCCACCTATCTAGCTGATATATAGGTTGATTGGCATTGGGATTAACGCCATTCTCTAAGGATGTTCTAAGCACCTATAGATGACGATTATCTCAGAGGTATAGCGTTCTCTGCATCTATCTAGCTGAAGAAGGAAGAACTATTTACTGTTACAATCTAATCTTAAAGGAAATGCTCTCTTGCACCTATGTTGTGATATAGTCCTTGATGACCCAACATCTAATAACTGGTTCTTGTCCCTAGATACGATACTGTAGTAAGATGTTACAGAGTGAATCCTTTATATTTGGCTTATGTCTCTTATATCGAAAATTGATTCCATCTGCCAATGTTTCATCAGTAGGACGGAACGTATGGCTCACTCTTCTTCTACATGAAGAATAAACCTGTCAATTGTGGTTGATTCTTCGGAGAGTTTCGTGTTGGCGGTCGTTTAGAAGCTATTCAATATGGGAACCTCTCTCTACAATGGCTAGAGATGGTTGCCAGATCGTACACTCACTTAGGATTAATTTGACAAAGCATATTATTTCCAAGTTGGATGTTCGGTATAACTATATATAAAGTTGGATGTTGGGTATAAATTATTGAAAATGCGGAGACTATCCACAACCCTTTTGTCTCAAGAAAGAACTATCTTTCTTGAAACAAAAGGGTTGTGGATAGTCTCCGCATTTTCAATAATTTGGAACCGTATTTCGCAAGTTAAAAAGTAGTAAGTTCTGAAATGGTTCTTTTACAGAGCCTAGATTCATGTAAAGACTTTTCAGTACAAATTTTCGTAGAATTTTCCTGGAAAAAAAAAATCCAGAGGAAAAAATAATTAGCTGTGCACCTGAAAAAAAATTTCCGTGGAGCATCTAGAAGCTGTCAGCATCGAAACCTTAGCCACTGTCACTGCTGTGAAGAAAAATAGAGGATGCAGCAGTGAAGGTGGCAATGCAAAGTTGCTCGAAGATTGTATCTCGAAGATTGCTAACATTTAGTGAGCTGAAAGAGCTGCTGGGTCAATCCATTGTAAGACCATATCTATCAAGTTGTCTCCAGAAGCTCACAGTAGAAAATTACGTTCTAGAGTAAGACGACGATGAACTTTCTCTCAGATGGATCATCGAAATTGAGGAAATACTCATATCTGGTATGAACAAGGTGGTTGACCTACTAACAGCATAGAGCGTAATTAGCCTCACGTTTTTCTTGTTGAATACCATGATAAAACTGATCAACGCATAGAGAAGGACTAATCTTCTAGTAAGGATACAACTACGCAAATTTCAATTCCCCAACGAAAAAGGCAAATAAACTTTATCAGCTACACATAATTTGGTAATTATAATAGAAAAAGCGCATCGACACAAAGAGATAGTCACTTTACCGTGCACTTTAGAAGAGGAAAGCTCTTCAAGAGGTTGCAAAATCAACGAGATAATACTTAAATGTCGGTGTATACTGCCCTACTAAGCATAAAGGTTCTATCTACATTTTAGTACTTTCGAGATATCCAATGATTAGTGTTTTGATCTGTTCTGGAGGCATATGGAGAGTGCATTTTTCAATATTGATTTTAACATACTTCCACAAAAGATAGGTTTTTCAAAGTTTGTAGAATGAAGCAACAAAGAGCAACAGAGTATATAGTCTTTGAATCCGGTGTTAACTCACAAATAAGAAAAATGCAGATATAACGTTTATGCTTAGTAGGGCAGTATACGCGGAGCTGGGACGCAGCACTAAGGGCGAAAACTACCAAGAGTATCATCTCTTCTGTCATTGCTTCTACTGGCTGATTACCTTTTCGTGACTTTCAGCATTCAAGGCTTTTCAGGTACGTCGATGACATGATGGTGTAAGACGCTCACACTCGGATGTATTGAAATTCAGAATTCAGAAAGAAATTAAACAGCTCAGTGATACGAAGAAGAGGGTTTATCCATAATACCTAAGCAAATCAACAAATTACTTCTCACTCAGAAAAAATCTAAGAAAAGTACTTAAAATTAGGAGCGCTATTTTTTGGCAGACAATGGTGTATAATAACAAATTGGCACATAAACAAATAACGACGTAAATCATCCTATATGCATCAGTAGTATGCTGGAGGAAAACGGGACAAAAAGCTCCTACAAATAAGCTCAATAAACTTGACCTGTCTATAGGCAACTGGAGTAATGAGCTCACTCCAACAGAAGCTCTGAAGGCCGGTTGACATCTTGAAATACTCCACCTTAAGAATCGACGGAAAGTGACAATACAGGCACTTAGTCTACGGCAGGCCTAAAGGTACAAGAAAAAGACAGCTCTAGAAACCTGAAGGACATCAGGCTGAAAACAGAAATGTTGAACTTCAACCACTAAAAAAATATCAACCATGATAAATTGTGAAACAGGACCAGGTATCGTGGGACCTTAGTTCAAAATGCAGTTCCCCTCCGAAAATAGGCATAATTATCTGCCGTATTTATGGCCATAAATTTAATATAGATAATAATCACTAAAAGGGTTATAATTTTTATTTTTATTGGATAGACTAGTGGATCTAAAGGTGAGCAATAGTGAACATAAAAACTTATATCATTCAATCACGAAATAAGGACACAAAATAATCTCGAGCTTATAACATCGATCATGAGGGGCACCAAGGAAAAGAGGAGACTGAAATGTCCAACACCGATCTTTCTTGGTACAAGGGCGCTGCAAATTTCGATACGTGCAAATGTAGACAAAAAACTGAAAGCTTAAGGCTTGATGTCGAAGGTTTGAAACACTCAGAAATCTTTCTTAGCTTCCATACTAAAAGAGTAAAAGAAGTAATAGTGCGCAACAAAAGCTGTATAAGAACCCTGGCTGGCAGCCATCTTGTTTGTCAAAAGTGTCTTCACACGATAAGTAAGGAGCAAAGTAGCTGCTGTAGACTTTGCGAAGAAGACGACAGAAAGTGAAGAAAAGCTTTTCACAGACTATAACGGTAATAATATTGTAAATTATTTATGCGTACAATTATGATTTCCAGATCTTCTTGCCAATATTGAAAGGATGAAACAACGAATTTCAAGAAGTTTTATCAATTTGATGAAATTGAGGCTTAGAAAAAGTCCTAGTCTTTCTTGCAAATACAAGTCCTGCAACTTAATCCTTGCACTAGGCTTGAGCCAATATACTTTGAAAATGACTTCTAACGTAAAGCCGATTCGCCGAATAGACAAAGAACGGACTGTAGGGTAGCCAGAACACTATAGTCATCACCCGCTTTAAGCAAGAGCAGAAAACTGCTCAAGTTCAGCAGAAACTGCTTGAGAGTGACGGTTGGCCTGCTCACAGGGCATTGCCTTACCGCATGTCGTGCAAATCGTGTAGGACTGACATCCAGCAACTTATGTAGGAGATGCGAGATGGAAAAGGACACCATAGAGCATACTCTTTGCGAGTGTCCAGCCCTTGATAATAAACGCTCAAGATTTTATGATCACACAACTTCTAAGAGTTGGCAAAAGTGACTAGTACCGCTTCTCTGAGCCAGTTGATTTGGTTTAGCGAAGTGGTCACTTAGCAGCTCTAACTAGCCAGCGGAGAAAGGCAAATTGACCCATGCTGATTGCCTAATGCGAACCGTGTAGTCTGCAGCCCTCTTATATAGCCTAGCCTATAGCAGACTTGTCAGAGAACACATTTGAAAACGACTTGCTTAAAAACTGTTCCACACAACTGGTCAGGATACTCATGGTTATGAACGTTACAGGTTTTCAATTTAGAAGCGTTGAAACGTATTGGTTAATTTCACTGATATGAAAATTCAAAGAGTGGGATTAAAAATCCGAAAATTAAATAGCTGTCTAGGAAAAATGTCTAGAAAAGATTAGATTGGGGCCACAGCTGCTCAGTGAGCCAGTTACATTAAAATTATGAAGCTAAGTATTACAGTTATGTTAAAGTTTACGTCTCATTCTGTAGTTACACAGCTTATAATGCAAATAAGTATAAAGAAGATGAAATATCGCAATTAATACCGCAAGCATTCTACAAAAATTACTTTCTGTTTCAATGTAAAATAATCAACCCTGTCATAAGCGCTAACATTTATAAATCTTTGGCATGCGATTGTTTTCACTAAAGTTGATTTACCTACATATATGAATTTGCATGAATATACGAGTACTTCAAAAAAATCAAATTCTTCCCAACTTTTAATTAACAGTATTTTCCAGATATTCATATTTCCATCCAACTGTGTTTACAAATTTAGTTCCAATTGCCGTTCAAAGAACAGAAAAGCTGTAATTCAAAGTTACCATAAAACCATTCAATTTAATCACAAAATGTTAAGAGTCTTGATAGAGAGTTCTCTTATCTATGGCCTTCACAATTTCGAGTGAAAGATACTTTGGGTCAGTTGCTTTGTCAAGACTATAAGGATATAAGAACGAGTATGTGTGAAATGTGCTTCGCTTTTTCACATCACCTGCGTCAAAACATCTACCTATTTTCACTCGAAATGCAACCGGATAACAGGAACTCCTTTCGATGCAATTCATGATTCATGAAACGCATACGAAGAATGGATGGTGTTTGTGCAAAGCGGGCTGTGCTTCAACGCTCTCAAATTTAGTAGCGCATAAATCGAACAACAGTATATGTGAAAACGATGGTGAAAGCAATGTAACAAGAAAAACCATAAACATTTTTGATATGCCAGTTGTCAATAGAGAAAAGAATTAGAAAAGTGCAGAGAAGCAAAGCCCACCCATGTAACGCAGTAATATTATTTTATTTTCAACTGAAATACCTATAATATATTTGCAGAGTGACTTACAGAAACAAAAAAAAAACAGATACACTTTTCCTACGGAAAAACACAAATTTCACACCATTCAACTTTGATCATAACCGAATTTCCTAGTTGCCAGAATTTTTTAAAATATTTCAAATAAATTTTCGACCTTCGCACTAAATTTACTCTAAGCCACACTGTATCATGGGACTGCATTTGCATACGGCAACCATACTAAACAGGACCAGCTTCGATTCTTCTCAATATTTATGGACTGTTCGAAGTAATACAAAGCACTAATAAATTCGCTTTTAGGTGTCTAGAAGCGCCATACGTTGAAATTGAGATATCCGTGCTCGGTACCGGTGTCAAGATATGCTCGACGTTATGGCCATTATGAGGGCATGCAACCCTCTACTATGCAAAAGTTCACGTGGCAGTTTATTCCGAAAGCAATAGATCAGAAGTGATTCAGTGGCGTTTTGGAGGAAAAGGTGCAAAAGCTAAAGCTATAGTTTTCATCGACTAGTGGGAAGAGAATTGTAGTAATGGAATTCGACGTAGTCAAAGTATGTTAGATATTTCAGCAGTTTATAACCGAAGTCAACATCAAACTTGAAAGTGGTTATTTTCCATGAATGCGTTTAAAAATTAATTTGTGAAAATAGTATGTCCATTTGAGGATACCATATATATTTTATATCACATATCTTTCACCTCTGCGAGCAAAACCTAAATGCTGATTGTCCTTCCGATCGAGTAGACAATTCGATTTAATCCTGATTTGTAGTTTATTTGCATTCAGTGTTGATGTCAACACATTTGTAATCTTAGGTGGCTCTGTATGCATCTGTGTACTAATCCGATATTTGTGGTGTAAAAATAAGGGCAAATCATGTTTCTTCTCCTTTTGTTGTCATTAGCAGTGCCATTTCTAATATTAAACCACATTATTTTTCAAACTACCATGTGCATAATTCTTTCAGCATATTTGAAATTTTTTGTGTTAAGCAGGGCCATAGCAAAAAATAAAAGGATGATGACCCAACCATTATTTTATTGTGGCTGTTGTGCTTGGAGAATACGGTTTTATTCCTGATATTTCAACATTTTAAGCACAAATTACTTACAGAGAGTGAAATCTAAAATAAAAGGCAAACCTAATAATGTTTTTTTAGTCCAGCCAAAACAAGTTTAGCTCCCCGGAATAATCCGAAAGTTTTGAAAAATCCTCATGAATATGAAGCGAAAATTAGTGAATTTAACGAAAACAGGGCAGTTTTTTTTTGGTTTTTCGTTAATATCTCGAGAGCCATTAGCTGGAGGTACAAGTTGGCTCTGTACAAAATGAACGGTTATTAAATTTTCAACAAAAATGATTGTACACATTTTTATTGTATTCGCAATGGTTCCCGAGTTATCTTCATACGGTACGCACTAAGTAAATGAAACAGATCTTATAGCTTGCAGTGTGGTTTCTACCACAGTTAGTGCATTTTCATGAAGCGAGTTTTTGTTTTTATTCTTGTTAAGAACGAATTAATCGACAAAATATAGCAAACGCAAAAAAACGCAATGCTTCTATCTGATTAAACTTCAAACAGCTCGTCAGCTTTTCGGAGCCATTGCAACTAAATGTGGGTTTTTTGACGCCTATCATAAAACACAAGCTAATGATCATTCGTTCTCCTCTTTCTTGATCGGGAATTAAACAGGAATTTCAAACATAAAAATGATTCCAAACAAAGAAATTACTTTGAAAATTAAGTTCAGTAAAAGGGAGTGAAACGAAAATCATATGGTTCTTACAGCTTGCGAGACCTGTTTCAACTATGAGTCATCAAAATTACTATGCTCTTATCCAGTTTGTTCAAAATAGGTTCGTGGTTGATTGTGTATTTTGTCACTAAATCTATCCTAGTTGCCTACAATGGTTTCAAGTTATGTGTAAGCTATTCATGCGTGAATATCAGGGCTCTCCAACGGTTTTTTATTGGATTCTCTAGATCATATTTGCATCAGACCTCAGAAGAGAAATATATAAGGAAATAAAAACAGCAATGAGAATTGGACCAATTTGCCTGATTCTGCGGTGCGTCAGAAAATAAGAAAAAATGTGGCATTTAAAAAAATAATGGAATAATTGATATCTTCTTTTCCCATATGTGTCTTCCTACTACCATTATATATTTGGCGTTATCATAGAAAAAAGCGTGTAATGTCGGCGGAAGAGGGCCAAACTGAAGGTCATTGTGCTGCCTAAGGCGAATCACACACATGGTGGTTCTACCGAAGCGTTTCTCTCGAGTAAAACCGAGTTGGTATAGTCCGGCATTACTTTAGCATTCTGATGCCACACACCGCGGTTTGTTCTCCTCTAGGGTTTATAATGCACAGCTAAACCGACTCTGTTTTTTTTCGGGAAACGCTTCGGTAGAAGTGCATTATGTGTCATTGGCCTAAGTAAACGCAACAGCGGTGAATGCAAATAGGTTTCAGTGCGCGCACATGGCATACTAAACACAAAAGAAGAACACGTGCCACGCATTGGAATACGCGGACGAAAACGAGGCTTCTAATGTCAGATTCAACCATCCTATAAAATAACTTAAAAAGTAGGCACTCATCCAGGAAAAGTTTCCGTGATTCGAGGGAAAGAAAATGCAGTAACGAGATACTATCATTTAAAGGACGGTTTGGATATAATAATATTAAGGATCGTTGGGAAGCTGCAGTTTACAGAATACGGTACGAGTAAATCTGCATTGTACATACTCTAACACAGCATTAAAGTAAACGTAATGAGGACGCCAAACATGGCAGCAATATTCAAGGACACTACGTACAAAGGAGAGAAATAGGTTTACACAGGTGGAAATATTAACGAAAGCTTTAGACGATCTGATTATGAAACCTGATAATTTAGATGCCCTGGCAGTATTGTATGAAATATGCTTATGCTTTTCACCAAGATCTTTAAAACTATCAACACCATTAAGAGAAGAGCCAAAAATAGAATAGGAGAACATCAAAGGTGACGTTTTACAAGTAAAAAAAATTTAGTGACATTTTGTGATGCTCAAAGTTAGAGCACTGGCAGCCCAACAAGTCTGTAAGGGAGATTGTTTATGGATAATGGAAAGAAAAGAGGACCAAGGAAAGACCGTTGCGGAGCACCTGATGCAGGATGAAAGGGCATTGAAGAGCAGTAATTAGCAGTTTCATTACAGGTACTACCAAAGATGTGAGAGTTAAACCTGGAAAGAAGAAGACCAGCTTTGCTGTTGAAAAAGAAGGTTATAGTTGACAGAGCTAAAAGCTTCGGAGAAGTCAATATATAGAACATTGACCTGCTTGATGGTCAAGAGCGGATGCGACCATAAGTGTGAATGAAAGAAGGTTGGTTAAAGTGGATCTATCTTTAGAAAAACCATGCCAATAAAGGAGTAGACTTGTTTCTAGACCACTTTCTCAAGAATCTTGCTAAAACAAGGAAGAAGAAAATTTGGACGATAGTTTGAAATGCATGTATGATCAGCGGCTTTATGTATAGGGAAGATGTTGACCATTTTCTAGAAAGAAGTCAAATAACCAAAAGATATACTTTTTTCGAACAATATGGAAAAAAGGGAAACCACTACAGGTATTGGTAAAGTTTTAATGAGACACAATCTACGGAAAATCAAAAAAATTAAGGAGCATATTTCGGGATGCAAAGGATGCAAAAAACTTGTTTTGTCAAATTTTTTTTTTAAAAAGTGAAGGACACAAAAAGTTAAGAAACGTTCTTTGAGCAAATTTAGCTCTTTCTTAACACTCAGTTAGGAAACAGGCATAGTATTAGATAAGATTGAATTTTTTAAAGCAAAATATTAACAGAGCAGACTTTTTGGTCGATTGTAATGGTAAAAAATCCATATTTTCAGGAAACATGGAGCTATTATACTATCACTTCATTGCTTCCAGCTTAAATACGACGACAATTGTTAACGGGTTTTCCCTGAACGTTATTTCCCTGAATACGTAAGCTGATATCACCTAAAAGCTCATATAAACTTTTTTAGCTGTTAAAACATTTGTTTCTCGACGGTGAACGCTGACGTTTTTCTTAGCGGCCTAGTGAAATGAGTATTTTGTTAATATTTTTAAGGTTCTGAGGAACATCTGAAGGCATTGATCATGGTCTAGTAGCTTTTAATTGCTTTGAATCTTTTCTGAAGCCAGTTTAAGTATGAGAGGACTTGAATGATTACCAGTACTTTTTTGACTCGTCTTCTGTTTAGGAGGGAGTAATACAATTTTCGTTGAACTCTGGAAAAAGGCTTTGAAGTCTCGTAGGTTTGATTTACTGAAAACTCCAGTCTTCTCGTAATCATCTGGAGAAGTAAGTGGAGAATGTTATTAACGTGTCTTTATCGAGAGCCAACCAGTCAGTTAATAGCTGGAGAGATATTATGCAGTGATATTGTACAGAGGGATATTGAACACTGCACCATTTTCGAAAGTTTTTTCATGATTTTTCCTCCTAGGCTGAAAATGTTGCAGTATTTAAAACTACTAAAAAAAGATTCACGAAAAAAATATATCTACCGCCTTGGAATGAATTTTCATATTTTTTTTGGAACTAGCATCATCTAGGATTTTACAAAATATTAGGGATTGATTTTTGTTGATTAAAATAAAAATACACAAATTAAAAAAGGTTTAATATAAACCGTCTAGCCCTATTTCTGCTCATTTTTGAGTCCAGAGTCATCGGTGCTGTCTACGTTCGCTTATTTATAATACCGTTTTGCTAATAGCTTAAAGCATTTCAGCAAGGTCTTTTACCTCTACTATTTTCATGAGATCATATTTCCGAATATATTTCTGTAAGTTAGAAATGAAGCATATTTTCACGCTTTTTTAATAATCAACTGAGTCTTTTTTTCCACCTTCAATTAATTTTTTTTTTTGGCATCTTCTTGCAAAAGAACGTACTCTTAACGAATTTTACGGACCAATTTCTGGGAGTTCAAAGCAAAGTCAGCAAACAATTTAGGCAACCAAACTTTTCAATTACTAAGAGTAAAGCCTTTTTTCTTTCGAATAACATCACTCTTTATGCGTTTCTTCGTGCAATTGATTGAATACGATGAAACTTATTTCTTCTGAACTTATTATGATTCCTGTTTAATAGCTCCCATCTCCATCCAAGAGCCAAGCCAAAAGCTGAAGTTCCACAGGCGTCTATTCTGGATTCTATAGGATTCATGTTTTGTGGAAATGGTTTCTTTTTTCACCTCTTTAATACACTGATGCTTTAAAAGCCTACACCGCTCTCTTGTCATACTTGTCCTTCACAGGTTGCAGTCAAGCATGAATGGAAGTTCCGTGTTTTCCGTGTTTCAGCTTTAGCGGGAGATTATTGCCATTATTTGCTTCGATATAATTTATTTATTGCTTACTGGGACCACTCCTGAATATGCGTCCCTGGTTAAGTCATCACTCTTCTCACAAATTCATTGAACTCAAAATTTTGCTATTCTACGTCGATACTCTTCTGAACCTTTTGACAAACTGTTTCGTCGTCTCAGTTTTCACAGCAAAATGCTTTCTTTTCCAAATGTGCTGTCTCTTATATAGTAATTTCATTACTGGTGACATCAAGAAAGATATGTAATTTAAGCTCTACAGTCGCAGCTTAGTGGCGTTTACCGTATGCTTAGGTGAATGTTTAGCATTGTTTTATACACCTCCGGAAGAACTAAAATGAAAATATTTTTCCATGATCCATCCTTTTCTTACATTTTCTGGGCACAATGGAACCAATATTCTCATTAAAAATAATTTAGATAATTTATATCACTGTTCTGATATCTGTTGTGAAGTTTTTTCCCCGCAGCATCTATTAAATAGCCTAATTAAATTACAAATAATGCATAAATTAAATTCTAAATAAATAAAATAATAAACTACATTAAAGTCAGTCATAAACAAAAAAAAAACCAGTCAGACAGTCATAAACTCAATGATTGACGAGCCTTTCACTTCACAAACTCAAATGATTAACAAGGACCAATGCTTCAAGCACCGAAAATGATTTCTTCTTTACATTACGAACTGTAAATGTTTTCGTTAATTCAACTGTGAATAATTTCATCAGCATTGTCCTGCCAATCGTTATCTATTAGCTTGTTCAACACGTTTTATGGTCGCCGTCACTGAAGACGAATAGCCGACTAACGTGCAAGAATCTGTTCAACGAAGGTCGTAAGTCTCTTAAGAGCTGATTGAAGCTGATGAGATGCAATTTTTCTGAACCACTGAACAAATGACAATGTATGTGTTTTCCTACTCAAACCAATCGTCCGGCTGATTTTTCCTCCTGACAAAACATTACCGACAGGCGATATGAGCAAAGGACGTTGCGTATTTAAGCTTTTCGGTATCGGAAAGTGACGTTTGCCAACCGGAAGTTCAATGATTGGCTAGTGTGATGAGTAAAAGACAGTATGGTTTTCAATATTTGTATTGATAAAGCGAAATTAGCTACATTTATAAAAGAGAGTAATTGAAGCTTACTCATATTGTGTCCTATACTGAGTTCTTATACTCAAAAAAAAAACACTACAATCTCTGACCCAATTAACAGATATCGACTTCCCAGAAATATTCTACTAACTATTTATAGCTTTAAAGAGGTTTTGAAGATTAATCCCAGACTATTTAATTCAATAACCAATCATCCATTTAAAGCACACATGCTTCGTAAACTAACAGCCTCTTAAACAAATTAAATCTTCGAAATGCAGTTGCACATCTGAAATGTAATCCAGTAATCTGAAAAAAACGTTCCAACGCTTTCATCCATTTAAAATCCTACTGGCAAATGGGACTCAACCTAATTGAACTCAACTTGCATAACTCGAGAGTGTCGAGCAATCCAGCAATCAGCATAATTAAATTGTCCTATCTAACTTCAACATTTTTCAAAACACATTTTCTACAACTCATCCGGAGTTTGTCCCGGCTACCGATGCTCATGTTGATGAGCAATTTTTTTCGGTCATCGCCACATACCCGGCAGCACGGCCGAGTCCTCATAACGTAATGGCATTAACTTAAAGGATTAAAGAACTGATGTGGAGATAACATACAGACCGACGGATATTTTTCCTGATGCTACCGTTCCATGCACGGTAAAGTGAGTATTTTGATGGGCACTGGTCGGTCAGAACGGATACCGATTCCCCCCACGATCTAGGGACTTCACTGCGTCTTATCGGTGGCTCTACCGTTACGTGTGGAAGTATTTTTTCACCGTATTTCATAATAGGATTAAGACAATTTGTTTCGAAAACATCATCATTCTGCAGGACTAATTCTGGAATTTTGTTATCTGCTGGGGGTTGGTTTCATAGGGACATGAATAAGTGAAGAATTCGTTTCTCACTCGCTTTTTAGTAAGCTAGTTGAAAAGTTAGTCCGGCTTCACCACAATTTTTTTCACTGACCAACATTATTTGCAGAGTATGATTTGGATTTTTTTTTCTGAAAGTACCAATCTTAGGAAAGAAGTATTATACATTTTTGAAGTTGAACGAAGGCTGAACCTAGGAGAAAATGCTATTCCAATATTTTCTTCAGGATCAGGAATTCAACATTTTGCCATGTGCCTTAATTTTAGATTTACTTTAACAGAACTGTATTGGAATCACGTTAGAGCAAATTAGTATATTTATTGTATATTGAAGACAAAAATCAATCTCTTATTTGGGGTTTTCTAGGCATCTGGGGCATTAAAAAAATATGAGCATAAAATATCTTAGCTCTAGACAAAATCGCTAAAAAAGTTGGTCTTCAAATTAACGAACAAAAAACTAAAGTTATGACTCAATCAAGGAAAAGGACGCCAATAAGACAAAACATAACGATAGGGGACTATAACCTTGAAAACGTAGACAACTTCGTGTACCCAGGGACGAGCCTCTCGAGCTTGATGAAATGAGCTTGATGAAATCAAAAGACGGATTCAATTAGCCAATGAAACATTTTTTCGGTGCTTCCTACTTTGAAATCTCGATGCGTACACAGGTATACGAAGCTTCGCATCTATATAACAATTATCAGACCTGTGCTATGCTACGGAAGCGAAACCTGGACAATGACCCAGTCGTCTAAAAAAGCCTTGAATACGTTCGAGAGAAGGGTATTGCGAAGGATCCTCGGTTCAACAGGGGAAGAAGTTGGATGGCGAATCCGATACAACAACGAGCTGTATACCATATATAACGAGCCGACTACAAAAATTACAATGGGCAAAATTGCAATACAACTACAAAAGTTACAAAAAAAATTACTGGCCACGTCGAACGAATGAGCGACAATCGAATCCCCAAACAGTCTCTCAAGGGGCGAGCGAGCGGAGCCAGGCCAGTCGGTAAGCCACGCAAGCCCTGGGAGGATTCAATAGCTGCTGACAGCAGGTCACTTCTGGGAGCACCGAACTGGAGGACGCGGTCACCGAACCGAGACGAATGGAGGCGAAGAATTAAGGAGGTTAAGGGTCGATTCGGGCTGTAGTGCCCCGATGATGATCAAATATCTTATTCTCTAGGGCACAACTTATTTATAGGTGGAGATTTTTTTTTGTAGAAAATTCACCAAAATATTTTTAGCAACCATAAAGTGCGCCCAATACGTAAAAAGTTTTTTAAATTTGATGTTTTTTAAGTGAGTTTGACCCAGCCAAATAAAAAATGAAAAGAACAAAATTTCATAAGTAAAATGAAGAGCCGCAAAAGGGATTTTTGAGAAAAAAATCTCCTGCAATTTTTTTTTATAAAAGACTGGAGTTGTTGCCGAAACCTTCTATTTAAGCGTTTCTCTTTAAAAAAAAAAAAGAAATTGTTGAGAGTCAGGATAAAGTCTTCTATCAAACAAGTCGAAAGATTTTACCTGGCAAAAATAACTATTTTTTTATGTATTGTTTTTTGATTTGGTCATCAAAAAAGAAGGTACGGTGATGGGAATTAACTCAAGCACTTCTGGTTATTGGTGAAAAAAATGTAATATTAGGTGTTTTAGTGGTTTTTTGCTAAGATTTTTAAGGAGGTTTGGTTACTTTTTAAAGGGAACTGACAGACCAGGAAGAGCTTAGTTTGTGGCTGACAAGATACTAGTTCGAACACTTCAGTTTTGGAGAAGGGGTTTCAAAGTGAGAAGGCATACGTCAGTAAAATCCGGATAAGAATTATTATAAAATAGAGATTATTCTTTGTGGACTCATGTCTCATAGTCTGGAACAATGAATATGGATACCAAAATCTTTTAGTGCTTCTAGTGACACACTCTTGGCGAGTTGTACAAATATTTGGTAGAAAAACTTTGATAAGCTTCAACATCCCGGTGAATGATATGAAATCCAAATCCTTCAAAATATTCGAATAAAAACAAATTCAAACGGTACGCACTTCTGCTTCTGGATACAATAAAATAAGCAGAAAATGTTTGCATTATAAAAGGAAAGCGAACGAAAAGGAGGGAATTTCGGTTAGAAAACAAAGGAGGGAATTTTGGTTAGAAATAAAAAGAGGAGGGAATTTCGGTTAATCGCTACCAATAAACAAATTTTTGTATGAGCTAGCTAATAAGCATGTAAGTCTGGACCAGAAAGCAGTAGTTCCAGGCGGCCTTTGCGCACAAAAATTGGGATGGCTTGGGCACCTCTCGCTTCACTACCGGAAAATACTACATAACCGTGGTCCCGAAATTACCAAATTAAAAAAGAAAACTATTTTGTCCACGTATTTTCGCACTCTATAAAAATAACTTTTCAGTGGATTTAAATCACAAAATACTACATTTTATTCATTCAGCTAATCATAGCACAACATTTCGATCATTCATGGTGGAAACACTATTTCTCTGAAACACGGAATAAATCTTTAAAAAACATACATCTTCTAAAAAAAAAACTATGTATCTTAACTTAACACTAGCTAACCTCGTGATACCGAATTCCATGTAACGCCACGCCGAGTTCGATTCCTCGTAGGGGCTCTTTTTTGGGATGATTTCGTTATACTCAGAACTTCAACTGTATTCAGAAAACTTTTCTTTCCCGACAGCGGGGCTCAAACGAGCCATTGGGTCACCCCATGACTCACACGATCTACAACATGGATCCATTATTGCTGTTTTCCGTACCGGCTCGTTCCATTGTGAGGCGACTGCCCGCATGTTCCATATTAAGTTGTCAGGTGACAGCTTGAACTGTCAACTTGTGTGTCAGCATCGTGGTAAGCTCTCCTTTATGCTGCCTCCTCACTGTGGGCAATCAAGCGGTCCATTGTGTAGACGGGCGATGGCTTGCAGTGGCCGACAGTGGCGAAGCATGGAAATGGCGATGGCCGAGGATGGTTTTCGGAGCGGTTTTCCCACACATCAAAGCGTGCCATCATGCGCAACCGACAAATCATGACTGGTCCATCTAGTGGCCCACTGTGTGGAGGCAAATTTGTGATGGTGACTTCATTGTGGCCATCATTGCGACCATTGCAGTGGCCGATGACGGCCCACAGTGAAGAGGCAGCATTACATAATTTTTGTGTATTTAGCGCATTTTTGCATAATTGCCCAAGGTATCGAAGATCGGCAAAGTTAGGCGGAGATCAATTCACTCGTGTGTTGCGTGCTATGTTGTCGGTCAGTTTGTGTATCGCATTTTCGATGGTGCTATTGGTGACTGTAGTGTTTTTCGTTCTTGTGTTGACTTATTTCAATATGCTTCTGACGCATTGTCGTGTGTATAATTTAACATTCGATAGTGACCTATTGTGTTTTTTTAGTTTTTCTGCCGTGAGGTCTTGTTTTATATCGTAGTTAGTTACTTCATGGCCTCTGTCCATAACTAGTAACTATCTCTTAGCTAATGAAAGACTAAAAAAACGTAACATCTTTTGTTCCGTATTAACGTCGGTTGCAATAATATTGCAATTCAATCTGCATCGTTCTCTCTTCTGGAGAACGGTGGAGATTTTTTGAAAGAAAAAAAACCCCTCGTTGAACAGAGCATTGTTTTTTTTTTTAAAAATAACCATGATACTGTAAGATACCCAACTTCTGATTCATTGTTCAAAACAGATGACGGCCTGAGACCTTTTAAGCTAGTCTACCAAGATGGATGATGTTGTCACTCCTGAAGTAGCTGAGCCGCTGTCAATGCAACATGTTCTTTGAGATCGAGCTATAAACCGTCCTGCGTGTCAAACCCGCCGGCTAGCTCAGTTCAACGTAGATTTACCGCCGTGCTACGTCACGCATATAAAAACCACTAACCAACAATGACAGGGAGGGAGGCGATCTGTTTAGAAGGAAGCATTGCCCTTATGACCATGTAACCAAGCTAGTTTACTACACATTGTTTTAAGCACTGTTTCATTTCGTCGAAACGAACTAAAAAATCAAAGTAAAAAAAATTATCTATCACGTAGAATAAGCTAATAATCTAAAATAAAACTATATAAATCAATTCGCCGTTACTGTAATCAAGAACAAAAGCACTGGAAAATTTATGCTATAGCAAACGAAAAAAACTAAATAAAACTTAAATTTTTCATAAATATATGCAGTTGCTCCAAAAAGTATTCGCACACTTGCTAGTTTCCGAAAAGAACGTAAGAAAACTCACATTATTAAACTTGCAATTTTAAGTATTGCATCACATATTTATTAACTACAGTACTAAGTAATTACTCGTATTATAACAATAACATTTTGTATACTAATAATTATAATAATTTAACAAAAACAAAAAACAAAATTTCTCTCAAAAAGTATTCGCATACTCTTATGTTTCCACGAAAAACTTCGGCAGTTTAAGTAACGGGAACTAGTAAGTGACTTTGTGTGAAACCGATTGAATTGCGACAGATATCAGAAGCTGTATTTTTGAGTTGAAAAAAGTTAAATGAAAACCAGTGACATCGAAATGGGTCGTAAACAAGCGGCAACAACTGAAGTGGAGCGGAAAATAATACTAAATATGCTAAAGCAAATAAATCGAAGCGGAAAATTGGATCTTTGGTAAATCAGGCTTGGTCAACTGTAAACAGAGTTTTCAATAATTCACTGAAAGAAAAGTCATCGAAAGTGCTGCAGGAACCGGTCAACCTAGAAAGCTTAAGGAAAAGTAAAGACGTGTCATTATTCGAAAAATTAGAAAAATCCTGTGGTGAGTGCTCCAAAAATTTATTGACCAAGTGAAAGAAGAAATGAGTGAAATAGTATCGCCAGGTACAAGAAGAAATGTTCTTTATGAAGCAGAATTTCATGGGAAAAAAACCCGAAGAAAACCGTTTATCAACAAGGTGAATAAAAGGCTGCGTCTGATCTTCGCGAAACAATATAAAAATTGTACTCCCGAGCTCTGGAACAGAGTTATCTTCAGCGATGAAAGCAAATATAATATATTTAGATCTGATGGAAAGGCTGTAGTATGGAGGAAGTCCAGTACCGAATTGGATGAGAAAAATATTCAGTCCACAGTGAAACATGGAAGGGGTTCTGTACTTGATTTGAGGCTGCATGCGCGTCAATGGGATGGGTGACTTACATATTATAGATGATACAAGGACCACAAAATGTATATAAACATTTTAAAACAATATTTTCACCAAAGTGCTGAAAGCAAGGGCATCAAGGACAATTTTATATTGTCAAGACAATAATCCGATGAATTCAGCAATCAGCACAAGACTGTGGCTGCTTTATAATCCGCCAAAGTGGATCGAAACACTATTTCAATCACCGGACATCAACCCCTTTGCACACGTATGGGATGATCTTCAACAAAAATTCGGACTCGAAACATTTCGATCAAAAAGGATTGACAAAACGCTTTATTAGAAGAATAGAATCAGATTTCTAGGAAAACCACACAAAAACTGGTCAGTTCAATGCCCAAGAGACTAGAAGCTGTTATTATAAGAAAAGGAGGGCCAACTTAATAGTAAATGATGTAAAAAAAATAATGTGGTGCGACTATAATAAAAATTAATTAAATCTACTTTCAGAGGTTGACGTGTGTGAATACTTTTAGAGTGCGAAACAGGGAACAGTTCTTAAATTTTGTTTTATTTTGTTTAATAATTATTTGCATCAAATGAAATATTTTTGTTATGATACTTGCATAATACTGTAGTAAAACTATATGTGATGCAATACTTCTAGTTGCAAATTTAACAATGTGAGTTTCTTACGTTTTTTCGGAAACCAGCAAGTGTGTGAATACTTTCTGGAGTAACTGTATAAAGCAACTAAATGGGTAATTGTAAATAAAGTGAAACGCCCTTACTGATAAGGGGGCGGCGGGCGACCGTTGAGTGGATTCAGCGTCACTTAGTCACTTAGAAATACTTATTATTATATATGTATATTGTATTCACTAAGCTTTTACATACAACTTTAAATTGGTTAATTGAATAACGTACTCGAGATATTTTTGGGTTTAGAGAATTCCCAATCTCTAAGCTCTTATGTTAGTATAGCACGAACGTGGGCAAACCTAGCATATTCCGTGAAGACTCGTGCAGATCCCAAAGTAGCTGCGTATTTTGGTGTTTGGTCAACCCCCGCAGGAGCAGCTACGTCTACGTTGCTTTAAGTACTTCAATCACGAAAAACATCACGTCCTCATAATGCGCAAACATTACCCTGAGGATCTTAGCTCTTCCTCAGACTGTTTCATTTACGCGCACACCGATCCACCTTCTTATCCTCTTGTATTGTCGCTGTTCGAAATACCTCTGCCTGTATTGTTGCTGCCAGCATTCCACTTTTCTTCACCTTTTTCTTATTTTCTTGTTTTCAGCTAACCTTCTGCACTAAGTCCCAGCAAAACACCTTCTCTTTTCTTGCTTTCCAAAACCAAACCTAACTCAAAACTAAAAACAAAAGGACAGCAGTTGTCCCGGAAGCCATTGTGTTCATCAGTAAATGATCACTTCTGTGATTCAAGTCCTTATCCTGCCCAATCTCATCCGTTAAGAGGGGCTATTATTGACTTCTAACTTTTTTTTAATAATTTTTATTTAAATAATATAATTTTTTAATTCCCTGTTTTTGTTTGATCTTCGCTAGCCACAGAAAAATATACATGTGTAGACACCATATGTATATGATATAATTATTTCGAATTTGGGTACATTTACTTTAATTTTTCCGTTTCTTAATGCTCACCCACGCTGGGCGCCAGTAGTTATGCTATCATTCTAGGGAGGATATTTACCCATCGAAGTCGCACTTATCACTCGTTTGAGTAATAGTCGTTCACCTCAGTAACAAACAAAATTACTGAGATAAATTAGATTTAAATTTATTTATTTGTGAATAAAATTGTCCAAAGCATCAAACTATTGAGAAACTTTTCACTAAATTTCCTGTTTTTTTTTGGGTTTGCGAGAGCTCGTCAATATACATACTATATGAAATACAGGTAATTTATTGATTTTATACCGGCAATCCTGTTCTGCTGGAGTATCATTAAAAGATCCTCAACCAAATAAAAGCTTTTTGCGCTCCAAACTAAATCGAAATTCAAACGGAGTGTTAACATATTTGATAGACTTTCAGTTGCAAAATCAGTAATCATTCATTTTTTCATCATTTTGTTACTTGGCGGAACCAGAATTGAATTTTCCAATGAATTTTCAAACTTAAGAAGCAAATATTTCGATTTCGTAAACTTTGAGCTCGATAAAAGCACGTGGCGCTGTGCATCACTATGACAAAAGTTAGATACATCGCTCCCTAAATAGATCAATTTGCCTCAAGTTTCAATTGAAAAACTTATCAGTATTTCGTAAAACGTTTAGCTGCAAATCAGATAAAAACAGAATTTACCGAGAAAAATGATAATTCATTTCTTGGTTCTGATTTATTTCGTTTTTGAAGCTTCATCAGAATGGATCATTTGATTCTGTAAGGAAATTATTTTGAAAGATTTAATTTAATGAACGTTTTATTTTCATTTTGCAGGAATTGATTGATTCAAGACTCATTTAAAGTGAAAAAATGAGAGACGTTTGATAAAAAAAATATTGATAATATGGAACCTTCTATTATCCAAAATAATTATCTATAATAAATCTGATTGCCTATAAAAAAAATTATTTTGTTTTAGATAATATATCATATATACCTGTATACAGTTAAATTACATAAATTTTATTTATTAAAAATGTTGCTTGAATGAAAACAAACCAAATCCAGAAGATTTTTTCAGCACTGAAAAAAGTGTTTTCAATTTAAAAATTCGAATAGTAAGGTAATCAATATAACATCTAAAGCTATGAAACCTTTACATAGTAATCTGACACTTTCAAACATTCTGGAATTTTGTCAACTGATTTCGTTCTATGAAAAGATTATGCTAGAAAAAATATGTATAGAAGACAGAATTAAGCTATTCAAAATCTTTCGAGTATGTTTTAAAGGACCATTTATTCTTAAAGACCACATCCCCTCCCTTTTTGTTTGTATTCCAACTAGCTTCATGAAACTAGTCAATATTAGATATCCTACTAGAATTACATCCCGAAAAGTTTTGAATGATTCCCCCTCGAATGACAAATGAAATATGTGTTCCCGCCCCAAGCAATTTCGCCGACTGACTTCCTGAGTCCCCCCATTATTCAGTCCTAAATATCCTCACTTCCCGTACGGCAAATGCTCGAATTACTGAATACTTTATTAAAAAATTCAACGATTCATTTCGTTCGACGAATAAATCTGATTTCAGGACCAACAAGAATAACCTAGTTTTCAGATATACTCCCCCAAACTCCGACACCAAGTCTTTCGAAAAAGCATATCGTTTTATTCAGAGGGTTGATGATGAAATGCTCCCGTTTTCGTGTCGAACAAATAATAATCCACTTAGGTATGTTTCAGTACGATGAAAATTGTCTATCAATTTATGCATTATTGATATGCTTGGAATTGGAATGGTGTTTCGCTCCGGGGGCTGAGAGATTCACGAGTTTATTTTGGTTTCGAAGCGCGTGAATAATAAACAAGGAAACTCACTCTAGAACAAGGCGGATGGATGATGATGGATTTGATGACGTCAATATGATGAAAGTTTTACATCGGCTATCGGTAATTCTCCACGAAAATGTGTTGCTAGTTGGCATAATATTTCTTGACGGGTTTCAAGTGCTGGTGGAATTGAGAAAATTTCACTGAAACAAGCACTAAAATTCTGAAAGAGAAAATTGGAGACAAAAAACATCAAGATTCAATACAACTACTACAAGAAGATGAAAGGTACTTTCAATTGATTTCATCAAAACTCATTAGCCTACCATAATATTGCTAGCCATGAGCTTTGCATTGCACTCAGGAAAAAAAAAATTTAAAATTTTGTTCAAAATGCAAGATCTTTATATATTAATTTATTTTTTATTTTATTAACTACTACTGATTCTTTACTGTAACCATTGGTGGTTCAAGAGCTCTGACCAGTATCTATTAAAACCGAACTAGCCACGGTCATTTCATTTACCTCTGTGCTTGGCTTATTACCTTTATTAAGAATATTCAGATTAATTGAATTCGCCAACAACTTCAGGACCACCTCAACTAGCTTCCTTTGGCAATGTGGTTTGCAACAGTTAAATTCAATCTTTCGTTTGACAGCTAAAGATTTTAAGCTCACGGATGATGGATGTCCTTTTACGTACAACTGTTTATCACCACGTGCTTTTATGCAGAGGAATGAAGTTCGTATACAAATGCATTTATTTAATGTCAAAACTTGACAGATGATTCCATTCGAGCTGCATTGTTCTGCGTAATAACGCAATAAACGGTCATTCCTCTGCCTGTAGCGATATCCGTTGGCTGACAAGATGACAATCAGGGAGTTGAAATTAAACCGCCAAGGTGAATGGACAGAAAAAAAGAAGAAGTTTTTCTTTCTAGAAATAAGCATCAAAAAGGAGATTACAAGAGGAAAAGTTTGGGTAGCAGATGTATTATTTAAATGTAAGTTATAATTTTGATGATGAAAAAATGTAAGAAATTTATACGAGTCAAATTTGTGATAAAACAGAAGCTATTTTGTCTGGTGTTCTTTTTAGGCTAGTTGTGAAGGAGAACGTTGGTGACTAGTACAGAAACTATGCTGGATATCTTATTGAAAAGCAATAACATGTTTAGATGTTGGTGGAAGTGAGACTTGATCCAAGAACAGATCGTTGTTGCAATGATGAACGAAAACGAAGAAGATGTGAGAAATTGGCTCCTTTTTAACATTTGAGCTCTCATCGCCATTACACGTGTTGAGTTGCAACGCTTGTTCCAGCATTTAAGTCCCCTCTGGACAAAAAGATGAATTGCCTCCCTTTCAAATGAAAACCAAATGATTTTAAGTTATACTAAAAATGTATATCTAGAAAGAAAATGCTACATAATTAACATTCAAGCCGGACAAAACGGTAACCCTTTAACCCTTCCGTATCCGTGCTAATAAAAGGCGCTTCATATCCGTGCTTATAAAAGTCCCCATGTTCATCTCCCATATTTTCCCCGTATTGTCCCCATGCTTTTGTATTCATGTATTACATACAGGATGCGGCGCCAAAATCTGGTCAAAATTCAATTTAAATTTCCCCCCATTTTATAAGGTTTCGAGAGGTCGCGATTCGCGTACAAATAGTTTACCACATGTGTTGAACACTCATAGCCTCGAAAAAGTCGCAATGTTGAAGCTAAGTGCAGAGTATAATCGAAGAGAAGCGATAATCAAAAGTCTTCGCGCGGGGCGATCAGCAAGAAAGATTATTCAATTTTTCCGCTATCCGAAATCTACTGTATATGAGGTTGTTACTAAGTACAAAGCTCAAGAACAATTAAGTAAAGGTTCAGGTACCATGCAGAGAATCGTTGAGGAGGACCTTCGATATTATTCTTACACGATCAAGGTTAGACAAATGCTTTCTGCTCGCTGCAATTTGATCATATTTTCTAAGGTTCAATTTGATCATTTCAAAGGAGTTTTGGCCTCCGAATAGTCCAGATTTAAATCCATTGGACTATTACGTATAGAGCGTGATTGAAAGGGCTACCAACAAGTCTCGACATCCAAATTTGACATCATTAATGACCGCCATTGAGGCAGCGTTCGCCAATATTGACAGCGCAGAATTGCAGAGGGCGTGCGAGCACTTCAGACCGCAAATGGAAGCCGTTATTGAAGCTGATGGGGGCTACATTGAATAATTACAATGTCAATAGATACACGAAATTCATGTAAGACGTTTTTGTACTTAAACTTCATTTTTCAATAAATAGCACTATTTGAAGGATGTTCATTGATTTGTCCGGATTTTGATGACTCACCCTGTATACATTTTTCGATCAAAATAATACAATAGAACTAACAAAACCATTTTAAATAGTTTTATTTGAAACAAGAAGTTATTTTTTTTAAATACAAAAAATTAAGATAAATTTACTGCTGCTGGCAATCTAAACAGTGATGTTTTTTATTTCCCTTCTATGCACAGTACATATAGGTTTTTTCCATGTTTCGCAAAAAAATCTGGTTTTTCTGTCTCGTGGTCTTTGACAGCAGAAGCATTTTGAATTCGTTGGCGTTTGCGGAATCTGCAGTAAATTTTCTTCACTTAATTGTCGCACGTTTTGAACTTGTTGGGCATTCCCTTCCAGAAACAAATCGAGGGCATATTTTACTGGCTGATGTAAATTTTTATAATTTAATTTTCAATTTTTGACGTTAGGTAGTGCAATTTCTTGCGATAACTGTTGTAGGAAATTTCTTTGATAGCTTCGGTTTTTGCACAAATTGGTATATTTACAATTGTAAATAATGAATGCATTTAGAGCAGCCATATCAACTATTTCCATGAAAATTTCCATAAAAACATAGCTCGGACAAAATATTTGGTTTTGTTGTATTAGGCTTGGAAAATTGCAGCAGTAGCCGTTCACTGTCAATTGTAGACTATAGTATACGATTGCTTATCAATTCGGAAGGAAGGCGTTGACACTCTCAACCGGCACTAATTTCGACCTGTTTAATTTTTTTGTTTACCCGTAACTTTTTTCCTGCTATAAACTTGTCTTACCGTGAAAGTGACCTCATAATGATCTCAGTGATTGCGTCCAATAGTTAACGCTCATTCATCCAAAATGGTTTTCAAAGCATTCATTCACCCGAAATGCATCAAAGTTTCATCACACGTCTGACACATGTTTAATGCATAGCCTGGTCTGTTTCTCTTCAAAATCGCCTCTTCCCACGATCGAAAATTTAGCAGCTAGAGTGATGTTTGCTTCCATGTCTTAGTTTGATGAGCGTATTGCCTGCAAAGCTATATGCCTTAGGCCCCACACCTATTTGTTAACATATCAAATTGCGAGCAACTGGTTGGTTGTTGAATTCACAGTGTCTTTGGAGACGGCTGTCAAGTTTGCACTCTCTAGCACGAATATCAAATTGATTCAAGTGAACCATGTAAAGATTCTGTCCAGAAAGAAGTCGGACTGATTTGTTGCCGCCCAGATGGAGCAAAGGATGGGGACAGACAGACCTGTGCAAATATGTCACGAACTCCTTGATTGTGTACGTTATTTTCCAAACTTTTAAGAAAATGATATTACTGGTGACGTGTCATGAAATTCGAAATATGACCTGAAGACAAATTGCCAAATCTCTGAATGGCACAGATTCACCTGACCTTGCTCGGAAAGAGGCTGAGTGAGCAAGTTAAAAATTAAATCGTTGTTGATTGTATTTTTTGATTGTAAACAACTGGCTCAAAAAGAGTTTGTACCGCCTAGTCAATTTCAGACTGCTTCATTTTGCGAGCCAGTACTTGAAAGACTGTGAACGACGATTCCTGGAAGCTTCATCAGGACAATGGACCGAGTCACACCATCTTTGCTTTCATGGACTATCTGGTCAAACACCGTATTTCAACACTTCTTGAGAAACAATACAACCCAGATGTTGCTCCCCAGCCTTTGTTTTTTGTTTCCCCGACTCACATGGGCTATGGAAGGACGGCACCACGGCTCGGACCAGAACATTCCAGAGTCCGTGACGAGGGAGGCTTATATCGGTTTTAGCATTTGAGGGGACTTGCCATGGTTGCTAAAGTCACTGGAAACCCTATGTTTATTCAAAATAGTGATGGGTCGCTCAGGAACGAGTCAATCAAAAAGAGCAACTCTTTTGAAGGAGCTGTGCGAGTCAGCTCTTCAGAAAAAAGAGCAACTCTTTTGAAAGAGCTATGTGAGCCATCGTTTTGAATAGCTCCGCACACTTCATACCTTGACTTAAGTGGCAATAGCGATATTGCGGAGCCACTCAAGCAACCACCCGACCAAACAGAGCTTATGCATATACACACGGCAATACTTCATTAGACTACCGTGTGTAGTTGAAGCGAAATCTAGGCTATTCTAACGTCGGAACACGAACATATGTATACGACTATCGTATTGCCCAGTGAAAAGAGTCAGCTCCGTTGAATGAAGAATGAATGAAATCACGGAGCCAGCACTGTGCGAATGAGGAATGAAAGAGTCAGCTCCGTTGAATGAAGAATGAATGAAATCACGGAGCCAGTACGAATAGAATGTGAATGAAGAACTGTGCAAATGATGGATACTGATCGTGTGCGGTTAATGATGGCGATATGTTGTGAGCACACAGTATGCGTTTACGTGCATATATTTTGCCCTCGTTCACGAGTATTTTAGTAGCCAAATGTTGGCTATTAGGCGACGCATTTTATAGGTAGATTTTAGAGATGAAGCGTATACACTGGAACAGGTATATGGAACAGGTTCGTATCGAATATTTTCGTTCTTCAATAAGGTTTTAGGGCAAAAGTAGCTGAAACCGGACAAAATCGGCCAATTTGGGGTTAAAGTGGTTTGGGACATAACGGGCCAAGACCTATTGCTGCGATACCAAAATTTCGGTTTTGTAGGGGAGTAAGGGGTCTTTTGGCCATAGTTTGGCAAAAACTGCCTTTAGGACGCTTCCGATGATTGAAAGTAGTCGGGTAGTACAATAGTGATATTTTAAGGGCAAAAAAAAAATTTTAATATTGGAAATTGGGCAAAAACGTTCATTTTTCCAAAATAATTTTTTTTTGACTGGCATGAATTTGGGGACCTTTTTGAGTTGCTTCGGGCGAAATTTCCATACAAGTCTGGGAAAAGGCAGCCTAGTTTCGAAGATGCGGCAAAATGAAATCTGACAGAAAACCGTCCGGAAAAACTCAAAGTAGCAAAATAACGGCAAAATTACAACAAAAACAGAGGCAAATGGAATGCGTAGAGCTTCAATTAAAGCTTGATGCTGTTACCAGGTGGAACTCTACGTATTCTATGCTTGTGCGCATTCAAGAAGTAAAAGAGCCATTATTAGCCTCCTTAGGTGTTCTGAACTAAAGTCTACCAACTCCTTCTTCTGATGAATGGAATATTATGAAAAGAGCCTCTGATATATTGAGCATCTTCAATGAGGCTACTCTAGAAATAAGCAGTGATAAAACGGTATCGATTTCGAAAATATATATTATTACATCAACAATTATAAGCTAAATTTCAGGACTCTGTCTGAACGAGAATGAAACTGCTGATGTACGTGTTCCAAAAAGAACTTTCAAACAAATTTAAATCATATAAAGAAAATATGTTTTGCCTAGAGAGCGTTCTTTTAGATCCACGATTGAAAAGACTAGCATTTCAAAATGAATCCATGTACAAACTTGCTTGCATACATCTAATTTCGGTACATACAGCACAAGGGATTGATTGATTGATTTTTAATTTAAGGTTAATTTTTAAATTTATATTATATGCTATATTATATTTTTAAAGTAATGTTATGTTATATTAGATTTAAGCTTATTATTATTATAAAAACAAAAAACAGCAATTTACTTTATACTTTTGCAACCATAAAAAAGTTGCTTGAAGTGACTCTTTTGAGTGGCTCTTAAAGAGCAACTCTTTAAAGTGAGTGAGTTTTACGGAGCCGGCTCACTTCAAAGAGCCATTTTGCCCATTACTAAATCAAAAGGGTCCTAATTTGAAAAATATTAAGTCAATGTACCAATATCGTCAAATCAATTTCTAAAAAAAATTCAGTCTAATACTTACCGGACAGATCCTTTGCTTAAATACAATACACATTCACACTGTCCGAATTTCACAGCTTCTATTGTAAGCCTACTGATTATTCTTCGCTGTTGCAAACTTTTACTTTTGAGTCTCGAAATGTATTCATTGAAAACTGTTTGTCAGTATCATACTTCGTCTGTCTTCGGCAGGGCTTCGATAATATTAACTACGCCACTGATGTAAATTGACATGTATTTGCGCTGGTCACTACTGTGTATTGCCATAGGACACGACGAAGTCTAACTTTGTCTTCTTTTCGACATGTTTTTCCAATAAAAGCATCATAACAAAGTTTCGCTACATCGAATTCTTAATTTATTGCTTTTTACCTGTCACTAATGAATGCCACTGTTCTTACGTATCATTTTTATTCCTCTTTCCCTGTTTTATGAATTTGGCATCAGGAATTTCGATTCTCGTAATTGGGGCTTCAAAATGAATCAACACACAATTATTAACGAATGCAAAATAAATTTACGTAAGCTGCCAACGAAAATGGTATTAGAGAGGAAAAACGATTTAAAAAATGAGAGCAACAAGGCCTATCGGTTCGACGACAAAGTAATTTGAAGTGATTTTGGACATCAAGCCTGTTGAACCAAAGCTTTTTCCTGTGGCTTTTTAAAATAGTTCATCCAAGATCAACAATTCTACTTAAAATCCTAATTAGTCACTGTCAGCTGGCCAGCTGCAGAACAAACTATCTCCGGAATAAATTTTCTAGTCACAACAAACAGCCTCCTGTCACATTAAGTGTAATATACGTAAAAAAAATCATTTTGTTCGCACAGGAAACACCTATTTTTAGCTAGATACTAGCATTAAGATGAATAAAATCATGAAATTCCGGAAACATTTCATTTAAGGACTTTCACTTTGATATCCCCAAGTAGAAACTGAGTAGCCTTATGAATTGCATAGATTTCGCAACCATTTTATTCTCGACTACAATAGCTTTTCTTTCGCTCCAGCGGCAACTATAAGAACTACATGAGAAACCATCTTCCTGCGGAAACTTATGCACACGGTGATAGGTCCTTCGCTCTCGAATGATTTTCCGGGGCAGTGTGCTGCAAAGAAGAAGAAAAACATTCAACTCGAGCAGTAAATAAACTGTCGCGAGGCAGTAACAATCTCCGTTTTCGGGAGAAATATAGAAAAAGGGAGTAAAAGCAGCGACAAGAGCCAACTGAGGAACATAAACTCTGAGTAGCTATTCTAAGAATTCAAAGCGGGCGCAAGACAGCACTTACATTTTCTTGACATTTTAATTGCAGAAATTTAACGACCCTCTATAAGATGGCACGGCGCGTTTTCACTAAATTTCACCGCAATTTGTACAACTGTCAGTATATTTTAGCGTTGCGTCCGCTGAGTAGCTAGCTGTAATCAATGCAGTGTGACTCATACCGAGAACCTGACAAATGTGAGTAATGAAATTAGTCTAACCTTTTTTTTTTTTAAAAAAAACCAATTCTAAACTGTAAAATGCTCTATGCTCTGATGACAGCGTACAAACTGTAGGAAAACAATAGAAATGTTATGAGGATTTTTAATGTAATAACTAAGCATACTTACTTTCAATTGAGCCAGCAATATCTTTAAAAATGCTGCGAATATGGCAGATACTTTTTATAAAAATACTTACTGGCACTTTTAAATAAAACTCTCTTCTCCTTTTGTCATTATATACCGGGTAATTCATCAATTACATAAGTCATAAGCTGCACTTCTCTTGGTTGAACTTAAGGCGGTCGTCTAGTGTGAAGGCGGTTTTTTAATGCGGTTTTGGGGAATTTTTTTTGACAAACCATTGAAATAAAATCATTTATAAATTGTATATCATTTTTATTAACATTTAAGCAAACTTTGGGGGTTTGTATAGCAGTTTGAAATAATCGTGTATTGAGAAAAACGCGTTTGAAAGTTGTATATAATTCATAATAAAAAAGTGGTCTGAAAATCAATGTGCTATGCCTGGACTTACCCTATTCCACGTCTTTGAAGAAGTCATGCAAGGCCGTTCTATTTTCTCTGTTTGATATCCGGGCTTGCTTGGCGAAATCGCTCAAGCATCTCTTTGAGCGGTCGAAGCGAGAATCATTACGTTGATGAACGAATGCTTGGCATTTAGGCCAATATTTATTCCCATTACTTCCATCACCTTTAGGATAGGTTCGAATCCTTCGTTGAAGGTTAGCACAGCGAGAAATGTGCCGATTTCGACAACTTTTGCACCAGAATGAAGATGCTTCGAAGAGTAAGTCCAGATTATTGAGTTTGTGAGCAGTTCTGGGTACCCGTTAGTTGACAACGTGTATAATAAGTACAATTTAGACAATTTAATTTTTTACAACGTGTATAATAAGTACAATTTAGTTACACAAAACAGCCAGGAAAGGAGCTGGGCTCGAGAATATTCGATGCGAAAGTCCGCGTATAGCTCCTACGGTTTACGTAAACCTCCTACAGTAGCACTGTATACCTCCTACGGTTTACGGCTGTAACTTTTCAATGGCTTCAAATTTCGAAAAATTCTTTTACCAACGTCTTCTATACATGTTTTGGATGTTATTTATGAAAAAACAAAAAAAAAATGTATTTCTGACACACTAGACGACCGCCTTAAGATATTATATAATGTGTCTAGAGAGGTTGACGTTGACTGAATTTAACGCAGTTGAACGATATAATATAAGAAAAGATAGAAGACATCTATGTTCCAAAAATTAAAAAATATGTCACTCCGCAAGAAGAAGCCCACTTTTTCCCAATACATGGTAAATTACTTCATAAAATGACAATGAGTCTGACCTCAACGTTTAACAAAGAACTCTTTCAGCGAAACATGCATCTTAAACACAAATCATTCGACTGTCATTGCATAACTCGATATAAGAGTAATATTATCCACATTTACGGTATCCTGCACCATTTATATCAAATTATGTAGACATTAACTCCACCGACACACGTTAATTACTGGTTTCTTCACAAGATAGATGTTAATAGATAGTACAAGACGTCATGGCAACCAATAAACAGCAACATCTTCATGTAGTAACTCATTCACACTATGAGTTCGTTATCATTGTTTCATCAACCCCTCCACCTCCTTTCGCCACAGCACGCAACGTGCACTCGCACTGTACCATTCGAGTTGAAGTTGAGTTCATCTAAAATCTATTTAGTGTCCCATTATCTTACAGCCATTATTCTCAAATGACGATCAACAGAGTATCACCTGCATAAAGCACCTGGCTAGGTAGCATCAGTGGTCAAATACAGAAATTTCGACTCTCGAATATGTTTCTGCCAGGAAGATAAATGGCAAGCCAGATGGATAGATGGTTGGATAGAATGGAAACAGGCAAACAATAAGCAGAGCAAATGGCCAAAACAATGGACGACACGGAAGCGGCGCAACTGGAGCATCACTGTACGGACTGTGACCACATCAAAATAACATAATACCTAGCCTAATAAGACACGTTTGAGGGGCCCGAGTAAGGACTTGGCAAGATTGTCTACCTTGTGAAAGCGATTTGCTTAAAGGGATTGAAAGCAGGAAATGCAAGAGATTCAGTTGTCAAGGAGCTAGCTGGTCGGATCGCTCTGATTGTGTTTTTCGGCCATGTTACTGAGAATGTCTCTGTCTTCTCATTTGAACAAAACAGCTTCCATTCACCATTTGTCGCTGGCTCTAATGAATTGAATTCGTCAGAACGAGACATTTTCATTAATCCTAGAAGGGAGCACATGGAGGTGCATTTAGCGGTTGGTGTACGAGCTAAGACGATTTTCTTGAAAGTTCATAGACATTATCTGCAAAAGTGGGTTTTAATTTTTCATTTTGTATTCGCGCTTGTGGTCACAGAAATCACCACAGATTCCTGTTGTCGTCCAGGTTGACAAAGAAGAAATGCATTGGTGCTGCCACCTGAGGAATGAAGTCAACGTAGAAGAATGAAGTTAACATCTATTCGAATTCAATTCGATTTTCTAGGAAATAATGCTGGTTCAGCTGAACGCTGAAACTAACTTTCACATATTTCTCGAAGAAGTGTTAGGCACACTTCTTTTCAGAGAAATCTCAATACGGTTCGAATCGAAGAAGTGAAGTGATTCCTAGTGAAAATTGATTGTATTTTTGATTGCACACGTTGTTGTTAAACTCCAAGCAATGAGCTTTTTCTTATCAATTTTTAATCTGAAGTAGATGTTAAAAATGAAAAAAATATAGACAAAAGTATTGATTATAATAATCCTCCATTATTAAATGTACAACCGTAGGAGATTAACAAACAAGCTTGTTGGATTTGGTCTTCAGCTAGTTTTTTCTTTAGTTTCTCTATTATATAATTGGATATTGCATGTTTTCTGAAAATACTGACAGTAAAAGTATATCATCATATTTTTGTTACATAGCAACTTACCCTCAAAACTGTCTGGGTAATGACTATATTAGGATATATAATGGAAACGATCGAAATCTTTTGATTTTATAGTTTAAGATTTCAGAAATTTGTTATTCAATCAGAACTTTTAATGGTGAAAATTTAGGTTTGATATTATTTTCACACAAGATTTATTTAAATGCCTCCACCAAACATGGTGTTAAAAATTTCTCGAAAAAAATTCTCAAAATTACTGTGTTAGCCCCTGAAAATACTGAAAATAGTTTTTTCATTGCAAAAGTTTTAATCAAATTGAGGAAATTTAGAATTTTTGAAATTTGAGGATCAAATTGAGGAAATTTAGAAATTTTATCGATTACCATTCCTGGTTTAATAGCAAATTGAAAGATGCACATATTTTTAGCAATGACTGATGATGCAATAAGGGTTTTGAGAAATATTTGCGGTAAATATATTGAATAGGGTCGAACTTAAGCAGGTACCTCGGGGGAGTCTAACAAAGACCCTGGGGGACTCCAACAAAAATGAAGAAAATTTGGAAATAATTCACACCTCCTTTTACAGTAAAAGAATAAAATAACAAGAAGGATGATTTTCACCAGAAAAATTACAAATTTAAACTTTTAAAACTTGTAGATAAGACCTTGATGCCAACGCTATAAAAATACTTTTCTATGCTCAGTACTTTACACTATATTCACATCTGATCTCCCAATATGCGACAAAACAACGACAGCTACATTTACGGATGACGTTGCCATACTATGCACTGATTCAGATCCAGTTATGGCATCCCATACATTGCAAGGCCACATCTCACTTTTTGAAGAATGGCTAGCAAAATGGAAAATCAGAATGAACGAAACCAAATGCGTCCACGTTACCTTCACATTGCTAAAACTGACTTGTCCTCAAGTATATCTAAACAATGTACCTATACCTCAAAGTAACGAAGTAAAGTATCTCGGAATGCACCTTGATAGGAGGCTCACCTGGAAACGGCACATTGAAGCTAAAAATCAACAACTGAAGCTCAAATTCATAAACCTCAAATGGATGCTCAATAGCATGTCAAAACTTCCTCTCGACTCTAAAGTGCTCGTCTATAAGTCTGTCTTAAAGCCAATCTGGACATATAGCTTACAGATATGGGGTGCAGTTCGCCCATCACACATCAACATCATCCAGAGGACCAAATCAAGAATACTTCGATCAATCACCAGAGCCCCGTGGTACTTCCGCAACGCCAATCTCCATACAGACATGCGAATCGAAACGATTTCAGAAGAAATTAAGAACCGTAGTGGAAAATATATTGCAGCCCTCACTCATCACCCCAACAAGCTGGCAAAAAAATACGAACTCATCGTAAATTTCAGCGATTGAAAAGAACTGACCTGTTGAGACTTCAATCTTTAAAGTAGAAAAAAACAACCTGCGTAGCCACTTTCTTTGCTTTTCAAACTCTTTCAAACATTGAACATTGTAATTCTATAACACAGATCATAGCTTTGCTCTTTGCTGTCTGACTTTAAGTCAATAAAGTAACTTGGGTCCAAAATGTTCACGTCTTCAAGTGTGAGGAGTGCATATCACTTGTTTTAGCATGTAAGATTTTAAAACTAACTGAAGCTTCTTATACGAAGGAAACAGTGTAATAAAGGTATAATATATATAAATAAAAGTGCTCCTCAGCAATTCCTGATAATTTTTTGGAATTGACCGACTCTTCTACATTTCTATCAACTCGAATCACTCAGTTATTGGTAGTTTGGTTGCCAGGTAACACAAACACGCTCAAACTTCACACCTTCATAGCGATCCACGACAGAACTACCCACTCACATAGTTTGCTTAAGTTCCAGTTTTTCTCTAGTCTCCATAGTCATCCCTGCAGAGTCACCTCAAACGGTTGCACTTTTTCGCATTTCCTCGCCACATACGGAGTTTCCCAAGAGTCTATCCTAGGTCCCTTACTTTTCACATTGCTTTTCAATAATCTTCCTTTTGTTATAAGCTCTTCCTGTCTTCTATATGCGAGTGCTTTAAAATTATGCTGGGAAATTAACGATTTTCACTACTTACAAACTAATTGGGCCAACTCGATTTTTTACTCCTTAACGTGTTGAAGTGTCACCAGATGTGATACTCATACAAAAATGCTCGTCATGAATTTTAAGCTTTATTTGTGCAGGTGGGCCCGGTCTCTGGAATTTCAGCCCAGAGAAAAATTTGGAATATTCGATTCAAACTGTTTCAGTGGTATTTACAGTTTATAGTAGCGATATTTATTTGAATGCACCGATCAATGAAAAAAAGGCCATGTGGTCGCGCGATCATATATAAAAGCAGGAGCTGGCCTTTTGTGATACTGGCTAAATTTCGCAAATGTTTTCTCGACTTATTTGAGAATAGAGTGTGTATAAGACTGTTGATAGTCGGAATAATAAGTGTCTTATTTTTCTTCAATGGTATGCTCCGGTTTATTTGTTTATTTATTAATGTATACATTCAACAGATAAAAATCCAATTACTGAACGTAAAAAGAAATAATATAAAACAAAATCATGGTGAATAAAAAGAGAAAAAAATAATAAAAAACAAATTCAAGTTAAAAAAGTACAAATTCAAAGTTAAAAAAAGAGAAAAAACTGCAAACAGTTGCTAGTATTCAAAACATTGTTTTTCAAAAAAGTTTTGAAAGCATGTAATGCCGTAGAGGACCAATAAAAATAGGTATCAGTGCGCGCAAATGGCTCACTTAACACGCAGCCAAATTGCACCTGACTCAAATTGTCTATACTGGTGAATGCCGCAAATATATTTACGAGGTTGCTAACGTTACACTTGCCTTCTCTTGGTTTTTCCATTTTCCATCAAAGTAGGACCTACTTTTGGTATAACATCGACTGACTCCAGAATATCAAAGAAATACTGAAAACGCTGGCATTATTGATGAATTTAACGATGCTTACGTCCTAATATTTTTTAGTGATTGGTAGCCAAGATTTTTCCAGGAAGATTAAATTTTGCATTTACTTCCTGGCCTTTAGTTTCCAGCATGAAAAATTAACCTCTGATTTTAGAGTTTATGCAATTCATCTAATGTGTGATGTCATCAATGTTTCAGTGCTGTCGATTGTTTTTTTCGCTGAATGAAATTATTTTCAGAAACTAAATTTGAAAGTTTTTTGAAATCAAAGACTACAAGCGAGCTCACAAAGTTTTGAGTTTACTTTGTAGCTATCTGAGAAACAAACATAATCCTCAAAACCTAGCAGCAGAAGAACTGAATTATATAAGAACTGTTGAAAAGCTTAATCTTATGTCAAACACGTCAAACGACGAAAGCCACAACAACATACAGCTGAGATACCCCAGAATTTTCGATTAAATTATTGATTCTTTATCTTTAAATTAGTTTATTTTGGTATATGGGAAAAAGCACCCTTGATGTTTCAAATATTTTTATTTGCTTCCGAAAAATTTTAGCGGCGTTCTAAATTTTGTTAAGATAAGTTATATAAAATAATTTCAGGCCAGTTTTTAAAAATTGAAGTTCACTACCTTAACCAGGAAGCGTCATTCTGCTTTACATAAAGTTTTTTTCTTGGGCTTAATTTTTCAATTTAAGCTTATCTGCGTCAAAACATATTCAATAGCCTCGGCAACTCCGCCTCCGATTCTAATGCATCTGGCGTTCTACTTTTCACATGGCTCGTAACTTTCATTATAAATTGTTTCAGTTTCTCACTTCCTTGTTAAAGTGTCTCAGATTCATTTAGCCAGCTGCAATAGACTGGTACTATCACCCCCAATCCCTATATCTTCCACTCGACAAACATTCACATTTGAACCTGACAACGGGTTTCATTTTTCACTCTTTAGTCTCGGTCGCAGTCCTCACAACAGTAGTAAGCAGCACTCAAGGCTCCATGACAATACATCTCCGAATCTGGAGGAGTGTGTTGTTTTCGCTTATTGCAAACTCTTCTCAGCTTCACGTTATTAAGTAATTAATAACTGAGACAACATTGTTTGCTTGTTGCTTGCAAGGTGACACGAATAAATGTATGGTTTGCGGTCTAATTTTATGGACACTTAATTCAGTTAACGTCTTATTATTGAATGCTAAGTGTCGCAATAGCGCAAACCACATCACCGCACCACACTGAAACATAACCCGAACAATTGTTTTTCATTTAGACGCTGCCATGATTAATGGGGATGCTGAGCTAGAAATCTATGTCGACTGGCAGAAACGAAGAACAGCCGACTGCGACGTTAACTTTAAGTGCTTGAAGCACTTTCGTCTCATTTACAGAGGAAATGAGAAAATGTGAATACTTTCAATGAAGGATATGTTCAACGAATTTGCGTGGAACTTAAAAGAATAGATTGTGGTATGTGACTTAGGGGTGTTATTTTGCTCATAGTATGTTTCGAAATGCTAGAGTAATCAGCCATGTAATTCAGAATATATTCTAAGAGCCTGTTTTGTTGATTGAAATTGAAGTAAAACAATCAATAAAATTAAAAAAATATTTGATAAAGTGCTTCACTTCTTATGTCAGTTACAAGACGGCTAAATTAAATTCTGCTGAGCTTGAATAAAACAACTGGTTAAGGTTTCATCCATAAATTTATTGAAATTATTTTGAAAATAAAAATATATGCATATAACTTAACATTTGTCTTGACTTGTGAGCTGCACATTTTATTTGAAACATAATTTTTCCTGAATTAAAATGTACAAAAATATTGCTTTGTTTGATATGGTTTGAAGCAATTTAAAAAAAAAGTTAACTAAAATTAGAATAATTTGTGATTTGACATAAGTAATAATCATTTAAAGTAGATATTTACCCAATTAATAGTCCCAAAAATCATAAAACTAGTAAGCGCCCAGCGTGGGTTTGCAGCAGGCAATTTTAGAAATATGGTGTTGAAAATACAATGTTAATGATACCAAAAGATGTAATAAATGTATTAAATGCTGAAATTGTCAATGGTTATATAAATTTTATTGAAATGAGATGTTTTCAAAAGTGTTTGATTGATTTAGGTGAATTTTTTTCAGAAACCAAGTATATGATTAAATTTATTGTTTTGAATAAGTTATCCAATATCCAAAATTCAAGTCAACTAAATCAAAATGAGTTATTGATTTGAAGGAAATATGTGCTGGGTAACTTTGAACGTCATCAACACATAGGTGAGATAAACATCGTGGCTGCATGTGGTCTCATTACTAAGGAAAATCACACAGGACCTCAAAATTTAACTTTTAATTTCACTTAATTAATTTTTTTTTTAAATATAACAATAGTTTTTTAATGGGATACAAGTATTTATTTTTTTAAAAGATGTTAAATAACTAATTTAATTCAAATGTTAAAAATAAACGTTTAAACATAAATTGCAGACAATAAATTTTGAATATGAATTCACGCGACCAAACAAATTTAAAAGCTTTTAAATAACCTTTTGTATTCATTGGAAGCTATGTTTAATATTTTGTTTTCTGATACTTTTCGTTTCTCAATATCCTTGATATCTGCTCTTCAGATTTTTGATCGTGATAAAATCACTTTCTCCACTTTTTACTTAAAGCATCGATATTTTCTAGAAATAAGTGAATGATTTGTCATTTGTTTACTCATCATCAATAGTATATTTCTATAAATTACTGATATATTTACAGCATTTCAGCAATCGATTTGGTCATATTCTAGCAGCAAAAGATGCAACTGATCCTTCGCAAATGAGGAAATTTCGTCACTCTTTTATTAAAATTTGGCTCATTTTCCTGGAACAATAGGCGTGTTTTTTTTGCTCTTCTATTCAGAACAGAACAGAACAGACGCATTGAAAACAACAAAACTCTTGTCCCAGTTAATTCACTGGGACAGAATTTTGTTCTGCATAGGTAGCTCATGTGATGAACAATAAAATGTGCTAATAGTTCATAAGCAGTTACGCCTTTTTGTGCCGTGAGCTGGCTTTGGATTTTTCAAGGTTATGTTGAGTGTTTTGGTAATTCGAAAATCAGAAGAAGCCCGCATAATGTGTAGAAAGTAAGAAGAGGTAAATTTCTGTTAGTTTCTTTGATATTTTCTATCGATTGTGGTATTTAAGACCCGTTTTAAGACTCCCTTTATTTTCAACAGTTTTGCGCTACCACAGCGAATGCAGCAACCTATGACCACCTTAACAAATACACCAGCTGCTGTGTTCTGGATCGTTTTTTTTTCGCCATTGCTCTATTTTGTTCTGCACCAGAGCAAAAAAACGCACCAAATATAGATTTGCCGGACTTTCGAAGTAAAGGAGGTTGCTTCATGCGATACGAATCTACTTTTGCACATGGCTCTTTTTCAGCTGTGTTGACAGCGTCATAGTCCAAGGCACACCTCTTTCGCTAAATTAGATTGTTGGTCGATTTATTGCGTGAGGATCACGTGTTGTAATTTTGAATGTAGTACTTTAACCCTAGAATGGTACCGATGAGTAAATTTTACTCACATACGGTATATATTTCGTCGCGCATCAGCCAGTTGGCCACTCCGACTGCCTTGAGGCTAGAAGCTATATAATCTTTTTATGTTTAATGATGAAATAAAAAATGTATATAATACTATTGTTGCCTTCTTTTTAGTAAAAACTTTTACCTAATATCATTCAAAAATTTACCGTACCATTCCAGGGTTAATTGGCTTTCTCGAAAGTTTACCGATAATTTGTGTATAATAATTTTTCATTTTCATTTGTGTATAATAATTTTTCATTTGTTGGGCAAAAGTTGCTTGTTGCTCTCGTCGTGCGTATAACTTGTTGGAGATTAATGGCAATCTACTTTCAGTGATAGGTCTCTTGCTTGTTTTCGTTAAAGCCGTGTTTTAACACTGGCTACGATTGTGCTCCGGGTTTTTTTGTAGTTGTTGATGTTGGGTCCTGTTTTCGGCCCTTGCCCCTAATTTCTGGCACCAAATTACTAATGTCTTTAGATCTGGTCTTTGCACATGATGTTTTGTTACTGCCGACGGACTCCTAATCCTTCCTATGAACGTTTTCTTGTATCTTTTGAGTATGTCCGTAACTTCTTGTTCGGTTGGTAATTATTTTCTTCCCCCTGTTAAAAACGTCCATAGAACATAGCCTTATTATGGAAAAAGTTCAACCAATTTATGAAAATACGATCTATAGCCCGGTTACATTAGCGAGTGTACTAGGCAGCGAATTCACCAGGTGCTGTTTAACTCGCCAAGTAAACACATATTTACTAGTAGTCATAGTCGACGATTTACTATTTTGAACCTACTTCCTACTCCAGATATACTCAGGACTAGTTCCGCAACTAGTCCAATCCGGAGTCGATGCAGGTTCAAAATAGCGAATTGACAACCGTTACTATTCATTAGCTAACTAGCGGACTGCTAACAACCTATGAAGAAATTCAAAACCGGGCTATTTTTCTCGCTACCGACCATGGGGAGAAAGATGTGAGTTGAAAGAGTTGAAGGATGAATATCCTTTGGCTTATTGAAATATTTTTAGATTAGACCCTACCTATTTTGATGATTTACAGCAGCTGGTAGCTCAAAAAAAGACGATACAAAAATGAAAAAATCAATAACAGTAGCTACAAAACTGAAAGGTTCACTACATGGTTTAGCAACTGGTGATTGTTTGAAGTCAGTAGAAAAACTATTTTGAATTCCGAAATCAATATTATCGAAGATGTTGTCTGAAATACTTTCGGCGATTTTTTGGGCTCTTCAAGCTTTCATTACGGTGAATGCGAATTAATTTTCTACGTATTAATAACAGTTAGTTTTCGTTAGAACGTGTTGATGAAAGTAAAGCTATAGCTGACAGTATACCACATGCTCTAAATAGGAGAGCTCGAATATTGAATTGATTGCAGTAGTAAGATGATTTGTCGCTGTGATATCTGGTGAAGCTCAGCTGCAACGAACTTTCTGAAATGGTCATTCAGCGTCACTTAAGATGCATTCCGTGCAATATTGCCCATTTGCTCAATCGCACCTGAAACTTCTGAAGAGATTTTTTCGGATACTGCTAGTTTTTCAAACCTTTTGTTGGCCACTTCAACAATGAGTAGATACACTGAAAAAAATCCACATGGTGCCCAGAGCCATGTAACATAGCGCATTATTTATGGTCCCATACGCCATGTACATAGTACTCTGAGCCATGCAATATTGCTCCCAGCGCCATAATGTCAGAATTCTACAAAGCGCGTGGTTCCATGTAACACGGCGCAGCATTTATGGTCCTACAGGCTATATAGCTGAGCCATGCAGTATGACTCCCTGTGGCATAATTACATGGCGCAGAAATTATGGCCTCACACGCCATATTACATAGTACCATGAGCCATGTAATATAGCTTCATTTATAGGTGAGCGAATTTAGATACTGTTCGTTATTTGAAGTATATTTGAATAACCGATTCTCGTCAGATCACCGAAGTAAAGCAGTGTTGGGCGCAGTTAGTACTTAGATGGACCGCTTGGGAATACCACGTGACGTTGACACGTAAAACTTTGTGCTGTCCCTTATACAAACAAACTAGATGTCTCGGAAGCACTATGAAAAATTAAAAAAAAATTAATAAAAAAAATTTTATAAAAAAATCATATAAATAAAATTAAAAAAATAATAATATGGAGGTATACATATATTGTGTTAAGCATGCGTGCAAATATTTTAAGAGTTAAACTTTTTATTAGACTATTGTGGTGCTTTAGTTTGCATGTAGTGCATGGCGTGGAGGACTATAATAGATGGCGTGGGGGGCCATAATACATGGCGTGGAGGACCATAGTGTATAGCGTGGAAAACCATAGTACATGGCGTGGAGGGCTACAAGCATAGCGTCTACTCCTATGTACTTTTTGCCATGTACTATGGCGTGTGTCGCTATATTTTATCACAATCCCCAAATTGACTATGTACATGGCGCCAGAACTCCATAAATTATGGCGTGTGGCGCCATGTGTTTTTTCAGTGTAGAAGGGATATAAACAATAGTAATATAACAACTGTAGCGATATCCCTTAGGCGGCTGCATACATATCTTCAGCGCTGGAAATATCTTTGGAGCCCCATTAGTTGGTTCATTTATTCCTTAGTCATTCGCTTCAGGTATTGTTGTGGATGCTTTATTGCCGAAACTGGTAGCGCGAATGCGGCCACAGTCAGCAAAATACTGCCACAAAATAGAAATTATTGAAAACTAGCAAAATAAAACTATAGCCAGTAGATTCCATATTTTTACATAATATTTAATTGCTAATTCATTTTAGTAATTTATTCTATTCAAAAAAGAAGCAAATTAACTGTGCATATAATTTATTATACAGAATACTTACATTTATATATTCATCACAACAAATTATAAAATATAATATAAAGTAAAAAAATATGGTGTCCAATCACATCTTTGTGAATCTAAATAGTAATTAGCAAACTTGACTAAATGCATATCCCCAATACAAAAAAAACTGCATCTAAACGCATCAGAAAATGATAAACATACGTAGCTCCATCACTTTCACTGAAACCGTTTTAACACTGAATTACCTAACAAGAATTTCCACTTTTCCATGGTCTAACACGTATCTAACCATAACGTTCTATAATGTACAGAGACAGCAGTGTTCAAGATACCATATCGCATTTTTCAATTAAGTCAAGCAGCATGAGCCGAGCAGTAATGATCCGATGACAAATTTCCATAGCTCGCGAACAAATTGAATCAATCACGCAAACGTCAAGTACACACTCCTCGAATTGCCCCGCATGAGAAGGCGACAAGGCAGCCAGCCAGCTAGCGATGACGGCCTGATGGGCAGATAGAACTCACTTTTCTGGCATTTGAGTGAGGGCGTAAATGGAAACGGGAGACCGCGAGAGCTCCATTTTGCCGACCAGGGAGTAAAATAACTTGCCGCTTGTTGTTTGCTGCCGATGCATCTCTATTAAAACTATCATAATGTGTAGAAAGTCATGCTTTAGACATGGTTCCCACTCATTTCGACGTGAAAACGTTCGCTTCCCGAATCACTGGCAGCGCCTGGTCTCATCATTGCGTAAAATCATACCAAAACGATCACATTGGATCATAGAAGCAGCGAGGTCTATTATCATTTTTATTTTCGTAATATGCTTAGGAAGGAAGGCATTAGTCGACTCCACTCCCAGTACTCATATGCGTGGTCTGACAGAACATAACTATGCCATGGACACGGCCAAAGCAACTTCTTCACCCCCAAACTCACAGCCAACTTGAACTCTCTTCTTGTGCTGCTTCTGCGGAGCAATTAGTTCCACTTGAAGGAACTCTATGATGCGATTTAATGGATAATGAACATTTTGTCTTGATCTCGCCCGGGAATTCGTAATTAGTTCCCACGCAGATGCCGTCATGACTATGAGCGGCGTCGAGCGTCGACGGCAGAACAGTGCATAAGTGAAAAGGTGATTGGTAGTGGAGCGACGCAATCATGACGAGGCAATTAATTCATCAGTTCCTACCAGGCACGATCACCGGAATCACTGGATATGATCTTGATCTTGATACGGTCACTAGATGCGAACACGAAAGAAACATGGCAAACTAGCTACAAATGATTAGCATGTCTGGATCGGATCTTTTCGATATTATGGTTAGCCAATCGAAACAAGTGACCAATTATTTCATAAAGTAGTCAATGATGTTCATCAGTAGTGCTGGCGCACCATGTTCACGTCTAGAGAATTAGCTTCCTCTTCTAATTGACACTTGCAGAACTAGCTTCCTTTCTATAAATATGATGCTTGATTTTGTTGCAAATTGTTGTAGGCTTAAGGAAATGTAAATGGAACAGGGTGCTTTGGAAAATGTTCATCTCTGGGTATGTACCTGGAATTGTTTCGGATTTCTCTTGGTTGGAGTTGTCTGCGTAATTTTGTGAATTTTTGAACAGTTTTAATTAATATGTGATTAAATATATTTATTTAATCCTAAAATCTAGATAGTAACTTAAGCCAATTTGTGCTCCCCGATCGAAGTCTAACTAACCATCCTCATAATGATGTAGTGAGCCTAGCAAGGCACATTGCATTTGAACTGCAATAGAATTGATTCGTGTATCAGTAATTCTAACAATAGAAGTATATTCTCAATGTTAAAATGAAAAATAAAATGAACTATGCCCTTTTCAGTTATTGTGGAAACGTTGGAAAATTATCTCTCTGCTATCAATGGCTTATTTTTTGCAGGCTAAACTGGGTCGATGAATTGCCGCAAAATATGCACGGCTACCAATCAAAAGCGTGAAATAAGTGATTGCGGCTCAATTTAAATGTAAGTATCATATCTTAACTCCAAATTAGTCAACAACAAAAACTATACTTTCAGGAATCAAAACAGTAGCAAAAAAGAACTTAGGACATAAACGCCAAAACTCTCGGAATGACTAGTTCGATGATGAGTGTCAAGATGCTATCACAAAGAGAAATTAGGCTTATAAAGAGTTAATCCAATGACCAACACGGGCTAAAACCGAAAACTATAACAACCTCCGGCGACAGGCAAAAAAATGTGTCGCCAAAAGAAACGCCAACTTATCAACGACAAGATCCAGAAACTGAACGAAAACATGACCTTTAACAATCTACGAGCTGCGTTTTCCTTAACCAAACAGCTACGCGGTATTTTAAACAGTTGCTTAATCCGACGACAAACTCAGCAGATCCAAATATCCCAGAAGCAGAGCAGGACATTCACATCTCTCCACCAACATTTGAAGAAGTTCAGGCAGCCATACGTAACCTTCGAATAAATAAAGCTCCTGGAGTAGATGGAATATCTCCCGAATTACTCAGAAATTGTGGAACTCTTCTTTGCAACATTCTCCACCAATTAGTACTCGAAATTTGAGCAGCAGAACAGTTGCCAAACAATTGGCGAAAAAGTATTATGTGCCCCATTTACAAAAAAGGAGACAAATTACGTTGCGAAAACTACAGAGGCATTGCTTTGTTATGCTTGTCCTATAAAGTGTTGTCCAAAATTATTGAACGCAAAATGAAGCCCTTCTATGAAAACATCATAGGCGAGTATCAAGGTGCCTCCAGGTCCGGACGATCTACAATAGATCAAATATTCTCAGTCAAACAGGTGCTTGGAAAATTGCTGGGAGTATAATATCAACGTGCACCAGGTCTTCGTAGATCGCAAGCAAGCATATGATAGTGTAGATAGAAATTCACTTTACCGAATCATGCTCCACTTGGGAATTCCAATAAAACTCGTCCGCATGACCAAGGTGACAATGTTGAACGCCAAATCTTAAGTCAAAGTCAACAGTGACCTAACCAACAGCTTCCACACTAACTCAGGCTTAAAGCAAGGAGAAAGACTTGCCCCGATGCTATTCAACCTTGCTCTGGAACACGTCATCAGAAAAATACCAGCTAATACAACAGGCACACTACTGTTCAAGTCCACGCAAATAGTAGCATTCGCCGATGACGTCAACATTATGGCACGGACCATACTAGAATTAAAGGAAGCTTTCCTAAGTTTGGAGTCAGACAAAACTTGACCTCAGGAGACTACAACATCGAGAATGTAGATAACTTCATCTACTTGGGAGTTCACCTTGACAATGCAGGCAGTGAAAAGGACGGAATTTTAAGACGAATAAATGCAGCAAACAAGGCGTACTATTCCATACTCCCCATAATCAAGTCTACGAACGTGCACAAGAATAATAAGCTTCGCATATACAAAACACTCATTAAACCTATGCTTCTCTATGGAAGCGAAGCGTGGACTTTGACTACGGACTCCGAAAAGGATCTACACGTATTTGAGCGTAAAGTGCTATGACGATTTTTTGGCCCCATACAAGAAGGGGCAGAGTGGAGAATGCGATACAACAATGAGTTGTACCATATATATCACGACCCACCTTTATCGACATACATTAAATTACGAAAGTTAGAATGGGCTGGCCACGTCGAGAGGATGGAGGCCAATAGACTACCTAAAAGAACATTGAAAGGTAGAGCACAAGGGAAGCGTCCAGTTGGTAAGCCGAGGAAACGTTAGGAAGGCACGATAGACGCAGACAGCAGGTCAATTATGAGGCTCAATAATTGGAGAACCAGGTCACATGATCGATACGATTGGAGGCGGACGTTACTGGAGGCCATGGCCCGACTTATGCTGTCGCGCCATCGATGATGATTATGATGAAAAACTATACTTTAGCAACCAAATCATTACAATTTACATATACAAATTGTGAGCATAGCGTTAGCTCTAGCTAAACCCTTAGTGTTGCAGCAACTACCTAATTTTTTGTAAACCAAAACAAAACAAACAAACTATGCTACTTACGCTTTCACAGTTCGTTTGATGCACTAGTCTCTCCATTCTTTGAAGATTTTTATGTCCTATTGACGCCACTAGTGACATCTCTCCGTAAGATGAATACGACATTAACATCTAAAATCGATTTCAATTATAAATAATTAAATGTTTTATTTTTTTTTTCTTGATCAAAACTTATATTAAAATACATTGAAATGAAAAATATTTATAAAATTAAAATTACAAATAATGAATGAAATAAATATCTTTCGTTTTGATTAAATATGGCACCTTGATTCAAATTGTGCATAAAAACATATGGAAAAAAGAAAGACATGAGAATCCTCCTACATTATAGCAAATCGAAAGTGAAGAAAACGCTGCCATTTACTGTGAGAATAAAATTATGACAAACATGAATTTTTATTCAAATTCAATCAAAAGAATTTAATTAACATGAAACTCAATTAATAATGAGAGGAAATTAAATTCGACAGCTTTCAAAATAACAAGATAAAGATTTTATGATGTAATTGAGCCAAATTTCGTGATAATCACTTCAGTATGGAGAAATTTCCCCACCCACTTTGAATAATTGAAACTCAATAAAAGGCAGAGCCAACTCTACAATCATTCTATTGTGACAAGGATCATCCAAGCAGCACATTCAAAGGTATTTTGCTTATTATATGCTAGTTGTTGCCTCTTTTTCTCTTTTCCTAACTTTTTCGGAACCTCGTATAAGTGTGAATACATGCCGATCAGGTTATTTTCACACAATATTTTCAAGTTCCAGTTCTAGTAGCTTATAACAAACGTAGTTAGAATTAAGACGTGCAGTGAAGTGAATTTGGAATAAAACACGTGTCTTAAATTTAATAAATTGTATAATTAATATTGCCATTGTAAGGTGCTCCAGAAATTACCGTTTCCTATGGTGGGTACGTATGCTAAACAGGTCATCAACATACAGTAAATAAACGGTACTTTTCATCTCGTATCACTTTTTTTAAAGGTTATTTGTTGTAAAAGGCACAATTATATGAAGTAGATTAATCAAGTTAAGTGGATTAAATGAAATTGTAAAATTGAATAGGATTGTTAAGAAAAATTTATTGTATTTAGATATTGTATACTTTTGCATTTATTTGCTATAAAAATTTGGATAAGGGACTAAGCGTTATTTTTGCATCCTCTACGCACCTCAATTATTCCTTTTCAGAATAATATTGTTTTGCGTTGTTTGCACAAGTTTGTGGAACGCTTAGTTTTACCTGATGACGGCAGCAACAAAAACCTCTCACCTTCCATGACTTTTTCATCAATCTGCATTGCTCACGCTTCGAAGGGTAATAGAGGTTGGCTTACTTAACTTCAAACGTTAATTCGAAAGTGGAGGCTCAATTATTAGTGACTTATCCCAACGCCATTGTCTTAAATGTAGTGCCATAACCGTAGATATTGAGAGCGATTAGCAGTGTCCTAGTCATGATCAGCTGATTACGTCAAAAAAAATTGAATTTCAGCAATTTATTTACACGCTGAAAAATCATTGTTCTACCCTTAATATATTTTGCAGCTAATATATTTATATTAAAAACATTTCTTAACATTATTATATTGACCTAGCAATAACATTATATTGCCCGCACATAGCATTCTTAAAATGTTATATATTGACATGCGTGTGGTGAATTTTTCTGTTACAATATTACATTAGTAGCCCAATATTAAATAGTAACATGGCAATAAGTTATATTAGCATCTTACAATACTATATTGACACACCAATGATTAATATTAACATGCCAATATATTATAGTAACGTGGCAATAAGTTATATTAACGTCTTACTATAGTATATTGGTTGGTACTATAGTATATTGGTAATTAATATTAACACGCCGTCGATACGATTTTTCCATAGTCCCAAGAGGTCCCCCATCTAAGTACTAACCGCGCCCAACACTGCTTAACTTCGATGATCGCGCAACATTAAGTTATTCCAGTGTGCTATTGCCGCATTAAATATGAACATCCTAACTAACAATACAAGCAATGTACTTTGTTGTATGACCAACAATTTCACCACCCTTGCTTAATACATTTATATTGGCAAAGTAATATATTTATGTTAAGATTTTAAAACATTTATATTTACAGATGTTCTGAATATAAAAAGTTAACAGCTTAATATGTAATGTTAAACTGCCAATATAATATTGTAACTTGCTAACATACAATATTGAGCTGTTAAAATTATATATTAGAGACAATGCTGTTACTATAACAATATTAAGATGCTAATATATTGATTTCGGTCATTTCTCAGCGTGTACAATCACAAAAACTGTAGATTTCTGTTGAATAACTAAACTCTCTAGATACAGTTACTATAGTTATGGCACCACTAGCCATAGTACACAGCTTTTCTTAGCTTTTCTTAGCAAATAAGATGATTGTTATAGATACAGCATGGGTACGTTAAGTAACAACTAATTAAGCCACAAGATATGGTCCACATTGTTCATATGCGACAGTTTTAAGGTGAATATTCAACTTAAAATAAGCAACAGCAAAACTTTGAGCAACGTTAAAAAAAAAAAACTTGGTATAATCTGCCACACATACAAGAAAGGAACCACCATTGGGCGCAAAAATTAAAGAAAAAAATATTAAAGCTCTGCTTTCATTGTTCGTCAGATAGCATAAAAAAAGTATAAAAAAAATATGTTACAAGAACATTAGTTTACAGATTGGAACAACAATCATTTATTTGCAATAGTTTAACCGTGCGATAAGAATGCTGCAAGCCCTATAAATAACCAGTGGTAGCTGTTCTACTCAAAAATCATTCGCAGAAAACTTACGTTTGTTCCTACAATGCAGACCGTGAATATGTACGTTTTATTTTCCTCCTTCCACTTAGAACCCTCTTTTCAAGGGTAACATCGCTGGTTTGAGATTATCAGCAGATTGGCAATCAAGCACCTGGCGTATCTTAAACTGGTTTAACTCTATTGATAGGAGCAAAAATAATCTTCAGATATGACATGTTTTTATGCACTGCGTGTTCGCTAAAACAAGCAAATCAATATTTGAAACTCAACACTGGTTTTGTACATTCTTTTCCTTTACAAGACATATTCATGAAAGTAAAAGGACGAACTAAAGGCTTGAAAATTACAAGAAATCCAATACAATATTTTCGCTTTTGAATTATTCCACGAGTTTCTTTCAAAAAGATGCTTGCTTCGTAGAAGCAATTGGCATCAGCCTAGAGCTACGGCTACGCATTTTGACTGAACTGCCTCAGCTAGCATCAAAACTATCATTATAAAGCCTATAATCGAGAGCTTCTTCAAGGTTCACTTGACAAAATAAGATTAAAAATATCATCATCATCATCATCGGCGCTACAACCGGATTCCGGTCCTGGCCATCGTCATCAGTTTTTTTTCCATCGGACCCGATCGCGAGCCGATGTCATCCAGTTTTACACCCCTAAACTCCGAGCGTCCTGGTAAACGCTATCTGTCCAGCGCAGGTACGGTTTCCTACGCTGTCGTCTGCCGTCAAATCTGCCGCAAAGGGTTTTTCGAACTGGATCCTCTTCGCTCAATCGAGCTAGGTGCCTGCCCACCGAAGTCTAGCAAGCTTTATCTTCATAATTATATCTGCTTCTAAGTAGATAGCATACAACTCATGGTTGTAGCGTCTCCAGAATCGCCATTCTTCACATATGGGGCAAACGATTCTCCGCAAGACTTACCTCTCGAACGCTGCTAAGAGGTCATGGTGCCTTTTGCTGAGGACCCAAGTAACGGATCCATACGTGAGTGCTGGCAGGACCATGGTCTTGTCCAGCAGAAGCTTTGATGTTCGGGTGAGATTTCAGGATTTGAAGAGCCTTGACAGACTGTAGTAGGCTTTGTTGGATTTGAGCAGCCGCCCGCGTATTTCTTCCTCCATGTTGTTACCGGCTGATACAATTAACCCAAGGTAGTTGATTGATGGCACTACTTCAAATTCATGCTCAACTACCCTGGAGGTTTGACCAACTTTTAGTGTTCTTTCTGCAGATGCAGTCACCATGTACTTAGTATTTCCTTCATTTATATACAGCCCCAGTTTTGTGCCGCTCGCTCGATCTGAATGTACAGCCAGCTCCGATCCTCCAATTATGTCTATATCATCTGCATAAGCCAGCATCTGGCAGGACTTGCTGGCGCTAGTCCCTCTCATTGATGTGCCAGAGTCTCGGATTGCTTTCTCCAACGCCAGGTTGAAGAGGAAGCAGGCCACACCATCCCCTTTTCGGAGCCCATTGAAGATGTTGAACGATCTGGATAGCCATCCGACTATTTTAACTTGGCTTGCTACATTGGTCATGGTCAACCTACACAATCGTGTCAGTTTATTTAGGATGCTAAATTCTCTCATGGCTTTATACAGTTCTACCCTGGTTATGCTATCATAGGCGGCCTTAAAGTCTATAAGTAGACAGTACAGTGGAATGTTGAATTCCAGATATTTTTCCATCGCCTGCCTGAGACTGAAGATCTGATTTGCCTATGATGAAACCACATTGGTATTGCCCGATGATGACTTTCGCGTATGGACCTATCCGTTCTTGCAGGATAGAGGAGAGTATCTTATAGGAGGTACTCAACAATGTTATACCCTTATAGTTGCTGCACATAGTTACACCTCTTTTCTTATGTATGGGGTATATTATGCCTTTGCGCCAGTTTTCTGGCATCTCGTCACGCTCCCATACGTAAAATATAATTTCCTGATTTGCTTAGTTTGATGTAGGCCCTCCATATTTAATCAGCTCAGCAGGTATACCGTCGGCTCCAGAGGCTTTATTAGATTTCAGCCGACTTATGGCTCTTCGTACCTCTTCTATGCTTGCTGGCGGCAGCATGAGGTCGTCTTCTTGCATTGGTGGAGCCTCCAATTCTTCGTTGAGCTGACCGTTTCGCAATTCACTAAAGTACACTTCCCATCGCTTCAGAATGGCTTCAGGAGCGATGATCAGATTTTCCTCTTTGTCCATACAGTAAAGGGAGCGTCGTGTGTACTGACTTTTTGGTAGAGCTTCCGCACCTTGTGCAGACCCCGCTCAATAGCTTTTTCTCTTCTTTTTCCCAGGCTGCTTTTTTTTGTTTGTGAAGTCTCTTTTTTGTTTTTCTGAGCTCTATGTTAAAATTAAAAATACGCCTTCATTTAATTTGACTTTTTGATTTAAAAAAAATGTCACGTTTTTTGAGCCAGGGCTTCCTAGAAACATGCTATGAACCATTTACAACGTATCCACTACCAGTGAGTCGATAGCTGGATTATATATTTTCATTCGGAAAAGTACCATAAACCCGTGCCTAGCTTCTCAATATACGATTCTTTCTGGGAAGATCTTAAGTATCATTTTCATACAGAGTCAGTCATTCAAAAAGTGATCATTAACAAATGTCAAGGAAAATTTCAAAGAAATCGAAATCTGTAACTGGGTTGGCATTAATTGGGAACTTTAACATTACATACTTGTTTTTGGCCCTTATTCAGCTTTAAGTACATGCTAAAGAGCTTCGACGAAAACTCGTAGAAACACAAGTGACAACTCTTTGTTTTAAGTTTCCTGTTGGACATTAAGCTTTTAAATTGAGAGAATTGCTACCTCAGATATTCCCCTTAGTTTCCTCGATACCTTAGTTCTACGAGCTTTTAGTTTTACTGAAATACTAGCTATTACATGGCCTACCATAGATATGAAAGAATATGGATACAAAATGGCTATCCGTGTATCCATACGTGAGTGTGCCTTTTCTAATACACGCACAACATTGCTCTCTCTCACAAAAATTCCGCTCAGTTTGCCCGTTTCTACCGCGCTCACAACCAAAAAGCATTAATGCTGTGAAAACCAGATCGGTGTAAAAGCGTGCAACGGGCAACACGGAAAGAAACGGCAATATCAGTTTGATTTGGGTCGGGGACTGAGAGCATTGACTTTTTGGCGTATTTGGTGGAAATGTACATCTACGTTAGTGTGCAATCATTTGTATCGGTTTCGCGAGTAAATTAACGGTAAAAAAATATAAAATAGTGCCATAATGAAGTGCCGCGTTCCAGGCTGCAAAAGTAGCTGCCGAAGTGCTTCGCAGTTTATATCGTATTTCGGGTAAGTAAAATTAACCTTTGGCATCAATTTCGAATAGTTTTTGTGTGAAATCATAATTAATTTCATTCACAAAAAGCATTTTAATCTCCACTCGCCAATTTGGGGAAAGAAATGTCAAAAGACGTTCAAAATGGCGATCTCTCGTGGTTTTTATATAAGCGTTACCATATGAACTGTCTAGGGCACCCACCAGTACCTCATTCTCACACTAGTAAACAAAAAGTCGAAAATTAGCACATTTCTCTCGGTCGATTTCTAATCCATTCTCTCTTATATCTGTGTGGCTTACTATCTTTCTCTTTCCATCTCTTTCTCTATCTCACTCTATCTTTCTATTCGCGGAGTAAGTGAATGTCAAACTCCCTCAATACTACTAACGCTCAGCCTCAGGCAAATTGCTTCAATTCTCACTGCCATTTTCATTTCCTTATATCTCTCTCTTCTAAGTCTGAGAATTAATGGAGCTAAGCAGCCTTGCAGAGTTCATGTTGATATTATTAAAAAAAGTAGTTTTCTTAATTTGCTAAAAATTCAACTCAATTGAAAACAAGGCTTAAAAACTGATGCAAGTACTGAACTAGCAAAGAATGCTGAAATAACGCTAGTGAACATTTTCGGAAAATACCATTCACTTAAAAAATAAAAGACATGTCAAAAATTTTTCCGAAATAGCAGAAGAGGCCGTGGCTTTTAAAGCGAAACTTTTTACCAAAATAATAATTTCCCTGATTTTTCGCACAAAGAGAAGCTGCCAAAAAAGTTAGGTAGAGAAACCAGCACTATGACCAATTTTTATGAATCACAGGCGAGAAATATTATTTTTATCCTTCTTCTAACCATGCTTCTTTACAAGAACTACTTTCTCCAGTTGTAATTTTTTTAAAGATGCTGGGCGTAAAAACTCCGAAAACTTTTATTTTATTCCTGTTTCTTTTCAGGATTAATTAAATAGTTCATCCTATTCAGAGCTAACATAACTGACTTGTAAATGAAATAAATCTTATTTTGTGCCCTGTAGCTAATGAATCAAAACCACACGCATTGAATCATTCGTTGCATTTCATTCAAAACAAACATTCGTTTTAAATAAGCGTGACTCCCGTCTGGAAGAAGTGTTCAATAATATTGCAATGGCAAAAGATCATTTCCTGTCCTAATTGCTGAGATCGCATCGTGCAAGCCAAACCGGCTTATTTCTTCCTTCGTTCGGGGTGGTTGGCATCTGATGCTCCTCAAACTGCCGATCTCTGCCCAAGATGTCGCGATCTTTCATTTCACTGCTGCTGATCTGGTTTTACTGCGTGCTGCCACATTGCCAATGCTCGTCACTGAACACCTGAGAGCCAATCACAAAAACAAGTGATTAAAACGCAACAGGTATGGATATGAGTATAGATATAAATACAGGCATAGAACCGGTTTCAGATTAAAAGTCCGACAATTGTGCTAGCGAACCGTTGTTGTTTTTCTTAAAGACAACGCAACTCTTATCGCTAAAGACTTTTGCATGGTGAGTTTTTAATGGCTGAACGCGATCCAGTCGCTGTTGGTTGGACCTAGGTGCTCAGGTAAATAAGCTCTCGCGCTCAAGATACCCGTAGAAGAGGTTAAGAAGGTCTTTGGCTTCTGTCGCACTTTGCTTGCGTTGAGGCGACACGGAACGGTTGTAGTACAAGCGTGGTTCCATGTCCACGATTCGCAAGTCAGGTGCATTCATTCATAAGTTCAGTTGACGTATGTATTCAGAAAGCAGGTTTTGAGAGGGAAAAGAAGTGGGAACCCAGTGGTCAGTAAATTGTAACTTCATTTATAAATCAGTTTGATGTGTGCAAAGCATGTTACGATGAGGTTGTGGTATCGAAAAAAAAACCCACAACCTGGCACACATCGACATGAATGACTTTTAAAATCTTCTTCACTCAAAGTTTGTTTTTTTTCATGAATGAAAATCAAATTTTAGACTAATGATCAACGGCCGTAAAAGGTGACAGGCACATGGGCCTTGTGAGTTTTTGGTTGGAAATTGAATGAAAAGAGTTGTTAAATGTCGATTGGACTGTGGTAACGAATCATTTCATGACATGATTTGTGTCTATAGTCACATTCAACTTCAAAACTGCGAATTTCACTGTAATATTCTTTCACTGCTCGCAGTAACCAATAAATTCTGTGCTTAGTCAAATATATTTTCGTGAAATGAAAACGAACAACAAAGTTAATTCGCTCGAGTTTTATATTAAACGACCGAGTTTTGCGTGTTTTTGATTTCTCTTTTATACGAAACGTCCCTTACTTATCATCAAATCAAAATCCCATTCAATTTCATTCCACCCTCGATTAAATATTTTCCCCTTCGAGTTTTATAAGCGTGAAGGCAAAGCTTAACCTCAATTAGCAAAGTGCCACTTCTCGCGAAAACATTTCCTTCGTGCAGCCTTACTACTAGCAGCTGGCCAAGGACAATACACGCCTGTTTGAATGCAATTGCATTTCAGGCTTGCAGTGATTTAAAGAGACATGCGTTGCATATTATTAACCGCAAGCATACTCACACACCATATTTCTATGGGCTTGCTTACAATCAAAAGGATTGCGTAGCTATTTCCCTTGCGTACAACAAAAGAATGCCATTTAGATCGAGTGCTTTTCAAGTGGCACGCTTCCGCACTTCAAGCAGGCCAGTTCTTTCTGTATTTCGGCGAGTGCCTGGAGCTTGCAATTGTCAATCGATACACAATGAATAGATTCTTGATGAAGGAGGGTTGCAGATATGGCAATGTATACGCCTACGAATAGTATATTATAGATAGAACAGTATATGTAAAGGTAGTATATGTAAAGGTAGATACGAATAGTATAGATAAAGGTAGCGGTTTTTATTTTCTAATTTGCACTCTGGTGTATTTAGTTATAAACTTCGATTGTAATTTAAGTTATACTGGTTTAAAAATATATAATTTTACGCTCTGCCATCAATTCCTTTTTGGCTTGGTACGGAGAGTGACTTGCAAGTAAATGGTCGATCTGTTTGAAATGACTCCTCTCACCTCTCCTCTTCGTCCTATCTACTCGCCTTCCTGCGGCGGTGATGTTAATCTTGACCAGATATCGGGTAACGATATCCTAGCGATATTAAACCCCCGGTGGATGGAAAAGAAATTAAGTGTTAGATAGTCCGGTCCTCCAGGCTTGGGGGTTGGAGCGATGGACCGAATATCCGTCCTCCACAACAATTTTAAACCGTTCCGGAACTTACAGAGATACCTCAGATAGGATTGGACCAACGGAAACGACTCGGCAAACGAAACATGGACTATGCTTTTGGATCTTGGAATGTCAGATCGCTAAATAAACCTGGTGTTGTAAAATTTATTATTACAGGCCACCCAGTACAAATAGAAAGTGCTGGCAGTCCAGGAAACGAAATGGACTGGTAGCGAGATTCAAGACATGAGATCGCACACAATATTCAAGAGTGGGAAGCTTGCAGGAAGCCGTGAATTTGGAGTGGCATTCATTGTGGATAGGGAGTTCAAGCCACACGTTAACGAGTTCAAGGCAGTAAGCGAACAATTGTGTGCGATTCGCATCAAAGCAAAATTCCTTAAAATATGGCTGATAACCGTTCACGCCCCGACAGAAGAAAAAGACGAGGAAACGAAAGACGCATTCTATAACCACTTGGAAAGGCTATTCGACTCATTGCCCTCAAACGACGTCAAAATAATACTAGGTGACTTCAATGCTAAAGTCGGGAATGAAGAGGTACATCGGGGAACAACTGGAGAGCACAGTCTCCACGATGCAACTAACGACAACGGCCAACGCCTGATTGACTTTGCATGTAGTAGGCATATAGTCATAAGTTCGACATGCTTCTCACATCGACGCATCCACAAAAGAACATGGGCATCACCAGATGGCAATACCTTCATTTAAATTGACCATGATCTTATTCAGCGGAGATGGGCTTCCAGCATAATTGACGTTCGGACGTTTCGAGGAGCAAATTGTGACTCGGACCACTACTTGGTCAAATAAAAATATCGATGTCGCATGTCAAAGGTGTACGTGACGAAGACCAGTCCTCTGCGTAAGTTTGACATCGAAGAGTTCCAAACGGCGTCAGTAGCAGAAAGCTTCCCAAAAACTCTTGAGACTAAGCTAACCCCTATCCTACAACACACAGTGCACAACACACAGTGAGGCCGGTTGACGAGATCTGGATGGAGATGAAGACAGCAATCAAAGCCGCTGCAGAACAAGTGGTTTGGTATGAAGCTCAGCGCAAAAAAAAGAACTGGTTTGACAACGAATGCCAGGATGCGCTGAACAAGAAAAATCAGGCATATAAATAGTTCCTTGAAAGGAACACCAGGACGAAGAGAGAAAATTATGAAAACCTCCGACGAGTAGCAAATAAGGCCATTAGCTGTACGAAACGAAAATATTATGACGAGCAACTAAAGAGCAGTGACAAAAATCTGGCGAGCAATAAAACTAGGCAAGCTTACAAGGTAGTGAAATGTTTGAGACGCGGATACCAGCCCAAGACGACACTTTGTAAAGACGAAATCGGCAACATCATCGCCGAAGATAGCCAGATTAACAAGAGGTGGGCCTGCTATTTCAAAGAACTCCTTAATCTTGCACATGGCTCAATAATGTCAGAGCCGATTGATGTCTCTGACGAAGTCTCGATCGCAACTCCAACACTGGAAGAAGTCAATTCTGCCATAAAAACCCAAAAAAAAACAATAAAGCATCGGGCATTGACGAGATTCCGGTTGATCTAATCAAATACGGGGGAAGCTGCCCTATAAAAGCCATCCACAAATTGATCCAGCACATCTGGGGTCAAGAAAAAATACCACAGGGGTGGTGCAAATCCATCATATGCCCTACCCACAAAAAAGGAGACAAATTTCGGTGCGAAAACTACAGAGGTATATCACTACTTTGTACGTCCTATAAGATACTGACGAAAATATTAAATAAATAGAATAAATGTATACGCTGAAAAAGTCTTTGGGAAGTACCAAGGAGGCTTTAGGTCTGGTCGATCAACTACGGATCAGCTCTTTACAGTCAAACAAGTGCTCAAAAAATGCTGAGAATTTAACATCGACGTCTACCAGATTTTCGTGCGCTTTAAACAAGCATATGACACTATTGATCGAAACATACTGTACAAAATAATGCTTTACTTCGGCATCCCTGCAAAACTAGTCCGACTGACCAAACTGACAATGACGTCGACAGCATCACAAGTCAGAATCAGCAAAAGTCTGACTGACGCCTTTGACACAAATGTCGGACTAAAGCAAGGGGATGGGTTGGCCCCTCTGCTGTTCAACCTAGCACTTGAGTACGTGATAAGGAAGATTGCTGTCGACACAGCGGGTACGCTTCTGTATAAGTCGAACCAATCAGTGGCTTACGCGGATGACATTAACATCTTGTCACGTTCTTTCACATCCCCCAAAGAACTCCTGCTGAAACTTGACCAGGAAGCCAAAGAAGTAGGCCTGAAGATCAATCAGACGATAACAAAAATCATGTCACAAACAAGAAAGAAGACCTCAATTAGACGAAATATAATTCTGGACGAATATAATTTAGAGAATGTGGACGAATTTGTATACTTAGGCTCGAAATTGACAACGAAAGGCAGTGAAACTGATGAAATTAAACGGAGAATACAGTTCACTAATAAAACTTTCTACTCCGTTCTGGCCCTACTAAAGACCAGCTGCATAACAAGGAAGACGAAGCTCCAAATCTACAAATCAATAATCAGACCTGTGTTGTGTTACGGATGTGAAACTTGGACCCTTACCCAACCATCCGCAAACATGTTGAATGCCTTGGAAAGACGGGTCCTCAGGCATATAATTGGAGCTAAACAAGTGAGCGGCAAGTGGCGGATAAGGTACAACCACGAGTTGTACGAGGTTTTTGATGAGCCAGAGGTTGCTACAATAATCAAACTGCGGAAGCTGCAATGGGCTGGTCACGTGCAACGAATGGGCGAGCATTGAGTACCTAAGAAGGTATTCGACGGAACGGCCGAGGGTCGAAGACCAGTGGGAAAACCCAGAAAACGCTGGTCTGACTCTGTCGACGAAGAATGCGCAAAGCTGCTCAGTTTTCGAAATTGGAGGACGCGGTCATTGGACCGGGACAACTGGAGGCGTCACCTGCGAGGAGCAAAGGCCCGAGAGGGGCTGTAGTGCTACAACGACGACGACTAGAGGCATAAAATTTAACATTTTTATGGTTTTTGTAACTTGAGGAACTATATAATCAGATCTAGTGTTAGCAACGAATGCCTCAAAATGCTTTTAACTCTCTCTCTTTGTTTGAAACTCAAACAAGGTCGCTGGAAATAATCCTAGAGAAAATATATCGAGGCTTGTCCGATTCGATTTCAATTTATTACACCCGAAACCGTTTTTTTTTGCCAACTTTACTCCAAAGCAAGCCGTTTCCAACTGAATTTGCCCATAGTTGACAATTTTAGAGCTTAAATGATTTCTGATATTTTGGTGACTCTTGCATTTACCTCTTCCGTCTTGGAAAGTGTTGTATCACTCACTACTAGTACGGAGTCAAAGGAAAGGCCATCCAACAATTTTCAATCTTGTTTAGAGTTTTTAATAGTGGGACATAAATGTCTGAAACAGTCTTAAAATATTAAAGCTGGTTACTGTTCTAAAATAACGCCGATTGTTAGTCTTGACGTCGGTAATCTACTACTTTTTTTCAGTTGATCCGTGCAGCATAAAAATCAATGTCTTTTATTTCTATATTTTGATTCACTCCCAGTCAGTATCGAATATAATAACATATTAACACTACTGATGAAGTTATAGAACTTAATATTCATTTCATCATCACTTGATTTTAAACTGCATTCAATATACTTATTATATTCCCACTGAAAATATAAACCATATGCATAGAATTTGCGAATAATCTAACCACAAAAATGTTCACCAATATTACTTTCAGGTAGCTGAGGTGACCAGCGTTTGGTGCCTTACTTACTGTAACATCGAGTCGAAGAGATTTATGACTTGATCGATGTGCACTAGAGTGCGCTGAAATACAGGAACAGAGATTTTTAAGGTTTAATTTTACTCGCAATCTGACCATCCCCATGCAATACCCCCACACCTTCAGGACAGTCGCTGAAATTAATCGAAAAATTTCAAATGATTCCAGTTTTTTTCCCTTGCAAGAATTTTGGTTTTCCATTTTTTAGTCAATTCCTATCATAAAATCACCTCTACTTTTTCTATCTTCAAGAGAATTCAACCTTTTCGACCAGCCATTTTGTTTGAATAACCTTAACTTTGAAAAAAAAATAAGAAAAAACCTTTGGTTGTGAAAGTAAAAAAAATACCTAGTCATACAATAAATGCATGAACTACAAGCTAGCTGACTACAAGCCCTATTACACTAAAAAAAATCCGCATAGCGCCCAGAGCCATGTAACATAGCGCATTATTTATGGCCCCATACGCCATGTACATAGTACTCTGAGCCATGCAATATGGCTCCCAGCGCCATAATGTCAGAATCTACATAGCGCGTCGTCCCATGTTACATGGCGCAGCATTCATGGTGCCACACGCTATGTACATAGTACTCTGAGCCATGCAGTATAGCTCCCAGCGCCATAATTACATGGCGCAAAAATTATGGCCCCACACGCCATATTACATATTGCCATGAGACATGCAATATGGCTCATGGCACTACAATTATAACTCGCAGCCATGCTGTGTGAGGAGATGTATAAATATCAGCAAGCTTCTTGAGCACAGGAGAGAATATGATCTTTGATGTCATTTATCCCTCGGGAATTTCTTTAATGGAATTCCATCACCTAACATCAAGTGCTCTACCTCTTTTTGCTCCGAACTGAGAAGGCTCGTGGCCTTTTGTTGGATGCAAACTGGATCATCTTCAGATGCACTGAATAAACACATAGCGCCAGACGCCATAATTTATAGACTTCTGGCGCCATGTACATAGTCGATTTCGGTCGATTTCGGTCGATTTGTGATAAAATATAGCGCCCCACGCCATAGTACATAGGAGCAGACGCTATGCTTAAAGCCCTCCAAGCCATGTGCTATAGTCCTCCACGCCATACAGTATAGTCCTCCACGCCATGCACTATAGTTCTCCACGCCATGTGCTATAGTCCTCCACGCCATGTAATATAGTCCGCCACGCCATGTACATGGCGTGGAGGACTATAGTACATGGCGTGTAGGCCTATGTACTTTTCGCCATGTATTATGGCGTGTGGCGCTATATTTTATCACAATCCCTAAATCGACTATGTACATGGCGCCAGAAGTCTATAAATTATGGCGTCTGGCGCCATGTGTTTTCTCAGTGTAGAGCAAACTAACTAGTGATAAAATCTGCTACACTAAGAATACGAGATCAATAGTTTTTCGTAGCATAATATTTATTGAAGTCACAAAAGTGCTTGGATTTCAAATAATGGAAGGAGATGGTGCTAGAAAAATAAATTTAAACCTCGCTAAAGTTCACTGTAACAATGAAACGTTTTGAAAATTCACTGAGTATTAAAAATGTTAACTTAAAGTATTTGGTCTTTATTGCAAAGGAAAAATGAAAACGGCAAATGTATAGTAAAATAATTGAAATATATCATTGCATCATTTCGTTTTATAACTCACAACCAACCGTGAACTATTTTCGATAGCATTTATAAAACCTCTGAGATTCCTTGCGCCAAAGATCCTAAACAATTTTATTTTTTAATCTATATCACAACTTCTTAAGAAACTCATTGTTTCTCAATCAGTTCTTCTTGAAAAATCAGCTCCATTTCACAAAATCAAAGCCAACTGATCATCCCAAATCGTTTTATTACAGCTGAAAGCCATTTCTTTTCAAGACTCTATTAAATCTTTTTTTTTTAAACAAACATCACATGACCAGAATATAGTTTCAAAACTTTATCGAAATAACCATTAACATTGAATTCTTTTCTGAAGCGAGCTTCTTTTTTTTTTGCTTTGTTCTCTCTAACTTCCACCCTAACTGCATAGATATGCTCACACAACAACCAATTCCCATAAAAGCACTTGCTCTAGCCGAATCAGCTTCCTTTTTTTTTCAACCAACAATCGAAAATCTCTATAGAATGGACCGAAATCTCGGGAATCAATAGATCGTTTAGCTTTTTGTATGTGCAATCGAGTCAACTGTTAACTGCCTGGAAAAGGACGACCTGCAAACAGAAATCCTATTACCACCAGTATCGGATTGCCTGACGTTCGACGTCGTCACCGTTTTGAAATCATTCCGGGCTAGCAATAATGAACGCAGCCCGGGCGGAAGGCAGAGCACGCCTATTGTCAGCAATCCGAAATCAAGTTCTTCTACTAGCCAACTGACTTTCAGTTGATTGTGGGCGAAATATAGTCGAGACAGGATGCAGTCTTCACTGCCGCAGCAAAAAGATGAAGCAATTGCTGTTTATCTTGAAAACTCGGAAACAGCCGACTGTAGTAGTCCTCGAAACACATTTTTAAATGTGCTTCACGTTCAATGCCATCGTTGGCAAACAGCTACTTATCAATCTGCACACATTTTTGAACGGCCGAAAAAATTGCCAATCGACTGAAGAACAACGAGCGATGGGCCGGGATCGTTTGGGTGGTGTTAGGTTTGCTATCTGAGCAAGAAGGATAGGCTGGCTGGCTTCGTGGTTACCTTGAAATGTGTTTTTGCCCAGACCGAAACTCACCTGCTGTAACAACATTTGCTGTTTTGTTTCAACTGGTTTCGCTTCACTTCACTTTATCGTTGGGCTCGATGTCACGAATTTTCAAGTCTGCGCCACTTTAGAAGTTACAAAGCCTGAACTTTTGAATTTTCATTTTTTTGTTTGTCGCTGTTTCGCGCTTCGAAAAACTCAAGGGTTGTTCGACGTCAGTACAATCAACCTCTTCGCACGAGTTGAGGACTTCGGAGCGTAAGTCTCAGCGAATACTCATTAGGGGTGCAACTCTTTTCAGGGAGTGTGGTCGAAGCCTATGGCAATGTTCGTGCAAAAATTGTGGAGCTGTTCATGACCCTGGTTTTTATTAATATTTTTTCCTACTGCTACTCCTGCCTGGTTTTCGTTTGTTTGAATTTGTGGTAAGCATACAAGGGGATGAGGATTTGCGATCAAACAATTAAATGGGAGTAGGAATATTTTCAAGGCTAAGTAGAATTTTCAGTTGGTGTGACAGTTTTAAAAAGTTTTGTATTTATGGCTTAGCATAATGAGTAGGACATTGTACAAAATTGTAATTTTTTGATCTCAGAAGAGCTTTTAGCTCTTCGAAACTTTCTTTTGCCAGCGTTTCTAGTTATGCAATCGTTATGTGTCTTAAGCAAATAACAAAGATAGATCTTGGAAGCTCACCCAGAGAAGATTGTACAAATCGTTAAGATTGTACAGTCATTGATTTACAATCTCTGCTAGAAAGTCCTCATCATTTGCAAATAACCTGGTTGCACTGCACCGAAAATATAAAATTAATCCAAGCTAGCGTGCAGCATTCAAGATCTAGTTTTTTAAATTGGTGAAAAGTGCAAAAAATTCTCATTTTTATACCCGGGATTGCAGGCTATTTGCGACCCCAAGTTATTCAGTGGATATCGTAGTCGTCCAATGATTCACCGTTATGCTACCATGCAGAAGAATGCTTTTTTCTTATAATTCTTTCATTATTAGAAGATCTGCGAGATTTGGTGAGGTGCATGGAAAAGGTTAAAACGTTAAGAAGTGGTCAAGAAATCATCAGTATCTACTATAGATATAAAAGTAATAAAGGCTGAACTTTCATTGGTATCGAAGCATCTGCTGGTGCAATTACTCCAAATGATTTATTGCATTTGACATAACTCTATTTTTCAATTCATCGTATTTAATCATAGGCTGATGGATATCCGATGAAAAATAACGTTTTGATCAAAACTAGCTCATCGATGAGAAAATTATATACTATTTTTTTAATAAGAAGCTAGTCGTGAAACGAAGTAACAAAAATACGTATTAGGGTATTTCCAGGTAATATTCTCTCAAATATTGGTTGATATTGCTGAAGTACTACCAAACCTTTCGAGAAAATTTTTTCCTAAGGATGATAAAAAGTTCAACTTAGCAGCCATCAACTAAAAGATATGCGGAAAATGGGCTTTTGCCTAGCAGCAACTGTTCCGATGTTTCGATGACAGTTATTCTGAGTGATTCAAATTGTATGAAAATATTCGATACGACTATTTCAGTGGCTAGATATTCTGTATCTACAAATTAAGTGTATTAAAATCGCGAAAACGGAAACACCACCGGCAGAAAGTCATGTTAGAATTTCTTACTGTTGGCAAAGATTAGTGCAATATGTTTACTTTATCAAGAGATAAGAGGTTAAAGCCAAGGATGTGGTGAAATAAGCCTCAGCAGCATTGTTCTGCACAGAGTATTTAAGGGACAGTAAAGGGTTAAAATGCTGAATTGTTTCCCATACCAATCAATATCTTCAATGGACTCCAACAGAGGAATGGTGTGACTTACATCCTCTTCAACCTTGCGAAGGTGAAAGCAATCCACGACTAGCATGAGGTGCTGCAACGGCAACAAGAGAGACTAGTCATCAAGTCCAGCCAGATACCTGCTGGCTAGGGTGCTCAGAGCTTAGGAGTTCCTTAGTGCCTATATGGACAACGTAGAACATGGAGATTGAAGAAAAATATCAAGAGAAGGTGGAGGCTTGGTGTATTTGGTAAATATATATTTTTTTGCAGAATATGAGAGTTCTGTAAATAACTTAAGGTAATTTTAACATAGACCACTGGAAACAAGAGTTTTTTTTTGGTTTAGCCAACTATTTTATATGATTTATGATTTTTTGGGCATTCAGAAGTATTTATGTCAAAGACTTAAATATCATAACCTTTACTACCTGGTAATTTAATAACGAAACAACTCACTTTAGCTTATACAATACATTTTCACTTTCTGTTCGACCAAACCATCACATGGTGTTAAAAGGACAGAAATGATATTCAGCTCTTACTTACTCGAAATCTCTCCAGCAAATATTGCTGCTAGATATGCTTTTATTATAATCAAAGTTTTATCTTTAAATTTTAGATGGAAAAAAACTCACAACCTATTCTACATCAAACTCTTTGTTTGATTTATTTTAAATTTAGTTCAAAATCATCTGCTAAATCACTGCTACTTATATCCTTATCCAAGAGTTCGTGTATTCTAGTCGAAGCAGTACTGGCTTGAATCGTCTGAAGTTCATGGTTTGAATCCAGGTATGAGCGAGAAATTACGTGCCGAGGTCTGAGTCGGTATAGCCCTGAATAGACAACTGGGTCAAATCAGCGACACTGTATTATAACATAATAACTTAAATACTATAGAATTAGAGAAAGAAAAATAGTGAATAAAAAAAAGTTGTTCCAATTATCATAATTAATATTATGAAAAAAATTAGCTTTATGATGAGAAAATTAGCTGAAAATGTCCAAAACCAAGAGAGCAAAAAACAGTGGAATAGCGTAAATAACAATTAATGATTTCCAACTGCAAGTGGTCACACCAGTCAAGTATGCACTGTGTGCTGGTGTCTGAGAGAATCAGTGCATGCTTTCGAAACCACTTTGTCAAATAAAAATTTTCAAGATAAATAAAAAATTTTTCAATTTTAATCATCCCGCAAAAACATTTCCAATTTGATTCTGCTTTCGGAGGCTTATTTCGCAAAACGATCGAGTTTCCCGTATCAATTATTCTCTGCTTTGATAAGCTTTAGAGACGATATACGTTGTCTATGCGATTATAGACAAGAAGGGAACCGTGATCACAAATCAATAACCTTTATGAGTAAATTATTTCCATGGATATAAGTCGGAGATGTTAAATTTTGTCAGAACCAGCGTAAATAACAATTAATGATTTACAACTGCAAGTGGTCACACCAGTCAAGTATGCACTGTGTGCTGGTGTCTGATGAGAATCAGTGCATGCTTTCGAAACCACTTTGTCAAATAAAAATTTTCAAGATAAATAAAAATTTTTTCAATTTTAATCATCCCGCAAAAACATTTCCAATTTAATAATAACAGCCAAATTTCGGTGCATCACTCAAAAGTCATCAAAAACTTACCCAAACCAATGCAAAACTAACGTGATCTTATCGCTATTCTCTTCTTTGCAAGCTATTCTTAGAAAAATATGAGCACGTGTTTAATTTGCAATGTTCAGTCTGTTGAAACATGAATATTTAATGTTGCGAGGTGCTGAACTACTATTTTCATGAACACAACTGTAAGTGTATCCACAAAGATTAGGGCTATTTACAACTATGAGTAGAACGAGGCCCATGTTCACCTCTATTATGCCAGCAACAAAACCAATGGAAACCAGTCAATTTACGTCGAAGGTTTATGTACGACCCAAACAAATCCTAACCAAGCACTGGAGGCTGTTTCTCCATATATTTATAGCAAAGAGAAAATACAGATCCAGTTAGTTACTAGATCACAGCCAGCGTGAAATTACCACAGGGGGCATTTTTATAATTACCTGAGCACCGAAGCTAACAAAAGAGAAGTTACGTGCCAACCACGGTACCAAATTATTATTCAGTCTCGGTTAGAGTGTAGGAACAAAAGGATGTTGTTTTAAAACCCATCTCCTTGGAAGTTAGCTTACCTAAGAACCGGTGGTCCAGCTAGTAAATGTGGGTTCGCCACGCCCAAAAGCGATGTCACAACAATTGCCCCTTGCTCTCGCTAAGCTAGGTGTGGGGTCACCGTTTCATTTCAAATTTCTTGCCCCGAAGGTGTTCCTTCAGCCGAGGAACGAGGCAAAAGTCACTGGGAGCCAGATCTGGCGAATAGGGCGGATGTTCAAACAGTTCGAATCCTGTTTCTTGAATTGCAGCCATCGCAACTGCAGCCTTGTGAACCGGTGCGTTGTCTTGATGAAACAGCACTCCGGCTCGCAGTTTGCCACGTCTTATTTTCTTAATAGCCTCCCGCAATCTTCTTATTTGGTCTGCGTAGTAAGAGCTTGATATCGTAGCCTCCTTTTTCAAATATTCCGCCACAGTATTTCCTTAAGCGTCCCAAAAAACTGATGCTATAACCTTCCCCGCCGAACTCGACTCTTTGAATTTCTTCGGCGGCGGTGAAGAGGATCCTTTCCATGTCATCGATGGCTGTTTGGTTTCTGGATCAAAATGGAGGATCTAGGTCTCGTCCATGGGAACAAAACGTGACAAAACATTTTCCGGATTTGCCTGGAACTTTTTGAGATTCACCCTCGAAATGTTGACTCGTTTCTTTTTTTGCTCTTCGGTCGACATTCTCGGCACCCAACAAGCCGAGACCTTCTTTATATGTAATTCGTTCGCAACAATTCTTTGAACACTGCCATAAGAGATCCCTGTGACCTCAGCTAGATGCCTCATAGTCACTATTAGATCTGCCAACACGACATCTTCGACTTTTTTCACGTTGTCTTCAGTAAAGGTGTCTTGTTTTTTCAAACACAGTTATTTGATGAAAGCTTTTATTTCGTTTTCTCCCACTTTCTCCCACTATCTTCGACGGTTCGTATTTAAATGAATCTACCTCCCACTTATCACATCGCCAATGCCAAGCCCATATTTGTGAATCTATTAGATCTCGTACAGCTTCAATGCTATTGTAAAAACAAGCATTTGAAGATTTACTGTTCTGAGTAAGAGCTTCAATACAATAATAATATATAATTCAATGAAATTTTTACATCTTATTTGACAATACATGCCTATACCTTCAAAACAGCAATTATTATCCCCATTTTCAAAACACAGTTTAAACAATTCTAGGTTTGTTAAAAAGCAAGTGAATGCAGGAGTACCACAAGGATAAAAACGGTAACCCGTGTTTTATACCATATTTGTATGGTCTTTTCATAAGTAGCAATGTATTTATGGGAATATCCAGGGAATACATCACCATTTTAGACTTCATCTCAGATCCAGATATGGCATACTGGACTCTGCAAAATTGCATCTGACTTATTGAAAAATGGCTGGTAGATTGCGGCGTCGTCGTGCAGTTTGATATCGTTATATATATTAGATATATGCTATATGTTAGACATACGGTAGCTAAAAATCAACTGTTGAAGCTTAAATTCATTCTTCGATTCACCATGGTCATGTCTTCAACTCTATGATTCAAAGCACCCGATCAAAAATTCTACGAAGGTTGACGCTAGTCATAGTTCTACAAGTCGAAAGAACTGCAGAAAAATCTGGACACAGCAGTGGAAAATATATATTAGCTCTTTGCTCATCATACCAAGAAGCTAATTAGAGACAGACTAATCCAAAGAAAATTTTAGTGATCAAAAAGAATTGAATCAGTTGCCTTTCATTATTAGAAAAGGACATTCTAGAATTGATCAGCCGCCTGTTTTTATTCTTCATTTTATTTTTCATATGCCAAATTGTTTTGTAATGCTTATACATCTATTAGTGTTATTCCCACTACCTCAATAAATTTTTGTAATCACTTAAATCGGATGAATATGAAGTAAACCTTTCAAACTGGATGAAATTATTTTCAAGCGCGATTTACAATGGAATCAACACTTTTTTGAATTCTGTAGAAGGTCCAATGAAACTGCCATGGTGTCAAATGTCGTCTGTCACTGACGATATTTAACGTTGCGATATTGTTGGCAGATGAATCAATTGTTAAGTTTCGGAAAACAACTTTTAAAGGAGGCAGCGCATATCGGAAAGAGTATATAAGAAGAAAATATACAAATCACGATTGTCAAATGCATTTGACATATGCCATTTCGCTATTGAATGTCAATGGAATGAATGCACGATTAGTGTAAGCTACAGTGGCAGTGGATTCGTCCCCCTTTAAAATCAATTTGTTTTAAACTAATAAACTCAATTTGTTTCTAACGCTCTTCATCAGCATTAAGGCCTCAGGTCCATAAATAAAAGTGAAAAACTTCGATGAATGAGGTGATCTCCAGGAAATTTTGAAAACGTTGATATAAACACAATCCCTCACAAAATTGTCTTAGTTTTTATTCCTACCGGAAACCTCACTTCTAAAATTGATTGCTACATTTTATTTTTATGAGAGAGTAATAACATAAAACCATGCAGGTAAACAAAAAAAGTAATAATTAACCAAGCCCACATTGGACGCGAAAAAAAGTAGTCTGACAAAAAATGCAACCGAAAATTTTATATCAATATTTAATAGACTCGCGATTAAACCCAGCTGATTAAGCGCGCAAAACTACGATATTTTTAATTATTAAGCTCAATTGCTATCAATAAATCTGTCAATAATAAAAGAAGTTGACAGGGATAAATTTGCAAATAAATAATTTACGAATTTCGAATTTTTCTCACAAGTGATAATAAACTATTCAAAAGTCGAAAAACATTCCCAGTCTCAATTTTTTTACTGTTCATAGAAATTTATAATGACACAGTTAATCAAAACTTACTTATTTTCCTCCTGAATTTGCATATTAATTGAAAGCCCACCTAAACCTTTCGCTGGATATGTAATGCCTAAATTTGAAATGGAATCAATGTTCGCTACTCAAAGCCGCTAAGCATATGAAATTCAACATAATAAAACTTAATTAGGTGGCTGTCATAAAGATTCCAATTAAGGATTCTATACATTTCACATGTGTTTTCTTCAATACTGGCACATCTACGCAACTTATTTAATTATATTACTTACCAATCAATTTTCCACGACGCAATCAACTCCATCTTAAGTCATGACTGTGCCAAGTAGTTTTCAGGCATTCCAGTGAAATTCCACAGCATAACATCACACCCTCCCGGACGCGGTCACACATATCAGCTACTGGATTACAAACTCATCAGGAATTTTCGTCAATCACGAAAAAATATAAAACCTTCGCCCCTAATTCGTCCGGTCGTAATGTATTCTGATTCATATCCGAGTTAATCCCAAACAAGTCCATTAAGATATCCCTTTTCAGCAGACTACCGCTATCCGTGGATTTATTTCGTCCACCGTTCGCTCGTAAAAAAATCCTGTTCTAATTTCGTCCTAGGTGAAATATTTGTCACCAGTGCACAAAGCTGTCGCCCGGGCCATTACCGTTCCCTTTGTTTTCCAACAACCCGACAAATGCCTGATGAAGCGACTGACGCGCTCGAGAGAAAAAAAGGCGGACGATGTGTCGTGGCTATTATCGCCCACAAGATCAATCTGTAGTGTCCGACCTAGGCAATTTTAAGCAGCAAGATACACAGGCGACAGTCAACCGCCCAAATTGCTATCCAATATACGGACGCATTGTACTGGATCGACTGCGGTGAAGTTTATGACTTCCCGGTGACACCCTATGGCGTTATGTCATAAAAATCAAAAGTAAAACAACGGCGATACAGGCGAGAAACAGCAACGAAGCGACCGGAACTACCCCGAGCCTGGGCCAACTACAACGAGCAACAGTTTCAGTTCCAGGAACAGGTTCGAGCTAATAGGAGAGGGTTGCGGTGCGACCCTCCGATGACGTTGCAGTACGATGGACTCTCTGCTGCCTACGTCATTCCGACACTTCCTCTTTGCGGCAGTATCGAAAGGCCGTCGAAATGTCAGTATCGAAAGACCGTCGAAGTGTCGCCAATCGAAGGAATTCTTACCTGAGGACTTCGCAATACTGTCGATAGCTGCAAAGGAAATGTTTTAAGTTACATCCGACCAGATAAGAAGTCGCAGTCCATTAGTGGCACTATATGAAAATGACGACCCACTTGAGAGAGTGCAATTATGGTGATAAGGTTTGGGAGCAAACTATACCCTGGACCACAGCACCCAAACTGTCGTCGGCATTTGGTACTGTGCTCTCTTGTCGCGTGACGATGCTCCATTCGGCTGGGATGTTGCGGATGAAGGGACACTCCGACGTAGAGAAAATCCACAGGGCGCAAGACTTTTTGTGCCGAGTTCATAACGAAGACCGTGAAACGCGAACCGAACGCATAATACCACCCCTTCGAAATGAGTTTTTTTCCCAAGATTCGTTCCCACTATTTTATTTAGCCCGGCGCACAATATCGTGCTCTCATGAACAAATTCCTCCACTCAATGGACAAACGCATGTTATTCCTCGGCAGCACGCAGAGATAGTTGTATTGCACATTAAATATCGAATCAGGGGTACCATGCTATTAAAGATGTAAAAGATGTAGAGAATTGTTTATTTTGAAAATTAATTGGAATTGAGATTATTGATGAAGAAAAAGAAAAAAAATTAAATTCAGAAAAATATTTGATAAATGAAAATGGTAGCATTCTTTAGCATATTAATCCTTTAATATATTAAGGTTAAAATAGATAGACACTAAAATAAGAGGTAGATTAAATTTAAACGAGTAGTACTGCCAAAAATCTCAATGCAACAAAATTCTAAAGGAAAAAATATTCTTTGAAATGAAATAGCTTTTTAAATTGGGAAATGTAAACATCACTTTCCGAATTTAAACCAGAGCTGAGGGTGAAGTAATGAGTCGTAAACGGTAGGATTAAAGAATGTAAATACTAATGTAGCTCAGGTTGCACTTTAATTATACAAAATTTGTCAAAGTAAAATTAAAAAAAATAGCTTGAATGAAGAAAGCTTATGACTTTTTTAAGTAAGGAGTTAGTTACTCACACCACGATGACAATATCAAGGCGCAGTTTGGTTGCACTTTTTAGATAAATAAAAAGTGTTTGCTTGTTAATACCACAAGAAATTTGATTCAAAGTATATTGAATCAATAGCGTCACTATTTCGATCGGAAAAATTATTTATTTGAGTTTATTTTCAGATTCTGGTCGATCATGCAGCATAGTTTGCTGTTATCATTTATAACATTTGTTTTGTGAGAGGTAAAAACATCAGAAAAAATATCTTTGAAGCACTCGGTAACTGAAATTATTCCTCGGTACGAATGGAAAACTTATTGTAGGTTTCCTGAGATTTAGAATGACTTTCTCGATCACATAAAAACTGAGGTAAAAAGTTTGTTAGGCAACAAGAGGTAAAAAGCTTGTTTGGCAAACTTTACAAAATATATTCCCTGGAAGTTGTCCCAAACACAAGCAATTGAAAATTTGATTTACTGACCTTAAGTGAGGCAGCTCATTACGTCAAACTGAGTCGTTAAATCTTAATTTGTCGTGTTTTATTCAATAAGGGTATCCAATTTTTACTTTTTTTACTGAATACTATGAATGGTTAAGGTTCGAAAGGATGATTTAAGGAATTTGATTAGTTTAAGAATATTGTGAACAAATGATAAGTGGAGTAATCTTAGGTGAATTAAGGACGGTCCTGCCGATGATGCGGTTGCTGACGAGAGGATAGGATACTACGGAAAAGAAAAAGAAAGCCGTAGAGACTATCCCCAGTTATGTGGTGAACAAGTTCACGGTCCAATTCACAGAAGAACAAATGAAGCTGCTTAGCCAAGGTCTGAATTTTGCTGTCAAGGAAACAACTTTCCTTACAGAAGACTTGGTAGTAGACATTGAAGCAGCAGTAAAAAAACCTTCCCGAAGAGGAGAAAGCGCAGATTAGAGGCAATGTGGCTAAACCCATCAGGAAGGAAAACCGTAGGAGGGGGAACACTGGTAAGGGACAAGGAGTCCTTAAAGAGTTGGCTATTAAACCGGTATTTTATACCAAAGCAGATAAAAGAAACGCGACGGTCATAACGGACAAATATGAATATGATCGATTAGTGACGGAAAAGCTCAACAACGGGGATCATCATGAGCTTAGGAAAAATCCCTTACCAGACTCTATCAAACGAGTTAAAAGAATCTTGAAAGAGTGCGTAGGGACGATTGGAGAGGTCAAAGAGCCGCGGGTGTCAAACCTTCCGAAGATACACAAGCAAGTGAACTAAGGGATTCTGCAACAAGGAGAATCACAAAGTGGATTGTAGACAAGTGTAGGGCCTTAGGAGAGAGAAGCAAAAGAAACGGCTAAAATTCGAGGCGAGGTGATAGAGCGGCTTGGAAGAATGACAACAATAGAGGAAGATGAGCTAGTTGTATAATTTGATGTCAAGCCTCTATTCCCAAGCGTGCCGGCAAAACAAGCACTCACGTTCTTCGGGGACTGGCTATTAGAGAATAGCTCACCGAAAGGGAGGAAGAGGGCTAATGACTATTTGCCACTTGCTTCGGTTTACATGAATGAAAGTTATTTTACTTGAAAGCTATGAAAGCTGTTGCCATGGGAAATCCTTTATCCTCACTTATGAGTGACATATTTATGGACAGACTGGAAAAAAACTTCATGAAGAAGGTTCGCTTCCTCCTGTCTGGTTGAGACATGTAGATGATATTCTAGATATAAAAAAATATCGTAAAAAAGATGCTTTGACAAAGATTTCTGAGAAGTTGAACCAAGCACACAAGGATATCCAATTTTCAATGGAAGTCGAAAACAATGAGAAACTACTCTTCTTGGTCATAAGGAAAGAAGGTCTTCTTAGGTTTAATACCTGCCGGAAGCCTACACACACACTCAGAGAACAAAACCATCCAAGTCTGATCATTGGCGTTCCCGAAAAATGGTGCCCTTTGACTCGATGATTCATCGGCCATTGACAGTACCCATGGATCAAGAAAGTTTTAACTCAGATGTTAAATATATTAAAGATACCGCGAGAAAAAATGGTTTCAACGAAAAAATAATTGGAAACCTTGCCAAAAAGAAGAAGGATAAAATACAGTGTGCTCTGTTAGCTACGTTTTTTACACATTCAAAACAAAAAACAGCCATAAAAGTTCAAATTATTTTTTTCGTCGATATTCAAAAAAGTTTGGAAACGCTTTGATATAAAAGCAGTTCCAACCAGTAGGGCCAAAAGGTTAAGTACTAGATAAAATCACGTGAAGGACAAAAAAGATAAAAGGAAAAATATGGAATATAGAAAATTACTTGCCCAGAATACGACAAAATATGCATTGGTTAAACGAAACGGTTAGTTAGTGTTAGACTTCCGGAACATAAGCGGGAAGCAGCTTCAGCGAGAAACAGGAACACAACGTTAATACGATCAGCAGTAGCGAAACGCATCCTGGAAGAGGAGCCTTACATAAGATGGGACAACGTAGAGGTGATTACGGAGGTACAACAGGTACGAAAACTGGATGCTACTCAACATATGGAAAACCCCGATGAACAGACGAATAAACACATACCAAAGAAACTGTGCATCACCATTGTTCAGGTTGATTTGAACATACATTTTATAGTGAGGAGAATAATGTAATTGATATATAGTTAGTTAAATGTATTTAATTAAGTAATTAATAGATAATTAGTTAGTAATTAGTAATAGCCAAAACTTCAAAAGTAAGCACTATAAATAGCACTATAGCATAGTAAGTACTATAAAAGTAAGCACAATAAATATCGATACCTGTCCAACAATTTCAAATATATCTAGCTTCAAAAAGAAAAAATGTCATTAATTTAAAAAAAAATTTACAAGCTGGTTAAAAATTGGTTTACATTCAAACAAGAAAATCAACCCACTACAATCCTCGTACTGATGTGGGAGCTGAGGCTGACAGAGAGCTTCATCAGAAATTTACAATCAATGTAAATACGAGTGTGGAGTCACTAGTTCCACAGCTCATATTATCCCTGATTAACTCAGCTACCTATTCAGAGCTAGGTGAATTCTAAGCTCGGTGCGCGATCTCTCGCTCGAACCTGGATTTGAACTTGCGACTCTATACACAAGAAGGTAGTGCTCTACCCACTAGACTACGATACCAACGTCACGTTACAGGTAAAGTACAGGGCCTATTTTCACATCTGCCATAATGAGGAGTTCCAAAAACTGGACTGAAAACATATTTGCATGTCGGGAAATTCGTGCTTACTTACACTGAGAAAAATACTTGTATTTTTTGAAGAAAAATGAACACATTATCAAAGAAAATTGGTAATGATTCTGCGCCAAAGAAATATTTACTCAATCCAATGAAAGAAATTTCTTCATTTCAAAGAACAAATATTGTACTTGCCCTGAGTAAAACTTGGTATAGTTTCAAAGAAATATTTATTCAATCGAAAGAAAGGAATTCATTCATTTCAAGCACTGATATTGCACTTGCCCTGAGTAAAATTTAATATAATTTCGAGAACATCTGGCATCTGGCATAAATCGGTTCACGTACGATCACCGAAGTTAAGCAGTGCTGGGCGCGGTTACTACTTAGATGGGGGACCGCTTTGAAAGCATAGCATGTTGTTGGCACGCAAAAACTTTGAAAAAAAAATTACCAATTTTTTCCTTTTTTTAAGTTGCGATATTTTTTTCTCATTTTCTGAAGCGCTAGTATTATTTATGCCTAGTCGCCAATTTAAGCTATAATGTTACACTTAATCAATGGAGTTAGGAACACTGAAGACGAACAAAGTCAACCATGACATGAACCCGGCGGCATTCGAACCCTCGAGCGGTAGATCGCTGCTTTGGATTGACACGTTAGCGAACTAACCTATCGACCCTTTATTTGTGTAGAGGAAAAGTTGATAAAAGACAGAAAAACTATCAATTTTTTCGTGAATATTGAAGCGTGGTTGTTGTTGAAACATAGAAAAAAATATTCGCGGTGTAGATATAATTTAGTAAATTCATAGACGTAATTTACAAGATTTGAGGAAAATTACTTACTTGAAATAAGGTAAAGCAAAAATTGTATTTCGTTGAATATAAGAAGTTTTTCAATGATATGTATACAAATTACTGATATCAAATAAAAGTTTATTTGATTTGTGAAGATTTCACATCTCGTAAACAAGTAAATATTTTCTTTGATTTTCGGAAGCATATTTTTCTGAGTGTAGTTTCCAGCCAGTGCTGAGCTTGGATTCTACTTTGATCAAAGAAAAGTGTGGATCCTACTGGAATAGCCATCAGTACCGCCAACCAAAGGGTCAACCTCTAGCGATAAGTTTGGGAACTCATAAGTGCACTCAAGGGCTTCAATGACCGTCCGCGGTACCCGTAAGCTAATCACATCTATGAGGAGTTTATTTCCATCTAACTTTACTCGGCGAAATCAAACCTGAGTTCGCAACTGGTAAGTAGAGATTTGTATACCCAAGGTCAAGATCGAAGTAAAGACTCGCTTGAGCTCAACTGAATTCAAAAAGAACTTCAAACAACCGATGCCACCATGATCATAAGCTCAAGGAAAGTGTATATCCACTTTTCTTTTGGAACTGAATTTTACACTAAGAACACTAGACTTTGATGGTTGCCGGTCCTGATCCATCATCGGGACGAAAAACATATACTAAAAATTCAATGATAAATCTATGATTTGATGAGCCTCAAACCTTTTTTTCGATATATTCACCATTAAAATTTTTAGTATAGTTGAAACATGTTTTTTTTTTCAGTTTATTTTCGACTACAATGGAAGCGAAGAATTTAAATAATGTGTTCTTGAGTATTTATCCATAGAGTACCTCGCCCAGTTTGGCACATAACCAGTACTTGCTAGTTTATTGAAGTCTGCTGAGAGCTTAGCTCAACAATGAATCGTTTAGATACTTTAATTCTGACTAGCGTCTTCAAAAGATAATGAAAATTTAAAATAGTCTGTGATAGTTTGTTTCTGAAGGAAATCTGTCTCAACATCCCTGATAAACTAGATAAATAAGTCAAAACCAGGTAGGTTTGGCATATCAAACACCTAATCGATTCCCTGATTCTTTTTTGTTTGAAGGAGCTACTGGAGCTATTCCTCAAGATACTTTTGATTTGTTTGCTAGATATATCGCTTCTTTTTCACCTTCTAACATTTCTTCTTGGACAAAAGTATCAGCCAAATGCTGTTAGCTTTAAGGTCACTTTTTGCTGGTTAGTTAATTACATACTTTAGATTCGTAGCACAAATAATTTCGAACAAATTATCTTGTATCCAGTATATCGCATTTATCTTTTTACACAGGCTTAACTAAACTTCATCATAAATGTTGTACTCATGAGTACCTTTCATCGGAAATAAAATGTATGTTCTCATATAAATACATTGAATTATGGGTTAAAATTATTTTTTTTTAATGCAAATCCTGATTAAAATCCTTATAACCTAGAAATTGGAACTTTTAAATCACTCAAACCTATAAGTAGGAGCTTCTGATGCAAATATCTCGAGAAAATTCAAATGTAACTGTTTTTCTCACATTCCAAATAACAAGTTTTTATTCAATTAAGGCCTGCCTTTTGCGAGAGCTTATAATAATGTTACCACATATGTCAATAGACGACAAACAATTATTACAATGCAAATATACATAACACACTATTTGAATTAGCAGAATTTTTTTCAATCTTCATTTTTACCTTTCACCATTCCTCAACAAAAATATTTCAGACAATGAAACAGATGTCAGTGCAATATGATACTTTTTGCTCACGAGTAAGACAGTTGAATTAGGTAAACCATTTATGATGAAATAATGATTTTTTTTTTGCTTTGCTTACAACGTCCATGACGAAGCCTCATCTAAACGAAAGTTTATGTTTAACATGAAATTTCATATAACTTTTATGCCACATTTTAAAACAAATGTAATTAAAAATGATCTTTTCAGACATTTCAACAGCTTTCGATTCGTATCTTTATCTTAATTCACCATAATTTTTTATTCACTAAGCTCATCTAACTTTTTTCAAATAACAGAGATACATACTGTATCTTTAATGATGCCATTATTATTGTGCGAATGTTAAACAAGTTCAATTTAAAATTACACTAAAACATACTACAGCCACTTACGGCAGCCCTATCTGTTATCCAATTGGACTCCAATTGAAGGGATGTTAGATCTCAATTTCCCCGCTCGATGCAAAGTGTATCTATGCTATGGTGTATCCGTGAACCTGTTCTCACGACTCGGCAACGTCACTACCCTTCGCTCTATGGTGCTGCCGCCTGCGAGGCTGCGGCCTATGCTACGGTGCTATGTCTTGAGATTTGCCTGAGATCTGAGAAAAAAGGCCCGCGTTGCGTTACGGCTTCTCCGTCGTTTGCCTTGCGCCGCGCTTCAGTTCGGTTTTAGCTGTGCCACGGCACTGATGACTCTCGTACGGCTACGGTACTGTTTGTGTTGGGCAGGTGTAGAGAAACCATCAGAATTTTTATCAATCCTCGACACATATTCTTGTTGGTCCAGAGCTGTCCCAATTAGAAAAATCTGAAATCAAGCTAGAAACTGCATTGTCCGTGGCTGTCGCTAATAAGTAGCAGGTGTAAATTTGCGCGTTCGCGATATCTATTTCGTTCGTTCGTTCGGTCGGTCGGTCGGTCGGTCGTACGTAAGTTCGCATTTCCGCATCCGCCTGGGCGGAAAATCCGTGACCGTAAAAAGAAAATCGAAAGTTCCGCGCGAAGGAGCCGTGCTGGGAGTGAAGTTTTGTGTATTTTACAAGGACGTGCCCTGCACAGAGCGTAGGGATGCTGCGGCATTGCCCTGTTTCGTTTTTTTCATGAGAAAAAGTAAATCAAGCTGTGACTCGAACCGCGTGAACAAGTGCTGATAACAACAGGGCTGTGACATTTGAAGTTTGCAAAAGATTTGTGATGTGCTAATTGCAGTTCAGAGAGCTGATGCTGTGAACGGAGATGGACACGTGGAAAGAATTGTGATCAGCCAAGTGTGTTCAGTGCGTTGTATTGGTTTTATTCGTTGTCGAATAGTCCAAAGTGACAGAGCTCGCGTCCTCCTTGAAATTACGACTTGCATTTCGTATGGAATAAAGAAAAACATCTTCGTCTTCCCGCCAAAAGAATCGCTCTTACCGTACTTGACACTCCTTCAGCTTGGGCACCAAAACAGAGTGTACCGAAATCGTTCTTATCAGGTTCCACCAAGCGCTCATACAATCTCTTACAGAAAATAATCTTTTACAGAAAATATCAAGAGCCACTAGAGTGTCCTAGGATTCAAAAAGGGATCGTATCCTGGCCTAACCACAATAATATTCAATGAAAAATTGAAAAAAATTCTATTAACCGCCAAAGTGTTTTTCGGCGCGACCGCGCTCGTATAACTATATGATTTATGGGGATACCCTGTATAGTGTTAGTGCCAATAAGGGAACCGCTTTTCCCACCAACGGAAACGAAACGGACGGTGCTGCGGCGCGGACCAACGAGCACGATAGCCGGGGAGCATACAAACACGAAACAGGGATCTCGGTAAGGAGACCCAAAGGACCAAAGAGCAATGGAAAAACTTTGAAACGGACTGATTTTAAGATGCTCTAGGAATGAATTATGTCTTTTTTCATAACAGCAATATCGAGTCATAAGTTATATAACGGTACATTGAATGGAAAGATAAAAGGAATAGATACGTGCTTAGGAAAGCGATAGAAATACGAGGGTAACCGTTCATTTCCATCGGTCGAGGCATGGAATTATGCAAAGTTTACAGTACTTCTCGTGAAGCCATCATCGAGGATACTCTAGACGAAGCCGTACAAAAGGAATAACTGCAGAAAGGACATAATCGCCAGGCCATCGAATTTCTGTGAAATAATGGCAAAGCGACTGTAATTGTTTGAAAACCACTTCGGCAATATTTAACTTCGCTTCTTCTCTCTTCTACTCGCTGAAGACTTTCAAGGAGTCGAAGGACTAAAGTGCAGTGTATGAATAGTGTGCTGTCGTTGCTAGTGTCTGCACAAAGTGAATGGCAACTTGATTCCCCCAGAGGATATAGAAGTGCTTTTGTTTTTCATCTTCACTCTGTTCTTCCCTCTGAGCTCCGTTGTCTTCTGCGAACGAAAGATTGAATAGTCCTCAGCAAAGCATGCAGACGACTATCAGAAGAATCCAATTGAATAAAATCGATTAATATTGAATAATTCGTGTGGCAATGATCGTGAATTGCGTCTGTAACTGAAAATGTGGCTGGCAGTCAGAGGGCCAACAGGATTATTCGATATCCTGCCATCGATTCACCTCATCCGGGCCAGCTGTCTCGCGTCATCATCATCATCATTGTTGCGGAGCTGATTTGTTTCATCAAACCGGTATTAACAGCACTCTCATGCCATTTTCGTTGCAATCGTGCTGACTATGTCCTAGTTATTTTCACTACTTCCACTTTGCACAATTTCGCTATGTTTTCCGATTCGAATGCCGTTCGAATTCAGTGTTGTTCATTTTAATGCACATTCCCCTTTCGTTTTTCCGTTTCCGATTGCATTGATTAATCGCAGTGCCAAGTTGTAGAGAAAAAAAATGCTGTGAACGAATAATTAAGCCGTAATGAAAACATATGGTAATTCCTTGATAAATAATAATTTTCATTATTTTTTGTTCGATTCAATTCCCTAGTGGCAAGTGATTGTTATGTTTTGAGTTTTGTGCGGGATCTGGCAAATAAATCAAATAAATAAAAAAAATATTACTTATTCGAATCGGATGTGCGTGAAAAAATGAGATAATTGTTGGATAGATTTAATTCGAATGAAAAAAGGAAAATAAATCTGTGAAATTATTTAGAAAAGTGTGTGCATTCGCATTAAACACAATAGTAATAAAAATAATTGTAGCTACGCGTGAATAGTTAAACGAAACCAAATAATCAAAATGGAATTACGATCGAAATACTCCTGCTTCTCGTGGATTAACATCATTTTTTACATTTCTGGTAAGTGTCATAGATTTTTTTTTGTACGTATTAAAATGTAAACAAAATTATGAATAAAGGTTTGATAACTGGCACAAACTTTTCATATGCTTTTTCCGCTTATGATGCTGAAAACTTATTCAGGTTTCAACTATTTTATATCAATTGTACTCTTTTCTTCGAGTGATAAAATATTCTCTGGTATTTAAAGTGGTACTTTTGGGCCCTTAAGTAGCTTTAAAATGAAAAAAATAGCAAAAATAACGGTTTATTTAAATGTTTTTTTCTTGTTTCAATGAAAATATTGTCGACTACGCAAAGAAACTAGCCGTACATTTATGATTTGTACATTATGATTTAGATATTTTGGTAAAATTCGCAAAAACTGTAGCTCAACTAGCGAAAAATAGTAAGGAAACAGTACATTTAAGTCTTTAATCTTATTAATGCAGGCATAATAAATATGGATCCTTAATTTTTTTAACGAAGATTATTCTGAGGTAAGAAATTACATACGTCTACCGAATGTCTAAAGCTTATGCATGATCTTGGCAACTTTCATGGAATCGTGGGAAACTTCAGGGTTCTGCAAAGCATTTGGCGCCCCATGTGAGAATGAACAATTCCATAAAGAATTCCATGGACAATTGGTCACCCTTTGGTCGCTGGTAAAAAGAGTAGGGATCAGAAGTGTATCGTCTATAAAATTTAAAAGGAGACGTCAAAACAGGCTCTTTCTTTGGTAAAGCGATAGCGGAACCCAAAAAAAAAATCCTGCAATGCAAAACTGCGATATATAATGCAGCAACTCTAAAGATCTTATCTCTGTTTAAAGATCTTATCATGAAGTATTCTAAATTATGTATATTATTGCTGGACAAGAAATGAACTGGCTTTCAAAAAATTCTTTTGACGAATAGTATATACTTTTTACAGAAATATCCATAGAATTAGCTCTTAGAAACGAGATTCAAATATTCAGTGCAAATTATGTCGCAATGAATACTATATGTTTTATTTAAATTTGAGCCACGACGGCTACGAGAAAAGTAAGTAGTTCAAAGTGCTAAGAACTATTCCTGAAGTGAGATCATTTTGTAATTGAGTTTGTATGCTCAGTTACACTTTTACTTGTTTTAGTAGTTTGCTCAGATGAAAAGGATAGGGTGTAATTTTGGCGGGCTATTCTCTCATTATTTTGGCATGCACAACAATGCCCAAGGAATAAATATGGAAATTGTATGGCTGTATAATTCGAAATTCCCCATCTATGTTTACTTTAATTGACGTGTGTCAAATACCGACATTGGACACCAAGTGTGGAAATTGGACTAACACGCTGTTTTTAGGCCTTTGCTGTTTTTTTTTAAATTACAGAGTTTGCATTGAAAGTCTTGCAATAGTTTATTGTAAACTGAAGTTCCAGCGGGAGTCTAATTCTATGCTGTGGTACTGGATAACTGTCTTAGTGTAGACGAATTGAAAAGGCATTAAAATTCTAACATGTTTGTGTGCTTTTGCTCTCCTTTAACCTTTCAAACTATATTTAAAGAAAATGCAGTCACTTTCAACGACTTTATCTAATCTGATACTTATTTATAATAGTAAGTGAATAGTTTGTTCACAATTCTCTGTAGTTCTTATGCTAAAAAGGTCGGTTGTATTGGGGCATCCCAGAAAAAATACCGTGTTCGTTTGGACTAACAAAAGTTGCAGTGTCCAGCTTTGATAAGTTAATACATTAGATAAATGCCATGATGTTGTTGAAAAAAGTAAGGCCTAAACTGATACCTTGTGGCACATCAAATTTCATACAAAACTTATAAATAGAAACTTCCACATCATCTGATCCACTTAAAAAAAAACTGTTAATAATTTTGCACAGGAGGCTATCGATAGTTTAACCCATTCATTAAAAAACAAGTTTACAGTGTTCTTGTCTTGGGCTCCAATATTTTATTTTCTAGAAAACATGAGTTTTTACCAAATTTAATCATATTTAGCTGCGAATATAGTAATAAAGCGGCATATATACTAATTTAAAAATTAGATGTTACAAAGGGACAAAAAATCAAACTGCAATTAAGTTATTTTATGACCAGATGCGGTTTATCTTATGCTTGCTACGATATATCTCGTAGCTAGCAGTAATTAGTTTTTTTAAAAAAAAACAAATTTTGCTCAAATTAGCTTAGTGTGAAGTGTGCTCTGTTATCTGCCTAGCGTTTTGTGCAATGAAAGTGCAGGAAATGACAAGCTAAAATCTGAGTTTCTTTGAAAATGCCACATGTCCATCATTTTTTAATTAAAAAAAACTCGTCAATTTTACCGCCCAATGCAGACATTTTTTTCTATAAGTTTCTGTTAGCTGATTTGCTAGATACTTCGTCTTCCTTGTCTCTGTGATATGTTCTATAGCTAGCTTAGACCACCTATTTGCCCGTCTCCCAATCGACTCAATCCTTTTCATTTGAGTTCACCTCCACCTTTGCTTTGAAATCTTCCAATCTTCCGATTTCCTTGCCTTTTAATTATTTCCAATGATTTCGAACGTTTGGCAACTATTGTGTAATCAGCTCCTAATCATTCTGCTAGTTCAATTTGCGTCTGTTATGAGTCCTCATTGATTAATGCTTTCAATTATTTGCCTTCAAACTTTTTCAGTGCGCTAAAGCGTCCTTTATCTTTGCCACCAAGACCATAGCTTTCAAACCGTCTAACCTGATCTCTGTATATTGTTTCTGGCAAAACATGGTCGCCGGAGATCTTCGGAAGAATTCCATGTACTTCAAGTGTAGATTTTTTTTGTTCAAAAACGTAACGCAAGAAAATTCGTTGTTATATTTTTGATCCTACCGTTTCAAGCCTAATGTGCAAAGAGACTAAATTAAAGCTATCTATCGGAATAAAGCGAGAAATTATTCAAACCCTATTTAAACTTTTTTCGCGAAATAAAGGCGTAAATCTGCACCCTCCTCTCTAACAACAATTTATGATTTATGTATATTGCTTGAAATCAATTCTTTTGGAAATACAAACAAAAATTCTCGTATTAGCATTCTAAATTGTCTACATATCATAACGGTTTTGGTTAGTTTGATGATTTTCATTTGACCATCTGTGCTGCTTTTCGTGCCAAAATATGCCGTTTGGAGTACATTTTTCACAATAATTTTGCAGAAAATTCTTGCAATTTAGACAATTCTATACTACATATTACTTTTTCTAGATGCACGTAAAACTTAAAATAAAATTTAACCGGGCAATCTTACATTTGCACGTTTACATTTTCCTCGAGGTTAGAATTGAGTGTATTCCTCTGAAAAATCTGAGCAATTATTAATTGTTTGCGAAACGCAGGCCAAGACATAACAATATTCTTCTATTCTTCTATCTGTGCAATTGAAGCTCTCGTTGTAGGTTCTCCAATTTCCCCACCATTTCAATCAAGTCAATATAATTGTTGATTATGATCCACATTAGAAAGATGTATGGTATGGTAATAAGATTTTTTAAGGACTAATTAAGGCAGTATTCTGGTCTAGAAGCTCGATTTTGAGGTGATTTTACGGACGCATTAAAAAAAAACCATAAAAATTTTTGGGTTCTATTTATTGATCAGTTTTTTATTAATATTTTCAAAGCATAAAAATGTATTAAAAAAATTAAAAAAATAAAAATTGATGTAGATACAGGCCGGCGAAGTGAAGACAAAAAAAAATTTGTCTCATGGTTGAAATGATTCGAACCTTCCTGGTGGTCTGAAACATTCATTTTTGGTGAATTCTGTAAAAAGAAAAATTTAAAATTAGTCTGACGTAGGCGATTTGAAAAAACTTTTTTTTTCACTAAATGGCGTCCATGTAAAAAGAAAAGTCGTTTTTTTGCCTCATTTTTTCAACTTTGGGAATTTTTTATAAATTCTAGAAAAAAAGTTTCAAAAATCCATACGTCAGACCAAATCTAATAGTGTTAGTTGGGTTTGTGCAAAATTCCACGTAAATCGGTCCATTAAAACTATAGATATCATGTCAACCGTATCGAAAAAAGTTGTTTCGGGCAGTCTGAGTCGTTTAATAGTATGTTATACTTCGATTTTTTTAATCAGAGATCCCCGTCTCATGCAATGTTCCTTCTTCAACTTCAAAAGCTAGATTTTCGGGAGCTCTTTCAGCCATACGAGCAGTTCGAACTTCTTTAGAAGCTTGTGAAGCTCGTAGCTCGGAGCGGTTAATTCGTTGTTGATCGCGTTTGTTGGTTTAATTGGCGTGTCACAAAAATAACTGTAACTCCAAAAATGATTCGAATTTCCGAAAATCCTTTGAAAAGCTTATTCTTAAATGTCTAAAGTTTGCAAATATACAAACGAAAAAAATCGATGTGTACAAATTTCTAGACCAGAATACCCCCTTAAACGTTCACTTATGATTTAAGCATTGTAATTCATTGTATTTTCTTTAGAAATGTTCTCAACATAATAATATATCTGTTACAAACCTATTGCGTGAAAGAGTGTAAATAGTCATCTCGTCTATTAACTTTTTTTCCCCATGATATCCAAAGCTTCCTTTAATAACAGAGATCCCAAGGCTCTCTTATCCTACCCTCTCTAGTCTACTGGCATAGTATCCTTTTTATGATAAATTCATTATTTAATCATTTGTGTTTTGAATAATTTTCCGTGCTCAATATTGTGCCCTACATGTAGTTTAGCTGTTATGTATTTATTTATTAAATGTTAATTTATTCGTTTGCACTGTATTCAGTTCTTTATTTTTTATACCTGTTTTTAATTTGCGTAGTTTTATTCATTTGTTTGTAATTTTATACCTTGTTTGGTGAAATAAAGAATTAAAAAACATATTTCTAACTCCTTTCAGGAGCTCCTCAAGGTTCGATACTCGTCCTCTGTTATTCTCAGTATTCATCAATTCTTTCTTTCTTCTGTTTGCTTATGATTCAAAGATGTGCAGAGCTATTTCATTACTTGATGATTGTCTCGAGTTGCAATATGATGTTTCTGAACTGAGTAAGTGGTGCTCAGTGAACTCTTTTACTCCGAATACATCAAAATGCCATCACATGTTTTATTCATAAAAAATGTGTTGCCTGTTTTTTTTTGTATTCCTTACCCGGATCATTTATTACAGCTGTCGGCAGTTTTAAAGACCTCAGTGTTCTTTTTTTGCCGAAATTTAGGAGCGATCAGCACATTGTGCAAATAGCTGCTAAGCCTTCTCATTTTTCTCGATTCATCATCAGTAATATTAGCACTTCCTTTCATCTGTTCGATTTACTTAAATACTGTTTTCAAGTCTTATCTAACCGCCTAATTTATTTAAATGATGCTGTAGAGCAGGGGTGGGCAAACGGTCGATCGCGATCGACCGGTCGATCGCAAACAGTTCGAGAGTCGATCGCAGACATTTTTAATAATTTACTAGATTAATTTAAAATGTGAACTAAAAATTTAGTAGACGATTTATTCAGTACATTTTGGAATGGGCCTTGGTCTAATAGATCCAATCGGAAATTTCACGCAGTTTCAGTTCATACAAAAGCTCGCAGAGGATTGGTGGCGGAGAAGCCAAAGGGAAAATCCGAGATAGCTATGCTCTCGATTTGTTCATTTTATAGATTTATATCATTGTAGTAAAACTGCTTCAATAAATCTCGTATACATATACGGTTGTTTCATTTCCTTAAATGTCTCTGTTCTAAAGTACACACTTTATATTTTTACTTCCCGCTATATACCTTGCCTGCATTTGCATTCGTCTCCCTGCTACCGAGGTAGTAAATTGTCGCACACAACGCAACAAAAGTTAATCTCAATTTTAGATAAAATAAAATTTTAAATTCAAATCTTTTCACGTCAATTTAGTTTGTGCAGTTCATTCTTTCGAGCTAAACAGTGACATTTGGTGTTTGAATTTGAAAATTGAATTGTCTAAATGTAATTGTGTAAATCTAAACAGTACTAAGCTTTAGATGGCTCAGTTGAGGAAGCTTTTTGCAAAGATTTCTAAGTCTTTTGCCTGAAATTCTTGCATTTTTGGACACATTGGGAGAAAAACATGAACAATTGGAAGATCCAGTATGGGTAAAGAAATTAGCATTTCTTACGGATTTTATGGGCCGTTATAGCTCGCTTGATTTACAATCAAAAGGAAAAGGAAAATATTGTTGACTTGTTGAGTTCGGTAAATGTTTTTTAAGTAAAATTAAAACCTTTTGCTTCACAGTTAAGAAGGCAAAATTTTTAAATATTTTCCATATTTAGGAAAACATATTAAACTTACTGGTGAATGTAAAATGCAAAAGCTGAAAGACATCCTTCAGTTCGCGAAAAAGTCCGGGGCCTTCGATGGCCGCTTGGACTGAATTTTTGTTCTCCTGGCCCATTTATCTGGTATCACTATGGACCAATAGGTCTATGTGTGGCCTTGTGCAAACCGGTACAACCTAACCTAACCTAAAGGTGAATGTAATATTGAAATGTTTTGTTCTGAACTGGAAAATTTTAATCAAGATTTCGAGAGAAACCTTCAACCGATTTTTGAATTTATTTCATTTCCTTTTGGAGAATTCGATAACGAGGATATTTCATCAAATCTAGCTCATACTTTACAATTGAATTCATCGGATCTAGAGTTAGAAATTTTAACAATAGCACGTGCAAATAAAAATTATTATTGGATTTTATTACCATAAAAAATATCCATTATTGAGATTGGTGGCAATGAGGATATTTGCATTTTGTTGCTTCCATTTATCTATGTGAAGCAACGTTTTCGCAAATGAAAAACATCGAATCGCAACTTAGGAGCTCTCTGACTGATGACCACTTAATGGCATCTATTCGATTGTGCATCAGTGCTCTCAAGCCTAACTCTACAATACTTTTGGATGAAATGGAGCGTCACTCATGCATATACATAAAAAATTAATCCAAAATATTTATTAATAAAGTACATTGCACAAGGTAGTAAATACAATGTATTTAATATATTAATATCAAGAAAGACCTTAACTAAATTTTAATTTGCTTTTAATTTAACCCATTTTTCGAAGTCGATCGCGCATAAATTAAAAAAATTTATGTCGATCATACCAGTATTAAGTTTGCCCACCCCTGCTGTAGAGTGTGCTCAGCTTAGATTTACACGCTCATTATTTTTTAAATTTAAAAAACTGTTTGTCCTTATTCTGAATTCTCTCCTTAAAATCACAATGAGTGCTCCTTGAAAGGTTACTGTTTTTCAAGCTATTCCACTACCATATGCTAACTGATCTTGTTTTCAAGCTATTATTGCATCAGTTTAATCGTTTAGATATGCAGTGGGTAAAAAAAGTTAAGGCATGAACTCTTAGTATGAATAAAAAACCTATTTTTAATGCGACTTTAATAATCAATGATGATGTTTTTGCATTTAATTATAAGTTTTGCATGTTAACTTTAAGACCAATATAAAAAAATCCGGTAACGAAGCAAATTTCACAACATTAACGTAACATTTTTCACTGAAGTACCAAAATAGCGCAAAAAAAGTTAAGGCACAGCGCAGTTTTATCTGAAATTATTTGTAATTCCTGGAAAAAATACCGTTAAATGTACTTAAAATCATGAAAATATGATATTTCTATTCAGTCTAGCTTGAAAAGTGTTTTGAAAAAGTAATTTTATTGGGGGTGTTGTTAAAAATGAGTGTGAAAAGGAAATCGGTAGGTGCAAAAATCCGAGAATGTTTTTTGCGACGTTGGATGAATGGCGTTTTCTGAGATTGAAATACTAACGAGAAAATCAAGCTATACAATGAGAAATGTAATAACAAAATATAAATCAACCAAATCGTTTGAAACAAACCATCAGTCAGAAGAGACTAAAATCTTATCTGAGCGAAAAAAAGGGAATTATTAGAAAAATTAAGAAAAATTAAGAAAAATCCTAAACTAAGTGTTCCAGTTTTACAAACTAAGGTGAAAAAACGACTTGTAACTCAAACTATTCGAAATGTAATGAAGAAAGCGAGTTTTAAGGGCAGAATGTGCCTAAGTAAACCTTATATTAGTACAAAAAATGAAATTGTTAAATAACGTTTTGCTGAAGAGTTCGTAAAAAAGCCAAAATCATTCTGGAAGTCCATAATTTTTGTTGATGAAGTAAAAATTAATGTTTTTGGATCTGATGAACGGCGATATGCTCGACAAAAGCCTAATACAGAGTTTAGGAGGAATCATACTACTCCCACAGTAAAATACAGCGGAGAGAACATTATGCTATGGAACTATATGGGGTCATCTGGTCCTGAAAATATAGATTTTGTGAACGGAATGATGGATCAAACCTGTTGCCTGGGTATTCTTAAAAGAAATATTAAACCAAATTGCTGAAAAATTAGGCACTTTATACAATTTTGACTTGTATCAGGACAACGATCCGAAGCACAATTCGGAGCAAGGTTGGCTTTGGGCTATTTGTAACTGTCATAATGCTATTAAATCCCCCCTCAGTCAACGAACTTAAACCCGATCGAGCATTTATAGCATCATCTCAAAACTAGAGTGGCATTGTGAAAAGTAAAGTATAACAAAGGGCTCCAAGGACCAAAATTTCACCCACTTTTTGTAAAAAAAAATGCGAAAAAGATGCCGAAACGACTGCGAGAAGTGATAAAAATGCATGGAATAGCCACAAAGTATTAGCTCTATTTAAGCTAGTTTTTTTTTTAAATTGATCACTTTAACACAATTAAAATAATTTCCGGTAAAATTGCGCTGTGCCCGAACTTTTTTTGCGCTATTTTGGTACTTCACTGAAAAATGTTACGTTAGTGTTGTGGACTTTGCTTCGTTACCGGGTTGTTTTATATTGGTCTTAAAGTAAACATGCAAAACTTTTAATTAAATGCAAAAACACAATCATTTATTAAGTATTAAAGTCGCATTAAAAATAGATTTTTTGTTCTTACTAAGTGTTCGTGCCTTAACTTTTTTTACCCACTGTATCTTTATCAGTTTTCCCGATGCCTTTTGCGTGGTCAAAATTTAAGATGCAATGTATTACAGCTTGGTTCTTTTGCACTATGTTTCTATCAAATTATAAGGCAAATTCTCGAAGCTCCACGTTTTTTTTTATTTGTTTTTTTCCCGATAATTTTCCATTAAGCTTTTATACTCAATTGTCTGTCATTTCGTCTTCTGCTTAATTTTCATTATATTCTAGTTTATTATTGTTATATTATTTGCTATGCTGTCTTCTGTATTATTAATATTTACTTAAATTTCTTCCTTTTCCAACTCATCCTATTTTTATAGCTGGCCTCTTGTTTACAAAAAAAGAAATAAATAAGTAAATCTATAAACGCTTGAAGATGACAATACATCGATCGGTACTAGCTTCCTAATAAATGTAGATTTCATCAACGGCATAATTAAACTACTGGTGATAGGCGCTATCCTTATTTTTACCAATATCAAGTCGTTCATCGTGTTGTGACATCGACTTGTTCTCGCTACTCCAATACTGCCTCTTAGGTTTCCTTCATATTTTCACTTATATATATTGTTTTGCACCGTCGGTTGGGTTCACCATACATAATTTCATATATTTTTGTGCTTTTACAGCCATGTTTATACATACATACATATGTATATGTATGTTCATACATATGTACCTACATTCATTTAGATAAGCATGGTAAAAGAAATGGTTCTGATACATGAAAGTATTAATTTTGTTACAGATTGTTTAGTTCCTTTAAATTCTTCGGAAATTTTGTTTTCCATTAAAATCCAATGAAATGTATGACCATTTTTTGCTTACGCTATATCGGATGTCCATGAAGAACAAATCAAGTGAATTTCATTTTCAATAATGCACGAATTACTTAGCTGAAACAATTTCAAAACATTCGATTTCAACGTAACAAGCTTTCAAGAAATAGCTGAAATGATATAGCATTACCAAAAGTATCCTTCTGGCGAATTAAATCTAATTGGAAACTGAAGAAAAATCCTACTTGAATTCTTTGGTACGTTGTAACGATATTGGGATTGATTGTGCTTAGAATTTCGTAGAAAAAGTCATTTGTGCACACGTGCGGTGCCTCGAACAAACGAACAAACGGTAAGTAGCTAGCTGACGTCTATTGGATTGCTTTATAATGTTTGAATCGATTTGTTCTCCTCAATCTGGTGTCACTTGTCGGAAGGACGGTTATGCAGTTTGCTTGTCCTAATGTTGAAGTGAATTTGATTGAAATACAAGGCAAACTTCTTTGGCGCACACACACATTAACCAGATTCCAGTAAAGTATCTAACTTTTTTTGTAAATTCAATTAAATCCGTCGAATAATCATTCGACTGTGGATTTAATAGAGCCTGTGAATTTCCACTTGATTTCACTTATTCTTTTGCTACTCACAAACACTCCAGCTACATTAGACCATAGTGTCGTGCACAGCATGCGATAAACTCAGTCCCACGAGAAACCAAGAAAAATCACAAACTCATGATTACGCACCGCTTCAGAACAATTAAAAAACTTGTATCTCACAATGGCGCGCTAATAGAATTTCAGGATCAAGTGCATTATCATTCAATACTAATCGATGTGATATTTACACTTTGTGTGGCTTTTCCGCCATCAAGTTCAAGAGCTCAGAAGAAATCTATTGTCACTGTGAACTGAAACAATCTATTTACAGATCGCTTCGAGTGGAGCAACAATGTATCTGACAGCCCTGAGTGAGATGTCGCAGCACGAGATCGAAACTACACTATTATTGACTTCTTTAGCTTTCTATTTCTGGATTTTCTTGTGCAGCTGGAACCCGCGGGCGATACCATGCTAAGAATCTTTTCAAATATCGTTTTCATGCCGTAAGTTTTGTCGCACGATGCAATGCCCGACATTCGAAACAAGATACTTACACTTGACAAGTTGGGGGCGATGATTTTAGCTTGTGAAATTTAACCCGGAGATGGCTTGTGGTGTAGGAAAGCTATGATAGTGTTGACGCCTACGCTGCGTGCGTATGGCGTAGGTTTCAGGACGGTATGACTATCACAACAGAAATGTATGAGTTTATAATTTAATACACAAAAAAAAACCCTCCAGAAAATAAAATCGACTCCTGAAAATGTCGCGTTTCGCTTTCCAAATCCATCGAATCATCCTAAATAAATTTTTCTTCTGTAAGTTTTCTGTCGCCAAACAAATTTCTAGTGTGCAATGATAAAAATTTAATCAAAAACTGAAATTGTTCCTTGCAATAATTTTTCTTTTTAATTTTTTTTTTCAAGAAAACCAATACTTGTATAAAAATCAAAGCAACAATCAAAAGGTTAATTGACTTAAAACACACGCACCAAGCCCATACAAAAAACTGATCTCAAAGGCGTGTGGTCCAGATGTGATGCTGGCAGTGTTCAAGACTCAATAAAAATACATTTAATCTCCTGCTGCGATATGTACGTTCTTGCAGTGACAGTGCACTGTAGCTGCGATGGTTTAGAGCCTGAAATAGTTCATTTCGAAGCATGAACGCACTTCAAAACCACACACATGTCATCTCAATTCTTGCACTATATCTTTTGACTGCTACGTTTGGTAAATCATTTATTCACCCGCGAAGTTTCTAAGTTGTTTACGGTTTTGCTACACACTCGTCGGCATATAATTTCCTCAATTCCATTGATTATAGCACCAAATGTTCCGAGTGCATCAAGAGGCTAGATCCTAAGCTAAACAGTAGCTTCCTTCGGCAGCGTGTGTTTTCTTCGACCTTTTCTAATCAAAATAGCATAGGCTCAATGCACGTCCAGGAAGTCGATGTGACCATGCACGGTACTGGAGTCGAACACAAACCATACGCACACCTACATTCCCAGTTTAATTTTAAAGTGCAGTCTCGGCATCACATTGCTCAAAAGGATTTTATCGCTTTTGACAAAAAATAAACAAAACCACGAAACAAATCAATTTTGTGATTTAATATTTTTAAAATGTGTATAGCTGTCAAGAAATAAACACACTTTTGAATTATTGAAAAGGATTCATATAAAAGTAATATGGGAGTCCATTCCAACGGGATTTCTCTGAATGAATTCTGCGTCCTGAGCGATTCAAGTGTTCAAAAATAATGTGAAAAACAGCATGCCAGTATAACTCAAAAAGCCTGGAATATATCTTATAAACGTCAAAACCTGTCTGGAGTGGCGTACCCTGACATTTGTTTACGCTATCTATCAAATGGCACAGAGGTAATCTTCAAAGTAATAATTTCAGATATTTTTTCCCCATTTTTTCGTACGAGAAAATTTCTTCGAGCGATGATTGATTTGTGTCCTGGTTTCAATTTTTTACTACGCCAGATTGTTGTCCTTGTTTGTTTATTCAGTTACACGCTGAGAGGTATACTAAACACTAACACACATGCTACTGTAATTAACTAATCGGATGCAGAGCAAACTACGAGTATCTACATCGAGAGGATTTTATGGTTTGTTGGTCAATTGACTTTTAGAGTGTTGTATTACGATAGTTTGATAGTAGTAAAATGTTTTCAAGTGTGTTTTAGGAAAATAAACAATTATGTGGTACCGTTATTGTCGGCAGTGTGTGATGGACAAATAGTTGGAAGCTAACTGGTAAATTGGTGGTAGTGCTTCGATTCTTGAATGGGAGTGAAAATTTTAAACGAAAATGATCAAGTTTTAACTATAGGTGGGAAGGCAAAAAACATACATATATTTTTGAGCTAAATAACCAATTTGAAAAGCCAAGCTAATCGGAGTGACATTCCCTCTGTGATTTTTTTCTCCAAAAACCCTAACCATCAAAAGTTAACTAAAACCATATGTACTTTAGAGATCACGGGTTAAATAGACCATCGCTTTTTCATAATACGTCATCTTTTTCTTCACCATCAAATGTTCAAGTCATAGTTATTTCCTAGTTTATTTTCCTGCCGAGTTGAAGAGATGCGTTCGTGTATTATGTGTAATTAAATTAAACTAGTCCCATATACGACTGTAAAACATTCTCTTAACTGAGATTAGTACATTAGATGAATTGCAAAAAAATGATTATAAATATGATTCTAAATATAATTGATTTTAAATTTTACTTGCATAAAATAGATTATAAAAAGAATGAAAATATTTCTTGAATATTTGAAGTCACTTGCAGTGCCCTCGCAATGCACTTTGATGCCTGTCAAACTAATGACGAAATTGTAGTAGTCAATATGTTTGCATCCGGTTTTTCTGGTCTATAGTAAGCTCTGTAAGTGAGTTTTTCAATCATCATAATCTTCCCTTGAAAAACACTGATTTAAAAATTCTTGAATATTCAATGAAATTTGGATGAGGATTGAGCAAAATGCTTTCTTTTGATCTTCTGTATCATTTAAACAATTCATTATCCCTAGGCTATTTTCCGAAAGGTGAAAATTTCAGCATGTTGTTCCAGATTGAATTCAAGGGATTACGCTAATAATATTCGCGGCAAATTAACAGTCAAGCTAAATCGCACCTTCTTCAGGCTTTTCTCAACTACATCAGGCGTGCCACAAGGTTCTCAACTAATGCCTTTATTATTTCTGATTTTTATGAACGACTAGCTAAGCCCTGGTCACTTCGTTGCGCATTAACAAATAAAATTACACAGTTCATTTTGGAATTCATGTTCGTATTTATTGTAATGCTCTTTGGTCAAAAAAATTTATAGTTTCTCCATTTTTTGGAGAATAAATAAATAAGTCCGATGGTTTGCCTATACGTGAACAGGCAACAAAAAGTGGTTCATGCGGAAAAAATGGATATTCCAAATTTATGCCACATATTACCAAAGACTGATCATGCGTCTTATTTCTAAATTCCATCGTAAAAACAGCACGAACTGGAAATTAAGAAACAAAAATAATATGTTAAAAATAAATGAAATAAAAAGTCTTTACCATTGAATTTCCCAGTCAATATAGCTGCTCTAATAACATTGCCCATTAAATTTTTCTCAGCAAGCATAATAATAGTGTCTCCATCTTACAGTTGAAGGTTATGCGGTGGCAATCCAGGTAAATTCAATGAATTCAAAAAATTCTGTGGAATAATTCATCTTCATAGAAAATGGTATCTACAGATTTATACTGATAAATATCACCAGGTGTTTTGAACTGTGTAGCCAAATTCAAATCATTAACATCTGTGATCTTTGCTACCAAAATTGCTATTTCGGTCACCTAAACATGATTTTTGTATTGCTGTGCTATGCTAAGAAATACGCTTCTGGTCAATATTCTTTGCTTTCTTTTTTTCAAATTTAAAAAATGAGTTACGGGCACGATGATTTTTTACGATAGTAAGATGAAGGTGGCTGCAGAAAACCGTTTTGAACACAAAGCGAAAGAATATTTTTTTTTGGTATAAAGATATTTCAAATAAATTGAAAAATAAAACATGTACAGCTAAAATTTTCTTTCCTTAGGCCGCGAACTTATTAGCCGTCTCTCGTCCACTAGATTTTTCATAAATCAGATTGCTTTCGACTGTCAAAAGACAAATGTATGGTAAAAAGTAAAGCAATCCCACGACAACCCTCGTACGGGTCTAGGGGGTTGAAGCTGGTAGAGAGCTTCATTACAATTTTTTAATCATTGTGGATACGAGTGTGGAGTGATTAGTTCCACGACTCACTTTACCCCTGATTTAAATCAGGTACCTAATCAGAGCTAGGTGAACTCAAAGCTTGGTGCGCGGACCCTCGTCCGAACCTGGATTCGAACCAGGGACCCCACACGCAAGAAGCCAGTGCTCTACCCACTAGGCTACTCAAGCTGTTCAAATGTATAGTAAATCAGGTGAATTTGTGGACGATATGGTCTCAAGTGGGTCAGCTGATCGAAATCACGTGATTTAGCCTCAATGCAAACGGTCTATAAAACCGATTCTGAAAGTAGCCTAATGGTTTCTTGAAGCTCTTTCATCTTTGACTCTGCATCGTTTGAAATGTTACTTTAATATCATCAAGAGTTCTCCAGATATTGCTAGAGAATAATATGAATAAACATTTATTTTCTAAAATACTTCCTATGTTTCCCTAATAGTACCTTCGTTGGTTTGTGCTTTGCTTTACCCATGTCTCTGCCCAACATCTAACGCACTGCAGGATGGAGGTTCAAGGATGGAGGTTACCTCTCTAATTCGAATTGTAGACAACTCTTCGATAAGGATTGCCAATTTGGTTTTCTTCGCTTTTCTTTTTACTCTCTTCTTTAAATTCTTGACATTTTATCCGTGCGAATTGAGCAGTGTCTACGCTTTTCTCCATTGTCAAAATTTTTGCTCGAGAGAATGATCGTGAAGCTAAATTTTGACAAGTTTTCTTTATCTGGTCATTCTTTCGAGCGAAAATTTGGACGTAGGAGAAAAGTGGAGACACCGCTCATTTCTGACGGAAAAAATGTCCAGAATTTCTATTTTCGATCGATATTGTTATTGAAAAGACATTTGCACTGCTCAATTTTCAAATTCAAACACCAAATGTCGCTTTTTAGCTCGAAAGAATGAGCTGCACATACTAAATTGGCGTGAAATGATAGGAGACATATGTCAATGCCATCTGCATTTTCAAAGCGAAAGCAGCTTCCAAGCAATTTTTCACGCTAAGAAGTGAGTACAACTCTTGTTTATTTTCAAGCTTAATTTTTTTTTTTTTTATTATTAACTATCTTCGATTTCACGTCAAATTTCCATACAAATATTCACTTGATATCAAAAACAGTAATAAACTTTAGGCTTCGAAAATGTTACTTGTAGCAAACTGGTCTAATCATTTTAGTTTGTGGAGTATTTCAATTCCATAAAACTTTTCAACCAATATTCTGCGCAAAAAGATGCGAAGTCTCCACAGATTTGTCAATTCAATTTCCATTTCCTAACAGGCTCTGCTATTTCATTCATAATATTCTCGATAAGCTCTTAAAATCTTTCAAGTTTAGTGGCAGCTTTTAAATATTGTGCTGTTGCGTTTTCTTTACATATTTTTATACCAAAAATTAAGCAAATTAGGTCATGCTCGCTGATTCAGATCTGCAAAATCGTAAAATTAATTGACAGCTTGCTTTAAAAAATTAAAAAATTATTTTCGTAATTAAAAGTAATAAAACTTATTTTCGTTAATATTAAAAAATAGTTTTTGTAAATATAGGGTTTTTTATTAAGCACTTCCTATTTTTAAATTAAAAAAAAAAACAAAATGTGTGTGAGATTTCATCGAAATTTTTTATTCGTTTGAAAAACCTATCGATGCCATTATGTATGGAATATTACATCGTTCAAATATCCGCCGCGACTTCTGTGGGTGGCGGGCATCCGAAATGTCCAATTTTCCATGACTCTGGCGCATAAATCAGGCAGAATTTGACCGATGGCTTGGATTATGTTGACTTTGAGGGCCGCTGTGATTTGTGGCTTATTTGCATAGACCATGCAACTTAAGAAAACTCCACAAGAAAAAGTCTAACGGTGTCAAATCGCATGATCTCGGTGGCCAGTTCACATCACGTCTACGTAGATGACAATTCCCTCAAATCGCTCGTGCAGCATGTCCAAAGTGGCAGGATCTGTGTGGGACGTAGCGCCGTCCTATTGAAACCACATATTGTTGGTGTCCATATCATCCAATTCAGACCAAAAGAAGTTGGTAATCATTGACCTATAGCACTCGCCGTTGACGGTGCTGGTCTGGCCAACGTCGTTCTCAAAGAATAATGGACCGATGACGCTGCCAGCGCAAAATCCACAACAACGCTTATGGATCTCATGTAGATTAGTATGGTCCCAACTTTGACAATTTTGTTTGTTGACATACCCATTCATCCAGAAATGGGCCTCATCCAGATATGAGCGAATGTTGCCCAAATATAACACTCATTTTGGTAAAACAATTTTATCATTTGCACATGTTGTTGAACGCTATATCCGTCCATGGTGATTTGGCAAAATAGACTGAATATATGACAGCAAATTTGACGGATGAAGCTTCAACAATATAGCCGCTATCAACTGTCAAAGCTCAGAAGTCCATATTGGAAGACCTTGTATATACCAAAAATTAAAAGACTTAAAGATTATAATTTCTCTAGCGAAACATAACTCGATACCGTTAAATCACCATAAACCAAACTAAAATATAGTTCAATATTTGAAGCCGAAATCATAAAATACTATAAAGTATTTTTTCCATAGTGTTCTTGTGGAAAATGCACTTAATTTCTTCGCTCTTTTGCCAAAAGACGTCCTTAGTTGGCAATAAGAGTCCAAACCGTTTACCCAACCCACAATTGGCATTTAGTTTTTTATGCCAGCATTGATTGCCTTACACCCTTACCATTGGCAGATTTGAGTCTAATAGCTAAAGCTAGTGGAGTTTTCGTAACATAATCAATAGGAAGGAGCTTGTAATGTTAAAGTTTCCCGACTCTCTTTAAGTTTCATTGGATAGGACTAAATCATTAACAAAAGCTACGACAAAAGAAATCAGCTGCACAGCCAATATCAAACGTTATGTGGTTATGATGCATTTAATGCTTTTGTGGTTTTTTGCAATTATCTTTTGTAACAAATGAAATAACAATCTGTCAAATAACAAATTCATTTTGAATTTCATGCTGCTTAATAGTTGAAACTTTTGCATCAAGAGAAAACCTTAGATCTTCCGTAGCTTCAAATACTTATTAATTATTTTCGTTTATTTTCACATATTTTCAATTATTTTTATATACTTATCAGCTATTTTTTTTTAAATTTTCTCACTTATTCGCTTATTCTCTTTGAAATATAGCTCGAAATATATTTTTGACGTCGTACTTTTAATTTTCTCTCATGTAAATCCTACCTTTTCTGTCAAACAATAAAAACTGATCCAACTGCTGTAAAATGCGAAAGACACCACACTGTCAGCTATAGACTCTGTTGTGGCCATATAATGATTCACGGGAGAAATGAAATAACGTATGGGATACAAAAGTGAATGCTCCGAAGCAATTTTGTCCCCGAAATTAGTTTGAGCTGTAATTAGTTTCATAAGTTCATATAGCTTGGAAAATCTATCAATTCAAAGGCGACGTAAGCAGTACTCTATATTATCGGGCAGGTATGAAAATTACGTAATGACTACCAACACGAACACTCACTCGTCTCATGCCAACTTTCAAGAAAATGTAGTGAGAAACACTCGAACCATTTAAATATTTATTATTGAAAGCAAATTACAAAGCACTTAAAAATATCCATCACAACGCCCACATCTAAATGTGTTCAAGTCATTTTAAGAAGTTTGTAGAACAATATTCATTTTATTACAATTACTTTTTCATAAACAAGCTGCCAGTCATTATGTAAAAAATCAAATTTAATTTCAAATTTACAAATGTCATTTTAAATACCCGATAAAAATGAAACCATCCCTCATTAAAACACTAACGAAACTTTTAATCAATGAATCATCCCAACATCATATCCCTGGAGGGTTCGAAACGATTATAATTGTGCGTAGTCTGTCCGTTTTTTGAACTTTAATCTCCCAAATTTTATCGAACACTACGCCCCCATACAATAACCATGTGGAAAAGTTTAATGGATATTTCACTTCGCTAAACCGCCAACCGAAAATCCAATCTTGCAAAGTTGGCGTAAAGTGATTATTTCGTTAATTAAGCGCGCGCGAACTTTCGAAAAACTAAAAAAGGAGTATATACATTATTACTCTGTCATAACGCCTGCTACCACCACCACCACTGCCGCCTCCATTCCGCTCGTAGTTCTGATGGAGGCAGACAGTGCCCCGCGGCTAGATATGAGCTTATACGAACCCAGAGCAGAGTTGCTTGCGCTAATTGTCCCCAATGTACTTTAGCGAAATTTCTTGATCCCATCCCGATTTCCACCCACGCCACGACCCACTCAATCTGCCCCGAAACCCCATCCCGGCCGACTGACTTGAGTGTCTTTCATATTCGCAAACTCATTCGTCACCGGCATTTATAAATATGTACACAAATCTACGGACTCAATAAATCTTCCTACTACGCATGGTACGCTCGTATATACAACTCATATGGATTTCGTGTGGCTGACTTCTAGCTCTATCTTTAATTTCCATGAATCATTTCATATGTAAATGTTGTCGACAAAATTGAATTCATCAATGGTTTGATGATTATAATGATGATGATGACTGCCATGACTACTACGATGATTATTTCCATCATCGCAGCGCTTTAAACTGGCGTCGAGGTCTTCATTTCGGCTTTTGATGGCGGCCGGTCATTGGGTCACATCAACATCATTCATCAGACAGAAATCAAATAAATAATTTTTTCGGAGAACGTTGACATTGTTTGCATGATGTGGAGAGACGTAGAAAGCGAATTAGTTTGTCAAAATATGTATGACATTCGCTAATATGGGCGGATGGTTCATACTATGCACGAATGTTTACTATTTACCCACTACGTGTGAATGTTTGATGCAAATATCGTGGTTCAAGGGTGAAATGACGTGCAGTCGCATGATGGGTGAAATGAACATCAATGTTTGATTGAGTTGGCTGTGAGTTTCGGTGATTGATGGTGAGCGTTGATAGTAAACAGTATTTGTCAGAAGGTGTTGATATATGGAGCAATTGTTTAATATTTGAAATGTGATTGTTTTTATCGGGGAAATAGGTTTAGCCGACGAAAGAGGTTCAGTTAGCTTACTATTAGCATTGGGATGTTGACTTCTTCTTATTTGGAAGCTAGAAAAACATTTTTTTATCACTCCCTAAAGGCGTAAGAAATGATGTCTATTCGAGTTCATCTTCTCAGAAAAATTCTCTGGTAAACATGTTCTCGCAAATTTTGATAAAGTGATTCTACTGTTGTAAAATGTGAAGGACTCCATACTGCTAGCTATAAAGTCTGCTGTAGCAATGAAATACATCTAGTGATGATAGCGACTTTAAGCAACAACGTTTAAATTATAAAAGAAAATTGGCCTGTATCTTTAAACCCCACAATGCCAATCTATTGACGAACAGAGAAGCTAGCTTAAGCATCCTGAAGTCAGGCATGCTATTTTATGTTAGATGTTTTGAGGAGAAAAAAATATTTTATGTTTATCTCACAACATGACACAAATGAAAGGCTACCATTGCTTCATCGATAAAATTGTTCAATTTATTACTTAAACTTGAGGCAATACTTCTTATCAATTTTACTGATAATCATTGCTGAGCTTTTGAATAATTTATGAATTATAAGTTAATCTAAGCTGCTGATTGCTTTTGGCATGAAAAATAAATGGTAACTCTGATTTCTTTGATTCAACAATAACGGCTCGACTAGTCTATTTATTTCTACGATTTGCCCTTAAATGGAGCAGAAAGTTGTTCGAAATTATTAGTGCTCAGCCTGCCAAGAAAATATAAAATGTTTCTCATAAAAATCATTCGGGTAGGAGGTTGAAGTTGGTAAGGATTGCATTGCTAGGTAAGCTTCTTAATGTTGCTGGAGCTCTTTTTTCACGGTAGGCTAAAAATAAAAACAATAATTTTCCAACTCATATTGAAAATCAGAGAAAACTAAGGAAAAAATATTCACAAGATTTTAGACAACTAAGGAAATATAATCAATATCATTCCAGATATATTACCACATATAGCGCATAACGATGGATTCGAAATACAGGAAGTGGCCTGGAACTCCCAAAAAATATACAACTCTGCCGACTGTGGGTCTTATTATCAACTACAAGTTATTAAAACTTTTTTCAAACCTTAAAATTTGGAGATGATAGAGACTAAGATTTTTTACGAGTGTCAAATAAATAGTTTTATTAGTCTCACTTCAATCTTGATTCAATTCAGGTATCAACTCAGAGTTGGTCAGCCTTACTCTCCCATCCGTATCTTAGCTCGTACTTGAAACCAAACCTTATAGGAACCAGTGCTCTTTAAACTAAGCTGCACGGCCTTTAATTATAATTTTAATTTTGAAATTAGTGCATTTTCAATTTAATTTTCCGAATATCTGCTTGAAAGATTGACATCATATACTCCGAAAGTCTGATTCGACTTGATTCGGCAAAAACTTCGAATTAGTTTACTTTTGTCTGAGCATTGGCTTACAGTAGCCCTTTCAATTTTTTTTCTTGCTTAGCTTTCTGAAGGTTCCATTGCAACTTTTTCTGTCATACATTTTTGAATATTCCCGGTTTATCATTGTTGTAAGGTAGGATTTTTTCTCAAGGTCACGCATATACCTATTGATCCGTAGCCATACCAGATAAAAAAAAGATAAGAAGCTTAAAGGTCAAGTCCATGGGGTCATGGAAGGCCCAATAACTTTTTGTAGAACTCATTCAGTTTCAACAACAATTCTTCTACTTCGCCACGCTCTTGAAATCCACCGACAAAAGCTCAATGAAGCTTCGTTGCGTCTAGTTTTCCCCAGCGCTTGAAAACGGCAGAGTCCATATTGGATTGTTTCTGTGACTCATGACCCTTGAGACTTCCAACATTGTAAGCTGTATTATAGAGGAGTCAATCTACTACTTGACCATTAGATTAAAAAACTGGGATGTCTGCCGATCCAATCAGGCTCCGTGGTTGGGTTGGGCTGCTTTCCCATTCTCATCAATGCCCTTATAGCCGAGGACGCAGAAGATGCTGACTCTTCTGTTGCTGCTTAGCATCTTCAGGGCCTTAATGCAATTAAGTCTGATTCTGACTGCAGCATCTGTAGTGCCTTTAACTTGCACTAGTTTTACGCCTTTTTGCATCACAAAGACTCTTATTTCAAAAATACTACAGTAATTAGAAAGACTGAAGGAAGCTTCGATAAGACGGCCTGCAAAGTATGCTGCAATACCTAATCCCGCACTTGTTAGTATAGATGATCAGCGCTACTATGCCTCTTAACTGATTCCATTACTGGCCATTCCCTATGGTTGCTTGGCATCATCAGTTATAGCGAAAAGTTAAGACTAAGTAGTTAGCGTACCTGGTAAGCCTCTGACCAAATCTGCTGTGACCAAATGATATTGAATCATAGTTATCTATAGAGCCACCAATCACGGAACTTTGTCTAGTATTAACTTTAAGGCAAAATATTTGTAAGAGAAGCTGCTAAATTGGAATATTTTTGAGTTTTTATTCTTGCCTTTTTATTGGGATAATAGGCAATAACAGATGCCCTTCAAAGATAAGTATATTTGCTTCGCCCATAAATGTTTCATCAGACGTATATCTACATTTGAAAGTGATTTTTGTTTTCAGTTTTGGATGCGATTTTATTTTTGCACAGGATTTTCATACTGATAGCTGGTTTTTTTAGATTATTCAAATTCTACATTTATTAAACCAAAGTAAACAATTTTTTCTATGTTTCATGCATTTAAAATTTTTTTAAAACATTTTTATATCTGTAATTGAGCTATCACGTGTGCCTTTTGATTGATGAAATCCACGCGACATTCGCTACCTTTTCACCTAAAAACTAATAATGAATGTAAAAAACAAATGCACTAACTGTAACGATAATCATGCACCCAACTTTTTAGGCTACTTATCCGAAAAAATTCAAATTGTATTTTATAATAAAAATCATATGCATCTAAAGTTAGCTGTAGTTGGAGTGAAAACCAGCTGACTAATGTGAAATAACGTCAATAATACTGATTATATTAACATTTTTGATGTAGTGTTGATGATTCTCCACTCCTGTTATTATTGTTCATATCGTTCATTCTTTTCTCGAACCAATCGATTTAGTTGTCAATATTTTGGATTAAATTATTCTGTCAATTGTTGTTCCAGTTTTATTAGCTGCTGCATGCTTAACTCAAACGTAACGATCAGGTTCATCTTCAGGCGCGGAAAAACAATCAACTCTTTTTCCATTATTTCTTTCTGCAAGCTTTAACATTTGCATTAGCGTGCTTCGATCTATCTTCATCTTTGAGAACTCGGACAATTCAATATTCAGTCATTCGAATACTAACGCGCTAGTTGAGAAATTAAGTAGAAGCTTTCCGCTCTCCTAAATCCTCCTTTAACTCAGTTAACTTAGTTCATTAATTTCACGTAGCCTATTTCACACAAGAGTGTCATTCAGAAAAAATTGTATTAACTGTTTTTGTACTGTCTTTAACTTTACTTGATTTTTTCTTTAAACTCACAATTTCTAACTTTTATCTCAGTGTTCGTGAACTTTTACTTTATTGTTGTCGCTTTCATTTGGCTGTATACTGTATACTATTTCTATAACACAGGATATTTGGATCTGTTTCAAATTTCGCGAACAATTTTTATTGTCGCTAGAATCCCACTTCTGACACCAATATTTTACGGGAGGTAAAAATTTGACTTTATACCCAAAATTTCATACTTTGTTTCGTACAACGATGATTCACAGTATCCACTGTACAAATTTTATCGCACCCAAGTGCATTATTACTCTCTACTATTTCTCCAATTCTATCATTGGGCTCTAAACATGAGTTAAACTGTTCGAATGGTATTTCCATTCATATTTTATCGCAGTTTTAGTAAAAGATGTGGGCGGTTTGCGGAGCTTCAATCTGATTCTTCCGAATTCTAGCATTTGATCGAACTCTGCTGTTATTTATTGCATCCTAACTATTGAATGAGTAATTGCAAATAAGTATCGATTTTAAAATGGCTTTATCTTATTATTGAACAATTATATTTTAGACTCCTGATATCCTTTCAATTGATTTTAGACTTAATTCTCCAACAGAAGAATGTTCTTTCGTAAAGCATCTTTCCGCACGAAAGCACTTTCCGTGAAGAATTTTCCGAACCAAATGAAAAACTTTTGTTAGATACTTTCAATGCTTTGCTATCTAAAAATCATGTAAACCGTAAACCATGCTGATCGATGTAAATATCACATTTGCTCTTGAAATTCCAGAACTCATTAAAAATTTTCCGTTGAAATTACTATTTGCGCAAATTATAGCGATCCGAAATTGCTGGTTTTTCAATGGTTGCTCAATGGACAAATAGCTAAAACTTAATAAAAACCATTTACTTTAGCAGGCTAACAGTGCTGTTTCTTCGTGCAGTAAATATAACTCCGAAGTTGCAGCACATTGCTCTAAATTGCAGTAGATTGATTCTTCTATAGGTATATACATATGTGTACACATATAAGTCTTTCTACATGCATTTAAAATACAACTATTGCTATTTGAAATAGCAATAACAAACCATATTCAACAAAAGATATATAATTTTTTTTTAAAGATATCAGATTCGAGCTTAGTCGTTTGGTGAAAAATACATACTATTGTTGGTTTCAGTTTTTCCATATTAAAGAAAATAAATTGCAATATACAGTTATATATCCAGGATTAAGGGGAAATTCCTATTCATTCTTTGTTCAGAATGGCTAGCACCTGCATATATAACTAAACAGAGTGAAACTAATTTACTAAATATGCTAGCTAGATTAAACAAGTAGCAAATTTCGTAAAATGCAATAGATGAAACACAAATGCAATGTTGCAGTAAACTGCATCAAATTGCAGCAGATATGCTGCAATTGCAGTAAAACGACAGCACTGGGCTAAGCCACAATTAATTATACAATACCTATACAATACCTTTCGATTTGGTACCCCTTGTCAATATTCTTCAGAGTCTAAATTTTAAGGAAAATAAGAAACGCACTTGATTAAAATAGATGTTTTTATTCTGCCCATTTTCTAAATAAATTGTATTTCAGCAAACCTATTTAAAATGTTTAAAAAAATCTTAAACTAACACCACGGTAGTAACCAAACTGCAATCATCAAAAAACGATACACATCACAGCTATAATCGTTTTCTGGAATATTTTCGCGCTCCTCAAAAGTTATGCTAAGCCAAGACAAAATAATTTTCCGGCTGCTTAACTTTTGTATCTTTATCTCGCTCAACCACGTCCACCACTTTGAATAAGATATTAAACATGGCTTGTCCGTAGCCTGGAGCTAAGTTAATACGTTCTTAAACTACCAACTCTATCATCATCTCCCTATCATTGTCACCGTCAGCTTATACTTACAAGCTTATACTTAAACTTCACTATCAACTCCATAAATGCCAGACAATTGCTCTTTGACCAAGTACCGCAGGTGCGGTGACTCACTTATGACGGTCTCATCCTAGAAATTCGAAAATTATACCTCACCCAGCGCAACTCAATCGTGAAATCCAGAAAGCATAATAAACACCACAAAGAAGAAGAACAAAAATCTTTGTCACCATCATCATCATCATCATCGCAACGTCGTTGTCGCCATCGTTGTCACTGTCATCAATACAAGATTGCTGGACTGGAGATTTTGATCCGTTTTTGGTCAAGAAGCCAAATCGAGTTCCGACCAAGCAAACCTGAACGAACCACTTAGCCAACAGATTATCTAAATGGCATGGCGTTCTGTCTGTGATTCACCATAATAATCGTTGGCCATGTCTTTATCTATGTAGAGCTCCAATGCTCTGACTACGTGCGGCTCAATACACTTTGATTAACCATCGACTGATCTATTTCACTACGATATGAGCGGTGAGCATATAAGATGCAAGCGTGAAAATCACTTGTATACAGCCAACACAGTGAAATTCGATATTTTAAGAAACTGCTGTGATTCGAATTTGTATCTTTTTCAACATTGTTGAATACTCTGAATATGTAGTTTAAATCGCCGATAGTGGCTCTATCGAAATGATGACCGAATGCATTTTTGGGTACTCAGGAAATTCGGTCGTGTTAAAATTATATGGTTTCGTTTTATCTGATTTCGACAATGAAGTCTGATGAAAATAAAAACATAAGCCAGATATAAACAATAAATTTCAACAAATTACTGAATGTGTCTGATTTTATCTTTAGTTTTCGGAGAAATTTCATGAATCATCATAATTTGTGCTAGAGGCGCCTGGATGTGGAGTCTGAATAAGATTCATATAAAATCTTTTCATATACTCGAAATGTTTAGGAATATTTATACATCAAGAACAATTTGTAAGCTTTTTAAAATCATTTTGCTCTCTGTTGAACATTTAAAACTTGCATTTGAATATACTCTGCGTCTGTTATGTCTAAAACATATGTGTGTCTTCTGGCTATTAACTCCAATCTATCTAGAGAATCAGATATGTTAAAAAGCAAGTGTCTGCAGGGCAGTATGATACCTCATGTAGCAACCTGCATTTTGATTTGATCAAACTTACTGTCGAATCTATCATTGAAATTTGATGGCATCCTGTTTCTGTCGTTACTCCTTCCAACAAAACGAACTTACTTGTCCGAAATTCAATCTGAAATAATACGGGCAGTCATTGATCCATCTATCTTGCACATTTCATAAGGATATACGATATGAATTTCGATAGTATTACTACCATTCTAATGTATCCACTTACAATCATCCTTCATTGAAATTGGCTCTGAAGCATAATTCAGGACAACCAATTTCGATTCTATGTTATCAGCTACGTAATTTTGCATATGAATGAGTGATATTATTACTAATGTATAAATTCATACAGGATTGATTCTAAATGCTGAGGAATATCCTTTTCAATAGAAAGAACAAGTAAAGCAATGAAGTGGAATCAGATGGGCATACATGTATACAATGGAGCATTGAAACACACAAATTAATATTCCCCATTCGTCCTGAATAAATTTAATCGTTCGTATGGTGAGGGCCAGTGTTCTATTTCGTTAAGAATATCTAATATCCTTTTCCGGAAAAACTGGTATATGATATGGATTGCCTATAATAGAAGCATTTGTTAGTTTTCAGTTGAATCGAATAAATGAAACTCAAGCAATATTGTAGTACGAGTTCTTATGGTTTTTACCGGAAGTTGGGAACATGCATTCGGATGAAAAATAATCAGTGTAATAAACCAGTTGTTGGTTAGTTTGCCCGGAGAAAATTATTGACAGATATCTATTGAATCTTTTATGTCTTCTGATATTCTTGTTTATGTGTGTCGTACTGCATTGAATCAACCGATTTCATTTAAAAGTACTACTTCTAGCAATTCGTTGAATACCTGTATGTTATTTTTATTCTATGTTCCACGATGCATACACATGAATCAACCTCTGATATACAGTTTATCTAAATTTTAATGGCAAAACGTTTTGTCAATTTTTTTCTGAAAATCTCATTTTCCCTTTTTTCGTACTTTCTTTTACCAAAATTATCTATTAGGTGTCAATGCTCTAAAAAATGAAGATTTTTTTTTAATTTTTCGACAATTTGATAAACAAATGTATTTTCATTTGCAGGTTCACTGCTTATTCTAATATATTCGTTGAGAAACTAATTTTATAGTGACTAATCCTATTATTAATAACAATTAATTTCGTAATGATTTCAGGAAAATTACGTATTAAATGCTCATCTCTAAGTGCTGGATCAGACAACTCTCATACGATTTCTTGAAATATAGTCAAATTCAATCAGAATTTCACCTGGAATAAATCATTTCTTCCATAGAACTATGTGAAAAAAGAAAAAAAATAATTAATTTTTTCCTGTTCACAAGGCTCCTCATAGAATATCTAAAGACCTTGGCTGTATGCTTTTTGAACAACCTTATATTAGACATGGGCTGTAAATTTCGACATGAAAGAAGCACCGGTTCTAAGATACAGGAAGGGTTAACGCCCCCATTCACGAGCAGTCCATCAGTCCAAATGGCCTGTGGCCAGGCCAAAATCTCACCGTGTGCGGGAGAACTCGGATGAACTCATAGACTGAAGGCGCCAAATTGGATTTCCAATCAATCCAAAGCCCATGGACTCAGGCCATCGGGCCATTTTTTGGCTCGAACGTTTGTGGGGAAATAGTTGGCCAAGTTTTGACAATCCATAAAATGGACTGGCTGTATGTGCTGAAGCCTCAGTCCAAACAACGTGGCAGTCTTGCTTCATACGCTGACCTTTGACAAGCTCATTGACTGTTTCTGTGGTTATTTTATTTAATCGAAAGAGTCAGCATAATTGGCAGTTGTGGCCTTGATTTTGTTTTGGAAGTTTTTTTTTTGTGAAATTACCGTAGAAAATTTGAGCTCCTCATAGCTGCAACCACTTGCTAAGTACTGCAAAGTAGCGGACAATCTCTGGTGTGGAGGCTTGCCTCATATTCGTATCCTTTCTTTTGATTGATAGAGTGACCAGCTCTAGCAACTTATTATATGCCGTTTCATCCACTCTAAAATAATTTTGTCAATCATAAGGCTCAAGTGTGAGCTCTTTTACGAACTCTTTTACTGTCTTTTTGATTTTTACTCATTCATTTATTTCCGCTTGGCAAGCCATCCGTTTTGCCACTTCCTTTTTGGTTTTATTTTCTTTACGAAGATGCAGCTGCAATTGCAAATAACTCCTCCATATACTTCGGATCCATTAATATATTAATAATGTTTTCTTCAAGTTTTTCCTTTTGTTTTTCTAAATTAACGACAGAAAATGGAATGGACTGACTGAATCGAGACTCTGTCGTGAGTGGCGAGCTAAATTGGACTTAAACGAAACGGACTCAAGCCAATTGGACTCAGGCCATTTGGGCTGCTCGTGAATGGGGGCCTTTAGTGCCGCAACATACGATTAGGTTTTCCCCAAACGGCTTTTGTTGCAATAAATGGAGCTCAAGCGGTTAAATAAGCTGCGACGTACGTTCAGGTCAAAACCGAATTGGTTTCAGAAAGCAACCGTGACAATCCCCGGTTTGGTAACGGCTGGCTCGATGGTTTTGCGACCGAAAGAATGCAAAACTCATTGAATTCAAAATATATATGCGATTAGGTTTTTCCCGGAACGGTTTATTGACATTCGATTCACCCGAGTAGTAGCTGCGTGATTCCACATACTGCTCGAGAAAACCTTATCAGTGTGCCGTGTAATCACGGTGACGGGAAAAACCGGAGATGGTTTGTGATTCGGAAAAAATCAAATCGTAGGTCGCTTGACTTAATCTTGAAAGATAGCTAAGATCATGTGGATGCCATTAAGAAAGTTTGTTCTTCCATTAGCTCAGCATCGTGAACTGATTGCAATTTGCTAGTAGGTCCATTCACTCAATTGTCAAAATGGACTTCAAACCAAATGAAACGTTTGGGAAATTTCAAAAAACAGGCATATCTGGATCTAAACCGAACAACGTAAATCTGACGATCGTTTTTACACACAGCTAGGAGACTTACCGAAATATGAGATTCAGTGTATCTTGGAATTCGATTAGGGAAGAGAACTAGTGAGGGAAGGTGAAGGAAGGGACATTTGGTAATGAGCTAAACTATCTGTCAAATCTGACTCCAATTTGCCATCCTCAGGTATAACTTATTTAGTCAGCCGTTTTCAGTGTGTTTGAAGATAAGCTGATGAGCAACTTTTTCTGAATCAATATATGGATGATTGATATCTTGTGAAATTTTGTGCCTTGCTTTTTTCAAATTGCTAGAAAAATGATTGCGAACAGTTCTTAGTTTCTCATAGTTTTTTCTCTTCTTACCTCCGATTACTTAGATAGCGTATATCTGCTCCAAAGCTTGAATTGAGACAGGAATATTGTGAATCATTTTGCAAATTGCCACCAAAAGAAAATCATATGGAAGTGCTTTCGTTTGCGTTACTATTTGGAAATATAATTTTGCTAAGTTATAGTTTTGAAAGGATGCACCATTTTATCATCAGATATCAGCTCATGGGGCATATCTGACCGCTGTGATCACTTGGGAGGTAGAAGATTGTTGATTTTTATTTACTTGGTTGAGCCAATTTTTCATGTCTGCGCGATTTTGATATATTTATTTTGATATAGTTTTTAAAACTGCTATTAAAAAGATAGCAAATAGTTTTTAGTTCCTTAAGTCATTTCCAACTTTCGACTGTTATTTCGATTCCGAAATCTTTTGGGAACTGTGATTGCATCTTCATATGAAGAAATATGAATAATTAGTGCAAAAATATTGAAAGTGTGAAATAAACAAATCAGAGGCGACCAGTGTAGGTGGTTAAAAGGAAGTCTACCAACCAGATATGCAGTTGACCTATTAGACATAGGGGCATGTGAAGTTTGACTCACTTGAAAAAACAAACTGCAAGCCAATCTAAGCAACGCTTCAACCTAGACTCACCTGTGGGTGCCCACGAACTTCAACAATTGCCGAAGCTCATAAGTCCGTAAAGTAAATGTCCTTCTGTTTTATGCGTAGCAACTTTGCTGTTGCACCAACAACCTAAGAAATGATATCAATTGTTGAATGTCATTGCTGCCTGTTGGAAAGACAGTCAGCTGATCTGACTGCAAGATTGGCTTCCCGGTTTACTATTCGCCTTGTCTACAAATACCAGTCGAGCTTTTTTTCACGGTAACGGGTAGATCTTCGTGGCTAAACATGAATTATACGAATCCAATAAAAGACGAGGCTGGCTATATTTTTAACCACCTTGATCGGCACTGCAGCACGTCTCGAAGCCTTCCACTTCCGTATTATGGATACTGCACTGTGCAGCTCCTCGTTAATAAAACAGAGAAACATCCGCCTGGCTCATGGCGATGGGATCATATGTCTTTATCGAATGAGCTAGGAATAGCGAACCAACAGTATTCTACATGGTTAACCCATGAGAGTGCTTGGTCACATGCAGCCAAGTCTATGAGTGACCAGTTTGTAGCCATCGCAAGATGGGTCTGAGATGACCTTCGCACAAGGAGCCTGCCGTTTGGCAATTTCGTTCCTCAGCTCCGTCTGCTTAAAGTTTGGCTACCCCCGGGGTATTGCTGGCTCGCTGCATCCTGCATTAGCACGCCACAATTTCACTGTCCCACCAGTATGCGTGTTGCCTCCTACGAAAAGGATTCCGTTTGCAAATCCAGCAGTAGCCTCTAGTGCTGCTGCGGTCACAGCGGTCCCAGATGTTAGAGGCACTGTTGAATTTAGCGGCATTCCGGCCTAGCCACTTACTGAGCGAGCGGTGGTGTTTTTGCGTGCTATCGCCGATTTGAAAGTTAATGTAATATTCCAACTCGTATTCAGCATCTTCTAAGTCTGCAAGGTATTTTTGAAGGGCTTGCCTTACTTCAATGCCCTCACATTGAAATCGCCACTTGCGATGATATGTTACTTATTAGAGGAGATCATCGAAACAAAAATTACATTCTCCGTATGAAGAAACTAAATGCTATGAGAGGAACCTAGAAATCACTAAACAAATTTTGGTAGAAGAGGCAGACAGTATTTATCTGCCTGGACATGGTTGACAGGCCGACTTAAATGAAAGCGGCACATTCAGAATATATTATAGTTTCACGTCTATAGTTTGTACCTGGCATTGATGAATTATTTTCCAAAGACTTCTAGGCTCCAGGTGCTTTATTTAAGGAGATCACCAGTTAATCTCGCAAAGTAAAAGCTATAGAAGATATCTAACATAAAATTTATAATAAAACTTCACATTCAAAACGTCCGTGGTTTCCAAACGTAAGCAGATGAGATCAAGTTGAATTCTACTCTAGACTCTGATGACATTCTTTACTTATCAAAAATATTGCTGACAAAAAACGTGTATTGCATCGAGCTAGTTTTTTTTAACAATGTCTTTCTAAAAAGAATGTGAAAGTTCTACCAGTGGCTCTCCATTGTAATTCTTACTCCTCTCACACTGCTTCTTTTCTCAATTTAATACCATTCCGAAGTCTTATAATAAAACCCTTGATCTTGTTTTGTCAAATATTTCAAAGACTTCCGTAAGGTTAAATGTAGTCCTCCCATCTTACGTACCTCCTGAACTTTATTAATCTGCATTTTTCTTTTTGGTAGAATGAAGTTCAACGATGGACTTCACAAGGTTTTTGCCAACTTTTTGCTCGCTACTTCATTCTTTCGCAAAAAAAACTTCCTGCTTCTGCTTCTTCTTCTCTTTATTGCTGAGCAACGATAACCTCTTTTTATGCAAACTCGATTAAAGTAATTTTGATACCAGCAGAAGCTGTCGTCTTGATGGTATTTCAAATATACTGAAGTAACAAAATACAATAATATCATTATTTGTATCCCCTCCTATATTCAACAACCGTAACATCACTTCGGTCTTAAAGAGTCTTCGAGATGAATATCTGGAAATGTTTTTCCAATGCATAAAAAGCGACAATCTTTTTTGCTTTGCAAATTCTATTCTTGCTTCAGTAGGCTGCTTGAAAAAGTGGTTTAAAAGTAGGGATTATCCTTCTGTAGTATTCTATCTTATATCTTTTGTAGTATTCGTTGTTAAAAAGAAAATCTACATTGACCTAGTTGCTTTCTTTCACTTATACTTTTGTATCTGCTTTCGATCAACAAAAGCAGGTAAGTGTAATGTAAGTTGAGTTTTTCAATGCTTTGCGTTTTAAAAGTTGTTGATCATGAACTTCTCCTTCTGAAACTGAAAAATTATAGTATCTCTAGCTTACTACTCTCTTGGTTAGCTTCCTTCATTCTTTACCGTTGTTGTGCTATAACTGTCAATTTCAGAATCTATGCTCCGCTTTATGCTATCTCAGAAGTTCCGCAAGGCTTAATTTTTAGTCCCCTATGATTCTTTTTGTTTGTAAATGACGTAGCAACCTATAGTGTTTCTCTCAAACGTTCTCACAGCGTTGAATAAGTAGTGCATTGGTAACTTACTTTAAGTAGTCCAAAGTGTAACCAATTGTATTGTTCGTATTCGATATCCTCTGCAATTTTTTAACACTCTATTTTAAATTCTTCTCTTAATGTTGCTGTCGGTTTCAAAGATTTTGACGTAATATTAAACTCTCAACGCAAATTCGATCAACTTTTGATGCATATACCATAACAACCAAGACTACTAAATTGTCAACGCCAGTATTTAGCTCATTTGAATCAACCCGTTTTCGGTTTCGAATGTGGATTTAATAAGTAGCCCATTCACAATCAACTTACAAGTGTAGTGTGATTAGTTCTACGAATCATTTCACTTCTGATTCGGCTCAAGTATGTGCCCACAGTCCGGTGTATGATCATGGCTAGGTTTGAACTAGGTACCACATAAACTAGCAATCAGTGCTATGAGATAACTACTCGCTGTCTATTCCCTAAATTAATACAGGTCCTACAACAAACAGAAACAGTCTAAAATCGAATTACCTCTACTGACATTCATTTAAAATTCAAGCAAAACTACTTCTTAAACCTTAATATCAACTTAACAATAATCTTCCTAACCGAAGCAAAGAAAATACTTTCTTCTAACGTTCTCATACTAAAACACAGCCCTCAAACTCTCACACCACATTTGCCTTGTATCAACTCATTTAATTCTACCAGCTCCTAGTTTCTGGTGCTTTCCTATTAAGTTTAATTTCCCAAAAGCTTGTGGCTTTATTTTCGAAAAAAAAAACGAAATTTCCTTAAGATCGAATTTTCTAAAACGAAACCAAGCGCATAATAAACTTTGCATTTTCATCCTCGTTCCGAAATTCTTGCTGTGCTTCACTCCTGCCTCTTTGCCAACATTTTCCTTGATATTTCTCAAAGTTAATGCTTTTATGGTGAATTCGGTGTTTGTTACTCCTTCGGCCCAAAGAAAACTACTTATACCGAGCATTTATGCTCTTCAAATGTTTTTCGTGAATGAAACTGAGACTGGGCGAGAAAGAGGGTGGTGCATTGGATGGTAAGGGTAAGTGAGCATCGGTCAAAAAAGCAGTTACATTTAAACTTGGAATGGTATTTCGGTCGTCTTGATCTACATGAATTGTACTTTTCGGTGAAACTAAAGGGGACACTCGTAGAAGATTTTATGTGTACACAAAATATAGACATATAGCTGAAGTGCATAAATAGAAAATCCAGCTGGGTTCGAAAGGAGCTTGAATGAGTGATTTCCGTAGACATTTCCCACAGGGCAGAAGGATAACAAGTACTTTCCATTTCGCAGAGTTGAAAATGCGGCAGAGTGGTTTCACCACTGCCATGAGGGTGCCATACTTCTGGTGCTGACTGGTAGCTCCTGCTCGGTGGTATATGAATGGGTTTGCCTTTGTTGTTTCGAAAGTTGACGTTTTCGGAAACAAGCATTTGCTAATTCCGTTGACGTCGCAAACAGCCCAGGAGATAGGAGCAATGAACGCGCGCCGCGCTTTGTCGTCATGTCGAGCGGTTCAAGGCGGTATAATACCGACTGGGCTGGTTCTGTTCCGGCTTTGCTCTGCCCTCCACACTTCGAACTCATCTCATTTCGAATGCGAAATACGTTACGAGTACGACGAAAGGACTCCAGCTGAAATTATGTGATTCTGATGAAAAATTAAGGTTCAGTTTGTCGGCAGAAGTATTTTCGGAAAGAGTGCTTGTCGTCGACGGTCGACGATTCGCTATGATGTGGGTCAAGAAGCGGCTGACAGGAGGCACTGCTGCGAAATTTGCCTTTGCACACTTAAAGGATTAATCCGACAGCGAGTCCTATGAAAAATGAATCGAATAATTGCCAAAATTTAATGACCCTCTGAATCAGTAATGAGCCATTCGAAATGCTCGAGAGTATCGAGTGCGCCTTAATGTTTGTCATTAAGCTGTGCGAGCTTTAGATGGGCTTATGTGTTTGAAGTTTCCCAGTAGAGATTAGGAATTCATTTTCCACGAAGAACTGCTGTCGGATGATGGATGAGTGTTGGCTGAAGTGGATGGGAAGGGGTCACGGAACTCTTAAATGTCAAAGTGGATTCTTTGAGAAGTACCTTGGAAGCGAGTTCATTCGCTCGGCGACATTTGAGCAGTGTTTTTAGGCTTAGGGTTTTTTGTGGCATTTTCCGTAAGACTAATGATTTTCTGATGATTATTTGCGTATACGACCAACTTGAATCGGAAAACGATTTTCATATCTCGGAATCGTTTTTATCCACGCGTTTTGTATGCATGCCCTTATAAGATAGGTGCCACTGAACCATTCAATAGCCATTAACGTCGCGCTGTTTACTCACCGCACGCTTCCTCCAATCACGATCGATAATAGACTCTGCGTTAATGACAATTCAATAGCCAATCATTAATCGGTCAGACCGAACTTCTAATCGAAGTACACCTTCATAAAACTTTACACATTACGCTGCTCTCGCCGAATGTCTTCATTCGGCCAGGTGGAGAAGAATACCTCACCTGTTCGAAGCAAGCACATAGATAGGCATGTGGGCGCTTGACTTGTTGGAATGCTAACTTGTACATCTTCTTATGTTTGTTTTGGAACGCCATAGGTCTTGCATGTCCGGGATGTGAAAGAGCGCTGGACGGTAATAACCGGAACTGGCGGCCAGGCACGTACAGTGTAGAGACGGGGCTGTTCGTACTTCCATCATGATAACCGCATGACTTTCTCATCGCATGCAGAACACTTGGCCTCAGGTTATTAAGCACTTCCTTTCCCAAATCTACTTCGAAGGATTTGTTAAACTTGGTCCCAACATTCTCGTACAATTGTTCCAGCGTGCCTCTAAAAAAGTTTACCTGATGATAGCACAATTCTTCGTCTCCGCTAAGCGAGCCCATTCGCACTTTGGAAAATCATCTTCTCATCGCCTTAGACTCCATAGAACAGTCCATCCAGTCCAGTCGGCCCAACAGGTGAGCGATGAACCGACTCGAATCAGATCATTTGTTCGAGACCTAGTTGAGCGAGCGTTCTCGCAACTCATCCCAACCGCCGGCAACAATTCAATTTACTTGAGCGTGCGTTATTTGTGCCGAGGCTGAGCCGTACACCTATTCATGTGCTACGGCAGGAGCGTAATAGGAAGAAAATGAACTGGCGAAATACACACCATTATCGTCGAAAAACTGTACCTGATCGGAATACCTTGATTCGGTACCAGGTGGAATAATTAGACTCAAACCCGGTACTTGAGGTTGTTCGACTGGCGTCTCTGTAATCGCTCGGCCTAGCCCAAGCTAGGCTGACCAGGCCGGAGCTGGGTGATTCTGCTAAGCTCGACTAGCTGGGCGGCATCGAAAATGAGGTTGATTGGAAAGGTTTTACCACTACGAACGACTACTTCTATTACGACCACTTGTTGTTGTCGGTCGACAATGACGACGACGACGACTACGAAGACTTCTTTGCTGCCGCTTCGAACAACAACGAGTCGAATGCTATAGGGCCTCTGTGATGATGTTGGCTTGAGGGAGCTTAATGACCTCCGTAATTGCTTCTTAGCAAATGGATTATTAACGTTCGTTCTAGTGAAAATGCAGATTTGCTACAAGATTTTCAATTTCTCGGCTCTTCTTTTCCATTCGCCGTCATGGATTGGTTTGGTGGTACTTTGTGGTCGGTCGATGTGAAGTGAATGTGTATATGCCAGTGGAATTTTCGATTCAATTCGATTCGAAGACGTTTCAAAGACTCGTTGCGTTTAAGTATGGCAATCTCGAGTTTCGATTGCTAATGAGTTTTGATTTGTTGGGATTGAACGACCCTTTTTTCGATGATGGGAAAATCGAAATGGAAAATCCGTTCTAGTTATTTTTCGTCAGATCTCGCTACTAATTGAATACTATTCAAGCGAAAGTAAAACAAAAATGGATTTTTCGCTGATTGGAAGAAACAAATTTTAAGATGCGGAAATAACGTTTTTTTCGAAATGTGATTTTTCATGTGATTGTCAGTGTCGTTTTTGCAATCGGAAAACTAATTAGATCCGCTGGATCATTAATGGTTCATTTGATGATGCGAATGTATATTGCAAGACTGAATTCTGATTAAGTTTTCTAATGATTGGAAAAGGGACAGGGAAAATTCATTGCTCAAAATTGTAGTCTATGATTAAATCCATGGCTTTGAAGGTCTGAATCTTTAGCGACTAATTACAGACATTGATGGGGTTCAGTGACGAAAAAGCATTGGTTTTTCATAATAACGAAAATCAGCTCTGATTTTGATGAAACTTTTCAGAATTTTTTTCTTCTTCTTCTCAAGTTTTTATTTCTTCTTTGATTCTAGAACTGAAATTTTGCTGAATTCTTCACATTATAATTTTGAATTTCAGCTAGCTATTTGCTGTCTCTGATGAGCTTATACTGTTATTAAATTAAATTTAAAAACGAACAAGTAGTTTTTTGAGAAGCTAATCACTGCTGAAAATCCTATGTCGACAAAATGGAAGAAAGTTTAGATCATCGGCTCCATTGTGCTAATTTTTTTTGACTCAGAATCGAAAAAAACATTGTTCCATGTTTATTTTACTTAAAAAAAAGACAAGCAAGTGAAATGCTCTCAAAATATTTGGAAGTTCGAAACAAACACACAAACACATAAACATTTGCCTCTATTCGACTTCAAATAGTAAACCAATCTGCTTCATTCAATAGACAGAATGCAATAAAAAAATAGCATGTCTGGTATAGAGAAATGTTGGCACTTCCTATAAAAGCTGCGGTGAAATATGAGTGGAGAAATTATTCGAAGAGCGAAAGTTGCCCTTAACAGCCGATGATGAAACGAAAGTTTTATAGGGATTAAGTACAGTGAAATCTCTTTTGTACATATTCAATCAATCATTTTCTCTGGAATCATTTTCCTGGAAAAACACGCCTGGAAAAACCTGGAAAAACACGCATGCAATACCGATATTCAAGCGTGTGGATAAATTTCATGTTATTAGCTATCGTCCTATTCCTTTTTTACCAGTTACGGCAGAAATATTGGAGGTCTTTCTACCACTTTTGATAAGGCGTCTTATCATAGATAACCAAAATGTCTCTCCGATTACATTCGTCAGAGATGTCTTATAGTGAAATTCGGTGGCCACTTTTCTGTACCATGCACCTGAACATCTGGTGTTCCTCAAGGCTCAAATTTCGGTCCTTTGCTCTTCCGCATATTCACGAACGATGTAAGTGAAGTATTTAATGATGTTCAGTTATTTGATCATGACTGCAAAGTTTTTGATTTTATCAAGTTGACAGGAGATATTTCGGCATCGACATTAAACTTGGCTAATTTCTTCAATTATTTTGTAAAAAAAATGGTGTAGACTTAAAGAGTTCAAAATCATATTGAATCGAACATTGTTCCGTGGATTATTCAATAAAAATTCAACCGATACAGCTAAGATCCATCCAAAACCAAATAAAAGCAAAGATGTGGAATTGAATAGTAATCAATATTATTCTTAAAAAGAACTCGGCGTGTTAACTGATGGTGTGAAAAAGGGCAGGTGATTCAAATCTTTGGATCTGGCAAGAATCCTGGGCTGTCTATTAGATACAGACCTATAAGTCCGTTGTGCTTGCTTCAATTTTTTTTCGAAAACCTTGTTTGGAATCATTTAAATATATTTGCACACGCTAATAGTATCATTTTTACCAATTGATTAAAGTTTTGAAAGAGTTTCTTCGTCTGACATTTGTTTGAACTCTAATAGTAAACTCGACATATTTGCAGACGACACACTCATCTACTTCTATCAAGGCTATTTTCAAAAATTAAGAAACTCTAAATCTTTATGAGTTTTCAAATAAAAACCGTATGTCAGTGAGAATCCACGTCTAAATATTTTAAAACAAAACCTTCAAAAATATAATTTGTGTGTCATAAAAAACGTATTTCCTTAGCAGGTTTATGAGGATGAAAATTAACATCTTCATGGTACTGAGCTGACTTGACTTTCTCAGCAAATAGAGATGCGCTTTCACTTGCACTTCCAATCCACTCCCTAGCAGGCAAAAAATGATCACCTGCTATTTGATGACCCGCAGGTAGACGCAAGCATCTAGAATTTATCCATATCTAAAATTTGTCTCAAAGCTGTCCGTGAAGATAGCTTCGGAGGACTCTCTAGTGCAGACATCTGGTTACTCCTATTCACTTTATCTTAACAAAGTACTAATTATATTCTGCCTTAGTTAAACAAAGGTACTGAAGCTTCCGAAGGCATCCCGATAGCCTTAGAGATATTTGGCATCAGACCTCTAATCGACCCGTGCTCATCATTGTCGTTGAAAGCCTATCAACTAACTTGAATCAGTCTGTGGGCAGAGTTCATACAACACGCTGAATTTGAAAGTGGAGGTAAAAAAGCCGAAAAGAGCTTCGAAGACCTTGAGAAAAGCAGTCCTATGTAATATAACACAGCATTCATGGTCGCATACGCAAAGTACATAGTACTCTGAGCTATAAAATATGGCAAAATATATATATGTCAACTCCTCTCGCTACTTATTCTTTTTTGTCCCTTTGCTCACTTTTCCAACTCAACAGAATACCCAAAGAACAGGATTCTCGATCTCATTTTGACTAATCTTCACCAATCATCCTTTTGCTTGAGTCCTTCTCTATCTCCATATATGCACCGTTATCCTCATCATCCTCCTCTTGTTATGGAATTAACTCTAAACCTTTCTTCTAAAGTCAAATCTACTCCTACTCTTGACTGCAACTTCAAAAAAAGCAAACTATTCCGCTTTGTATAATGAAATAAATAGTACTAGCTGGTATAATTTCTTCAGAGGGTTACGTGTGGATGATGCTCTTTACAAATGTTATTCCTTTTTAAAAAGGCAGCCAATGAAGCAATGCGTGGTTACCTTGAGCAAAAATTTTATTACTTCCGAAAATCCTAAGCCTTTTTGGTCTTATATCAACGCCCTTAAAACTTCCTCTGGCATTCCTTCTGTTATGTATCTTCTTGATAAGTGTACGCCGTCACCTTAAGATTCTTGTGAGTCCTTTGCTCAATTTTTCTCTTCTTTCACCTCCCGTCACAGTAACTCTTTTCGGTATTCTGAATCTTTTCCCCAAATCTCAACCGAGACCTTTCGATTCCTTTGGAAATACGCCAACATATTTCCCATCCATTATGCTGGTGATATTTCTTTCATCTGTAATTACCGTCCCATATCCCTTTGGTAATGTTTTAGTAAGCTCCTCAAAAGAGTCCTTTGTAATAGAGTGCCCTCTTTCATCCAGCCTTTGCTGGCTAGTGAAAAGCAAGAATTTATCAAAGGTAAGTCAACGGTTACAATTTACAAACACCATTGATTCCGCAATTGACCTGCACAAGCAAGTAGCTGTCCTTTGTATAGACTTTGCCAAGGCCTTCGATTTTGTGGAACATGATATTCTTCTGTCAAAGCTAACAAGGTTTGGTCTCACCGGTGTCCTTTTTTCTTGGTTTTCTTCCTACGCTTGTGATTTGTGCTGATAATTCGTGCTCTTACACACCCTTTTTGCTACCTCAGGAGTTCCGCAAGGATCTATTGTTGGCCCTTTATTTTTCTTTTTGTTTATCAACGATTTTCCTTCGCTCTTTACGTCACCCTGCCTTTTGTACGCTGATGATTTGTCCCTTCCAGTTTTTTTTCTGGCGAAGAAAACCAGTTTCGTTTTACCTAGATTCACTGAAAGGCCGTGCTTTGAGTAACAACTGTAAATTAACTCATCAACAAAAGCTAGTGCGCGAAGCCGTTCTTGATGCATATCGTCTAACATATTCCACAGAAACGCCAATAAAGTACCTCTTTTTTGACATCCATTCGTCGCCGTTGTTCTAATGTACCAATCGGCTCCCCCTACAATAACTGTGTCAACATGGTATGCATCCATTTAAAAAGAACGATTTCCACACCATGAGCTCTCTAAGTTTTGCATCGTTTCTTAAATGGCGTGCAGTTAAAGATCCCATCAATGTCCTCGAAAATCACTTTTTCAAACGATTTCCTCACCTTTGGAAACCAAAGACTAAAGGGCCGACTTACATGGTTTTTCCTACTGATATGCATATTGTTTATCATTTAAGGAATTTTACTTAAGCGCTCTAGTTCATATGTGTCATTCAACAGCCTCTCCCGGTATGTTTGGCCAATTGGCCTGACATTCCTTGTATCTAAATAGTCATCTCTCGCAGGTTTTGGTCTAAAGACTAAGCTAAATTTTCGTCACGATTATGAAACATAGGTCAATGCTAGACATGCCCATAAAATTGCCTTAAGGTCGAAACAAGTCACCAATTTTTTCCCTTAGCTTGGTTGCGTAGATGTCATCCAGTTCCGTCAACTTTATATTTTCAATGGTCATGTATCATCTCTGATCTTTTCAAAAGTGACCACAGACATTGCTGTTTACCAGTTTTTTCAGTTTTCAAGAGCAGAAGCTTTAGTCAGAGAAACAGCCGTGATTTTCAAGTGGAGTTTCGAAAAACCTTAGGCCTCTCTAAAGTCTCTTAAACTCTAAAGACTCTACGATTCTAAAGACTCTAAAAATAATACTTTTTTCGTGTCTATCTAAGTTTTCCAGAGACTATCCGATCCTAGACGACATGACAATGAGTGGACAAATTGGTTGCCTGAATTTTTTAGGAATACTTGTGAGAAAAGTTGTCCCAAACAAAAAAAACTTTAAATAAACTGAACAAGGATAAAACCGTAAAAAAAAGCAACATTTTTTTCAATATCGAAGCTGAATTAATTATTAGATGGAAGTATCAGATAGAAGGGTTTTGGTAGTATATTACTTTTTACATTGTGTCTTATTTTTTTGTGTTCCATTAAGTCTACCATAGTACCTATAGCGCTATAAATGTGAACACGCACGAAAACATCAAATCAATTTAAAAAATCATATAAAGCTTTATTTTAGAAAAACTGATGCCAAAAATTCTTATACACCACAAAATAACAGGTGTTTCCCTTCACACATTTCCTCCATTGGAAGCTGTTCTCTGACTTTCATAAATTTATTTCCCTTTGCAAAAATCATATTTAACTTTGAAATACTTACTTCGTCAGAGATTCCGAGTTTGGGAGTCCTATTGCCGAATTTCATGTTAATATAGACATCCCCTCTTCGTTTTCGTCGTTTACTAAAAAAGATATTACTAGCAAACTCAAAGCGACAAAATACCTCTGAAATCATACGCAACAGGACTATTGCGTTCCTTTATCATATCGAATATCAAAGCACTACATACATTACATTACAGAACAACACCATACTAAATCACAGTTCCTTTCATTTGCCATTATAATTTCCATATTCGCAAGTGTCGTATTCCTGAATCTCATTCGCATTTGCTAATATACGACACGAACCAGCCGTAGCAATAGTGGCTGAACACTTGGTAATGAGGGTGTGATACAAACAAAATCAGTCCCCTATGCTTTGAGTTTGCCGTTCGATATTTTGTGCGTCAACAACACCGAGGACGAAAACGTTCAATAAGTTCAATGTTCAATGAATCTACATTGCTTGTTTTGGATCCATTCACGGCGAACGACCCTTGTGCGGGGCGTCATCAAATATCGGTTCCTAGAAAGAAGAGTGCGAGGAGGTCAATGTCTCTTCAGTGGAACGAAATATTCAAGTATCCTCTATGGGGAATGCTACTCCCTACTGAAGCAACGAACAAGATTAACAGATCGACCTTAGCTTGGGATTTTTTTGCTTTAACCTGGTGCTGATAATATTGTGAATGCATGGACATTTTTTTCTCATTGAGTCGAACCCGGAACTTTACTCGCACCAACGGGGCCCATATGTATCCATCAACCATATTCGTCAGCTTAGATGATATCCTTCAGTGATTCCTTTAAAATTCATAGCGGTTTTATCATTCCTCCTGAGAATAATATATATCCTCCCAACACCTCTTTTCGACACACTCTTCCTCACTCTCTCGATGACTTTTCATCTTCCTTGGTATTTTCAATTTCGTTTGTTGCTTTTTTTTTATTTAGCTTGCTAGAAAGTTACATTTCACGTTCTCATTTCAAGGAAAAAGGCTAAAGAGTCGTGAATATGAAATGCCGAAAATCCGAAGAAGTTACGGATGGAAAATCGAAGATGGTTGTTACATCGGGAAAACCAAGAAGATGAGCGACGCAATGCGGAAGTCAATTTACATTTTTATTTAGCCGACCAAGCCATCAGACCAAACCCTCTTGCGATTGAACCCCAAAACCATTTCAGCATCGCTACCATCTTCTTTTCATCATTATGACATGTCGGTTTGAGTGGCGGCTAGGTATAGCAACGAGAATCATTGAAGAGGAGCGAAACGAAAGCAACATGAATTTCTATCGAAGATGTTTAGTGAAAAATTGGGTAGCTGATATATGACTCTGTGTGTAGACTAGAAAACTCAGTTGTGGAGGGTCCTGTAAATAAGTTGTAATTTAATTTGAATCGGATGAGAAAGTACATATTTCCGAATGGAAGTTCGATTTGTGTTAAGTAATCAACTTTATAAGACGATAGATAGGAGGACGGATGTCGAAGGTTTTCTTGAGTATGACGTAGGTAGTGAGGTTGTCAAGAGTTCTGGTTGTTATGGAGTGTATAGAGTTCTTCGTACAAATATAACTTAGTAATGCTTCGTATAAGAAAAGCCTATTAATCTTTAAGTTGAAGTTGATGTCGGTGCTTGAGTTCAAGGGGAATTTGGTCCATTAAAACCAAGTAATAAATATGAGTTTGACACGTGTCTTCCATTTCCTGTTGCCTTGGAATTTTTTTGCTAATTCTTTTGCTAATGTACTTCGATTTGTTAGTCCTTTGAAAAATTTCTGGATTTCTGTCATACTCTGTCCAAGCCAAATAGGAATTTAAAGCACATGAAGATTATAAACAAATTTTTCATGAACGTTTTGATTACGAATGCTTCAGATGTAATATATTTGTTCTTCTTTTTGGCTTTAATTTTATTTATTTATATATTTATTTATTTATTTACTGTCCAAATTCACAGAACAAATCCAATTATAGATAAGACAAGAAAAAAAAAAATAAAAAAAATTAATAAATAAAAATATAGAAGAAAAAGAAAGAAAAATACCATAAAAACTAAGAAAATTAATAAAATTCAGAATGGAATAATAATACAAACAAAAGAATAAAAAGCTAGTCGAACGAAAAAGAAACAAACAAATTGAGTAAATTAGGACATATTCCAAGTATAAGAAAGAACGTTATTTTTTAAGGTATTTTTAAACACTGATAACGTTCGAAACAGAGGACCAAGGTTAAGGCTATTTTGTGCTGACGAGGCAAACGCAAAAGGGGGGAAAGAAATAGGTGTCGGTACGGGCGAATATAATATTAAAGTTAAATAATATTCTACTAGAACGGCCCGATTCTCTTACAGAAAGTTGAATGATGGGGTCAACCAATATACTGCCGTTAAAAAGTTCAAAAAGGAAGCACTCGTCAAGGAACACTCTACGTGACTCAAGGGAAGGAATTTGAAGGATGGAGAGGCACATTCTGCAATCACAATACGGAATACTGTACTTATAGAACAAGGAGCGGGTGAATCGGCGGTGCACAGATTCAACCGCATCGATCAAGTATCCGTAATGTGAACAACGAATTTGGCAACAGTATTCAAGAACACTGCAGACAAAGGAAAAAAACAGATACAGAGAAGTGGAAAGATTAACAAAACGTTTAGAGGATCTGATGATGAAGCCAGAAAAACGAGAAGAATTGACTGTGACGTGTAGAATATGTAAGTCGAACTTCAATTTGAAATCGAAAATCACGCCAAGGTCCTTGATACTAGAAACAACATTGAGAGGAGAGCCAAGGGCACAGTAGAAGAAGAGCAATGGGGATGTTTTGTGGGTGAAAGACATTTGATGACACTTCCCAACATTCAAAGTGAGGGAATTAGCAGTGCACCAGTTAGCCAAAGCATCCAAATCGCTCTGCAATATGATACAGTCACTAGCAAATTCAATCACTCTGAAAATTTTAAGATCATCAGCGTACAAAAGGCAGGGTGAGTTAAAGAAGGAAGGAATATCGTTAGTAAACAAAAGGAACAATAAAAGGCCAAGAATGGATCCTTGCGGAACTCCTGAGGTAGGAAGAAAAGGTGTAGAGGAGCAAGAGTTAACGGTAACAGCACAAGAGCGATCACAAACGATGGAGGCGAACCAGCAAAAAAGTGCACCGGAGAGACCAAACCCTGCTAACTTTGACAGAAGAATGTCATGGTTCACAGGTCTTGGCAAAGTCGGTATAGAAGGCATCTACTTGCTTTTGCTGGTCGATTGCGGAAGCAATGGTGTTTGTCAAGGACAATATGTTTGTAACCGTTGATTTACCTTTGATGAATCCATGCACAACTCTTTCGAGGAGCTCACTGAAATATGGCACAAGTGATATGGGACGGTAATAACAGATGAAAGATATATCACCAGCTTTATAGATAGGAAATACATATATTGGCGGATTTCCAAAGGAATGAAAAGGTTCCGGTTGAGATGCTGACGTTAAAAATTATTGACAGAGGAACACACAAAAAAGATGAAAGTGATTTGGTAAAAAAATTTGGAATGCCGTCAGCACCAAAGCTAGTGCTTGCGTCAAGAGACAACATTAACGATTCGACTTCTGAAAGTACTGGTGATTCAACTACATAGACAGAGTACCTGTTATTCGCATAAATGTCATATGCCATTATTATTGATTCTATGAGCGTTTCCTTTTCGGAAACAATTCAATCTGTAACAACATTTTCACTTACCCTTGTTTTGACTTAGGTTTCTACCTGGTACTAGCCAAAGTCCGGTGTGCCATCATAATAGATCTGTTATGGTTGAGCTCGAGCCAAAGGCCAGAGACGTTAGCAACAACTGCATTATCCAGTAGCTCATACAACACGCCAAAAAGTAGGAACTGTGGTCCCCAGGCTCAAAATTAATCAAAAGGCTTCAAACTTGATCCTACTTTAGTTTCTTGAGGTTTTTCTCTCTATTCCAAAAAGAATGCTTCATTGAGTTCAAATTACATAGGCATAAATAAATTGGTGAACAAACAGAAGCAAAAGTGTCTTCACTATATTTCCATTTAGGCGTCAAGTTTATTCTTTACATTAAAAAATAACAAGGGATACTTTTGATGAAAAAGAGAACAGTTTAGATATTTTAAGAAAAGTAATAGGGCTTTTGATTTTGAGAAAACCAGAAAAAAGATGATTTTTACCACTTAAATCTAGCAAGGAAAGACTATCACAAAAAGAATGCGGTAGAAATTATCTCCGAGTATGTGGTGAACAAGTTCAAAGTCAAATTTTAAAGAGAACAAACAGAGCTGCTTAATCAGACTCTCAGTCACGCTATGAGAGAAATACAATATCCGGCGACTTGGTTGTAGACGTCAAAGTAGCGGTTAAACACCTTGCTAACGATTTGAAGGTGCTAATTAAAGTGAAGAAAGAAGAGGAAAAACGCAGAATGGGGGGATGCTGGTTTGCGGATGAGAAAAACGCAGTGAAATTCTACAGCCATGTGGTGAGAAAATATCCTGTGTAAGACTCTGTCAAATGAGCGGAAAAAATCTTGAAAGACAGTAAGGAGAGTATTAGTTAAATTCGCTCTTTGATGGCCTTGAACTCAGCGTTACCAAATAATTATAAGCCGATTCCAAATTGAGAAGAGATGATAGAGCGGTTTGGAAAAATGATGAAATTGAAGGAAGGTGTTATATTGATTAATCTTAAACCTGCTCCGCGGCTCACAGAAAGGAAACATAACTCCCTGATGTAGAGAGAAAAGCTAAAAAAAACTAGCTCAAACTTGTTCCCATTTGCATGAATGAAACCTGTTTGGATTTCAGTAATAATTATTTCAAAGTTACTAAAGTTGTCTTCCTGAGAAATATTTTTTCAGTGCTAATGAGAAAGGTATTCATGACCAGATTTGGAAAATTCCTTGCAAAAACTAGTTTGCTCTTATAGCAACATACCCTACGGCTACACCCTGGCCATTGAGAAATATGATACTTTAGAGGACCCTCAATAGAAGCTATGCAAAGTATAAAACTTAGTACTATCTTCGATTTCACGTGAAATTTCCATATTAAATTTCACGTGAAATTTGTTTCGGCGAAAATTTAGCATAAAAATAAGCAACAGTTGTGTTCAGTTCTTAACGTGAAAAATTGCTTGGCAGTTGCTTTCGCTTTGAAAATGCAGATGGCATTGACACTTGTCTCTAATCATTTCACGCCAATTTAGTATGTGTAGTTCATTTTTTCGAGCTAAAAAGTGACATTTGGTGTTCGGATTTGAAAATAGAGCTGTGCAAATGTCTTTTCAATAACAAATCGATCGAAAATTGAAATTCTTGACATTTTATCCGTCAGAAATGAACAGTGCCTCTGCTTTTCTTCATTGTCCAAATTTTTGCTCGAAAGAATGGTCAGATAATGGAGACGTGTCAAAATTTAGCTTACGATTAACTCAGTACCATCCTTAATAAGGGATCAAATTTGTAATCGAAGTCGAAAACAACAAACCCTTACTTTATATGGATTCGGTAACGTTCAGTGCCTACGAATTAGGAAAGTTTCTATTCGGAAATCAAATATATTAAAGATACATGTAGATCTGAGAATTCAATAATTTGAAATCTTATCAAAAAGAAGGAGCTCAAAAGTAACGAGGTCAGTTGACAGCGCTATTAACTCTTTCCGGGGCAGCGGTATACTTTTTGTACCACATTTTCAATTTTTTTCCTGTTTAATAGGGACACTGGTATACTTTTAATGCCATGTTTTTCTATACTATAGGCCCTTATCAGTGCAATGCATTTTGTTTTTTTTTGTTTGAATTCGACTTTCAGGTTTTGTAGAACTGTTATATCGGAGAGACGGTTACTTGTTGCGAGCGTTTATTTGATTCGTTTGTTCTAGTGAGGATTGTATTCGCAATAGCGTGCAAAGTCAAAGAATCTGTGTTCAATAGAGTGGAAGTTTATTTACTATCATTATTTTCAGTAACAGGTGCAGTACAAGGTTGGTATTAGCATTACAATTACGCGGTATAAAATGTATACCAGTGCCCATTACAATGGAAATTCATTTGAAGAAATATATTTCAGGAAAAAGGGAAAATGAACCGAAGAAATCTCACTGATGACGAAATACTTCAATTTTTGTTAGAAGATGATGAGTTTTATGTTGATATACCTTCTGATGGTGAATCTCTTGATATCGACAATTACGAAAGTAGCTCGGAAGAAGGCGGTTTGCCTCAGTCCACGCATACGGAAGACAGAACGCAGTTATATGTGAGTTATTTTCAGTACAAAATAATAATACAGATAAATTACAGCCTTTGTCATATTTTTGTGACCAGGCCTCCAGAAACAATTTTGATGAGAGCGATGAAATACCCTTGTCGAATCTACGTGAACAATTGCGGTCAGTGCGACCTCAATGTACTCCCTTGACCTGGACCAAAAATGTTTCCGTCGATTCGCCGATTGAATTCACTGGCATCAACCATGGGCCAACTGCCATTATCAAGAACCTAGAGACCAAGGATGCAAAAAGCATTTTCAATGAACTGCTCACTGACGAAATTGTTGAACATATAGTATTCCAGACGAATTTGTATGCTCAACAATCGGGAAAGCAGTACATTCCAACAACTTCCGATGAAATTCGTGTATTCATCGGAATGAATTTTTTGATGGGAATAAAGCATCAGGCTAGGTACCGAGATTATTGGTCCACGCGTTGAGAATTGCACGATCAATTCAATGGGAACTTGATGCCAGTGAAAAGATTCAGTTGGTTACTCAACAATATTCATTTGAATGATGCGTCCCTTATGCCCCGGATAGGAGCCCCGTATTACAACAAACTATACAAAGTGCAACCATTTTTGGATATATTGCTGGAAAGGGAATATGTCGCTATTAACGAATCGATGATAAAATTCAAGGGTAGAACCACCTTGAAACAATATATGCCCAAAAAGCCAATAAAACGGGGTTAAAAGGTGTGGATGCTTTGCGATAAGAGTGGTTTTACTTATAATTTCGAATTATATACCGGCAAGAAAGATGAAGCAACTACAAAAAAATTGGCGAAAAAGTTGCTTTGCATTTGTCTTCCACTATCGCCAACCGAAATCACAAGTTGTGTTTCGACAATTTTTTAAATTCTCACGATTTGCTTGTGGAACTAAAAAAAGAGGCATTTATGCTTGTGGAACAGTGCAAGCAAAGAAGAAGCATTAACTAAATGATTTAGTACCCGACAAACACTTACGCAGAGGTTATTTCGACTGGAAAATGAGCAGTACAGGGCTATTATTTTTGAAATGGATGGACAAAAAACCAGTTTACGTCTTATCAAACTTCCATAATCCTCACGATGTTTCCAAGGTTCAAAGACAAGGATTTGGCGGTAGCCTTCAGACAGTTAATTGTCCTGATATCATTTATGACTATAACATACACATGAACAATGTGGATAAATTTGATCAGATGAAAAAGTACTATGAACTGGACCGTAAAAGTCGAAAATGGTGGCCCCGAATTTTGAATCACTTCCTTGGTGAGACTCTGGTAAACGCCTACATAATTGCGAAGTTCGAAAACTACGAAGGAACTCTAAAGGACTTCAAGTTAGAAATTATATCTTACTTGACCAGCATTTCTCTGCCAACACGAAAGAGAGGACCAAAAACGACATCAACGCCAGTTGAAAAACGCAAAAATAAGCCGTCCCGAGTGGTATCGTTCCGTAAAACTGGCCAGCATTTACCAGAAAGGACATCATCACGTCGATGCGCTCTGTGCAGTGTTTCGAATCATCAGCGTAGAACGAAGTGGAAGTGTTCCTTGTGCAATTTTCCACTCTGTATGAGTGGCAATAAAATATATTTTCAAAGGTACCACTTCCAGTAAAATGGGCAGTGGTATAAAAAATATACCACGTCCTTGCAGAGAATCCTTCAATGAAAAAAAAATGTTGGTTTTGTTTTATTTAGCTTGAAGTTATATGTGTGAAAATAAACACAGTTTTTCAATAATCAAGCTGTTAAGCGGGGCATATTTTGCCCCGGAAAGGGTTAATGCAGCAAAAGCAAGAAAACATCCTAAGATTTTATCAGTAGTTTATGCTTGGGTGCTTTGATATAAAAGTAGTTCCAGGAAGAAAGCCAATAAGGTTTAACGTTTAGAAACAAGCCTTACAACCTTAAATAAACACAGCCTTACATAAAGAATAAATACTCTATATATTTCGGCCAGCTGAATGAATTCGCTTAAATTCTCTTTGTAATGATTAAATAATTAAAAGTATGACCCGAAAATATGCATTGAATCAAACTCAACAGACAAATTTTTTATATAATCAATGCAGCTATGATAAAAAAAAATAATTATGCAATCTTCCACAAAATATTACCTCAAATAAATCCAATATTACTGAATCACACTAAATCAATTAAAAATCATATGAATTGGTTAAAAAAATTCACTCGTGCTCATCTTCTTGCAGAACAGATCGCCAAAACCAAATAAATTTTAAAGCGATGACTTGAAATAAATTTGTATAGATGCATCGCTGTTGAATGGGGTTTTTTTATTGGTTGAGCTGAAGGAACTCATAAATTCATAAACTGTAAATGCGTTAGAGCTACAAACTGCGTGAGATTTTTTAGAAATACACATTTTTTTAACCAATAAAATTTTTTTTTTGTTTGGAGATGTTTGGAAAAAGGGGTTTGGTAAAGGGGAAGAAAAAGATGGTTTTCTAGATCGAAAATAGCAAATTGATCTTAAAATAGCTCCAAAGCAACAAAAAGTCCACTCCAAAGATTTGACAGCTTCAGCTATTTCGACTCAGCACTCGTATTCATTAGATTCAATAAAACCGTTATTTCATCCTAGTTCCTCAATAGAACGAAAAAATTGATATCGTTCCCGAAAATTGACAATTGCCAGAAAATAATACAAACAATACTGTACATTATGCATTTATTTAATAAAACCAAAATGAGGTTCATTAACGTCAATAAGGAGAAAGTGAAACTCTGCACCTTCAGTCAACGTATCTTGGAAATTATCCCTTGCATAACACGTATTTCTTTAAAAAATTCACTAGTCCAATTATAATATTTTCTCAACCACTTTTTCCTCTAGCCTAACTTCCTACTTCGTACGATACAAATTTGTATTTTGAAAGAAAAAATCCGAACCAAATCATGCTTATTCAAACTTTTCGATCGATCACCACGGTCAATTCAATACCAAAACTGATTTGTTCAATTCCACATAACACTTTTCCTTATGCTCACATAATTCAAAATCGATAGAAAAAACCTACTATACTCGATTTTACAATATTTTTTAGAAAGGCAATTACCCACGCCTGCTTGCCCGCACACTCACCACACTACATTGTTCGACACTCAACTCATTGATCTTGAAGCTACCAGATTACCATCGATCACTATCTGGAACGATCAAATGTTTCAATCTCACCGCGCCACTGTTAGCGTATTTCCTCTTTGTATCTAATAGATGCAAGATACATACTTCCAAAATCCATAATACGAATTTTGAGTAGCAACAAAAAAATTTACACATCGATTTCATCAATAAAATGATCGAACCAAAACTACAACAAAAAACTTGATTATGTCTCGAACAAAAGAGGTGAGTTTTAATTGGAAATCGTATTATTTAATTGAAGTATATTTAGTTGATAAAAGCCATGAGGCGAGAAAAGAGTTTCGTTTGCCTTAATATGGCGTTTTCACATTTTCGAAAGCGATCGGCTTTAGTTCGTTCGCACGCTGTGGCTAAGCGCTGGTCTGTCGGAAAATGCCAAGAACTCTGACACGAATGCAATGTGTTGCGGGATTCGAAATAATTGCTAACATCTATTTTGGTTTGTAATAGGTGTTCGCGGATCATCTTTCACTCGATAATTACCGCCGCATGAGAAGACCTTTTGCGGCGTAAATTCAACGTTGATTAGTGTTGTGAGTGGTTGCCCTCTTTTTGGTGCTATGAGAGCGATTACATGGCTGTAATTTACGATCATTGTTAAACGCGAGTGTACTCCATAAATCAGTTAATGAAGTTGAACGCGCTCGAGTGAAGACAGAGACTTTAATTCAGGTATTGTTGCTGAAATTTGTTTAACTTTAATTTGACCTTCCTTACCTTTTTATCTCCATTTCAAATTACGTATCGTCCAAGACTTGATAACATACAGAAGACATTACCGCAACAGTTCAGCTCAATACCCAAAAGAAACCCTGCCGTATATACTGAATATATTTCCGACCTAATAAGGAAATTTAATTAAAATCCGGAAGATTGTAGCTTTCGTATCGCACCATGCAAAACTTTTGCGATAACAATGAGACGAAGGAATGTGACTACATCTTGACAGAGACTCGCCAGCGCCATCGCAGCTATCTGCCTTCGAGATGTGAGCGATACGACGTTCTGAAATTCGAAGTATTTCGAAATTTTAATTAAATAATCGAATATCCTAAATACAGTTATCTTCTTGTCGTCAATCACAGCCACTTCCACTGGCCTTCACCTGTAACGGGTTCGTCGTCCGTGTCGTCTAATGTATCTTTCACTTGATTAATGAAGTTCAGGATCTTCTGCTTCCATTAACATTCATACCGTCCTGCTTACATCGTCACCCCGTATCTCGCCTGCAGCAAGTAATAATCCAGTCAAACTTCCTCCATGGAATAGTGAAATTTCCGGAATCACGAAAAGCCGTTGTCGACGACGTTCTTGCTGTTGTTATTGTTGGAACTAGTGCCGAAACTTAGCCACTGCAATAAGCCAGAAAACACGTTCGCCAACAATAGCCTAGCTCCTCGTCAATTTTGATATTGTTTTGCATCTCGGGGAAAAATATGCCTGGTAAGCAGCTTGAGCGGATTAGGTTGTGTGGGAAGACGAAGAAGAAAAAGATTTTAGTCAGGTCCATAGCTCACCTCCAAGCCCCGTTTGTCGATGTTTTGAAAGAAAGATAATTAAAATGGAATTTGCATAACCAAAAATTAGCCTTTATTATATAGTGAGACAAATCTCTCGACTCACAATCTTATCGCAAACCCCTACTAGAAATTGGAACCGAAGCACTAAATTACAGGACAACTAGACAGACGATGGCGTCCAAGCCCAATAAGCTCCCCGAACAAAACCCAATGTGAAATAGAATGATATTTGAAACTTTGTTGGTCCTAAACTGATTTAGATATTTAACTAAAATACTATTAAATTTGCTTAATTGATTTGTAATTTTCTTTGGGTTTCGGTTACTTAAGTGGTCAAACTTTTCAACATCGAACTCGTGTTTCGGTATATCACTGTATAAGATACTGATGGGCACAATGGGGTGATGATAGGAATGGGAATCAAATTGCGGATGCGAAGTTTTCTATGATTTGATATATGAATATGTTATCAGGTTTTCCGCTCTATTGGGCAATCACATAAGAAATAATCTTTGTTGGAATGTGCTATTAGTGGGTAATCACTTTGTTCACATTCATGCGAACATTAGTTACGGAAACAAGTTTTTGGTTTTAAACAATCTTTAAGGTAAATTTCTGCCATGTGCTGCCGGAAAAATGTGCTTTCTTCAGGATTTTTTTTTGGGGAATGTTTTTAAGATAGACACTTAACATTTTTTTTCAATTGTAGTTTATTTTAAATGTACGAAAAATTTTGAGTCGAAATATGCAAATAGGGGGGGGGGGGATGAATACAATCGCTCCAGCGTTGGTAAGGTGTACCATGCTGCAGTCTGAGGATCTGAATACATTTCGCAGATCACTCCCGTCTGATATCGATATATGAGCATTTGAAGAAGGTTTGGGGATCTGGTTGATTATTGGGATTTGACATCTAGATAAAGTTTTGATTGTAGGTTAGATTAGGTTGTAAAGAGGGTTTTTAGCACTAGGCCACCAGTGTGGGCCCATCTGCTGGCTTGTTAGAGCTGCCAAGTGACCGCTTCGCGAAACTGAATCAGCGGACTCAGCGTGACGGCATTAGCCACCTCTGCTGACTCTTGAAAGTGATAGCAACCAAAAATCTTTAGGTATTTACTATTTAGGGCCGGAAAATCGCAAAGAGTGTGCTCGATTGTGCACACTCCCACCCATCGTCTCCCACCTCTTGCATAAATTGCTGGATGTCAGTCCCATTTTGTTCGCATGAGATGCGGTAAGGCAGTACCCTGTGAACAAGCCGATCATCGCTCTCAAGCAATTTCTGCTGAGCTTAAGCAGTCTCCTGTTTTTGCTTGGATCAGCTGATGGCGATAATGCTCTGGCTACCCTGCAGTTAATCCTGTTTTACCATTTAGACTTTAGTTTGGCCCATATGGCAGCATCTAGTTTACTTGTGGTGTCAGCAATTGACCGTGTTACAGTGATGCAAGGACTATTACTAACTCCTGAACCTTTCTTCGCCAATTCATCGGCTTTTTCATTGCCTACGACCACACTATGCCCTAGCACCCACATATTTCAGATAGGAATATGCCATACGTTTTCATTTAGAGCCACTCTGCAAGTGTTCATAGTTTTTGAAGAACATCTGTAACAAGCAAGAGCGAGAATGGCTGCCTTACTGTCGACACAAATTGTCATTTGTTTCGTTGATGCTATAGTATATACTTCAGACTGAAAGACAGTAGCATGGTCCGACAGCCTACACCAAATGCTAAGGCTTAAATCCTTAGAAAATAATGCCTGAACCAGCTCCAGTGTCCGTCTTTGACCCGTCCATGTAAATCCAGACGCCACCATCGGTGGTAAGTCGCCTTTTCTTCCAGTCTGTTCTTGTGGGTATCTTGCCCTAGAAATTCCTGCCAAGATGTATTATTTTGCTCATGTGGTCCGTGTCTTCCGCAACGAGTCCAAATCTTCTGCGGCATTCTGTAAGAATTCCGTTGTGGAACCACTCAGTTGAATCGTTCTAAATGTCGGAACTTTTAGCTTGTGTTACCGCTAGATGAATCAATCCAGGGGCATAATTCCCAGAACCATTTCTAACCCAGCCGTTGGGGTAGGTTCTTAAAGCACCCGTAATACATATGCAAACTAATCTTTGCAGTCTTGTTAGGCTCTTTGATGCCGATTTTAGTCTCCACTGCCTTCTACCACACGATCGCTCTATACATCAAAATCGGGCTCACTACACATGTTAATATGTAGTAGAACACTCTAGGCTTAAGACTCCTGGTGGTATTGGAGTAGGCAGATAGGCAATCGAAAATTGTTGCACGAGCATTATCTATACGGTGCTTCATTTTAGCCCCCCCAGTTCAGTTCCCCGTCTAGTATTAGGACCAAATTTTTAAAACTATCAACAAGTTCCAACTTAATTTTGTTGAGGCTAAGTGTGGCAACAGCGAGCACCCTGTGTTACCTTGTGAAAATACTAGTTCGGTTTTTTGTCCTAAAACCGGCTTTTCCGGCCCAAATTTGGTTTGATTGCATAAGATCCGACAAAGTTTGTGCGAACGCACCCAGCACAAGTACCACAATACCATCTGCATACGCCACCACCTCAAACCCACTAGCTTTTAAATTCTCCGGTATTTCGTTCACTGTCAGGATCCAGAAAAAGGTCAATATAATCACCCCTTGTGATGTTCTGGTTCCAGCTTTTCTCCCCACTTTGGCCTCCAAAAAGGTGGTTTTAATTTGCTTGTTTTTGAGCAAATCCGATGTCTAGGTCGTCAGAGTTTTATCCACTCCATGTCGAACTAAGGTATCCATGATACTCGTGACAGTGACATTATTGAAGGCCCCCTCACACGGAGAGAAATTTCGGCAGTGATTTGTACTACACGGAGAGAAAAGTCTAATGAAATTACACAAAATTTGTAATAGTAGTAATTTTTTACCCCATTACCTTTGTAATCAATTGCACTACACATTTTACTACTTTGTTGTGAATTATGTATACATGAATGTCTTTACTACAGCGCAATGAACATGTGTGAGTTGTAGTATGTGATGGAATTGACTATTATTTGCAGGAAAATAGTAAATTTTCATCAAATTTGTAATAACATTCATATTTTCATATGGAATTTTCGGAATAGTAAATTATATTATCCACTCTAGTAAAATTCCCTGCCGAAATTTCTCTCCGTGTAGAGTGGAAAATAGAATTTACTATTCCAGAAATTTAATATCGAAACATGAACATCATTACAAATTTGATGAAAATTTACTATTTTCCTGCAAAGAATAGTCAATTCCATTACATACCACAACTTACTCATTACAGTGTAGTAACAGGATTCACAGCAAAGTAGTAAAATGTGTAGTGCAATTGATTGCAAAGGTAATGGGGTAAAAAGTTATTACTATTGCAATAAAATTAATTGCAATTTTTGTATCCGTGCAATGTCTTAGAAAGCTACCAAAGTGTATTCCTTTTGCTGCAAAATTTTAAAACTTTGTGTAATGCCGTCAAGTTTTAATTGTTAAGTTATAGAAATCTTTGAAACAGTGTTGGACAAAGCAAACGCAGAGATATCCAACTCGTCAAGCTCATCCACGTGTCACGATCTGCTGAAATTCGCGTGTTTATGTATTAGTAAAAAAAATCTAGCGCAGATGCATTGATACAAAGACTGATTTAGAAGGAAATTTAAGAACTCGAAGAGATTTTGAAAGATTTTGACTTTGTCGTATCAACCGTACTTGTTACAACCAACATTTATCGAAGATCATGTACCACTTTGATACGGTAACTGCATCGAAAGCCACAGGGAAGAAATCTTTTCAGGGCTGCCACTTGCATGGCTCTCAAAGTGCATGTAAATATCGACAAACCCTATGAATTTCGTTCACATTTGATGATATCATCGCAATTTGCATAGACGGAAAGATTTTAGAGGTTGCCATCCGTGAAATGCCCAAATTTTGGAAATCCAATGGAATTCAATTTAATTATAGTCTTTTTTGGTACAAAAATATGAAAATCGGCTTTTGCTCGCCATTTTGTGCTTGCAACACAGTCAAAAGTAAGTCAAATCTGCATCCAATTTTTGACGTCAATTCACTCTGTAAATTTCATTTTGATCTGATGACTGCGTTGGAAGTTATACATAGTTATATTATATTTATTTTATTTTTTATTTTATTTTCAAGTCAAAGCACGGCGTAGTAGCAATCATAAGTCATCTTAACCTAAATCAAAGAAATCACGAAACACATTAAACTAAATTAAATTCTACATATCACAAGACTTTTGTCTGATAGACAGTAGCACATAAATCATTAGACATCTGAATAAGGTGGGATGTAAAAGATACGAGTATATATGTAAAGAAATCCTTTTTGCCAAGAAACCCGGATAAATATGTTCTCAAAGAAAATATGTAAGGTTGTTTTGACCAGTTCACATGAAACAGAATTATGGGTGGCAATTAGCATACCTCCTCCCCGTGTTTGTCCGGTGCAGTGGTAGTTATGGTCAGTTCTGTATATGGTCCAGTTACCATCAAGTATTTCCTCGTTGTTATGGGAATTGTTCGGCCATATTTCTGTAATGCTTCCTCCTTATTCTGGGCCATCAGCGGCCACTGCAATGATCGCAATGATGACCACAATGATGACCACCATTACAAAGTTGCTTCCACATACTGGGCTACCAGATGGGCCAGTCATAATTTTTCGATTGTGCATTATGGCCCGCTTTGATGTGTGTGAAAAACCGCTCCGAAAGCCATCCTGAGCCATCGCCATTTCTATACTTCGCCACTGTCGGCCACTGCAAGCCATTGTTACTTGATTTGCAGATAAACCAAATTGTTCATGATACCGAACAAAATCAAAGTCAATAGAGAAGCCTTCTTGCTGAATCAAAACTTTGAGATTAATTTGAGTCTTGTCCTCAAAACATGCACAATCGCTGGCATTATCCATGTAAATGAGAAAAAGGCTCACGTTTTCATATAACCTCTGTCGTATGAAGAGTAGACGTTTTTTTTCGTTACGGGTTTCAAGTGGCAATCATCTTTTTACTAATGTTCAAAGAAGAACATTAGTATTAAAATCACTTTGGCCAAAAATTCATATTTCTATATATATATATATATATATATATATATATATATATATATATATATATATATATATATATATATATATCATCAAAAAATTTCAGTGAAAAAATCTCAGGAACGCGCCATCCGATTGAGCTGAAATTTTCAGGACACATTGGTGTATATGCAGAATAGTGCCAGGTTTTACAAAAAGTTAATAATCTTTAACCCTTTGGCCCTGGCGGCCATTTTAGTGATATTTTTAATATACCTATTATTCCGTACACAAATAAGTTTTGCAAAAATAAAGTTAACGAAATAAATTTCGAACGTGTTTTACATGTGAATCGGATAATTTTTTGGAATTTTTTAACCCCATGTGTGCGCTGGGTGCCTAAAAACAGAACGGGAAAACTTGAAAATTTTTAAATTGCGATAACTTTTGACAGAGTTATTCAATCATTACGAAATTTTTAGGACATATTGATATTATTTAGTTGTAGATTTGTGTAGCTTTTGATGAGCATGCTGGGAACCCTGTAGCTAGGGCAGACACTGAAAGTGAAAACCTCCAAATCATCGTCTCTCTTGAAAAACTGCCGCTTCTTAAAAAAAAGCCACTCATATGTAAATCTTGTGCTTTGTTTACATAAACAAAAAAAAACATTGATATGGTATAACGGGCACGCCTGGTAACCCTTGCCCAATTTACCTATATTTTTAGCTTCAAAAACTTCTGTTCACGGAAACTCACGATCCAATGAGCAGAATTAATTGAAATTTGCAAAATGTATTAAATGATAGAAGTGATTTTGAAATGCGGGTGATTCTGTGCCATGGGTGCCATCTTGAAAAATCACTAAAAAAGATAACTGCTTTTAGCCCTATAAATTCTGATTGAATCGTTCGATTTTGACGAAATTCACACAGTAGCTGAACCTTATTTAAAAAATTTTAAAAAATTTTAAAAATTTTAAATTTGGTCGAAAAATTCGGTTGGAGCTGCCTGCTATGATAATTTTGGTGTCTTAAATTTGAAAAAATAAAAATTTTGAAGTGAAAACATTAAACCATCGAATTTCCAAAAACTGTCCGTTTCTTACATTAAAACCAATCTGTATACAAATCTTATGCTTTATCTACACGTTCAAAGAAAAACTTTGGAAATTTCATGTCGGACAAGAACGGTAACCCTTTCCCAGTCAACCTATATTTTTAGCATCAAAAACTTCTGTTCACGGGAACTCATGAATCAATAATCAGATACCATTGAAATTTACAGAATGCATTGAACTTAAGTAGGACCAGGTCTGATAGAACCAATTTTGAATTGTGGGCAACTCTGTGCCAGTGGTGCCAGCTTGAAAAATTACAAAGAAAAAAAACTGCTTTTTGCCCTATGAAATTTGAGTAAGTAACCAGATTTTCATGAAATTGATACAGTAGCTGAACCTTACTCTAAACTCTGTTTGATAGAAATTTAGTTGAAAAATTCGATTGGTGCTGCCAGCTATGGTAATTTTTGTGTCTTTGAATTTGAAAATTCTCTCAGGAAAATAAAACTTTTTGCCCTATAACTTCCAGTGCGGTCATGAAATCAATACGAATTTCATACAATTAATGGAACCTACTATAAACATTATTCAGGCCAAATTTGGTTGAAAAGCCACGATAGGGTTGCCAGCTATTGTCGGTTTTGTGTTTAATTGCAATATCTTTATTAAGCGGTTTTATCGTCGAATTTTCAATTGGTAATGATATTGTAGTGACAATAAACAGCAAATATTAAGCTTTCCATTATTTGAAAAAACTCGCTGCAGGTAATCCTAAATTTCTTTATACTCCTATAACTTCGAATGTAATATAACAACGTGAAGCAGATGTGATATATTTTTGGCTTTGATACTGGCGAAAGGTTGCCAGCACGAGTCGGTTGTGCTACTTTTGTATCAATAAATGCTTACAGTTAGTATTCATACCGGAAACATTTACAATGAAAATAAATAACCAATGTTTCAATTCCCAAAGTTCTGCAAATTTTGCGGATCGCAGCCCCAAACACCAACTTCAGTTACAGTGCTGCAGGCACTGAGCATTTTCTTCATTGATGTTATATGAGATGCTGCTTTCAAAATTTTGTGAAATAAGCAACTGATAACTAATATAATTAACCCGTGTTTTGCTCTCATAAACGTTGAAATTCATGCCAAACCTTCCACCATATGAGTTATAATGCATTCTTGAGACCAAAGTAGAACGTGGTATTTGAGACAGTTTGGCCGTAATAAGCAGCTCATGTGGTGGAATATGCACTCAAAACCTGCACGATTCTTCTACTGTTCTTCGAACATTAGTGTTTCTAGCGGTTCAGGTGCGCTAGAGTTTTTAGCATTAGACTTAGCACTAGGAGAACCACACTTATTTGATGAAGTTTTTATAAAAGAAGAAGGGACTGTAACTGGGGCTACATTAAAAGAATCAGTGGTTAGTTTAGTGTCAGAAATCTGCTTGGAAGCTATGATTGGAAGATCAGGTCCATTATAAGTAAGATCAATTTAAATGGGGTCTTTTTGAGTGGGCGTTATGGAAAGTGCATAGCGCTGAGAAAGGCGCTTGGGGAATCAATTCGGTGGTAGTTTCAATGTTGGGATGGGAAAAGGAACGGCTAGGAGAATTCGTGGGATACATTTTTTTTAGATTTTAAATTTTTAGATATTAAGTTATTACAACTTGCATTTTTAGATTCTAAATTACTAGTGCAATTCTTACGACAACATGTCTTTGTCCGGTTCTTCCAGCAGCTGAAGGAAATTCCTTTCCAGGTATAGTCTACCGCCTGTGAAAATCTCTAAATTTTCGAAACTGAAACGTTCCACATTTACTTTCACTCCAACATCATTATTATCTGAAAATATCATGGTTGCAATTTTTCTAGAAATTTTTGCAAAGAACTATCGTGCTTGTGCGATGAGAAGTTCCGTAAAGCGGATTTTTTCATCAAATTTATCAATGGTTTGCAGTTTTTTTGCCTCAAGTTTGCAGTTTTACCTCGCATGAGTTCAAAAATCCCCAAAACATAATCATAAACAGTTTTTATTTTCTATACTTATGAAATGAACATGCATATGTACTTATTATATGTTTACCTGTTAGTTCACTTAAGCGTCTGCTCGGGTCAAATGGCCCAAGGTTTTTTTTCTTGTAAATTAAAAAAAACTGACCGTTTATGTACACGAGTATTTCTCAAAATTGCAGCTCGATCAGATTACACAATCCGGAGAAAAAATCATTGATATTTCGTGTTATATAGGGTCGAAGTAAGGCTTGATATAATGCCTTGATGATTGTGATATCTGAATGATTGGTGTAATAAAACATAGCGAAACACAAAAAGGTATGAAATAATTAATGGGAGGTAACAAGGAGGTAAATAAAGTTAAACCTCTCTGGAAAATGTTCTTCTGAATTGCAAACTGGGGTATTTGAGATCAGTTGTTTCTTAGTTTTTTTTTCAAATCTATCAAATATGTGTGCCGATAAATATATTTGGAAAATTGATAACCTCAGAAAGCAACCTATTCCGCTTGAACATACTTAAAATCCAAAAACTATTATCCAAACACTGTTCTATGATTCATTATTAATACATATTAGTAGTTTATGACACTTTCAAAGCCTTGAATGGTTAGCCCACACATTGATCAAAGTTACCTTGGATTACAACCGGCCGACAGGGTCCAAGAGCTTGCTGATTACTCAAAATGTTGAAGGCGTATTGAATTGATATAAAGATACATAGATACAAAAATCTAATTTAATTAAAAGCTAAGACACAGTTTGTCTTTTCTGCTTTCGACCACCAGAAAAGTTGAATGATCATAGATATTATTTTTGGAGCTAGAAATAAGTATTGAAACCATCATTTAATTTCCTATGGCATATTTTTCCCTATGAACTTTAGCTTTATTGCTGCTTTATGACCCACAAAGGGCTCACAAGTTAATTTAATCAACCGGAAACTTGAGAAAAAGTCAATACCTTCACGGTTATCAAAAAATAGGTCTCAGCATCAATATCAAGCCAACTCATTCTTAAAAAATACAAAATTCGCAACGCAACTCAGTTTTTGCTCTAATTTCAACTACTTGAATGGACAGTTCAACACGTATTTCCATTGAAAAATAAACTTTTTTTTTTTTCAGCATCCAGTCACGATTCAAAATTCAATGCCTTCGATATATATTTCACTACTCACTCATAGCGTTGCTACTGCACCTCTAGCTGCTGTAACTGATTTTTACGTAACTTCGATTTAAATAATCCATCACAAACCTTGATCGTAATCCAGCTTGTAGGCTTAGCCGATCCGATCGTAAAACCAGAAAGCAATAGAGGAGACTGCCGAGTCATTCACACTTTTCCAGATTCAGATCTTGTTCGAACCGCATGCAGACCTACATGCAACAAGAAACCATTCGTTTTGGCTTTAGGGTGAATGGTTGTATCTATGCGTTGTATGCATTAGATTAAGCAATAACAAGAAAAGATGAAAAAACGCACTTGTATTGTACTATGTACTTAAAAGTGTTGCAGCCCCAAGATTGGAATGGTCGGTGTGCTTTTGATTCGAGCTAGAGAGTAGCAAAGACAATTGCGGCGTTTTTCGCTCCAAGCGCAAGTTTGGGCGGATTTTGTCAAGAGTTTGATTTTATCGGCGCTAGTTTTATCGAAGGTCGAGTCAGATTTTAAATTGACGGCCGCCGTCACCATTCGTCACGATAAACTCAATCAGACAGCTGCGTATCTATGTGATTTAGATCAGTTTTCAAGACAGGGGCTGACATAGAGTTTAGCAGCAATTATTGAAAGCGTTTTTGTTTCACCTGCTCAAGTGACTCAGGTTTGTTTGCTAAGATCGCTGAGTTTCAGCAAAAATACTGCAGCAATTCTGGGCCTTGGAATTAGAAATCTGTGCTGAAGATCGATTTCCAAAGAATAGATCAGTACTCCAAATCCATTATACGTTTCTCACTTATTCGCTAAATTGCGTTTCTGACCTATGGTACCATGGTACACTTACATGTGAAATTGATGCATAAACCTTGAATCCAGGTGATCTTATTCATGCCTGATCGGCTCATATGTGTACGTTGTTCGATCGGTTCTCATTAGTGTGAATAAAAACCGATTCGAACGGCTTCTCGTTGGGTACACCTGCTGCCTATTTCTCAGCCGGTGATACCCACAATACCTGTTCCACTCGACGTCTTAAGGCAAACGGCAAGAAGTCGGTAGCCCCTCTTGGTCCGCAGCTCTCCCGCGATCTTCACACTAATCCGATCAGCACTTTCTCGCCGACGCGACGTGCAAGCGATCTTTGAGTTGGTTCCTCGACTTGGTTCTGCGGCTTGGTCGTCTGGAAGCGACCATGAAGTCGAAAAATAACGAACATTTGCTTCTTGGCTGCTGAACATGTGGAAGACATTTGGCGGGACGCCTAAGCCTCTTGCAGATACTCAGATACGTACTTAGGCAACATGTAGATGACTTTCATGAAACGAGTGCGCTACCAGCAGGGTGTATGAAACTGATCGCTTGCGTACGTTTTATAGAGCGATCAAGTTGTTGTTGTTGTTGCTGTTGAAGCCAATGAGGATCGGTGTTTTTTGAATCAACTGCGCCAGGTGATTGCACAATGTGGATCGGGTTAATTGTAGGCACTCTGGAGTTTGGGAATTAGTTTTGGATTAATAGTACGTTACCATAAAGCCCTATGATAATGACAATGATGCTGATGTTTTCATTTGGCTGGCGATTGTGTGAAAATTTATTGGTGCTGAATAATTCAGAGTTGACTGGCAGAAATTTTGGTGAGAATATTTTTGAATGTTGCCCGTGAACATGATCTATGAGTCTATTACTAGAGGCCACAATGGGAGCAGTGATTCATGCGCGGCGACCATGAAAAGAAACGTTTTAATTATTTTCGGCGAATAAAAACCTAGCTGGGCCCAGTTTTCTTGGAGCTGAGAGCGCCGATTAACATGGAACAATGACTCACTAATAGGTGCCAAGCTTAAGTATAATCTTCTTGCAAGACCTTTTGCATTTACACACCAATGTCTTTGAACATTTTCAAATGAATTGTCATGTTTGGATGGTTTTCATATTCGTGTTCATTAATCTATTCGTGGAAATTTATTTAGAATGTTTATGATCTACAGTAGTTCACTTGCTAGTGAGTCAACTGCTAATCCACAACAATCCTCCTATACATTCATGGAAAATACAATAAAATTGCACATACCATCCATGAATAATATAAAACGCAAAAACGTAAAACAACAAATTTCACTTCAAACGTTCGTAATCTCTTCTCTGCACATCATTCAAAGCACTTTAGCACTACGACAAAAAAACAAACCCTCCGAAAAAGCACAAAACAAAAGTCAAATAAAACTATTCAGCGTTCTCTAGATAATAATATGATAATTACGTAAAAATCATTCTCTGGTCCTCGTTCATGTCTATCGAACGAAAAATCGGGGGAGTATGTTCCACGTCATCTATTCCCAGTCAACATTTTTCGGGACCAACATGAAGATAGTGCTCCATCATCGCAAACAACAAAGTTACATCGTTTGTTGCTTTCCAGTAGCGCTTAAGCACACATTTGTTGTTCTTGTTCATCCGTTGTCGTCCAGGCTTGTCGTCGTGGTCCTTTCTGAGCGATGATGACGAGAATGATATGTAAATCAGTGTTTGTCGGTCGTAGTCCTCTTTGATGCTTAGTCTTTTAGTCCTTGACAAAATCGCCATTTTGAAGCGGTAGCAGAAATAAGGGCATGACAGTTGTGTATAGATAAGCGGGTATGGTAAAGCTGTATAGACTAAAATCTAAGCCTTTTATTTTATGTCCTTGACTTGACTGTTCAACTCAATCAGCTCGTTCGAATCCACCCATTTTTTTCACTGTCGAAGCTCATATCATAAATCCGAGTCATCATCTTTTATAGATATGAATACTGCTGCGCTACTGTCACATTGGCTTGAGGAGACGCGAAAACGATTATCATTATTTTTGTGTATGATGCATATGCGATGAATACGGCCAATGATAATACGCCCCCCTATGGAACAAAGTGATTTTCGATGGGCTTCGAGTGATTGTGGGGACGCTTTGTAGCATGCTTTTTTTTCGTGTCTGTGCTAGCAGTGATAAAATGTCAATTATAAGTTATTGACGACAGATGCGGTAGAATGGATGGAAAATATGGAAGAAAAACTATGTAAAAAATACTTTGAGAATGTATATTTTATTGCTCAAGATGGACTCAAATACACTGAGCGAAATTGCTATGGTTCCACCCATAATATGGGAACAAAGCTGCGTCCAGATGAAACAGATGCGTAGATGAAACAATTTTATATTATTATTAAATAAAAAAAGCTTTATTAAAACTGATTCAGGACAGAAAGTGAAAAGCATACAAGAATTGAGGTAATGTAAAAATTAAAAGAGAAAATGTAGACATTTTTAGTGCGAAATTGCTATGGTTCCACTTTATTAAAAAATAATAAATCAATGTTTAATATTACTAAAACCAGGTTTTAATATTTAGTACTGCCTCCTTGATTTAGTATCACTTCGAAAATGCGATCTTCCATGCTGTTTATTAAATTTCTTAAGGTACTTGCAGAAATCTCTTCCCAAGCTTCTTTAATTCCAGTTTTGAGCTCTGCAGGGGTGTTATACTGCTTTCCATTTAGATAAACTTTTCGCACCAGCATCCCCCATAGGTTCTCAATTGGAATAAGATCCGGGGAACGGGCAGGCCAGCTCAGGACTTCAATTTCCTTCTGTTGGAACCACTCCTTAGTTGCTCTGGAACTGTGGATAGCAGCATTGTCATGCTGAAATTTCCAGTTTTCCTAGGAAATGCTGTCGCCGTATTCGATTAACATTTCCTCCAAAAGTTGAATATAATTTTCGGATTTCATTCGCGTTGAAATCCAACAAATCGGTGTTTTTCCGTTGTACCCAAACGCTGCCCAAACCATCACTGTGCCCCCTACAAAATTTCGGCTCATAGCTACCTGCTTATTTTTACTCAAGTCATGCCAATAAAATTGTTGGCCATCTGGACCATCCAGATTGAATTTCTTTTCATCAGAAAAGATAACATTTTTCCATTCATCTTTCCAACCCATGTGTGTCCTGGCAAAAGTCAGTCTGGCTTCTTTGTGGTTTTTTGTCAGAGTCGGTTTTTTTGCTCTTTTAGCCCATTTAAAACGACCAGATTCGTTTAAAATTTGTTGGACTCTCCTTTTTGAAATCAGGAGGTTCTGTTCCATCCTTATTTGACTTGCGGTAACGTTTCCAGACGATGCCGCACTAAGAATTGCCGTTCGTTGCCTCTTTGTTATTTTCGGACTCCCACCTTTAAATTGTTTTTTCCCATAGGTATCTCCACGATTCAAATAGTTGTTGACAACATGATGAGATCGATTTATTTTCTTTGCAATGGCACGATTCGAAAGTTCCATTTCTTTGTACGCTTTAATTTGCGCTATTTCTTCCGCAGTCAACCTGGTTCCACTTGGCATATTGGAAAATTCTAATCAACCACTACGCTTTTCACTCGAAAAATGTCCTAATGCTATAATAACTATTTCACAAACAAAAATGAATACCAAAAATTATTTTTTACACAACCTCAGACGCACAATGCTCAGAAAACACTATGTGGAACCATAGCAATTTCGCTCTTAAATAGGACTAATTTACAGTTTATGATAGCACTGACCTTCCTAATTGCTTTCAGACGAATTTTAATGCGCATTTCTAAGAAAGTGTTATCTCACTTTCCTATTGTAAGAAACGCTGCCAGGCGATTGCAGTAGGTTGCAGAAAAAAATTAAGAAACAGATGTGGAACCAAAGCAATTTCGCTCAGTGTATAAAGCTGGTTAGACGTTCACTGTAATAAGAGTCAGTAAAATTTGATATAAGATATAAAATAGCTTTTCGGTCATTCCAAATATCGGTTTTATTTATTTATTTATTTATTTATTGCCGAATCCAAGCATCGTTAATAATATTTTGTGCTAACAAAGAATAAGATATCTTAATTCAAAGTTTAAGAGCTAAGCTATTGCCTAACACAAACATTTTTTCGGCCTTCCCAAGAGGAGCTTAGCTTGTGCTTTGGAATCGCCAGTTTTGAGCTTCAATGCTTATGATTTAGCTTATAAATATTCTTAACTAGCTTTTAATTTACTTTTTTTTTATAAAAATTAGGCTAAATATGATACTTTAGTAACTTTTAAAAATATACTCATTCAATACTTTTTTAATCTGTTAATACTTTGCAGCTGACAGATGTTAGAATTAGAAGGTATTCCAACCATCGATAGTGAGAATGATAATACCACTGTCCTATCAATATTAATGCTGACTAGTTTTATATTTAGCCAAGATGCTACAAGTTTCATTCCATCATTTGCAAAATGAAATGTTTCATTTCAGTTGGGTCTCCAGTATAGTGCAACTGTGTCATCAGCAAATGCATATAAAGAACAGTTCCTCTGTTTCAGTTTGAACTGATCATTAATATATGTATATCAAAAACAATATTGGACCAAGAACTGTTCTCTGAGGCACCCCAATGTTTACATTGAAAGAGTCACTAAAATGTTCTTCCACACGCACTGATTGTGTCCTCTCATTTAAATATGATTTAAATAGATCCTGTGATACGCCTCTTATCCCGATTTTATCCATCTTTTCTAATAGTAACTTATGACTAACAGTGTGAAATGCCTTTTCGAAGTCGAGAAACACACTAAGACATTTCCTTCCCTTATCTAAGTTAGATATTATATCTTTAGTAACCCTATACAATACATCTTCTGTGCAACGAGAGTTTTTTAAACCCATACTGGTTGTCAGATAAAATATTATTTTCCTCTAAATATTTAATAAGCCTATTTTTAATAGCTTTTTCAAAGACCTTTGAAATACTCGAGAGGTGAAAGCTGGGCCCATAATTGTTGAGGTCAGTTTTATCATTACCTTTATGCAGAGGTACAACTATGGCCCGCTTCTAGCCTGTTTTTTAATTTTTTGTTTTTATTTCAAGTTTCAACTTTGGAAAAAATCTACATGCGAAGATGTCCTTGAATTTCAATTTTTCATTAGATATTTTGCGTTTTTTCGGTTTGACTCACGCAAAGCCAAGTCAAAGTATTTTTCCGCTAATTAAGGAAATTGTTATCGAAACCAACTTAGGTAAAAAAAAACTCGGAAACTGTGATTGACAAACGTTGACCAGCAGTTGGCTCATATTAAAATAGAACAGTTTTGCATAATTTACAAGTGTAAGCGGGACTAATCGTAAATTTTCTTAGTTGTGAAGAAAACCAGTCAATTTTATTGTAGCAGAGCTATGATTCTGCAAAGTGGTATAAGTTCCATAGAAAATGCGTGATGAATGTCAAACTCTCACTTATGAGTGTTTTCTTAGCCAAGGTGACTCAACCAGAGTTCACTCAGTACTTCTGCGACTTGGCTTGAAAAGTCTTCCTTTGTTGTGATGTATCCTATTTCTATTATATTAACTAGCCCAAATCCACAGTTCCCTCCTTATTAAAAACTTTCAAAAAGGATACAACTCTTTCTCGACCTCTGTACACTTAAGTCAGATTTTTCTCCATGTTACGCTGAATCTTTAGCGTGTTCTAAAACTGCGCTGCTTTATCTCGTCCGTGAGTAAGCCAAGCAAAGCAAAGTGGCAGTCACCTCGTCTAAATCTACCTAAAGGTAATCGAAAAAATATCATTGATGAGAGCAATCCTTTTTCTAGATGTTCTATTATTTAGGTTCCTACTTCGTTCTATTATTTCAGTTCTCACTATTTCTTCAAAGGTTCTACAGCCTTTCCCTTTCCTCATATTTTTCGCTGATGTCTTTTTATACTGAGCACGAGTTGAACATAAAATTTCTCATTTGCATCGATTTGTAATGAAATACACTAGGTCCATTCACAGCAACATAGCTTTGTTTCCATTTGAAGTTAAAAAATGTTCGCCAAAACTAGTTATTTGTCAAAAATTAAAAAAAAACGAAAGGCCGTCCAATTCAAAAAGAGCTTGAAAAAATATGGTGGAATTCGATGATTATGACAACTACAAAGTCCAAATCAAGCAACGTCTACTAAAGGAGAAAAAACGTCCAGGAGTGAAGAAATGTCGAGACATAACTCAATAATGTGGTAAGCACCAAGCAGGACGTAACTATTTGGGCGAATTCTCATGAAAAATAAGTAAAAACGAAGTAAAAAACGTGCGACATTTTCTTAACACTTGAATCGGATAAACTATTTGGCACAAAATAAATGATTTCTTGAACGCCAGAAAAAAAACTGGATTTTTTGGCACAGTGCCCTTTAGAATATTAAACTGGGGTATGCAGAGTGTTAGTAAAAAAATCGAAAGACACTGCAAAGAGGATTTGATGCACTCTTTAAAATATGATAAAGCAATTTGACTGAAAGCGAAAGAGCCTTTTCCAGAGGTGATTCTTCCAGTTAACTTCCATCATGATTTCATGTATGCGTCAGTTCATGATTTCAGCATTAAGTTGAACCCTGGCGAAAATTGCCAAAAACAATGCTCAGATGGTATGTTCTCAGAAGAGTCTGTAGCTGTGCAAAGTAGAAACCTACTGCTTGAGGGTTCAAGCCCCACCGTAAGCTTTAGGTTGCTTGTTTTTCGTCTTATATTGTCTGAAAGTCACTATCTGGGTATAAATCTAGATTAATCTAATCGGCTACTTCCATGTCTTTTTCTTTATAGTCATAGCCAAGCAATAGCTCAAAAGGGTTCTCCTCTAATCTTTGGGATTATCAAAGAAACACTTACACAAAAAAAAGTACACATGAGTCCGTTTTTTTTTTAGAAGGCAGGAGTAAAGTGAAAAAGGACGGCTACGTTGATTTGTACTTTCGCTTCACTGCCGTCTATTAAAAAACCGGTTTAAACGCATGGACGCAAGGACACAAAGACAAATCTGTAAACACCCCTACATAGATAATTGAGTCTATGACCCTAAACAGATTGGAATGCGCCATTAAAAAATCGTAAATAAGAATGGTTTATTGTTTTTGGTAGCGAAAATAAATATTTTTACGCAGCATATGACTAAAATGAAACTATAAAGCCTAAGCAAAAAGAAAATATGTCCGCACTAAAAAAATATGGCACACGACAAGGGTAGAAAAAACTCCATTTGCACACTCTTTGATGGTTTTCGGCATAACCGTCTTCAAAGTCAAGCCAGTATCTTCTTTTCTAATAAAACTTACCCCACTATGTATCAATGTTCAGAATTACGAGCATTCTGACAGCCACAGCAGATCTGAGAGTGCCTTTTACGACTGAAAAAACAACAGGAAAAGACTTCTCTAAAACGATATATTATTCAATGCTCGAACTAGGGGTAGTTGAGATTGACTCAACTACTTGTTTATAGGAGAAAAATGCTAATTATAAGTTTATTTATTTGGTGTGTAATGAAGCTCCTTAAAAACATTCTTTCGAAAAGATTTAAACAATTTCTTAGTTTCTGTTGGTTTTTGGGTCAGAGCTCTATTTCCAATTTTTTTCCTAGTTGCTGTCAATTAAGTCAATTCATTGAGAGATTTGAACACAGCTCTTAAACTGAACACAATCACTATGTTCCAAAATACTTCCTGAAGGAAAAGTTGGTTAATTTTTACCCTATTTTTTACGTCTCTCTAAGTTAGCTTAGCTTTTGGCACCAGCATGAAAATGTGGTCACTTTTTGATAGGTTTACACCAACACAAAAATTGCATGGGTCTTTTTCGCGCAGATGAGACAAAGACTATAGTTTGCTGGAACTTTAGTTTTGCCTCGTATACAAAAAGTGTATCAGGTTTCTTAGATTTGAGGTGGTCATGGACAGCGTTCCTTTTATGTACGAGAACAACCAATAAATTCTTCTCGCTCTTGCTCAAAAGGAGCCTCAACCAATTGCCATAGAACCAATTTACCCAAAAGCTACGGATACTTTCAAAAATTGTTTAAAAAAAAATGTCTTTAGCATTTAATGCTTCTAAAAGCAAATGAATGAATATCTTTGAAGTATATTATTGTTTCTATGATTTCTTTTTCTACAGTGATTTCGAAAATGTGGGTTGTACTGGCTGGCACGTGGCCACACATAGACTTACCGGTCCGTAGCGATACCAGATAAATGGACCTACAGAAAGGAATTCAGTCCAAGCGACCATCAAAGGCCCCGGACTTTGTCACGAACTGAAGGATGTCCTTCAGCTTATGCTCTGCCACGTGCGAGAGATCCACCAGCCAGGGCTCACCAAAGTATCGCAGTCTGGTTCTCCCCAGTGCCGGGCAGTGACACAGGAGATGCTGGACAGTTTCTGAGACCCCTGGCTCTTTACACCTTCTACAGGTGTCGCTCGTTAAGAGTCCCATTTTCATAGCATGTGCTGCTACAAAACAATGACCAGTAATGATACCAACGAGTCGTTTGCAGTCAATCCACGTTAACTCGAGCAGGTACTTGGTCGATGCGAGATTGTATGAACTCCACATGATTTTGGTTACCCTGCAGGTCTGAGTTGCACCCCATCGCCCCGTCGAAACCTGCATGATATTGGAGTCGATTGAGTACTTAATCGTCTGGATAGGAGTAAGGATGTTAACCGCTCCCAAAAGGGGAAGACTAGATTCATACTTGGCTAACGCATCCGCCTTCTCATTACCATTAATGCCCTTATGACCGGGAACCCAGAAGATTCTGACTCTTCTGCTGTTACCCAGTCTGTTCAGGGCCTGAATGCAATCGAATACACACTTCGATTTGTATGTATGAGACATCAGTGCTTTTACCGCCGCCTGACTGTCCGTAAAGATATTTAATACTTTACTAGTAACATCTTTGGCGTATATGAGGTCTGCGGCTTTACGTATCGCAAACACCTCCGCCTGGAAAATATTACTGTGATTCGAAAGCCTGAAAGCTGCTTCCATAGCTGCATCTGTAGGATATACTGCAGCGCCCACACCTGCAACTGTCTTCGAGCCGTCAGTGTAGATGCTAAGAGCTACAGGACACATTTGTCGATTCCATTCCTGCCCATCTCCCACAGTCGCTCGATATCCCCGCTCAAAGCACAGAGTGGGAACCAGGTAGTCAGTGCTTCCTGCGTACCCCTGCTCAATACTGCTGTGGCCAAAGGATCCTGGCTCGAAATGTCCTGATTTCCTAAGCATGACAGCAGCTTTTGCAAAAGTGTCTCTGATAAAGAGATCAAGCGGGTTGAGATGAAGCAGGACGTTCAGAGCAGACGAAGGAGTCGAGGCTAAGGCGCCTGTAGTGCAGAGGGCTGCCAACCGCTGAACTCTATTTGCCATGCTAGCAAAGGTGCTTTTATTCACTGCTGGCCACCAGACCAAGTTTCCGTAAACAAGGATCGGCCTAGCTATCGCCAAGTAGATCCAGTGCGTTAAAGCAGAGCTCAGGCCCCACGTTTTACCCAGCACTCTCTTGCTGGCATAAATCGCGTTGCTTGCCCGCTTAACTCTTTCCTCTAAATTCGCCTTCCATGTGAGCTTGCTGTCCAAAATTAGACCCAGGTACTTAGTTTGTAACCTGAGACCTAACCTGGAGCCGACCAGCATGATATGGTCTAAATCAGGGATTTTATACTACCAAGTGAAGAGCACAATATCCGTCTTATTGGGGTTAATGCAAGACCCACGGTATTCGCCCACTCCTCAACCAGCCCTAGAGAGTACTCGATGAGCTGACCAAGGGTGTGCGGAAACTTACCCGAGACTAAAATTGCAATGTCGTCGGCGTAGGCCACAACCGTGAGTCCATCGCTTTCCAACTTTTCCAGAATTGAGTTTGTTACAAGGTTCCGCAAGAGAGGAGCTAGAACACCCCCCCCCCCCCCCCCCTGCGGAGTGCCTCTGCAAACTTTTCTTGTAATTTGCGCACCCGACCACTCCGCTGATATGAGCCTGTGCTTAAGCATGTTGTCTATGAAGCTACAAATAGCGGAGTGAGTGTTGTGTGCGTGAAGGCTCTCCATAATAGCAGTTGTGTGCACGTTGTTGAAGGCGCATTCAATATCTAGAAAGGCTCCCAAGGCGTATTCTTTGTAATGGAGTGTCTTTTCAATTTTGAGGACTACTCTATGGAGAGCCGTTTCAACAGATTTTCCTTTCATATACGCATTTTGGGCTCTCGATAGAGTTTGAGTACCAAGTCTTTGTTTGATATGAAGATCGAGTATTCTTTCGAAAACTTTAAGGGGGAAGGAAGTCAGGCTAATTGGCCTGTAGTCCTTCGGATACGCATGGTTGACTTTACCTGCCTTGGGTACAATTTTTGCACTTTTTTTTTTATCAATGATTGAATTTTCAGCCCACCTAATTTGAGCTATATAATTAATCCAACGCCTGTCTTCTCCATCACTAGCACAGGACCCCTTGACCTTAGGTTGATTCAAAATGTTTTTTTACGGTGTACGAAATTTTAGTGCAAAATGCTCACTGCATAGCACAAGCGCACCCGAACCTATATAGCTATCTCTAAGGAGGCGAAAGCCTGCGTAACGATGGCGTCGTGATGAGCTAGCTCAGAGCTAACCGAGGCTGTGTCGCCAATCAGCGTCATGACCATACTCTGGTTCACCACTCATAGCTCTGTGCGATGAGCTGTTGTCAATGTAGCTTTGGCGAAATGAGTCACTGAATACATATGCATTTTGACGACGAAATGGCTAGCTCGGAATAAGAATTGCCAAACGGCAACACCGATTTTATGTCCATGCTAACTATGGGTACGTGCTGCATTTTTGGTAGTATTTATTGATGATGGCTAAGCACTGAAGCGTGAGTCGTTTCAATTGAATGAAATGTGTTGCCTCACATGGCTCAGCTGAGTCATTCGTTTTTTTTAATGGCTCACTCTTGAGCTATCTTTCAGTAATGCTCAGCTAGTTTCGTGTAGAAAATGCAGATTTTGTTCTGATTTAATATTCAAACTTTGGTTATTTGAAAGAGCCTTACCTAAATGGCAAATTTATTGACAATTCAAAGTTTTGATATTTTCCAGGCTCTTACCAGTGCTTGATGTTGTGGTTCAAATGTAAGTATCTTAAAAGATATCTTCATGCTTTGAATGAAACTGATAGATGAGAATGAGTTTCTAAAGAACAGTGGCTCCCTGCGGTATTTCTACTGTAATGACTGTCCGAAAGATTTATAGTGTGTTTTATTGGATCCAAGAAGGCAAAAACAAAATGCAGGGCTCTAGGGTGGTGTTCTTAGTGATTTCCTACTTTGTAGTTCCCACAGCTATAGTATTCTCCATCTAACTGAACACTTTTTATCTTCTTTTAGCTGACTTTACCCTCAGATGTTTCTCAAGACACATCACCGAAAAAATTTCAGTAGTAACTTACGAAGTGATTCCCATCTCCACAGATCATACTCACTTTAGATTAGATCTGGTCTAACTTTTCAACCAAAATCAACTAGTCCAAAATTCTTCGTTACAAACATATTTGAAAAAGGATGGAACCCTATTGTACCGAGACCCCAGTAAAGAAGAACTTTGAAAAACAGCCTAACTATTAAGCCTCAATGCCAGTTGCCTTACACAGGCACACACACTCACGCCATTGCTTGATCAAAAACTTTCGACTCTATAACATCCAAAAAGGTTTGTCCTTCGCACTCTTTCATCACTCAGCTCAATCCGTGCAATTTCAATTCGCTTGTATAAAATAGTGTCCTTGTTCTAAAGTGTCCTAGATTCGATGTACACCATCATGTAATCCGGGTAACTTCTTCGGAAAATGAAAATGTCAGGCCCGAAAACCTATTCCTTTCTGCAACGACGAAAAACTAATACTCCAGGACCAGTCCGGGTTTCGGTTGTCATAGCAGTAACCGAGACAACGACTACGATGTCGATGAGGTCAACTTCTCTTCCTCTTTTGGGGTGACAACATCCGGGGCTCATGTTTTTGTCGTTGAAGACTTGTTGTTACTGTTGCGTTCGCTCGCTCAAGCTATTGGTTACACTTGAAAGGTTTCATCACAACGTCGACAACGACTACGATGACGACACATCATTGACCACTTGGTTGAACATTGTTTTCAATTTGAATGTTTCCTGGAAATTTAACCCTACAGTGCAATTTGGGGATACTTTGGGTTCACAATGAACAAGTTTTTTGAAGTTGCTCTTTGAGTAATTTTCCTAGTTATTTTAAAGCAATAATGTAGAGCCAAATAAAATAAGCAAAATTTGGAGTAATATTATTATTTTTATCAATCACATATTTTAAAATAGCATCTATTCACAGAAAATTCAACTAAAATGCCCTTGCAATGATTGAGCCGAACTCTATAAAAAAAAACCTTGGAAGCATAAAAGAAGCCAATTTTCGCGTTAAGGCTGGCTGGGCACACATCTTTCATTCTCGCTGGACACTCAAATAGCTCGTACTTGGTTAATTTACATTCGGTTTTTTTTTCTCTCCACGAACCGAACTTTGCGACCACGCGTTTTCGGTGTATTTAAAATGGTTTGCATCGTCCTGTGTGTGTGTGCGAACCGTGGACAGGTGAATAGCAAATTAGTTCCCACGACATAAAAAAAGCACAAAATATATGCTTGGACATCGCCTCTCACTTACTTACCCTTGCCACTTCACCGACCGCACCGACCATCATATCGCGACAGTAAAACGATTTGGTCGACGATTTTCTTGAAAGAAGTTTTTTCCTGCTTTCTTAGATGCAGAAGCAATTAACTCGAACACTTTTATCAGATATACGGTGATGATTTGTTGCCAGGCTAGGCTGTTGTTGTTCGTGCGGAGTGGCAAAGAAGTCATCGTCACGTCGACTAGTCTGTCTGTGACGGAACAGGTGGATTAGACCTAGTTGTTTTGATAGAGGAAATATAAAGTCGCTAGAAGGGGTGGTCTCATGGATGACATGTTGAAGGGTAATCTGAATTATGAGTCTTGAAAAGTAGCCATGGTGATTATTATGGAAATTGGCCTAGTTATTGTCTAGGAGACTGCGTGTAATTGGATCGTTTCGAAACTGGACGTAGAATAGAAATGAATATCATTTAATTAGGTAAAGAAGATTGTTTGGTGTGGAAATGGCTGTGAATGGGCAACGGTTAGCGAAAGAATTTCGTTTCTTGAAATTTTATGGGGAATTCACTTTAACTTAATGTTTTCAGGTAATGAATAATTTGAGCCTTGATCTCTGTGGGGTGGCATCATTATTATTTAATTTTCTGTTGCACAAAGAAAGTAATGTTTGTTGATTTTTCTATGAAATTTTCCGTTAAGATAAGAAAGAATTTGAATGAATTTTTGTATATCTAAAATTTATTTTGTCTCAGATATTCAGAATATATAAAAGGTATTTACTAAAATAAAACTTAACTGCTTGGATACGGTCGCTCAATAATTATGCACATTACCTTCACGTGTGATTTAAGGCGACATAGCACCTTCAAATTGAAAAAAAAAATTTATTTTCAAAGGCTTGTTTTTAATTGAATAAAAAGACATATCTTAATGAAACTTTTTACACATACTTTATATGTCTTAGACTACATAAACAAAATTGTTAAAAATGTTTTGTGGCCCCCTGTCGCCTGTTACAATTTTTTGGAAAATACACCAAAAAAACCTGGCGTGCATGATAACTGCCCTCAGGAAAGTCTGAAAAAAAAACAAAAACGGGGGTTTGACCAGCATCAAAGCGGCCTTGGAATGAACTAAAAAAAAAAATTTGGTTGAAAAATAACAAAATGGCGGCGTTTTTTCGAAAATCGAGTTTTTTCCCCCAAAAATCGGCTATAACTAAAAAAGTTTAATGCCGATTTTTTCATCCGAGGTTCATTCTGAGCATTAACATGTGCAAATTAACGTGTTAAAATTTCAAAACGATTGGATAATATTGTTTTTCTTAATCATGCACGCCAACTTGAAAAACGTTGTTTCGAGAAAATCGCATTTCAAGTTAAAATTCAATATTTTTTGCAATAAATCTTATCGAAAATTAATCTGCGATGCTTGGACCATACAATACACCTTCTTCTTGCTCATACTCCTCCTCTTCTAAAGATTTTTGCTCCCTTCGAGCAGTTCTGGCCTCTTTAGATGCCTCAGTCGAGTGTTTTTCCGCCTGGTTAATTCTTGCAGCATCTCTATGCTCTGCATGTTCCAGCGCACATTGGCCAATTGTAATTCCCATGACTTGCATTTTTTTCAAGATAGCCATAAATTCTTCACTAAATGTACATACAGAAATATTTGCAGCCATATTTAGTACGTTTTTCCCACAAAAAGTATGTTTGGGGGCCAAATTCCAAACACAAGAATTATAGCTTTCGTTATTATTCTGCGCAAAATTGCCCAAGCAACGCTTTAATAAATCTTCTGATGATAAGTCATCATAAATAGGCTTTAAAATTTCTTGTACCTCATCATCTAAAGGTGGAGGATGCTTAAAATTGGTTAATGCATTATCACTCGCTGCCTCCGCCTTGCGCCAGTTACACCAAGTCGTTTCTCCAACAGGACAATAACAGTGTTGAGGGTTCTCATCAGTTGAAATTGTGTGGTAATATGCTGCCCAAATTTCCTTGCGCATATTATCAACTGAATCAGGATTTCGTCGTATTGTTAAGCCATAATGCGTGGCTAAATTTTTCATTCATTTTAGTGTCAGGTGAACTTTTTTCGGACCTTTTTTTGGAGATTCTACACTTTTTTTAGAAACATCTTTTACAGCTATTTTTTTATTTTTTTTGCCAAGGCTAGCTTATTTTTTGCTTCTTTTAAAGGAGATGACTCATTTATCTTTGTCTACACTTTGGCTTAAGTCGATGTAGCGATATAGCGAAGTGAACGAAAATCATAGAAAAAATGATCTTGGGGCGCTTCGCTATATATACTCATAAAATTTTTTTGTTTTAGAATTTCAATTTTATATTATTAAAATCATGTTTTAAAACCTTCATTCTAACATATTCAATCAAAAAACAAAAATCGATTTTTTATAAATTTGGAGGTGCTACGTTGCCTTAATTTCAGATTTATGGTTCACATCATGAGCCGGTCCAATAATATCAAATAAGCAGCTCATACTCAGCATAAGTTAGTGAAAGAAGAGAGTTTTTGCTGAAATTATCAACCCCAAAAAGTTTTTACCCTCAGCCAAATGAAGATCGCAATTCATCTGAGTACCGCCATTTCCATCAAGTCCGAATTTGTGATAGGCTTTAATTTTGAAGAAGTGGTCAATGTTCGCTAAATCTCGAGAAGTCTTAGATCTGTTTTGGCTAAGATAATCCCTTGTTCACTTCATAAATTCATTTTTGTCTTGGTCTGTACATATTTTCTTGTACGCCCTAGTTACTAGTACTTAACCAAGCATATAAGAAAACTGGGTTCTATTGGTCAGGCAATAAAGCCCAGTTTTCAGCTCTACGCTTTGGCTACTGCGTTGTCTCTTAAGTGAGAAGCTTCCTTTTGACACCCCTGTCGATGTTGTACCGTAGTCATCGAACCGTGACATAGTCCCGCATCACGATGAAAAAAAAACTAGAAAAAAAGAGACCATGCTTGAGAGCCCGAAGAAAGTCAATCTATCTCGCCGAATTAAAGGTATTTTGGACATCCTCTGCCCTTGCTACCCCCGCAACCATTTCACATTTCCCATTAGCAAGTAAATGCCCATTTCGGAAGCCGTGCTGCCTGTTAGTTCACTAGCACTAGACTTTGACTCTCTACTGCAATTTAAACATCCAGCATATTCCGTCGATCAACTTGTCTCCAGTTGAGAATGATACTGTCATCAGATCTTAATAGATGCATCGGGAATAGCGAGCAAACGGCACACCCCCAATCACCTTGAGCTGAGTCTGCGAATAACGATTTGTATCGCTCGTTCCACGGGTCTCGTTTCATGGGTCTCCGCCGCCGTATATGCTGGATAAAACTCAGACACTCTTTGTCTGTTCGTAGCTCGCTGCGTCATATGCCTGCATGCTAGAGTGATGCATCGCTGTTCGAAATTCTTTTCGCTCCACCAATTGTTTTATTGCCCTCGACAGAACAGTTTGACTTGAAGCATCCAGATAATGCCATTGTATTTCACACACGAGTCTAGTACTTCACTGGTAGTTAAGGTTCAAACGGATAAATACTCGTCTACCGAGATCGCATTTAGTCATCCGACCGTCTATCTTCTGTTGAGCTTGTTCGCTTTCCAGGTAGTAGATTAGTGCTGCCCGTGCTGGCTTAAGGTCTATTCACATTGTCCAGCACGTAGCGTGTCAGACACAGCACGTGTCAGACAAAATAAGTGGTGCTATTTCACATATTCAAGCACTGAACGTGTCAGACAATTTTTCTTCTTGTCGTATGTCGTATGATCATCAAAAATTAAGTCTGCGTTCAGGTAAAAAAAAACAATTTGCAAATGTTTAGCAAATGGTTTTTTTTACCTGAACGCAGATTTAATTACTATTTAAATAGGGTATTTACTAGCACATCAGAACCAGTATAAACACACTAGTGATCGAAGTACAGTAGAGGGTTGTTCTTGAAACATTAGTCAAAATGACAATATTAACAGGGTTTCTATGCTAAAGTCATGTACACTGTAGCCTTTTCAGTTTCATTAACTGTGAGATGTCCGGTTATAATAATTATAATAAATCTACTTAACCGTTTCTCAATATGGGTAGTTAATCAGCATCATCTATTTGAGAAACAAGCCATATGTTTTAAAAATTTTCTACTTTTATATTAATAATATTAATTAATATTACTATTAATAATATTCTACTAACTTCATAGTATTCTAGTTTCCATTTTATTTTAATTTAATTGAGAATTTCTATAAATTTCTCCAAAATGCACACCTGCACAGTTCCTAAAAGCTTAGTCACTTCTACAATGGTGAAGTATGCCGCGTTGAAAAGTCACATACAAAAGAAGTTAAATAGGCTTCGAATTTTTCAAACCCAAGATCCGATTCTTTTAATGCCAAAGTAAATTCGATCTGTAAAAATTTCCTAATCTGATCTACTAATCCGCAAACCAATCCGACACGGATCGATCAGCCTTCATCCACTAAAAAATCACATTGTATCTCTTATAGCTACTAACGAAACTGTTTCAGACACGTTCCAGCACCAGCAAATATTCCTCCCGACAATCCGTGCTGGACACGATCCGTGTCTGCGGGTGCTGTTACGAACACGTTACGCTGTATGTGAAAGTGTCCATACAAAATATGCTAAAGAATATCTGTCGTGCTTGACACGTGCTGTGTCTGACACGCTACGTGCTGGACAATGTGAATGGACCTTTATTCGTGTAGAAGCTGATGCAACTGCGATCGCAAGCCATGTGACACTCCGTCACTCTCCTCTCACTTGGATGGAGTGCCAGCTTCTCGGACGCCGTGGTGACGTCAGGTTGGTACTTGCCAACACCAGGTCTTCGTGCGGTGAGCTCGTGTTCAACACCAGAAAATTCGCGTGTTCTCGATGATTTCACACACCAATAGGCTTGCATTGAAGTCACGCCCTACCACAGAGAAGGTATTTCAATGAGCTTAATTTATCCTCGAATTTCTGTATCGAGTCATTCGGAGAGAAGTAAGAGATCAATAAGACGACCTCTCCGCATTTAATGCAGTCGTGACCCAGACAACCGTGGCTTTGTACGTCAGCGATCCAAATTGCCGAATACCCAGTTATATTTGATAGGCAAGCGAACGAATCCTTCCTGCTATAAGACTCACTTATTAGTACGATATGAGCCTTATGTTTGCAAAAGACCTGTGTAAGGAGGTAAGGCTCTCATATCATCCTCTGCTGCGTTTTCTTGGCATCGGGTGCATCTTTGAAGAACATTCATGCACTGCATCTACGCCGCCTTTTTCAGTGCAAAGCGTGCATTGATGGTCTGCTGTTCAACTTGCTGTCTGATTGCATTTCAACAGCTACCGTTTCGATCCGGGCCATGGCATTTTCTTCTAATGTGCCCGTAGCCCATTTATCGGTTGGAACGTACTGCCAATGCCCTTGCATTAAAGTCACGTTCTACCAGATCACATATCTTTCCCACCCTGACTCAACCAGACTTGCGGATTTTTAGTCCTGGGGTCTCATCCAGCTCATCTCTGTTCCCTAGAATTAGGAAAGAAAAGACTGGTTTTCACTTCGCCGGTTTCTTCTTGTCCGGATGCCTCGTCATTATTTATAAGCTAAGAAAAGTCTATAAGTTCGATTTTGACTGTAAGATCCATGAGCTTCTTAGCTCGTTAATCATCTACGATGTCAGCATCGAGCCTAGTGACTTCGTGATTCACCACATAGCCCCCTGTTCAGCGGTTTTCTTTATCCGGCAAACTTGTTTGCCAATTTTATCCGGGCACACATTCTAGCGGATAGCCTCCAAAAATTCCATTTCAATTATATTTGGAGCTAGTTTGACGACTACACCGTCCAGTTTTCCAAACGTTGACTTCCTTCTTTCCGCTTTCAAGTCTTGTCCTGCTCTGGCACATTTATTTTCGTCTGAACTTTTTTATTTTCAGCAGGTGCTTCCGTCAGTTTTCCACCAGGGCTATCCGACGTTCCAAAGTCAATAGCAAGAATTTTTTGTATGACTCCGATATCCTGTATATTTACGGAGCTGGACTCTCTGTCTTTTTTACTGACACGATGCTACTTAACACCGACCCTGAAAACACGCGTATCTGCCTGAGTCATCTGATGCTTCTGGCACGTCCACTAATACTCTATCACCACTTTTTCCAATTTTTCCGACACCAGGAGATTGCTTGGAATGCTTCCTTCATATAATCTTTCACCACCTTGGATTTTAGCGTGTGGTGGTCTGAAGCATCCTATGGAGGGTCTGCTAAAGGATCTCCTCTTCAGCCATTTGATTGCGTTGCATGTTGTCCTTTTTTAGAGACGCTCAGGAAGGTGAACTTTTCTGTGTGATCTAGCCCTAAAAATGGTATCCGTGCTTTCTGGTTTACGATCTTTCAGTGTCTCCAAAGGCTTGCCGGAGGTTTGAGTCACTTTTCTGTCTTCGTTTTCGCGAGTAAAAGGTACGCGCTCGGAACTTCTTGGCGCGAAGCTACGCTCCAGATTATTGTCGCACTAACTGCCTGAAAGCTTTCTAGCATCATATTTAAGTGGTGCTCCCTTAGAGTGGTCGCTTTATCGATCTCAAAGCTGTCTATGCCAAACAAGAAAGTCATGCCAGGGTTGGCACAACCCTTTGTGAAATCTGGTGGTCAGAGCCAAATCAGTACTAATCAGAAACTATGTCAAACGTGCCCATATCTCCAACCTATAGGCAGGAGATTTGAGCGTACTCGGAGATCTGCCAAAATTTTAATGATTTAGCCCATTTAGATTTTCGGATAATGGTTTTGAAGTTGGTAGATATATAATTGAAAAACAAAGTTCACGGAGGCGTAGTGATAAGTTCCTTTACTTTATTTATTTGTTCATTTACATCTGATTTAAATCAGGTATCAGCTCCAATTCAAAGCCCGATATCGGAAAATAGTTGATCGTTCATCTCTGGATTCAAACCTAAGGTCATATACGTTAGCCATACATATGAGGAAAATGGGTTAGGCTCTCACTGAAAAATTATTTATGACTACTATTTGCGAAACTTTCAAACGCATGTGTTTAAACAGCCTGCAAACTAGAAACTTGGCTAAAATCTGATTTTTTAGTTGCTACGGGTCTAATTTTTTGTTGTATTTTCAGTCTACGATGGATATAAAGTCAACCATTTTTCAGAAAAAGAACCATAGTGAAGTAGCAAAATAATAAAAAATTTTAAATTGGCAACTTTATTGAAAGCAAATGTGATATCTGCATATATTTGGTACGTGAGACTCTTTCTAGCCAATCAATGGAAAAGTTAAACTTTTAGGCTCTCGCACTGACTAAGCAATAAGTACTACTATAGCGGATGTTATTTAAAAAAAAAATTAAACTCCTTGTAGGTCAAAAAAGCATGCGTGGTTGCATCCTTTTTCGAGATCCTATTTCGAGGACAATACCTATGACTTTTGAAAGGAGCTAAATAATGAAATGTGTCAAATTTTCTTGCATGCGTAAATAATAATGCAAAACTGTTTTTAGCATCATGTCCAAAACATCGCACTAAGGGTAAAGCCAAGCTAATACACACGAAATAGAATGTCTGCTTGGGTCCTTTTGACAGTAAAAACCGACTTTTTAATGCTAAAACTGGTGGAGATTTCAGTCATCATCAATATTACGTAAAACACAATGAACGCATTTAATGACAGAGTGGTAGGTGAATAATTTCTTTCATTTTTGAACTGCTCCACTCCTCATCAAAGACAGTAACGGAGGATGCACTCAAAAGTTATTTCGCAATACCAGACAAAATATAATACTTGTTTCTACAGACTTAATTTTCAACGCAATGTATACGTTATTCTTCTGAGAAGTCTCGAGTATATTTTTTTTAACAATATTTCCAAAATCGCTGAATAATTACGTTAACTGCGTCTTTGTTTCGATCCACTACTGCTTGAGTCCAATAATGGTGCTCTTGTAATTCCTTCAAAGACTTGTATTTTCATAAAATTTCTATTTTCGATGGTTTGAGCTCATCGTTTAAGCGCTTTTTAATTGGCTCTTGAAATGAAATCAAGAAGACTCTTATTCTTTTTAAAGTGCTTTTAATGATACTACCGTTGTCTGAAGAATTTGATTTTCAACTTGGATGCAATAATCTTGTTATTATTTATAAATAAAAAATCAGTATCACATATCATTAACTACAATTAAAAATCATACTCAAAGACACACAATTTCATGAATTTCCTTTAGACTTGCAATAACTTTTTTTTTACAAAGAAATAGGTAACTAATATTTACTATCACGGGAAAAAATGAAACACTAGCACTTCTTAGTTCTGTTAAAACAGTTTCGCTGTTTTTGGGACAGCAACATTTTCAGAATTAAGATGCATCGAAGAATTGGTTTTTCGCGCTTTTTCTGTTTTTCCATTTCATGAGAAATTCATTCCGTGCTTTTGAAATGTCAAGTTATTTTAGTATGTTTTACCTTATTGAAATGGAAATCTTTTCGCATTTATTTGTATATCCCTATCAATTGAAATAAAAAAATATCAAAATCATCTGGTTTCAATCGCATCTCAGTTTAAAATCAATAAAAAATATTGCAAAATGCTGCATACAATTACAATTTCCCTCTAAATTCGCTCAAGAAAATGCCAAAAAATTTACGATTCCTCTTCCACATAATCCACAGTCACATTTAGCATCCCGAAATCCACCACACATTAGCTATCTAGCCAAACTATAGCAAAAACGCCCGAACATAAATAACCCAACTCTATAGTTTCATTCCCGAAACAGTTAAATAATTCCAATAACTTCAGGGTTTCCTTCATGCTGATAATGAGGTCGCCACGACATCACTGCATTTACGCCCTGTACCCAACATAAAGTATCACATTGTAAGTGTTTATTTTTAAAGCCGGTAATAAAATTTTTTAGTTGAAATCCCGGTCGGTGATCCAGGAGGCCACCTTCCCTGCCGCAAATCCAGGGAAAAACGAAGACTATTTCGAGTTGAACTGCACCAGCAACAATAACAACTTCGAGTAGATTTCTGGATGAATGGACCTCCTGGAACAAGACATCACAGCCGGGAGTCGACGTCGTCGTCGTCGCTGTCGCCGGTAAGATGGATGGCCCGGCAAGCCGTAAAGTATTCCTGAGCTCTAAGGCGGAATATAAAAAGATCGCTTGGCCAGAAAATCTGGAATTGGTCGACTATCGTCGTTGTCGGATGGCAGCCAGCATTACAATGAAAAACCAAAGTAATCCACACAAGTGTAAATTTTATGACAAAGCCAATGGACTTTGAGGTCACTAGTAAATTTCATGTAGCCCAGCGTCCATCCAATCTTGCAAGGATTCGAAGAATCCACCGTACACTGTTCTCGTGCCAGGTTATTATCATCATTCGGTCATCCATCGTAACGGTGCTGCGGCTGTTGATAGCAAGCGAGTTTGTGTTATGTAAGCAAATTGGCCGGGCATCGAATCACGTATGGGTTACACAAAACACTCGGCGCCACTTGAAACACACATGTTTCGCGAGATTCTTTACAGGGGTGGTAATTTCAAAAATTTTGTTACTGAGCATCATTTAGCGTGATTTACGACGAATCGCGGTTACGTTTTCAGCTCATTATGTATGCCTTGCTCGACCCGAGGCTGCAGTCGAATTCCTTTCGTTATGGCTCTCGTTTCTGCCATTCGCAGTCCTTTCGTGGTTGGCATAAAGTGTGTTTGCGAATTTCGAAAGCGAGAAACTGCGGTAAAAGTTCTTTTTGTTGTTGGATTTGTTGGTGTTGTGTGTCGAAAACATTTGGTATTCGCACGACCAGAATTTAATGGGAGTGCGTGTTTTATGGAAGTGTGATGGCATTTGGTGACGGGTCAAAAAATTTTGACAGAAAGACGTGTTGAATTGCAATAGTAGGGTTTGTTAGCAGATAAACATCCTTGGCTGGAGGTTTGATGGATTTTAGAAGAACAATGAATGAAACAGTGAATGAGAGGTTATATGGAGGAGACATTTAGAAGTTATTGACTATACTGAAATGAGAAGACTGCTACGACCGGTTCCTAGCGTTTCGAATGTTTGATGAATTTAATGGTGACTGCAATCGAAATTGCTTCCCAGGGATTATTTTTTTTTAGAGAGCACGTTTCAGAACTTTTTTGGTTCGTCTTAAATGTTAACAAACTGAACTCTTTGTCTTATTGTAAACTAAAACGTATGTAACTTCAACGTCTGCGTTCTCTTTCCTCTTACACCATATAAAATTTCTGCGAACTCTGCAATCCTTTGGCTCCATAATTATAAGAATTTGAACCTGGAACCTTAGAGCCTAGACAAGAGCTTTGTGTCAAATGGTAATTTGGACTAACTACGACTAAAGAACCAAATTAACCAAATTACTAATGATCATCAAATTTTGATCATTTATTCTTAAATTATGTAGAGTTGCCTGATATAATACATAATCACCTTCTAAAGAGTCGGTTTTCGCATTGAAAAGGAATAAGAAGACAAGTTTTTTGAGATGTCAAGTTTAAATTTATAATATTTAAAGGATTTTAATGTAGCTCTTGTGCGGTTTGTTCTCCAACTTTATTAATTAGAATATAAAGGAGGCAACGCACACTTAAAACACTTTCAATTTCTACATTTTCAAAAACGAATTGCTTTGAGTGACAGACAGTAAGTGACAGTATTCATCATTAACGCAAGGACTGTGTGTAAACAAATTTTAAATTATTAATTTAGACATAAATGATCATAAGTAAATTAATAATATAAGTGTTTGTCTGTCTAGGCTCTTACATTTGCAAATACCATCTATCTATAGAAGTTCGTACTTATTACTTCATACTTATTTTCAACAAACACCTGCACAATCAGTAACATTCAATACTCCTTAGAAACAAAACTTTTGAAAATTTTCAAACAAAATGCTTGAAAATATTCAGCTCCGGGTGCACGGAGAGAAATATCGGCAATGATTTTTACTACAGTGGATAATAAAATTTACTATTCCGAAAATTCGATGTGAAAACTTGAATGTTATTACAAATTTGATGAAAATTTACTATTTTCCTTCAAATAATAGTCAATTCCACTACATACTACAACTCACACATGTTCATTGCGCTGTAGTAGAGACACTCATGTATACATAATTCACAACAAAGTAGTAAAATGTGTAGTGCAATTGATTACAAAGGTAATGGGGCAAAAAATTACTACTATTGCAATAAAATTAATTGCAAATTTTGTATAATTTCATTACACTTTTCTCTCCGTGTGTAATTAGTGCTATAATATTAGTTTCAACAAGCCTAATCATCCAAGACCATACCATGTTCAGCTCGTACAACAGAACAAAAAGTTCAATCTCTAGAAATTCCATAGAAAAATAATTTGGAAATTACGTTATGTAGGCTGTCAGATTCATATCAAATGGTGTCTTACATTTCCTATGGTTTCCAGCAACCAATAAACAGATGGCTTTAATGCGTCGCTTGAATAGTTCTGGATCTCCTGACTGGGTCAGTCAGTTTAAATTCTGAGTATCGCTGCAATGTCTTCATCCGATGAGTCTACCATTGCATTCTAGATTTAAATGTCCTTTTAGATATTCGAACTCTAGCTGTTCTGAACATTTTTGTATTTTTCAAACCTGTTGTTGTGTGGGCACAGTTTTTATTGCATGTCTCATAACTTTCATCTTATTCTCATTCAGATCTCCTATATAAGTGCCACTATTTGGCCCGTTTTTTAAAACAGCGATCCTTTGTTTTTAACAATAGTTTCTTGATGATATGCTCCAGAGCTTGGTTAAAGTCAGGTTTGAAATCGACGAACATTTCATGCCCATCTGAGTTTCAAACATTTTGCCAGCTTCCGTTTCGCCCCAAATGTTCGGTTTATTTTCGATCGACTAGCTCTAATCTAGGAAGGAAGCTTAAGTAGCCTAGTGGGTAGATAGTCGTTAAACTATTCACTTCACGTTTCGTATTCACATCGTTTGTAAATTTGTGTAAAAGCCCTCTACCAGCTTCAACTCCTAGACCCGTACAGAGTTTACCGTGGGAATACTTTACTTTACTAATTCTAGTAACTGCTCCACCAATCAACTAAACTGTATCGGTTTTTTTTTTATTTTTTAAAATTTTACTCACAGCTTTATAGGACGTAAAAAATCATAGAAAAACATTTCTCACATTCAGATGTATTGCACATTGGCACTACTCCTGCGGTATCCGTTCTTAGTTGTGTATTGCTTGGAATATTTGGGGATCCCATTAGTAGTGTTCTGTCGCTTTATTCTGTGTGTGAGCCTCTTGGCTGAAACGTCACTTTTGGCTCTTTTTGTTGTTTTGTAAGTTTTCACCCGAAATTCGTCCCGACCCCTTGTTTTTTTTTACTGATTCCTGATGAAAAACAACTTTGTCTAGAATTGAATGTTTGATAATCCTTTTTTGTGATAACATCTAAGGCAGAATTTCTCACTGATAGCTACAGGCAAAATTAGAATGCTCTATGAAAGAAAACACCCACCACCCCTTTAACAGTTTTCCGTCGGTTCGTTTCCATCGTTTCATCCATGTCTTAAGCATAGAACTACATACCATAATTTATGTACACAGCTGGTTTCAGGATTGTGATAATTTAAAGCGCCAGTCACCCTAACGCATAAAAATTTATAGGAGAAGGCAGTATCTATTACAGCTTGCAAAGACGTGTATTTTATACTTGAGTAACAATCAATGCAGCACAACATTTGTTGCGATGCTTTGTCGGTGGAATGAGTTACAATCAATGCAACACACCATTTACTATCACTGCTATATTAACGAAATTGTTGTTTGTTAATATGGTCTCGGAAAGTGATATCAGCGAGTATTTTAGCCTTTAAAAGCTGCAGAGTATATTGCAAAGCAAAAATTAGACAAAAAAAAACAATTTCTGATTTTCATTTGCACATGACATTTCCCATTTCCCGGACGTTATAGGAACTGGTGGAATTGAATATTTTCAAAAATTTTGTTGCCATGCCAAGTTTGAGGTATGAGCAAACTGTGCTGCGCAACTAAGTTGTGTTGCATCATTGTAACTGCTCTCATACGTTCTCACGTATTCAAACTTGTTTTGTTGTCCAACAATGTTGTGTTGCATTGATTGTAACTCGAGCTTTAGCTCTTAACCCGGCGTGAGCACAGTGAAAAATAATAATACCAAGTGCTGAATTGGGTCTATAAGACCCGTATTAAAAATAATTGTAAATCAAATAAAAAAGAAATGCTAAAGTAACATCACATAGATCACACAGGCCACGAAGGTAACGTCACATAGTTATCTTAGAAAATACATGCATTTCAAAATGTTGCGGGTCTCGTAGACCCAACTATGCACTTGCCGGGTTAGCTTAGTGTATCATGGGCCCTGACTAAAAGCTAAATTTTGCGTCAACCCTAACCTGGATTTGAACCAATTCCCCCAGAAACTAGGGGCCGCCGCGCTACCGACCAGACTACACGATACTATATGCACAAGATATACGCCGAGCCTATATGCATAAGAGTTTGGACTATGTGTATAGCAGTCGAAACTATGTGTAGAGCAGCAAAAAACATTTTTTCATATTTTTCACATGTATTTTACAGCTCAAGACACTATGAACATAGCGTATGCAGTATAATTGCCACGCTATTTTACATAAAAAAGTGCGCTATGTAGATTTCATAAAGTGTCATATTAGAGCATTTTAAGCTATATTTTATAGATCAGACGGCTATATACATAGATATCGTATACACCGAAGGTTTAGTCCGTGGACTAAACACCAAATTCCACCTAAATTTTTTAGTCCACGTGGTGTATACACTCGCGGACTGACCTAAATTTAGGTCGGTTCACGATTTCAAGCGACCTGACCTAAATATAGGTCGTGGACTATAATCGTTGTAAACACACGCGACCTAAACATTGATATTTGCGCGACTATTAATAATGTATGTATGTTGAATATAAGCTCATAACATTCCCCTTTGACACAAAATCATTGAAATAAACATGTTTGAGAGACAAATGAAACGATAAATACAGTGCATGAAGGAAAATTAAACTAAATGACAGCTGTCATATACGAACGAGGACTAAATTCCACCTAAGCAAATTTTAGGTCAGATTGGTGTATACACCTGAGGACTAAGTTCATTTAGTCCGCGCTTTAGGTCAGGTCACTTTTGGTCCGACCGCTGTAAACCGCACTATAGTGTATACTGTCATAAATGTTGCGCTATGTTACATAAAAGTCCGCACTATACAATTTTTTACGAAGAGGGTTGTGTACTTAGTAATTTCATATTTTTCAATGCTGTTCCGACGATATTGAATTTTGTGAAAAGTATCGCAGTGACAATGGTCTTTTAATGTTTAATTTACTGTGAACTCTTTTGCGTGGCCTAATATTTATTATAAATTTCCACAGCCATAATTGAGCTCTTGATTTCTAAACCACTATTTAATTTTGTTTACCACTTGATGGCAATGATCCAAAAGATCTGTTAAGTAGAGACAACGTCACAGTACTAAACATGACGCGCATGCCTTAGAGCTAGGGTGTCTTCAAAACAGACTAATGGTTCCCATCCACTTTTCATTCGGAGCTTGCCATCATGCTTGTGACAAGAAAAATGTCAGTGATCAATCTGATTTATTAAGCCAAAAATGTTCTTTTAATTAAGCCAAAAATGTTCTTTTGTCCAGCAACTGTCAAGCTTTTTCTAAAACTATCACATTGGTATGAGTTGGAAATACGAATAAATTCTGCAAAAGTCATTTTTGAAAATAGGATAGCATATGTACCACAGTTAATTTTGTGTTGTTTTTTTTTGTGCCTGAGGCCAACTGCAAATATTTACTTTTCTTTGATCCCAAGCCCTAACTTAAAATTAAAATTAAGTAACGAACCGTGCTTTGTTGTCATTTTCGTTAAGGTTTCTAAATATATTTGGCAAAGAAAAGTAACCAAACACACAGGATACCGGTTTCAAAATCACTAGAAGTTG